>OW799235.1:17988700-19428700 GCA_941918925.1 Phyto melanocephala
ATTTTTATTTCTTGCCATTTTATGCAGTTGTTCATAACTTTTTAGCATTTTTTTCACTTAATTTTTTTGAGTTAGTTAACACAAAAAAAACAAGTAAGAGCGCTATATTCGGCAGTGCCGAATCTTATATACCCTTCACAACGTGTAGTGATGCAATAACAGTAGTTTGTATCACCATTCATCCCATATGAAATACGTACATACATATAAACAAGTAAAAGCGCTATATTCGGCCGTGCCGAATCTTATATACCCTTCACAACGTGTAGTCATGCAATAACAGTAAATTCACGTATGTATGTTAAAAAAAACAAAAAAAAAATAAAAAAAAAATTTAAAAAAAAAATTTAAAAAAAAAAATGTAAAAAAAAAATTAAAAAAAAAAAAAAATTATTATATACATATATAATATATATAAAACAAAAAAAAAATAAAAAAAAAATTAAAAAAAAAAAAATAATAATAAAAATATATATAATATATTAAATAAAAAAAAAAATAAAAAAAAAATTAAAAAAAAAAATTTTAAAAAAATTAAAAAAAAAAATTTTAAAAAAATTAAAAAAAAAATTTTTTTGCCTCAGCTGGGATTCGATGCCACGTTTTCTCTAACCAGTATACACGTTTGTATGTATGTATGTTGTTGTTGTAATGTTGTTTTTATGAAAAGAAAATCGAGGTGGTCGTGGGTTTTTGCTCATATCTCAGTTGTTTATGTACCGATGTTTCTGATTTTCAATACCGATCTACTCCCGAATATTTCTGATATTTTAATACCTTACCCGGGTCCAACCTATGTCGGGGGGCTTCAAAAAGTTGATTTCAACATACACACGGACAGACGGTCAGACGGACAGACGGACAGACGGTCAGGGCTTAATCGACTCCTCTATTCATAAGCTTTCAGAAAATATATACTTTATGGGGTCGGAAATGAAAATTGTAGAAATTTCACACGGAATGACAAACCTATATATACCCTTTTTCACTGTGTGAAGGGTATAAAAAGAAAGCAAATGTAAAATATGAACGCTCGCAAATTTAACACTGCAGTAAAATGACATGACAAAAAGCCTTTAGGCCCTAAAGTTTAGGGGCTGGGTTGCATCTAATGAATATGAAAGACTGTGATCTAAATAAATAATGTCAAAATAGTTGAAGTTGTTTTGGTGGATAGTGTACACATAATATCTAAGAATGTACGTTAGTACTACATAAGTATGTATGTAGGTAAACTTACAGTTTTGAAAAGAAAACAGAAATAATGACGAATTATTGAAACTTAACACGACGCTAGAATGAATTAATACATACAAGGTAGTATACATAAGTATGTACATATACTTAGGTAAGTACCTATGAATTTAAACATAAATACATACTTATATACTATATGTATGAATGGTAATGTACATATTAAAAAAATTAATCTAAACCTAAAAAAATATTTCACAATTTTTTTTTTCATTTTATATATCGTCGGCAAAACATGCAAACCTGCTAAATCCATTTTTTAAGTAAATTGAGATTTTGATGCCATGTGGTAGAATGCCTCGTGGGCCAGCATGTAGTTTTTCTTCAATTTAAGTCTTGAAGTGTGTAAAAAGGGGTTTGATAAGAAAAACTACTAAGGGCCGTTAACAATAAAAAAATTAACCTATAGTTAACACTTAACTCAAAATTTAAACCTTGGTTAGCCAAAACCCATTAACACAAAGTTCAGTTATCTTATAACTTTTAGATTATTTTGCCAAATTTCAATTAAATTTAACCGAGTACTATTTGGCGTTTAAGTTCTTAAATGGAA
Source organism: Phyto melanocephala (assembly GCA_941918925.1). Taxonomy (NCBI): domain Eukaryota; kingdom Metazoa; phylum Arthropoda; class Insecta; order Diptera; family Rhinophoridae; genus Phyto; species Phyto melanocephala. The sequence goes on from OW799235.1 coordinate 17,990,508, forward strand.
GAAAATATTTGAATATAAATATTTTTGATATTTTTAAACAATTGAAAGATGCCTTAACGATTAAAAAGATTTACACATTTTTATAATTTATATAAAATAAATATTTCTTATGGTATGAAAAGAAAATATAACCACAGAAGTCAAATGGATCATTTTAATTTTCCTGATGCAAAGTTTTTTATGAGATATCGTTTATCTAAGAGAATTGTTAAATTTAGAGCAAAAATTATTTCAAAATACATTCAATTTTTAATAAATTTATTAGCAGATGGGTGCACATTAAAAATTTATATTTATGTATGCATTTCTTCTTCTTTTTGAAATTCATTCATAACAATTGATAACTACAAGTTAACTAACTCTTGCCTATTGTTAACAAACATTTTTAATTTGTAGTTAAAATTTCCGTTTAAGCTTACTGAAAATTAGTAAACTTTTACGTTAAATTTACTTAACTGAATATTATGTTAATAGTGTTTATTACTAACTCCAATTTAAAATATGAGTAGTTTTTTGTCGCTCCTGTAAAATTTGCTGAAAGAAACTAAGCAAGTTTGTATATTAAGCCGATATGTTAAATATAATACATATATACTAATTAAGATAAATTAATTTTTAGCAAGGTTTCACTCTATAAATTAATGAATGTTTTGCTTCTGAAATATTGCAATGATACATTTTACTTTAATTTTTTAAAACTCCGGGAAATTTCCTTAAAACTACGTAGATAATTATATAAATAATACAATAACTTTAACAGTAATTTAATAGCAACAATTACACTTTAAACATATTTTTAATGTGAAATTTCAGAAAAATTAAAAAAAAACTCTCTAAAATTAGACATTTAGATATTTGAAAAAAAGTAATAAATTTTATATTAATAAAAATTGAAATGTGTTTCTAATATCGTAGTCACCTTAATCAATATTTACCAACATCAATGCTGCTATTACTATTTTTATCTTCGCTGAAGGAGATAATTATAATTACACACAATATGTAATAGCGCAGCTACAAAATAATCTAAAGCAACATTATTCATTTGTATGTGAAAATGTATTCGAGCATTAAAAATTGCATTAAAATTTATACAAAAAGGTATTGAGTTGAGAGATAGTAAAAAAAAACACAAATATATATTTATAAACTTTCTAGGTTAACAGAAAGGGCGAGTTTTATTTTTGCATATGAAATAAGAAAAAATCTCAGATAAATTTTAAAACAATAACAAAAAAACTAATGTTAATAAAAACAAATCAATTTAAACAAGTAAGAGCACTATATTCGGCTGTGGCGAATTTTTGATACCCACCATCAATTCTGTGTACTTTTATAGCACAAAATTTATTATTTTGTTATTAACAGTAATCGCTATAAAATAATTTCTTTATACTAAAATATGTATCAATTTCTTTGTGTAACTCCGATTTGGTATTAAAATATTTTCTTAAATGTAGACTTACAATGAAATCTTAAGTATTTTTACATATACTATTCACTCTTTTTACTAAAATATTAACTTTTTGGCGATGCAATCGCTAATTTGTATTAGAGAATTTTAGCGATAACAATTTTAGCTAAAATTGCGGCGAAATGAATTTTAAGGCATGGCCAAATTAAGCAATATACATTAGAGAATTCCATTTGTAATCTTTTAACAGATTTTTTAGAGCTTTAGCGATAGAGATTTAGTTTTACGTATTACAGAATAAGATTGCAGGACTCAGAATATACATATATACTTTATGGGGTATGTCGAATAGATTTTATTTATTTTTATTTTCCGACTTGTCTGCTAGATTTCTTACTATGAAAATAAATATAAGCTTCTTAATTATCTAAAATAAAACAAATAATTTAGCAAGTGATAAAAATATAAGTAGTTAAAATTAAAAAAAAAAAAAAATACAAATAATAGAAAAAATTACCGAAAAAAAATCAATTTTAAGAAAAAGTGAATAAATTTTAAAGTGAATCATTTTTATTCTGGCTTAAGTTCATTTATTCCATTATTTAACTAGAAAAGCCCGGCACGCGTTGCTATGCCCCCTAATGATTAAAAATGTATTCTGATCTCAAATTGAATATCAAGTGGAAAAAGCTAAAAATTATAACTTTTTTTAATGGGCGTGGCACTGCCCACTTTTCTAATCACTAATCTGTACAGTCATGACAGCTCAATATGTGTGCGAAGTTTCACAAAAATCGGTTCAGAGCAAGTATCTCAAAATTATAACTTTTTTTATGGGCGTGGCCCTGCCCACTTTTCTAATCACGAAATTATTCAGTTATGACAACTCAATATGTGTGTGCAAAGTTTCAGAAAAATCGGTTCAGTGCAAGCACCTCAAAATTATAACTTTTTTTTATGGGCGTGGCCGTGCCCACTTTACCAATCACGAAAGTATACAGTCATGACAGCTCAATATGTGTGCAAAGTTTCAGAAAAATCGGTCCAATGCAAGTACCTCAAAATTATAACTTTTTTATGGGCGTGGCCCGGCCCACTTTTCTAATCTCGAAATTAAATATATAGTCATAGCAGCTCGATATGTGTGCAAAGTTTCAGGAAAATCGGTCAAGTGCAAGTAGCTAAAAATGATAACTAATTTCTTATGGGCGTGGCCCCGCCCACTTTTTACCACCCATAAACACTTTCTGGAATGTTTTCAACAACTTACCAAAGTTTGAGTCCGATCGGTTTGACAGTTTTGGAGTCTATAGCTAACACACACACACAAACACACACACAGAGTTTCACTTTTATATATATTCAAATTAAATTAAAATGCAATCATTTTTAGGAATATTCTTTAAAATTATTTCCGATATTAGCCAAGTGGAATGCATTTTTGAAACCAGCTACGATTTCATCATCAGCACTCTTTATTGGTATACTTCTATGTAATTTAATAATATCGGAAATAATTTTAAAGAATATTCCTAAAAATGATTGCAATTTAATTAAATTTGAATTATAAAAATTGAATAATAGAATAAATGAACTTAAGCCAGTATAAAAATGATTCACATTAAAATTTTACATATAGAAAAGTCGAATAAAATATTAATATAAAAAATTAATAATAATAATAATAATAATAGTTAAAAATTCTTTTTAATATCAAAATAACAAGATAATATTTGCCAATCACTATATATAATGAAATAATAATAAAATAATTAAATAAATAATTCCAAAAAAAGCTTCATTTGATTTCTATGAGATTTTTTCCCAAATATCTACTTTTATACTTCATATATCAATTACTTTATATGTTTTTCGGTCAGAAGTCTTCCAGTATTCATATAAAATTCTTACTTGTTTATAGACATTTCTTACAGACATCTGACAAATGTCGGACAATTTTGCAGACTGGATTATCACCACAGGTGAAGGGTATAATAAAAAAGTTTAGTCTGGCAGCGTTCCGTAAGATTGATGACCATATCAGAAAGTTTCCCGTACACCTATAAATATGATGTATTTTCGCCAAAAAAAATTTTCGCTCTATTGTAAAGTGACGTGCATAAAAATTTAAAGGTAGAACCAAACTCCCATTAATTTAAATTTTTTTTTCCTTAAAATGCAGTCTTTTTAAATAAAAGAAACATTTTCTTTTTGAATTACCTTTTTAATTATATTTCTTGTCTTAACGTTTTGAAGGAAAACTAACTTTCAACCTTTTCAAATACAAAGTAAATGCCGCTCTATATGTATATTCCCATATCATATCATATCATATGTATGTATGTATAAAATATCACAGTTAAAATATATGTACATGAAAGAGTGTATAATATACATACATACATTCATACATTGCAATATTATACAGGTGTGTTTTACTTTTAACCTTTATTTTAGTATAACTATTTTTTTATTAATTCTTTTAATTTGCAAAAACTGTTTCTAACCTTCTATTATAAGTCAAGACGACACCAACTACAAACTGACGAATAATAAAGTCAACTTATCGCAGTAAAAGAAATTCATTTTTTTTTTACAAAACATAACAAAATAACACACAACAATTTGGTCATAAATTAACAATATATTTATAGATATATTTATATTTGAAAAGTGTACGCAAATAAGAACGAGTCAGCGCAAAGACAAAAGGAAAAGGTCATGGTTAAAAAAACGAAGCATGAAATGGCAAACAAAAAAAATAATAACACAAAGTTGTTATATTTTTTAATGACATTAATTATATAAAAAACAAAGCTATAAATGATAGGTTGCAGAAAAAAAAAATTTCTCACAACGCAAAAAAAAATTTAGCTTCAAATAGAAAAGAAAGTTATTGCGACAGTAATAAAAAAATATTTGTAACGTTATTAACATTTTCGGTTAAATTCGTGAAAAGCCTTTTCTAGTAAAACCAGAAAATACGCTAAAAACACGTATTTTACTTTTTGGCACTGTTTCGATAGCTTCGTAACACTGTACTATTTATACTGGTTATCAGAACTTATGTTTTTGATTACTTACAGAAAGAAAACGCAAGTGATTGGAAAATGAAATTAGTATGATAAAATTGATCAGCTACTTTTATACCCGCCACCATTTTGTCATTCCGTTTGTAACACATCGAAATATCCATTTTAGACCCCATAAAGTATATATATTCTGAATCGATGTTTCACTTTATGACGATCTAGCTATGTCCGTCCGTCTGTTGAAAGCACGTAGAGGTCGGACGGAAAAAGCTAGGGGGCTTAAATTTTGCCAAAATATTTCTTATACACAAGGTTTGTTTGATATTATAAATGGGCTAAATTGAAATATAAGGAAGAGAGTTATAGCTCGTAATACAAGAGTAGGTCAAAAAAACCATGTCCTTCCAACATCGAATAAAATGCAAGTGTGTCCAAACGCATTAACGTAGAGCCATGAAGCTTCGAATATATATTTCCCGAGTAAAAACAATATTTTTCCCTAAAAATTGCTTAAATCTATGCATTAGAAAAGAAGTTATAGATCAAAATGTACGAAAATTTATACCGCAGTGTATTTTTTGGTATATTTAAAATTTAAAACCTAATAAAACTAACAAAATAAGATGTACGATTCTGAAATTTTGCAAACATTGCTTTTTGGACAAAGGCTTTGTTCTAACGACAAATAAATGTGACACGCCCACTTTTACGCCCACCTCCCATATAACGCTTTATCTCAAATTTTTATAATTTCTCTATAAATAAAGATTTTGGAATAATAAAGGACTATATTGAAATATCTTAGTGTATTTATTAGCAGAAACAACTTCGACACGCCTACTATAACGCTCACTTTTCACGTAATCCACTGTTAATGAAATTTTAAATCGCATAAAACCGACAAAATTAGAGGTATGATGGTGAAATTTGCTACATATATCCTTCTAGTCAATGTCATTGTTATGCCAGAAAATTTAAGTGACACGCCCACTTTAACGACTACCTCCCATATAACGGTTTATCTTAAATTTATATAATTTCTCTATGGACAAAGTTTTTGGAAGAATAAAGGACTCTATATTGAAATATCTAAGTTATATTTATTAGCAGAAACTATATTGACACGCCTACTTTAATGCCCACTTTCATTAAAAGTCTAAATTTACAAAAATACTATTCTATATGATATGCTAGTATATCGATGTTATACAAAGAAAGTGATACATATTTTAGTATAAAGATATTATTCCATAGCGATTACTATTAATAACAAAATAATACATTTTGTGCTATAAAAGTACACAAAATTGGTGGTGGGTATAAAAGATTCGGCACAGCCGAATATAGTGCTCTTACTTGTTTTATATTTAAATACTCTAATTGTCTGAAGTTTAAGTGTAACCATTTGAAATGCAAAAAGCTTTTCAATGCACTTACATATGTTATTGTATTAAAGCCAATTTAAAAAAAAAATTATTTAAAATCATACAAAAGTATGATATGTGACCATCGATGGTCACAGGTAGAAAGGTCCTTCCTTAAGTAATTATAACTTTACAGGTGAAGGTAAAAAAGTAATAGAAACTGAATTATCATGTAATGTAATGTAATGGAATCACTGAAAAATTTAATTTCGTAAAAAAATACTAGAAGGGGCTTTCACTTGTGACCATCAAAATATTTATTTTTTTGGTTTTTATTAAAAAATAAATTAAACAATAAAACATGTAAAAATATCAAAACATGGCATTTCCAATTAGCATCGTTGCATGCTTATAACAAGGGCTGAGATTTTAATTTAAATGTTTAAAGTTATTGTTTACTTTTATCACAAATTAAATTTATTATTATTAAGTCATAATTTTGCCTATTTTAGTTTTAAGTTAATGTTTTCATTTAAGCTTAAATCAATTAATTTATGCTGGATAACGTATATATCTACAAAGAATCATCAACATGGCAACTCTATTGCTCTCATAATTAATTATTCGAATTCGTAGCAAGACGTTGATTAATAAACTATATATTGCGGTCGACCAATTCAATCTAGTTCTAGTTGTAAATAATTTCCTTCAATCAAATCCAACTATAAACACCTAATCTAAAAACAAGTAAGAGCGCTATATTCGGCCGTGCCGAATCTTATATACCCTTCACAACGTGTAGTCATGCAATAACAGTAGTTTGTATCACCATTCATCCCATATGAAATACGTACATACATATAAAAAACATACATATAAAAACATATATAAAAAAATATAAAAAAATTAAAAAAATATAAAAAAAAAAAATTTAAAATAAATAATTAAAATATATATAATAAATATAAAACAAACAAAAAAATTAAAAAAAAAAAACATAAAAAAAATTAAAAAAAAAAAACATAAAAAAAATTAAAAAAAAAAAATAATAAAAATATAAATAACATATTAAATAAAAAATAAAAAAAAAATAAAAAATTAAAAAAAAATATAAAAAAAATAAAACAACATTTTTTTTGGCTCAGCTGGGATTCGATGCCACGTTTTCTCTAACCAGTATACACGTTTGTATGTATGTATGTTGTTGTTGTAATGTTGTAATGTTGTTTTGTTAAAAAAAAAATCAAGGTGGTCGTGGGTTTTTGCCCATATCTCAGTTGTTTATGAACCGATGTTTCTGATTTTCAATACCGATTTACTCCCGAATATTTTTGATATTTTAATACCTCACCCGGGTCCAAGTGATGTCGGGGGGGGCTTCAGAAAGTTGATTTCAACATACACACGGACAGACTGACAGAGCTTAATCGACTCCACCTATTCATAAGCTTGTATCATCTGGCATTACTTTTATATTTTTGTTACACATATATGGTTTGCGCATGTATTAGTAGCAACTTTTTTCGCTTATAACACCTAAAAAAACTGAACTAATTTTAATAATAATTATTTTGTGCACATCTGCAAAAGGTTTATTTTCTTCATTAAAACCGTTTGTATAATGTTAGCGTAAACTGCTTAAAAAGAAATCGACTTGCCTGCAATATTTATGAGATGAATCGAAATTTTGTGAGCTGCGAACCTTTAAAAAAAATGTTTTCTTTAACAAAATTTCCAATTTTTCATGCAAAGCAGGCGTTAAAAAATTAAATGAGTTTTGTTTTTACGCTACTTATGTATATTTAAAACTCTTTAGGTATACAAATACAAATTTTTTATAGTTTGATTTTAGAGTGTTGGGCAAATATACCTAAATTCACCATCGCTTCCACCTGCTATAAATTTGCTTGATTACTTTTTTTAATAATAAAGAAATTGCTAACTGTATTTTACGTATGTATTTTGTTGTTTACAAATATGTAACATATTGTTGTTAACATATGTATGTAGTTTTCTGGTTTAAGCACATATTTTTTTAGTACATAAAATTCCCAGCTCTGCTAATAACAATCAAATTTAATAACTTACTTTTTTATTAAAAAATCCAATTTTAGCAAACAAAAAATATTAATTTAGTGACTTCAAATGATAACACGTACCTGCAATTGAAATAAATAAAATAACATGTTAATAAATTGTTTAACGAATGTGTCAAAATTGTAATAAAGAAATAAATTTGAAATAAAAACATTTTTTCAATGTATGCTGTGTTCCAATTGATATAAAAAATTATACCGTATAATTGTATTAATTTATATAATTCTAAAAATATCCCAACATTTTGTCGTTCGTAAATTAATGTGTTCTATGTGACATATAAAACCTATACATATAGAACACAATAATTTACGAACGACGATTTACCAAATCTTTATTCAAAAATAAAATATTTGTACAATTTAAGTATTACAAATCTGGCATCTCAACAAGAAAGGAAACAAAAACATTAAAAAACTAACAAAAAAATTTACTATCTCAACATAGTTGTGACCATTAATTCAACGTTTGTTATTGAATACTTTTATCACAAATTAAGTGTAATTTAAAACTTAATTAAGCAAATAAATGTACAGGTTAAGTAAAACAACAAAAATAATGTAAAAAAAACAAACAGCCACTACAACTAAATACATAATATTAATAAACATCAGCAACACCAACAGTAAAAGTAGAAAATTTCAAAAAGCAAATACAAACGTAAACAAAATGAATGGTTAGCATGAGCGAGAAGAGCAAAAGAAGAAGAAGGCGAGAAGAGCAAAAGAAGAAGAAGGTGAGAAACAGCCATTTATACACTGTCAGAAATAATAGCGAAAACGAATGCACAAAACAAGCAAAATAAACTAAACAAGTTAACAACAGCAAAATTACATCAAAGATGAATTAACAAGATAAAAACGATGCAATTACATATAAACTTATTGACACTTACAGTTGCAAACAACAAAAAAAAAAAAAATATTATATTTATTAGGTAAGTACGGTGTGTGTTGGTAGCTCCGACTACATTATATTAGTTTTGCATTTATAAAAAAACCAAAAAAAAAAAAAAAATCGTTTACGTTTTTGCAAAAAAATATGTCTTGCATATATAAAATAAAATTGTTTAAATTTATATATTTAATACATTGCACTTAGAAAATGTTTTTTTTTTCGAAATAACTTTACCCAGTACCTCTACAGTCTTTTTATCGGGTCTAAAATAAACAAAAAATAGTAAGAACTGTGTCTATAAATTATCCTAGGGCTGGAAACAGAGGCAGTCGTGTTTATTTGTTCATATCTCAGAAAGTTATGGGGCGAGTATGCTGATTTCTAATATCAATCTGCTCCTGAATATTCTTGATATTTTGATACCTTACACGGGTCTTGGCGATGTCGGGTGGCTTCAAAAAGTTGATTTCAACATACACATGTAAAAAATAAAAATCAATATTTTTTAGAAGAGCGACGTCAAATTACACATAAACAAAATGTTTGTTCGGACAGTTTCTCCAGTATTCATATTTATGCTAAATAAACAAAAAGAGTACAAAAACTAGACACAATGATTTTCAGCAAAACTATACTTTGTAGTTAAACAAAAAACAAAGATTTTGATGATTTAGGTATAAAAACCCAAGCAATTAAAGGTAATATAGCATAAACTCATAAAAAGAAAAATTGTTTAATAATTTGGATTAACCGAAAAGGCAACAATATGTAAGGTCATTACACTCCCGCTCACTGTTTATATTTAAAGCAAGCAATTAAAAATTGTCTACAAAAATCAAAACTGCAAATTGAAGAACTGAAAAAAATAATAATAAAAAGCTATATATGTCCATACATAATTTGTATGTACATACATTAGACTGGCTCAAAATTCTTCCGTTTCTAATCGACGAAATAAATAGGTATATATTTTAAATTTCAAACAAATCGGACAATATTTAGAGGTCGCTAGAAATTTACGATTTTTCGGAATTTATGTCAAATTTAAACAAAAATGTAATTTATATAAAAAAAAATATTTTTGTATCTAAAAATTAAAAAATTGACAAAACTGTTGCTTGTTTTATTTGTTTAGTTTAATTTATTGCATTTGTTACTATATTTTTTATTCTTCAAGTTATATCTTCTGAATATTGCCTTTAGAAGCTGCAGGATAGGTATTTCTATGTAAATAAACTAAGCAGAGCATGTACTCTTTTTGTTATAAATTTTTTGTTAGAGAGTTGGTAAATTCGTTAATCAAAGCAATTCCACGTTCTGCATAATCGTTTAAAATCCTTAAATGGCTCGCTTTTTTTTCTATATGAATATAAACTGCACCGTATTTCCACACTGCAGGATCCTTTGTAAGGATCGAATAAGCTTTCTCACGTCCATCATCAATTAATAAATCAAAGATAAATTGAGTGTTTGGTTACAAAATTCTCTAGTGCAAAATTCTCATGTGTATTGTACATCGCGATAAAGTCATATCGGATACAGGTTTACCCAATCCCTGAGAAACAACTCCAACAAGAAACATTGCCTTTCTATCAGAAAGATCAATGCGATCAATTGATGCAATAACATCTTTATTATAAATGATTTGTTTATGTTTGATTTTTTTTCTCTCATAACAATTTATTACTCGATGAATAATCAGACTCGGTCTCCGTAAAACCATCATAGCTTTTTAATGCAGGTTTCCTTAATATTAACCTTTTTAGTGCTCTTTTTTCAAAAAGATGAATCGTAAACATTTTAAGCAAATTACGAATATATATATGTATGTATATCGTTGATCACAGGTAGAAAGACCCTAACTCAAATAATTGTAACATTACAGGAGAAGGCAAAAATCGCAATGGAAACTGCATTATCATAATGTAATTTCTTATGTAAAATTGCATTAAGTTTTTGCATCGAGCTGTATTTGTATGAAATGAAATCACTGATAAACTTAATTTCATAAAAAGTGGGAGTTAGGGCCTTCTAACTTGTTCGTTCAACATGATCCGACAACGATCGCCATTGACTACGGCCACTCCTTGCTCATTTTCGAAAAAAAATGGCCTAATTATGCCTCTGGACCAGTGACTCGTTTTGGGTGTATCGGCTTTTCAATGTATGCGTGCGGGTTTTCTGTGCCCCAAATGCAATAATTTTGCTTGTTTACATACCCGCCAAGATCAAAATAAGCTTCATCTGAAAAGTTGAATTTTTTTTGGCAAAATCGGCCAAAGTAATGTCGCAATTGTTGCGTTGTTCAAGCGTATACACAACCATATTCGTTCAACGGAAGGATAAAACTAATTATCTGTCAAATCAGACATGAGCTAAATGTTACCATTCACGAAATCAGCACTAGTTGAAAAAAAAACGTTAGATGGCGGACCCTTTATATGTATGTTACAAATAAGTATAAAGAAGACTTATATTTGTTTTATAAAACAAAAGCAAGTTTAACGTTTCAAATAAGAGTAGGTATGACAACTATAGACAATAAAACATACGTTTATTTATAGAAATTAATTCCAATACGAACAAAACAAAAACATAGTAGGTAAACTTAAAACTGGATTAAATTTGATACACAAATCCTAAAAGTCAAAATTTTTAGTGACCTATAAATATGGTCTGATATAGTATATGGTTCCAATTTTTGATATGCATACTCCTTTTGTCAAATGGCACTGGGGCAGCCTTGAGGAAACAAAAAAATATTATATCTGCCAAATTCCGTATATGTTTTTGAGCCTGTCTAATGTACATATAGAGAAGAACTGACGTCAATACATAAAACATTAAATAGCAATTAAAAAGTTACAACAAAAACTTTAATGTTTAATATATGTTTGTTGTAGCAAATAATATTTATAGACGTGTGTTTTTGTGAAGAAGAACATGTACAAAAAAAGTTGTAAACAACAAAAAGTAAATTAGTTTGTGATAAGGGGATGATGCCAGAAGGAGCAAAAAAATTCAGTGAGCAAAATTCAAAGAGCTTTCTACGTTTAACAATTTTTTATATTATTTTTGTTAGATTTCTGAAATCTTTTTTAATTTAATAAATTCTTTCAAATTATAATCTAAAATAAAAAATAAAAAATCTTTCCCAAATTAATATTATCAAAGTTAACCATATTATATATACATAAGTAAGTATTTTTTAACGCTTAAAAAATAATATTTACGGGTAACGTTGCAAATAGTATCTGGCAACGACGTTAAGGGTTTACAACATCAAAACAAGGCAGGGGGGAATGTTAAGAAGAATGTATTTAATAGTTGGATACAGACAGATAAAGTTAATGAAATATTTCAATTGTGTTTTGTATTAATAGGATGATAATAATGTTCGCGTAGATAATAATGAAGTTGACGTTAATGTAATGATTATAGTAAATAATAAATAAAATTTATGATCACGAGTTTTGCAAGTTACAGCAATTATAATTATATTGTTCTTATAAACAATGTGATAAGTAGTATGTTCATTTTAATTATATGGTTGGATCAATTAAAATGACAAAAAAAGTTTTTTTTACTAAAGGAAATTGAATATATCCGAGTATTGTAATTTTTGTACAGTAGACAAACAGTTAGTAGAAAATAAAGGAAATTTTGAAAATTTGATGAAAATTATAATATTGATAGATGAACTGAACAAGAAAATTAACTATTACACTGCTCTGCAAAAAATAATTTTTTGTCTTCCCATTTAATAAAACTACGTGGACTATATGGATTTTGACGCACTGAACTCAAATCTGTTGTCGGTTTTTTTCCATCAGATCGGGATTTTTTTTTATGGGCGTGGCAAATTTTTCCCCCTAAATTAGTCAGGTACGAAGACTTATTTCATCCTAACTCGAGAACCAGTCATCCGATTTTCAAAAATAAAACACCAAAAAATGTGTAACAAAATTGTCGTTATTTTAATGGAATACAATTTTTCTCTATCTCTTATCGTTTTGGAGTTATGTAGAAATTAATGGAGAAAAACAACTTTTCCGTGCAAAATTCGTAATATTTTTCAAATTAAAAAAAATATAAGGCAAATATTCAACATTTTAAACTTTTTTCTGAGAGCTACTTATCTTGGAAATAAAAAAAGCCATAAGCCATAAAAATCGGTCAAAAAATGTGCATTTTATTGTAAATTTACCACAGGTACCCAATATTGACCAAATATGTGTAATGCAGCAAACAAGGTCAGAGTGGGCGCACCAAAGCGCCTTGTAGCATCAATGAATGGCAACTTTTTACTTCTATCTATTTTCGTACAACAAAAATAAATACAAGCAAAAAAATTTGCCAGATTTTAATTTTGTAGCAACGCCTCGCTTAAAGCACCCACCCTGTCGTCACCCGTAGATAACTTCAAATTACAGTAAAAAATTTAAGTATTTACAGACTATTTTATTTAAAATAACTCAAAAATTTTGTTAATAATTATTAATTTTTATTTAGGAAACATTGTTAAAATAAAAAAGTAGCTTAAGCTGTCCATGTTCTTTCTTCTACATCATTCAATTTCGTTCTGAAGACCTCGTCCTTCATAAGCTGTCGTATTAGTGGACCTACAAATATGCCTTCTTTTACTTTAGCATCTCTGATTCTAGGAAATTTGCTCTTAATGTATAGAAAGGCTTCACCATCCTTGTTCATTGCTTTGACAAAATTTTTCATTAGGCCTAGCTTTATATGAAGAGAAGATTTTTTTTCCTTTTGTTTTAAAGGCTCTTCTGCTACTTTTTTTTTCCTGGAATAAAATTTACTCTTTTCGGTCAAATTTTAACATTGTAGTGTTTTCCTTTTGCGCAGCTATCCTATTCACATAAGAAGCAATAAAACTTTGCAATCCATTTAACATTGCTACGACTTTCAAATCTGCAGATTCCATGAGTAATGTGAATATTTACTTTTTGTAGTATCATCTTCATGCTACAATAGTTTTCTTTCATATTTCTTGCATACGCGAGTGGGACCAATGGAAATTTGTTGCCAATGTGAAGTAAAACGGCTTTCAAACTTATCTTGGATGAATCAATAACAAGCCGCCAATCCTGAGATTTATGACTGAAACACAGTTGTCGCAAAAGTCCATCAGCATTATCGCAAAATATCAAACCTTCCTCTTTGCTGAAATATATTAAAAATGGTTGTTCTTTATTTCGAAAGTAAGAGACGTTAACGTCCGTTTGCACCAAACTCCATTCTTTTCATTGGGATGCAAGAAGCTCAGACTTGGTTTTTTTAAAGCCTTGATTTACAAACTAAGTTATTCATACCAGTTTAATTCGGAAAATAAGGTGTACTCGTTGGACTTCCAAATGAATGCGAAGAAACATCAATGCTGGCGTAAGTGGATTCAGTTGCTGCAAAAAGCCCATCTTCTTCATCGTCTATAGGAGGTAATGGAGGTAAAAATTTACTTGTAAACTGGAAAACTGGTCGTTTGACGCATAAAGTATTTGGATATGTAACTTTGTTTTTTGTTTTTTTCGTAAACCCACGTGTTTTAGTATGGCAAAAGTAGCAATTATTTTGATGATTTTTTGGTTTACTCCAAATCGCTGGCTTCATAAACGGCTTCATAAAGACTTATGACTTCCTTTTAACCAACCTCTTAAAGACTTACCACAGCTACTACAACATATTTTCGGCAGCCAATTTTTATCTCTATCATCGATAGGAAACCCAAAATAACGGCGATAAGCATCTTTAACCTTGGAAGATATTGTCTCCCGTTGAGAACTTAAAGTTAGATTGCCACAAGAGTAACAAAATAAATTTAGAGATTTGTTACAAATCCTTGACATTTTGTAATATGAAAGCGTTTGTGGATTCTTTAATTGCTTTATTTCTTTACACAATAACAAAGTACACTATAAGATCTATTGACTGTTGCCGATTTTAACCGCACGATATTCAAATTAAAAGTGACTTACTTATTGCCCATTATCTTCTATATATACAATAAATACCATAATCTACCCTAATGTTCTTAATTTAAAATCACAGGTAATTGAAAAATACTGTTATAAATATTAATTCCAAGAACTATGTAAAATACCGTTGTACTTTAGTTCCATTACCTGCTCACATAACGAAATGTTACATATATCATATGTAAGGCTGGTTGCATAACAATATTGGGTACATGCGATAAATTGACAATAAAACCTACATTTTATAACCGACTTTTACAGTTTATGACTTTTTTTATTTCCAAGATAAGTAGCTCTTAGACAAAAGTTTAAAATGTTGAATATTTGCCTTATATTTTTTTTAATTTCATTTTTAATTTGAAAAATATTACGAATTTTGCACGAAAAAATTGTTTTTTCTCCATTAATTTCTAAATAACTCCAAAACG
The DNA here is from genome assembly GCA_941918925.1 of Phyto melanocephala. Lineage (NCBI taxonomy): Eukaryota > Metazoa > Arthropoda > Insecta > Diptera > Rhinophoridae > Phyto > Phyto melanocephala. The sequence goes on from OW799235.1 coordinate 18,005,733, forward strand.
ATAAGAGATAAAGAAAAATTGTATTCCATTAAAATAACGACAATTTTGTTACACATTTTTTGGTGTTTTAGTTTTGAAAATCGGATGACTAGTTCTCGAGTTAGGAGGAAATATGTGTCCGTACCTGACTAATTTGCCACGCCCATAAAAAAAAATCCAGATCTGATGGAGAAAAACCGACAACGGATTTGAGTTCAGCGCGTCAAAATCCATATAGTTCACATAGTTTTATTAAATGGAGGATTTTGCTGCAGAGCAGTGTTATTAATGAATGAAATACATACAGTTTCATTAAAAAGATTATGTAATTTTTTACTTGTATTTATAACTTAAAAGCAAAATTTTTAGCTAGAATTAAGATGACTCCATTTAGGAATAGTATTGATAATTGGGTTAACACTAAAATAAATTTTTATTTTAAAAAATCCTAAACTAGTAGCATTTTCGTTGAAAATAAATATACGAAAAATAGTGGTACAATTTTAAGATTGTACCATATTAATAGTAAAATTGTACCAAATAAACATTAATTGTACCAAAATTTTGCAAATAACCAAAAATAAAAATATGGAAGTAAGAATTAATCATATTTTTTTCAATACATGCACAACAAGAAGCAGATATAAAACTAATAGAAGTAAACTAATAAGGAATTTTCAATTAATATTCTGGATGTCAAAAATTATGACCCTAACTCATATTAAAAAATGAAGTACATTTTTGAAACTATAAAGTTTACTTTTCTCAAGTTAACTGTTAGTTTCAAACGAATAATAAGGAACACTAAGAAAAAAAATCACTTTAGCTTAACAATTCAACACAAACTGAAGCTGTTCAAGGCAGTAAAAAACAACTAAATCAGCTGTTTTTTTAAGTTATGTGAAGTTTTTGCAAGCAATCCAATTTTTCGAATCAGCTTGGTTGGTTTGTGGGTTATCGTGGTAGTTCGCTGCACGCCAACAGTCAAGTTGAGTCTGTATGACTCCGTTTTGACAGGACCACATCACTCGTCAGCTTATAATGTATCTCAGAATAAATCCAAGAGTAAGGGTACTAGATCCACCCCGTGGCCGTGGGGTATCTCAGTAGATAATTCAGTCCAACTTCAGATATCGCAGAGAGGCTATCTAGTATATGTTCGCCCAGAAATCTGTGTCTTTTAGCCGCCAGTGCAGGACATTCGCAGAGAAAGTGGAAAACCGATTCCTCCTTCTATCTATCCAGACAGCTGCGACAATGGTCGTTCGATGGGAGTCCGAGCCGACTTGCATGTTTGCCTAACATCCAGTGACCCGTCAATACCGCCAGCAACCTCGATATGTCCCTCCGACTTCGACTGGTAAGTTGCAATGTACGTCGTGCATCAAAAGAGGGCTTACTTAGCTTACTTATCCCTTGGCTTCTATTGCTAAAAAAAACATTAATTAGTAGTTGCCAAACTAACACACAATAATAAATGTATAACCTGTCCATTTTAAAATCTCTAAATATTTAACGTGTCAGCAATTTAAAGCTTAAATTAGACGTGCCATTACCATAATGCCATAGCCATAAGAAACCAAAATTAAATTGGTTCTATGATAATGGCGATAGTCACCTGTAATTAAATACATTGTTGCCCATAAGTTTAAACAGCTGTTTCGTTTGGATATGGTTATGTCACGTCTAACTTAGCCATAAGGCTGGTTTAACATAAAGTTGAGTCTATTTTTATTTACATTAGCAAGATTGATTGATTTGCATTTGCAAGTCGTTTATAAAAAACAACCTATTTTAGTGTGAGACTATGATTATTGACCATTATATTAAAAAAATATTAATCATTGAAGATAGGATAGTAGTATGGAACTGGGGAGGCAAAATCATCTCTATGGATGATAATAAGTTTTGGTAACGTTTAAAAAAAAAATTAAAATTTTTTAGTTAAATTTTTTTTGGTTTTTTTCTGGCGAAATTTAATTTTTTAATAAAGAAATTAAGTTTTTTTTACCGCAAATAAATTTAATATTTTCATAAGAAATTTAAAAATTTTTTTTAGTTAGACTAAATCAATAAATATTGACTTGAAAATTAATTGGAAATAAGAAAATTGTACCAAAAGTATATATCAGTGTACCACTAGACATGCGATTGTATGAATTTTGGTACAATTGTACCACAAATTCAAACTATTGTATGTACTGCTGCACTTTGTGAAAGTAATTTAGTGTTGTCAGATGAAAATTAGATCATTTTCGTCATTTTTAAGGAGCTAAGAAAGAGTTTTATTTTTTATGAGCTACAAAATAATGCATGTAATAAGCTACTACAGTTTAAATTGTAAGTAAAGTTTTTGCTAGGCGTGTTTACGACAATAAGAATAAGAATTTTTTATGAAGTATGAGTATAATGAAATAAATGAGCGAAAAGAGAGAATTGGTTTTTATCTATGGACTTTGACAGCTAAAATTTAAAATTAGTAAAGAAAATAATAATCAGCTGACGAATAAAGGCCATTGATAAACAAACATGCCTTAGTTTGTACTTTACATATAGATGTTGCTTTTGGTTAAATATTTTTAAAATTATGGTCACCGTAAAAAAACTATACGAAAAGGCTTAAAACAAACGTTTCGTTTAAATGTTTTTGTTTCTTAAATTTAGCTAAAAGTTGCATTAATTTTGCAACCGGTCGTTTATATTGCTATAATCTGTTCTTTTTCTAAATATTTAGATTTTTTTATTTAATGTATGATATACATTACATATCGCTCATTTATTTGTATAGTGTCATAAATGAAAATTCTCGCATGTGTTATTTCTTTAAAAAAATGTATGCAGTTAAATTCTTTTCAAAAATGTATACTTATACTAAAATTTCCGATACTTTCGGATATTTTGTTAAAATTTATGAATATAAAAATAATGATTATTTTATTTTTAAATTTATTTAATAAAAATCACATAAATCTTCTCTGCATATGTTTTTTAATGTGACATTTTTGTTGAAAAGCAAGCATGCGAAATTATTAGAACATTTTGATAAGAATCTGTATACTAAATGCACAGCAATCTTGCACGTTCGTGTAAAATTTCGATAGCTATCGAATGCTGTAATTTGGTTAGATATTACCTCAAACTATGCTTTTATACCCGCCACCAAAAAAATGGTGGGGGTATATTCATTTTGTCATTCCGTTTGTAACACATCGAAATATCCATTTTAGACCCCATAAAGTATATATATTCTGAATCAGGGTTTGATTTGATGACGATCTAGCTATGTCCGTCCGTCTGTCCGTCTGTCCGTCTGTTGAAAGCACGATAGAGGTCGCACCGAAAAAGCTAGGGGGCTCAAATTTTGCCAGAATCTTTCTTATAGACAAGGTTTGTTTGGTATTGAAAATGGGCTAAATCGGAATATTAGGAAGAGAGTTATAGCTCGAAAAGCAAGAGTAGGTCGAAAAAACCGTGTCCTTCGAACATCGAATAAAATGGAATTGTGTCCAAACGCATTAACGTAGACTCATGAAACTTCGAATATATATTTCCTGAGTAAAAACAATATTATTCCCCGAAAATTATCTAAATCTATGCATTAGGAAAGGATTTATCGATCAAAATGTACGAAAATTTATACCGCACAGTGTAATTTTCGGTATATTTAAAAACAAAACCGTCATAAAAGCAACAAAATTGGATGTACGACCCTGAAATTTTGCACACTTTGTTTTTTTGGTGAGAGGCTTTTTTGTAACGAAAAATCAATGTGCCACGCCCACTTTTACGCTCACCTCCCATATAACGTTTTACCTAAAATTCATATAATTTCTCTATTAATAACGATTTTGGAATAATAAAGGGCTACATTGAAACACCTAAAATGTACTCATTCGTAAAAATAACTTTGACACGCCTACTATAACGCCCACTTTTCACGTTATCTACCGTTAATGAAATTTAAAAGCTCATAAAACCGCCAAAATTAGAGGTATGATGATCAAATTTGCTACGTCTATCCCCCTAGGCAATGTCATTATTGTGCCAAAAAATTAAGATGCCACGCCCACTTTTACGCCCACCTCCCATATAACGTTTTACCTAAAATTCATATAATTTCTCTATTAAAAATGATTTTGGAATAATAAAAGGCTATATTGAAACATCAAAAATGTACTCATTCGTAAAAATAACTTTGACACGCCTACTATAACGCCCACTTTTCACGTTATCTACCGTTAATGAAATTTAAAAGCTCATAAAACCGCCAAAATTAGATGTATGATGGTCAAATTTGCTACGTATATCCCCCTAGGCAGTTTCATTATTGTGCCAAAAAATTGAGGTGACACGCCCACTTTTACGCCCACCTCCAATATAACGTCTTACCTAAAATTCATATAATTTCTCTATTAATAAAGATTTTGGAATAATAAAAGGCTATATTGAAACATCTAAAATGTACTCATTCGTAAAAATAACTTTGACACGCCTTCTATAACGCCCACTTTTCACGTTATCTACCGTTAATAAAATGTTAAAGCTCATAAAACCGACAAAATTAGAGGTATGATGAGCAATTTTGCTACATATATCCTTCTAATCAATGTAGTAGTTGTGCCAAAAAGTTAAGGTGACACGCCTACCATAACGCCTACCTCCCATAGAACGGTTTTTCTTAAATTCATGTAATTTCTCTATTGACAAAGTTTTTGGGAAAATAAAGAACTATATTGAAATATCTAAGTTGTATTTATTAGCAGAAACTTTATTGACACGCCTACTTTAATGCCCACTTTCATTGAAAGACTACATTTTCGAAGTTAAAAAGGGTGTTCAAATTTTAAGGGCCGATGTTGATTTTAAATAAAAAAAAATTTTTAAGAAATTATTATTATTTCTTTTTGTAATGATAATATATGTACGGTTAAATTATGTATTTAACAAAATATCGGCCAAATGTCCACCCCTATCCTTGGCCCACTCCTCTATCTGATTGTCCCAGTTTTCAATGACAATGTTGATGCTCAATTGTTGGGCACGATGATGAGTCGAGGTTGACTGCTCTTTTTCCACACTATCGCAAAAAACAGCAATAGTTCCCATTCAACGAACTAAGAAGGCATTCACAGATTTTCTAACATTTTATACAGACCTGTTTTGCAGAAATTTAAATATTTTTTACAGTTCTCCCGATTGTGGACGAATTCGAACGATTATGTTGACCAAAAGAATTACGAAGTGCACAAAATGCATTTTGATTTAAATGCCCATTTTCATAAAAACCCTGAATAACTTTAAAGCGTTGCACATTTGCGTATCTTTCCACGGATCAAATTGAGTAAGTTTGAGATTGAGAAATGTCAAATGAAATGCAGAAAACAAATTTAAAGACTAGCTGTAGTTCACCTTCAACATGGGTCCTTAAAATTTAACCACCCTCTACAAAGAAAGTGATACATATTTTATTATAAAGAGATTATTCCATAATGAGTAACAAAATAATAAATATTGTGCTTTAAATGTACACAAAATTGGTGGTGGGTATAAAAGATTCGGCACAGCCGAATATAGTGCTCTTACTTGTTTAAGTTCATACACTATTAAAATAAATGAGCGATATGCTATAGAGGAAAGCACACATGTGTAAGTGATGTACATACAATTTATGTTACATTAAAAATTCGCTATAAAAATAAAATAAAGTACTTTAAACACAACCGAACACATGGTAAAATATTAAAAAAAAACCTAAACAAAAAAAAAACAAAAAAATCCCAAAAACTACCAGAAATTTTATTTTTTAAGTGTTTGCTTAAGGTAAAAGGGCTATGAAAGAAGATGTAAAAAAAATATTTATTATAAGAGTGTCAGTTACAATACAAATTTAACAAATTTATATTATTGAAAATATTTAAAACCTTTTTTATCCATCTACGCTTCCAGCTAGATTTGCCACATAAAAGGTTTTGAAGTAACGTTTCGGCCATTTGTAATATGTCGTGATCTATAATTTATTATACCCTTTACACAGTAAGTTTGTAATTCCGTATGAAATTTCTACAATTTTATTTTCCGACCCCATAAAGTATATATTTTTTGAAAGCTTACGAATAGGGGAGTCGATTAAGCTTTGTCGGTCTTTCCGTCTAACCGTGTGTATGTTGAAATCAACTTTTTGAAGCCCCCACACATCTCCTGGACCCGCGTGAGGTTTTAAAATATCAGAAATATTCGGGAGCAGATCGGTATTGAAAATCAGAAAAAGCGGTACATAAACACCTGAGATATGAGCAAAAAACCACGACCACCTCGTTTTTTTTACAACAACAACATACAACACATACAAACGTATGTAGGTTTTGCCAAAAAAAAGTTTTTTTTTTATTTTATATATTATTTATATTTTTATTGGTTTTTAATTTTTTTTTTTTTTTTAATTTATTTATTTTTTTTGAAATTTTTTTTTTTTAATTTTTTATTTTTTTTTTCAATTTTTTATTTTTTTTTGAAATTTTTTATTATTTTTTCAATTTTTTATTATTTTTTCAATTTTTTATTTTATTTTTTTTAACATACATACGTAAACTCAATTTTTAATTTTACAATGGGATGTTTTTATATACATATGTATGTTTTTTATATGTGTGTACGTACGTATTTTATATGAGAAGAATGGTGATACAAACTATTGTTATTGCATGACAACACGTTGTAAAGGGTATATAAGATTCGGCACGGCCAAATATAGCACTCTTACTTCTTTTTCTTTGTATTCAGTAGTGACAATTTCATCATGGAGAGATATACGCAAGAACAAGGTTTACAAATTATTGAGTTTTGTTATTAAAATAATCGTTCTCCAATTGCAACTTTTCGTGCGCTCTTGTCATTTTATGGTCGTAATAATCGTCAAGTGTGCCCGCTATTCGTCAAAAATGATTGAAAATTTTAGCTTACATTTTCTTATATAATCTTCAAGTGCCAATAAGACAAAGAACTGCTCGAAGTAATGCAAATATTGCTGTTGTTCAGGCAAGTGTTGCTGAAGACCGCAATTTGTCGATTCTAAGAAGTTCTCAACAATTGGGACTGTCTCAAACCATAACCTAGCGGATTTTAGAAAAGGGTTTGGGTTTGCATACGTATTAAATTGTTCTTATTCAAGAACTGATGCCATTGCACCACCGTAAAGACGGGGATACGTGCCACACAGCAAATGCATCATTTGAATTATTGCAAGAAAAGTTTGGAGATTCGATTATTTCAAAAAATTGTGATATTGAACGGCCTCCAAGAAGTTGTGTAATGAGATTATTTCTTGTGGGGTTATTTGAATTCATTGGTCTTTCGAAATAAGCCAGACTCTCTTCCAGCTTTACAAGTCAATATTGAACGTGCCATTCATTCATGACATACGACTTGATTTAGTGGAAAAATTGCTCGAAAATTGGGTTCATCGAATTCGTTACTGCCGAAGAAGTTGTGGAGGCCATTTGTACGACGTTTTATTTAGAACTCAATTGTATCGATTGTACATCACATAAAATGAATTTCCTTAACAATCGCCTGTGTTCCGTATTTCGAGTGAAATTAAATAACTCCGAATTGCCCTAGAATTGCTTTAAACAATAACACTACAATGGCAATTCCTAGTGATTTAATTTTACTTGGAATACAGAACACAGGCGAATAAGTGTGTGTTTTTTTTAAGAAATCATATCACCCTTATTGGAAAACCTTTAATTTGTTTAAAATTTTAAAATTGTTTATAACTCCCAAAGATATTTCCGATAGTTAAAAAAAATTATTAGATTTTAAATTTTTTAGTAGACAATTTATAAAAAATTTTTAAAAATATTCACCCCTTACATAAATAAGAAGTGAAATTTTTTATTCTCCTCAAAGTTTTTGGTGAAAGTGTTCACGTTAGAGGCGATTAATTTAAAATATTTCAATTAATAGAGAATTAAAGTTAAATTCTTAGAATTTCCACGCTTCAATTTGAATTTGATAAACTAACATTATTTAGAAAAATATTGTGGCAATGTTTTAAATCTTGATTTTTCGACTGTTTAACATACCCTGTTATCACACCTTGTACGTTTATTTTCCCCCTCACTATTTGGTGTTTTTTAAACAATTACAATGTTATTTTTAGTTTTTTTTTTTTTATTTATGTTAAAATCTAACTTTTCAAATATAAAGCAATTTATTTAACAACAAATGTTGAGGTGTATTTTCCCCATATTTAAGAGATGCGCTTGCTGGGGCCGTTATGAAAATATTTAACACATTTTTGTTGAACCAAATACATTTGAACAACTGCTTGTATTAAAAATACATTTTACATCATTGTCACCAACACAATGATCTAGAAAATATTTGAGTAAGTATTTTTAGAATAGATTAATATTAATTTGCGTTGCGTTCATCATTAGATTGTCGGACACAAATTATCATCCCCATATCAAAACAACCACCTTTATTGCTTAACATCTGTGGACATAATCTAGCTGTACTATTTAATATGTTCTCCCTTTTATTTTCTCCCAAAATTTATGTTGTTTTTTTTTTGTCAAAAACATCGTGTAATTTCAAAAATTATTTTTAGTTCAATAAGATGGATGCCAGATGTTGTTGTAGATCTTTACATTGAATTTTTGTCTTTTTCTATGTGTACAGCGATTTTCTTCAGGTAAATTGATGGGCTAACATTAGTGTTGCCTGGTTAGGAGGTTTAGGAATGAATATAGGGTGAAAAAATTTATTTTTAATGACTTTTTAGGGCTATAGTATTTTGATGAAATAGATATTTATATAATATTTTGCTATGCCGAATCATTTAAACCCACCACAAATTTGATGTACTTTTATAGCACAAAATTCATTATTTTATTATTAACAGTAATCGCTATGGAATAATCTCTTTATACTAAAATATGTATCGATTTCATTGTATAACTCCGATATACTAGTAAAATATTTTCGTAAATTTAGTCTTTCAATGAAAGTGTGAGTTAAAGTAGGCGTGTCAATATTGTTTCTGCTGATACAAAACACAATTTAGATATATCAATATAGTCCTTTATTCTTCCAAAATCTTTGTCCATAGAGAAATTATATAAATTTAAAAATAAAGCGTTATATGGGAGGTAGGCGTGAAAGTGGGCGTGTCACCTTAATTTTCTGGCATAACAATGACATTGACTAGAAAGCTATATATACGAAATTTTATCATCATACCCCTAATTTTGTCTACTCAGAAAATAAATACCTTATGGGGTTTAAAAAATATATATTTCGTTGTACAACAAACGGGATGGGAAAAATGAATATACCCCCACCATTTTATTGGTGGCGGGTATAAAAAGTAAGATACAGGTTACAATTCAGGATGTAAAGGAATAAGAAAATTATAATTATTTTTGTAGGTATTTCCTTTTTAAAATGCATCTGTTGAGAGGCCTTCTACTTATTTAATGTTGTCAAAAATATTCCAAGAAACTAAATACACGTGTCAACCGCTATATATGTATACATACATATATAACGATATACTCTAATATCTGAAATGCTTAAAAATTTTTAAATATTGATGTGTATGTACAAAACTAACAAAGCTACAAATGAATTAATAAAAAACATTTGGAACTTTCACAGATGTATGGTACTATTTTCATAAAATTATATTGAAAAATTTATAGAGAATATTTTGAAATAAGGTAGTTATACATATGTAGCTAAGATTATGATATTACAGTGAGACCTCGGGACCGAAAGCATTCTGAATAATCTATTTTCCCGGTTAAATTATAACAATTTTGAGTTGTACTTTTAAACAAATTTTATTTATATGTAATTCATTTATTCAAAGATAATATATTTGGCTTAAACAATGTTTAAATATGATAAAAAAACAAATTAAAATGTTAGATAAGAAAGTTTTAATTATTCAAAAGCAGTACAAAAAATCTTAGAATCCCGGATAATAGAGGTAACTACGGTTAATCGATGCAAAAAATATTAAATTTATAGATATTATTATAAATTTTCTTTCCTGGATAATTGACGTTTCCGGTTAATCGAATCACAGATAATCGAGGCCCCACTGTATTACATTAATTTAATATAAGCCTAGTTATTTAGGGGGATTTTCAAAAAAAAAATATGAATTTAGGAATTTTCTAATTTTGTAATTTTTTTTCAAAATAGAAAACTACCTGGCAATACTGGCTGACGTCATTTGCTTTTTATCTAAAACTAGCCAAGCCCGGCGATGCAAAAAATATTAAATTTATAGATATTATTATAAATTTTCTTTCCTGGATAATTGACGTTTCCGGTTAATCGAATCACAGATAATCGAGGCCCCACTGTATTACATTAATTTAATATTAGCCTAGTTATTTAGGGGGATTTTCAAAAAAAAAATATGAATTTAGGAATTTTCTAATTTTGTAATTTTTTTTCAAAATAGAAAACTACCTGGCAATACTGGCTGACGTCATTTGCTTTTTATCTAAAACTAGCCAAGCCCGGCGGGCGTTGCTACGCCCCTTAATGAATAAAAATGCATTCTGAATATTAATTGAATATCAAGTGCAATAAGCTAAAAATTACAACTTTTTTATGGGCGTGGCCCTGCCCACTTTTCTAATCACGAAACTGTATAGTCATGACCATCCATGACTGTCCGTGTGTATGTTGAAATCAACTTTTTGAAGCCCCCCGAAATCACTTGGACCCGGGTGAGGTATTAAAATATCAGAAATATTCGGGAGTAGATCGGTATTGAAAATCAGAAACAGCGGTTCATAAACAACTGAGATATGAGCAAAAACCCACGACCACCTCGATTTTTTTTTCACAAAAACAACATTACAACAACAACATACATACATACAAACTTGTATATTGGTTAAAGTAAACGTGGGATCGAATCCCAGCTGAGCCCAAAAAAATTTTTTTTTATTTTTTTTTTAATTTTTTTTTTTATTTATTTTTTTTTGTTTTATATTTATTATTTATATTTTAATAATTTTTTTTAATTTTACAATGGGATGTTTTTATATATGTAGGTTTTTTTTATGTATGTACGTATTTCATATGAGATGAATGGTAATACAAACTACTGTTATTGCATGTTTACACGTTGTGAAGGGTATATAAGATTCGGCATGGCCGAATATAGCACTCTTACTTGTTCACTGTGTGAAGGGTATAATAATAATAAAATATAAATAATATATAATATAAAAATTTTTTTTTTGGCTCAGCTGGGATTCGATGCCACGTTTACTCTAACCAGTATCAGGGCTGTCATATATGGCGATTTTCCGCCAAACATGGCGATTTTTTACTTGTCATGGCGACAAAATTTTTGATTTGGCGACATGGCGATGTTTTTGGCGATTAAAAATCAGCATGGCGAAATATTTGGCTTTTTTAATATTTAATACAATTTTTTCGAAAAAAAATTTTAAAGCCTTCATTTTTAAATAATTTTGAAAATGCGGACAGCTTTTTGCTCATGTTAAATTCGGTCATTGATAACCCTAAGTCTTTCCTACCGTTAAATGCAATAGATTACGGCTCTGAATTTGAGACTGAAATAAGAAATGTAGATTTTAGACCAGACCAAATAAACATTTTAAAAGATAATTGTTTCACATATTTAAAAAATCTTTTGAAAGAAATGTTGAGCCGTTTACCTGAAAATATGAAGCTTTTTAAAGTTTTCAAAGAGTTTTCAATAACAAAATGTGGTAATCCGCTGACCCAAGCAAACTTTTCTGTTATTCATGATACGTTGAGACCCTTTATGAGCACAAAAGTTTCAGCAGGTGAATACGAGCTTCAATGGGCAAAACTGTGCTATATTAATTGGAAAGACTACTTTAAGGATGAAATACCTACAAACTTAATTGATTTTTGGCCTAACGTTTATAATTACAAAGACGCTGCGGGTACGTTTCATTTTAAAGAAATATCTTTGGCCGTTCTCAATATTTTGTTTATTTTGACTAGCAACGCTTGCGTAGAAAGAGTATTTTCGATAATGAATTATACCAAAACCCGTTTAAGAAACAAAGTGCAATATGAACTCCTTGATGCCTTAATAAGAATAATTAATTATATGAATTTAAATAAGATTTGTTGCAATACGTTTGAGCCAACAGAAAACATGTTGCAGAAATTTAATGCCAATGAAATGTATAATATACAAAACAGCACAGATCACACTGACGAGACTGAAGTTTATAACCTTTTAGAAATATGTTTTTAGCTATGTAATTGTATAAAGAAAGCTTTTTAAAATAAATATAAGTTTTTATATTTAATCTTTGTATACAAAATATTACCTGAAATATATTAATTTAGTTTTTGTTTGTTATTTTGTTTTTGTTAAATGAATTATACATACCAATAAAACAAATATTTTACCAACAACTTAAAAAAAATAATTTAGGCGACTTTTGGTGATTTATTTTCTTGTAAAAAACTAAAAAATATTTTTTTTGGCGAATTATGGCGATTTTTGATCATCGATTTGGCGATGGAGGTTAAAAAAAATCTGACAACCCTGACCAGTATATATGTATGTTGTTGTTGTAATTGTGAAAAAAACAAGGTGGTCGTAGTTTTTGCTCATATCTCAGAAAGTTATGGGGCAATTGTGCTGAATTTCAATACCGATTCATTCCTGGATATTTCCAAAAGATTGATACCATACCCAGATCTGAGGAACATATAGTTGCTTCTAAAAGTTGACTTCAACCAACACACGGACAGACGGGCAGACGGACAGACTGACAGAGCTTAATCGACTCCCCTATTCATAAGCTTTCAGAAAATATATACTTTATGGGGTCGGAAATGAAAATTGTAGAAATTACAAACGGAATGACAAAGCTATATATACCCTTGTACACCACAGGTGAAGGGTATAAAAATAACACTTTTACCTTTACCTCTTGCTACATAAATGTAAATGTATGTGCATATGTATGTATGAATGTTTGAGCATATATTCACAACTTATCTCATTTATATTACCCGATGAAAAATTCAGTTGTAACTATTGAACCTTGTGTGTATTTGTAGTTTTTGTATAATATTGTAGCACGCGCCGCAATTCTATTATGAAAGTATGAAGAAGATTTGAAAACAAAACAAAAAGAACATAAAAAAAATAAACAAAATGGATGATTGAATAAGTATTTGCCTTTACGATGGCCTGTGTATTTTATTTAACTTTCTGTCAGTCTGTGTATGTTTTTGTAAATTTTTTTTTTGTAATGCTTTCAAATTACAGACAGTCGACAACAAACATCTACTAACACCAAGTGTAAAAGGGAATGAAAAATAGGTGGCAGACTTGCAAGTGTATAAAATGAGTTAACACTTGTGTACATAAATACATATGTATGTATGTATGAATGTAGAGGGATCAAGAATAATTAAACAAAAAAAAAACTTTAAATACGAAAAACATTTCAATGACCTAAAATGACCTAAAGAAATAAGGAGAGACTCTTATATCGATGACTCTCTAGCAAGAAATCCTAAATGGTTTTAAAAGGATAGAATATTTGAATAAAAAAATATTACAGACTTAATTTAAACAAATTTCTAAGTATGTATGTATGTCAATATGTTGTCCAATTTCCAAGCTTGACATCAGTTTTTTTATAAAAATTATTTTATTCCAATATTTCGCTACCTCGCTACCACGCCACCAATAATCAAATAATTTTGATCAGAAATATTAATTTTTGTGTTTTAGAGTTTTGACGCTAATGGTACTGCTACAATTCTTGCAAAAGGCAATGACCACAAAAACCAACCGCCAACGTTGATCATAGCGACGAAGTCTCGGGAGAAGATACTGTCAGCATAAGTTTACTTCCCACAGACGTCAGTATGCAAGAGTTGGAATTTTGTATGTTAATGGGTAATATTAAGTAAGAAGACTAATGCACCTAGCATACTCCGCAAGTTTGTAGAAAATTTGTTACTGGTTTTTTTTAAGTTCTTGAACTCAATGTAAGAAGTAAAGAGAGAAGTTTCTGCGATTATCGTGTATCTGATGATGTCATAATTTGCCAGTGGCATGATAATATTATGGTGTCTCTATGTTCCAGTGCAGTTGTGATAAAAAAAGGTCCATGACAATGATTCTACACTCCATTGAAAATCTTGGTTGCTATAAAGACGTAATGGTAGCCATATAGTTTTACTAACTTTATGACATCGTATTGCAAATTCTTTTTTAAGGGCAATAGATAACGCGAGAATTCTGCTGCTAGTCGGTAATATTCTATAATTTTAGACTTCCGAAATGACAGAAGAGAACACTATATCATCAAGCAGTAAAAGCGAATCAGATGCAGACAATGCAATAAACAGTATAATTCAAGGTGTATCAAGTGTAATATTAATGTTCACATAAAATGTTTTCTTATGTATCATACTTAAAATAAATAAAACTCTCATTTTAAAATGTTGAATTTTTTATGTGTGTCGCCCTACTGTACCTCATATGGTACGGGCCCCATGCAGTCCCCGATTTACTAAAAATTTTACAGAATATTTTTTTAACGAAAATAGATTATTTAAATAAAAATAGAACATATATGGAAGTACTAATAAGTAGTGTATTAGTCTGCCAGTCTGGTAGTTGCGGGTTCGATTCCCGCCAGAGACTCTGGTCTGTTTCACTACAACGGGCAAATGGTCGGGTAAATAAACTAGAATATAATTTATAATTGTATTGTAATCAGTGATGCCAGAACTTGATTAGCAAAAATGGCTAAAATTCTGGAAAAAATGGCTAGAAACTAGCTAAAAAAAAGCTAAAAAAAAATGGCTAAATGTTTTAAATAGAATGTTTTCAATATTTTAATAAAACAATAAGAAAAATAATAAAATTTAAGACCGTTTGTAATCTACTCAATATATCTTTGACTAGTTATAAAGTACAAGAATTTATCAATCAATCCTTTTTAAGCCGTATCTTCAAAAAAGTATATAGAAAAAATAAAATATTGGTCTTTCGAAATAAACCAAACTCTCTTCAATCTTTATAAGTCAATTTTGAGCGTGCCATTCATGACATACAATCGATGCAATTTTTAGTAGTTAAAACAAGTAACAGTGCTATATTCGGCCGTGCCGAATCTTATATACCCTTCACAACGTGTAGTCATGCAATAACAATTGTTTGTATCACCATTCATCTCATATCAAATACGTACATATGTATATACTGGTTAGAATAAATGTGGCATCGAATCCCAGCTGAGCCAAAAAAATTTTATTTTATATAATATATTATTTATATTTTGTTATTATTTTTTTTTTATAATTTTTTTTTAATTTTTTAAAAAAAATTTTTTGAAAAAATTTTTTTTTAAATTATTTTAAAATTTTTTTTTTGTAATTTTTTTTATTATTTTTTTTTTATTTTTAATATTTTTTCTTTTTGTAATTTTTTCTTTTTATACCCTTCACCTGTGGTGCACAAGGGTATATATAGCTTTGTCATTCCGTTTGTAATTTCTACAATTTTCATTTCCGACCCCATAAAGTATATATTTTCTGAAAGCTTATGAATAGAGGAGTCGATTAAGCCCTGACCGTCTGTCCGTCTGTCCGTCTATCCGTCTTTCCGTCTGCCCGTCTGTCCGTGTGTTGGTTGAAATCAACTTTTAGAAGCAACTATATGTTCCTCAGATCTGTACATGGTATCAATCTCTTGGAAATATCCAGGAATGAATCGCTATTGAAATTCAGCACAATCGCCCCATAACTTTCTGAGATATGAGCAAAAAACCACGACCACCTCGTTTTTTTACACAATTACAACAACAACATACATACATAGATACATGTAAAAAACATACCAAACAAAAAAAAATTACAAAAAAAAAATATTAAAAATAAGAAAAAAATAATAAAAAAAAAACTACAAAAAAAAATTTTAAAAAAATTAAAAAAAAAAATTTTAAAAATTTTTTAAAAATTTTTTTAAAAAAATTTTTTAAAAAAATTTAAAAAAATTTTTTAAAAAAATTAAAAAAAAAAAATAAAAAACAACAAGTAAAAGCGCTATATTCGGCCGTGCCGAATCTTATATACCCTTCACAACGTGTAGTCATGCAATAACAGTAAATTCACGTATGTATGTTAAAAAAAACAAAAAAAAAATAAAAAAAAAATTTAAAAAAAAAAAATTTTAAAAAAAAATTATTATATACATATATAATATATATAAAACAAAAAAAAAAAAAAAAAAATTAAAAAAAAAAAAATAATAAAAATATATATAATATATTAACTAAAAAATAAAAAAAAAATAAAAAAAAAATTAAAAAAAAATTAAAAAAAAAAAATTTTTAAAAAATTTAAAAAAAAAATTTTTTGCCTCAGCTGGGATTCGATGCCACGTTTTCTCTAACCAGTATACACGTTTGTACAGTGGCGAGCAATAATGGATGAATGTTAGCAACATTCTTACTAAAAACATAAAAAAAAATTAAATAAAAACACAACCAAAAAAGTAATTCAGTCTTTTTTCATTATTTTGTGTTTTTTTATTAACTACAAAAAAAAATTACAGAAAACTTAAATATATTTCCTATATTTACAAATATCTCAACGTAAATCAATTCTTCCATTTTTGCCCGTTATTTAAATTTATATATATTTATTTATTTTCAATATTTTGTCCATAATCCTTTATTCTTTTTTACACTTCTAATGCGCTTCGGCATACTCTCCACCAAATTCTCAATAGTTTGTTTGGGTATTTTCTTCCATTCTTCCTGTACCCTTTCCCAAAGTTGGTCCAAATTGGTTGGAGCTCTCTCGTATGTTGCTAGTCTTCTTTTTAATAGTGCCCATAAATTTTCAATTGGATTTAAATCCGGGCTTTGAGCTGGCCACTTGACCATTTGAAAATGTTGGCTGGATAACCAATTTTTTACTATTTTGGCCGTATGTTTAGGATCTCCATCTTGTTGAAAAAATACCTGTTCTTCCGGATATGCGCACTTTTCTAGAGCTTTTGGCAAATTTGTTTGGAGGATGGCAAGGTAGTTCTCCTTTTTCATTATGCCATCTATTTTCACTAGTGGCCCAACATTCCACCAATTAAAACATCCCCAAACCATTAAACTACCGCCACCATGTTTCACTGTTTGCTTCACCTGATGCCTCTGAAGTTTCTCGTGTGGCCGGTGCCAATAGTATTCCTTTCCGTCTGATTGAAATCGGTTTATTTTGGTTTCGTCTGACCAGATCACACGTTTCCATTCATCAGCGGCCCATTTACTATACGTTTTACAAAATTCAAGACGAGCCTTTACGTTTTTCTCCGATAAAGCAGGCTTTTTTTGCTTTATGGCAGAAACCAGGCCGATTCTGCGAAGTGCTCTACGGGCTGTCCACTCGCTAACATTTTTATTTATGGCCCTAGCAGCTAATTTTGGAGTTTTTGTATCTTTTTGTGTCATTAAACGTTCCATTAGACGAGCATCGCCATCGGTTAACAATCTTGGTCGACCTTTAACTACAGCAACAGGTTCCATATTTTTTCGTTTTCGGACACTTAACACTGTAAAGTGAGATATTTCTAACGTCGTTGCTATTTGTCTTGCCGATTGACCTTTTTCTGTTAGATATACAATTCGACGCTCCATTTCAGCACTAATTTTTTTCATTTTTTTATAGTAAAATCTAATTTTTTATAATAAGCGGCAAAATTCTAAGTTTAATGACTACTGATCACTTTTTATTAATAAAAATTATACTTTAAAAGAAAAAGCAAAGATGACAAAGAAAAAATTTAACGGAATAATACCGTTTATTTTGGTGCATTATAATTGCTTTTTGTGTTTATATAGTTCAGTAACATAAAGAGCATAAGTGGAAGAATTGTTGTTTGCAGGTTTTATAAAAATATTTTAATTTTGTTAAAACTTTACGAGTTTTTTTTTACTCTATATTATGTTGTAGAAAGCTGTAAGTCTACCCTGAATGTTTTATAGTATTATCTCCATTATTAATACGTTTACAATGAAATTAGCTCAAATTTAAAAAACATTCTTCCATTTTTGCTCGCCACTGTATGTATGTATGTTGTTGTTGTAATGTTGTTTTTATGAAAAGAAAATCGAGGTGGTCGTGGGTTTTTGCTCATATCTCAGTTGTTTATGTACCGATGTTTCTGATTTTCAATACCGATCTACTCCCGAATATTTCTGATATTTTAATACCTTACCCGGGTCCAACCTATGTCGGGGGGCTTCAAAAAGTTGATTTCAACATACACACGGACAGACGGTCAGACGGACAGACGGACAGACGGACAGACGGTCAGGGCTTAATCGACTCCTCTATTCATAAGCTTTCAGAAAATATATACTTTATGGGGTCGGAAATGAAAATTGTAGAAATTTCACACGGAATGACAAACCTATATATACCCTTTTTCACTGTGTGAAGGGTATAAAAACATTGTTTTATAGAAGCGTTTTTCACTATTAGAAAACGAAACAACAACAACACTTAAAAGCTAAAAACAATAAATGGCTAAAAAAGGCTAAAAAAATATCTAGGAATGGCTAAAAAAATGGCTTATAGCTAAAAGCAGATTTTCCTAGCTAAGCGTATTCAAAAATAGCTAAATCTAGCCATAAAATAGCTAAATTGGCAACACTGATTGTACTAAAAATAAATATTAATTAAAGGCCCTTTAGGCTTAAACATTTTGAACATTAAGTTATTTGTCATACTGTATGAAAATAATGAATGAAAGAAGTGTTTGTGGCTTTTTCCCCCTCATCATCCAGTTTAAATGAATTCGTTTACAAACTGCTTTGTAAAATCGCTTCTCTCGTTTGAAGTCTTTTATGTTCAAGCTTTTTTGAGTTCTGTTTTCATTTATATAGTACAATACAAACATAGGTACATATTAATTCAAATGTGTAAATAAATATTGCACATGAATGAGGTACTAAGAAAAAAAACATTTTTACATCCAGACAAAAGTAAAAAAATACTGAATAGCTAAATTATAGTTCCTTTTTTATTTATTTTTTACAGTACATATTAACACAATTTATACCTCAGACTAATATCGTTTACCTATAGAAAGAGATCAGTTTAATGAGCGAAAAGCGCTAAAACAAAAAGTGCTAAACGCAACGAATTATCTAACATAATGAAAACATTAAAAAAATACACGATTCCAATGACGCATAGATCATCTAAACCATGAAAATTACTTAACGAACATACTTTATATTTGTAGTCCTTTAAGCTTTAAAAACTAAAAATTTTTGCTTCCAATAATTGAACCATATTGAAAAAATACAGTTTTCAAAAAAGCTAAAAATAGACTATATTAAACATATATTTTTAGTACGCCAATCCTAAATGTTATTGTAATCTAAAACATACACACATTTACTTCATGCGAAACAACCTTTTCCAGGAACCAATAAAATGTTATCTGCTTACATGTTTATTTAGTGTATAAGAGAAAAATTACTCCCAGCCCTTTTTTGGAAACAATTTGTATGTATGTATGTATGTATTGAATTAAAAGATAGTGAAAGTTGTTTGTTGCTGGAAAAAAAACAACAAACTCATATAAACAATTTAATAAATTGTTGTACAGACAAATACCCCAAAATACAATAAAATAAAGTCAAACAGACAGTCCCAACACAGGTGGTGTGTAAATAATAAAGAAGAAGAAAAAAAAAACAGAAATGCAGCAACAATAACCAACACATGTTAAAAAAAACAATAAAACTGGCAGTGTCTCTAAAACAGCACGAGAGTTAGTACAAAAGGAGTATGTTTTACACGTATTAAAACAAATACGCGTTTTTATGGCAAACCTTAAAAATTGTAAAGGCAAAAAATAATAAAAATACGAAATGTACAACAAAAGCAAAAAGCAAATTAAAAGTCACACAAAAAGTTCATTGACCCCATAAACTTCATTTATTAAGAGAAGTAGAATTATTTTTCTTTGTTTACCCAATGCTGCATTTAATATTGCATTCATTTATATATGATGAATTTAAAGCAACATTTTTTTAACTGTGTACGAATAAAATGATTAAATAATACATCTGGCATCACCTGTAAAAGGAGACAAAACTTTAATTACTAATCTGTCACAGTGGTACGAGTGTAATAAATGTAGTTGTCATAAACATTTCTCTGCACAAACGTATCTTGAACTCGGTTGATAAAAAAAACTTAATTTTCCTTTTAAAAAGCTTAAGGCTATAAAAATAAAATAACAAGAAAAAATGGAAGGTTGATTTAAAAAGAAAACAATTGTTTAAATTTGTAAGAAGAAAAAATAATCTACTTTACTTGACAAAGCAATAAAGCGAATTGTCAGAGTTTTAATTTAAAATAAAAACTGAACAAAGAAACAAACAAAAAATTAATAATAAATAAAACTCTGGGTTATTATTTTATGTCAAATATGAAATAGTAATTTGTTGGTAAATATGCAAAAAAAAGACATTAAAATTTTATTGTTTTGTTACGAGGCTGCGGGGAATTAAAAAATAAATTTTACAGTTTCTCAGGGAGTAATTAAAATTTAATCTTAAAACAATCATAGAAATAAGACAGTTGTGGGAAAGACCAGAATATTACAAAAAGGTTCAACTCTTTGATTTGTATAGGTTTCTTCTGATTTAACATCTTACATTTATGTAAGTGATAAAATAAATTTAAGAATTCCCTATTAGCTTCACAGTTCTTAAAGATATTATGAAAAGCAACTTAAAAATAAAAAAAAACTTTTTTTAATTATGCAAAGCTGTTAAAAAAAATGCCAACATATAAGGACACTTAGATATCGACCACTGACAAAGTTTTAAATATTTCATGAACTTGGTAGGGAAAATAGCAATGACCTTAGGACATTGACCACTAACACACCATCAACACTCATGGATAATTTGAAAGAGCAAACACATAATAAAGAAAAGTTGATAAAGTAAAATTTTAAATAAAATCCAATTATGAAATATTTTAAAATGCAAATTATTCAACAATTTTTGTCGACAAAATTGTACAAAAAAATGTGCGCAAATACAAAATACTTAATGTACATACATATAAGAAAAGTTTTTAACAACAATTTAACAACCAGTGGTGTGTGCAGTCTGAATTTATTTTTTGTCACGATAGTAAATTTAAATAAAAAATCTATTCTAAAAGTGCGATAAAAAGTTATTGACCATAATAACTTACAAACTTTCATTAAATAGCAGAATTCACACAGTGGAATACAGTGGAATCTCCCTTGAGCGGACACCGAAGGCACCATCGAAATGTGTCCGTATGTTTTTACTATACATACACCAAAAATGTTTTATAAGAAAAACATTATAATAGTTCTCCTTCTATTGTAAGGACATATCGCTCGGTTTTAATTTACTCGCTTAAAGGAACGCGCTCGGTTTGTGAAAAGAGCAAACTTAAATGTGCGCAAGGCTAATTGACTATCAGTTGGCGTTACTACGGCAAAAAGAATTATCGGATGTAGTAACGCATTATTAAAGGTAGAATTAGTTTGTACGTTCTGTGCTTTTATGAATCAGCTGTTTTCTTTCTGTTCTATTGAAAATCTGTATGTGGGTTTGTTGTTCCTTTTTCGGACAAATCTGTAGAGAATAGAATTCAAAGTTAAGTGACGGCCATTGAAAGGGAAACAGCTGTTATTAAGGTGTTTTTATTGTATTTAAATTTGACACTATAAATTTCTGTTTTTATAAATGAACTTTAACGAGAAAAATATAAAAAAAAAAATAATACTTTTAATATATTTTCAATATTTTTTGTACTCGCGATTATAATTTGTTGTGTTGATTTTATTTTTTTTTCAAATCGTTCTACTTCACACTAAGAGTGGAAACGCAAAAAAAACTTACATTATACTTTTGCTCTCTTTTTCTTGAGTACGGAGCGAATTTCATCACATTTTGCTTCTAGAACATTACATAACATTTAAAAATGGATAACAAAAGGTCTATTTTAACACTGAAATAAACAAAAAGGTGATTGAAGTGTCTAATAAAGAAAAATTATACTAAATAGAGATTCCACTGTACATATAATGCTTTTTCTTATTTGTACGCAGATGTAAACAAGCTAAATTAAATGCATTATGGTAGACACTTTAAGGACTTAAAGTAAAATCGATTTCGCAAAACGTCGACAGAGCAACTGCAACAGTTTGTACATGTTCTTTAATGTGAAAAATCGCGAGAATTGTATTTTGTTCGCCTGTGTTCTGCATTCCGAGTGAAATAAAATATCTCGAAATTGCATTTGCAGTGTTATTGTTTATAACAACAATTTCATGCCAATTCCGAGTGATTTCACTAGGAACATGTACAAACTGTGACACTCGGTGACCTTTTTTTAAATTATGCGTTTTCTTCACGGTTTAGCTGCTTTTAAATTTTTTTAAAATTGACAACGATAACATCTATAGCTAACTATTTTTTAATAAATAACAAACTATTTATTTAAAAATTAATAAGTATTGAATGAAACATATGTGACAAAGTTGTCACAATGATATAATTCCAGAATTAGGTTACATTTATCTTGTTATTATATTTTGTAATTTAACTAATTTTACAATTCATTTTATAATATTAAATGAAAAGCAAACATTTATTGATTTTTATTTCATAACTAGCTAATACCCGGTGTGCTTCGCCACCCCCAGTGTAATGAAATAAAAATTTTATAGTTCAAAAATATATTTATTTTGCAAGCCATTTCTTATTCAAATAATCATATAGACGTCAAAGTGTCTCTTTCAAAATTTGGGTACTCTAACTATTATCGCTTCCCAGATATACGAATTTTTGTATTTAATTCATATGACAGGTGCCACGCCCACTATGACTAAAGCTTCCATTTCTTATCAAAATAGTCATATAGATGTCAAAGCTTCTCGTGCAAAATTTGGGTACTCTAACTATTATCGCTTGCCAGATATACGAATTTTTGTATTTAATTCATATGACAGGTGCCACGCCCACTATTACTAAAGCATCGATTTCTTATCAAAATAGTCATATAGATGTCAAAGCTTCTCGTGCAAAATTTGGGTACTCTAACTGTTATCGCTTCCCGAATATACGAATTTCTAGAAATGTTTATTTGGGTGTCAAAGTTGCTCTTGCAAAATTTTAGTACTCTAATCGATATCGTTTTCCAAATATACGAAATTTAGTATTTAATTCATGTGGCCACGCCTACTATTGAAAGTCCGCCCATTTTTTACCCAAATGTTTGTGTGGATTTCAAAGTTTACCGTACTTAATTTGAAGACTCTAGCTGCATTAACTTTCGTGATATATAATATTTAATACTTATTCTTAAATAGGGCGTGGCACCCCGCCCACTTACAATTTTAAACCAAAGTATAGCCTATAGTTCCTTCCAGACATACAGAAAGATTCTGTGAAAATTTCAAGGAAATCGATCCAGCCGTTTAACCGTCTATAAAGCACAAACAAACACACATTGATTTTTATATATAGAGATTGTGACATATTTTTTAACATTTACTCTTTCATTGTATTTTTGTTGACATTTTTGTTACTAAAGTACGAGTATATACAGGCAATCAATAAAACAGCGTTTAAACCCTTAATCTAGTGCATTCAAACTGACACACTGCCAAAAGCCTCGAATCAAAATTGAAGTGTGATTATACGACTGTGATGTTGACAGTGGTGGGGTGTTCTGTTGATAAAAATTTAAGTAAGGGTGTCCCAACAAGAGCGCCGAATGTTGGCAAATTTAAATACGGGGCTCTTATTTAAACTCCCTTTATGTTAGCATATTTACAAAGCTTTGATGGAATGCTTGATTAATTTTATGAACAATCATAATAACGTTATTCATATTATTTCATTTGTACTTCTTATCTTTACCTTAACTTAAAATTTTTAATATGCAAAATATTGTTATAAATTCGACTTAAAAAGTTTAAACTATTTAGATTTATTTAAAAAAAATTTTTGTTCCAATTTTTTAAAGAAACAAAATGCGAATTCAAATTTACTACGGCTCGTAATTTAAATCTGTGATGTGCCTGTATATTTGTCGATTTTATGTATAAGTGGAGAAAGACATTGTATGACATACCATTTGTATTGTATTTACATGTATGCCATTATTGCTAAAGAAGCTAATACACGGCATGTTATCATCTGACTGTAAAATTGTTATTTAACACTTAACTGCCGCTAACTGTTTTCTGGCATCAGAGATTTCTGCCAACAGCTGATATCTGGTGGCTTGTCAGAACAAATTAGAGCACGCTCTAACCGAAATGTTGTCTAATGACTTAGAACATGTGTTTCACAGAAGTAATGTTTTAATGCTAACACTTGACAAGTACGTTTTCAGCAGTGGGGAAATTTTCAAGACGGATGTAAAACACATACCGTGTATTAGTTGCTTAAATGTTGGTAGTCACTTTGACGTACAGGCAAAATGAATATATTAAATCACATACACATGCTAATTGTAGACAAATGTGTATTTAATAGACTTCAATTTACAGAAAACAATATGGTAAATTAAGCAAAATAAAAATAAAAATAATAATAAACAAATAATAAATAAATGGCATATGATTTAAATAAATATTTCTTTTCTTTTGCATATGTACTCAACAACATGTGTGACTTTCATTTAAGTTAAATCTCATAAAAACAAATTTGCCACTTGAAATATTTGTAAAAAAATAATTAATAAATATAAACGTCTTTTTAAAGAATGTGAGACAATTGCTGTCAATATAACAGTTTGAAAATTAAGAATTTTTTAAGATAAATAGCACAAATGCAATTGTCATCATTGAATTATGCAAATGAAATATTTCTAAGTGCGTACCAAAACCCGGTCCGCATTACTGGCCCCAACAATATTTATACCTTCACCAGGGTTCTATAAATAGGGGAGTTGATTGAATAATGTTCGTCTGTCCATTTGTTGGTTAAAACTTTAAGAAGCTTTATGCAGTTGCGGCGTACGAAAGTAGTATTTGTTACAGTGGGTTCTTTAAATACCGAAACGTACATTAAAGAATGCTTGCTTAAAAGGCTTCCTCCCTTTATATTTTTTGAACGATTTGACATCATGTCGCTGTGGTAAGAAAGCTTTGGAGTGACACCAAAAAAATAACATAGTTTTTTTATCAAGAGAGGCCAATCCTTCAATTTTTGCAGAGCTAAGGCCAGTGAAGAAATATTGGGCGCTCTTGAAAAGAGATGATTAAACTGTTTCAAAAAAAGTAACTGAGACAACTTTAATATCGCTAATGAAGGGATTAGCAAAGTAGGTCTACGATTTTACAAGTTTTAATTTTAAAAGTTTTATTTATTTTTCTCTGTGATCTGTAACATAAAATCTAAAATCGACCGTTACAAAATTAATGAATTTTATATATGTACTAGCCAAGACCGGCGCGCGTTGCTACGCTCCTTAATAAAAAAACACATACTGAATTTTAATTGAATATCAAGTGCAAGAAGCTAAAATTTATAACTTTTTTTATGGGCGTGGCACTGCTCACTTTTCTAATCACGAAACTGTATAGTCATGACAGCTTAATATGTGTGCAAAGTTTCAGAAAAATCGGTGAAGTTCAAGTAGCTGAAAGTTATAACTTTTTTTATGGGCGTGACACTGCCCACTTTTCTAATCACGCAATTATATAGTCATGACAGCTCAATATGTGTGCAAAGTTTTAGAAAAATTGGTCCAGTGCAAGTAGCTAAAAATTATAACTTATTTTTTATGGGAGTAGGTAGGAAGGTAGGTAAGGCTGGTGCAAAATTACCCTCACACCTTCACCCGGAGACCATTACGTTCCATTGTGACGCCTTAATAGAGAGAGGAATAGAATCAGAATATAAATATTTTGAATAGAAGAGAAAGAGAAGCAGACAATTCCAAAGTCACCGGCGGGAATCGAACCCGCAACCCCCAAACAACTAACTTGTCCTTTTCTGACTAGTCCACAGGGGCATTCTTTTATGGGAGTAACCCAGCCCACTTTTTACCACCCATAAAGACTTCCTGGAATGTATACTATAACTTGCCAAAGTTTGAGTCCGATCGGCTTTACGGTTTCAGAGCCTATACACACACACACACACACAGAGTTTCACTTTAATATATACAGATATTAAGATTTTTTTGATCTCACGTCTTATCTCAAAATTTAAAATCAAAAATGACGGAGGATATAATAAAACAAACTGACGTATAACACTAAATCTGAAATGTAGGCTACGCTACGCTACGACGTGGTAATTATGTACATGATGGTGCAGAGTATTATCACATGCGGCACGGACGAATATAGCACTCTTACTTATTTTGTATTGTTTTAATTTTAAGATAAATTCTGAAACTATTGTAAGTGCATATTAATGCTTCATTGTTGTTAGTGAAATTTCTTTTATTATCCCACATATTTTATGACCGTGCTTGCTTCAATGCTTACCAACTCTCTAGTTCTATTTTAAAAACCACTTCTATTATTTTCGGTTAGAAATAAGATATGTATATTCTTGCGATAGGTGTATTCTATGTATAAACCCAGGGATTTAGGTACCACTGCTATTACAAATTCTTTAAAAACATATCCAGTCGTTTTTGATACAAATGAGTTCAGGAAGACAGAAATACAGATAGAAAACAATTCTAAATCGTTGGCTATACACACCGCTAAAAAAATTTTCAAACAATTTTATTTCACCATCTTCATTGGTCAATGTGTTTTCACAAACAGGCTGACTTCCAAAACGTTCGTATACAAAGTTTGTATACATTATTGCTACTGAATTTGAATCGCATACATATGCAAAGTTCCGAAACAATGCATCAACTATAAAACCGTTGCATTGTTTGCTTTCTTACTGCCTTAAAAATACTTGGCATTTTGGAAGTCAGCCATAATGTGGGCAAGGACAACAGTAAACAGTGAGCAGTGTTTATTAAGAGAAATAGTTGACAAAGGAAACCCTGTTAATTGGCAACAACGTTCATGTGGCGCCAATAGATTATTTTCTCTAGTGATATGTAGAGTCCCAGGTCTATGTAGGTAAAGCAAAAACGATTAAGCACTTAAAACTGAATATTCTAAGCGCAATTGCCAAGATTTCTCCTGATTTAATGCATAATATTAATGCCATAAAATTTTTTAATTGATAAAACCAATTTGATGGATATAAAAAGGTTTACATCCATTTATTTCAATTTAAAGTTCTCCACCCCGTTATATTACATTTTAAAAGGTATATGAAAAACTTTACTTATTGCTGCAAAATTATACAGGACTAAAGAAGATATGTTGTGGTGTTTTCAAAACTGCAATTTTTAAATAAATAAATTGTAAAATATTTAAAATTTAATTTAAGGATTTTTTATTATCTAATTTCGTATCACAGTAAATTAAACATATTTAGTTGAAATCTGTTTTTCTCATTTGACGTATCTAATGAACCAAAAACTTTGACATTTCAATCTTACAACGTGTTATGTTTACTTGACAATTTGTTTGGTTTTGTATTTTTTGAAATTGTTGAAGGTAGTTTACAGTTTATTGAACTTGAAGATAGAATGCAAATGAAATAAGTATGAATGTCTAAAAGCTAAACGAACTGTGAGCAGCAAACCCTTTTTTTAGAAATTTTAAAACTGAAAGTCAATGTAGTGGATTGAGGCAATGTAATACAAAGTTTATATTTCCATTCCATTGTTCTTTTTGTATAAAAATTTGCAAATGGAATTCTTAATTCTCTTATTATGTATAAGTAGATATTAAATAAAATTTAAATTGAACTGTATAATCTGAAAATTAAATAGAAAACATTGAAAGTTTTTTTCTTTAATTCAATAACTATATATTAAATTCTGTGATTTTCTTTTTTTATTGTGCAAGTTTTTAACCTCAATTAAATTATTTATTGAAAATGTTTGACCTGAAAATTATTGTTTATATCTGATGTGCCATAAAAACACTAAACAAATCAATTTTTCAGCAGCGAAAAAAGTCGAAAAAAAATAAATATTGTAATATGCTTGTTTAAAATTAACTTGTTGTTTGATAGTTTTTAATTATCATTGTTTCATAGCTTTTATGGTATAAATGGAAAATATAAAAAATAAAGTTTAGTTTTTAAAAAACCAATTTACAATTCAGGTGTGGGGTCATACAAATTATTAAAATTGATATGGATCTACGTCCAAGCCGCCAAAAGGTGATTGATAGTTTGATTGCATCAGGAATATCTTTTCCTGAATCTGCAACAATGAGTCAGTTAAGAAGCCTATACGATTGTGT
Organism: Phyto melanocephala; assembly: GCA_941918925.1. Classification (NCBI taxonomy): domain Eukaryota; kingdom Metazoa; phylum Arthropoda; class Insecta; order Diptera; family Rhinophoridae; genus Phyto; species Phyto melanocephala. Next base: position 18,034,138 of record OW799235.1, read on the forward strand.
GAAAGAAGCTCCGAGAAATAATGAATCAAGCTCTGGCGATGTCGGAATTGTTTCTCCTGAAATTGCAAATTTAACTTCCGATATTTTTTTATTGACATCTGCAACTTCCGTCGTAAGCACCGATGTAGTTACTGCTGTAACTTCCGCTTTACCCACCGCTTTGACCACCGATGTTTTAACCTCAGCAACTTCCGTTAATATTCCATGTGCACTTAACTCTAACACAACTTCCGTAAGATTATCTAATACAACATCTGCTGAAGGCCTTATATCCTTTGCGCCAACAACAGGCATAATAGCCTCCGTTCCCTCTGATACATTAGGATGTACAACTGTTTTCTCAAATTTATCGACAACTGTTCCACCTGCTACTGCAGTCTTTTCTCAAGAAACAGAATCTTTTGCTCTAACAACAGATGCAACAACCTCCGTGACCTCCAGTATATTAGGGTGTACACCTATTTCCTCAAATGCCATGATAACTGCTCCACCTATTACTTATGCTATTTCTCAAGAATCGGAAATTGAAAAACAAATAAAAATATTGAAAATGCGCTATGAGATGATGAATCTTCAAAAACAACTTAATGATTTGGAAATAGGATCAGTAAATATGCGCAGAATAAATTATGACGGACTAGATAAAATGGTTTCGAAATTTGATGGAGATGATGAATATAGTGATATTTGTAAGTGGTTTAAAAATTTTGAAGAATACGCATATCATTATAATGACAAAGAAAAGCTTTTGAGTTTAAAGTGGTTATTAAAAGGAACAGCAAGAAAATATATGGAAAGTTCAGATAACTGGACATATAATGGTTTAAAAAAATGTTTATTTAAAATATTTAAGCGGGTAATTACACGTGAGGATGTATATCGTAAGTTACGTTCACGAACTTTGCAAGCATCCGAATCCTGCATTAGTTATATAATTTCGATGCAAGAAATCGCGTCTCAAGCTGATATAGAAGGTCAAGAGCTAGTCGATATTATTATCGATGGTATGCAAGACAGTTTTAATAACGTTTCTATATTTTATGGTTCAACATCTGTAGAAGAACTAATGGATAGTGTTAAGAGATATGAGAAACGACGTGAAAGAAAAAATTTCAAAGAAGCATTTAACGACAACAAAAGAGGTATAACGAGATGTTATAATTGTTCACAATTTGGTCATATGAAAAACTCGTGCCCGAAACCAATTCGGGTTCCCGGTTCATGTTTTATATGTCATGAAATAGGGCACTTTCATAGAAATTGTCCTAAACGTCAAGCTATTTTAGCACCGGTTTTTCCAGAAGCAAGTTTTAATGATAGCGATATTGTTGACCCAATGTTAAAGGTGAGTGTGGCATTTTTAAACTCTTTAAGAAACAAATATGCTGATTATTTTAACGTTTCATGTTTAATTGATTCGGGTAGTCCAATTAATCTTATCTCAAAATCAATAGTACCCAAATTTGTTAAGTTATCTGAAGATTTATGTTGTACTGGTTACGTTGGAATCGGAAATTGCAGTATAAAAACTTATGGATCTGTTTTATGTAAAATTAAATTTAAAAATGAAATTAAATGTATTAAATTAATGGTAATGTCAGATAAGGATATAAAAATTCCTATAATTTTAGGTAGGAATTTTATGGATAAATTTAATATAAAATTAATTCAGCTTAAATGTTTGGATAAAAATGTTAAATGCATATTTGATTCTAAAGAGAGAATAAATAATACAGAAGAAGTTTCTTTGGTGTCTAAACCTTTGAGCGAGAAAAATTCCGAACACAATTTAGAATATGATATAAATAAAGAATTAAAAAAAGAACAGACTTTTGCAATACAGAATGTAATCGATAAATTTTATGTTAACCCCAAAGATATTGTAAGAAAAGAGCATGACTATAAAATGAAAATTCGATTATTTGATAAAGCACCAATTTATAGTTCTCCTCGTCGTTTGTCGGTACGGGATCGTGATGAAGTTCAAAAAATAGTATCAGATTTGTTATCTCGGAAAATTATACGTCCTAGTAATTCACCTTATGCATCTGCAATAGTTTTAACGAAAAAGAAAAGTGGGGAAACACGAATGTGTACTGATTATAGGGCATTAAATAAAAAACCATTCGAGATAATTTTCCGCTGCCTTTGATAGAAGATTGTATAGAACATATTGCAGGGAAAAAATGGTTTACGATTTTGGATTTAAAAGACAGATTTTTCCATATAAAACTTGATGAAGAATCTATACCGTATACTTCATTTGTAACTCCACATGGTCAATATGAATATCTAAAAATGCCGTTTGGACTAAAAAATGCTCCTTCTAATTTTCAACGTTTTGTTACAAACATATTCCGGGACTTTATAGATAGCAGGAAAATTGTAATATATATAGACGATATTTTAATAGCTTCAGTAGATTTTCAGTCTCATATTCAAACGCTAACTGAAGTATTAAAACGTGCTTATGTAACAGGATTATATTTCAAATTACGAAAGTGTAAGTTTGGTTATCAATCAATAGAATATTTGGGATATTTCATAAATTCGTTAGGAATAAGCCCAACAGAAAACCATTTAAACGCAATTAAGAACATTCCTTTACCAACAAATCAAAAAGAACTTCAAACTTGTATCGGTCTTTTTTCATATTTTCGTAGGTTTGTTCCATCTTTTTCAACAACAGCTAGACCGTTATTAGATTTATTGCGTAAAGATAAAAAATATAATCTTTCAAAGGAATGTGTCTCTTCTTTTAATGCACTTAAGCAGTGTTTAATGAAACAACCAGTGATATCAATATATTCTCCCAAAAGAGAGACAGAATTGCATTGTGATGCAAGCACTAAAGGATTTGGAGCGGTGTTAATGCAAAAGCAGGACGACAAAAAGTTTCATCCTGTAGCATTTTTTTCAAAATCAACTACTCCCGCAGAGTCTCGTTACCATAGTTTTGAACTCGAAACACTGTCGATTATTTATGCGTTACTAAGATTTAGAGTATATTTAGAAGGAATTGAGTTTACGATAATAACAGACTGTAATTATCTGACAATGACCTTAAACAAAAAACAGGTAAATCGTCGAATTGCTAGGTGGGCTTTAGAATTCGAAAATTATAATTATTCCATTAAACATCGTGGAGGGACATCTATGGGTCATGTGGATGCTTTGAGTAGATGTTTTAATGAACGCGATTGCAATTTAGTAGCGGCTGTAGATTGTAATGAACTTGACACAAGATTACAGCTGACACAGGGAAGAGATAGCAATATTAGTAAATTAATTACAGAATTGCAATCTAAGGAGGTTAGTGGTTATAAGCTTATGGATGGTCTTTTGTTTCGAAAAGATCATTCAGATAAGCTTATGTTGTATGTACCCAAGGAGATGGAAGAAAATGTGATAAGACTGATACATGAGAAAATTGGGCATTTAGGTACTGAAAAATGCTACGACCAGATACGATTTAACTACTGGTTCCCGAATATGAAAACTAAAATCGATGTTTACATTAAAAATTGTATAAAATGTATAGTTTATTCAGCCCCAGCTCGTATAAATGAACAAAACTTGTACAGTATTCCAAAAAAACCTATACCTTTTCATACAATTCATGTAGATCATTTCGGCCCACTTCCATCACTAAAATCCAAACGTAAACATATACTTGTTGTTGTAGATGCTTTTACAAAATTTGTAAAATTATATCCGGTGTGTTCCACAAGTACCAAAGAAGTTTGTTGTGCTTTGGAAAAATATTTTAATTATTATAGCAGACCGAAAAGAATTATATCAGACAGAGGTTCCTGTTTTACATCCTACGAATTTACAGATTTTGTTTTAAAAAACAATATAGACCATATCAAGGTAGCAGTTTCATCACCTCAGGCTAATGGCCAAGTTGAGCGAGTAAATCGAGTCATAAAGGCCATTTTAAGTAAAATAAGTGATCCGTTGGATCATGCAAATTGGTCTTTAAGAATACCAGAAGTTGAGTATACCGTTAATAATACAATACACAGCTCTACAAAAGAAACACCAAGTCAACTTTTATTTGGCGTAAAACATCGCGGAAGGATAATCGATGAACTAACAGAATATTTAGACGATAAGCTTGAAAACGAAAATTGTTTTGACTTAAATTCACAGCGATTCAAAGCGTTAAATGCAATTAAACGGTCTCAAAAATACAATGAGAACTATTTTTACAAGCATCATGTACCTGCTAAACAATATGTGGTGGGAGACTATGTTGTATTTAAAAATATTGACAATACCGTTGGCAAAAACAAAAAATTTATCGAAAAATACCGTGGACCATTTATTGTTGATAAGGTATTAACAAACGATCGTTATATTATTAAAGATATTGATAATTGTCAGCTTTCTCAAATACCTTATAAAGGAATTGTTGAAGCTAAACGCCTTAAAAAATGGGTGACACCAAATTAATTTGGAAGTATGTATTATTAGCCACACCACTTACAATTCATACACATATGTATATATTTATTGTTATTTATTTTGATTGAGGTCAATCAAATTGTCAGATTGGCCGAACTGTAATATGCTTGTTTAAAATTAACTTGTTGTTTGATAGTTTTTAATTATCATTGTTTCATAGCTTTTATGGTATAAATGGAAAATATAAAAAATAAAGTTTAGTTTTTAAAAAACCAATTTACAATATTGCTTATTTTTATTATTGTTTAGCAAATTAAAACTGGTATAAATGGTATATTGTTATACTAAACATCTTCATAGATGGGAAAGGTATTATGCGTTTTCGCTAATGTTTGTAACACAAAAAATAGTTTAAATTATTACATTTTATATTTGGTCAATATTTGTCCAAGGAAAGTGTAATAACTTTTTTTGGTAAATATATATTTAATATTAAGTGATTTTTCTCACACCAAATATAGTCATAACTTATAACAATGTATTGATATTGCAAATTGTTTAAATTAATAAAATTTTCATTTAAATAAACTTGCAAATATTTATTAATGCAGAAATTAATATACTTTAGTGGTGACGTTTGTTTCCCCAAATATTTTACCCATTGTAAACATGCCTCATCGCCTACCTTACAGCCAAACCTAAACAAGAGCGGCAAGCGTTTTTTGGCTGTTAAACAGTCTCATGTTCATACAATTTGTATAAAACAAACCGAAATATCGCGGCGGCAACGCTTTGAAATTGGAAAATTAAATTTTGACAAGGAGTTAGGTATGGAAGTTGGCTGCAGTACAACTGTAGTTGTTTTTTTTACTTTTGTAATTGTTAAAAAGTAATGCCATTTTAGCTATTTTCAATTTAATCTAGCGATATAATTTCTATTAAGTAAGTTTTATCAATAAACATAAGTAAATATTACTGTTCATACCACAACGTTGACAATCTTGTTTACGTTTATTACCTTACCGCTTAGCAGAATGTTACGCAACGCCTGCCGCTCTTGTTTAGGTTGGTCTGTTAAATTGGTCCCCATTTACACTACACAAGTAAATAAAAGTACAATTTTAAAATTTTTTTCTTCTCATATTGTTAGTCTTTTTGTTTGTGCGAATGTACGTATTACAATTAGAAATATTAAGACAAAAAAAACTTCTAGAACGTGAAAACGTTAACTGCTTTCTATTCTTTTCTCTCACAGAAAAAATAAGAAATTTTTAAATAAAGCCTATGGTACACGGAATGTAAAAAGCCACATGCACAAGTGAGTCTGACGTCACTAAAATGTTCAGCACTTTGGTTAAATTTTTAAAATAGTCGCAAAAGCAAATGAAATACATGTGGCCGAAGCGGGTACATTTATGATTTATGATGACTTCAAAATTATGTCACAGCCACATGCGATGTAGTTTTATACATTTAGTGTATTTCGACTGAGACGCAAAGAATCTGTCATGCGTTATCCATCGCCATTGTTAGTTGAAATACGGATTTTCTTAAAAGCTTTATCTCATTCGGTATGTCATATTCAACGCAAAGTACTAATATTAGGCAACTTTCAACTTGTAACTACTCAATATTGTAGTTTGACAACTATCATCTGTCTTTTTAATTTGACTTGGCAGATTTAATGCTAGTTTACAATATAATAAAATTAAAGTTAAAAATGTATACATATTTAATTTAACTGAAGAAAATAAGAAAACTTTTCCTTAGATCATTAAAATAATTTTTTTTACTGACTTACGCCCTTTTCGGTTTTAGAAAAAACAAATCCTTAAGGCGTAAAATTCATACCTCTGCAAATAATTAAAAAAACTGCATATTTTTCTTTAAATTTAAGTTCTAAATTCAAAAAAAAAATTTTAAAATGTTTGGTTAAGGTAATTTGAGCAAGTGGTAGGTTTTGGTAGACCTTGATCCGTTTGTTAGTAAAATTTGATATAAAAATTATTGTCGTTGTCTCATCGCTGGTAGCAGATAGAAAGAGAAAAAGAGAGGGTATGAAAGTAACAAGCAACTAATTGTTTTGGTTTTATTTTACAGCCATTATGTACAAATGTATTTATAGCAAGTAAAAAAGCACAAACATAACTGATGCCAACATATTTTAAGCAACAATAGGTGCTTGAGAAATACTTTATAGTTATTTAAGAAAATTCAAAATGGTATTATAATTAATTTCTCAAAACACTAAAGGTTAATTAAAATTATTCATAAAAAAATGCTTCATAAAATATTTTTAATTTCAAGGAGAAATTTTAAGACAAAAAACTGAAGCTTTAACTATTGTTGTTATATTTGTTACTTTTTCACATAGTACAGTAATTCTTCAGAAGATTGGCAACGCTGTTAAACATATGCTTTGTTAAGAATGTATGCACCTGGTTAAATGTAAACAATAGCAAACAATTAGCTTTCTAGTAATCTACATAGTTGTTGTTTTGCCTTAAAAACTTTTCACATTTACAATTTCGCAATTCAAAAATTTGCAACATGCAATATTCAATATTCATTACTAAATTTTAAATAAAGCTTTGTATTAATACTAGGGTGATCGATTATTCGACATTTTTAAGAAACCGGTTTTCAAATAGTTTGAACAAAAACCGGTTGCTTTTTTGAAAATTAAGAAAAAACCGGTTAACCGGTCGAATACATAAAATATAATTATTTCTTGTACCCATGAGAGCGATACATATATAGGTACCTATAAACTAGTTTGTTCTATGGTTTAATTGCATTTTAAGTTGACACACATTCAATGGCATTATTATAAGATGCCATTATTTAAAATAAAGATGTAAAAGGACAGACACTTTTTACCTAGAAGTAACCGAAAATTTAAGTTTATGCTTCAGTCACCTTTAACTTTTAAGGATAGGTTTATAAATTTAAAAATGCCATTGTTTCTCTACATGAAAAAAATATGGCATTATTTATGTGATGTATATATTTTTTTTTCTACTTCGATCTTTTAATTTTTTTTTATTTTAAGTTTTTATTTTCTAATATTAGTGACACAAAGCAGTAAATTTTCAAGTTTCAATTAATTTTATAAAAAAATTATTAAACAAAAAATTTCACTTAACTAATTTAATTTTATTTTTTTTATTAATTAATTTAACTTTAACTAAAAAAATAATCATCAAAATTTTTTTTTCGTTTTGTAAATAAAATGTATAAATTTACATTGTTGCCACTACATTTTTTAGGAACAAAATTATTTGTTAAAAGTAATCGGTTTTACTCTGGTACTGCCGTATAAAAAAAAAATTGTTACAAGAAGGTTGTAATAATGAAAAATATTTAAAAGTCACTTCACTGCTCACGGTAGTCGAGTTTACCTTTTATTAACATTAACTTTATAGGCAAGTTGTAATAATGACCCTTTGTGTGTCAATCTATTTAAGTATACAAGTCATATGTTATCAGAGATATTAGTTAAACTATAAGTAGTCTTTAGTACAAGTCGCTAGATTTCGTAGAAACAAAATATTATGAAATTCAATAATGAGATCAAAAAGTATTGCAAAGTACAACAATTTGGTCAAAAAACTTAACTGAACAGCTGATTATCACAGCAAATTATAAGCGCAACAACGAGTTAAATACCTGCTCTTCATTTAAAACAGATAATATTTAAGCCTAATTATATTTCTTAGTTTACATTTTTTTTAACAACAAATAAATTTCGTACAATATTATGGAAGAGAATTTAATAAATTTTCTGATTTTTGGACATTTTTTGAGTAATAAATATAGTATGGTACGTTTGGTTACCATTTGATCACCCTTATTAATACTCATGAAATAAAGAGTTATTATAATAACTGCTATAAAATTGGTCGGTACAATATATACATACATATTATAAAGTATACATACATATTATAAAGTAAAGTTTTAGACCCATTATTAGAACTCATCATATTTAATTTTAATTACTACACTTTAACCTCAAAGTGACCGATAAGCTCAGGTTACCTTTAATTTTTAACGTAAGATTTATGAATGACACAAACTTCATTGCGATTTAAATTTTTTATTTTCTGCGTCGACTTTAAATTCTTTTTTTTTATTTTTGACACCAAATAAAAAAAAAACCACTGATTTTAATACTGTAATATAATAAAATTCAAGATAAAAATATTTCTAATATTAATAGGTACCTACATACATAGATTGTTTTTCCATTTTTTCGTTTTATTTGTGAAACGCAATTGTTGTATTTTTAAGCTTAAAAAGAAGCTGTAACAAAAATACTACATTTCTAATACACATAAAATAAAACTAGTTTAACAACTTTTTAAAATTGTGTTTGTTTTTTTTTCGTATCTTTTTTTTGTAAAGTAAATAAATTTTTCTGAGCTTCATTTTTTTGTTATTATATTTTTTTTTTGATTTTTCATTTGTGTTTTTTTATTTGGTTTTGAAATGATGTAAACTAAAACCTACACAGATATTTTTCTTTTTTTTCTTAACTTTTTTTTAATATTTTTTTTCCGTTTTTTGTTTATTTTTATTTTTTGTTATTTTTTTTAATAGTGCTGCCATATGATGAAATTATTGGCTGCGTTATTAAGTTAAACTGTGGCATAAATGCGGTGTTATGTAAACAACATTTTTTGTTGACACTCTTAAAATACCATACATGTTTTAAAAATGTTACTTTAAATTAAATTGCTATACCTACATATGTAAGTGGACAAGTGTTAATAAATTGCTGAAGTAACACATTATGTATTTCAATAAATAATATGCATTTAGTGTATTCATAAGAATTTTCGTTATTTCCTAAAAAAAAAATTTAATTAATAAAAACTTCTGTTTTGTACATTATAAAATTTGTAAACCATTTTAAATCTCTGTAAAATTTAGTTCAGAAGTTATCTATTCTTTCTCAAATTCATTTAAGATTCAAATAACCATATTTTTATACACACAAATAAAAAAATAAGTTAATTTTTCGATCACACTTAGGAAATTAACCGGTGTAATTACAGGTCATACGGAGTTGAGAACTCATTTAGCACGCATGGGATTATCTGAGGAGACGACATGTAGAGCTTGTGAGGAAGAGGATGAGACCCTGGTACACTACCTCTGTCATTGTCCTGCGTTTGGGCATATTAGACGCGAAAATTTTACAGTAGATAATATGCCGAACTTGGAATACCTGGGGAACTCGAACTGGAGATCCATAAGGCGTTACATTGAGGGGACTGGTTTCTTGGACTAGTCCGATATTTATGGGAAATTATGTTTATGGTTTTTTGTTTGGGAATTCCGTTTTCCACATGGAGCGCACAACATGCCAACTGGGCATAGGTGTATACCTGTCATGGGTTTGGGCTTTTATACCCCTCCTTTTCAACCTAACCTAACCTAACCTAATTTTTCGATAAAAAAAACCATAATCCGCTTCCATTTTTTGTGCATTTCTTTAATAATTGTCGCCAAATTCCTGCCAAATTCCAACTTCGGAAACTTTTGTAGAAAGTCAGTTCTTTTATTAATAAATATTAAGTCCAGACACTGTCATCTAATGTGAATTTTTTTGTAAATATAGAGTTAGAAAATCTTATAAATTTTAATTCAGCTCATAAGATTAGGCAGTCAACTTATTAGTTATACCTTGCCGTCAATGGTAAAAAGAAAAACCAAAGGATCATATTGTTGTTGGGGCTTAATAAAGTACGATGAAAATTTCTTTTTACAGAAAAGGAGAGTGTAATTTACTCTTAAAACATTTAAGAAAAGGGACTTATTTTGTTTAACTGCTTAGTCCCCACCTAGAATCAAAGCTATGTAAATAAAGTTTCTAAAACAAGAAAAAAAAAATTTTCCACGTCCCTAAATACATCACTTTTTGTTTTTTATATTTACGATATCAAATCAAATCATCAAATCGCATATCATTGTTCATGGATTGACTATGTCTTCATTTTCGACCTGGGTGACTTTTTAATCTAACGCCCCTAAGCATAGCACTTTTTGTTTTTTATATGTATATAGCGACGCCATTTAAAGTCCGATATCATCATATCGGAAATCGTTGTTCATGGATTGACTATGGCTTAATTTTTGCCCAGGTTACTTTTTAATCTAACGCCCCTAAGCATAGCACTTTTTGTTTTTTATATGTATATAGCGCCGCCATTTAAAGTCCAATATCATCATATCGCTGTTCATGGATTGACTATGGTTTAATTTTGGCCCTGGGTGACTTTTTAATCTAACGTCAAATTAAAGATGCCAAAAAAGATGCAAAAAATTGTCCATTAGCGGATAAGGATCCGAGACACAATTTTTTTTTTGATCCGCCTTAGTGGAATCTACAAGATATTCGTATAGCACATATAGCCCACTTTTGAAGAAGGCAAATCCTCAACGACAACACATCGTCGTTCGTAAATTATTATGTTCTATAGGTATATAGGCCCTAGCTCAAATAGCTGTAACTTTACAGGAGAAGGTAGAGACATAATAGAAACTGTATTATCATGCTGTAATTTATTTTGTAAAATTGCTTGTAAAACTGTTTTTTTTAGATACTATTATTTGGTGAGAAAAAATCGTTGTTCCAAAAAATACTAAAAATAAAACAAATTATCATAAATTTTTAATTTTTTGCACAAAAAAAATGCTTCATTTAAATTTTTAACTAAAAATAGTTTTTGTATTTAAACAATATTATGTCATATGTTAAGTATAATAGTCCACATACTCATACAAACAAACATTTGTTTTTTTGCAAAATAAAAAAAAAATATTTTTAATATTTTTCTATCTTTGATTTTATGTTCTTTAAACTAGTTTATTGTGTTATATTATTCCCTAGGCTATTGTTCATTAAAAAAAAGTCATAATATACACTTGCTGTCTTATATGTTTATTTTTAAGTTAAATATATCATATTGCTTGATTTTTTTTTTACTTTTAAGCATAAAAATCAAGATATTTTTATATTTCATTTTGTATTGTTATAATACACATTTTATTTTATTTTATTTTATTTTTTTTTTTTGTCTTTTTTCGTATTTTATTTCTCATTTGTGGGGCAACATTTTTTGTTTAAAATTGCAAGACTTTTGTGTTTTTTTATTTGTCGCTGTTTTTAACGTTTCAAGGTCTAACTTTATAAGAAATTTATTTCATTTGTTTTAATTTATTTATTTATCGTACTTAGCTGTAAATTGCTAAAATTGTTATTGTATTTGTAGTCTGATTGTCTGTCTACGGCAATGTATGTACTGTGCTCAATACGAGTATATGATTTACATACATACATACTTACTTACATATATAGATAAGTACATAAGTGATTCTTTTAAAGACTTATTTTTATTTAATGTTAATTATTTCTTAATTCCTATAAGTATTATTGCATATTTAATGAGACTTAAACCTGTAGTACACGAAATATAAGAAGCCACATACGTATGTAGTTGTGACGTAATTTTGATGTCATTATAAAGCATAAATGTATCCGCTTCACCCACATGTGTTTTATTTGTATTTTTAGACTAAAATATATTTCGTGTAATATCAAAATCTTACCGCATGCAGCCAATACGACTATTATAAAAAATGTAACCAAAGTGCTAAATTCCACATGTACATGTGGCTTTTTATTTTTCGTGTACTATTGGCTATATAGTTTATACAATGTAAACATCCCTGTCATCATGATTGTGATGCACGCCATGGTAATACTTAAACTTAACTCTGTCGTATTTATTTTGTATTATTATTATTAATAATTTTAATAAAAAAATAATTTGGTATTTATTATATATATATAATGCTTAGTGGTGTTTATGTATGTGCATTTTACTTTTTGATAGTTTTTATACTGTTACAGATTTCATTTATTAATTTTAAAGCTTTTTAACCAAATTTAAACATGTTTGCTATCAGAGAACGATTTGATTGGTCTATTTTATATTTTTGAATACAATCTCAAAAAGACAACCTTTTGTTGACAATATACATCAATTTAGTAAAGCAATGCATGACATGATTTACAATAAGGGATTGTAACGAATAACGAATCATGCTTTATAAGGGATTGTAACGAATAACGAATCATGCTTTGTTTGTCTTCTACAAAAGTAAACTAACAGTCCCAAAAGCAACGAATACTGAGCGAATGGTATAAATGATTTTAATGCTGATTGAATAAGCAACGAATACTGAGCGAATGGTATGAATGGTTTTAATACTCATTGAAAAAATTTCTGTAAATGTGTATGTAGGTTGTTGTTGTAATTGTGAAAACAAAACGAGGTGGTCGTGGTTTTTTGCTCATATCTCAGAAAGTTATGGGGCGATTGTGCTGAATTTCAATAGCGATTCATTCCTGGATATTTCCAAGAGATTGATACCATATACAGATCTGAGGAACATATAGTTGCTTATAAAAGTTGATTTCAACCAACACACGGGCAGACGGACAGACGGTCAGGGCTTAATCGACTCCTCTATTAGTAAGCTTTCAGAAAATATATACTTTATGGGGTCAGAAATGAAAATTGTAGAAATTACAAACGGAATGACAAAGCTATATGTACCCTTGTGCACCACAGGTGAAGGGTATAAAAAATGAATTTGTGAATAGGCAGCAAACGCAAATGATTTCATTCTGTTCTCTGTTTGCTATCAAAATTCGTCAGGTATTATATAACTTTGAAGCAAATATTTAGTTCGTGGGGGGATAATACTACCTTCACTCCGATCGCAACCATTTTTGGTTGTAATTTTTAATTTTTATACCCTTCACACAGTGAAAAAGGGTATATATAGGTTTGTCATTCCATGTGAAATTTCTACAATTTTCATTTCCGACCCCATAAAGTATATATTTTCTGAAAGCTTATGAATAGGGGAGTCGATTAAGCTCTGTCAGTCTGTCCGCCTGTCCGTCTGTCCGTGTGTATGTTGAAATCAACTTTTTGAAGCCCCCCGACATAGGTTGGACCCGGGTAAGGTATTAAAATATCAGAAATATTCGGGAGTAGATCGGTATTGAAAATCATCGGTACATAAACAACTGAGATATGAGCAAAAACCCACGACCACCTCGATTTTTTTCACAAAAACAACATTACAACAACAACATACATACATACAAACGTGTATACTGGTTAGAGAAAACGTGGCATCGAATCCCAGCTGAGCCAAAAAAAAAAATTTTTTTTTAATTTTTTTTTTTATTTTTTTTTTTTTATTTTTTATTTAATATATTATTTATATTTTTATTATTATTTTTTTATTTTAATTTTTTTTTTTAAAGTTTTTTTATTTTTTTGTTTTATATATATTATATATAATAATTTTTTTTTTTTTAATTTTTTTTTTTTGTTTTTTTTAACATACATACGAGAACTTATAATTTTACAATGGGATGTTTTTATATATGGATGTACGTATTTCATATGGGATGAATGGTGACACAAACTACTGTTATTGCATGACTACACGTTGTGAAGTGTATATAAGATTCGGCGCGGCCGAATATAGCACTTTTACTTGTTTTTTGTACCAAGTTTCAAAGTCATCAAATTAATTTTTTTTTGTATGGGGAATACCATTCCCTCTGCTTTGATCCTAACCATTTTTTTTTTTTTTGAATAATTAAATTGTTTTTAAAATAACTCGTTTAAAGTTTAAAAAAAAATAGCTACTATAGTTCTCAAAATATGTTATTAATTTTATGTTGGAGGTACCATGCCTACCTAAAAAAAACAAAAATATAACCTATGACCTTTAGACGATAGACCTAGAATTTTAAAAATTAAATAATTATAGGTTGTTCTTAAGAAATTTAGGCAAAACTTAAATATTTCACTTTTGTGTTTTCTCAATAATATAAAATTAAATTTTTTAACAATTTGTTGTATGTCTTTTACTTGCCAGCATGGCCGCAAAACGCTTCACTGTCGAATTTATTAACTTTTGACCACTTTTTACAGAAATGGAATTTCATATTTCATTTACAACTTGCCAGAGGACTTTTGTACTTATTAGTTTAACCGCAGATACTGACTTCTTTAGAATTTCATTTGGATTTAATTTCGGCAACTATGCAGTCCATGCCATCAAACTGACTAAGTTCTCAAATAACTACTTGTTTGACGCTTCGCTGGTGTGATAACGAATAATTGTCTTGTTGAAAGACTTAACTAATCGAAATTTAATCCGAGGTGTATGGTGTATACAGTCAAATCCAAGTTGTTTTAACATAATAAAAGGCTCCCAAGCCCTGATACGAAAAACACCCCAATACCATTATACTACAACCAATATCTTTTATACTTTTTTCTGTAAACTGCGGCTTAAATTCGTTATAAGGTGGTCTTTGTACAAAAGACTTGAAACCTTTTAAATTAAAAAAGACAATTTTCCATTTACATATCCTACGTTCCTGCGTTTTTAAAGTGTTCAAATTGAATATGCTTATGTAAAAGACAATCGCTTGGTTACATGCTTAGAAGAAAGCTTTTCGCATTCTACGACGAATACACTTCCCACACTTTCTGGTGTATTTAATGCTTTTTTAAGTTGCGTAACTAGCGCAATAAGATAGATAGTTTTTGAATGTAAACTTTTTTATTAAAACACTTAGGCAATTTTCCTTCTTCGGAATACGACTTACTTTTAAATAGGTGTTTTTTAATAGAGGCGCAATTTTTCATCCAGCAGTGTTTTTTGCGTCTAATTGCTATTAAATTTTAAGCAAAAACTTTTAATACTACAAAGATAAACTGAAAATTTAATACCTGACGTTTTTTTTTTAAATAAAAAAATTAAAGATAAGTTAACTGGGGCTATTATATTGACCGCAAAAAATTTAATGTGTTGACAAATAAATAATCGATCACAACCAACAGAGTTGTGAAATTTTACAAAATTTAACCACGCCCTGAGAAAACAGAAAATATGTAATTATTTTTAAAAGTTACTAAAAAAAAGTTCGTTTTTAATCTCAATTTGTTCATCTTAAAGAATATAATTATTTATTATAAATAATATTTATAGTTCTTCTTACATGAAATTATACTTAGAAAGAACAAACTTCCGACTACTTGAGGATTATAAACTCAGAATCAAATTTTTTACAAACCACCAACAGAATAACAAATTTTTTATACTATTGCCACTAGTGCTGAAGGGAATAAGAAGAAATAAAATTATGATATATGGCAAGAAATTTAATAAAAAAATAAAAAAGTAACTTTTTAATATGCACAAAGCATAAAACAGCTTTTTGCATAAACTCTCTTTTTTAGGAAATGAAAAAGAAATTTTTTTCAATAAGTTTAAAAAAAAAAGAAAACAAGGCAAATGTACGAATAGAAAAAATTTTAATGAATGAATGGAAAAATTACACACTGATAAACTTTCACATTCTTTATTTGTGTAAAAAACAAGCCAACAAACAAAAGCTTTAGGAAAAAGGTCAACCACTAAAATATTTAATTTATTTAAGTATTTTAATTTAGTTAATAATATCTGATATAAGTAATTATTACTTTAAACAGCAAATTTTAAGAAATGAAAAAAAAAACGGCTTGTAAAAGTATGTATACCAGTGATGGTATATGAGAATTTTAGTCTTGTGCCAAAATTTTAGCTAGAAAGTGCCAAAATATATGAAAAAGTGTCATAACAAATATATAAACATCAGGGTTGCAAAATGAGAACATTAAAATTGTACCAAGAAGCTCATAAAATTGCACTTTTTCCACCCCAGTTGTACCAAAAAATGTTATTTTAAATTTTTTTTTTATTTTAAAAAAAGCCAGAAAAAACATAAAAAAAAATTGTACATAAAAATTCATTTTTGTAATATTAAAATTAACATTTTTACTTAAAAATTCATTTATACTTTAAAAGTATATCTTAAAAAAAAAGAAACTGCACTAAGATATTTGTATACATATATATGTACATATTTAAACATAAAATAAATTACATAAAAAGTCTAAAAGTTGTTTGAAAATAGTGAATAGGTGAATTAATCACAAAGAAATGATAGCAAAAATGAGTTGCCATCGTAAATCAATCAAGACGATAAACTAGGGAAATTCTATAAAAAAACATAAACTGAGAAAGTTAGTAAATTGTACCAAATGGGTAATTGGTGTACCATTGTACTTTTGAGGTTTAAATTGTACCACCAAAAGTACAATTGTACCAACTTTTGCAACCCTGATACACATGTTGGTTTTTTTTTAGATGAATACATTTTATAAAGATGAATTGACTATATAAAAAGAAAATTTCAGACTTTAAATATTTAAAAAATGTATATAGATTAATTACACTGTGCTAGTTGAAAAAACAGACAAGCCGGGCACCTAGCGTTTTAACATAATTCGGGTACGCTAAATCCAGTGATGCCCTCGGTTTTTTAAGATTGGCTCTGGTTTTCGAGATATACCGTTATTTCGGAAATGGAGGAGGTTGCACCACATATGTTCGCGTAACTCAAAAACGCTTTAGCTTATTCCAAAAACTTAAAAAACCGAAATTCCGCAATAAAATTTCCTTTAAGAAAAGTAAAACTTCTTTCTAATATCCGTAGTCGTTTTAGAAAAATAATTTTTTTTTTTAAAAAAAAATTAATTTTTTTATAAAAATTTTGAAATTTTTGTTCTTTAAAAATTCATAAAAAAATTAAAAAATGCAGCTAGGCTTCTAATTTTTTGCAAACATATAAAAAACAAAGCTGCTAACAAAACAAGCCATAAATGATTAAAATCTGTTAGCAACTTTTGATTTTATTCACAAAAGTCGACAAATTTTAATTAATCTAAGAATTTCATAAAACGCAACATTTGTATTGGGGCCCCCCTAAGGGATGGTGATAAAGGGAAAGTATAATTTAAGAAAATGTTAAGAACAAAAAACATTGGAGGTCGGTCATACAATTTATCCCCCTAGGAGTGAATCCTAGGCCTTAGAAACAAATGATGGGAATGAAAAATATGAAAAATGATTTGGAGAGATTCCATAGTTCATGTTGAAGATGAGTGTTATGCGTGCATAAATTATACAGCGGGTATAAACAGAAGAAAAATGACTTATATGTCTTATACTGAAACAGCATATGCTCGATTTCCGCTGCCACATTCTGATGAAATTACTGTTCCGGGTAGCCATATACCAACAGAACATATTCCCTCAATAATTCATTCTGTTGAAGCGGATAGACCAGATACTTCAATGTATCAACCGTCATGCATCACGGTTCCATGCAGTCACAATGAAATCACGCAAGATCGTCTGGATATAATGGTACGGCGTCTAAAATTATCTCAAAGACAGAGCATTCTCTTGGCAAAAGAGTTAAAACGAGCTAATATTTTAGCACCAGGTGTACAAACATACGGGGCTATCAATCGCCATAGACGATTTACGACTTTTTTAAATCTATTGAGAATAATTCTATTGCGTATTGTACTGACATCCGCGGATTGGTTTTAACAATGCAAAATGAATATAATCCTGGAGATTGGCGCTTATTCATTGATTCTTCCAAAAGTAGCTTAAAAGCAGTTTTGCTACATGTCACTAATTTAAAATTTTTTTATACGCGTAGAACCCTAGCCTTAAATTTTGCACCTGCAGCGCCTGAGATACCCCTAAACGGGCCAAATGTATGACCAGCGCAACTTTATTTTTCATTCCCATCATTTGTTTCTAAGGCCTAGGATTCACTCCTAGGGGGATAAAATGTATGACCGACCTCCAATGTTTTTTGTTCTTAACATTTTCTTAAATTATACTTTCCCTTTATCACCATCCCTTAGGGAGCCCCAATACAAATGTTGCGTTTTATGAAATTCTTAGATTAATTAAAATTTGTCGACTTTTGTGAATAAAATCAAAAGTTGCTAACAGATTTTAATCATTTATGGCTTGTTTTGTTAGCAGCTTTGTTTTTTATATGTTTGCAAAAAATTAGAAGCCTAGCGCATTTTTTAATTTTTTATGAATTTTTAAAGAACAAAAATTTCAAAATTTTGATAAAAAAATTAATTTTTTTTTCAAAAAAAAAATTATTTTTCTAAAACGACTACGGATATTAGAAAGAATTTTTACTTTTCTTAAAGGAAATTTTATTGCGGAATTTCGGTTTTTTAAGTTTTTGGAATAAGCTAAAGCGTTTTTGAGTTACGCGAACATATGTGGTGCAACCTCCTCCATTTCCGAAATAACGGTATATCTCGAAAACCAGAGCCAATCTGAAAAAACCGAGGGCACCACTGGATTTAGCGTACCCGAATTATGTTAAAACGCTAGGTGCCCAGCTTGTCACGAAAAAAAAGTGTCAATTTCATGCACAGTGTTATTTATAAATATTATTATTTATTAAATACATACATATGTATTTAATATGTAATGTTTTTTGAGAATGAGAAACAAACGGACAGACGGATGGACATAGCTAGATCGTCATGAAATGAAACCCCGATTCAGAATATATGTATATACTTTATGGGGTCTAAAATGGATATTTCGGTGTTACAAACGGAATGATGAAATTAATACAGGCCCATTTTTTTTGGTGGTGGGTATCAAAAAGAGAGTTAAAATCAGCTTCTTATGCAGTCATTTGATTTAATCCACCTGGAACATGTAGGATGTCATTCATTTAAAACTAATACTTTCAGAAAGGGGATTTTGTCATTATTGCATTTTTGTAGTAGTATTTACAACAGGGAGAAAAAGTAAGTAACATTATATTTTTATAATTCTTTGAAAAAGTACCAAAATTTTAATGAGCGTGCCATGGTGCCATTAAACAACTAATAGTGCCAAAAATGACACTATTGTGTCACTTTTACCAATAGTGACTCGGCCTGCAAAATTGTCCGACATTTATAAGACGTCAGTAAGATATGTCGGCAAACAAGTAAGAATTCTATACAAATTCTGTCAGACTGCTGACCGAAAAACATATAAAGTGTTTAACACGAATTCTGACAGACTTATCGTGGAAAGTTCTGAGTTTTTTTACAGACATGTCTGATAAAAATAAATCTGATAGACAAAGCAGGGGAAATTCTGATTTATTATGCAGATTTCAGTGATTTAATTTCTCTTGGAATGCAGAACATAGGCGTATATTTATTTTTAAAATTTTAAGAAAAATAAAAATTTTACAAATTACATGTAAAAGTTTTACGCATTTTTACGAACAACAAAAACAGAAGGAAATAAACAAAAAACTTCGAGAAATCTGAACAAAATCATTCAAAGATCTATCAGACATGTTGCTCCTCCGACATATCCGTACGAAATCAGTTAAAAATCTATCAGACATGCCGTAAATCAAATTTCCCAGACATATATGACAGAAATCTGTAAGAATTTTCCGTAAAAAATCAGATTTTTGTCAGACTGGCTATATTCCAAATAAACTTGTAAAATACCAAAGAAAATAATGTCTGCAAAATGATTCATCCAAATCTATCATACAATTGTTTAGGCTAAAAATATGCTCATACATACATACATAAATACATATGTATGTATCAAGAGAAACAAAACAAACGAAACTCAAAATGACGTATAAAGCATAAATAAGATATTTTTTAGTTTTTAAAGTGCTGATTTAATATATGTATATTTTTATTCCCACTTTTATTCATATACCTATTTAAAGATTTATATTCAAATACGAATTTTGAAATACATAGTTTTCAAAATACTAAGAAATAATTCTTGAAACCCCTTACTTCTGTTTGTTTTGTTTATAACCAGCGTTGTCAACTTTGAAAATTCAAAAAGCACCAAAATCGATAATAAGCTCGTAATTTAAAAAAGGCACTAATTTTAAAATGTTTGATACAATTTATTTCATAAAAGTAAATATTTTCAAATAAAAATATAATATTTTCTATATTTTCCTCGCTCCTGTTACCTTAAAATTTTATTTCAAAAAATAAATTTTTAAACAAAGTAGCAACTTAAACTTCACAGTTGACAATATAATCAGTATTTGAAAAAAAAATATGCAGCGTTTAGTTGACAGTTTACCTTTGGAATTATATTACAACTCGCAACAAAACTAAGTTCAGTTGATATAGAAAAACAATTTGTAAGTTTTTAAATTGTTATTATCAATATAATCCGGCTACAACACTCTGAACTTCAAATTATAATGCTAACACTATAAATTTTGCTATCAGTGCGAATATTTGCCTTATCAGACTGTCAATTATCGCTCTATTAAAATTACATGAAAAGTTTTTGTATATTAAATTATTTTGTTTAATATTAATATGCAAACTGAAAATTACGTTTAATATTGATTTCTCGTGATAATAAAATTTTATAAACAGTACATGCTTTATTCTTAAAAAATCATACACGATATCAAGAAACGAGTATCGAAGTATATATCAAATTATAATAAATAATAATATAATATACCAATATAATATAATTTTTTTTGCTGCTGGTTAAAAACAATAATAAGCTGACTGATTCTTATCATTCCCCTAATTGATATTTTGAATGGCATTTTTTATACTTTCAACTTCACATCACAATAAGTAAAACATTTGTACCTTTGTATATTCAGAAATTTTCCTTCACAAAAAAAATTCCTCAATAAAAAAAAATGTGTTTGAAATTATAAAAAAAATTAATTTGTATTTGGAGTCACAAAAAAAAAAATTAAATTTAAAAAAAAAAAAAAAGCTTAAAGCACTAAAAACATTACTAAAAGCACAGAGTTGGCAATGCTGTATATAACAACATAAAAAAAATTCAATTTATGCTGCCAGATAATTTTAACGTTTGTTATAATTTAAGAAAAAATAGGAAATTTTAAAGAAAACATATTTGTCATTATTGTAAAAAATTACGCTTAAATATTAAGGTGCCCTAAATGATTAAATATAATTGGTACCTAGCTGTGTAGGTTTTCATACGTAGGCCCTATTAATCAATAGAAAAACACTCAATATAACAAAATATACTTAGGTAGGAGTAAATGCTTTTTTTAATATGTGCTAACTTTTAATCTGAATCAAAAGTTGGTCATTTTTGTTTATTCAAATTAACCTTGCTATTTGGCATGCATACATATGCATGTATTAATCTAAATTAATAATATGAATAAGGTATACAAATTGTTACACTTACCTTTATCATTGGGATAAACATTTAATTGTTCATCATCGCGGGCGACTTGAGTTATTATAGATGTTGCATCCATTTAAGCATAAAATGTTGTACAGATCAAATATTAATGCAATAAAAAAAATGAAATGTCTATAAATGGTTGCCTTTTTTTCTGATAATTGGTCGAGGTATTTAAAAAAGAAATTTTTCAAATTTGATATTTATTTTGAATAGGAAAATATTTAAAAATAAAATACAGCTAAAATTAAATAATTTTCACAATAAAATGCACTTTATTTCGTGACAGACATATGTATACCTTCATAGGTAAATGTATTTTATATTCAGAATATGATTTATTTTGAAGAGAAATGTCAAAAACAAATAAAACACTGGGTGGTAGATATGGTGAAAAACTGTAAAGAGAGAAAAATATAAAAATATAATTAAAATTTGTATTTATACCCAAGGCATATTTATTCATCAGGTACTCTTGATTCGCCAGCTGATTATTTTTTTCAACACTTATTTTAATTTCAGCTGTCAAAATGCATAAATAAAAAACAATTTTCTCTCTTTTCTAATTTATTTAAAATGTCAAACTTTATATATAAAAAATATAAACAAAAAAATTCCTTCCGAACTGCAATTACCTGATGAATAAATATGCCTTGATTTATACCTATAAAATTTTTAATTAGTTATTAAAGTGTAGAGGTGCTTATAGGAACGGAATTTTGAAATTTAAGGGATTCATGTATAAAAAGATACAAGAACAATGATATTGTGATTTTTTTTTTAATTTAAATTTAAATAAAGCTCTATATTTAATTAACTTATTTAGTTTTTCTTTTTTTTATAAATGTAAATTAGGTAGGTACCTATGTATTTTATTTAAATATAACAACTACCTAAAGTGTTTAATGCAAGTTTTCAATATCCCCACCAGAAAAAATTAATAATAAAATGGTAGGTACATACTTAGGTTTGTCAGTGCTTACATACATATGTACGTAAATATTTTTATTTATTCAATATGTGATTAATTAGGTAATTACCTAAAATCACGTTTCAACAGGTCAATTTCAATTGTACGCTGTTAATTTTTATTTACATATTTGCTTACATTTTATTCTTTTTGTTTTGTTAACATTTTTTTTAAATTACAATTCTCTATCTTTTTTTAGTAGGTAGGTATATACCTACTTGTTTTCTTTGGCTTTGTGTGCCTCTGAGTGTCTGCAGTATCAAAAGCAAAAACAAAACAAAACTAAAAACTTTACAAAAAAAACTTATTAAAAACAAAAAAAAACAGACGTCATTTAAGAAAACACTCACACAGATACAAAACAAAAGCACTTTATGTGGCCTCTGTCGACGTCTCTGCTAACGTTCACAATACAACGGAATTTTTCAATTACGTTTTTAAGACCTCATTCGTGTCAATTAGTTACAGCTTTGAGCAAAAGTTATAAAATAAAAGTAAAAGAATATTCCAATATAAGAAACAGAAAATGCAAAACTTGCAAAATACAATAGGGTGCTGTACATTTTAATTTTTTTTTCTTAACTATGTATTTTGTTTGCAAATTTACTTACATTTTTTTAAGTTCTAACCATTCCTTTCTTTAATTTGAGAAATACCTATTCTTTTTTATGTAGATATAATAATGCACTGGTTCATTTATATTAGATTAATGTAACACTATTGAAAAAAAATAATAAATAAAAACAGAATTATAAACACACGAAGTAAAAAAAACACAATTTTAATTGATGACTGGTATATTTGCCGTTTATAGTCTTTTTTACATATATAAAATGATTCTTCTTAGTAGCAGCAATGCAATTTTTAAGTAAACACACTCATTTAATTTTTTTTTTACTACCTTGCACTCTTTTTAATTCTAAAATTACACTCTTTTCTATATTTAACTCGATTTTACTTAACAAAGCGAATCTCACTCGTCACAGCATATTTTAGGCAATTCGAAACGAAACTCTTTCAATTTGTATATTTTTTATATTAATATAAGATAGAAAATATTTTGCGTTAAAATTTTTTATTGTGGTATGGTTTAAATACTTGTTATTGCATTTTTTCTTATTTGTTTTGCTTTGATTTTTTACCAAACCTTGTGTGAGCTCATTCAATAATTTTGTTGCTCGGTTTCTTACTTATTGTTTGTTTTTTCTTATCTTTTATTTTATAAACGTACACTTTACCCGATTTGGTTTTTTTTTATAGATAAACATATATGTATGGATGTGTATTTATCTTATTTATTTTTTCCTTTCTAATATATTTTTATATGAAAAGGTGTGTGCGCAACAGTTCCAAATTATATTTTTAATTCCAGCTGAATTTTCAACATAAGCCCATTATTTTATATAAAAGTTAAAATCGTTTAAATTTTTTATAATCTATTGTCTAAAAATACAATAAATTGAAATAAATATAAATGTGAAAAATTTACTTTTGTCGTGTATTAATAAAACTACGACCGGTCGTTCCCCGATACGTTCAACTTCTCGTAATGTCAAATCAACACTGGTATAAACTCTTCTTCTTGTTACAAATTGGAATTGACTTTAGGTGATGACAATATTCCAGTTGATAAAAAACGCTGATGCATTAATATCAATGCATATTCATAAGGTATATGCATCGCGATAACAAACACATGAATATTGTTCTTATGTTTGCATATGTCACATTTTTTTTTTAATTTTTTCTTTAATTTCAATCATTATTAAAAAATTTCTATATTCGATTTTTTAACATTTTAAGCAAACTGAAACTGCAAATTATTTATTGTTGAATCAAAATAGGATCAATAAATAATATCAAATAAAAATAAATTTGCCAGATCCAGACATATTATTCAAAAAAATATTGGATAAATATTATTTAAAAAAAAATTAGCTGATTGGATACGTGTACCTTATAAATCTGCTTTGCATTAAAATATATTTTTATAATTACTACCGAATGCATAAAACTTGGTAAGGGTTTATTTATAGAGGATTTGTTAAACTGATATTCTGTGGAAATTTGATTTCAAAACATTTGATATTTTTTTTATGCATACGAAAATTAATCTTCATATAAAAAGATTAACTGTAATCTTGTGGCTACATTAAACAAGCTTCTAGCCCAACACATGTACGTCAAAACAAATTCATGAAAAACAGTATAAAATATTTATTTTTTCTACTGAGTTTGGCGTACGTTATGACAAGAATTAGTTATTTGTAATAGGTTATTGGAACAAAGTTAACTTTTTTAATTTTCTTTGAATTTCAAAAAAATAGTGCTGAATCTCTTTGTTACTGAAACTGAAACAACGTTAATAATAGAGAAATATTAATATGAAAGTCATTACATTACCTCTGTTAAAATTTAAAATAATATACACGTTATATCAAGTCATATTAAATCAACTTCAGTTTAAGACAATTCATCCGCAGATTACTTTTTTCACTTATCTTAAACTTCAGCTGTCAAAGATAAAAAACGATTCTCTCATGTATTTCAAATGTCAAACTTGAAATAAAAAAAAAATATATCAACAGAAATTCTCACTGAACTGCCATTACTAATGAACATATATGTTTAAGCAAGGCAAACTTAATTATCAGGTGGTGTTGACAACACAGCTGATCTACATCTTTCTCTGCACTAATGCTGCATTGATTATCAAAAGTTATATAGATTTAAAAAGCTTGCTCTCTCCCGCGCAAGATTTCTGAAAAATTACAAACAAAAACCATGTTATTTTTGACACATCGTCAAGGTAAAGCAACAATAAAAAACCATGTTGTTTTTTTAATGATGTATTTGTTGTTGAACTGCAACCATTTGATAATTGAATTCGTTTTGTGTTTAATCTATTACAATTTTAGAAAAGCTAACAGTAGGCAGCACTTGTTTGATATATTTAAATACAGAGTTGTATCAGTTAGTCGTAGTATAAAATTATTCGGCATAGTTGCCATGTTTTAAATTTGTTTGACTACTAATTTTTGTGTATGACAGGTCACATATCGAACTGGTCATATTTTTTTATGATAGTTTACACCCAATTCAGACGATGATTGAAAATCGAGGATTTTTTTAAATTATTGTCGAAAAATCTGATTCTATAAAGAATATAAAAGTTTTTAATACAAACATTTGTAATGCAAAATAACTATTTTTAAATAGATTTTCCGCTATTTATTATTTACATAAGACAAAGAATAAAACATAGAACAAATATGAAATGAGTGTATTGAGATGTACAAAACAAATTCTTCAAAAACAGAAAAAGTTATGTGTTTTCTTCTACTATTTTCTTCTCTACCCTTCTCGAGAACAAAAAAAAGTGACTTATTATATATATATTATTGTGTAAATCGAATGTTAGTAAATAATATATCTTCGCAAAATACATAACCTTTATGATATTTTTCAACCAACGCACGTAAAAATTAATTAAAATGTAAATAAACACTGACTTTCTGCCGTTCAATATAAAAAAAAAAATCAGTTAGCTTTGTAGTATCACCTAATGTGAATTCGCCTTACTAAAATTAATCGGGAAGAATCTCAAATTTTTTAAATTCGCCTTGATCAAGGCGAATTCATACAGGTGAAATTATCAGCACAGCTGATGGGGAAACTTTTTGTCAAAATTGATTTAATTTTCCTTGATTTCATTTATTAATGCAGGGATAGGAAATGTGATTTTGGTTTTGGTATTAAACAATTAACTTGAGTGTACTTTTTTGATAATAAATGTGCTTAATTTATGTATATTTGTTGCTTTTGCGTCATTATTAATGTATTTAAGAAATTTATATCCGTTTTTATTCAAATTTTATTATATTTAATATGTAAAAACAACTTTTCCATCCCTGATATACGAATTAGCCTTGACATAAAACATCCCATTAAATGTTGCTTTGTTGTATTAATTCGCCGTTGCATATACCTTATGGATATGCCTTGGGCTTGATATTAATTTGTATGCAGGGATGAAAAATTAGAATTTAGTTTTGGTTTTAAAAACTTCACTTAAGTGTATATAAATACATATATATTTTTTTTATATGTTGCTTTACACCCTTGATCGTGGGTGTTATTAATATAAGTATATCCTTTTAATTTTTTTTATAAAATGGACCATAACTATCTTTCCAGCAAATGTCTCCTAAAAATTGCTTTGTTGTACCAATTCGCCGTTGCACACACCGGCATGAATATGTCTTGCACAAGGCATATTCATACGGGTATATGCAACGGCGAATTCGCTGTGATGTTCGCTGTCAGACGCCACATATAAAAATACACAATAATTTTTTATACATGGAGTTTGACTGTAGCATTCATCATCAGCTGGGCTGATAATTTCACCTGTATGAATTCGCCTTGGTCTTGCATACACTTAAGCAAGGCGAATTTATACAGGTGAAATGATCAGCCCTTGTGATGAGGAAGAAATCAAAAAATGTTAAATTCATTTTGATTTTATTTATAAATGCAGGGATGGGAAATGAAATTTTGGCTTCGGTATTAAACAATTAACTTAAGTGTACTTTTCTGATAATATATGCATAAAATGTATGTATATTTGTTGGTTTTGCACCATTTATAATGTGTTTCACAAATACATATCCTTTTTCTAGTCAAACTTTATTAAGTTAAATATATAAAAAATTTTCATCCCTGATATACTTGATAGAAAGCATCGCCTGAAAATTGCTGTGTTGTATCAATTCGCCGTTGCACATACCTGTATGAATATGCCAATGGTGGCCACATAAGGTGATAGCGCAAACGGATAGCGGTGCTTGCTCAGCTGATTATATTTTTGTGTCCCAATATTTGTTAAACTCCATATATTTTAAAAAAAATATATTCAAGCTCCATGTATAAAAAAAGGGAGACAATATATGTACATATACTCTCTATTGGGTGTTAAAATAAAATATGTAAGAAGGTATTTCAGAAAATGACAGAGCATTAAGATTTAAATATTTATTACTTCTTTTTGTAATACAAATGTAATTACATAAGGTAATAACTTAAGGGAGAGTATTTTTGGTCTCTCTTTTTTATAGGTATATGGAGTTTGGCAATTCTTGAAAATTTTTTTTTATATATTGAGTTCGACAAGAAAATTAGAAGGGCTGGCACCGCCACCTGTATAACTGTACTCTGGAAATACACTATTTAAACTTTTGTTAACTTACTTCCGAATTTGAAATTTCTTTAAATTAATGTTATAATAAATTTATTACACGTTACATTTACCATGTTACAACAAGTGCAATACTCAAATTATCTCAAGCTTCAATTTGCTTTTGACTTGCTTGACTAGCAATAATTTTATCGCCTTTTGGATCACAGGACATTAACTCTCTCAAAATATCCTTTTTGGATTCAAAATAATCTCTATACCACATAATATGATCCTTTTTTTCCTTGGCAGTAATGTAGGGATTCTTGGAAAGACCAACACACACTAATTCCATAAAATGACGTACAGGACCACGATTAGGACACCAACCTTCTAAATGTTGTTCTAAAAATATGTGCTCCGAAAAATCTACATCCTTTTCATCCAACCAGTCTTGTTCGTTGTCTATGGGAAAACGCCAGATTTTACCCTGCTCTGTCCAGTTGACCAATTTGTCAAAATAATTTGAGGGTGGATGAGAAATTTGAGCTTTAAGAGCTTGTTGTTGTAGAAAAGACCAAGTAGGCAACAACTCTGTAGAATTCTTTAAGCTACTCAAATCTGTAAAGATGCCTAAAGGCCGACCGCCAAATAGATTTACACTGCCCGTATAAAGTTCAGCCTCACGTTTGCGTTGAACGGGACGTTTATCTTTCGAATATCCCTGCTGTCTGCTTTTACCTGCTATGCTACGTCTAACGTAATCACTGCGGCTGGCAGTAGGTTCTTTTTGTTGTTGGCGACGATCGATTTTCATACCCACAATAAGTTCACTTAGGCTTATATCGCTTTCACTGGAGGACACAGAAGCTGATTTTTGCTCCTCGTTATAAGAGGTGTTTGTTGTAGGTTTACCTCCCAATAGCCTAGATAACAGTTCGGATTCAGTTTGTTGCTGCTGCTTTTCATTTCCCAACAATGAGGCCACCTTTTTGGCAGCAACAAAAATATCCTTAGACTCTTTTTCCTGTTTTTGTTGTATCTTTTTAGTTCTATTAGCATTGCCCGGCTTGACAACAGTGTTACTTTTGGCCAAATTCATGTAATCATCAGACGTTTGCATTGAGGCCAACAAACGATTTAACTTTGCGGAAGCAGATTCCTCTTGTTTATCCGCTTCCTGATTTATTGATCGTTTCCCCGAATCTACTTCTTTTGTTCTTTTCTTTGTAGGTTCCTTCTCATCATCTGAAGAAGAGGGATAATCTTTGCTATAATTACGATTTACACCGGCCAATAAACGTGCTGCTACATGTCTGTTTTGTTAAAAAAAAAAGTTAAAAAAGGTATTGAACAATTTTAGAAAATGTACATACCTAATGGCTAAGTGTTGTGATTTACGTAAATATATCATGTCGTTCTGTTATTTTTAATTAAAATTTAAAAATTAAAGTTACATGAAAAGCCTTACGAAATAACCACAGAATAAAAAAACACAAACACTTATAACAGCTGCTGCGAGTTTAGTAGCATACATACATATGTTTAATTAACAAAACTGAGTTGCCTTTTTTCGTATCATTAACCCATTTGTGGCGCGGTTTAGTTTCGAAATATGTTTTATAAATCGCTCATGTACTACCAAGGCGAATTCAATAAGGTGAACTCGTCGCTAAAACAACTACAAAGTGAAAAAATACAACGTGTATTTTGTTAGTGTAAACTAACTTGAGCTGTCAAAAAGTTGTTTACGAAATCAAAAATAAAAAACACGTTTGTTTACATACATATACATATTCACAAATAAAAATAGTCTGGTTTTGTTTAATTTTTTTAACGTTTTATTAAATTTTTCACAATTCACAATTTTTTTATCTCCTTTTTACAATTTTTAAGAGAATTTGCACAATTTTTCACGATTTTAAAAATTTTTCAACTAATGGCGCCCACAAATGTAAACAATAAAAGAGTAGAAGCAAACATAAAAACACAAACAAAATTTGACATTTCAATATTAAAAAGAGTGCTCAGCTGATAAACAGCTGCTTTAATAATTTCACCTGATGTAAATTCGCCTTGTGTACTACAATGGTATCAAGGCAAATCCGGTAGTCTTAATTCGTAAGCTGATAATACTCTTTACCATCATGTACATAGGTATAATGACCACATCGTAGCTTATCCTAGATTTTGTATAACTATATATTTTTTTATTCAGCCAAAAAGGTAAATCCTTACAGACTAGCTTATAACAGCTTCTACAAAAAAAAAACGTAAAACTTTTTTTCTGTAACCAACCTGTTCAATTTTTATTTTATAGATTGTTGTTTAGATATAACAAAAATGGAGATTTGGGACAATGATACATGAATTTAGATAAGCCGCTTTTACGCTAAAGGTCCGTAGTTCCCTTTCAAAAGAAAATAAAGGCGCGTGTTGCACAAACGCAAGATGGCCTTATCGAGATCTCTCAGTTTGGACGCGGAAAACTATCGTTGCTGTAGCTGCTGCTTTACAATCCGATCCTAGAGTACGACAAGGAGCTTATCTTCTCAAATAGGAGACAATTTTGCATAAAGATTTAAACTTATTTCTATATAAGATTCAATCAACAAGCAAACCGAACACAACAGACTTCCTGATTCGCTTGGAATTTTGCGAGATCATTCAAATGGCGGCAGAGAATGAAACTATCTTTAACTGCATTTTTATGTCGGACAAGACACAATAAGCTGATTCAAGAAACTTTACAGTCCGTTGGCCCCACGTCTCCTGACCTTACTGCAATCCATTGGAACGATAAATGCAGCAATTCCCGCTGCAACCCTCCAGGCAATAATGAATAACTTTTTGATAAGATGTCGTACATGAGTCACCGAGGGTGGATTTGAATTCAACTATTTTCAAACCTTCATGAATTTCTTTAATAAAAATTTACTATTTTTTGACGAATTAAATAAAAAATAAATTAGATAAAATAGATAAAATTAGATAGAAATAATAAAATTATTTGAGTTTCTTGATGTAGAAAAATTCATCAACCACCTCTATATATGATGAATGCATTGCAAAAACTTTGTTGGAGCCAGCAAAGCGGTCTGGGTTCTGCTAGTGAATAATAAATCGTAGGGATTAAGATTAAAGGCATCAGTTTAGGAATCAAATACACTGGTGAACGACATTTTAAATATAAACTTGCACGCGTTAATAGAGTTTTAAGAGATTCGACTATTTCGAGGGTACTCGCATGTGTGAATGCAAGATTAGCTTTTGTGTGTAATCTGTTATTTTTTAAATGTAAAGATACAGTTTTGTCTTTGTACAATAATCTATATATATAAAAGTGAAACTCTGTGTGTGTGCGTGTGTGTGTGTGTGTGTTAGCTATAGACTCCGAAACTGTAAAACCGATCGGACTCAAACTTTGGCAAGTTGTTGTACACATTCCAGGGAGTGTTTATGGGTGGAAAAAAGTGGGCGGGGCCACGCCCATAAAAAATTAGTTAGCATTTTTAGCTACTTGCACTGGACCGATTTATCTGAAACTTGGCACACATATTGAGCTGTCATGACTATATAAATTCGTGATTAGAAAAGTGGGCGGGGCCACGCCCATAAAAAAGTTATAATATTGATGTACTTGCACTGGAGCGATTTTTCTGAAACTTTGCACACATATTGAGCTGTTATGACTTTATAATTTCGTGATTAGAAAAGTGGGCAGTGCCACGCCCTTAAAAAAAAGTTATAATTTTCAGCTACTTGAACTTCACCGATGTTTCTAAAACTTTGCACACACATATTGAGCTGTCATGACCATATAATTTCGTGATTAGAAAAGTGGGCAGGGCCACGCCCATAAAAAAGAGTTATAATTTTTGAGGTACTTGCTCTGGACGGATTTTTGTGAAACTTTGCACACATATTGAGTTGTCAAGACTATACAATATCTTGATTAGAAAAGTGGGCAGTGTCACGCCCATAAAAATAAGTTATCATTTTTAGCTACTTGCACTAGACCGATTTTTCTGAAACTTTGCACACATATTGAGCTGTCATGACTTTACAATTTCGTGATTAGAAAAGTGGGCAGTGCCACGCCCTTAAAAAAGTTATCATTTTCATCTACTTGAACTTCACCGACGCTTCTGAAACTTTGCACACACATATTGAGCTCTCATGATGATACAATTTCGTGATTAGAAAAGTGGGCAGTGCCACGCCCTTAAAAAAAGTTATAATTTTCAGCTACTTGAACTTCACCGACGTTTCTGAAACTTTGCACACACATATTGAGTTCTCATGATGATACAATTTCGTGATTAGAAAAGTGGGCAGTGCCACGCCCATAATAAAAGTTATCATTTTCAGCTACTTGAACTTCATCGATTTTTCTGAAATTTTGCAAACATATTGAGCTGTCATGACTTTACAATTTCGCGATTAGAAAATTCGGCAGTGCCACGCCCTTAAAAAAAGTTATCATTTTAAGCTACTTGAACTTCACCGATGTTTCTGAAACTTTGCACACACATATTGAGCTATCATGACTATATAATTTCGTGATAAGAAAAGTGGGCAGCGCCACGCCCATAAAAAAAAAGTTGTTATTTTGAGGTACTTGCACTAGACCGATTTTTCTAAAATTTTGCACACATATTGAGCTGTCATGACTTTTTAATTTCATGATTAGAAAAGTGAGTTGTGCCACGCCCATAAAAAAAAATATAATTTTTAACTTTTTGCACTTAAACGATTTTTCTGTAACTTTGCAACCATTTTGAACTGCCATGACTATATAATTTCGTGATTAGAAAAGTGGGCAGTGCCACGCCCATAAAAAATAAATTATAATTTTTAGCTACTTGCACTAGATCGATTTTTCTGAAACTTTTTACACGCATTAAGCTGTCATGACGATAAAGTTTCGTAAATAGAAAAGTGGGGAGTGCCACGCCCATAAAAAATTATAATTTTTAACATCTTGCACTGACCGATTTTTCTGAAACTTTACACACATTGTGAACTGCCATGACTTTATAATTTCGTGTAAGAAAAGTGGGCAGGGCCACACCCATAAAAATAGCTAAAATTTTGAGGTACTTGCACTGGACCGATTTTTCTGAAACTTTGCACACATATTGAGCTGTCATGACTATACCGTTTCGTGGTTAGAAAAGTGGGCAGTGCCCCGCCCATAAAAAAAAGTTATAATTGTTTAGCTTCTTTCACTTGATATTCAATTAAAATTCAGAATGCATTTTTATTCATTAAGGGGCGTAGCAACGCGCGTCGGGCTTGGCTAGTTTAAATATAATAAAGAACTTTCGGTACAAGAACTTTTTTTAATAATTAGAAGTTTTCTAAGACCTTGGTGATTTATGAAGTATTAATTTCATGACTGAACAATCATGTTTTAAATTTTTTAAAAAGTATTTTTTGTTTAAAAATGTTTAAAATATAAGTTTAAAAATTAACACACACATATGCATTAAGTAAACAAAACTACCTAAGTCATAACATTAACATACATGTGCGGATTTCGAGCAATATTTTCTTCCATAATTTTTCTTTTTATTATTTCCCACTGTTCCATACGTTCATATACTTCCGGTATTACTGATTTAATCTGTAAGCGATCAACTTCCAAGCCATCTCTCTGTTCGATTTGTGTTTTGAAATTATAATTAGGTGTATAACCATTCAGTTTCAAAAAGTGATCAAAGTAAAAGGGTACAATTTGCTCCTGTATACCGCCTTCTATTTGTGTAATACTATCCCCAATATTTGCCGAATCTACAGTAAGCTCACCTTCATGAAATGCTTGGTAAAAGAATTTAGCACGTTCGGAAATTTTCTTCTTCTCAACTTTAACGGGTTTTGTAAGCTTTTTGATGTAATAACGTGGCAGTTTTGTTGGACGTTTTGCCTTCCGGTACGGTGGGTCGAGATTTTTCACTACTTTTTTCATTTCCATATCAATACGACGCTCGACTAGATAGGCCTGATGCGATTGTTTGCGCAGAAATTCCCGGCGTGTTCTTAGTTCATTTTCAACATGTCTGGCCATGAGCATGGGTATGGTTTCAAATTTAGCTAAAATAAATAGGGTGGCCTCAATAATTTAGGTTCATAAAGTAAAGAAATTATATAGAAATCCTTTTCAAATTTTAACTATCCTTACACAACATAATTTGCAAGCACAAATTTGTTAACTATGCACAAGTTTATATGTTAAACATTGCACTATAAATATTTTAGTTTTTTCCTTACCTATAAGATCCATTACTACTTCCGACATCATGGCCACCATATCGATAGTGTACAATTCGTGTTCATTTGATCCTCTAAAATTAGCTGGCACAATCCTACGCCAAGCTTCTGTTATGACAGCACGATCTCTATGAAATGAGTCATCATTAAAACACTCTTCTATGGGATCTTGAAGAAATTGTAAAGTACGTTGACTTAACCATTTAGCACGATCACTCATGAAATACAACTTTGCACATTTCCTGCTGACATATTGCTCTTTTTCGCGCAAATTATCAGAACACCAGTCGATAAACGTCTCTAACCTATTTTTCAGTTCGGTTTGTATCCCCGAAGTGAAATGCATTTCGAGTAGTAAAATAAAAGTTTTAGTTTTTAAATTCTCCAAGCCCGTCAGAAAACTTTCGGCATTTGGGAAGACTATAAGAATGTCGTGTTTATTACTTAAATATACCTCTTCGTAGTATGCTTTAATGGCCCAAGCATCATCCTTTTCTCGTTTTCTTATATTCATGGTAGAACGTTTTATTATGGAGTCCTCAAAATTTTCCAGTTCATCTTTGCAACTCTGCCGATGTATCCAATCGTTTTGTAAACGCCATTCCTGATCGCCCAGTAAATAGTGAAAATTTTGCAGCATAAGACAACGTACCCAATGAGCCTCTAGGAAGACAATGTCCATATTTAGCATGCTCATACCACGTTCAAGTTTTTTTAGCTCTGCTCTTAAGCGATCGGTTTCGTCATAGAAATTTTTCACCTTATACACCACTGCCATGGTTGCATCATATTCACGCTTCTCCCATTTGGCAAAGAGCTTTTCGAATAGATCTTTAACCCTTTGCATATCACACCAATGTTGCTCATTTAACCGATCATAAATTTTGGTGCGCACTATCTGACCTTGTATTAAGAGGGATTCAAATTTTAAGCGTATAGCTTCCTTTATGAATGATTGGCCCGATTTAAATTTATACCATTTAATGGGTGGGCGCGATTTTAACTCCTCCACATAGTTTTCATCTATATCAGTGGCGACCATGGCTTTATGTTTGTTTGTTCTTTGGCCTAGTAACTTTTCCCTAATTTCTTTTACGGGTACTTCTAGGCGCAAGCGCATGCCATTTTTAAGACGTGTATTAAATGTGAAAAAACTATCTTTGGCTGTAGATAATTCCAGTTGGGCTTTCTTTTGCCCCGAAAAAGGCAACACCTGGAAGGGATTAGCTTGCTCTTTATTCACATCTATAGGTACAGCCCGAAATCGGGACCTCTGCAACTCCTCAAATGGTACTATAGATTTGCGTATAAAATCTAAAGGTATCTTTTCTTTGCCTTCCATAAGCAAATAACTGCCACTGTCATTGGTGAGATTTGTACAAACGGAACTGCTCAGGGAAGTTAAACAACTCTCTATGCTTTTTAAGTCTTCTTCCAATTCTTTCAGTAGTTCAGCTTTATTAACAAACAGTTTTCCTTCAGCTTCTTGACTCATTTGGCTTTCTTTAAAGGATTCACGCACCTCTTTAAGCAATTGCAAGTACTCCTGACGGCCGGGATAGTCTAAGGACTCTAGTTCTTTAGGATCTCTAGTCTGGAGTTTGTAATCTTTTCTTGAGCAAACATTTTGTACTTTAATTGTAGCTGTTTCTTTAAACTTAGCTTTAGAACTTTTACTGTTATGCTCTTTTAACATTTCTTCTATGTCATACTGAGGCAGACTAAGTTCCATGTCAACAAATTGATTACAAGGTGGATTGGCTAAACAAAAATTTTCCATTATCTGACGGTCAGCTTTTTGTTTGATTTTAGGTTTTTCAGGTTTAACTAAATGAGGGTGGTAGTGAACATTTACCTGCTTGACTTGAGTAGCCTGCCAGTGGTCATGATGATGCCTGCACTCAAACTTATCGGTATATGGTCTTTTTTTTAACTTAACATTGGAAAAATCTTTTTTATCATTGTCCAGTTTGTTCATTACAGGCAAGTTAGTAGTCGAGACTATTTGATCAAATATTTCTGAGGGAACCCTTTGATTTTTGTAATCTCTTGGACGCCGTGGATGTTGACGTAAAGTAGGTTCTCTGTATTTCGGAGCCGGCATATTACAACGCAATCTTAAAGGTCTTATATCTCTTTGCATGTGAAGAAACCTAGTCTCTTTTAAGTCAAATTCGAATGGCTCTTTTTGTGGCACCCAGTCTGTATCGGAACTGCTAGAGGAATTTTCACATTTCGTTTGCAAACGAGACTTTTTAACTGGTCTACAGGGGATGCCGAGTAGTTTAAGACGCTTTTGTTTTATCTCCTCTTGTCGGCTCTTTTCATTGAGAGCTTTAGCTGCCATATATTCGTTTGTGCTTTTCAGTTTTAAGATTTGTACATGGGACAAAGGATCTTTTATCTGAGCTAATCTTTTAGCTGTATCACCGAAACGAAAATGTATTAAATTAAACTTCTTGACCTTGTACCTTAAACGAGGTTTAGCAAATTTTAAGTTTTTACGTCTAACGCGCTCGTAATGGCGCCCCAAAGGCTTTTTCGCATACTCTTTTATGGAGGAATATTCCGCACGTGGCGCTTTAAAACCAAAGGGTGGGGGAAATAACACAAATTGAGGATCATCTGGTGTGTGCAGCTTTTGTGTACCCTTTTCTACATCCAACTTTATTTGTTGCTTTTTAGGAGCCAATTCCATTAGCCATTGATCCCGGGCAATACAAGTTTTTTCTTTACGTTTTCCTTCTGCAAGTTTCTGGTGTTGTGTATACTTTCCTCTCAAGTTAGATCCCAGTTTAAATTGAAATCCCCTTAGCTTAAATTTATTCTCTTGTTTACCCACCACCATGTTATCTTCATCATCTGTAGATTGCTCTGAGAGTTTAGAAACATTTGTACTATGACCAGCACTATCTGAACTTATTTCTAAGTCGGCTGCTGGAAATTCCTTTATTTTATTTTTATGTTCCAAAAAGAACTGTTTGGCTACTCTCGCCTTGTCTCTTTTTATAAGATTTGATTGCTTTAAAAGGCGTTTGAAACGTTGAGTTTCTTCGATAGTGTGCGGAAAAGTACGTCTAATTGTTTGGAGTTTTTTTAATTCCATTTCTTTCCCAACATATCTTTCGAGGGATTCATCAATGTTAACCATAAGTTTCTTAAGATTTGCATTAGCTAAAGCTAGACCTAAATTTTCGGATTCAACTTTTTTACGAATGTCATTTGCTAGCTTTTCGTGCTCATGTCGTGCTTTATTGCGCAGGTATAGGTCTTTGTAACGATCTCGTCGACGTTGTTTTTCAAATTGAATTAGCTTTTGATTATAAGGCTTGTCCTCGGAACGAAAAAGTTTGCCCAGGTTTTGAGGAATATCAGGTACAATTGGCTTCACGGGATCATTACGATTTCGTATTTCAAAACATTTCGGTATCTAGATGATATTATGTATGTGTAAATTATTATTATTATTACCATTTATAAGTTTAAAGAAGAGTATTTAAAATTTACATTAATCAATTGCTCGTGCAATTCTTTCTCAACGTTTCTTTGCGTTTCAGCCTTTACACGCTTTCGATCCATATAGCGGCAAACTCTTCGATAATTGCGTTGATTTTGAAAATCCTGTTCATCTTTCTGATACGTGTTGCTATAGTCCAAACCCTGAAAATCTAATTGTAAAGGATTCTCTAAATCGATTACTTCACATATGAAATCCTCCGATGATTCAGAAGCTGGGGCCGCGCAAACATTTTGTGCATGTTTAACCATTTTCGTTAAAACATTTAATTCTTTGTTCTTCGAATACTCTTTGCTGCATAAAACTTCCGGATCGACTAGACAATGAACTTTGCGAGGATCTTGAGTTAAAAAGAATTTTTGTCGCGCTTTAGACATTTTCGACAATTGTTCATAATTTGGTGGGCAAGTTCCGGTGTACTTGCGTGGAGCTCCGGCTACAAAACTTTCTTTGCAAGGTCTTCGCCATTCAGTTCCACGAAAGTTTAAACGTTTCTCGGATCCCTCGTGTTTACTATCAATCATTTGTTGGGAAGTGCCTACAATTTGTCCGCGGCTGGATTGTTTAAAACTTTTCAAAGTTTCTGAAGATTGGCTCTTTTTATAAGGCTTTGCATCTGTGGTTGCAGTGGTTGATGTTGAACATTTAGTTGGAAATTTTTGCGGTACGTTAACATGCATTTGAGCAAAAGAAGAGTTTGTTGAACTGGTAAAATCGTACCCGCGTTCTTTCACCGGTAGAGTTACACTAGATTCCGGAATTTTAAGCAAATTTTGTTGACGTTTGACCCTAAATTTTGCTAATTTTTGAGAATTTTTTTCAGGAAATTCCAGATTTTGTATGTGTACAGTCTGTTCTGATATTCTATTCTGTTTTATTTTTTTACCTTTAACATTGGATCTTGGTTTGGCATCGACTTGGGATTCGCTTGATAGTTCCATTGTGGGCTTATTTACTTGTATGATTTTCAAACGCCGGTGAGTTTTTTATATATTGCTATTTTTTAATATTAGAAATTAGTATGTAGTTTTGGATAAGACAGTTTAGAAAGTTTTAAATTTACATATGTATGAAGTTTGAAAAAATTCCTTGTTATAAAATTGTGTGACAAGTAGTACTCACATACATATTTATAAGCATAGTAGAAAAATAGATATTAAAATATTTTTCTACTATGTATTTTGAAAAGAAAAGTATAACAATAAAAGTATATTTGTCACAAGGCCTTCAAAATGTTCGGAATTGTCATTGCAGTATTGTTGTTTCTAACAATAATTTTATGACAATTCAAGGCATATTCATGGTGTAATTATATAACGTAACAGCAGAGAGGATTTTTTGATAGAATTTTTTTTTATGGAGTTTGACAATTGTGAATTATAGGGGAAGAGGTATAATGTATAGAATTTTTACATATGGGAAAAAGCAGCTAATGAATTGAGACAACTTAGTTTAATATACCTTGGGCATATTTAATCATCAAATAATCGCAGCTCAAAGAGCATTTTTGTGTTTATATTTTTTATATACATATATATATATATATATATATATATATATATATATATATATATATTAAGTTTGACATTTGAAATAAATGGAAGAAGTCAAAGAACTGCTTTTATCTGTGAACTTTGGCAGTTTAAGTTTTAAAATAAGTAAACAAAAAACTGACGAACAAAGTCTACCTTATAAATAAATTCTTCTTCTATCCGCTAAAATCCTACTGGAGCATAGAGCCTCTACATATAGTCTCCGGCATATTACGTCGGATAACGTCCCTTTAATCTGGTTCCAAGTTGGGAGAATTTATTCACTATTGGTATTTTTGGCAAAAAAGGTAAAATAATATCCACGATAGGGGTGGTTATATTTGCATTTAACATTAAGACATACCGATTAAAGAGGGATGATGTTGAAACTGTAGCTTGTTTCGAAAATGCATTCCGGCTGGTGTCGGAATAAAAACTTACTTTTTTAGGCTTATATTCATAAGAAAATAAAATGTTTTTGAAATCTATTTTAAGAAAATTTAATATGAAAATGTTAAAATAAAATACATTTCAAACTCATTTTAAATTCTATGAATACGGGGGTTAGTTTATTAATTTTTTATCAAGCCAGAAATAAATGAATAAATGATATTTAAAATTACTGTTTTTTTATTGAGAACAAAATATGAATTACTTTTTAATCACTTACCCTTTAAGAATTTAGTTTCGGAAACTTTCAAAGATATGCTCTCAAATAATTCTCGGAAATATTTTAATGTATATAAAATATATATATGTATGTGTATATGTTTATATAATATTTTGAATATTATGCAAATTAAAAAAATTTGTTATTTGTAAAAATCATGTACGTAAAACTAAAAAAAAAATTTAAATAAGTTTATAGATAAACTTATAAAAAAATAATGAATAAAACAAAGAAGTGAAAAATTCTTTCATTAAGAATTTTTTTCGTAATAAAAATTATGTGAAATTAAGGTAAATTAATTAAAAATTCAATAAAAGATTGTCTTTAAAAAAGCTGAATGCCAGGATTGTAAAATTAATGAGATGGTAAGAAAATCAGTTTTTTTTCTAAATGCTATAAGGGAGTTTTTAGCAAAACTATGTGTTAAAAATATTAAAATAAATAATAATATTCAGTTAGTAAGGCAGGGATTTTTTGTGTGTATGTGTGCCTAGTTTGTTAAATACATAAAAAGTAAAAGCATATTTTTGAGATTTAAAAAAGTAAAATACGCTTTTCAACGGTCTTGCGACATATGGGGCAGCCATCGATTTGATCACCACAATTTTGACAAGTACCATGACCACATAGGAAAACCATATTTTTCATACGATCGAAACAAACAGGACACATGGTCTGGAATGAA
This sequence comes from Phyto melanocephala, assembly GCA_941918925.1. Taxonomy (NCBI): domain Eukaryota; kingdom Metazoa; phylum Arthropoda; class Insecta; order Diptera; family Rhinophoridae; genus Phyto; species Phyto melanocephala. Next base: position 18,074,588 of record OW799235.1, read on the forward strand.
AAAATAATTATTATTTTTTTTTTGCAAAATTGTAAAAGTTTCTAGTCAAAATTCCTATGTTAAACAACATTAAGCTGTTTAAGAATATACAACAAAATAATTAATCATTTACCTGTTCTTTTATATCATGTAATTGCTGTTTGAGCTTTTGAACATCGTCCATTTGGAAATTGTTAACATTGGATGGTGCAACCATAACACTGTTACTAGCATTATTTGCTGCTGCTACTGCTGCTGCCAATATATTATTTTGAGACTGTACTTGTTGTGCAGCATTGCCATTAGGTGTGGTGGTCAAAGTATTATTCATAGCCACACCATGACCGGAAGTATTAATGCCACCACCAGTAGGCAACATAGCTTGAGGCTTTTCATTTTCGTTATGGATATTAGGATTATGAACCTAGAGCCATTATTAAAAAAATTTACAATTTATGTTTTAAAATCATGGTTCATGAAAAATATACCTTTTCTATGCTTCCCTCACCACCGCAACACAACGAATAAGGCATGATTTCTTCTATTTGTGTTCGACATAACACACATTTCTTCATTAAACTGGAACAATTCTCGCAGGCCACCATATGGCCACAGGGTTTAAAGAATACCGCGGCTCTACGATCTGAGCAAACCAAGCACTCATCTATTTTTTCACGTGAGGCAACAGCCTCGCGACATATTAGGCACTTTTTGACCCGCGGAGCACAATTGTCACAGCAGCAAACATGACCACAAGGCTGCATTAATATATATATATATAGTTCTTTTTTTAATATTTGTGATTTTAACAGAAAATTTATAAAGTATTACCTTAAATACCGTATCGCGTTTATAGTCTGAACATAACAAACATTCCTCCAAGCTAGAAACATTATTTATTTGTTCGTTGGCTGAGGAACAAATTTGCAGAGATTGTGATAAATCTTGAGCCAGAGAATTTAAACCAGTACTAACTGAACCTGATGCAATGGCATGCATTGACATATTAGCGCTAATAGTAGGGTTATTTGCAGGGGCACCTGCAGCAACTGTTGATAAAGGTCTAGCATTGGCCGCAGCTGATGTATGGGCCAAAGCTTTAGCTCTTGTGCTTGTGCCAGCGACATTACCGGGTAAGTCCGTATCATCGGTCTTACGTTCGTTGTAGCATTTAACTAAAGTTTTGCAAAGATTTGGGTCCGGACACAAATCTAAAGGTGTTTGTAATTTACGGTTCTTCAATGTCAAATCTGCACCATTAGCAGCCAGGAAACAGGCTATAGAGGCCGAGGCCTTTTTGTTATTGGGATTTCTAAGGCCCATTAGTAGTTTGCCAAAACCCTCAACATCTTGCAATTGTTTCAATTGCGAAAGAGTGTGATGTCTTAAGGCTTCGTGTAGTGGTGTATCACCGTCTTTATCGGGAATGTTTAGATTGGCTCCCTCCTGTACCAAAAGTTTAACAATCTGTACATGTTGACGTTCTACGGCCAAATGTAAAGCGGTTTGTAGATTTACATTCTGCCTATCCATATTGGCCTTGCCCATGTGTACGAGCAGTTCTGCAATTTCAACATGATTATTCAATGCGGCCAAATGTAAAGCAGTGTAACCATCATCTTTTTTTTCTTCCACAATCCAAGGACGATTTGTTTTTGTTAAAAGGATCTTCATAGCACTAGGATTACCCTTAAGGGAGGCATGGTGTAGGGCATTGAAACCATTGTTATTGGTTAGGGTAATATCAGCTCCATAGTCCAACAGCAAACTTAGCATTTCATCGTGTTCCTTAGAAATGGCATCATGGAGTGGAGTGTCACCTTCAGAATCCTGCAAACTTGGATGACAACCCAAACTTAACAGAGTTTTTACTACATTCAAATGGCCCTTATTGACCGCTATATGCAAAGCGGTTTGTCGACGTTTGTTGCGAGCATTTAAATCTGCCCCAGCTTTAGAGAGTAATTCAATAACAGCTGGTTCATCGCCAAAAGCAGCATGGTGTACAGCTCGATCGCCATCTTTATCTTCGATTTCAACATCCACATTATGGCAGAGTAAAACTTGTATGACATCAATATGACCATTTTGACTGGCTGCCTGTAAAGCGGTATGGCCGGCAAACACACCATTAACATCGGCTATAGTGTTAACGGTTTGGGGAGTACCTACTGATGACTGAGTAGCGGCAGAAGACGAACTGCTAGATGCTTGTGCAGTTCCAGTTAAATATTCCTCACAACGGCCCTAAACAAAATTTTTAATAAAAATTTAACGCAAAATATCCTAAAACTATTTTGACCTACCGCATAACCATTAGCCGCTGCCTTTACAAACTCTTCCGTAGCATCTCCCGAAACACTGGGCTCAAATAATTTCTTTAATATAGCCGACAAACGTTCACCACTTGATATTACGGGCACACAACTGCCATCTGCATTCGCGGAAGCCACTTTTGTAACTGCCAAAGGATTATAAGTCCACGAGGTATTACCAACCTCTACTTTTAGGTCATTATCATGATATACCTGTTGCACTCTACCCACTTTGCCTAATGTCAATTGCATAGCATCGGCCCATTCTCCATGACCTCTTTGCAATTGCTTAATACTCTCTACATCCGAACAGATCTTAACAATATCTCCCACTTGAAATTCTGGTGGCGCTGTGGTGGGTGAAGCCACTTTTGTTAAAACTGCCGGATTAAAGGTCCAACGATTACCGGAATTGTAACCAACCACTATATCGTGATCCTCATCGATACCCACAACTAAACCGACATTATTAAGACACTCAAACATACCATCTGTCCAACCTCCATGACCATGTTGCAAAGATTGTACAATTTCTAAGTCCAAATCAACTGTAACTTTATCGCCAATTTGAAAACCATGAGGTCCCTTACCGGGACCATTTTCTCCTAAGAGAGGAAGATGATCACGATAAACGGTGTTGCCCTTGGCATCATTGACGACCTGTAAAAGGATTGTAAAAAAAATAAAAATAATAATTTAATTCTAAACTAAACTTTTTATGAATTTTTTCTGGCAAATTTTTTAATCTCAAAACTTTTAACTTACCTTTAAATCGGCCATTCCTTCAAAGCCTACCCGATACAAATTCTTTGCTCCATTATCCCACACAACATAAGCCGCCGAACGTGGCGAAGCCGAAGACCAGTCTTGTATTTCATTAACTTTGCCACGACGACCAACGCCACCATCTTGATCCTCCCACTGCCAATCAACACCACGTACTACACGAGCTCCCGGAAATATGCCACGTACTGCCACCTTCTTTGATTTACGACGTGGTTCAATCATTGTTCGTTCACCACCTGGTGTAGCTATACGATAAAAACGATGTCGCAAATGATGTTTATCGCCATGATAACAAATCGAACATAAATCATAATTTACACACTCAGCACACTTCCAACGTATGCCAAAAATAGGTTGTTGACGGCACGTATCGCACATAGTGCCATCATGCTTAATACCGGTGGGAGCACTATCCAAAATACGTAAATCATAAGCTCCCGCGCAACGATAATTAGCAGCTGTACCATTATCCCAAACAACAACGACTTCTTCAGAAGATTCGAAATTTCTTACGGTGCCGACATGACCTTCCCCACCATCCTACAATATTTAAAAAGTATACTTACATTTTTCTTAAATTTTAAAATGTTTGTTTTCATCATGTATACTTTGATTAACACCTGATAATTAAAACGTGTCATGTTTATTCATATTTAACAGCATCTTATTTTAAAATGTTATTTTTTTTTTGTTTCCCTTAGTTGTATTATGATAACTTCAACCTCCATACATACATTAATTAAAGTTCTATTTATTGAATATATTGATTTGAAATACATTTTTTAGTATGTTCTACATTAATATTATTTAGATTTTAAACTGATCAAATACTCAAAATTATTGGATGTATTCCTTTTATGATATGTTTTTGAAGATGTAATTTTACTAATTTACAAATTGATATTCATACTTCTATTCCTAGTTACTGTCTTCATCATATCAAAAAGTTTAAACCAAAAATTCAATCGTTTTTTGGATAGTATAAAAATATATGAGAGTTTCTCAAGTTAAATCCTCCTTAAAAAATTATCTTTTACTTACAACATGTCGATGAGCATCTGATTTAGTTATTTACTTACATATTTATGTGTTAATATTAAAAATTTATATATATTAAATTTTTAATGTGAACCATTTTTTATTTTGGCTTAAGTTCATTTGTTCTTTTTATTTAATTTTATAATTCAAATTAAATTAAATTGTAACCATTTTAGGAATATTCTTTCTAAAAATTATTTCCGATATTAGCCGAGTGGAATGCATTTTCGAAATCAGCTACGATTTCATCATCAGCACTCTTTATCGGTATACTACTATGTAAATTAAAATTCCTATTTATGTTACAATTGAATGAAATTTGAATTAGTGAATCTTAGTATTAATTTTCATATTTTGTTGAATATTTAATTTCACCTATCAAATGACAATTCATAATTCAACATGTTCATATTCTTCTTTATTCGTAATACATTTTCGTTATGCTTTCAATATCCATCCTTTGGCTGGAATTATTGAAAACAAGGTTGTATTTACATTTTTATTTACATAAGTCTATCTAGGTGATAGACACTGAACAATGAATTCTTGAATGTCATTAACACCGTGCCATGTGTGTTATAATTATATATTTATATTTTATTCGAACTTTTTTCTATATATTAAATTTTTAATGTGAACCATTTTTTATTTTGGCTTAAGTTCATTTGTTCTTTTTATTTAATTTTATAATTCAAATTAAATTAAATTGTAACCATTTTAGGAATATTCTTTCTAAAAATTATTTCCGATATTAGCCGAGTGGAATGCATTTTCGAAATCAGCTACGATTTCATCATCAGCACTCTTTATCGGTATACTACTATGTAAATTAAAATTCCTATTTATGTTACAATTGAATGAAATTTGAATTAGTGAATCTTAGTATTAATTTTCATATTTTGCTGAATATTTAATTTCACCTATCAAATGACAATTCATAATTCAACATGTTCATATTCTTCTTTATTCGTAATACATTTTCGTTATGCTTTCAATATCCATCCTTTGGCTGGAATTATTGAAAACAAGGTTGTATTTACATTTTTATTTACATAAGTCTATCTAGGTGATAGACACTGAACAATGAATTCTTGAATGTCATTAACACCGTGCCATGTGTGTTATAATTATATATTTATATTTTATTCGAACTTTTTTCTATATATTAAATTTTTAATGTGAACCATTTTTTATTTTGGCTTAAGTTCATTTGTTCTTTTTATTTAATTTTATAATTCAAATTAAATTAAATTGTAACCATTTTAGGAATATTCTTTCTAAAAATTATTTCCGATATTAGCCGAGTGGAATGCATTTTCGAAATCAGCTACGATTTCATCATCAGCACTCTTTATCGGTATACTACTATGTAAATTAAAATTCCTATTTATGTTACAATTGAATGAAATTTGAATTAGTGAATCTTAGTATTAATTTACATATTTTGTTGAATATTTAATTTCACCTATCAAATGACAATTCATAATTCAACATGTTCATATTCTTCTTTATTCGTAATACATTTTCGTTATGCTTTCAATATCCATCCTTTGGCTGGAATTATTGAAAACAAGGTTGTATTTACATTTTTATTTACATAAGTCTATCTAGGTGATAGACACTGAACAATGAATTCTTGAATGTCATTAACACCGTGCCATGTGTGTTATAATTATATATTTATATTTTATTCGAACTTTTTTCTATATATTAAATTTTTAATGTGAACCATTTTTTATTTTGGCTTAAGTTCATTTGTTCTTTTTATTTAATTTTATAATTCAAATTAAATTAAATTGTAACCATTTTAGGAATATTCTTTCTAAAAATTATTTCCGATATTAGCCGAGTGGAATGCATTTTCGAAATCAGCTACGATTTCATCATCAGCACTCTTTATCGGTATACTACTATGTAAATTAAAATTCCTATTTATGTTACAATTGAATGAAATTTGAATTAGTGAATCTTAGTATTAATTTTCATATTTTGTTGAATATTTAATTTCACCTATCAAATGACAATTCATAATTCAACATGTTCATATTCTTCTTTATTCGTAATACATTTTCGTTATGCTTTCAATATCCATCCTTTGGCTGGAATTATTGAAAACAAGGTTGTATTTACATTTTTATTTACATAAGTCTATCTAGGTGATAGACACTGAACAATGAATTCTTGAATGTCATTAACACCGTGCCATGTGTGTTATAATTATATATTAATATTTTATTCGAACTTTTTTCTATATATTAAATTTTTAATGTGAACCATTTTTTATTTTGGCTTAAGTTCATTTGTTCTTTTTATTTAATTTTATAATTCAAATTAAATTAAATTGTAACCATTTTAGGAATATTCTTTCTAAAAATTATTTCCGATATTAGCCGAGTGGAATGCATTTTCGAAATCAGCTACGATTTCATCATCAGCACTCTTTATCGGTATACTACTATGTAAATTAAAATTCCTATTTATGTTACAATTGAATGAAATTTGAATTAGTGAATCTTAGTATTAATTTTCATATTTTGTTGAATATTTAATTTCACCTATCAAATGACAATTCATAATTCAACATGTTCATATTCTTCTTTATTCGTAATACATTTTCGTTATGCTTTCAATATCCATCCTTTGGCTGGAATTATTGAAAACAAGGTTGTATTTACATTTTTATTTACATAAGTCTATCTAGGTGATAGACACTGAACAATGAATTCTTGAATGTCATTAACACCGTGCCATGTGTGTTATAATTATATATTTATATTTTATTCGAACTTTTTTCTATATATTAAATTTTTAATGTGAAATATAATATATAATAATATAATATATAGAACAAATGAACTTAAGCCAAAATAAAAAATGGTTCACATTAAAAATTTAATATATAGAAAAAAGTTCGAATAAAATATAAATATATAAAAATTTATATAGTTGAAATATGGATAATAATTAATATATTATATATAATATAATAATAATTACGCTGAAGAGAAAATTTGTTCTTATTACTGATAAAAAATAGTAAATAAAAATACTACTATTATTAAAAATAAAACCAATCAAACATACAGTTAACTTCGAAAAAGTAAAATAAAATATGAGTTAAAAATAGTAGCTACAGCTTGTTCCCCTTGAACCCCACATTATTGGTATCATATGAATGACTTGACCAGTAGAATCCAATAAACTATTAACAAGTGTAAAATCTAAGAGAGTCTGGAACAAATAGGCTGAAGTTTTATTTATGTATATAGTCAAAGTAATGTAAAGTCTTCTAATGTCCTTTTCTCTAAAAATATTTATTAAAATTTTGCTAAGGAAATATTTTATAGATATGCATGTCTTTCTGTTGCCGAATGTAGGGGTCATCTTTTACATTTTTATGGAGATAAGTGATCCTTGGAGAAAAAAATTGGTCCCTTCGAGACAAAAACATCTATATAATACACTTTAATACCAAATACCGAAGATGTGCAGAAGGTTGGAGTGTTACCTATTCTAATGACCATGTTTTTTTTGTGTGAAATTAATTAATTATTCACTTTGGCCTCCTTTTTCCTTGACTATGGCGTTCAAACGTTTTAAAAATGAGAGTAATTTAAATAAATAAAAAAAAAATTCACACAAAATAAAATTTGTTCGTTTGAATAGGTATCATTTAGGGTGATCGATTATTCGACTTTTTTAAGAAACCGGTTTTCAAATAGTTTGAAATTTAGAATTAAAAAAAACCGGTTGCTATTTTAAAAATTGAGAAAAAACCGGTTAACTGGTTCAAATATATAAAATATAACATTTAAAAAAAAAAAAATTTAAAATATTGTAAAAAAATATTTTATTAAAAATTATATATAAATATGAAATTTTTACAGCTTATATACGTTTGGCTGCACAATTACGCAATAACTGACATGAATGCAGTTGACTAATTTGGTTTTAATTAGTTGAATTTAAGAACAAAAATTAGTTAAATTTAAGAACAAGTAAAATAAAAAAATTCAATAAATTATTTAATACATAAATAAATAAGACTTTTTATAAGGCTGCTACACATTTTTTAGTATCTCCTTCTGTACATTTTTTAAATGTTAAAAAGATCTTTTAAATGTTAAATAGATCTTTTGTTTGAATTATTTCTATAATTTTAAATACATTTTAAAAATTCTTTCTTATACCCCCGACAGACATATAAATATAGGCATAAACTAGTTTGTTTGCTGGTTTAATTGAAATTTAAGTTGACAGACACTCAATGCCATTAATTAAAATTAGGATTTGGAAGGAGAGATAATTGGCTTTTCTTTATTGTAACTACACTTTTTACCTAAAAGTGATCGATCACCTAAGTTTATGCTTCAATTACCTTTAACTTTTAACGTTAGGTTTATATCCTATACAAAAAATAATATTTAAGCTCAATTATGTTTCTTATTTTACATTTGTTTTTCTAACAACAAATAAATTTCTTATAATATTATGAATGAATATTTAATAGTTTTTATTTTCTGATTTTTGGAAACTTTTCGCGTACTAAATATACGATGGTACGATTGGTTACAAATATATATAAAAAAAAACTTTAAAAAATTGGCTTTTTCGGATAAAAAAACCGGTGTATTCGAAATTCGAAAAATCAACATTTAAAAAAAACCGCCAGCTGAGAGGAAAATACCGGGATTTCCACCGGTTGTAAAACCGAGTCGATCACCCTATTATCATTTCATTCGCTTAACTCTGTGATTGACAAAAAATGAAGGTGACCCCTATATTCGGCATATAGGGTATAATGTATACTTTTTAATCTATACATACTTACATATTTTCAAATTCGATTTCTAATCCCTTAATATACCACAATACCCTAAAAAAATTATCAACACTCAGTTTTTCCATCTTCATTGACCACTCAAAGAGGAATATAATAACAAAAACATATTTAATTATTTTCAATCAGCGATCAAATCAAGAAGTTAACTAAAAGGTCAATGAAAATGAACAAATTTAACTTGTCACACATCACCATTTAGACTACTCTACACACACAGGCGAAAAAAATTATATATCAAAGTGACGTAAACGGATTTCCTTCTTAAGTCCCCTCCTCAAAAACTAAGTTACCTGTTTGCCCCATTTCCAATCCGGACCTCTTATAACTCGAGCACCAACACCTTCCATGGCAAAACGTGACTGGCGACTCATAACACCACCGCCTCCGTTAGATTGTGGAACACCTGCCACAACGGCAGCTGCTGAGCCACCTCCGCTAACAGCTCCGGCTACCGAGGAAGTTGAAGCAGAAGCTGTTGCTCCACTACCGCTGCCTGTAGCTGCAGCTACTAAGCCCGAATTAGAGCTTCCTGTATTGGCATCTTTACCTGCAGCTGTTGCTGCACAAGCCATGGAATTTCACTTTTTTCGTACTTCTTTTGAATACACAGCCACAAATTTTACTCGATTGAAGGCTGGTTTCTGTTAGTGTTTGTGTGAAGATGTACCTACCAGAAAGTTTTTATTTTATAATTATCTAGCAGTTTTATATATCACCAAATTTAATTGTTACTTTACTGTGTTTGTGCGTTTTTTCTTCTTTTTTCAGAATTTACGAAATTAAAATTTTAAAACCCCCATTAATTTGTAAAAATATGAATTCGAACCACAGAAAATACTTTTTTTTTTATTTTTTCTTCGTCACAATTTTTTACATAGCCTTTTCATTTGTTTGAATTTTATAGTATTGTCATCTCTTTTACGCAGAACAGCTGTGTGAATAGAAGTGTTGCCAGAATTTTTTCTTAATAAAAAGTAAAAATTAAAGTCAGTTTTAGAGAATGAAAACTGCCCACTGTACATATCGTCGAATGATTGCTGATTTGCCCCACTCAACAGAAATGGTATTGGGAGAAAAATAATTGTCAAAAAAAATATACAGTAGTCTACTTAAAATAAAAACAACTTTGTTTTAAATAAAACTTTAAGTTTTTATAAATATTAGAAGCTTTGTACAAAGTTTTTTAATTAGAAAAGAACAAATCAATTATTTGTAATTAACTATTTGTAATTAAAAACAGTTATATTTATTTCAAATAGGTTAAAGTATTGTATTTGTTAAAAAAAAAACAAGAGGAAAACATAATAAAAAGTAAAATCCAGGACATGCATATAAAAACAAATTGGATTTCCATTGATTTACAATGGTACAAAGCACAAAACAAAATTAAATTTACAGAGTTTTTATTATTTACATTCTGATAGCGAATAATTTAATTCTAATAAACTTTTTTTTTATTTTATAGGTATAAGTTAGATCTTAAATACAAATGAATTTGCACTTATATATATGAATAACGAAAAAATAAATTAATTTCTTTTTGTGTCCCACTTTATAATGGGCTAAGAATTAAAACAAAAATATTTATTCTGATAGATCTTTTCAAAAAAGTTTCCGAGAATGATACCACTTTTAAATTTCTTATTTTTAAATTTACTATATATACACTTTTTTAATTTGGTGGTGCGTTGGTAAACTACATTTAAGCCAAAAATATTAATCTTATAATTGTAAATGCTTACTTTTAACTGGATAAATTTTTATAAAAATACGAATAATTTTCTTCATATGCAAATATGAAGAAATATAACCTTCCGCAAAAAGTTTCTGGCAACACGGATCTTTTGTTTTTTACTTTCATTCGCTGGTTGTTTGCTTATTTTAATTGTATGCTAATATACAACAACGGGTATTCTGTGCTACAACTAGAAATTATAAATATTAAAAACAAAAGAAAAGCTTATTCATTAATCTAAAATAATAAAATAAGTTAAAATTAAAATTGCTGTAGAATTAAGTATGTCACTAAACAATACTGATACCGGTGATACGGTAAATACATTAACAACTGAAATGCAACACAATTTTGGAAATAATGCTAGGGTGACGGAAGGGCACTTGGCAATACAAATGGACGATGATGAACCGGCCCCACGTGAGGCTTTGGTAAGTTAAAAATATATGCTGTAAAATAAAAGGATTTGATTAATCTTATTGATTTGGATGGCAGATAACAACTGCTGTAAACTTTCTGAATAATGCCAAAGTACGCCATACCAATTTGTTACAAAAACAACAATTTTTAAGATCCAAAGGTCTTACATCGACTGAGATTCAAATTGCCTGCGAAAGGGCTGGAGTTTTTAGTCGGGATCCAAATAAGCCCACGGTTATTAATATGGACATAAATACATCTCAGACTCATGCCCAGGTGGCTTTACAAGAGCCCAAGACAACGGCCTTGGGACGTCTAAAAGAAATTTTACATTCCATGGCATTGTTAGGTGGTGTGGCCTATGCCATATTTATATTTTGGAAGGTAGGTGTTAAAACATGTTTTTGTTTTTAATTTGGAAGAATCCTTTTATTGTTTTTGTAAACGCACATAATTTGTAGAAATTTCTCCATACATTTTTATTCGGTGGTAAAAAAAAGAAGTCCATCGATGATTCTCTAACGGATATTGACAAAAAATTCGATAATCGCATTGTGGAAGTAAAGACCGAATTAATTCAGGTCAAGGAAAGCTTGTCCCGCGAACAACGTGATCAAAGTCAACAATTTATGCGTGAATTTCAACAATTCAAAAGTGACCTAGAGGCTATTAAGGGGTTACTCTTAAACCGCAAACAATTTCCGTCGCCCTTAATAGCACAAGTAGGAGCCCCTTCCATACCCGCTTGGCAATTGTCTTCACCATCGCCTCATCGTATTTCACGAAATAGTCAATCTGATGATAATGAAATGATTCATGACACTGGCTCTGGCTCAGGTTCATCGGAAACCGAAGTAGTTACCAAAAATAGTGATTCCAGTTTAGAAATTATGTAAAGAAAAAAGCTTTATTTTTCTATCATTTAAGTCATAAATATTTCATTAAATAAATATTTTAAAAATCATTAGTCGGCTGTTAAGCAATATATAATAAAATAGTTGTTTAATATTGATTGTAACACCGTCACTTAGGTTATGCTGTGCTACAGTCAGAACATTTATATATTTTCAAACAAAATAAATTTTTTTAAATATTGATAAAAATTTATATAGATTATACTCAAAACTAGGGGACTTATACTAAACAAACTCCTTAGAGTTTAGAGCTTTGAAGCAACGCTTGATTTTAACCCTATTATTTTGAACCAACGAAGTACAAGATTTATGATTTAGTCATAGTTGGTAAGTGTATCCTCACTTTAAAATATTTCTACACAAAGTTTAGAAAAAAAATTTTTTTAATTAAAAATTATTTTTTTTTTATAAAATTAGGTTTTTCGTATTTTATTGTGTAGCACAGTGTAGTGTTGTAAAACTATTACTTAGAAATTTTTTATGAATATTCTTTTATTTTATCAACTGATAAAATTTGTGTTAATAATTTATTAACACACACTTTTACTAATCTAATCATTTTTTTAATTTTTTTTATTTGCTCAGAATTGGTTTTGTTTTAACGTTACCACTTCTGTTTCAATACCTAACTGTACATTTTTGTTATTTATGCAATTAAAGTAGTCCACATTTAATAATCAAGTTGGTTTATAAAATAATACATTTTTTCTTTTATTTTATCTTTGTATTAAGTAGTTTATACTTACTAGTTAATTCCATTATTTTTTGGTGCAAAATTATTATCTTGAAATATAAATAAAATTAAATGAAAATTGTGTATAATTTTGGTATTTTTCTTTATGCAACTTTAACGGACTGCAAGTAAGAGACAATGAGAATTTGAAAATAAGTCGTATTTTTAAATTAACATTTTGATAGTCGAAAACTAAACGACAAGTTACCTATTTATTTAATTTGGTAATACAATTTTTCCCCTGTAGTTCTCCCATCATTAAACAGTTGCTGACAAAAATAAACTACCAATTCACAGTGATTATAATTAGTAGGCGTGAATTTTTTTTTTTGGAATTTAATCACGATTGGTATTTTAGGAAAAGAAAATAATGGATGAAAAAGAAAACGACAACGACCACATAAACTGAGCATTCAGGGATGACATGAAACCATGTTGGTTTTGTTAATTTATAGTTGCATTTAGTGTAATGAAACAAAGTTGGTTTTGTTAATTTCAAATGTAAATAAAAACAATTTTTGTTGTTAAATCTTAGTTTTGCTTTTTTGCAGTAGTTTTTATACAAGTAGTTATATATTGTTATACATATATGTATTAAAAAAAATTAATATTTAAAAATAAAGTGGCATCAGCAGTTGTAGCATTTTTGTTATAAGAATAGCGAAATTGCAGCAACCTGCTTAAGTCTCCGGATAGCTTAAGTACATTTTTTTAATTAGTGCGCTTTTATTTAAATCTGCTTTGTGGGTTTTAAGCCAATTACCGTTGAAACAAGGAAGCATCAATTCATTTTTAATGTGAAAATATTTTTTCTTAGAAATCAAATATTTTTTTAATTATATTTCATTACTTTTATAATAAACTAGTGGACCCTGCGAACTTCGCCACGCCCCAATTTCAAGCCTTCAGACAAATTTTAGATTAATAATACAACACAAATATTTAAATTTTCAATGTGATTTTTATACCCTTAACACAGTGAAAAAGGGTGCGTGTGAAATTTCCACAATTTTTATTTCCGACCCCATAAAGTATATATTTTCTGAAAGCTTATGAATAGGGGAGTCGATTGAGCTCTGTCAGTCTGTCCGTGTGTATGTTGAAATCAACTTTTTGAAGCCCCCCGAAATCGCTTGGACCCGGGTAAGGTATTAAAATATCACAAATCGGTAGATCGGAAAATCAGAAACATCGGTACATAAACAACTGAGATATGAGCAAAAACCCACGACCACCTCGATTTTTATTTCACAAAAACAACATTACAACAACAACATACATACATACAAACTTGTATATTGGTTAAAGTAAACGTGGGATCGAATCCCAGCTGAGTCAAAATTTTTTTTTTTATTTTTTTTTTATTTTTTATTTAATATATTATTTATATTCTTATTATTTTTTTTAATTTTTTTATTTAATTTTTTTTTTATTTTTTTTGTTTTATATTTATTATTTATATTTTAATTATTTTTTAAAAAAATTTTTTTTTTAACATACATACGTAAATTTTTAATTTTACAATGGGATGTTTTATATATGTATGTTTTTTATATATATGTATGTACGTATTTCATGAGATGAATGGTGATACAAACTACTGTTATTGCATGACTACACGTTGTGAAGGGTATATAAGATTCGGCATGTCCGAATTTAGCACTCTTACTTGTTTTGAATGGAATGAGTAGAGCGCGATTTGATGAACAATGTTTTTCAGTTTGTTTTCCGGCGAAAAAATAAATAACGAAGACAGTTTCCCAACACGCGAACATGAAACGTACAGCTGACCGTGCGAAAAACGGAAATTCGAGATTAATATCAGAGACTTCTAGTGATTGGCCTTGCGACACCTGTAAGATTGCGCAAAGTCTAAGTCAACGTATAACGCCATCTATCGGATTATGGCTGAGAACTTTCTATTTTTTTCATTTGAAAAGCCATTAAGGAATAATTTCACACAAAATTTCATATAAAAATTCGATTTTTCCAATTTTCCTTCTCCTTGAAAATACGAACTACTGACAAACAATTTTACAGAAATCGCTCCAGCCGTTCTCATTTTATGAATTACTATATATTTTATACCATTTTTATCAAGGCAAATTTATTCATCAGGTACTCTTGATTCGTCAGCTGATTATTTTTTTCAACACTTATTTTAAGTTTCAGCTGTCAAAATGCATAAATAAAAAACAATTTTCTCTCTTTTCTAATTTATTTAAAATGTTAAACTTTATATAAAAAAAATATAAACAAAAAATTCTCTCCGAACTGCAATTACCTGATGAATAAATATGCCTTGCATTTTTATATACATATACAGATTTTCTTACATTTTTACAAAATATCCGGCTGCACACAAATTAAAACTAACGAACTGTTTGCTGCTTGGCTTGTTTCCAATAATAAAACCGATATTAGTTTGAATATTAAATCAAATTTATTCATCAGGTAATCGCAGTTCGGAAAAAAAAATTTTGTTTTTTATATATGAAGTTTGGCATTTTAAATAAATGAGAGAGAGAATAATTGTTTTTTAAGTATGGACTTTGACAGCTTAAGTTTTTAAAAAATAAGTGTAGAACAAAAAAAAAAAAAAAAAAAAATCAGACGACGACTTAATTTGCCCTGCATGCCACCAAAGCATTTTTTTTCGTTTTAATTGGTTGGTAGGCATTGGTTTCTATGCCACCAATGATTACTCTTGTCGTATTAAAAACATTTTCGATAATCATAGTACCGAAAGCATATTCATAAGGTATACAATTTGTCCGCCAAATAACTTTTTTTTGAAAATGCTATAAAAAAGGTGTAGCTTCGGCTGTGTGGCACGTAGCGCCGTCCTGTTGAAACCAAATGTTGCCAATATCCTCCTCTTCAATTTTTGTGAACAAAAATTCGCTCAACATGGCCCGATAACGATCACCATTGACTACGGCCACTCCGTGCTCATTTTCGAAGAAAAATGGCCCGATTGTGCCTCTGGACCAAAATCCCCACCAAACAGTAACTCGTTTTGGGTGTATTGACCTTTCAATGTATTCGTGCGGGTTTTCTGTGCCCCAAATGCGGCAATTTTGCTTGTTTACATACCCGCCAAGATCAAAATGAGCTTCATCTGAAAAGATGATTTTTCTGTCAAAATTGGTCAAAGTAATGTCGCAATATTCCCCAGCGTTGTTCAAGCGTATACACAACCATATTCGTTCAGCAGAAGGATAAAACTAATTATCTGTCAAATCAGACATGAGCTAAGTGTTACCATTCACGAAATAAGCACTAGTTGAAAAAACAAAAAAACATTAGTTGGCGGACCCTTTATATGTTTTTTTATATTTGTCTGTATGCGCTACACAATTTTTTTTTTCTTCTTCAATTTTAATTTTTAAAAAACTTAAAAGCACATAATACTCTCTATTTGCGGGTTTGTATTTTTTAAAATGTTTTAACCAACTGAAACTGGAAATTACTAATTGCTTTATTTTTGAGCCTAAAAAAAAATAAGCTTCAGCGGTGTTGTAGGATTGCCATTTCTCATCAATAGCAAAAAATTTTGATTTTACTTTTTTGAGAAAAGTATGTATTTCTCAAAATGCTTTATATAAAAATTTACTAATTAAACAATACTTTTAAAACATTTCGAATAGAACTACACCTTTTATTTTTATATTTTATGTTTTTATAAGATTAAATAATTCATATTTTTCATTTGGTTTTATATTACGTTAAGGATTTTAACAAATAGTATTTTCTTATTTTTTCTATTAATACAGGAGTTTAAACAGTTTTTTATATACTTTTTTTTATGAATATTCAAAATTTTTTACTAAAATTTGGTCTATATGTAGGTTTCTTTAAAAGGATATATTTTTGTTTTTCTTTGTGTAGTAAAATTAAAAAAAAAATTTTAAACAAAATAAATGAAGGGACCAACAAGGTTTTAATTAAAAAAAAAATAATAATGTTTAAAATTATATTTTATTGTTGCACGTAATAGAAAAAATAAAACTAAAGATTAGTACTACAATTATCATTAAAATTTTATGTGTATGTATTAATGTACATATGTATTATTAAATTTAAATAGGAATTACATATGCATGTATGTTTATATTTTAAAAATTAATATATTTTCTTTTCTTTTTTTGTTGTGAATAATAATTATCATTTAATCTCTATTTAATTTGCTTTAAAAAAGCTTAAAACCAATTTTTTTGGGGGTTTAAATTTTTGTTGCTTAATTATTTCTTATATATATATTAAATATTACATAATTTTATTTGTTATAAGTTAATGTTTTGTGATATTTTTTTACAATTTGTCTAATAAATTTAATGAAATAAACATTTAGAATTTTTATCATTTGAAATAACAAGTTCTTAAAAATTACAAAAATCTTTAAATTCTTGTGTTTCTAAGATGTTTTTTAAAATATTGATATTTTAGAGATGGTGTTTTTATAACAATTTAGGCCCATCCTTTTTATACCCTTCAACAATATTTATTTGCGACTCCAAAAAGTACATATACATAAGTTGAAACCAAATGAATAGAGAAGATGATTGAACATTGTCCGTCTGTTCATTGAAATAAACTTTTAGAAGCCCTCATTTACATATGTCACATACCCGTGCAAGTGGCATCAAACTTTAATAAATTTTCTGAAGAAACTCGGTATTGCAAACAGCAAAATCGAGCCATAATTTGCTGAAATATAAATGAATAAACAGAGATCTTCTGTTTTTTCCTATATATTTTACATAAAAATTATAATTTTTCACCTCTCGAATAATTTGTACACGTTTATTATACATATGTATATGCCTCTAGCGGCTATTCGTAGACAGACATTCGCTTACTAATTGGCAAGGTTATATAAATATATAATTTGGAAAAATATTATAAATATAAAGCTTCTTATTAATTTTTGAAAATAAGAGACACCAAATCGCAAGTCGTAGACTCGAAAATTATTCCAGATAAAAACTGGCCATTCAGCTTGAAGCAATAAATTTTAACTAAAAACCAAGATTGTGCCCGAAGCAAAATGTTAGATATTTTTTCTTAAGCCCATCTTTTTTGTCCTAAACAGTTATTATTGCCGTATTCATTAAAATATTTTAGGTTTATTAAAGGCTTATTTGACAGATGTTGCATAAAAATTTGTCAAATAAGCCTTCAATAAACCTAAAACATTTTTTTATAAATACAGCCGCTCAGCTATAAATCTGAAATCTAGTCTACGTTACGACGAGGCCATTATTGGAATTCTGACGTACCTACATATGTACCTGATGGTGAAGGATGTTAAAGATCCAGCATGGTCGAATGTACAACTCTTACTTGTTTCTTTTTGTTTTATTAAGTTTGATGTCGTGTAATTTTTTTTTGTACACTTAAAATTATTTTTTTTGTAGTAATAATATTTAAGGTATAAAATGATTTGAGTTTGCTTACATCTAGTTGTGGTTTTTAAATATGTTTTATATAAATTTATGTTAAGAGAATCTATTTATAAAAAAAAAAAAATAAAAAATATGAAAAAAAGGAGAGTATGTAATAACATAAAATAATAAAATAACTTAAACCATTTAAATTGCCACGAAAAATATATATGTATTTGTTTCAGTGTAATTATTTATACTTGCAGTTAGGTGGCAAAGTTAAATTTGAATTCGCATATTTTCATACATTTTTTGGTATACATACTAATTTTAAGTATTCTCTCTCTGTTAACGTTTTAAATTGAGTAAAAAATGTTTACATTGTTTCTTCATCGTTCGAAATTAAAAATATAAATTCAAATTTAACTTTACACTATTAATAAAATATGTGATGTGTTTCCACTTTAAAAAGAAAAAATTTTTAGGCAAAAAGTAAACTGAAATTAATTTTTAGACTAATAAAAAAAACCTTAGAAATGGAAACACCTGAAAATATTTTGTTAAATTTTCTATGTTGTTTAACGTTTTTTCAAACTTTTTTGTAAATGTATTTCTAAAGAAAAGAAAATTTTATATACAAATTTAAAAAAATAAAAAACCTATTTAATTAAACAAAAACTTAAACTAAATAAAAAATATTCATTTTTTTATTTTTGTTAAAACTAACCTTAAAATGTGTCAAAATTGTTCTTTTTTTTGTTAATACTAACATCAAAAAAATGTGTAAAACTTGTTCTTTTTTTGGAAATGGGCTTTAAACTGCTGAATTTATAACAGTTTGTTGAGCAGCAGTAGTTATAGCACCTGGTGCTGTTGAAGATGGAATGTTTACTCCACCATTACCACTGGCTACCAATGAAGCAAAAGCCGCTGCGGCAGCTGCTGAAGTTCCTGATGTTGTAGCCGTTGCTGTTATAGAAACATTAGCGGATGTTGTGTTATTACCTATATCTAATAGGGGAGCTGGCGACAGTGAAGTTGTAGATGATGAGGGTGAAGAGCAATCACTTTGCAGACTCAAAGCTGGTGAAGCTGAAGCATGATAATTAGATGGTGGTGTATGGGGCGATAAAGGAGAGGGAGACATACCAGGATTGCCACCGTATGAACTAATTGAAGAGATGCCACTAGATGTTGAAGCTCCTGAGGGCGATGCTAGACATGTTGGTGTAGTGGATGTAGTTGTTATAGTCGAGGGAGAGAAGCCCATTGCCGTGTTGTTATTACTTGTTGTGTAAGTTTGTGAGTGTTGCGGCGTTGAACCACCTGTCGAAGATGTAGTGGCAGCAGACGAAGATGTTGCTGACGTCGATGCAGAGTTAGCAGAAGATGCCTGCGACGAAGTTGATAGCTGTGATGCATTCGATGATGCAGCTGCTGCTTGACGCTCACGTTCACGCTCGCGATCTCTTTGTGGTCGGAATGCTTCGCGTAGAGCCTCAACACGAATTTCATTGGGTCCCCAGCGTGCATGTCCGGCACTATTTTGTAGCCATACCACTTGTGTGCCCTGCATACACTTAACATTGACTTCATTTCTGAAAAAATAAACGATTTTAATTATTTTGGTGTGAAATTAATTTAAAACAAATGTTTGTAATATAATGTAAATATAGGTTTTAAACTTTAAATTTCACTTTTTTAAACGAAATTCAGCAAACCAAATATTGGCTTTTGAGTTGTAAAAGGCCGAATTTCCAGTTAAATAAATAAATGAATATAAAATTAAAATAATATATGAAAAAAAAACAAAAGTTAGATGAAAACTCACTTTGCGATAATGTGCTGATAGCCATGACGGTACTCATGAGCCATACCCAAAACAACCATAGAACGACGTTTGTAAATATTTTCCTCCAATTTGGAAATACTTTTCCATTCGGGTAAGAAAACTATAAAGCTAGAATTTATAAAGATTTTAAATTATTGATAAATAGAAAACATTTTTTTATTTGCACTTACCTTAAAGGTTCCATTGATTCCGATAGCAACTTATCAATATGCAATAGTGCAGCATCTATTAATTCCTCACAATGTGGAGGGTTTACTTGAAACGAACCAGAAACGGGTTTAAAATCTAAAAAGGGTCTGTAAAAAAAATAATAATGATTACTTGTCTTCAGCAATTGCCCCCTTCTTTTCAACTTACCCTCTCGAACCAAAATAGGCATCGGTATCAGCAAACGCTGAACAATATTGTCGAAAATATGAATTAAATGGCGATGCGAAACATTCAAATGTAACACCAAAATGTCGATGCAAGCATTCAAAAACCGGTGTTGGTAATGAAGCCTGTGTAAGTTCGGCTTCTTGAGACGAATTCAAAGCATTTCCCAAAAAGGTTTGATAACGTTTCAGTAAACACCACACGCGGCCAATGAACAGGTCGAATTTCTTATCATCGAAACAATTATGACGATAAAGCTGCTCCAATTTTTGCAAATGGGTTAGGTTAATGTATTGAGCATCGGGTTGATTTAAAGAACTTGGTGTATACTTAATAATCATATGATCTCGATCTTGGACATATTCTATAGCGGGCATACGAGGTGAGGGAACAGCGAATTGTATGGGATAACACCAGACCTTTTTGAGGTGAGGTGGTGGTGGTGGCGGTGTGGGCTCCGGTATACCATGTTCTTTTAACAATTGCATGTGACGTTCTCGTATTTTGCGTGCATGTTCTGCAGACAAATGATAGATTTTTGCACACAACGCCTCGACGGAACTTTTGACGGTTTCTGTTAAGTGTGGTTCGCATTGTCTCCTCAAGTGGGCCAAGCGATCTTGAAAATCTTCATAACTGGCTCCCACCGTGCGCCTTAGCCATTGAAATGTATCTTCCACATTCCACTTTACCACCTTCTTGGACTCAGAGGGGGAAGATCTTGATTCTATTATATTTTTTGCTGCTTCAGCGTAACGGGACAATTGCTTTCTAGCATCACCGGTAAATTTAGGTTTTACGATCTTAATCGGTATATCGTTCATTATTTCACGATACATGGCCGATGATATTTCTGGTATGCAGTTGCTGGGCAATAGAGGATCACATCCAGTATCTATAACTTTGCGCTCTATTAACCAGCGATTGAAAGAGTCCTTAGGCGCCTTTATATTCTCACGCCTCACACAGAGATCATCGTAAGTTTTAACCAGTTTCATAGTATAAGCAGCACGAAAAGCTTCTATTTCCGGATGAGGTTGAGGCAAAAGGGTAGGTGGTCTCTCCACTATAACAGCATTAGTACATACTTCAAGATCCCAAGGACCGGACAAAATAAATTTTTTCATGGGTGGTGGTTGGTGGCCATGAGGATGCATGTGCATGTCATCGGAAGGACGACGCTTTAGATGATGATGTTGTTGCATATGTGAATGGGAATGATGCATGGGTGATGGTATATGACCACCGGCATGTGATATACCCAAAGGATCTGTTAAAGGATCAAAAGGTCTTGCACCAGGCATTTCCCACAATGATTCCCCAGTGATTTTATTCCAATAATAAGGACGGTTTTCTCTTTTTGACCAAAACTTCCGCCATCCCTGATTGACCAGTTCGCCTGTCAGCTCTTCACCATAACCACCACTTGATGTGTACATTGGTGGTGGCCCACTCTGAGGCGTATGTGCCATCATCTGTTCCATGGGCGAGGTGCCCGACTTTGTTGGTGTCGATGGGGATGAGCAGGTGGGACCAGCTGGTGAATTGGCGCCAGTTATTAAAGATGTCATTATATTTGCAGAGCCAGGAGCATTTGGATCGTGTAATATTGACGAAGTTGGAGCAGCCGTTGTTGAAGTTATATTAGATCCTCCCACTACGCTGCCACTTAATCCTCCCCCTCCTCCACCAACAATTAATGAATTATTTATATTTGTGTTACTGTTTGTGGATGCGGTTAATTGATCCCATGCTGATTGACTGCTTGGTACATTATTTTGCTGTGACATATTCATATGTGGTAACATTGGACTGACAGTGCCCGTTGAGGCAATTACACTTTGTGCCATAACGCCGCTTGTCATTGGTATTAGATTGGACTGTTGTGGAGGCAGACCATGATTTATGTTGTTCATGTTATTAGCTGCCATGATGATTGTTTAAACTAGAATTATTAGTTTAATTTTAATTTTTTGTCCAAGAAATTTTACTATAAATTTATTCACATTTTGTTAACAGTAAAATAAATAATTTTTTCTTTTTATTAAATTTTTTTTAATTAAAACTTTTCTTATTAAAAAAAAATTTGCAATTAATAAACAAAAATTTTCACAAAAATACTGGGCCAATTCAAAGTGGTTGCATATCAGTCATATTTGTACTATTTCATATTATTTTAAGCATGCATAAAATTTTTGTTAGTAATTTCCATACAAAGAAAATAATAAGACTTTACACATTTGTTTCCTATGTATAAGAAATTGTTTATGTTATACTTTTAACCATACTGTCTCTCAGAGAGAATTTCTTCGCTTCTCACCTCTCAGAGAGCATATTTTATATTTTCTTCTTTCCTGTATACATACAATTTTTAACAGCGTCATCTCTTTGTCTTCTTTTTTATATTAAATACATAATTTGTTAACAAAAGGTGTTCAAAGTCACTAGTCATATTAATATGAATTATATGACATAGTACAATATGAGAGTCTACTTTGAATTGGCCCACTATTTCTTAAATTCTCTTGAATTTAAAAATTACCAAAATTATTAAAACAAGGAGAACAAGGAGCGATAACAGTTTCTCTTTCTCTCTCACATACAAACTTAAAAGTTAAATTTAAATTTCAACCATGGTGTAATCAGGGTACACTTATACAGGTGGCGGTGCCAGCCCAGCTGATTATTTTTTTTTGTGAGCCAATGTTTGTCAAACTCTATATAAAAAAAAGAGATTCCGGTGCCAAGAATTGTCAAACTCCCAAGGTTCAGAAAAAACACACACTTAATAAAAAAAACTCGTACATAAACGTAAAAAAACATAGGTCATAGCAACACACACATATTTATATTTTCATAACATTTATGTATGTTTCTAAATGTTGAAATATACCCATCGCAAACACGAGTGTTTTTTCTTGTAATTTTTGGTTGCATACACGTACGTGTATAGTTCACGTATCTTCCATCGCAACATACTTCAACACAACATAGGTTCGAGTGTAGCTATATTTTTAAGTTCGTGTACTCTAAGAAAACAGTTCGTGTACGCTAAAATAAAAGTACATGTATTCTTACATGTAAGAATACATGTACGAGTGTATTTACGGGAACATATAAGAGTGCATTTACGTTTTTCTGATGTTTTGCATCATCTATTCAGTCACCACTACCTGCTCAACTGTACCGTCCTTAATTGATGTTGATTTTTGATTTTGTGGTTTTTCCTTGGAAATTTTTGTTTTTTTACATAGTTTTTCTAAGAATTAGGGTCAAAATTTTTATGGTTTTTTTATTTTTATAAAAATTAATATACATTTATATATATATACGAAGGAAATCATAGTATTTATGGCGTCAAAAATTACAGAAATATGTATGTACATGAACTCATAAATGCACTCTTATATGTTCCCGTAAATACACTCGTACATGTATTCTTACATGTAAGAATACATGTACTTTTATTTTAGCGTACACGAACTGTTTTCTTAGAGTACACGAACTTACACGGCTTTCAGACTAGGCAAGTCACTTGCGCAAGTGTTGTGTTTATAGGCAAAAGGAGTAAGGTCGGGTTAAGAGGAAGAAACTTGCTCATTTTTGAGTACACACTTGCCTGTACTCGGCAAGTACGAGCAAGTTTTTGTTGAGAAACCAAAAACAAAAGAGTAATAAAAACAAACAAGAGTGCTATATTCGGCCATGCCGAATCTTATATACCCTTCACAACGTGTTGTCATGCAACAACAATTGTTTATGTCACCATTTATCTCATATGAAAAACGTACATACAAAACATACATATATAAAAACATCCCATTGTAATATTATACATTAAGTTTACTTATGTGCTTAAAAAAAATAAATTAAAAGAAAAATTAAAAATAAAACAATAAAAATTTTAATAAAATATAAAATAAAAAAAATTTTTTGGCTCACTCTAACCAGTATACCACGTTTGTATGTATGTGTAGATAATTGATAATTGTAGAAATTTCAAACGGAATGACAAACCTATATATACCCTTTTTCACTGTGTGAAGAGTATAATAAGTAAAAGAGAACGAAACTTGGGCAAGTCAGTTGCTGAGTCTGAACATGAAAGCAAGTTCAAAGAAAAATAAAAGAAAATAAAAAACTAACTTGAGCAAGTGACTTGCCCAATGCGAAAGGGGTATTAAAAATATAGCTACACTCGAACCTATGTTGTGTTGAAGTATGTTGCGATGGAAGATACGTGAACTATACACGTACGTGTATGCAACCAAAAATTACAAGAAAAAACACTCGTGTTTGCGATGGGTATAATTCAACATTTAGAAACATACATAAATGTTATGAAAATATAAATATGTGTGTGTTGCTTTTGAACAGTACATTGTGTGTATAATGTGTGTATTTTCTGAACTCTGCAAACTCCATATAAAAAAGAGAGACAAAAATTGCTCTCCTTTACGCTATCACCTTACGTAATTACACCATTGGTAATTAATCCGTTTGTAAAAAAAACAAGTAACAAAAATAAAAAACTCTTCACAATAATTTTTATTCCTTTTTGATTTATTTTATTTTTCTAATCCCTCTATATTTGGCTAACACTAAATATAATTGAGAACTACCGAAAAATATAAATTATTTTATAAGCATAAAAAATTTACTTAATACAAAAAAAAAAATGTTGAAATTTATTAGGAGAATATTTTAAATAACTAGTAAATATTTTATGTTCTATTGGAATCACCATTGTCTCTTTTAAATTATGTTTCTTATGAACTAACAAGTACATCTAATTTTTGTTAATATTTTGGTATATTCTGGTTTAACCTTTATTCTGTTGAAGATTCGTTTGTTAAAAATAAAATAATAATAATGTATTTCGAGTGGAAATCAAGTTGTTCAGAGTTGTTATTGCAGTATTTAATGTTTAAAATAATTTAATTCCACTCGTTGAACGAAACATATACATACATACGTAAAATACATTTTTTTTCGTATACCTGTGTTTAATATGAGTGGGCAAAGACTCTAGCGGGAAGGGTACACTTATACAAGGTGGCAGTGCCAGCCCAGCTGACTATTTTTTTGTGTTCTGCATTATGTCAAATTATATATTTAAAAAAATGATTTCAACTCCGGAAATTGTCAAACTTCATACATAAAAAAATAAAAACAAAAATTGCTCTCCATTACGCTATCAACTTATGTAATTACACCATATATATATATATATATATATATATATTGATTCCTATGGTTCCAAGTTGGAACAAAGGGCCGTAAATTACACCATGCTAGCGGATAAATTTATTTAAGTACAAAATAAAAGTTGCTTCTCTAATACAAACTTTACATACAGCAATTTGAATATACTCATGGTAATACCATCTGTCAAATTTTGATTTGAGAGAAAAGTATTTACTAGCATTAATTTTTTTGTTCTTAAATAACAACAGTAAATACAAAAATAGAGTTGTAAAAAAAAACAAAAAAAAAACGAAAAATCCGAATTATAGTTTTAAATGACAAATTTACCGAAGGTTAAACGAAAAAGAATAAACCTATTAAAACAAGTAAGAGTGCTATATTCTGCCGTGCCGAATCTTATATACCCTTCCCAACGGAAGTCATGCAATAACAGTAGTTTGTATCACCATTCATCCTATATGAAATGCGTACGTACACACATATAAAAAACATACATATGTATATAAAAACATCCCAATGTAAAATTATAAATTTACGTATGTTAAAAAAATTTAAAAAAAAAATTAAAAAAATTTAAAATATAAATAATAGATATAAAACCAAAAAAAAAAAAAATTAAAAAAAAAAAAAAAATATAAAAATAAATATAAAAAAAAATTAAAAAAAAATAATTAAAATATAAATGTGAAGAAAAAAAATCGAGGTTGTCGTGGGTTTCTGCTCATATCTCAGTTGTTTATGTACCGATGTTTTTGATTTTCAAAACCGATCTATTCCCGAATATTTCTGATATTTTAATACCTCACCCGGTTCCAAGCGATGACGGGGGGCTTTAAAAAGTTGATTTCAACATACAAGCGGGCAGACGGTCAGACAGACAGACTGATAGAGCTTAATCGACTCCCCTATTCGTAAGCTTTCACAAAATATATACTTTATGGGGTCGAAAATGAAAATTGTAGAAATTTCACACAAAATGACAAACCTTTATATATCTACCCTTTTTCACTGTGTGAAGGGTAGGTATAACAAGTAAAAGCGCTATATTCGGCCGTGCCGAATCTTATATACCCTTCACAATGTGTAATCATGCAATAACAGTAGTTTGTATCACCATTCCATATGATATACGTACATACATATAAAAAACATACATATATAAAAACATCCCATTGTAAAATTATAAATTTACGTATGTATGTTAAAAAAAAAATTTAAAAAAAAATTTAAAAAAAAAAAAAAAATTTTAAAAAAAAATTAAAAAAAAAAAATTAAAAAAAATAATTAAAAAAAAAAATTTAAAATAATTAAAATCTATATAATAAATACATATAAAACAAAAAAAAAACATTTAAAAAAAAAAAAAAAATTAAAAAAATTTTTTTTTTGCCTCAGCTGGGATTCGATGCCACGTTTTCTCTAACCAGTATACACGTTTGTATGTATGTATGTTGTTGTTGTAATGTTGTGTTTGTGAAAAAAAAATCGAGGTGGTCGTGGGTTTTTGCTCATATCTCAGTTGTTTATGTACCGATGTTTCTGATTTTCAATACCGATCTACTCCCGAATATTTCTGATATTTTAATACCTCTCCCGAGTTCAAACGATGTCGGGGGGGTTTCAAAAAGTTGATTTCAACATACACACGGACAGACTGACAGGGCTTAATCGACTCCCCTATTCATAAGCTTTCAGAAAATATATACTTTATGGGGTCGGAAATCAAAATTGTAGAAATTTCACACGGAATGACAATCCTATATATACCCTTTTTCACTGTGTGAAGGGTATAAAAATATTCAATAAAATGAGAACACAAGCAACACAGAGCCACAGTCGTAAGTAAACAAACAACTTTAACGCATACGTATAATCCACCTTAACAATGGTAAATAATATTAAAAGCTGTAAGAAGCCAGATTAAAGTTAGCTATTAAAATTATTAAGTTTTAGATAAATTTTGGTCTGGTTTAAATTTCTATTAAACAAATTAAAATTTTGTAGGTATGTAGTACATATGTATACTGCAGTATTATTAAAAAAAATTTCTGCGCACCATTTGTCAAATAAGTTTATAATAAACAAAATATATTTTTTTTATAAACACGGCAGATATTATTAAAATTAAAGTGTCAGAATTGTAAATAATCGTTTAAATACTCTCACATTAAAAATATATATAATGTGAGCATTTAACACCGTTTCGTTTCTTTTCGTTTGTACAAAACTAAATACAATACTCTTGTAGATTGGTTGTGACTTTGCGACTATTTGTTCTAGTGTTGCCGATTTTTGTGTACATATTTTTGCTACAGAAGTTCAAAATAACTTTACATTGATAAGAAGTTATCAAAGTAATTTTATAGAAATTTATCGACAAATTTCTTTTAAATTAAAAAAAAGAAATAAACAAAAAACTTGGTGTTTGTTTTATTTATTTGCTAATTTTTTTGAAATAAAAAAAAACCTTCTTGGCCAATTATTATCAAATTTTACTTGTATATTATTAAAATCAGTTGACAAAGGTAATGAACTAATTATTTTGTGTTTACCTAATAATATATAAATATATAATTCCGATTAAATCGCCACCCAGTATGTATTTTCTTTTTTGACATTAAAACTGCTGTGTAAAAAAAAAATTAAACTTTAAAATATTTTTATTATGGCCAATAAGATAGGTATTGTACAAATTAAGATAATTAAACGAGTTTTTAAAAGAATTATGTCGAAAATTCTTTATATGTACATATTCTAGAGAATTTTTTCAGAAACTGAAATTTCTTTTTTATACTTAATATTTTTCTTTTGTGTTTAACATTTGTTTTTTTTAGGCATTCTATTTATTAATCCACATATCTGGCAACACCAATTTTTTCATAGTTTTTACACGTTTGATTTTTGCTGCTGTTGTTGTCTGTGGAACAAAAACTTTTAGTCTATATCAGTGATAAACTAGCGTACAATTTTAGATGTCTTTTAGAATTCGTTGTTGGCGGAGGGTGTACTACGTTGAAAAAGCTTTAAAATTCAATAAAAAGGGGTTTAGATAGAACTAAAAATTATGGAAATAAATACAAGAAAAAACAAACCAACAAAGTGAGATGTTAAAAAAAAATACTTGTTTAAATATTAAACAACGTCGTTTTAAGAAATCTTAAAATAAAAGCACAGCTTTTCAGTACAAAATGCAAGAAATTTATTGTTTATTTAAAGGGCAAAATGGTAAGTTACAAGTCGCGGAAAATAATGAAAATTATACCTAAAGTATACTTTACGCTTTTGACAAATTTATATTTGACATTATACATATGTATGTACAAATATAACTACATAAATTTAATAATTTTATTATATGGGTCGTGTTATTCTTGCTTTAAATTCCAACGGGCCAATTCATAAAATTAAAGATTTATAGATTTAATTTCCATAGAAAATCATGTTTCCTAAATTATGAAATTAGTCTAAATCAATATGATTTTAGTGATATTATCAAAAATTACCCATTTATGAATGATCGTTGTTTTAACGATCGATTAATAGAATTCGTTTAGTGTCAATTATGAAAATGGTGTAAGTCATTAATTAAAAAAATATATCTATATTAGTTATTTAAAATTTGTTAATTACAGTAATAACAACGGCGATAAATTGTGT
This sequence comes from Phyto melanocephala, assembly GCA_941918925.1. Lineage (NCBI taxonomy): Eukaryota > Metazoa > Arthropoda > Insecta > Diptera > Rhinophoridae > Phyto > Phyto melanocephala. Next base: position 18,103,830 of record OW799235.1, read on the forward strand.
TTTTGTAAACTTATAAAACTAGTACCAGTAAATTATGTTATACCTACCTAGGTACATGTTTTTATTATATGAAGTTTTTAGATTTACTTCGATTGTGCATACCTATATACAGCTTAGTTCATTCAAAGTAATGTTTATAAAATTTTTAATATTAACAGAGAACAAGTAACAGTGCTATATTCGGTCGTGCCGAATCTTATATACCCTTCACAACGTGTAGTCATGCAATAACAGTTGTTTGTATCACCATTCAACTCATATAAAATACGTACATATGTATGTCTATACTGGTTAGAATAAATGTGGCATCGAATCCCAGCTGAGCCAAAAAATTTTATTTTATTTAATATATTATTTATATTTTATTATTTTTTTTTTGTAATTTTTTTTTTTTATGTTTTTTACATGTATGTATGTATGCTGTTGTTGTAATTGTGTAAAAAAACCAGGTGGTCGTGGTTTTTTGCTCATATCTCAGAAAGTTATTGGGCGATTGTGCTGAATTTCAATAGCGATTCATTCCTGGATATTTCCAAGAGATTGATACCATATACAGATCTGAGGAACATATAGTTGCTTTTAAAAGATGATTTCAACCAACACACGGACAGACGGTCAGTGCTTAATCGACTCCTCTATTCATAAGCTTTCAGAAAATATATACTTTATGGGGTCGAAAATGAAAATTGTAGAAATTACAAACGGAATGACAAAGCTATATATTCCCTTGTGCACCACAGGTGAAGGGTATAAAAATAGATGAATCTAAATAAAAAATTTATATTATTAATGGCATCATCAAAATTATTCTAGGTTGGTTCCTATTAATAATATGAAAATTATCAATTATCAAAGCAAAATTATGCATCAGGTAGTCTTGATTTGTTAGCTGATAGTTTTTTCAGTTATTTTAAACTTGAGCTTTAAAATTCATAGAAAAAAATCTCTGCCAACCAATTTTGTAATTGGAAAAATTCTATTACTTCTACATTTCAAATTTGAATTATTTTAATAAAGTACCTATTATTTGTATCAGTATCTCTAGTATTCAATGGATAAAATTCGGTAAAAGTTAACTTTAAATGTTGTTTTATAGGTTTAACTGCTTTAGATGACTCTGAACTCCACATTTTATATATTGCACCTAAAATAGGAAGACTAAAAATACCTATATGGGAATTTTGGATTATTTCTACTATATACGACCACTTAAATATGAACGGAAGAAAAAAATTATATTTCTGTATTACCCCACAACCATCCAGTTTTCTAAAAACTTTTTGACCCTTACAGTAAAATAAAATCGATTATCATTTTTTTCCATATAAATAACAAGTTTTCGTAGAGTTGAAAAAGCTCAACTGTCGGCTACAAGTACATTTATCCTATATATCTCACATTAAAGTCAAAAAGGGCACAACTTAAAAAATGTCGATTTTTGAAATTTGTTACTTTTGTATTTAGTGTGCTGTATTCCAAAAATCTTATATCAACAAGTAGAAATTAAGCAAGTCTCATAAAGAGAATTCAATTAGCAAAAATAAGACAAATTAAGAGATAAAGTAAACAATAATCATAAAGAGAATTTAAAACAAAAAACATTAAACAAAAACAAAAAATGTTTTGACGAAACTATACTATGTAAATAAAAAAAAGCAAACCTTTTAAAGTACAATTACATTCATAAATATAGTAAACAAATTAAATACGAATCCAATATAGAAAAGGCAATTATTTCCACAAAAGACCCCATTATGTACAATAGGTGTTAAAATGTCTACGTCACATAATGGCGCGCTTTTTTAACAAGTCTCTAAATATCTATTAAGTATGGAAGGCAAACAATCACAAAAGACAATTCATAAACCTTTACATATTTTTGTTAATAATATACAGATTTTTAAGATACTAACTCCTTGCCAGTAACAAAACAATAAGAAAAAAAAACCGCCACTAATTTTACAAAAAATTTCTCTACACTTTCTTTTTTGCTCTATTGAAGTACGGTGTACACACACAGGGCCTGGCAATTCAATTTTTCAATGGAAAAAAACCAAGTTTTATAATTCCTTTTTTGCAAAACATAATTTACATTATGCTATTTCTACATATTTTTTCGAAGCAAAACAGCAACTTTTACTTGAATTAGGATTTTGTATTGTGCTTAGAATACACTTCTTCGTCATTTATAAAAAAAAAAATTTTCTTCGTTTTTTCCAACATTTTTTGTGGTGGCTACACAACTCACCGTGTTGTAATTTCGTATGTTATAATTGAACAATTAATATTTTTTGTAAATTACGCGCAACACTTGTTAACATTTAACGAATGCATCAATTGCTGTGTTAATAAACAGAAACAACAACAAAAATTTACGTGAATAATTTTTGGCGTGTTAATTAAAAAATTTTCACAGAAATTTTTTCCATCCGTTCGTACCGAAGTTTGATTTCGTTTTGTGGTATTTCTTCTTCGATGAATAGAAAAGAAAATGGCGCTGATAACATAGTGTTGTATTTAGAAAACAGAGACGTTTGATTTTCGACTTTTAACTGTTATAAAATTTAGATAATATGTAGGTAGATTTTTTTGAAAATAAAGATGTTTGAGATATGTTAATTAAAGTAATGGATTAAAAAAAGAAATACGTAATCCACGTAATCCAGTGTCATTGCTTAAATTATGACAAAGGCAATCGCTCGTGTAGTCGGGATTGTCGAGATTTGTACAGTACGGTGATGGCAACCCTGAAAACATAAATTTGAAAGCTGGCAGTTTAGGGCACATAATCCGTGTGTTCGTTTTATTAAGGCCCCCTACATCACCAAGACCCTTGTGTAGCACTCAAATATCTGAAATATTTGGTAACAGATCGGTATTGAAATTCAGCATAATCGTCATAGGTAACTTATATAACCAAATAAGCAAGACTGCTTTTTTCACCACAAAAACTTAAATTTTTTAGTCCTAGAATAATTAATATGCACTAGAGTTGGGCACAAATCGTTACTTTAGTTAATTTTTGACAACAACCTTGGTCGTTTTTTTCACGAACCCATATTAAATTACATTGTGGTTTGTGCAAAAAATTAAAGAGGAAGGCACGCATGTAACTTTTAAGATATGATATGCCTCTAGAAATATTCGTGAAAATTTTTAGACAAAGTTATAGCAAAAATAATTTGCAAAATTTAATATTTTTTTTAATATAAATCAGCAATCAAAATTTTCAAGCTCCTTAATAATTTTTGGACACGCTAAAGAATTGAAATTATTTTATTTTTACAGAAATCATGGCTTAATATAAAAGAAGCGTACATATCTTGATTTTAACGTTTTCTGGTAATTCACATCAGAAAACAGACTGAAACCATTGATATTTTATGACTGTTTGTAAATTCATTACCATTAATTGACATATAAATAAACTAAAAAACATTCTCACATTTCGCTCAGTACTCGAATAATATACAAATATTTTTCCTGACCTGTACAATTTCCTAACGTATTTATATTTCTGTAACTAATTGTCGTAAGGAAATTAACGATTTGGTAATTAAACTGCAGATTTTTTTTCCAAAATAACACTACAAATATAGCAAGTTTAAGTTCTGTGTAATACAACTTATAACATGTATGTACATACATAAATTTTTTCAATCAGCATAAAAACCATTCATACCAAGCAATGCATGATTCGTTATTTTTTTTTTATCTGAATGCATGACATCATTGTCTTACTAAATTGATATTGATCACATTACCCTAAAACAATTTAGAAGAAAGTTATGGTTGAAATAACTGATTTATAGCCAGCCACATAAAAAAGCCCTACTTTTTTATATTAAATATTTGTTTTTTTTTTCAATAAATAAAAAAATCTAGATACGCCCTTTTTATATTAAGCCATTGATATAAAGTTAAATAAAAATGATTCACATTAAAATTTAGTTTTAAAATATAAATAAAAAAAAAATATATTTTACATAGAAAAAACTAAAAAAAAATTATCAAAATATCTTATTATAAAGTTTGCATTTACTAATTAATTTGGTGTTTGCAATTTTAAACAAATTTCTAAACTAATATTTAAATCAGGCTTATAACGATTAATTAATCTCAAGAGATTAAGTTTTTTGTTCTTAGAATTATTTGATTCTAGTTCATATAATGTAGAGATATTAACTAAAAGGCTTTCGTTTAATGATTTTTGGGGATTTAAATTAATGGCTCTTTCAAAAAGGTTAATAGCGTCTTTAAGTTTACCAGCGTATAAAAGACAAACACCCATATTATTTAAAATCATAGTATTACCCGATTCAAGGTGGAGAGCTTTTTGAAAAGTTGCGTAAGCTTCTGGAAAATCATTTTTGGCTACGGTTATAAGCCCTTTATCCACCAAGTCTCTTATATCGGGTTGAGAGCCGCTACAAAGAAAAATAAAATAATTTAAAATAAAATTTAAATAATTTTTTGACTTACATCTTTCGTAAGCGACGAGCTTCTGCAAACTTTTGTTCTGCCCCGAAAATATCGCCAATCTGTAAATAGATTCTACCCCAAGCGGAAAATAAAGCTCTGCGTTCTTCTTTATCTAAATCTGAACGTTCCACAATCATGCTGCGTATTACATCATCAATAAGATTATATTTTTTAAGCTGAAATTAGGGTACTATTATAAATATTTTTTAGTTTTTAAAAGTCCCCGAAAAAACATACTACAATAGCACAATTTACTATGGCATGTAGTACCCGCATTTCCCGTTTTTTCCAGAAGCACTGAGCTTCACTAGAATGCTTGCCTGCGTAGTATTGCTTTATTTCATTGCAAATAACATAAAGTTCCGATAGACGATCTAAAGCTAATTGAGGGTTACCTAAGTAAATCGGCAATTCGGCTAGCAATAAACGAAATGAAAAGCAAGCTATTGAACCTGTTTTGCCAGCATACATTTCAGGAAAAAACTGAGAGAAATTTTTAATAAACAAATTTTGTTTTTTAGAAAAAAAATTAGGCTCAACACACCTCGTAGTAGACATCTGGCTTATTTAGTTGGTCGAAAGGCTCAGCCTCCTGTTGCAGCAACTCAAACTCACCCAACTTGGCCAGTAGCGCCAAACGTGTAAACCATAGTTGCAAAGAATGGGGTGAATGCTTTGCGGGTTGTCCAGCACGTCCGTAGCCCTGTCCGTAAATTGTTAGAAGTCGCCCTGTAAGATTCACTGCAGCTCTGTAGCAGCCAGCGACAATCAGAGATCGCAAGCCTCGTTCGTCCTGTGTTACGTTATCTACACCCAAAATTTTGCGCTGCGACAACTCTGAATCTCCCAAATGCGTTGAAACGGCTAAAGCTATTAAATCAGGCTTAAAATACAACATTAAACATTGATATTTTGAATCAGTTTAAATGTAAATACCAAATCATTAGCTGTCTGTATTCCTGGCATAGTCAGAAGTGGGGGTACTCCAGGTTCAGTATGTGGAGGCTCCCAGAAGTTTCTCACTTCATCGTTTATTTTTAGGTCTTCTTCTAGGAGAGCTGAATTCTCCAAATAATCGGGTGGCTTAAAACCTCCCGTAAACGTATTTGAAGTCAAATTGCATTGATTAAAAACACCAGTTCGTGAAGATGGAGTAGTGGCAGTTATAGATGTTTGTAAAAGATTTGCCATTGTAGCTGATTTTTGTGAAGACAAGATATTGGTTTCGTGCCAAAAATATTCATAAGAAATCAATTTGTTTAGCCAACTTACCTTGTTTTTCCTGTGGTCCGGCTAGCTCATCGAAAAAACTGGGTGGATCATTAGCAAAATATTGACTTAAGCTGGGTGCTGCATTATTTTCCATTTCAATTTTATTGCTTTTGTAAAATACATAAGATTTTTCCTCTCTATTTTGTCACCTCTTTCTTGCAACAGCTGTTTTCAATCAAAGATATTTTTTCATATGGGAAATCAGGGAAATTGAAATTCCAAATCTATATAAATATAATCAACAGTGATGGGAACTTTTTTCAACAAATCTCGCTAGATTATTTATTATTAAGTTAAAATTTTAAGGTTAAATCGTTCTCTTCAGTATTTAAAACCGAGTTAAAAATTAAAAAAAACCGTCAAACTTATTGAAAATTCATAAAGAAAGATAAACAGACGTAGGCAAGGGAATAACAAGGTAGATTGTGTAGTATACGACATACTGTACTTAATATTTTTTGTTTTTTTTTTATTTCGGTGACCTATTTAGTTTAATTTTTGCCTTTGTATTTCAATGTTTATTGGAATTGGAATGCCATAATAAACGTTTGTATAGAAGATTTTTATATCACGAGATGAAACATTCCATGTTTCACACCAAAATTATTAATATTAATATTATTTTGGCGTAGCAAGAGAGTTTCTTCAGTTAAAACTTTTATATTGATTTAGTTTTCAAAGGTATTGACTGCAATTTATTTATTCGTGGAAATATTTATTTTGCCAAAAAGTTTTAAAATTGTCCTTACTTTTTTTAAAAGTACATTTAAAAATTACAAATTTTAACTCTCTAAATTCATAGTCTAAGATTTGGCTTTCTTCTTATACAAACAAAGCTGGGAAATTCTTTCAAAACTTCGATTTTGTTCAATAATTTATAAGATTTATGATCAAATTAAAAACTTTTTTTAGTTGATCTGCAAATTTAATATAGAATTAATACATTTATTTACATTTTCGATTTTTTAAGTTAACAATCCTGGACATATTTTGGAATTAATATTTTTTATTAAATAATGTTTTACACATTTTCGATAAAAAATTGTAAAATTCATAATCGTGTTAAATAAATAAATAAAATTTTCTAAAAAAAATAAATTATCTTCCTGGAGGACTTAGAAAAAAATTCTTTCTAAGAATGGCAGCAAATATACGTCAAGAAAACCGGGTAATTTTTTTAACGAATTCTCGATTAAGTGAATGAGCTCACGAAAGGAAATCATTTTTAAAAAAAGTTTTTGCAAGCAGTTAAATTTTTTGTATTTATATTTAACATGCTATTATCTCGTAAATATTGAGTAGAAAATAAAAATTTTAAAAGTTAATAACTTTTAGTCCTCGAGTACCTCGTATAAAAATGCAAAAATGGATAGACATTTTCTAAGATGTAGAAATAATATAAATTGAAGATAAAGCATTATATAGAAAATGTACATTTAAGAGGGCATGTCACCTTCAGTTGCTAGCATTATAATGACATTGACCAGAAAACATCATTCGCAAAATTTCAGCATGATTCTTCATTAACTGAAAATGAGATCAAAATCTTTGTCCATAAGCAAATTATATGAATTTAATATAAATTCTTATATGGGAGGTGGGCGTTGAAGTGGGTGTGTCACATTAATTTATGATTAATTAATTCAATTTTGTAAGGATATGTTATTAATTTGTTTTATATACACAAATAACTGAAATATCAAGTAAAAATAAGAAATAAATATATAAAATAATTTTTTTATTTTTTAATGTAAATCATTTTTATTTTAATTTTTTATTATTTTGATTTCGTAAAAATTTTTTTAAATTAAATTTAATTGTAATAATTTTAGAGTTTTGAAAAACTATTCGGATATTAGCCGAGTGAAATGCATTTTCAAAACCAGATACGAGGTACACTAATATGTAATTTGAAATTGTATTTATTTCACAACTCAATGAAATTGGAATTAGGGAATAATAGTACTTATTGAATAAAAAACATTTATAGTAAAAATTAAAAAAATTTATTAGTAAAGTTCGAATAAAATATTAATAGTTAATTTTTTTAATATATTGATAAAAGTTTTCTACAAAAATATATAATAGCTATAAATTAATATTTAGTTTATTTATAATTTTCTATTTAAATTTTTTATTAAAATAATTGTTTTTGATGTTTATATTTGAAAAGCTGATCAAAAAACTTTTGAAATTTGGCAACACTACACATAATTTAATGTTGGTAATTCTGTATAATGGTTTGTTTTTTTTTGTTGATTTCACAGTATTGTTAAAATCGAGTTAGTATTTTGTGCGCGTTTTATTTAATTTACATGCCTACCCGGGTTTTTATTTAACTTTTAATAAAGGTGATTACATTATTAATTTAATTCATAGAAAAGCATTGAGTTTTTATGTACATTTTATGAGTAACCTTTTAGACTATTAAAAGAGCAATTTGTGCTGTTTTTCTCACAATAAATGTTAAAATGAGCTCTTGGAATCCTGACTTTGAAATATCAATTTCAGACTCTGAAGATGAGGATGAGTTCATGACCAAAAAGTTTAATGGCCGAGAAGCTATAATATTTATTATCGATGCACATCTCTACAATGAACCGGAGTTACTTGAAAATGCTTTAGACATGTTGCGTAGTGCATTTTTGTCTGGTCTTTTGGTCAATGATAAGGATCTCATAGGAGTGGTGCTGGCAAATACGAATTCTTCCCCAGAACCCTATGATTCTTTCTGCTTGGAAAATATTATTCTACCGGAAAAGTGTGCTGTACTATTGCCGCCACGTCAGCTTAATACTTCTATAGTGAAAATTTTTTTAAGATTCGTGGAGACAGCCTCTGTACAATTTGGCGAAGTTTATGGAGTAACGACCGATATTGAAAGTTGTAATTTCTCCCATTTGCTTAGGCTCAGCATGGATTTGGTTAAACATTCTGATTATTTAGTTAATAATACTACATTAGTTTTTTTAACAGATCGGGAGCAACCACATCCTCCGAATTCTGAATTAAATAGCCAGGCGTTACAAAAAGCTGCGGATTTAAGTGGAAAAGATGTAGATTTTAAGCTGATTCCAATGAAAGACGAATTCAACTATAATTTTTTCTATAAGGAGTTTATTTGTTTAGTTCAGGACACTGACATTGACTCCTTTGATCCAACTGATCCAGAAATTCTAAGAGAACTGCTGGCGCATCGTAAATTTAAACAACATTTTGTTCGCAGATCTTTGGGACATTTTAGATTTACATTGGGACCTAATTTATCGCTATCTGCTCAATATTTTAACTATTATCAAAAGCACAAGCAACCCAAGAAAGTGTTGATGCAACGAACTGATAGTGCGATAGTACGCAAACATCGCATTACTCAAGTATGTAAGATAGATCCAGAAACTAATGTTTGCAGTGAAACAAAAGAGGTGAACATCAAAAACGCCTGGTATGAAATTAAATTAGGAGACGAGCGAATGCGTTTATCCTATGAACAGGTAAATAGAGTACGTAACATCCACGCTCCTGGAATGGTATTATTAGGTTTTAAGCCGATCAGTTATTTGGAAGGCTCACTCTATCACAAATGTGCAAATTTTATGTATCCTGATGATATACCGATAGAGGGTTCTAAACGATTGTTTCGTGCTCTTTGGGAAAAATGCCTAGAACGAGAAAAAATAGCTGTTTGTCTTTTTATGAACAAACGTAAGTCAATGCCTCGTTATGTAGCTCTAATACCTATTAACAAGCAGACGGGTACACACGCCTTCAATCAGGGTTTTAAGATAATGTATTTATCTTGTACATCTTACGTACGAAATTTTAATTTATGCGATTGGAATTCCATTGAGAATCAAACCAAAGATCAAGAGCTAATGGTCTGTGAAAAATTGTTAAAAAAATTAAAATTGGATTTTAAAACTGACATCTTTTGTGATCCAGACTTGGATCAATTGCAATCAAAACTTCTTAGTTTGGCTTTCAATGTCAACTACGAAACATTGGGAAGTCAATATTTTCCCAATTTGGAAATTCAAGATAAGCGCATCCAAAATGTGTTACCACTTTTCGAACAAACGTTTAGTGACGAAGTGGAGGTTAAAAAGCGTTCTTCAGATAATGCATCTTCAAATACCAACAAAAAATCGAAAATAACTGATTTTAGTAATAAAGACTCAATAATGGTAATGATTAAAAACCAAACACTAAATGCTTGTTCAAAAGATCAATTATTCGAAATTTTAAATATACATTTTAACAAGAAGGTTTCAAAGAGTATTAAAAAATCAGATCTATTGGACATTATTTATAATTTATAATTTTTTTTAACAATTAAATAAAAAACTGGCTTATAAAGCCTTAATAAAAATGATAAAACGTTTATTTATTTTTGTAAATATATACCAAGGCATATTTAAATTTGCCTTGGGCATATGGATATGCCTTGATGTATACTTTGAAATGCTAAATATCAAGACAAATTACGACATTCGTTTACGATGAAAATTTTAAAATTTAGTTTATACCATGGTATAATTACATAAGGTGATAGCGTAAAGGAGAGCAATTTTTGTCTCTCTTTTTTATGTATGGAATTTGACAATTTCCGGAGTTTAAATAATTTTTTTAATATGTAGTTTGACAAACTCCAGAACACAAAAAAATAATTAGCTGGGCTGGCACCGCCACCTTGTTTAATTACACCATGGTTTATACAAAAGTTTTTTACGAAGCAAATTTATCAGGCAGGTAGAATTGATTTGTCAGCTGATTATTATACCATCCACAGGACAGTGTAAAAGGGTATACATATGTACATATATATGTAGGTTTGTCATTCCGTGTGATATTTCTACAAAATTTATTTCTGATCCTATAAAGTATATATTTTCTTAAAGCTTATGAATAGGGAAGTCTATTGAGCATCCGCCTGTCCGTGTGATGGTTGAAATCAGCTTTTAAGAGCTGTATGTATGTATGTGGTTTCAACCTTCTGCAAATTTCCGGGAATGAATCGCTATTGAAATCCAGTACGATCGCCTCATAATTTTCTTAGATATGAGCCAAGGCATATTTATTCATCAGGTAACTGCAGTTCGGAGAAAATTTTTTTGTTTATATTTTTTATATATGAAGTTTGACATTTGAAATTAATGAGAGAGAAGCGAAAATTGTTTTTATCTATAGACTTTGACAGCAGAAACTTAAAATAAGTAAAGAAAAAAAAAATGGCTTATATCCAAGGCATATTTATTCATCAGGTACTCTTGATTCGCCAGCTGATTATTTTTTTCAACACTTATTTTAAGTTTCAGCTGTCAAAATGCATAAATAAAAAACAATTTTCTCTCTTCTAATATATTTCAAATGTCAAACTTCATATATAAAAAAATATAAACAAAAAATTCTCTTCGAACTGAAATTACCTGATGAATAAATATGCCCAAGGCTCATTTATTCATCAGGTAGTCTAGTTTCGTCAGCTGATAATTTTTTTCTTAATTTTTTTTTAAATTTCAGTTGTCAAAGTCTATAGATAAGAAACAATTTTCTTTCCTCTCATTTATCTCAAATGTCAAACTTCATATATAAAAAGTATAAACAAAACAATTCTCACCGAACTGCAATTACCTGATGAATTTATATGCCTTGAATATGCCTTGGATATGAGCAAACAAACATGACTGCCTATGTTTTTCCAATTTTTTTGACAACAAAAATGAAAATTTTTTAGCAAGGACAATTTATATAGAGGTTTGTTACTATAGGTATGATTCTAAAATATTTTGTTTTGGCAACTCTTTTTAAACAGTTTTGTTTATTTAAACAAACAACTTTTAACTATCATAATTTTGAAATTTGTTTACAGTTTTTTAATTGTTTTTTATTTAAGGCATTTTTATTCATCAGGTACTCTTGATTCATCAGTTGATTACATTTTTTCCTTTACTAATTTGAAATTTCAGCTGTCAAAATCCATAGATAAAAAACAATTTTCTCCCTCTTCTCATTTATTTCAAATGTCAAACTTCATATATAAAAAATATAAACAAAAAAAAATTCTCTTAACTACGATTACATGTGAATAAATATGCCTTGTTTAATCTCAAATATATAGTTTTTAATTCCTATACTTTTTTATATACTTGGGGCATTCACAGTAGTGTCATAAAGTCATATTTCCTGTAATAATAGCATGAAAAATTAAGACTATTGTGAACAACCCCTCATAATTGTGCTATTTTGAATTTAAATCAGCTAATCTAAAACAATTATAAAAATAAATATTTTCTTTCACAATGCCAAAAACAAGTAAAAAAAACAAAATAATAGCCAGTTTGTGCGAAAAGTACATTTTAGATGTTGTAATGGCAAACTCAAGTAAATAAATTAAATTTTGTTTGATAAACAAAAACAGCAGAGTCCTTAGGCGATCTTATTTGACGCCGCCAGTGATTTATTATCAAAAATTAGCAACTGCGCTCAAATTTGGATGTCGGCCCGATAAAATTATACAATGAACGGCGACAGCTTACAAAAACTGTTGCGGCTTGGCTTAGCCGGCTTAGACGTTTAGCACAGGTCTCTGCTTATTATATACGACAGCACAATAAACATAGCGTACAAAGTTTAATTATTATAAGACACTTTTTGTTTGAAAATCAACAACAACATTTTTAAACCATTGTAAATTTTTAGGACAATAGGACAATATGACATGATAAGACACCTTGTGAATCACCCAACTATTTTGTTTTGTTGAGTATTTTTTTGTCAATTCCTTATTCTAGACAATATTACAAAAAAATGTAAAAGAAAAAGTTTCCTTAGATTAAATTTTCTGTTTTTATAATTTGTGCGTCACTTGAATATTTGCAGTGGTTGTGTTTTCTTTTTTTTATAATTTGTCACTTGGATAGGTGCAGTGGTTGTATGGCTATTTGTGTAATTTTTAGCTACAAAATAGGTCAGTGATTTGTAAAAACAAAAATTATTTTCCTTCAGTTTTAATTAAAAATGGGCCGTTGTGAATCATTCATTCATTACCGGTGAAAGAGAATGCAAATTTGATCATGGTATGTATGTTTGGACGTGAAATTACTATAAAAAAATAAAAATGGTATATTCTTTTTTTACTGCCTTTATCTTAATTGGTTTAGTATTTTAAGAGTAATAAACTTCTTGCTAAAGATTTGACTAGTAACGTTTTGAACCAGTCATTTAACTAGTTGTAACGATTCTAAGCCATCGACTAAAAATAAATAATCTTATTACCTAGCAAAATTTTTACTTACCCAGTAGTTATGTAATATTGGAGATATACATAAACCAGTTATTTTTCGACCAAATAACTAGTTATTTTAGTATGAGTTGTACCAGAAATCTTGACCCTCAAATAAATCAAGTAGTTATTAATAAGACTGAATTATACCAATAAAATATAACAGTGTATAATATAATAATAATTTTTAAAACCCCTTTGGAAAGAAATATAATGTTAAAGATTTTTTTCTCTTTATTTATTTAATTTTTTTTATCGATAACATTTTTTACGTATTATATATATTTATCTTAAAAATATATTTATTGCATATTAAATCTAAACATTATTCACTATTTTTAATGTCAAACAAAAAAATATACATACATACACTTACTTTATTTAATTGTCATTTTATGACTTTTTAACTGCTAATTATTTACAAAATAAAACAAGGACTGCCACTGTTTATCTTTATAGTCTGAGAGAAAAGTAGTGTACATTAGTGTATTAAATTAACGTATAATGATGTAAAAATTCAAAAATAACATTTCAATAATACTCAGCGAAATTATTTTTAAAACTGTGGAACTAACAGTTTTTAGTTGAAATTTTTATGTCTTAACCAAAAATAAAAATTAAGAGAGAATGGCAATTAAAATTTTTCAAAGTTAACCATCTATATATATAAAAGTGAAACTCTGTGTGTGTGTGTTAGCTATAGACTCCGAAACTGTAAAACCGATCGGACTCAAACTTTGGCAAGTTGTTGCACACATACCAGGGAGTGTTTATGGATGGAAAAAAGTGGGCGGGGCCACGCCCATAAAAATTAGTTATCAGTTTTAGCTACTTGCACTTGACCGATTTTTCTGAAATTTTGCACACATATCGAGCTGTCATGACTAAATAATTTTGTAATAAGAAAAGTGGGCGGGGCCACGCCCCTAAAAAAGTTTTAATTTTGAGGTACTTGCACTGGACCGATTTTTCTGAAACTTTGCACACATACTAAGCTGTCATAACCATATAATTTTATGTTTAGAAAAGTGGGCGGGGCCATGCCCATAAAAAATTAGTTATCAGTTTTAGCTGCTTGCACTGGACCGAATTTTCTGAAACTTTGCAAACATACTGAGCTGTCTTGACTTTACACTTTCGTCATTAGAAAAGTGGGCAGTGCCACGCCCATTAAAAAAAGGTATCATTTTGAGGTACTTTCACTGGCCCGATTTTTCTGAAACTTTGCACACATATTGAGTTGTCATGACTATACAGTTTCGTATTTAGAAAAGTGGGCAGTGCCACGCCCATAAAAAAAGGTATCATTTTGAGGTACTTACACTGGACCGATTTTTCTGAAACTTTGCACACTTATTGAGCTGTCATGACTAAATAATTTCGTGATAAGAAAAGTGGGCGGGGCCACGCCCCTAAAAAAGTTTTAATTTTGAGGTACTTGCACTAGACCGATTTTTCTGAAACTTTGCACACATATTAAGCTATCATGGCTTTAGAATTTCGTGATTGAAAAAGTGGGCGGGGCTACGCCCATAAAAAATTAGTTATCAGTTTTAGCTACTTGCACTGGACCGAATTTTCTGAAACTTTGTAAACATACTGAGCTATCATGACTTTACACTTTCGTCATTAGAAAAGTGGGCAGTGCCACGCCCATTAAAAAAAGGTATCATTTTGAGGTACTTGCACTGAACCGATTTTTCTGAAACTTTGCACACATATTGAGTTGTCATGACTATACAGTTTCGTATTTAGAAAAGTGGGCAGTGCCACGTCCATAAAAAAAGGTATCATTTTGAGGTACTTACACTGGACCGATTTTTCTGAAACTTTGCACACTTATTGAGCTGTCATGACTATACAGTTTCGTAATTAGAAAAGTGGGCAGTGCCACGCTCATAAAGAAAAAGTTATAGTTTTTAGCCTTTAGATATTCGATTAAAATTTAGAATGCGATTCAAATTCATGAAGGGGCGTAGCAACGCGCGCAGGGATTGGCTAGTATTACTATAAAAGTTGTGACCGAAATAGGGGCATAAATTTCTTTTATATAAATATGTATATAAAAAAGATCTTATATAATAGGTTAGGTATGTATATGCGTAAATACATTTATTTTTACAAGGGCCGCCTAAGAGCACACTCTACAAGTTAACAATAATTTATACATTAATGACAGCAGTGTTGCCGAAGAAAAAATTAATGATTTTACAAAAGTTTAATGTTAACATTTTATAACAAATAATATAACAAGAAAAATGTTAGATCATTGAAATTTACTATTTACAAACATTTTTGGTTTAATTTTGTTAGTAATAAATCTAATAAAAAAAGATAATAATTTTTTTTAAATAAAAGAATAGTAAATGCATCACATCTTTTTGGCTTTAATTTAATTTCATTCATTACATTTCTATAATTTTCGATAAACTCACCTTTTGAACTGGAAAATTTTGTTGAGTTTTCTTCTTTAAATAGAATACATACCGTTGGTCATAGGTAGTAAGATCATATCTCAAATAATTGTAACTTTACAGGAGAAGACAAAATCATAACAAAAACTGCATTATCATAATTAAATTTCTTAAGTAAAATTTCTGGTAAAAGTGTTATTTTTGCTGCTATTGCATTAAATTTGTGTGTCGAGGTGTATTTGTGTGAAATGTATTGGAGTCACTAAAATTTCATAAAAATACGAGTTAGGACCCTTACACTTGTCATTATCGATATATTCCTGTGTAAAAAATATTTCTAAGATGGTTTTTTAAATAATTGTTTTCTTTAGAAACCGTCTTTAATACATTTTTTATATTTATAAAATATTGTTGATTTTTCGAGAAAAATTTGCAATGCATTTCTATTCAATAAAATTTGTTTGGTAAATTCTTTACATCCCAGCAAAAAAAGTTTGCATTAGTGCAATGTGAATAACATTTGTCATGACTTCTAATTTATAAGTGCAAAGGAGGGATAAAGAATGCTTTCTACAAATAGAAAATAGCTAGCCTTCAGTGATGTGAATAATTCATGTAAACAGACATTAATAACTCATGAAATATGGGTTTCTTTTCATCTACTGTGCATGCGTTCATTTAATGACACGTTAATGCAAAAATCATGCATGCTTCACCTTAATTGAAGCACTTTACCATAAGTTGAACTCATGCATTTACTATATCTTCTGCATGTTTTTTTTGCTGGTATATTATTTTTTTAACAAAATTATTTTTTAATAAAAAAATTATCAATAATTTTAATTTAAATTTACTTTAACATCTTTTAAGTTGACTCCTTTTTTGTTTAATTGACTAAAATTTGGCAACACTAAAGAACAGTGATTTGATAATAAACTGTGGCAGTGGATTTTTTGTAACACAACAAACATACATTATAAAGAAATTGTATAAAATTACATTTAAAACAACTATTGTTATTGGCCGTTAAATATTGTTTCGGGATAATAACTTGGAGCATTAAACATGCGAGGAAAACCATTGGGATCCAATTGCTGAACAGGCAAAACAGACATAATGTCACTAAAACGAAATAACAAGACAAAAATAGAAATGGGAACAAATTAGTAGGTACATAAACATATATTTTTTTAAAATAACGAATAATCTTAAGTATAGAAAAGCAATAGAAAATTTAACATGTGTTTTTAATCGTTAAAGTACTAAATGGAGTTAAAATAAAATAGCACTTGTCCTTTTTTAAATAATTGACTCCCTCCTGCGGAGTGTGCTGGTTGAAACTGCAACAATCTGTTGCACATGCCATATTCAAAACACTTTTCATTCATCGAACTACATTCATACGAACTACGTCGTAGGCGTTCTTAGGCATAATTTTATTTTATTATTTAAATCATTTATAATTGTTCTTTTCGGTTCTGAGTTTTTATTTCAATGTTTTACACTTATTAAACTTATTGATGTGTGCAGCATGCAGCATCATTACAATGCGTTCTTCTAGGGATCTCTATATAATACACCATCGTTAGGGGTTAGTACTTTTAGTAGTAGTGATTTTTTTTTTAGTGCCAATAAGTGGCACTGTTTTACTTGCATGAAAGTTATGTATGTGTATTTTGTTGTACGTGCCTATTTTAATGGTCAATTTTTACTGTATTTTAATGCCAATTTAATCTCAACAAAACACTATTCACTTCCATATGAACTAAAGAATTTTTTCTTATGAGTTATGGAGAATTTCTGTCCAGATTTTATTTTAAGTGCTGCATTTAAGTGCGCTATTTATGCCTTATTTCTATTTTTTATTTTCCCATTCAAATGCATTCGTTGTTTAAAAAAAAGTGTTTGATTTTGTGTTAAATATTGATCGTTTTAGTAACAATTTCTTGTAATTTTTTATTTTGGTTTCTTTTTAATTGGTTTATGAAATATGATACTACGCTTTGAAAAATTATGAATTTGAAAAAGGGCTTTAGGTTTACGTAGGAAAAATCATAAAATTTATATTTATTAAGAGTTACAAAATATTTTCAAAAAAAAAAAAATTAAATTCGTATTTAATTATTAGGCAGATGTAATAAGGCAGTAATTTAGAAAAAATAAAAAATATATGTACATATATGAAACAATTTTTTAACTTCTCTGGTTTAATGTTATCTTCGTTTGTTTCGAATGAAATAGCATCGTGTCATAGTGGGCCAATTCAAAGTGGTTGCATATCAGTCATATTTGTACTATTTCATATTATTTTATGCATGCATAAAATTTTTGTTAGTAATTTCCATACAAAAAAAAAAAAAAAAATAATATGACTTTACACATTTGTTTCATATGTATAAGAAATTGTTTATGTTATACTTTTAACCATACTGTCTCTCAGAGAGAATTTCTTCGCTTCTCACCTCTCAAAGAGAATATTTTCTATTTTCTTCTTTCCTGTATACATACAATTTTTAACAGCGTCATCTCTTTGTCTTCTTTCTTGTATTAAATACATAATTTGTTAAAAAAAGTTGTTCAAAGTCACTAGTCATATTAATATGAATTATATGACATAGTACAATATGAGAGTCTACTTTGAATTGGCCCAGTATTGTTATAAACAACAATACTGCAATGTTAAATTGAAATAATTTGATTTACATTTAAACTGAAAACAAGGATTTTCCCTGTTGATAAAAATTGTTTTTTGTTTTCTATGTAAAATATTTATTTAAATAAATTTTAATTTTTTTAAGTACTCGCCATTAGTTGTGACAAAGAACATGTATAAATGTTAATTTCGTGTGTAACACTATGAGATATTCATCTTAAGTTAAATACAAAATAATTTTATTGTTAATTTTTGTAACTTTCTGGGAAAGCATACATATCTAGAAATGGGTTTAGACCTGGGTATTTACCCAACGCTGGGTATTTACCCATTTATACCCATTTTCATACCCGGGTATTTATTTAATTTCGGGTAAATACTCATTTGAATAACAAATACTCATTGTTACGTAGAGTAACAGAAATGTGAACATTTTCAAATTTATTTGAAACATATTTTATTTAAGTGTATTTCTTGATGCGTTATGCTTAGTTAAGATAGTTTTGACTGCATCAAACACAACAACGATTCTTAATAAAAACCGCTAATCAGCGTGCTTATGGGAATTCAATGTTATGAGTGGGAGCGATGGCAACAACAATGCTGAAGCAACTAGAAGATTAAAGTTTCGAAACCCAAGCTTGAGCCTCAGGTGCATAGTAAGAATTCGGTTTATTCATTCTTAAATATTTGTTCCCAGCGAGCTGTTTAGATGAAATTTCTCCAGTAACTTGGTTGAAAGAAATTTGTGGAAGCAAGCAATTACGCAAATTAGCTGTTCGAATTTTAACAGCTCCCCGTACTTCAGCTGCTACTGCACGTTCCTTTAGCACCCACAGTTTCATTCACTCAAAAAAAAAAACCGTTTAACAACAAAAATAGCAGGAAAAATAACATATACATATATCGTGCAACTGCAACTTGCTTTTAGAAAATAGTTTGCCACCTTCAGCAGAAAGCACGCACTCCACTCAATTTAAAAATGCCATGGATTCTTCACTAGAAGGTACTCAAGGCTATATCCCTATATCTTCAACAGGAATTACCCACTCTACTCGATATGAGTTTTTATCGGATACGGACAGCGACAGCGATAACGATTAAATTTAAAAATGATTTTTTTATTTGTTATTAAAAACTCTAATTCATAATAAAAAATTAAATTCCTTAAATTTATTTAAATTTTTCTTTCTTATGATTTATACCCACATTATGGGTAAATGCCCAGGTGCTTAAGTTAATACCTGGGTATTTACAATTAAATACCCAATTTACCATTTGGTTATTTACCCTTGTCCCATCACTAGGCATATCCATATGAATATGGCCAAACTATGAGGCCGAATTAAATATAGTTTTTCCAAAACATTCACTTACGGTCTTTTTCAAAGCAAGTGTAAAAAATTTGACATTTTTGTTAAAAATTTTAAAATTTATATTTTTTTTTAATTGCGGAATTTTAATACTTACGATCTCTGTTGCGGCGTTCGATCCCTTTGCCGTCGATTCTTAAACCAATTTGAGACTTGTGTCAGTGTCAAGCCAGTCCTTTTAGCTAAGGTCTTTTTTTCGTCAGGTGTAGGATAGCGATTAGTTTGATAGCAATCCTTTAAAGCATTACGACTCTTTTCCTTAAAACAATACACTGTTTCCTCGCCATCCCAAATGGTTTTGGGTAAAGGGTATTTTTTTCTTAAGCGATATTTATCTACAGCGCCCAGTGGGCGTCCTCTAACATTTTCAGCTTCTTTATAGTGAGCTTTAAACCATAGATTTTGTAAATCAGCATGATGCTTTATGGAAAAGCAATGGGATTCCAATAAGTTATAGAGCTCATGAAATTGACAGCGATGGTAGGCGACAATGGCGCGTGCTCGCAAAACGCTTTCGTTGTTTTTGAATAACTCCGAGTCGGGTAGATTGCACAAGAATGTCGTAAGTTTTTCGATGTCTCCTTTTTGTTGTAAGGCCTCACACATGCATTGAATCTTAAAAAAATAAAAAATAAAAAAATATATGAATTGTTAAAAAAAATAAAAGAAAATTACTCACCTGATCTGTGGTGAATTGTAAAAATTTACGATCCATTTGTATATTCCCAGCATTATTATGAGATCCTGTTATGTTTGCCAGCAGGCCAGAACCATTCAAACCTGCTGCAGTACGACTTAAATTTCCCAAAGCATCTGTGCTAGCATGCTGACTGCTCGCCAATGACATCCTACCCACATTCATATTATTATTGTTGAGATTTTTCGTATTACCATTGAGATCACTTGTCAGAGTACCCACACCAACACCACTATCAAATATTATACCATTTAGACTAGGATATAGAGGTGAAGTGGTTGCTGTAGGTGGCGGTGATTTGTCATAGTCATTGGTTATCTCATGAAATCTCCGATCTAATTCCTTATCTGTGGCATAGGGAGAAAATTTATCCAAATGTAAAACTGTTTTACAGGAGATATTACCGCGATAACCTAAAATTAATTGCAATTGTAAAAGAGGTAACGAAATAAACTATTTAATTATAAACTTGTTGCCATCTTATTGAAGTCAAATGTAATTTAATAATGATTTGTGTTTAACTTAAAGCATTCCTAGAATTTGTTTTTAAATTGTTCCTTATTAAACATATGTACTTAAACGTATTTTTATGTTTTCCTTCAACACGTATTGTCTTTCGTAATATTACTCCTGAAAAATGTGCTTAAGTAAGGAATATTCTGTTTGTAGTGATTATGATAAATAAATGTTATAGCGTCATTATGACGCTACCAAATTATTGGTCACACGATAATTGCAAACATACATACATATTTAAATTTTTAATCATTAAATACTTACATATAATAAAATAAAAAAAAAATTTATTTATGTTTGTATTGGGTGATTTTTTTAACGTTTGGGTGTTAAAAATAAAAAAAAAACAGAAAATTTGCAAAATTAAAAAAAAATATTTATTTGAGGCGATGAAGAATGCCTGCCTGGTTTTGGCTTACTTTATCCAGCCTTTATCCGGCATTTTAACAATGACTGTAATGTTGTCTTCTAGGGCTAGAGTTGTATGGCTTGTCTCTGTACACTGGCTTGCATAATCTTGGTGGCCAATGGACTGCTCTAAAACGAGAGATTATTTGCTTACCAAACTCACCGCTCAATAGAGTCATGTGGCCTTTAAACCACATCGTCGATTGTAAATTATTGTGTTCTATATGTATAGGTTTTATACGTCACATAGAACACAATAATTTAATTTTTGTTTCCAAAATTTTGTTCATAGTAAAGAAAGATTCACTGTATGGAAATACATTATACGGAGAATACTTTAAAAGTGGAACGAAAAAGCTGTGTTCTTGATTTTAGGTCATAATAGGGAGAACTTCATTATATAGAAGTTCACTATAAGGAAGTTCGACTGTACAGAACAGAGAGAGAGAACAGAGGCAGCCTTGCTTATTTGCTCATATATCAGAAAGTTATAAAGCGATTGTGGTAGATTTTAATTCCTGCATATTTTTTTAAAAGATTGATCCACATAAAGATCTGTGCAACATGTAGGGGCTTCTTAAAGTTGATTTTAACCAACACACGGACCGACGAACATTCTCATTAACATACATAATTTTATGATGAAATGTTTTTAAGCAGATAAAATCATTATTAAGAATAATAAAATTTATATACATATTATATATTGATGAAAAGGAAATTGTGAAAAATTGAATGAAAGGCTTGAACAGTAAAATATGTAAGAATTTAAATCAAATATGGCATCGGAAATAATAAAGCAAAATGGTGTATAACATTAAATCTAAAAAAAAGCTGTGATCACTAAGCCTATATAAAAGATGGCGAAGAGTATTATCAGATTCAGCACGTCCAAATACACTTAGCATTCCTACTTGTTTTTATTTTAGCTCTTAACATTGTGACTTTCAGTTTAAATAATAACAATAATAAATATTTATTTGGTTGTTGGGTTTAAGCTGTTTTATATGCATTTCACTGGTGCTTATGCCAGATCATCAGTAAACCTTTACCCAAATTCTTGAAAAAGTTTAAAATTTTTATAAGTTATATTTTTAAATTCTCATTAACAAAATGAGAATTCAAAAATAAAACAAGAAAACTATAAAAAAACTTTTTCAAAAACCCAACCAACAATTTTTCAATTTTAATTTATTTTATTTTTCTAATAATAAATTCTTAAAAATCATTTTAATTATTAAAAAAGTCATTTATTTGAAATGTCCTTTGCATTATTTTTTAGCTCCTGGGTTAATTTAATTTAATACGGGTGAAAGTCCAAGTTCTGATACTTAATTTTCCAAGCTAAAGTCTGTAAACCGTTATTGATATTCGATTTATCGTTTCTTTGAGGAAATAGTTAGGTGTATTGTTTAAGGTATAAAGAGAGGCAGTTAAGGTCGTGTGCTTATAATTCTACTGTTTACATATCGTTACCTTCAATTGTTCTACGTTCAATAAATACATTTTAGAGAGAAAGTCCACTTTTACATATCCGTGTAAAAAACAAGTAAGAGCGCTATATTCGACCGTGCCGAATCTTATATACCCTTCACAACGTGTAGTCATGCAATAACAGTAGTTTGTATCACCATTCCCCATATGAAATACGTACATACATATAAAAAACATACATATATAAAAACAACCCATTTTAAAATTATAACTTTACGTATGTATGTTAAGAGATAAAAAAAAAAATAAATAAAAAAAAAAATTTAAAAAAATATCAAAAAAAAAAAAATTAAAAAAAAAATTTTTTTTAAAAAAATAATTAAAATATATATAATTAATATAAAACAAAAAAAAATATATATGAAATAAAAAATAAAAAAAAATTAAAAAAAATTTAAAAAAAAAAAAATTTTTTTTTGGCTCAGCTGGGATTCGATGCCACGTTTTCTCTAACCAGTATACACGTTTGTATGTATGTATGTTGTTGTTTTTGTGAAAAAAAAAAATCGAGGTGGTCGTGGGTTTTTGCTCATATCTCAGTTGTTTATGTACCGATGTTTCTGATTTTCAATACCGATCTACTTCCGAATATTGCTGATATTTTAAGACCTCACCCGGGTCCAAGCTATGTCGGGAGCTTCAAAAAGTTGATTTCAACATACACACGGACAGACGGTCAGACGGACAGACTGACAGAGCTTAATCGGCTCCCCTATTCATAAGCTTTCAGAAAATATATAAAATATTTATGGGGTCGGAAATGAAAATTGTAGAAATTTCACACGGAATAACAAACCTATATATACCCTTTTTCACTGTGTGAAGGGTATAACAAATATTAGAAATTTTTTTCTTTAAATGATATGTTATTGTTTAATCTCTTGTCCTGCATAAAAAATTTAATAAAAAAAAAGTGTGGTCTTGTGGGTTTTTTTACGACTGAATGGCTCCGTAAGACGACTGATGGTCTTGAATAAATAGTGTACATACTAGCTGAATCGGACCGCTTTGCTGGTCCCAACAATATTTTATGTTATTCAAAGGCATATTTATTCATCAGGTAACAGCAGTTTGGAGAGAAATTTTTTGTTAATATTTTTTATTTATGAAGTATGACATTTGAAATAAATGAGAAAAGGGAGAAATTTGTTTTTTAAATATGGACTTTGACAGCTAACGCTTAAAATAAGTGAAGAAAAAAAATAATCAGCTGACAAATTAGGACTACCTGATGAATATCATACACATAAAGCACATACATACATTCGCCGCGCGACCGACGCCATAATTGTATGCATTCTCATATACACAAATGTGTTTTATTTTTGACGACGAATATTCGCGGCGAAAAATTCGTCGTTTGTCGCAATTGTGCGCCTAGCATACTTTGTTAGTTTTTTGTTTGCTTTTTTTTACACACATGGTTTGAGCATGTATTACTAGCAACTTAAGTCGCTTATATGTATGTATGTATATAGCTCCTAAAATACTGAGCCAATTTTAATAGGATTGAGATTATGCA
This sequence comes from Phyto melanocephala, assembly GCA_941918925.1. NCBI lineage: Eukaryota > Metazoa > Arthropoda > Insecta > Diptera > Rhinophoridae > Phyto > Phyto melanocephala. Next base: position 18,127,940 of record OW799235.1, read on the forward strand.
CATCTGCAAGAAGATTTTTTTCAAATAGAATATATGTAAATCGATCCCTGTGCGCAAAATTATCGTATGTTACAAAAAGAAAATTTTACAGCAGAGCGTTTTTATTACTTTAAATAAATAAAAATGTAAATAACACTGCTACATACGATAAAATGAACACAGTGTTATCTCCATAACTAAAACAATTATCGCTATAATATTTTATCAGCAGATGGCTGATAATGGATGTAGAACCAATTTGAATAAAAAAGTCGAGTTCTAAAAAAAAGCTCTTGAACTGTTGTGGAATTATTGCTGTAAACTTTCGATTTTAAAAAACCCCACAAAAATAGTCTTAGATCTTGGAGGATCACTTGTCCTCTACGAAAAATAACGTGATTTTCAAACTTTTCATTTAAGAAATCCATTGTTTCTTTTGATGTATGACAAGTGGCACGCACCATCTTGTTGAAAGCTCATATTCTCTTCGTTTAAATCATAAATTTTACTCCATAAATAGCTTCGGATCGTCGTCCTGTAGCCACATTATTTATAGTTTTAGTTTTAATGTATAAGAGGCTATCAAATGACAATGAATTAATTTCTGACTAGTATTAGCGATGTCGGTTTGTCTTTCCATGTGAACATGTATCATGTAAATATATATTTAGTTCGCAATGTTGGATATATTTATTAAAATTTGTTAATCGTTAAGACCAAGAATGAACCCTGTAAATTTTAATTACAACTAAAATATGATTTCACTTAAACTTCATGCAAACATCTTCCAAGATATTCCCTTAAACGTTTCATGACTGATTATTAAAATTTCATAACTAACCAAAACTCAACAGAATCAAGTTTTATATTGACACAAATGTGCTTACCAACATTTTCGATGGCCAGTTCTTTATTAGTCTTAACACTTAGTATGCTCATAAAATATTTAAAATTTTTGTTATTAATATACAAATAATACTATTAATAAGTGTAATAGAATATCATTACTCCCGATTTTACTTAAAAGCTCATAAAAATATTGAATTCACGACAAAATTTTACCACAAACAAGTTGTAGATAAGCACAAAACTCCTAACCAAAATAAGTGATGATCGGTCCGTAATTGGTCTTAACTGTTATATAAGGTCTACTCCCGAAAAACAATCACTTTATAACCCTTATAAAACTTTTAAAAATATATTTAAACTTGGGTTAACTTTTCTTTCTGGCGTAAGTGATTCAAATTTAGCGGATAATTTTTTACATTATATGGTGTGGTGTATTTGTTTAATGTTTTATTTCCTTGTAATTTACAATAACTTATTGTAGCAAAGTAACGTAATTAATTACCCGTTGTAGTGTAACATATCGGCGTAATCGAATTTCCAGTCTAGAAGCTTACTGACAAGTCCATGTGTACATTTATTTGAATGTATAAAAAAATACAAAGATAACCTATTTTAGATGAAAACAACGAACTTACCAGAATTTGGCAAAAATAATGAACCGTATGAAATTGGAGAATGCATATTATCCTGATTAACAGTAGAATTATCTGATGAAGCACCGCCAGAACTAGTAGAATCTAAATCACCGCCATTCAGGGATGATGGATGAGTAGCATCCATATTTTTAACAAACATTTAAGCACAGAACACTAACCCACATTAACTGCTTTGAAAATTATAAAATTTCTTAAATAAATGTATTAAAGTACACTATTTTTTTAATTTAATTTCCTTATTTTGCGCAATTAATATATCTTTATATTATATAGATTTTTCTTTCGTTTAACCGTTACTTAAGCATTTATGTTACATTTAGAATTTTTTTAACCGCACGCCTGCGAAGTTCCAATTGAACTGATAATTTGCTCAAAATAAAAAATTATGTAGGGCCACAAATGAAAATGAAACATAAATAGAGAGTAAATAGTAGAGTGCATTACTAATACAACTAAACGTTACACACATACTCACATTTGTAGTAAAACGGACGAATTGTATTGCGATGTTTGTTTGTGTATTGCACATTCAATTTTTGCAGTTACGAGAACGTTATGAATGTGAAACATTTTAAGGGTTGCTTACTTTAAAGCAATAAAAAATCCACTAACTTTCTCCATATCCTGCTTCGTCAGGGGGCGTTGCTTTTGATAATGTTTTGTTGTTGCTTTAGCAGACGCCATTTTTTTATTTTTGTATGTCATGATTTTTATATCAACAGGAACAGGTTAGTTAGCTTGTGTGGCTGCACATCCCTTTCCGTCTAAGCAGGGTTTTTCATTTAATGTTACATCATGGTTTCATATTCTCTAGCTGATAATATTGTTTTAAATTCCGGTTTAAATAAAAGTATATTTTATGCAAAAAATGTTTTTTTTTCAAAAAAAGGTGTGTTTTTTATTGCAAACATATTTGATATTTTAGAAAAAAATTGTGTCCCATAAACTAACCTTGACCTAGTTTATTATAAACAAATTAAATGATTTGGATAGAATTTGTAAAAAAAAAAATAATTTCATTGAAATTTTATGTACAAAACTCAGTTCACAAGAAATGTAATGTAATCAAATCCTTTTTGCTGTCAAATCTCTTCTCCAATTGTTTATTTTAATAATGTTGCTTCATTCTTATGGCCATTTATGTGTAAAATTAACACAGTTATTTTTGGTTGTTTGTTTTTGTTTATCTGTTTTGAATGTTCTGTTTTGCATGCTTGTTTTTTTTTGTCATTTTAGTGCAATTGCCATTCAAAGTATCAAATATGCTGGAAATTTCTTGAGAATTTTAAACATTTTGTTCTATTTTTGTTATTTCTTGAAAGTATTATTTGCAAGTAGATTAAATAAGTTTTTTTTTAAATAAATGTTTCTGCATAGAGGAAATATTTTAAATAAGTATATTTTCAAAATTAGGAAAGCAATAAAATAAAGCAAGCAATTGCTAGCAAATTTCCTATGAAAAGCAAACAAATTGCCTAGAAATAAAAAATAAGTAGCCACAATTTAGTTCTTTAGAATTAGAAAAACGGAAGAGAATTGCAAGTACATGCACTTGGGTACAAACTCAAGAATAAGTTCTAGTTGAAGGTGTAGACACGGATTTAAAGGACAAGGCGATCTAATGAGCATACTCATTAGAATATATGTATATTATGGCAGGTAATATAAGATATTAAGTGTAAAATTAAAAAAGGAATGTGATTCTAAACTTCCATATTTAGAAACAGTAATAATATGAACAGGTAATAATTTATTTATGAATTGGTACCAAAAACCTTCTTCTTCAGTAAGAAGAATAAGGCAAAGATTAAACATATATTGTTTAGAAAATAATAATTCTCCGAATCAAATAACTTATAGCTTGATGAGACAGTATAAAGACCGTACAGGACATGACTCTATATCTATTACAGAACCTAAAATTTATAAAACATTTATTTATGTATCTGTTGTATCAGAACGTTTGCAAATCAAGAATTTTTGATTGGCTCACAAAACGTACAATACATTAGATAGATTATTAAGTAAGACAAAAATTAAATACATATGCAAATTTGATATGTCTAATATAATTTCTTAAATACTTTGTAAAGGAAATAATAGTGAAGGTTGTTATAAAGTATATGTAGTACAATTCGGGGGTCTAGAGTAACCGAACGCACTGCAGAGTGTCACGGACATTGTGGCCGATGCTCAGTAAGTCTGATTCAAATTTTATTCTTGACAGAGATAGGGTCTGTGTAAGAACAACAGTAGGTTTTATTACGGGCCAGTGTATGTTAGGCAGGATGGCGGTGAAAATATCATCGAACCTGTCGGATATGTGCAGGCTGTGGATCCGGAGGAGTTGGAGACAGTTGAGCACATTCTGTTTCCAGTGTCAAAGACTGCAGAATAGCAGGTTCAAATGGCTAGTTAGTTAATTCCTAGGCGAATTGGGGGATGTCTCGGGCTGTAAACTCGAGAATCTTATAGGATTCGTAATGAGAATGACCTGGCTTCGTAACACGAAAATGAGAATAGTTCGATTGTAGGGTTTAGCTCTTTTCTGTGTTGATTTGGTGTCCACTAATTCACCACTTTTTCTTCTTTTATTCTTTCTTCTATTCTTCTTTTTATTCTATACTAAGGCGTTACAATGGACCGTATTGGTCTTTGGGTAAGGATGTGAAGACAACTTTGCACCAGCTTTACTACCTACCTACATATGTAGTACAACAAATAATAAACTTAAAAATTGAACTGCACGACATAGGTCGGACCAAAAATATAGGAATAATGTTACAGAAAAGATAGCAATAACATTAAATTGTGCTAATTTATATAATTAACCAGATATTGTTAATAAAGGGTCCGCCCTGAATGATAATACGTAGCTCATGTCTGATTTGACAGGTAATTAGTTTTATCCTTCCGCTGAACGAATATGGTTGTGTATACGCTTGAACAACGCTTCGCTAAGTGGGCCTGCGATCGACTTACAGAACATGCCGGTTTTGCCAAAAAAATCATCTTTTCAGATGAAGCTCATTTTGATCTTGGCGGGTATGTTAAAAAACAAAATTGTCGCCTTTGGGGCACAGAAAACCCGCACGCATACATTGAAAAGCCGATACACCCAAAACGTGTCACTGTTTGGTGCGGATTTTGTTCCAGAGGCATAATTGGAAAATTTTTCTTCGAAAATGAGCAAGGAGTGGCCGTAGTCAATGGCGATCGTTATCGGGCAATGTTGAACGAATTTTTGTTCACAAAAATTTAAGAGGAGGATATTGGCAACATTTGGTTTCAACAGGACAGCGCTACGTGCCACACAGCCGAAGCTACATTCGATGTTTTGCGCCCTGTTTTTGAAGTTCGCATTATCAGCCGCAGAGCTGATGTCATTTGGCCACCTCGGAGCTGCGATTTGACACCGTTGGACTATTATTTCTGGTGTGCCGTCAAAAATAAGTGTTACGCCAACAAGCCAGAGACAATTGACGCTTTAAAGGATAATATTTGTGAAGCCATTTGTGAAATACAGCTGCACACAATCGATTATGTGCTTAAAAATTGGACCGATCGTGTAGGCTACTGCATGGCCAGCCGAGGCAGCCATTTGAATGAAATTATTTTTCATTATTAACCCAAAGGATTGTAGATACTTTCAAATAAAAAAATAAATTTGAGAAAATATTCTGTAGTTTTTTTTATAGCATTTTCAAAAAAAAAAGGTATTTGGCGGACCCTCTACAATAGTTTTTAATACTGAAAATAATTACAAACTTCTTTACATGTTAGAATTGTTACATATTTTTAACATAAATACCAGCAACAAAAACAATAAATTGTTTAATTGGATATAGAAGATGTTAGTTCATAACTATAGGCATTTGGTTTATAAAAGTTTTGTTGTGAATTTAATTGTTCAATATTTGTATTAATAATTTGTTATAATTTCCCTGACGATGCTTTACAAGGCAGTAGCCAAATATTGGGTAAATACATTTTGCTTAACTTTTGCATGAAAGATAAAAAAAGGATCTCAAGGTCGATTTATAACAATTTATAAAATAAAAAGAATATCGAATAAATACAAATAAATATAAAGAATAAAAATCTTTTTTATTTACATATAATAAACTTTTTATTAAATAGTTTTTTAAAACTGATTCTGGTAAAAAAAACAAAAGTCAGACAAATTTAATACGAATTTAAATCTATATATATAAAAGTGAAATTCTGTGTGTGTGTTTGTGTTAGCTATAAAAAAAAAAAAGTGGGCGGTGCCGCGCCCATAAAAAATTAGTTATCAGTTTTAGCTACTTGCACTTGACCGAGTTTTCTGAAACTTTGCACACATATCGAGCTGTCATGACTAAATAATTACGTGATAAGAAAAGTGGGCGGGGATACGCCCCTAAAAAAGTTTTAATTTTGAGGTACTTGCACTGAACCGATTTTTCTGAAACTTTGCACACATACTAAGCTGTCATAACCATATATTTTCGTGATTAGAAAAGTGGGCAGGGCCACGCCCATAAAAAACGTTATAATTTTGAGGTACTTGCACCAGACCGATTTTTCTGAAACTTTGCACACATATCGAGCTGTCATGACTAAATAATTTCGTGATTAAAAAAGTGGGCAGTGCCACGCCCATTAAAAAAGGTATGATATTGAGGTACTTGCACTGGATCGATTATTCTGAAACTTTGCACACATATTGAGCTGTTATGACTTTACAATTTCGTGATTAGAAAAGTGGGCAGGGCCACGCCCATAAAAACAATTATAATTTTAAGGTACTTGCACTGGTCCGATTCTTCTGAAACTTTTGCACACATATTGAGCTGTTATGACTTTACAATTTCGTGATTAGAAAAGTGGGCAATGACACGCCTATAAAAAAAATTATAATTTTTACGTTTTTGCACTTGATATTCAATTAAAATTCAGAATGCATTTCGATTCATTAAGGTGCGTAGCAACGCGCGCTGGGTTTGGCTAGTTTAATATAATAAATGAATGTTTTCGATCTTTTTAATCCTGCCTGGAAAATAAAATTAAAACTATTTTTTATAAAAGAAAGTGATCTCAAGCTCATTACAAAAAACAACTGTTTATATAATATATTTAATTAAAAATATTTGTTTCTTATGTTTTATTGAAAAAAAAAAAAAAACTTTAAACATCTTTAATTTCACAATCTTATAAGTAGACAACTTATGAAATATTGCATAATTTTTTTTTTCTTTTAAAAGAACATTTAAATATTTTCTGCAATTGAATTGTTTTGCATTAAAAACTCAAACAAATTAAAATACTTTATGTTTTCTGAACTTTTACCTTATCCGTTAATCATACAAAAAAAAAGACTAATAAATTATTATGATTAAATCTTTATTTTTTTAAATCTAGGAATAATTTTTCCTACTTATTAACTATATGTATGCAGTTAGTGACAATTTAGCTTAGTGCTGACAATTGCAATATGAGATTCCTTTTCTATTGTTCTAAATTCCATTCAGTTTTATGTTGCTGCTTTTTTCTTTGCCACTGCTGCCTTTTTGTTGCTAGCTGCTTGTCTGTTTGTCTGTCACCTAGAAGCGTCAAATTTCAATTAGAGATAAATACAGGGATCTTTTTTTGTTTCCAATACCAATTTATTCAGTTTTTTTTTTTAACAGGCAGAACGAATTCAATTGAATGAAGAGATTGTTACAGCAACAACAAATCGAATAAAGATTTTACTTATTAAATAAAATGTCAAAGGAATTTGTTTGCTGTGTAGTGGTGGTATAAAAAAAAATTAATGCTACTGAACTGATTTCTGGTAGGTGAGAAATGAATAAGAAAGAGATGGCTATATGCTAAAAGAGATTGTCACAATTTAAAGGTTTTTAAACTGAAACAGGCATTGAGGACAAAATATTGTTAAAATGTAAATGTCTAATTAGTGTGAAGGAGATTATTTCATTTGAGGATTATGTAAGAATTTATTTTTATTTTTCTTAATTATCGAAAAAATATGTTACTACTTATAGATATAAGAAGAAATGAAAATTGCATAAAAATTCAAATTTGTCTTAAATTTCTTAATATGTATATTGAAAAAAGTAATTTCATCTAAAGTTTTAAGTTAAAAGATTTTTTTTAAATAAACTTTATTTACGTTATAATTATCAAAATATTAATTAATCAAATTAAACGAAAATATATTTTTGAAACCCGCTACGATTTCATCATCATCATCGATGTCTATTACCTTGATATTACATACATACCCAGCAAAAAAAAAAAATTGGAAAATATCTTAAACAATTCATGTAAACAAATTCAATTCATGTAACAGCGGACGCTTTTCACCGTATATGCATGAGTTCTGTGCTCTTTTTAAAATACAGTGCATTTTAATAATATATTCATGTAAACACATGATCTCCAATGACACGCTAATGTTAAAATCATTAGTGTTTTCACCTAAATTTAATCACTTAGTCACCAGTTGAACCCCTGCAAATTCACTTTTTTGTCATAGATTTTTGTGCGCTGGGTACAAGTTACAAAAAAAAAAAAAAAATAAAAAAAAATACAACTATGCTTTCAATACTGCCAGACAAAGGTACAGAAGGCATAACAAATACGTATGCAAGGCATATCCTATATATATCTATATCAAGGACTATTGATTCCAGGTGAGACTAAAAATGTTATGGGCGAGCAAAAAGGTACTTTTTTAGTTCTTATCGTACTTTTTGTATTTTCAACGTTTGCGAAGCTAGAATTTTGAAATTAGTGACAATTGATACAATATGAGACTAAAAATGTTATGGGCGACCAAAAAGGTACTTTTTTGAATTTTTATGGTACTTTTTGTATGTTCTACGTTTATAAAGATCGGATTATACAATCAAGGGCTATTGATTCTAGGTGAGACAAAAAATGTTATGGGCGACGAAAAAGGTACTTTTTTGAATTTTTATGGTACTTTTTGTATTTTAAACGTTTGCGAAGCTAGAATTTTAAAATTAGTGGCTATTGATACAAGGTGAGACCGAAAATGTTATGGCCGACCAAAAAGGTACTTTTTTGAATTTTTATGTTACTTTTTGTATTTTCTACGTGTCTGAAGGTAGGATTGTACATTTAAGGACTATTGATTTCAGGTGAAACTGAAACTGAACTGCGACCAAGATGGTACTTTTTATACCCTTCACACAGTGAAAAAGGGTATATATAGGTTTGTCATTCCGTGTGAAATTTCTACAATTTTCATTTCCGACCCCATAAAGTATATATTTTCTGAAAGCTTATGAATAGGGGAGCCGATTAAGCTCTGTCAGTCTGTCCGTCTGTCCGTGTGTATGTTGAAATCAACTTTTTTAATCCCCCCGACATAGGTTGGACCCGGGTAAGGTATTAAAATATCAGAAATACTCGGGAGTAGATCGGTATTGAAAATCAGAAACATCGATACATAAACAACTGAGATATGAGCAAAAACCCACGACCACCTCGATTTCTTTTTCACAAAAACAACATTACAACAACAACATACATACATACAAACGTGTATACTGGTTAGAGAAAACGTGGCATCGAATCCCAGCTGAGCCAAAAAAAATTTTTTTTTAATATTTTAAAAATTTTTTTTTTAATTTTTTTTTTTATTTTTTATTTAATATATTATTTATATTTTTATTATTTTTTTAATTTTTTTTTATTTTTTTTTTATTTTTTTTTGTTTTATATATATTATATATATAATAATTTTTTTTTTTATTTTTTTTTTTGTTTTTTTAACATACATACGTGAATTTATAATTTTACAATGGGATGTTTTTATATATGTATGTTTTTATATGTATGTTCATATGGGATGAATGTTGACACAAACTACTGTTATTGCATGACTACACGTTGTGAAGGGTATATAAGATTCGGCACGGCCGAATATAGCGCTCTTACTTGTTTAAAGTTTTATGGTAATTTTTGTATTTTTAACGTTTACGAAGCAAGAATTTCGAAATTAGTGATACAAGGTAGGGCTAAATATGTTATGGGCGATCAAAAAGGTACTTTTCTGAATTTTAATGGGAATTTTTGTATTTCCTACGTTTATAAAGCTAAAATAGTGAAATAAAGGATTGTTGATTCAATTTAAATATTTAAATTATATTGGAGACACAAAAAAGCCCTTTCGGATTTTTATTGTACTCTTTGAATTTTTACGTTTGTAAACATAGATTCTTAAAATTAGTGTTTTTTGATCCGAGGTCTAAATCCTTATATTATGAACGATCAAATTTACTTTTTCTAATTTTTTATATTTTGTATACACAGAATTCTGAATAAAGGTAATAAATAATAAACCAAGTGGAAGTTTTAGTGAAGGAACAATTTTACTTTTATTATTTTTAGGGTAATTTTTGCAAAATATGAATCCTAATTTTTGAAACTCAGTAGCATTGATCTTGCTTTTAGTTAGGAAATATATGCCCGATATATCCTTACTCTACTTTTTATTTTTCTAAGTAAATTAAATCAGAGATACAAATTTTCATAAATTGAACCAAAAATATTTAATAATTATAAATAGACTTTGAGTATTCAATAAATAGTAAGAACTGCGCTATCGAAGTAGCGGGTTAAATACTAGATATGCCTTGAATATAAGAGAATATGTACATGAAGAAAATGTCATTTGATATGAATGAAAATTTTGTAAAATGAATGCTTTGCTTTTAATTTTCTAATTTCATTAAATTTATGTACATACATATATTATAAATATAAAAAGAAGTATACACTTTGATGTTTCAACTAACTGTGGAAACGGGTCGACCGATTTCAACAATCTCAGGGTACGTTGGGAATGGTTTGTATGTGAAGTTTGCACGAAATCGTCTCAATGGTTTCGGAAATATGACATTAAAATTTTACTATATATTTCCATATAAATATTAACAAAATGCTCTCCATTTTCCATTTTATGATTTTTTATTGTCACTTAAAAAGTTACCAAATCATGTATCGTAATGTCTTATGTGCACAGAGTCTTCCGGTCTTTCTAATTGGAATATTGAGCTGAATCTTTTTAGTCGTTGTTTCGATCGTTATTTTATTTGTGCCCTGACCATTAGATTTTTTACTTGCTAAACACCTAGGGCCGAATTACGGCATTCGAACGTAATCGAAATTGTAAAATTTTTATTAGAATCTCTATACCTAAAGCACAGCGAACTCGATCGTTCGAGTAAAATTTCGACCTTGATCGAATGCCGTAATTCGGCCCCTGCAATTGTATGATAGGAATGGTCTATTGTTGTTGTTGCTATTAGAACGGCACTTTTATGCAAATCATAAAATTTTTGATTTACTAATAACATTCGGTCTCTCTTATGTGGGATTGAAACACAATTAGTTCACGTTATAATATGTATTGATTCATACATAGTTTTATTAATTAAACGCTTATTCTAGGGGTTTATTATTTTTAATATTGATTTGAACTTAAATATGTACTTCACATTTATCTTTATTACAACGTAGTTATGATAATTAAATATATTTTGGTCGCTGCTGGACAACTTTCTACAACTTAACTCTGCGACAACTCTACTCTAATTGTAAAATGAAATCGTCTCCCTATCATCGACACGCTTGCCACCCGTCCAATTGTCGAATGTTGTACAATATAATAGTAGATCTGTCCCGCTTCATCCAATTAACATCAAGTACGAAATGAAACTATTGCGCCGCATAATTCGTAACTATCAAACGACAATTAGTGCCTACCGGCCCTAGTGGTACGATCAGAACCCTTTCCCACACTTATTTTATAGTGGATATTTTGTTTTATAGGTAACAAAACAAAAATTTAGAGGCAAAACAACGATTCCTTTTTAATCACCTTGAAGGCAAAACAACGTTTACCAGGTCAGATAGTTGTAATATATATAAATATAAGTTATAAATCTAATACAAATAAAAATTAAAAGAAATTATAACATTTTATTTGGTTGTTGGGTTTAAGCTAGTCTACATATATGCATTTCACTGGTGCTTATACCAGATCATCAGTAGACCTTTTACCAAAAAAAAAAAAAAATACTTTAATAAAAAAAATGTTGGTTGGGTTTTTGAGGAAGTTTTTTTATAGTTTTTCGTTTTATTTTTGAATTCTTATTTTGTTAATAAGAATTTAAAAATAAAACTTATAACATTTTAAAACTTTTTCAGGAATTTGGGTAAAAGGTCTACTGATGATCTGGTATAAGCACCAGTGAAATGCATATAGACTAGCTTAAACCCAGCAACCAAATAAAATATTAAAAAGTTAGTTGGGAGAATATCCCGAATAATTAAGTAAATGATTTAAAAATTATAACATTTTTTTATGAGTGCCATATGACAATTTTGTTATTATTAATACTGTATTCACAAGGTGTCCTAAATTGATATCGGAAGGGCGGCTTACAGATATCACATACAGCTCGGCTTATTAGATTCTTAGCCGATCGCCGCAGGTATCATCTGAATAGTTGTGATAGCACAAAAAACATACCATATACAGAAGTATTAATTTCGGACAATTTTTACTTGAAAACAATAAAATATTTTTAAACTATTGTGAAAGCCTATAACATTATGACAATATGACTTGAATACAGTAATAGTGGGCCAATTCAAAGTAGACTCTCATATTGTACTATGTCATATAATTCATATTAATATGACTAGTGACTTTGAACACCTTTTGTTAACAAATTATATATTTAATACAAGAAAGAAGACAAAGAGATGACGCTGTTAAAAATTGTATGTATACAGGAAAGAAGAAAATAGAAAATATTCTCTTTGAGAGCTGAGAAGCGAAGAAATTCTCTCTGAGAGACAGTATGGTTAAAAGTATAACATAAACAATTTCTTATACATAGGAAACAAATGTGCAAAGTCATATTATTTTTATACCCTTCACACAGTGAAAAAGGGTATATATACGTACATATGTATATACTGGTTAGACTAAATGTGGCATCGAATCCCAGCTGAGCCAAAAAAATTTTATCTTATTTTATTTAAGATATTATTTATATTTTATTATTTTTTTTATATTTTTTTTTTAATTTTTTTTTTGTAATTTTTTTTATTACTTTTTTTTATTTTTAATATATTTTTTTTTGTAATTTTTTTTTTGGCATGTTTTTTGCATGTATGTATATAAGTATGTTGTTGTTGTAATTGTGTAAAAAAAACGAGGTGGTCATGGTTTTTTGCTCATATCTCAGAAAGTTATGGGGCGATTGTGCTGAATTTCAATAGCGATTCATTCCTGGATATTTCCAAGAGTTGATACCATATACAGATCTGAGGAACATATAGTTGCTTCAAAAAGTTGATTTCAACCAACACACGGACAGACGGTCAGGGCTTAATCGACTCCTCTATTCATAAGCTTTCAGAAAATATACACTTTATGGGGTCGGAAATGAAAATTGTAGAAATTACAAACGGAATGACAAAGCTATATATACCCTTGTGCACCACAGGTGAAGGGTATAACAACAACATACATACATACAAACGTGTATACTGGTTACAGAAAACATGGCATCGAATCCCAGCTGAGCCAAAAAAAATTTTTTTTTAATTTTTTTAAATTTTTTTTTTATTTTTTTTTTATTTTTTATTTAATATATTATTTATATTTTTATTATAATTTTTTTTTTAATTTTTTTTTTTAATTTTTTTTTTATTTTTTTTGTTTTATATATAATAATTATAATTATATATAATAATTTTTTTTTTAATTTTTTTTAAAATTTTTTTTAAAATTTTTTTTTTATATTTTTTTAATTTTTTTTTTTAAATTTTTTTTTTTTTTTTTTCGTTTTTTTAACATACTTACGTGAATTTATAATTTTACAATGGGATGTTTTTATATATGTATGTACGTATTTCATATGGGATGAATGGTGACACAAACTACTGTTATTTCATGACTACATGTTGTGAAGGGTATATAAGATTCGGCACGGCCGAATATAGCGCTATTACTTGTTTTTGTATGGAAATTACTAACAAAAATTTTATGCATGCATAAAATAATATAAAATAGTACAAATATGACTGATATGCAACCACTTTGAATTGGCCCAGTGTTAAATTCTTTGCTGTAAATCTGTTATTAAAACTTTTCTTAAAAATTAGCTGGTTACACTTATGAAAAACTATGGCACTTTTGTTTTTTTAATAAATAAAATTCATTGATTTAACTTTAAAAAACATAACTCTTTACAAGGGTTGCAAAAAAAATATGCAAACCATTTTTAGTTGTTAATAAGCTTTACACACTTAAACATGACAGTTCTAAAGCTTCCTCTTCTGTGTTGCTAACAGTAACACCCTTGTGTTTTCTAAACAAACAGCAAAATCAAATTTGTATTTTTATTACACCTAATTGGCTGCGTGTCAAGGATTTATGACAACAAGTCCAGGATTAAATTTTCAAAGAAATTTTTAGTTTGTTTAATTTTATTCCTCTCTTTTAAACGTGCATCTAATTGACCGCAAGTTTGTAATAGGATTAAATATTCAATCTTATCAGATATTTTTAAATTAAAACTACTAGTGTTTATTACGTTTTATTATTTTAAGCTTTTATGCAAAATTTTTATTTTAGCTTTTCTTTGTTTTGATTTTTAGCCAACCTTTAAAAAAAAAAAACGATCGTTACAAATGTTTATTGTCTTCTTGAGTTACTTTGGTTCCCACACTTTTATTATGTGCTCACATCAGCAAATTAAATATTTTTTGTGCAATATATGTAAATATATAAATAAAGAAAAAAAATATGCTTAAAAATACAACAAATAAACATGTATATGTGTTGTATTATTATACATATGTATATGTAATTATATTTTTAAACAAACACATATTTTGACGTTGTCTGTCATAGATGGGTGTCCAATTAAAGACGAGAGTACAATATTCTTTGAGTTTAAGACGAATTAAAAGTACATTTTGATACATTAATAAAATTAGATATTGTCGAAAGGTAGCAAATTTATAAAAAATATCATATCATCTATTTTTTATTATCTTTGAGAATATTATGAATATATTTGAAGTCACATGCTTTTTCGAATATTAAAAGGAAAAGTAAAAATTAATTTAAAAAAATATCTACTAATAGTTTTCCGTTGGTTTGTATTAAACTTTGTAAGCATTCATAGATTTTTAAACGTACCGTGATAATTATCTGAATCAGGGGCCGAATTCAATTACTTGATTTGCTCTTTAAATTACTTAAGTGAATTACACTGTTTCCACGACATATTGTTAATTTGATTTGACAATTCTTCTTCGTGCCTTTTTTATTTAAATTATCGTTTTGTTTTTTGGCGGTGAACATTAAGAAATATAAAATTTTATATAGAAGATTATAATTATTTTATCAATGGGGGCAAAAAGTAAGTAAAAATAGTAATAATATTGTAAATTTATAAGAAATGTATGCAAAAGCCAGCAAATCCTCTAAACACAATTTTGTCTGATTCAATAATTTTTATGTGGCCAATACTCTTCTAGACATAACAACTTTCTTTAACATTTTCGTTTTTTGCTTCTATTTTATTTTTTATATATGAAATTGAACTTATTTCTTTTTCCTTTTCGCTTTGCTTTGATATTTTTGACAGCTGGAGATGGTAAACTACCGATAAAAATTAGAGAAGACACTGATTTTTTTATAATTCGCATGGTAATTCATTGAAAATTTTGCATGGCAAATTATGTAATTCGGTTCGTAATTAGGCTTTGAATTAAAAATAAGACATCGAATTACAAATATCGTTGCCGTGGAAACATGCTATAAGGTAAATAACAACAATTCAAATTATTTTATACATAAATTTCTCAAACAAAAAACAAAATATATTAATAAATTAGCTCAGACTTTGTTCAGCCGATTAAAAACGGAATAAATTAATGTTTAGCCAGTAAACTGATCGTTTTGTTGAACTGTGTAATTTTGTTTAATTTATTGAATATGCAGTTCTCGACTTAGGATATCTTAAACTAACATGATGAAACTGTTATCAAAAAAAATTTTACATTCTGAATTATAGGAAACTATTGTTTTATTTTTATATTAAATTGTATATGAATTTTATAGTTAAACAATTATATGTTTCTTATATGGACATATTACACTACAAGCAATTTATTCGCAAGTAGGGTATTAAAACTATAGTACAAAGCATGCAAATTTTAAAAATTTTAATTTAATACCCGTACAATACACAAACTACAACTCAAATATAAACCCTTCATCGCGCCATGTTTAAATAAACAAAAAAATAAAAAAATAATATATTGTTTTGTTGTTTTAAAAAATTCTACGAACTTCTTCATAAACAAAAAATTATTAAAAAGAGTTTGCATTTAATATTATTTTACCCTTCACACAGTGAAAAAGGGTATATATAGGTTTGTCATTCCGTGTGAAATTTCTACAATTTTCATTTCCGACCCCATAAAGTATATATTTTCTGAAAGCTTATGAATAGGGGAGTCGATTAAGCCCTGTCAGTCTGTCCGTCTGTCCGTCTGACCGTGTGTATGTTGAAATCAACTTTTTGAAGCCCCCCGACATAGGTTGAACCCGGGTAAGGTATTAAAATATCAGAAATATTCGGGAGTAGATCGCTATTGAAAATCAGAAACATCGGTACATAAACAACTGAGATATGAGCAAAAACCCACGACCACCTCGATTTTTTTTTCACAAAAACAACATTACAACAACAACATACATACATACAAACGTGTATACTGGTTAGAGAAAACGTGGCATCGAATCCCAACTGAGCCAAAAAAAAATTTTTTTTAATTTTTTTAAAAACTTTTTTTTAATTTTTTTTTTTATTTTTTTTTTATTTTTTATTTAATATATTATTTATATTTTTATTATTATTATTTTTTTTAATTTTTTTTTTTATTTTTTTTTTTTATTTTTTTTTTGTTTTATATATGTATATTATATATATAATAATTTTTTTTTTTTAATTTTTTTTTTAAAATTTTTTTTAAAATTTTTTTTTTAAATTTTTTTTTTAAATTCTTTTTTTTTTTTGTTTTTTTAACATACATACGTGTACGTATTTCATATGCGATGAATGGTGATACAAGCAACTGTTATTGCATGACTACACGTTGTGAAGGGTATATAAGATTCGGCATGGCCGAATATAGCACTCTTACTTGTTTTAAATAATTTCTTTAACTCATTACAAACAATTATTTAAGTATGTCATATTGTTTATTTTATCTTCATATCAGGTGAAATCTAGATTTTGAATGAAATTGAATTGTTTTTAATACACTATTAATAATTTAATGTAAATAAAATTTCATTGAAAATTGGTAGAATAGAATTGAAACCCAGTAAACCAGGCAATATGCTATGTATTGTCATAAGTATGGACTGAATGAAAAATTTTATATCGGCAATAATCGCCTACATATGCAGAGGATACAAGCCATTTTATAGCAGTTAGAAATCAAAACTCAGTTGGTTTCTGTGGTTATGACTATGGCGTTTTGGTCACCAATAATCAAATACATTGTTGCCCATAAGTGTTACAAAATCACCAAGGTGTCCTATGTGTCGTATTGTCATAAAGTCATAATTTTCAAAAAATTCTAAAGTAATTGTAAAGTTTTGTATGGTTTATTGTAAATATTTTAGAGCTATTTAAAATTTTTAAAAATTGTTACTATGACAATATGACACTTAGGAAAGCTTGTGAATTAGCCAAATATATTTCGAGAACTGTAATAGTGGACATTTTGATATTTTGTATAAGTTGCTCTATTACTAATTACGGTCCAATAAAAAAGGCTAGATTGAACAACTGAGCGGCTATTGAATAGTATTTAAAACAAAATGGCTTCTACAGACAATCAACCACTCCCTATTCAAAAATGTTTATGACTTAAAATGTTAGAACTTTTAAAATTTTATCTAATGTATCTAATGCCTTAGGACAATTATTACAACTTGCCTTTAGTTAAAGGTAGGATTTTGTCTGCCAGAAAAATAGCTTTGCATTACTACAACTTATTGTTATTATTATTAATTTTAATAATATTTAGTGGATAAAAAAAAAATAAATTAAGGGTTAATAATGCAAAACCATTTATCTGTCCGACAAAATCCTGCCTTTTGCTAACAGCAAATTGTAATAAAGGCCCTTAGGGTCATAAAAATTCAATTTTATTGTTTTATTTTTAAAGAAAAGATTTTAAATTTCTTTAAATATTTATTTTATTCCAATATTTCCACATACTTCGTAGATCATTATCAGGGATCTAATAAAATAAATTATAAAATCTAAATCTAATTACAAAATAAACATTAGTAAGCTTAAATAAAATGGATTATCTTCTTGAGATAGTCATTCGATCACTTTGTCAACGCTTTGGAAAAACTTAAAACACAAAATCTAATATTAGCTTTAGTTAAAAATCATGATAATTGCCGGAAGAATCAAACAGAAAAATATGAAACGAAGATGAAATTAATAAGAAAATAACAGAATTTTAATTTAAAAAAAAAAAAAAATGTCACAGGTGGAAATGTGGACAAATGAAGAGGGATTCGAAAGAAGCAGGGATAAGCGTTATGGCAGGTAAAAGTTTTGGGATAAGGTTATACGTCTGATAGTAAAATGGCTTTTGCTTTAGATTCTGGTGCAACAAACTACTTTATAAATATCAAAAATATTTTAAAGAATTTAAATAAATTATAAAAATCACAGTTTTTAAATATTGCAAAGATTCCTAACAAATTTCGGTGTCTATGATTAAGGAAATTGATTTAATACACAGAAAAAAATTAATATGAATTTCAATTACAAAATTAATACAATTAATTAAAATATTATTTGATTTTGCTCCAATCATCAAAATGATACTATTAATTAAATGAAAATTAATATTTTAATTGAAAATATGTTGTGAAAAATATCAATTAAAACAGTATTAAAAAATTAATTAATATATAATTCAATATTTAAAAATAATTTTAATTAATTTAATCACTCCTGAAATTGGAATTTGGGATTAATTTAAATATTGTATTAACTTTATTAATAATATAAATTATTGAACCTGTTTAAAAAAAAGAATCCGGAAAAAATAGACATATTTTTTTTAGAAACATATTTATTTTTAACATACATCAATATAAAGGTACATACATTTTGAATACCACTGCATATATTAAAAGTATACGAAAAATACAAAGCATAATACAATATAACACATTTAGGAACTGGTGGCATAACCAAACATCAAATTATCAAAAATAAAGAAGGTGCATCCTAGACCTAAGCGCAAAGAAATTTTACCCATTAAAAATTTTATCAAACGAAGGGAAGAAACTCAAATAATTACTTACATTTATGGTTAGAATCCAACAGAATTTACCGGGCTGCAAGAAATATTGACTTAAGTCCAATCTGCAATAAAGTTCTGTTCCGTTTTCTTTAAATATGTACTTAGTAGAATTTTAATCTGCTAAACCACGGTTTATTTTAATATTACCCACCTTATTAACCAAAATTATATTAAGACTTTCCTCCAAATTATTTTAAGACTTTGATTCAAAAAGAATTCTTGACAAAAAAATAAATTTTTCCTATTTTATTTTTCAATATACTTTTTTCAACTGACAGAAATCTCTAAGTTTTTTGAAAAAATTTTATATCAATAAAAAAAATTGTTTAAAGTAATTAAAAATATAATCCAAATTTAAGAATAAATCAATTAGTCAATTAATTAAAAAAACTTAAGCAGTAATTTTTTCTGTGTAAGTAAATCTGATGTCAATGATTGTTTAAAATATAGCACATAATATAGTTCTGAATTACGAGAAAATTTATTATCTGTTAGTAAAATAAAAGTTACTTTCCAAAGAAATTGTGCCAATGTAATAAAAAACGATGAGACTATAATGAGGGCTAATTGGTGTAGAAATTTGTTTAAAGTAAAATTAAAATGTTAATATTTTCCTATATAATAAATGAATGTTTTCGATCTCTTTAATTTATATTGTGTATATTTTCCTTTCGAAAATTTAAGCAAAACAAAAGAAAATGGCGGCATAAACATATTCGCATAAGCAATCAGGGATATGATAAATTGCTTAATAACGACATGGTTATTGCTTTACCAAAGGTATGCAAAACAAGTTTTTGGAAAATTTTTGTTAAAAGTAAGCAGTGTAGCAACCATTTTGTGGAATTAAAATAAAATCATCCAGTCCTCTTGAACATATTCATTCATTACCTAAAATGGATCATGATAATTCGCATTCAATACAACGTTTATTTGCAAAAAAAAAATAATCCTTATTGAAAGTTATGTCTTATGATTTAATTATGGATTTGAAATAAATTGAAAATTATTATTTATATTAAAAATTATTTATTTAAAATCTTATTCGTATTTAAAGAATGTTCGAAAGCCTACATTCGAGTAGCTACAAATTTTTTTCTGGGGATGGCAAAAGCTTGAAAAATTTTTGTTTGTGCAAATTTTAAATTGTGTCAGTTTTATATGTTTATTAAAATTAAATATTTTATTTTTTTTAATAATTCTCTTACTGATATGTAACAAATTCGTAATTAACAGATATGACGAGAAGCTTGTTTTAATTAAATAAAATTGAAGGAGAAATTTATGCTGTATCCTAATACACAAGTCGTTAGGGATACATTCACTTGAGAAAATTTTAAATTATTTTAACATTTCTGTTTCAATTTATCTTTGTTCCCCATTCACACAAAAAGAGGTGGAGTTTAATGTTAGACCAACATATATTTCCATAAAAACTCTCTCTAGCAACGTGAAGTATGCAAAAGGATCAAACAAAACATAAAAACAAATTCATATATGTATACACTCAAACAAAAAAAAAATATATTAATGCCCTGTTTATAGAATTCGTTAGCTTTGGTTTGGTATAAATTTTGTTTTGTTTTTGTTTTACTAACAAAATGCTTGTAAAATTGTTGTTCATGCATAACGATTGTTGTATGAAACTAGTACAAATACAAAGGAAAATAAATGAGCATTGCATAAGATGTTGTAAAAGTGGCATTACTAAATATTAAAGCAAAAACAAAGGAAATAACAAGAAATATATTCACAAAACAAGCAAATATTTTAAAGCATATCAAATTACAATTAAATCATATAAGAAATTTTAAACGCTTATTTGGTGTTGTACACAGCCAAACAAAAGGACAATTGTCTAATGGTATTACATAGAGTTGCCAGAGCTAGCTTTATTATATGTATATCAACATCAACTCACCCTTATTGTGATACCAACAAATCAACGAATTTTCTACTTACAGATTTTTAAAATTAATTATCAGTTAAATATTTTCTAAAAACTCTTAATTTATAAATATTTTAAATAAATTATCAATTTATAAAATAATTGCAGACCCGTCCGCTTTGCGGTACCTATGCACGCGTTTATCTATAAATCTATCATTTATCTTCAATTATGTTGTAAAAAGTAAAATTAAGGTTCTTATGTGTTTAAATATGATGTGTGTAATATACCTCCTATACAAACCAAACAGTATTTGTCGCATATCCAGATTTCTGTTATACCGATAATTGTTATAGTATTTAAATTATGTTTGACTTGTACAGTATCAATTTATTCTGATGTGCTCCAGGGATTATAAAAAAAATTAGTCAAACCGACCTGACCGTTATTTGTGGCAAAAACTGTTGACTTTGTATGGGAGATGCCACGCCTACTTCAAATTTTAAGCTGTCCGTAAAAATCTTACTTAGGCTTGAAGGACATTTAAAGAAAAAATTAGCCAAATCGATTTAGCCGGTATATATGCTGTAAAAACTGTTGGTCTTGTATGGGAGTTACTATGCCCACTTTTAATTTTAAGAAAAACAGTCCGTAAGAACTTACTTGATCTTAAAGGATTGTTGTAAGAAAAAAATAAACCAAATCGTTTTGGCCCTTCTTTAATTATTGCGTGATTCTTGTTATACGTTATTCTCTAATTCTTTTTCATAAAAAAATTATTCTTATTTTATTTTGGTATAAGAACCTTCAAAGTCTGGCATCCCTGTTCCGATACGAAAGCATGAATAAGTGCTAGAAAACCACCCCATTGTGATTGTTGCAGGAAAAAGAAACAGAAACACGATAAACCAATCAAGGTAAATTTTATTTACAAATATTCGGTTTGAATTGTTCACTTCAACACCACTTGGGCAAAAACATGATGATTATTTATAATGATGCCACTGATGACGATGATGAGTGCAGAAAGAAAACATATGTTTAAATTAATATAATTTTCCACTAATTAAATCTTTGGGGAGTTAAAAATTAAATTTATTAAAAGAAAACATGTTTTTCGGAATTTCTTTAATTTGAAAAAAACATTTTTATAAAGGGTTAATTAAAATGGGAATGGAAACGGAAATTTTTAAAATACTTTTTTTTCTTGAAAAAATTCCTTTACTAGACTGTAGATTTTTATCTTGTGTAAGAGTTTTCTTCTTAATCCTCCGGATGTTTTAAAATTTAAATAATCTATCTTAGAAAATCACTGAATTCAATAACAACAGCACTTTACGGTTGTCAGGACATTAAGAAATGACATTTATTGTTATTATAGTTTTCTTTTTGATTTAAGATCTTTATCACATTTTTTAAGAGCAGTTTGCTAGAACATTTACAGGTTTTTATTAATGTGTCTTTTTATTTTACAGTTTTTTTTTTTTGGTTTTTGAAGATTTTTTTACCACAAAATTAATCAGTTTATGTCTTAATTGAAACATTAGCCGAATATACATTTAATCAATTACAAACTTTACACTTATAATTTGATGCCTTAGAGACTTAATAAATTTTGTAAGTCTTTTTATTTGTTTTTTTTTTGTCACCCTTAACAGTCGTCTCGAGTGTGTGTTAGTGGCAGCGGAAAATTGACGGGTAAACGGACACCTAACAAACCAAAAATAATAAATCAAAATCTAGCTGTTATTTATGTTTTGTTGTTTTTCTTCTCACTAAGCACGGTTAAACAGAGTTGCCAGTTGAAATTATCTTGCTTATATTTGTAGGGGTTAAAACCGGAAATATTTTGGGAATATATGGACCTTTTTAACAAACAATTTTAATATATCGCAATCGATCAAGGTTATTAACTCGAAATTCTAACATTTTCAGAAGAGGCCAAAAAATGTTTGCCGTTACTTTTAAAGTGAATTTAAAAATTCAAAATATAATATATTTCACTTGTTCTTTTAATTTTGTTCATATATTATATAAGAAAACTATTTTTGAGTTAAAGCCATTTTTCTAAAACTTTTTGATTTACATATTTTTATACAAATTTTATCAAGAAAGTAGTATTAACTTAAAATACAACAAAATTTAAATAAAACAATTTAACAATTTTTCAATTGAATTAAAACTAAACTCAAAAAATACCTTTTATAAGATATAAGGGCAGCAGTCACTGAAATATCACGAAAATGGCCACAACGTAAATTTTCAGATAAAATAGTAGACGGAATGAGACAAATTTTTAACTGTGGATAGATATTAATGTTGTTGTTAGCTACATTTTTCGGAAAAACTGAAAAATTTTTTAATTTCGAGCAGGGTAGTTGTTTAAGCGCGATCGATATGTGTACATAAATACATTTGAATTGCCGAATGTATTTACAAGCATAACATAAGAATTACTTAGCACTAAAATCACTTTTTTTAAAGATCAGCTAAAAAATGTTCTGAAGATACAAAACACTTTTATTTAGAAAAATACCTTAAGTAGAATAAGCAATCTCAAATATTTCTTCTTCGAAGAAATTTTATTTCAAATGTTGACCACGTTGTGGTTAGTCTCTTTAAGAAGTTTAACTTTCGATCACTCTTATTATAATTTCTATCGGATTCTCTTAAATTACTCGAATGACGGTGGCTCCAAGCCTTGAATCGTAGCTAGCGTGTCGACTTGAGACTTTATATACCCCTAAAAAATCCAGAGGTGTGATATCACATTATCTATGTGACCCAATAACAGGTGAACGTCTCGCTAAAAACAAATATCGCCGATATTTCGGGCTTAAAATTCAGCCAAGTCCATTCTCAAGGTTGAGTTACGCTCGCAGTGACAGCCATTTCTGTTCGGTCTTAATAAATCAAAAAATTTAGCCATCAGCCTATACATTTTGTTTATTTACGTCATCGCAATATTCTGCTCAATACGGACTAAATGTGGTAAATTTTTGTCATCAATTAATATATGTACACTGCGACTCATTTTTCACAGAACGCTTATTTTTGTCATATAAATACATATGTTGTTCAATAATTTGTTGACGTTTTTGCATTGTGAGCCTTTTCATAATAAATTGAATAAAAATTAGATGACCTTATGACACAAGTCACGAGTCATCTATAAAAAAACAAAAAAATCTATAAATGGATCAACCATTTTATATGTAAATATGTATGTCATATTTTTATGCTTATGTTATGTTAAACTTGAATATTATTATTATAACTTGCGGTTTTCCACTATCCTTTTCCAATTTGTCCATATCGTTTAAAAATATCTGGCAACTTTATAATTCAAAGGCTGAGCATCATTTTACACATTCTGAATAAATTAATGTAAACACACAATTTCTATGAGTTTCTGCTTTGAAACTACCAGTTTCAAAATGTATGGCATTCGTCACCAATGAAGCGAAGTTTCTAGCGAAACAACATAGAATCCCTTTCACTTTTTTTAAACATATGGGCGTATAAAACTCGTGCTCTTACTTCTAACTAAAAAAATAATTGACTACAACAGCAGCAAGAATTCAAGTAATTAGTTTGAAAATATCTAAAACTAACCAAAATGTACCACAATATTACCTTTGTAAATATACATACATACATACATACATACATACATATGTAGTATATAAATACATACGTATGTATGTCCGCATGAATGATTACTGACTGAAAGCCAAAATAAATTTGAAACCATTTTTCTACAAATAACGTCAAGCATAACTGAATAATTGGCTTCTTCTTTATTTAGTGCTGCTAATTATGAAAAATTTTACAAACTCTAAGATTTTGTTTTGATGAAAAAATTGTCATTGATACTTTGCTCAGACTTTAAAGAAAGTGTTTAATGAATTAGAAAACGTTGAACAATATACATAAATAAATATGTAAGTACTTATGTAGCTGTAATAATATGCATATATACAGTTTTATAAAAGGTCTGTAGATATTAATCATTTAAAGAAAAGTTTTGATAAACTATAGTGGTTAAGTTGCTTTTTAAAGACTTCTCGTCAAAATAGTTTCCATTAAGATATTAATAATTAGAATAGACATAATTTACAATTTTAAATACAACTAACTACAGTAATACCCAGCTTAAGGAGTGATATAAAATATTTCTGTAAGCGGTCATTATTTGATGAATGTTTATAAAAAAAAATACTCAGCAACAAAAACTTCTTCGCTGAATAAAAGATAGAAACGGATAATTGATTAAAGTCTCTTAATTTATACAAAAATTATTTTAATCTTTTTTTTACGCTTTTTTAAGTATCGCCCTTTAAAGATTCGAAAATAATTTTATTTGTTTCCATAATTAATTAGTTCTCAATGATTGACCGATTAGCTTTAAATTTTGTCGACTAAGTTTAAACATTTTTAATCGCTTAGTAAATATTAATTTTTTAACCATAGGTACTAATTAACCTTAAGAAGCAGGGGCCAAATTATGGCATTCGATATCGATCGAAATTTTACTCGAACGATCGAGTTCGCTGTGCCTTAGGTATAGAGATTCTAATAAGAAGTGTAAAATTTCGATCACGTTCGAACGCCGTAATTACTGTATTCTACTGGTCAAGCCCTTTCATTTGATACCAATATTGAGGGGGTTCAGGAAGTTTAAAATAACAGGTTTGACCCATATATAAATTTATTTTCCGCCATTTTGTAGTGGCGGTCAACACGAATTTTAATTTTTTTATATTGACTCTCTCGGTTGTCTAGAAGCTAAAAAAATTGATTTTCGTTTGTAAATTTTTGGAAAATATATTTAAAAAAAAAATATTTGCCTATAACTTTACCGACTAGAGTCCGCTTTATCCAAAAATTTTCACGAATATGTCTTGAGGCATACTATATCTACAAATAGTAGTAAAAACTTAAAGCAATAATTTTTCATGTGTATCTAACTATAAATGTTGAAAATATAGGATGATTCATCCTGAAGTACCAAGAGCTAAATACTATTATATCCATTAAAAATAACGGTATGGAATGGTGGAAACATTGAACTATATTTCTTTAAAAATGAGGCAAATCAGAATGTTGCCGCCAATGCTAATCGTTATCGCAACATGTTAACGGACTATTTGCTTCCTGAAGCGCATGGTCTCGGTGAGCTTTGGCTTTAACAAGACGGCTCTATGAGCCATAAAGCGCGTGAAACAATGGACTTGCACAGAAATCATTTTGAGCACTTCAGATTTCGCTACGGTAGATTGACCACATAGTTTTCGCGATATTATTATTCTTTATAACGATTACACAAATTTTAAATTCACTTTCAAATTTATATGTTTTTTTCTTTTTTATAAATCAAACCTCCAATGAATCACTCATTATAACAAATAATGTAAGAAGGCATTCGGCAAAAACAATATTTTTTTCTTTTTGTAACATCATATGACCTAATCTACATCTATGTATGTGCAATTTAATTTTTAGGTTCAATTTAAGTTTTATAATAAAAACAGTTAAAAATTTAAAAAAAGAATTTAGTCAACTGGACTGAGAAATGTACAATTTTGCTTGAAAGTTAGTACAATTGTAAAATCTTATTTTGCATCCTTTTAATGCACTGAGTTAGTATGTCATTTAAGTGTTAATTTAAATATTATATTTTGTGTTTAAATATAACTTTAAGATAAATAACATTTAAATAAGAAGTACATAAACCTAATATTAGTATTAAAAAATTGCAAAAGTTTTACATTCGTCACGTTTACTAGAGGCCTCCACGTAGCAATATTTATTGCCGCATTTGTAAAATTTTATTGCGTCCATAGAAATTGCGACGTATATACTGCAAATTGCCATACATATGCAGCAATTTATCATTGCTTTGCTGATTGCTTTAGAAATTATTGCTGCAATAAGCTGGCAAATTCGTTTCATTTTCATTGAATTTTTTTTGTTTTTCTTTGCAAAAACAAAGAAAAATTAAAATAATTTTACCTGACAATAATAACTAGGTGTAAGATATTCAGAAGAAAAAAAAAATAAAAAGTTAAAACAAATAATTAAACTTTATAAATAAATTAATTGTGTCGTGTTTTCCACCCAATAAAAATAGTCTTACTTTAGCAATAAAGTGTCATTATTCTAACGACGTTTTTTTATGAAAATTGCTTCGTGGAGATCTAGCGTTGCGTACAGATCAAGTTAAATTATATAATAGCCAAAAATATAAACCTGTAATTAGCGTTTACATATCTTTTTAATACACAATATTTAAATAAGGCTTATATTCATAAAAAATTTAATTTATTTTAAATCTATTTTAAGAAAAACTTGTATCAACAATTTTTAATAAAAAACCTTAAAAACTCATTTTAAATTTTATCAATATGGAAGTAAATCTTAAGTGCCTTTACTGAGTTTTTAACTAAAACTTTTTTTATATGTATGTTAGAAACACTATGTCTAGCTCTGAAATGCAATTTAATACTTTAATATAAAATTTTAATCCAAAATTGCACCCCTTTATAAATAGGTACTTTCACATGTGATTTTTATGTTTGTGTGTATGTATGTAGGACCCTTGATAATTGTGTAATTGTTTGTAAAAATATTATATTTTACGCAAATAGTAAAATTTTGCCATTTGACAGTTAACAACAAAAGAAATAATAATAATAATGATGACAGGTATAACATAATAATACCAACAGAATTTGAATGACAGTTGCAATGCCAAGAGAAAAATAGTTACACATTTACATTGTTTAAAGTAGGAAAAAGCAAATAGTAAATCCCCTTGAACTACTATAGAGCTATGTATGTAAAAAAAATAAATATTAATGATTTTGGGTGAAAAAGGTGCGAAAACTTTGTACAAATTTATACACCTATTGTCTAACAGCCAACAAAAAAAATGAAAAAAAGAAGAGTATTCTTTTTGTTTATGAATGTCATTCGAATGACGCGTCACAACCTGACATTTTTGTTAAACTGATATTATGCTTCTTGTATATTATTGTTGTCTTACAAATGTAATGTGTACACATTTGTTGTTTATTTTTAAGGCAAAATTGTAAGAGCACGTCTGTACAACGAGTGGTGGTTAAGGGATTAACACACATTTAAGTATTTGTTTATAAAACATTAACTATTGTTTTGCTCCATTTTCGAGAGGTTATTGCGTGGGATTAACAAAAATCTTTTCTTTCCTTTAGTTCTATGCACATTGTTCTCACCTAATGATGAGTTTGAGGAAAAGTACTTTATTGAGAAAATAAACAAGGATTAAAGGGATTAATAAAAAACTAAGACTTAAAGTAAGTTAAATAGTTGAGATTACGCAAAATTGTTTAATATTTGAAATAGCATTTACATTTATATAAAGAGAGAAGCAATTCAAGGAAATTATAATCTTGATCTATAACGATAAAAAAATTAGGATTTTTGCCAACATAGAAACAAAAGAAATGCAAATCTGTACATATGTACCTACATACATATTTAAAATTTCAGACAAAATAAATTTTGTTTAAAAAAATTTATATCAAAAAAATATCGTGTGTAAATATGTATGTATGATATATTAAAGAATAATTATTAATTATTTCAAATTAATTATTAAAAATTTTTAGTTAAACTTCTTTTGTTATATGAAGCATGTATCAAACGTATACTACGACCCACTGTGGTCTGGCGAGCCACATTTTTTGGCCAAAACTCAAATTTTTTTTCCTATAGTTGTTGTTGGAGTATTATAGCAAACACTTCAGATAAACAAAAAAAGTAATTTGTTTTTGAAAATTTGATTTAACTGTTACTCTATGAAGTGGGAAAGTTCAACACTTTAATTGCAGTGGTTGACTGAAACACGTGGTGTAGTTTTTTGTTTAATTTGAGTCACAGGTTACACGGAAATAAGATAGCTATTTAAATCTATTAGCTATGAATATTAATGATTAAAGTATTTCAATTTATAATAGTAAAATATTTAATAAAAATTATGGTAATAAGAAATTACGTCAAAAAGTTTCATAACCTCAAAATCAGTGATTTTAACTTTTTATTAAAAAACTTACAAATTTCAAGCGATTTCAACGAACCAAAAACACACAAAATTTCTGCTTGTTGTTGCATATTTTAAGGAAATCAATTTTTGTTTCAGGAAACTTTTGCTTCAAAAATTGTGATTTACTCAGAGTTTGGCAAAGTGGAAATAAAAAACAAGAAAAAACCGAATTAATAAAAAGTTAATAAAATTTATGTTTTTGTGTTACTATACCTATGTGTTTTTTATTTGAATTCATGTACACAACTGAATATTTTAGTTTTGGCCAAAAAATGTGGCTCGCCAGACCTATGTGCACTGTGGCGGCTATAGGCTTCATTGTTTAACGTATACGTTATGGGTTCCAATATATCATGTAATATTGATAAAATATTTAAGCAAAATATTAACGGAGGCTGTAAAAAGCAATTAAATAAAACACTTAGAAATGTTTGAGCAGATAATCTGAAGTCATATGCAAAAATTCCACCAATAAAACATTAATAATCGTATATACAAAATCGGCCCAGAAACATGTAGCATAGTGGGTAGCTCCTTCAGCCAAAACTAGAGAAAATATTTGGGGTGGGCAGTCGTGAGTTATTCGGCGCAACCATGTTCAAATGGATAGATGCCAATTTAAATTTCCTTTTTTGCACTATAATTTTGTTTTGATTCCTGTTATTTTCTGGAAAATCTGCAAATATTTTATTAGTTAATTGCTGTTGTTCCATTTTTAAGTCTTTCATTTTATTTAAAGAAACCCTCAAGCGCTGAAATAATGAATTTTTTTTGCCATTTAAATTTTTAGTTCTTCAAAAAGCTGCCTTTTTAATTTTTATTTTGGTCTGGATTTGTCAACTCTACCGCTTTTTTCTCTTTTATTAGCTTTGGTTTACAATTGAAATTCAATATTCGAAGGTGTCGTCCATTTATTACTTGATTTCCTTCTTATTTCTTTTGAGACAGACTTCATTTCATAGAGTATTTTTGAATTTTCCGTTATAGTAGTCTTAGTTCCATTAGATGCCTCATTAAGAAATTTATTTCATTTATTATTGCTATGACTTCCGCGATACAGATTGTTTTCAGAATCGATGGAAGAACTATAGCTCAGCATAGTACTTTTTAGAGGCGATTGCAATTTGGCTGTTACGCCTACATGTTGGACTTCTATGAGATATGATTTTGAATTCCATTTACGTTCGACAGGGTTATCAGAAATTTTTCACGATTGAACTTATTTTTTTTTTTTTAAGTTAAAAATACAATGAATAATGGTAAATTAAATACTACTAGAGGTTCATAGAGGTTCAAAATTTAATTTTAAAAACAAACATAATTAGGAAGAAAAAAAAATCACCTTGAAAAGTGCGCTTACGTTTTACTATACAAAATAATTAAGGCCACTTAAAAATTATTTTTTAATTTTGGGTGAAAGTAAAGCGATTGATTTTAGGGCTACTTAAATAAATTTATCTACATATGTATATACAACCAATCCTACGGCATCCTTAAGGTATTTGCAATCACATTGCATATGTTTAGGTGCTGGTTTGATAGCTTTTTTTTTTGCAGATGTTTTTTCTAGACATGTTTTTTAAATTTTCCATTATATTCTTAGTTACCATTAAAAAAATTTAGATATTTTACACCCTGATGTTGCAGGCGAATTTAAATTATTAACGCATTAAAGTTTTGTTTATAGTTTATTACATATCCGCTGTTGTCTTATCAGCTTTTATATGTTTACCAAACGGTTGCTGTTCTCAGGGTACACCATGGTGTAATTACGTAAGGTGATAGCGTAAAGAGAGTGTTTTTTGACCTCTTTTTATATATGGAATTGACAATTCTTGACACTGAAATCTCTTTTTTATATATGGAGTTTGACAAACATAGGCACACAATAAATTAATCAACTGGGCTGGCACCGCCACCTGCATAAGTGTACCCTAGGCTTTACAGCAGTAAGTTTATGTAAAATAATTTTACAACATTTACATAGTTAAACGCACAATTTTGCATTGACTTCTATTAATTTTTGTTTAATAGAAATATGTAATTACATATCTAATCGGACAATAGTCTTGTTACAATTTTCATAAACAAAAGGTAGTGAAAAATTGTTGTTGAAAGTTAAAAGGTAGGTGGAGATAGAATAAAAGGTTTGTTTGTTGTTAGCATCCATTACTATATGGTTATTAGGCCACTTTTATTCCAAGGATTTGGCGAAGTGTCTCATTATATGTGGTATGGTGTTTCTTTATTAATAGTGACGGACAGTGGAGGCTAGTTTAGTATACGTCTTTTAAATTTAATTATTATTATATTAGTAATTATTAAAAAAAATATTTATAAATGTTTTGTGCAAGTTTTTGTCAATTGTGATGTTTTTATTTTTGTTGATTTGACTGTGTTTTACTTTGTTCTGGTGTAACAGCTGTTAGGTGTTGCCATACTGATCGTAGTGTTTTATTTTTTGAAAACATTTTTAAATATGTTATCATTAGTATTGACTTATAGATGGCGCTAAATTACAATAGTTATTTTATATTACATATTTAAAAATTATTTTCTTTTTAATTGATATTTAAAAAACGCAAATTTGGTAAAGTTGTTTAAGAAATATATATAATTTTAAATGAATTTAAAATTTTTCATTGATTTTTATTATTGTATTACTTATGGACAAAAACTTCGCAAAGTTGGTATGAGAGGAATGGATAGTTCGAATAACTGCCATGGAAGTTCAAATATTAACAGCTTTACAGGATAAATACATGTACCTGGGTTCAATTCTCGTTCCGTGAAGCTGTGAAATGAAAATTTTTCTGCTGTAAAAGGTATGGTGACACCATATGCTATGACACAAAAAGTTTTCACTTCACAATTTCACAGAACGAGAAGTGAGCCTCTGGTAAATAAATTCAAAATTTTTTCGATAGAGAAATGTGTTTATTTAAAAAATTTTTTTTTTAATAATTTTAAAATTTAAGCATATTATAGAAAAAAATTATCTTAAATATTTTATTTCTTTATATACAAGTTAAAGTAAATTCTTATACACGCTTCTTTTGAAAAATCATCCGTTTATATACATTTTCTAATTTAACTATTGTGTTTAGAAAATTGGCTTTTAATTCCCTATTTGTAGAAAATTTTGTTTGAAATACAATGTATCGTTGATCACAGGTGAAAAGGTCTTAACTCAAACAACTGTAACTTTGCAGGAGAAGGCAAAAACGTAATAGAAAATGTGTTATCAAATTAAAGTTTTTTTAATTGCTTGTAAAACTGCTATTATTATACTAATGCATTAAATTTTTGTGTAGAGGAGTATTTGTGTGAAATGTAAATGTATATATTTATTACTTAAATAATTTTTCTCTTGAAAAGATTATTTGCAGCTCTACCCGTGAGGCTGCTATTGTCGATCCAATAGATCCTGAAGCTGTTATTAATGTTGTTGAAAAAGAAAGTGCTAAGCTTTCCAAAGTTTTAAATACCCATCATCACTGGGACCATGCAGGTGGCAATGAAAAGCCTATGAAACTTTTCAACAAACCTCTAGATGTTTATGGAGGCGATGAACGCATCGCTGCTCTTAATCATAAAGTGACGCAGATGATCGTTTAAAAATTGGCGATTTAAATGTCACCTGTCTGTTTACACCTTGTCATACCACAGGTCACATATGCTACTTTGTTGAGGCCCCTAATGGTGATAAATGTGTCTTTACTGGTGATACTCTGTTCCAGGGAGGATGTGGTCGTTTTTTTGAGGTCACTGCTGAGCAAATGTATGCTGCATTGGTGGAAAAATTATCAGCTCTACCCAAAAAAAGAGAGGTTCTTACGTGGGATTAACAAAAATTTCTTCTTTCCTTTAGATCTATGTACATTGTGAGTTTGAGGAAAAGTGCTTTATTGAGAATATAAAAAAGTATTCAAGGGATGAATAAAAAACTAATACTTAAAGTAAGTTAAATAGTTGAGATTATGCAAAATTTTTTAAAATTTGAAATAACATTTACATTTATATAAAGAAAGCAGCAATTCAAGGAAATTATAATCTTGATCTATAACGATAAAAAAATTAGGATTTTTTC
This sequence comes from Phyto melanocephala, assembly GCA_941918925.1. Taxonomy (NCBI): domain Eukaryota; kingdom Metazoa; phylum Arthropoda; class Insecta; order Diptera; family Rhinophoridae; genus Phyto; species Phyto melanocephala. The sequence goes on from OW799235.1 coordinate 18,160,942, forward strand.
TAACATAGAAACAAAAGAAACGCAAATACATAAGTACGTACATATTTAAAATTTCTTATAAAATAAATTTTATTTAACAAATAATATTAAAAAACACTAAATATGTATGTATGTTTACTTATGCCAACGAACAATAAAAGATTTAAAACTAATTATTAAACATTTTTAGTTAATTTTTGTTTATTATTTGTAGCATGTATCAAACGTATACTACGACCTACTGTGGCTATAGGCTTCATAAAATTGTTTAACGTATCCGCTATGGGTTCCAAAATATCACGTAACGTTGATAAAATATTAAAACAAAATATAAACGGAGGCTGTAGGAAGCCATTAAATATAACAGTAAGCAAAGGTTTGATCAGATAATCTGAAGTCATATGCAAAAATTCCACCAATAAAACATTAATAATCGTATATAAAGCAAAACGATAACTTTGCAAGAGAAAGGTTACAATAAAAGCGACACCTATTTGTAGACTACCGAAAAATTCGGCCCAGAAACGTGTTGCATAGTGGGTAGCTCTTTCAGCCAAAACTAGGGAAAGTATTTGGGGTGGGCAGTCGTGAGTTTTTAAATATTCGGCGCAACCATGTTCAAATGGATAGATGCCAATTTGGATTTCTTTTTTTGTACTATAATTTTGATTTAATTCCACTGGTTCTTGAAATTTTGGAAAATCTGCAAATATTTTATCAATCGATTGCTGTTGTTCCTTTTTTGAGTCTTTCAATTTATTTAAAGAAAATTTAAGGCGCTGAAACATTGATTTCTTTTTGTCATTTAAATTTTTATTTTTACTTTGGACTTTATCTTCAAATAGCTGCCTTTTCAAATTTTGATTTTGTCTGGACTTGTCAACTCCACTTCTTTTTAATCTTTTATTAGCTTTGGTATACAATTGAAATTCTATTTTCGAAGGCGTCGTCAATTTATTACTTGATTTCCTTCTTATTTCTTTTGAGACAGACTTCATTTCATAGAGTATTTTCGAATTTTCCGTTATAGTGGTGTCAGTTCCATTGGATGCCTCATTAAGAAATTTATTATATTTGGTATTGCTATGACTTCCGCGATACAGATTTTTTTCAGAATCAGTTGAAGAACTATAGCTCAGCATAGTACTTTTTAAAGGCGATTGCAATTTGGCTGTTACGCCTACATGTTGGACTTCTATGAGATTTGATTTTGAATTTGAATTACGTTCGACAGGAATATCAGACATTTTCTTCGTTTGATTTGTTTATTTTTTATTAATAAAGTTTTAAAATATATGCACGTATGTTTTTTATGGATTACGGTTTGAATAATTAAAAATGAATTTTCAAAATTAAAATTGAAAATTATTAATATGAATGGTAAATTAAATACTACTAGAGTTTCCAAATTTAATTTTAACAGCAAACATGATTAGGATGTAAAAAATCAACTTGAAAAATGTGCTTACGTTTTTCTATACAAAATATTTAAGGCCACTTAAGTTTTTTTTTTTATTTTTTGTGAAAAAAAGTGATTGATTTTTATTTATGTACATATATAAAACTTATCATATGGCATCCTTAAGGTTACTTAGTATTTGTAATCACCTTGCATATGTTTGGTGCTTTTTTGATAGCTGTTTTTCTGGCAGATATGTTTTTTATATATTCGATTATATTTTTAGCCACAATAAAACAAATTTAGACATTTTACAGGCGAAAGGTGATTACAACTGATTATTAATAAAAAAGTATTTAAACGAAAACACTACTTGTAATTCAGTCATCTGTTTGATGCCGCAATACTCAAATATTTATTATAAAAATATATTTTTAATTACATACATAACAAAGTACATTGTATTAAAATTTTGTTTATAGCTTATTGCATAATATAAATATAATCATCTGGCATCGCTATTGTCTTATCAGTTTTTATTTGTTCACCAAACAGTTGCTATACCACAGTAAGTTTGTATGTAAAATAATTTTACAATATTTACATAGTGAACGCACAATTTTGCATTTACTTTTATTAATTTTTGTTTAATCGAAATAATTATCGAAACGGACAATAGTCTTTATTCATAAAAAAGTGTGCAAGTGCGATAGAGAGTGAAAAATTGTTCTTTAAAAAAAGTGGAGATCGAATAAACCTGTATCAAAGCAACTAACTACATGCTATTTTGAAAACACACATCTGCTTTAATCTTGAGATACAAATTTCCTATTATCTAAATTCAAATAAATGCTTCCATTTTGGCCACGTTTTAAACAAAGTGTAATACGAAATTTAACCGCAACATATTTTCGAGGTTTGTTGGTTGCTAGCATCCGCTTCTATATGGTATTTAGGGCCTTTTATTCCATAGATGTACATACATATGTGGCCAAAAGTGTCTCATAATAAAAATATGGTATGGTGTTTGTCTATTAAAAGTGAAGGACAATGGAGGCTAGTTTAGTATACATCTTTTAAACAGAATTATTACGCTAATTAGTAATTATTTAAAAATGTTTTTCTAGCCATTTTTAGAGTTTTTGTTAATTGTGATGTTTTTATTTTTGTTGATTTCACTTTGAGTTTTACTTCGTTCCGGTGTAACAGCTGTTGGGTGTTGCTATACTGATAGTAGTGTGTTTTTATTGTTTGTAGGTTTTTGGTTATTATCTTGGATAAATTTTGAAAATTTGTTATCATTAGTATTGACTTATAGATGGCGCTAAAATTACAATAATTGTTATTTTAAAAATTATAAAATTTTAAGAAATATTTTTTCTTTTTTTTTAATTGAAATTTTAAAAACGCTAATTTGATTTGTTTAAGAAATATATATAATTTTAAATGAATTTAACATCTTTCAATGTTTTCATTATTATTATCTATTCAGGACAAAAACTTCGCAAAGTTGGTTTGAGAGGTATGCATAGTTCCATTGAAGATTTAAAAATGGCTGCCATGCAAGTTAAAATATTGCCAGCTTTACAGGACAACTACATGTACCTGGTAAATAAATGCAAACTTTTTTTGATAGATAATAGATAGTGTTTATTTATACAACAAATTTTTTATAATTTAAAATCACTTTCTTTTATAAAATATAGTTATAATTTTTTGTTTTCCTGCTTTTTTAAAAGAAAAAAAAAGAAAAAAATTTGTTTTTTGAACAATTCTAATATTTTAATTGTTAATTGTTAAAAAAATTGTAAAAACTTTCCCTGAAGAAGCTATCCAATGTGGTAGCGAAATATCGGAAAATAAAATTAAAACTACTTTTTTTTATAAAAAAAAAGTGATCTCAAGCTCAATACAAGAAACAACTGCTTATGTAAATTTGTATATACAATTTTGAATAAATTCTTATTATATAGGTACATACATATGCATGTAGGTATCAAGCTACTTTTGAAAAATCATCTATTCATATAAATTTTCTAATTTAATTATTGTGTATAGAAAATTGGCTTTTAATTCCCTTTGTAGAAAATTTTTTGAACAATTTTGTTTAAAATACAATATATCGTTGGTCACAGGTAGAAATGCCCTAACTCAAAGAATTGTAACTTTACAGGAGAAGGCAAAAACGTAATAGGAAATGTGTTATCAAAATGTATTTTTCTTTTGTATAATTGCTTGTAAAACTGCTATTTTTTATACTAATGCAGTAAATTTTTGTGTAGAGGTGTAAAATGCATTGAAATCAACGAAAAACGCAATTTCGTAAAAAATACGAGTTAGAGCCTTTCTACTTGATGCCATCGGTCGACTTGTACTTATGTATGTAACTACTTAAATTTTAAACAAATTAAATACCTATAATAAAAAAAAATGTATGTGTGAAAATTTATTACTAAAATAATTTTTCTGTTAAATAGATTATTTGCAGCTCTACCCGTGAGGCTGCCATTGTCGATCCAGTAGATCCTGAAGCTGTTATTAATGCTGTTGAAAAAGAAAGCGCTAAGCTTTCCAAAGTTTTAACTACCCACCATCACTGGGACCATGCAGGTGGCAATGAAAAGCTTGTAAAACTTTTCAACAAACCTCTAGCTGTTTATGGAGGCGATGAACGCATTGGTGCTCTCAATCATAAAGTGACGCAAGATGATCGTTTAAAAATTGGCGATTTAAATGTCACCTGTCTGTTTACACCTTGTCATACCACAGGTCACATATGCTACTTTGTTGAGGCCCCTAATGGTGATAAATGTGTCTTTACTGGTGATACTCTGTTCCAGGGAGGATGTGGTCGTTTCTTTGAGGGCACTGCTGAGCAAATGTATGCGGCATTGGTGGAGAAGTTATCAGCTCTTCCCGATGAAACAAAGGTTTTTTGTGGCCACGAATACACTTTGCAAAATATGAGCTTTGCTCGACATGTAGAGCCACAAAATGAAAATATTCTGAATAGAATCGAATGGGCCAAGCTACGTAGAGCTACAAAATCGCCAACTGTGCCTTCTACTATTGCCGAGGAAAAATCATGGAATCCTTTTATGCGGGTACATGAAGCCACTGTACAGAAACATGCTAATGAATCAGATCCAATACGCACCATGGGTAGTCTGCGTAAGGAAAAGGATAATTTTAAGGCTTAAAAAGTTTCTTCAGCCAAAATATTGATTTGTTGCATTTTTTATTCTTATATTCTTTTGGGGTTTTTTTTCAGAATTTTTATACATAATTTTAAACTTTTTTTGTTTTTAATTTGTAAGATAAATTGTGAAAATTGAATTTTTGTTATAAATTGAAACAAAAAAATATGTATAAAATAATATATGTACATAGAATTTAGGTTTTGGTTAGTTAAAAAATGGTGATTAGTAGTTAATGTAAAAGCAACCATTGTTATGAAGTTATAATAAAATTTTCAATTTAATTAATATGGTTAATATTATTTTTAATATACCGTTTACAGTTTGTTCTTAATTAAGGTAACAGCTTTTATTCTTAGTTCAAGTGGCCAACATTATTTCATTTTTAGGAGGGTTACTCCGTAATTCGATTCGAAACTAAAATTTTTCAAATTTGTATACTTAACTCATTGCAATTTGAAAGTGTTTTCTTTCGAATCGAATTACGGAGTGCTTCCCCAGATTTTTAATAATACTGCCAATAAAGCCATAATGTTTAGCATTTCACAGCACTTACATTTTGTTCTCAATAAAAACAGCGATCCTTGTGATTGTTCTGAAAACAGAACTTGAATATTCTTGCCAATAAATTATCCGTTAATATTGTTTTTATCTGTATATTACCTTGCCAAATGTACATCCATTTACTTATGTATGTACATAAATCTTAATTTTAATGTCAAATAATTTGCATTTATTATCTAAACCAGACCTGGGGGATCTCAATTACATTTCAATTACAATTACATGTAATTTGTAATTGAGGTAGTCTAAATTACAATTACAAGTAATTGTAATTGAAAGTAAGGACTTAACTCAATTACAATAAAATGTAATTGTAATTGAAAAATGTCAATTACAATTACTTGTAATTGTTAATTGAAAAAAATCAAATACACATTACATGTAATTGTAATTGAAAATGTTCAATTACTAATTACAAGTAATTGTAATTGTAATTAATCAACAAATAATTACTTGCAATTGAACAAAATTCAATTACATTTTTAAAACCATAAAATAAAACTTAAAATTCTTAAAACGATTTTCTAAATTATATGAAAAAAAATTGTGTTATTTAAAGCAAATAATAAATTTTTTTAAATTGGTTCCTTGTCTTAATTATTTTTCAATCAGGTATGTGATGAAAAACGATCAATTTCATTTCGATCATTATTGAAATTTCAATTCGGACGTGTTCGTAACATTTTTAAACTGAAAATTATTAAATGGTAAAGACTGGCTTATATAATATGTAATTGATAATTTTTGTAATTAAATACTTTTTTGACAATAAATGCTTAAAAAAGTAATGATTACTTGTTTTTTTTAAATTACTTAATGAAAAATTTTTTTTCCAATTACATGTAATTGTTATTGGAATTTTTTCAATTACAACTACATGTGTGTATGTTATGTGATTTTAATTGACTTTAGCATACTGTAACAAAACTAAATAATCTTAAGCACTAAAAATATGCTATTTACACGATATGCTGAATTGTCAACATACATTTGTTGGCATTGTTAAGAAAGTGTTAGCGGTTTACACCATATGCTGGCACTTGTAACAAATTTTAAGCATAAATTTGCTGATTTAACATTTTGTCTATACTAAGCTTTACACATAAGTAAATGAATGCTATTGTATAAACTACAATCTTAAGTGAAATTTATTATTAACTAGCTAATACCCGGTGTGCTTCGCCACCCCCATCGTAATGAAATACTTTTTCTAAATCAACCATTTCTTATTCAAATAATCATATAGACGTCAAAGTGTCTCTTGCAAAATTTGGGTACTCTAACTATTATCGCTTCCCAGATATACGAATTTTTGTATTCAATTGCTATGAGAGCTGCCACGCCCACTATTTCTAATGTACCTATTTTTTCCAGAAATGTTTATTTGGGTGTCAAAGTTGCTCTTGCATTAACTTTCGTGATATATAATATTTAATACTTACTGCCTGTTCAACGATGTCGAAAGAAAATCCAAGCGAAATTTCATTCGTACAAATACGTTGAAAACAAAAATAAATTTTTAGTTTTTGTTGTTGTTTTCAATATATTTGTACGAATGAAATTTCGCTTGGGTTTTCTTTCGACATCGTTGAACAGGCAGTTATTCTTTAATACAAACACACATTGATTTTTATATATGTATATAGATATATATATAGATATACATAGATATAGATATAACATTAAAAATTATTTATTATTACGTATTCACGATTGGTTTTTCAGCAGAAATCAGCTAACATTTCTAAAAAGCACATGCCGTTATATAATTTTTTCATGTGCGATATGTCTTGGTGGAATTTTTAATCATGCTCATCAGATACCCTGCCAAAATTTTTTGGGAAAAATAAATGCATATGTTCTAATTAATTAATCTGGTTCGAAGAAACTACCCAAAATATGTACATATGTTCTTGTTTTATACCTGAACCGCAAAATACAAGTATGTTGCTCATAAACGTGTTACAAAGCAGGTACATGCACTTAACTGTGAATAAAATCAACATTTGTGCATCGATTTTCATCATTTATAACTTATTTCATTTCCAGTATACCTAGCTTTCCGAATAAGGACAGAAATGTAAAATATTTGCCGTTTTGAGTTTTTTTATTAAAAATAGTTTTCTGAATAATTTCGAGACAGTTGAAAATGGAAAGATATATGCACGATTGACCTTTGGTGTTTCAATTATTCGCATCTAACCCAGCCGTTAAAGAGTTATATTGAAAACAGTTCGCGTGGTCGCCTTGTTTAGGGGAAAATATTAGCCATGCCAATAAAAAATCTGTACGTGATACGCGAAAACAGAAATCGGATTTAACGAGTTGACATCACTATTTTTTTTGCAGATCAGTGTAATTTGCAGTTTTAGTTGGTTTAAGACGTTATAAATATTTCCAAAACGAGAAGATAAAATTTTTACATTGAAGTTTTTAAATAATTGTTAAAATTAAAGAAAAAGAGCAAAAAATAGTGTGGCTTATAAAGGCATATAAACAAAAACAAAATGTATGTATGTGTTTTTTTAATTGTTGTGTTTGTTGCCGGGATGCATGTATGTACATGCCTTGTCCGAAGTCTTAAAAAGTTTTACCGGCTAATATTTTGATTTATAGGAATTTTTCTATTGCAAATTAACAGGTACTATTTTTATATTAATGAGATACATAATGAATGGGATTTTAATACAAGATTTGGTTAAAAATAATAAGTGAAAGAAAAATCGTTTTCCCAAACAATATCTCTAGTGTAACTTGGTTGTAGGAAAGACTACAAAAATACTATTGTAAATAGAAATATTAAAATATCTTATTTTAGAATGTTTTTAAGTGACATTCACTAAGTGTTTAAATTCTTGACAGATAGTTCCTACTTTCTTCGCTCTCTCCACACGAGATGTTTTGGGGAAAAATTGTATAAGTTTAAACTATTAACTACATGATACAAAACTTTGAAGTTATTATAGGTAAGTGTGTAAGTATGTATGTATATATTGCTGTACTTTAATATAAAGTAGCAGCAATAAATCATCACTAGAAAAAACAAGTAAAAGCGCTATATTCGGCCGTGCCGAATCTTATATACCCTTCACTACGTGTAGTCATGCAATAACAGTAAATTCACGTATGTATGTTAAAAAAAACAAAAAAAAATAAAAAATAAAAAAAAAATTTAAAAAAAAAAATTAAAAAAAAAAATTAAAAAAAAAAAAAATATTATATACATATATAATATATATAAAACAAAAAAAAAATAAAAAAAAAATTAAAAAAAAAAAAAAAAATAATAATAATAAAAATATATATAATATATTAAATAAAAAATAAAAAAAAAATAAAAAAAAAATTAAAAAAAAAATTTTTTAAAAAATTTAAAAAAAAATTTTTTTGCCTCAGCTGGGATTCGATGCCACGTTTTCTCTAACCAGTATACACGTTTGTATGTATGTATGTTGTTGTTGTAATGTTGTTTTTATGAAAAGAAAATCGAGGTGGTCGTGGGTTTTTGCTCATATCTCAGTTGTTTATGTACCGATGTTTCTGATTTTCAATACCGATCTACTCCCGAATATTTCTGATATTTTAATACCTTACCCGGGTCCAACCTATGTCGGGGGGCTTCAAAAAGTTGATTTCAACATACACACGGACAGACGGTCAGACGGACAGACGGTCAGGGCTTAATCGACTCCTCTATTCATAAGCTTTCAGAAAATATATACTTTATGGGGTCGGAAATGAAAATTGTAGAAATTTCACACGGAATGACAAACCTATATATACCCTTTTTCACTGTGTGAAGGGTATAAAAACTATGACAAGTTAAAGAAGAAGAGCAAAATTTTGCATGCTAAACGAAGAGTTAAGGAAGCTACTATTACTACTTGAAAAGAAAAATTCAACCAGTGTTGTCGATTTATTTTTTTTAAAAGATGTAGTTTATCTTGCTAAATAATTTCAAACAATAAATTGGCTTTTTTAAAAGATTAATTTTATATCATGAGCGCTTAAACATAACTTAGGAGAAGGGAACGCAGCGGTGAACCAATTATCAACCAATATTTCAGGCAATGATTAGCACAATATTGTCTTTCAACTCATTTAAATTTGCTTGTTTATTTGCATAACCAATTGACTGGACCATTTCAAGTAGTAACACATTATTTAGGTAATTAGTAAATTACATGAACGCCACCCCCGGGGTCATGTTGCCTTGGCGACGTGTCCACGTATTGGTGTTATTGCTAGTGCGGGGTATAGAGGTATTACCAGCACATCTGGTTGGAGCATAGCACATTCATGGTCGCTTTCCTTAAAGAATCTTGGGTCCGTACTTAAAGAAGTTCGGCAGATTCAGAATCACAAAATACGAAAAATATCTATGCAAAGCGCTGTTTGGATTTTAAAAACATCAAATACAGTTTTTAAACATTTATGTATGAAACTCGCCGGATTTCCAAGAAATTTGTGTACAATTTTGTTTTTCAGTGTTGCCACTATGTGCCACCGAAATTTATGTATATAAACATTATTGTCTACATCGTTGCAGTTTTTAAATCAAAATCACTTCGTTGTTTGTTTTATATGTTAAAAGATGTGTTTTTGTTTTACACAAATTAATGCTAAGAAAACGCAAAAACAAAATAATGCTCGCTCAAAAATGACAACTTCATCGACGACTCGAAAAAAGATGGATATTTACTAAAAAATTTTAACATATAAATATTATATTTGTAGACTTGTTTGGTTGTTGGTATTTATGAGCAATTAAATCTTCTAATCGGAAAGCTATGAATCTTTGAAAAATAAATTGTATAATAATTTTTTTTCTATTTAGTCCAAGGCAAACTTATTCATCAGGTAGTCTGGTTTCGTCAGCAGATTGTTTTTATCTTCCTTTTTTTTTAAATTTCAGCTGTCAAAGTCTGTAGATAAAAAAAAATTATCTCTCCTCTCTCATTTATTTCAAATGTCAAACTTTATATATAAAAACTTAGACAAAACAATTCTCTCCGAACTGCAATTACCTGATGAATAAATATGCCTTGGATTAGTCTTTAGTCTACTGTCGTGGTGGCGCAAACAGACTTTAAAATTAATAAATGAATTAAAACACCACGAATTGTTATACAAAGTAACTCTTACCGACTATTTAAAAATATTTAAAAAGGACGCATTACAAGAAATTGTTATTGCATTAGAAGATTTGAAATCTAATGTTATGCTATCAAGTCCACCGACCATCGACTACAAGATGTCAAAAATAGAATACATGCGTGCTTATGAGAATAATTCTTTTAGCCGCTACACGACTACCGACTACACGGCTACTTTTGTAGCCCGTAGCCAACTTAGGCTAATTTCTACTTTTCTTGGCTACAAAAACAGATTAGTGCTGCCAATACAATAAATGCATGAAATGGTAGTTTTAAAAACGCAATACATTAAATATCGCTATTAAAAACGCGAAAAACTTTTATAGTGGTACCATAAATTAAGTTTGTTTTGTTTTGGTTAACTTTAATACATATGTCAAAACAGATGTTTATTTTTTGTAGTTAGTGGTCGTTAGTCGTTAAAAGAATTAAGTAGCTGGCGACTTGGCTATTTTTGTAGCCAGCTACTTTTGTAGTCGGTAGTCGATGGTCTTTGATTGTGTTTATAGCTTTAGAGTCAATGATATGAAAAGGAAAATTAAAGTGTAAAATGGTGTAAATAGATAAGGTGATAGCTTAAATGAACTAAATTTTTGTCTCTCTTTTTATATATAGAGTTTGACAATTCTTGGCACTCAAATCTCCATTTTATATATAGAGTTTGACAAATATTGGCACACAAAAAAATTAACAGCTGGGCTGGCTCCAGTGTACCCTGCGTCCACTTTAAATTTATGCGCTCAAATGTATATGTTTTAAGCGAAACGTGAACTCAATAGAAAACACTGATACACGTATACATTTGATGTCAGAAAAAATATTACCGTGTTTTACGAAAAGCATAACAATTGTACGCTTAAACATTTTTTTTGTCTATGATTCCCTTCTCAATGTTTTAAGGCGTGCTCTGCAAACAAGCCGTGACTATTTATTTAAACTTTAAAACAAGTCAACTCAAAATTTTCTTAACTGAAATCTGAAAAATTCAGGATTCTTGTACACTGCGAAAAATCAACTGTTTTTGGTTCTTCTACACACTTTTATTAACAGGGGCGATGGTGGATCTGATGTTTTCATTAATTATGCCACATTTGCATTAACGAACATTTTATTTTTTCTAATTTATGCACATTATTAATTTATATATTTATTCATTATATTGTAGTATTTATATGTAAACAAATCAATCTATTTAATCGATTTCTCTCAAACATTACTATCGTCTTTGCCGACCTATGTTACCGTCACTCTTTTAATCTGAGTGCTATTTTTTGAATCTTTTCCAGAATAGCGACTTTCAAGAAATTGCAGATCTGCCTTACCTTCTGCAGTGGCTGTCAAACCACCAGCTGAAGCCACATAACGATTAGGCAACAAGGCTAACGAAGAATCTACTTCGTTACTGCTTATAGTTTGATTTTTCGCCTTTGTTGTGAGAGTAGTTTCTGGTTCGTTTCTTATTTCTAGCGAATATTTTGCCTTTTCTAAGTCTTCTAGAAATTCTTGCCTACAATAGCAGTTGCCCTGCAAAAGACTCATTTTCGATTCAATTTCCTTAAGGAAGTTCTTTACATTTTGAGGTTTTTTAAATACATTTGAGTCTACATAAAGATTATTTTCCGTTATAATTTTCCATTTTTTCATGCTATTGACAACGTCACTGCAAAATGAGGACGATTTTGAGAGGGACATGTAATCAGCACATTTTTTCAAAGGGGCTGCAAGTAAAGATTAACTGCCTGTTCAACGATGTCGAAAGAAAACAAAAAAAAATTTTTTGTTTTTGTTGTTGTTTTCAATATATTTGTACGAATGAAACTTCGCTTGGGTTTTCTTTCGACATCGTTGAACAGGCAGTTAATGAAAATGCGAATATGTTCATATTTAGGATCTGATATCAAATGATAATACCTGATTTTTTTCTTAAATTCTTAGGTTTTGAAATTTCTCTATTTGCCTCTTCGTACATTTGCAGAATTTTAGACATTCTCATATCAGCTTCTTTTGTATTGTAGAGTGGTGCACACTTCGGTGCACATAGATTGTGCATATTGGGTCCTGCAAAAGGTACTCTTGTTCCATAAGCCGATTTTTTGTGCTGCTTTCTGGCTTCCTCCGTCTCATGACAGCGTTGCTGTTTAGCCTGAATAGAACGTTGATTGCAGGTTTTAAATGTTAAAGAGGACAAGAGTTGTTCTACTTTGGAAAGGGCACTAAAGTGAAAGATGGAAAGGCAAAGCAATAGAAAATAAATTGGAAAAAAACGATCTTATGTTGAAATGAATTTATGTTCGTCCATGCAGTACCAAATCGGATATATTATTATTGGACTTAATAAATTAAATTTCACGCCCTACCTACTATTCCTTAAAGAATACACTCCCGGTATTTGATGAGTTCTCAACAAATGATGCAACTTGAAGGCCACACAATAAAGCAAATCCTCTCCGGCCATTATCTGCAAACGCATTAAACGTGTATGATCGTGTATGTGATGACGCACCCACCAGCCACGCCACAGAGCTTGAATCTTTTGGGCCGCTCGATAATAATGCTGTTCAATAAGTTGTTGCAGTTTTTCTTCAACTTTGCGAAAATACATGCGCTGACAATAAAAACGACGCCATTCGCTTTGTATTATTATAGCGGCCTTACGTTTGCGCTTAAATCTCAGACGATACAACCAACCGCGTACATAACGTTGTATGCAGCGACTAGCCTTAAATTGTAGATAATCTTGGATTAGAAGAGAGGTCCTAGGAACAATTTTGATACAGATGTTTTAGTTTTTGTCAAAATATGTATTTCTAGTTTTATACCTTGATATTGGCATTTTTAGTTTGTTCTCGGATTCATTTATTTCAATTTCTTCATCGATTTCAAAGGGCCATTCATCTTTTTCCTCCATAGATTTTTCTTTCATTATTGAGAGCTTTGAAGATGTATCAATAGTTTCAACAAAAGTTTTGGCGGAGGGCTCTACTAAAGAGTTTAAACGTGATCTTTGTTTTCTTTTTGGTGGCATTTGCTTTGTATGGTAAAATTTGTTCTTTTAGAATGGAAAAATATATGTATACATATATGTATGTACATATGTATGTTCGAAGAAAGTCTGATCGAAATAAATATTTTTTATTTGTTTTTGAACAAGAAGATTCCAAGAAAATAATTTTTACAAGACATATACCTTAACAAAAGCGGCAAGCCTTGTGCTATATTTTAACGCTGAACTGACAAACCTAAACAAGATTATCTTAACACCGAATTACTTCGGTTTGCTTCACAGCCAAATTGAAATCAGCGCTTCAAGCGTAACGTTTTCTAGCGTCTAGACAAATTTAAAGAGTCATAATTGTGTCATGAACAATAATGTTTATCTTTATATCCAACACAAAAAAATGGTGGGAGTATATTCAGATGGACAGATAGACAGAAGGACGGACATAGCTAACGGTCATAAAATGATACCAGGACTAAGAAAATATATATTTAAAGGAATGTTTTGCAGCCATTTTCACTACTGTATTATACTAGTCAAGACGTTTTATTTCGTTGGAAAAAATTCTCCGCCATCTTAGACGTTATATTTCGTTGGAAAAAATTCTCCGCCATCTTAGATTTTAACTTTTTAATAGTTTCACGCCATCTCACATCAATATTGAGGGGGTTGTAGTAGGTACATTTTTAATTATTAGAATTGGCTTATAAATTTGTTGTACGCCATTTTGTTGTAGCGGCCATCACGGATTTTTTTACTGTGTGTTATATTCCGTTAGTCAAGCCTTTTTGTTTGCTTGGTTCCATAGGTGAAGGGTATAAAGCTGAAAAAAAGGGATTTTGCAGGGGTTTACCTGATACTGAAGTGATTTAATTTAAGTGAAAACACTAACGATTTTACTATCAGCGTGTCATTGGAGTTGATATGTTTAGATGAATATATTAATGAGCTGTACTCCATTCTAATATGTGCATAGAACTAATGCAATTAATGAAAAACAACTGATGTTTCATGGGTTGATTTTGTTTAATTTCATGAATTGTTTAAGATATGTTTTAGAGAGATATTGAGAAGGAATGCTTTTGCACTATTGATTTGGAAGCATTGAAAATCTTTTTGCTATCGAAGTGTAAAAACTTAAGCTCCCGTTTAGAAGATGTTTTGTTGTTTTATTTTCTCAATTTTCATACTTGATGTTGAAAATACGTTGGATTTTCTTTTAAAAATAATTTTAGGTTAGGTTAGGTTGAAAAGGAGAGGCATTAAAAGCCCAAACCTATGACACGTATACACTTATGCCCAGTTGGCATGTTGTGCGCTCCATATAGAAAACGGAATTCCCAACAAAAACCATAATCATAATCTCCCATAAGTAACGAACTAGTCCAAGAACCCAGTCCCCTCAATGTAATTCCTTATGGAACTCCAGTTTGAGTTCCCCAGGGATTCCAAGTTCGGCATAGTATCCACTGTAAAATGCTCGCGTCTAATATGCCCAAACGCAGGACAATGACAGAGAAAGTGTATCAAAGTCTCTTCCTCGCATGCTCTACATGCGAGCTAGATGGGTTCTCAACTCCGTATGACCTGTGATCACACTGGTTAGTCTTCTAAGTGTTGGTCTACTTAATCTCAGAATTTCCTTTGATTTCCCAAGATTTGATTCACCCCATAGTATTTTTGTCACTTTACCGACATCAGTGCCTTGCTACTTTCTGGCATGTTCCTCCGTCGCCCAACATTTAAGTTCATCCTTGAATCGTTTAAGGGGTTTAAAAATCATTTACAATTCGATTTTGGTCGAATAGGTCCATCGCAGAACATACTAAATCTATATATATAAAAGTGAAACTCTGTGTGTGTGTGTGTTAGCTATAGACTCCGAAACTGTGAAACCGATCGGACTCAAACTTTGGCAAGTTGTTGTACACATACCAGGGAGTGTTTATGGGTGGAAAAAAGTGGGCGGGGCCACACCCATACAAAATTAGTTATCAGTTTTAGCTACTTGCACTTGACCGATTTTTTTGAAACTTTGCACACATATCGAGCTGTCATGATTAAATAATTTCGTGATAAGAAAAGTAGGCGGGGCCACGCCCTTAAAAAAAGTTATAATTTTTAGCTTCTTGCACTTGATATTCAATTAAAATTCAGAATGCATTTTTATTCAATTAGGGGCGTAGCAACTCGCGCCGGGGTTGGCTAGTCTATCTTCTATCTCTGAAACTCTGTGTGTGTGTGTTAGACTCAGAAACTGTAAAACCGATCGGACTCAAACTTTGGCAAGTTGTTGTACACATTCCAGGGAGTGTTTATGGGTGACAAAAAGTGGGCGGGACTACGCCCATAAAAATTAGTTTTAATTTTTAGCTACTTGAACTTGACCGATTTTTCTGAATTTGCACACATATTGAGCTGTCATGACTGTATAATTTCGTGTTAGAAAAGTGGGCGGGGCCACGCCCATAAAAAAAGTTATAATTTTGAGGTACTTGCACTGGACCGATTTTTCTGAAACTTTTCACACATAGTGAGCTGTTATGACTTTACAATTTCGTGAGTAGAAAAGTGGGCAAAAAAGTGTCACGCCCATAAAAAAAGTTATCATTTTCAGCTACTTAAACTTCATCGATTTTTCTGGAACTTTGCACACACATATTGAGCTCTCATGATTATACAATTTCGTGATAAGAAAAGTGGGCAGTGCCATGCCCATAAGAAATAAATTATCTTTTTTAGCTACTTGAACTTGACCGATTTTTTTGAAACTTTGCACACATATTGAGCTGTCATGACCATATAATTTCGTGATTAAAAAAGTGGAAAGGGCCACGCCTATAAAAAAAGTTATAATTTTGAGGTACTCGCACTGGACCGATATTTTTGAAACTTTGAACACATATTGAGCTGTCATGACTGTACAATTCCTTGATTAGAAAAGTGGGCAGAGCCACGCCCATAAAAAAAGAGTTATGATTTTTAGCTGCTTGAACTGGACCGATTTTTCTGAAAACTTGCACACAAATTGAGCTTCAGTTTCGTGATAAGAAAAGTGGGCAGTGTCACGCCCATTAAAAAAAGAGGAAATATTTTGCCTTGCACTTGATATTCAATTAAAATTCAAATGGCATTTTTATTCATTAAGGGGCGTAGCAAGGCGAATTCATACAGGTGAAATTATCAGACCAGCTGATGGGGAAACTTTTTGTCAAAATTGGTTGAATTTGCCTTATTAATGCAGGGAAGGAAAATGTGATTTTTGATTCGGTATAAAACAATTAACTTACGTGTACTTTTTTGATAAGAAATGTGCTAAATTTATGTATATTTGTAGCTTTTGCGTCATTAGTAATGTGTTTCAAACAGTTATATCCTTTTTTAAAAAAAAAATTATTATATAATATGTCTTAACAACTTTTCCATCCCTGATGTACGAATTGGCCTTTACATAAAACATTCCCTCAAAAGTTGCTTTGTTGTATCAATTCGCCGTTGCATATACCTTTTGGATATGCCTTGGGGCGTAGCAACGCGCGCCGGGCTTGGCTAGTAGTATAAATAAAAACAACAATTATTTGCTTTTTATAATAATTAATAATTTATTTAAAATTTAAAATTAAATGTATAAATTAAAATACAAACATTTTTTTTTTAAATTATTCTAAATAAAAATATTTACAAAATTGGTTTTAGTTTTTTTTCACAAATTAATAATAAAAAAAGTAAATTTTGTATATTATTAACATATTTTTAACAAACCACAAAAAAGCAAAAATGGGTTGTAATTAATTTCAGTCATAATTTTAAATAAAAAAAAATAAGTTAATTATTAATATATAATGTTCGTTTTATTGGAGTTTTTTTTAATTTAATTTAAAGTTGCATTGTAATTTGGTTCGAAATATTTTCTTTTAATTTTTTTTTTAAATTTTGAAATATTTACCAATCGTATCGTAAGTGAAACTTAAATGAAATTATAATATTTTCAAACTATAACTATTAGTTTCTGCTTTATTTTAAAGGTATAGTATATATCTACATATATTTTCCTTTTAAATCAGACTAAACAAACTTTTAAATTTTATCTTAATCAAAAATTTAAAATTTATTTCTTGTATAATTAAGTGTTTAAATTATCAATAAGAAAAATATATAAGCCAAAAATTGTCAATTATTTTTACTTGTCTAAAAAACTGAAATATTTAGGTGGAATTTTTGTAAAAGTTTTAAAATAAATCTGTATATTCATTATAATTTTTACAAGTCGCCAAAGGTTTCTACAAATAAACTTGTTTTATAAAAATTTGTTAAATTGTTTAAAATATTAGTTTTTCATTTTAAGTGCATAATTTCGTAATTTGTTTAAATAATACATTAAATTTCCTATAATACTTCTTATAAAAAGTCCTTTTTCTAATAATAAATATTAGTTTTTTTCGTTTAAAACTTGTTAATAATTTTAAATATATTAAACTTATTAAAATATATATATTTTTTTAAAATTAAATTAATAAAAAATTATCACATTCGTAATGCTAAAGAAACATTAAAACAAATTAAATTGTTATAAATAAAAAGTATTAAAAATAGTTTCGAATATAAGAAAAGTATTTATAAAAAAAAATAAAAAAAAAATTTAAAAAATTGTCATCAACTACTATAAACTTAAGTTTTTTTCTTAAATCATAATTTTTTGTCTCTAACTTCTATACTACAATATAAATATACAAATTGCTTAAATATTTCAGTTGTTTGTATTGTTGTGTAATTAAAATTGTATTAATAATTTTGTAAATACTTTCGTCAGTAGATTTTTCTATAACAGTTTGTTATGTTTGTTGTTTGTATTGTTTTTTATGTCGTACAATTATCAATATTAAATAAATTAATGTTTTTTAATGTGCACAAAAACACATAAAAATACAACAAATTCAATGTGCAAATAATACGCCTACAAAAATGTTAAATGAATAATTTGGTATTTTCGTACTAAAAAAATAACAATAAAAAAAATGTAAAAAAATAATGCAAGAAATAAAAATAAAAAAATATATAATAAACAATGGCATAATAATTATGTAAATTATGTTTGTACAGATAATAAAAAAGAAAATGTAATTAAATAAAAAAAAAAAAAAAAATATTGAACAAAAAATAATTTGGAAATAAATTAAAAGAAAATGTACTATGTACTAAAAAAAAATTTTGTTCTATAAACTTGCGGGGAAAGTGATTACGATATTTTTAAAAAGTTAATAACATTCATAATAAACTGAAAGATCAATTAGTTAATTTTTAGCAGTTTACAAACTATATTAAAACACTTGAAAAAGTTTTATAACAGTTAAAAAATTTTATATCAGTTTAAAAAGTTTTATAACAGTTAAAAAAGTTTTATAACAGTTAAATTTTTTTATAACAGTTAAAATTTGTTTAAAAATAGTTAAAATTTTTTATCAGCTAAAAAAGTTGTATGACAGTTAAAACAGTTTTATGACATTCAAAAAAAAAATTATATCAGTTAAAAAAGTTTTATAACAGTTCAAAAATTATTTATCCAATTTTAGAACAAGTTTATAACAGTTGAGAAAATTTTGTAGACCAATTTATAATAGTCATGATTTAAATTTTTTATTAGTAGAATAGGTTAAGACACATTTATAAATTTTACAAAACAGCTTATAACGATTTTTGAAATTTAAGAACCAATTTTTTATATTCGATAAGTCGTATCAAACGTAAAAAACAATCGAATAAATTAGTTTTTTTAAATTTTAAACCAATTCAAAGCAGAGTGTAGTTCATTTAAAAATATATCAAAAATATTTTATAACAGTTTAAGAACTACTTGTGTAAATAGTGTGGAAATTAGTATTATAATTATAACGTAAAAAGATCTTTAAGACTACTTTGTTAACCAGCTTATAACTGTCTATAAACAAATCAGTTTGTATTATAGTTTATAATAGTGTATAAATAATTTTGTATGCAATTATAAAAGCTGGCCAAGATTTTTTGTTGTAAGCACGTTATAAATTATTTTTAAAAGTTTATAAACGCGCTTAGAACAGCTTATGATTATTTTATAAAAGAGAGTTGTTTTTAGACTGTTATACTAAATTAGATTATTAACTGTTATAAATTGGATTATAATCAGTTTTTGATTGTTTGTAAAGTACTATGTAGACACTTAAAACTTAGATAACATATTGTTTTACATATAATATTTAAAAAACCAGTATATAACAGATAAAAAGTAAGTTTTTAAAAATTAATAATCCGGCTTATAATGGTTTTTGGGTTATTTTTTTAAAGTTTAGATTATAATTTAAAACAGTTGATAATCTAGTCTATAAACTTGTTTTTTTAATAGCTTTACTCTATCGTATAACAGTTTGTAATCAAGTTTAAAATCAACAGTTATAAATATTTTATGCTATTTGGGAATCCATAACCATTCTGAATACCCTAAAAATCTTCAATAATCACTTTCCTTGAAAATCTCTTTCCTAATATCTTTCTCTTCTGTCCTATTTGGATCACACTCTCTTTTTTTCAGATTTATATTTTTTCAAACCCTACTATGTCTTACTTAACATCTACACTGTCATTAATGTATTGGTTGAGGTTTGACTTAGACTTGTTTCCGAATTCGGTATGCTTGAGTACATCTTCTTACGATTTTTGGTATGACGTATTATTAAACCTAGACCAATGCACAACACGGAGCCAATAAAGAGGGCAATCATGATCATATAATCTATTTCATCAAAGATAATACGCATTTGATTTTGAGTGCTGGGAACGCGTTCTTTAGTGCTGAAATCGCCGTAAGGTTGGTAAAGAGACTTGAGGGGTTCGGGGGCTGTGGTGGTTGAGGTGGAAGTTGATTTCTCGGAAATGGGTGTTTCTGTGGAAGTTGTGTAAAAGAAAAAGGGCGAAGAAGTTGTTGAGCTTGAAGTTGTAGTAAAAGGCCGTGTAGAGATTATGGAGGAGACAGTGTTTGGTGCTGAGGTCACTGCAGAGAATTCAAAAGGTGTGTTTGTTGTAGTTTCGATGATAGAATGAGGTGCTACATGAGATGACATTGTTTTCAAGGTGGAAGATTCTAAAAGAGTGTTGCTTTTAGTTGCTGCTGAAGTTGAGAATGGTAATAAAGAAGCTGTTGTTGTTTCCCGTGTGGCAACATTTGTAGAAACATAATTCGATGATGTGGAAGAATCTGCAAAATCTGTATTTTCTACTGAATATTTAGTGCTAGTATCGGTGGATGAAATTGTAGTGGATGGGTTTTCCACTTTTTCCATTTTTGAGGTTTCGGTAAGTGTTTCGGTAAAAGTCTCCTCTTTTATATTAGTCGTTGATGTTTTTACGGTTGTTGCCTCTTCCAAAGATTCAGTTGTGCTACTAATTGCAGTAGCTGTAGAGGATGTTTCTACTTCTCCGCTAGTAGAGGTAATATCTTGTTCCAGTTTTGTAATAGGAATAGATTTAGGATCTTCTGTAACTGTGACAGGTGTGTAAAGTTGGTGTTCATTATTCAGTTGTTCTGTAAATGTATTTATACTCGTTGAAGAATCTATTTCTACTAAAGATTTTGGCTCTTTTGTAGACGTTGTTATAGCAGTTGTCTCTGGGCTAGAGGAATTTTCTTCCAATATGTTTCCAGTTTCTGACTTAAAAGTAGCAGAAATTTCTTCAGTAGTAGGATAGATAGAAACTGATGATGTTTCTTCTGATAAAGGTGAGGTTGTTTGGCCCTTATTCAACACTGTTTCATCTATTGTGGAAAAACTGAAATCGTTTGGAAGTACAGAAACATTGTTTTCTTTATTTAATGTTACAACTGGAATATCAGTAGTACTAAAAGATTCTGTATGGCTTTCCTCTTCCAAATCTTTGATATTCTCTTCTTTGTTATATATTATTTCCGCTCTTTCATTTGTTTCCTTATCATCCACACATTTGGGACAGCACTCATCCTCATATGCTATAGTATTTTTACAATTTAGCTTGGGACAAACAGGTGTCAAACATCTTCGATCTCCCTGTTCGCAAGTACAACTGGTACAGCTGCCTTCTTTCCAAAAGGCACCATTCATCATTGGCTTTTGCCAGTATTCAGAGTAACAGCTGTGCATAATTTCCTCTTCCGGACAAATTTGCGTACACAATTCATTCTCTCCGAAACATGAACATTTCGTACACTTGCTAGTCCACCAAGACTGTTTAACACCTACTTGGCACTGTTGCTTTTTGATACATTTGTAAATAGAACAACAATTGCCTGGCAATCCTCGACCCTCAATAACCTCTATGGCCACATGATCTTCGAAACATTTCGGAACTTTTTCACATTTATTGCAAATACATTTCTGACTGTTACAACATCTTTCTATATCTTCCTGAAAGAAAACCTCCCGTTTGTGTCTCTCTTTAAGAGTGTGTTGAGGCAAGTGTATATCATGTAATTCCTCTTCGGGTGGTAGGTCTTCAAAATGTCCGATTTCTTCTGCGAAGGGATCATGATCTAGCAGCTCATCATCGTAGTCTTCAAAATCGTCTTCTTCTCCGTCGTGTGAGGACTTGAGATAACTGTCTACTGGGCACTTTGTGGGACATTGTATGTTTGTGCAGTCTAGATCATTGGAATCTGGAAGAAAAGAAAAAAAGTAAAACAACAAGTTATTAAATACAGTTGGTAATTTAAATATTCTAATTTGCAAAGTCTTTAAAAGTATTGCATTATATACAAAATCCTGGAAATTAAGATTATAATTCTTCTATTATAATTTTATTTATATCTAATTATTTATTCTCATATTATAGTTGCAACTGTTTCGCTATTTTCAACATCCCTTAAAGCTTTTACCGCAAAACAACTTTAGCTAATGTGTGTTCTGTAGCTGTTAATTCTGTGTAAACTCTCTAATGCAATTATTATTAACAAACAAATTTATTTTTAAATATATGTAGTTATATCAGCAATCTGATTACCAACAAACAAAAATCAATATGCCTTTAAGTCATAATTATATGTGAATGTTCATGTGTGTGTGTGTGTGTATAAAGCATCAAATGTCATCAGAACATTTTCCCACATTAATGTCAACAACTAAATGGCATTTAACTTATAATGCAGCAAATAGTAATCATAACTTGCAGTGGCTGGTTACATGTGTTTCGTTACACATACTGATATACAAATGCAAAATTGTATGTATGTGTGGGTATGATATAAAGCGTTTGAGTGTTTGTATTAAAAATATAATGAAAAAAAGGATCTGCAATCTAAAATGCCTTAAGCCATTTAAAATACAAAATATCGCAAGTTAAACAGAGATAGAGAGAGAACATAACTACAAATGCACATATCATTTAAGCGAAAAATGGCTGCGAGACAACTTCAAGTATTGCATAAGCATGCAAGCTACAAAAGTTTTTGTGTGAAGTAGCTCTACCACTCTTTTTGACTTTTTAGAAATTACTGTTAGATTACTTTTTAGATTACTCTGGGCCAAAAAACAATTTTTGTTTTTAATCTTTTTCGGTATATAAAATAATATTTAATTGTTAAAAAAAATTATTTTTAAAAATTAAAAAAAACATTGTGTTAAATTTTTCATAACTTTTATACCCTTCACACCACAGTTTAAAAGGGTATATATGTATAGGTTTGTCATTCTGTGTGAAATTTTTTAAATATTCATTTCCGAACCCATAAAGCATATATTTTTTGAAAGCTTAGGAATAGGGGAGTCAATTTAGCATTATCCGTCTGTTTGTTAGTCTGTTCGTGTGTATGTTGAAATCAACATTTTGTAGCCCCCCCCGACATCGCCAAGACCTGTGTAAGGTATCAAAATATCAGATATATTTGGGAGCAGATTGGTATTGGAGATTGGTATTATAGACACGGTTGTTATTATTTATAAATTTCATATGCCTCTAGAGATTCTCATGAAAAATTTTAGACATATTGATCACTAATCGGCAAAGTTATAGGCAAAAATTATTTAAAAAAAAATATATTTTTTTAAATAAATATATAAAAATTTTTCAAACTCTTAAATAATTTTTGAACACACTCAAGCTACCAAATTATAAGCCGTGATCTCGGAAATTAAGAAAAATTAAGAAATCGATTTAAAACCAACTGAGATATAAGCACTACAGTACAACGGCTTCGGTGTCGGAAGTTTCTATACAACTGAGAGAGACAGTATGGGGAGCAAATGAAAGTATATATAAACTTTACAATAACTGATACAAAAATTTTCAATAATTTTATAGTTTTTGGAAATTATGACAATACGACACTTTGTGAATTAGCCAAATATTTAATCGAACATGTTTTTAATATGCTTGTATATTTGGGTATTAAACTGAGCACACCACTTACATATATACAAAATTGTAAAAAGACAAAAAATTAGTATTTTTAAATGTAGTGAATGCAAAAAGGATGCCGACAATGATAGAACAAATCTAAAATAAACTAGTGACAGACAGTGGTGTTCGCTCGAGAAATTGTGCACCGTGTTTACACAAAAAATATATTTAAATTTGAAAACTTACTCGCATAAATGCTAGTTTTGTTATTTACAAATTACTACCTCGCGAAAACAATTGAGGGATTCACAATGGTGTCATAAAATCATTTGTTCTATAATAATAACATGAAATAATTAAGACTATTGTAAACAATCCCTCATAATTAAGTGTGCTATTTTGAATTTAAATCAGCTGATGTAAAACAATTACAAAAATAAATATTTTCTTTGATAATGTCAAAAACAAGTGAAAAAACAAAATAATAGCCAGTTTGTGCGAAAAGTACATAAACAGCAGAGTCCTTAGCCGATCTTATTTGAAGCCGCCAGTGATTTGTTATCAAAAATTAGCAACTGCGCTTAAATTTGGATGTCGGCCCGATAAAATTATACAAAAACTATTGCGGCTTGACGTAGCCGTTTAGCACAGGTCTCTGCTTATTAAATACGACAGCACAATAAACATAGCGTACAAAGTTCTATTATTATAAGACACTTTTTGTTTGACAAGCAACAACAACATTTTTAAACCATTGTAAAGTTTTAGAACAATATGACAATATGACATGATAAGACACCTTGTGAATCACTCAAATAAATTTCTCATTTCAACCCTAAAAGGTAAAACGTGAATATTATTTCGAAATTCAAACTTACAGCAGAGTTAATAGTTTTCTTAAAATAACTTATTTTGATTGTAGTGGCAACGCACTATAAAAAATAAAAGGTCTTGTAATGCGTATTAACAAAATAGAAGAATGTGAGAAATATGAAACAAGTGTTTTAATGACAAGTTTCTTGTCTATATTTTTAAGGCGTATAAATAAGCTGTTTTACCATTTCTCTTAAACTTGAATCAATCGGTAAAGAAAGTTTTTTATTTTACCGTTTTAAGGCACAAAAAATTATCCTCTGCCCTGGTGTGGTTTGAACTTAAAAAGCATGGAGTGTGAGGTTTTTAGTGTATTAAAGCTGTAGAAAGAGCTTTTGCAATATCTGTTTATAGAGGCGAAACAAATGATATATGTTACGATATAATTATTTGAAGAGCATGGCTGCATCCTTAGAAAATTCAAGTAGGATCTAAATTATTACCACGGCCAACGCTGTTTGCTTTTGAATGGCAGTAGAATGCAACTTTAAAAAAACAAACTTTTTTTAGTAGAGAGATACACTTTTGTATGATTGTCTCAACCAAATTACTGTCTTCTAGATAACAAGGCATTAGCAAGTAGTTAAGGTTTGGTACGAATTTTAAGCTGGCGGAATTAATAGTTGGTTCAAAATTTTTCCTAAATAGCATTAATTAGCCCATTATTGCCAACAAAGAGATTTTGAATTGAAGGATAATGATACGGAGGATCTTTGTTTTTCATTTTATGTAAAATATTCTATTCATAATAGAAACCTTTTTAATTTCTTTCCAACGCTGACCCATCCTTATTTGCGCAACAAGTAGAGTAAGTAATTTAAATACATTTTATTTATTGGGTTATGTTTCATTGGGACAATATAATAATGCCATGAAAACAAGTTTACCGACACTAATCGCGTGAAATAGATCGAGGATAATGGTATTTGTAGAATATGCCTGCAGGATGTTGAGACAGCAGCACATGTAATATATGAATGTCCAGCCTTGGCAAGCAGAACATTTAGGATCACGATAAAGCACACATTTGCACGGCGGTATGAAATCGTTTTATAGTCTGGAGCAAGCGTCGGCTGTGGCGCGGGACTGAGGAGAAATCACTAAGAAATGAAGGGGGTTGAAATAATAGGGGTTTTCAACGATATTCCCCCTCAAACATCTGTATACGGAAATATATAAATTCAAGTGGAATACATTTTCTAAATCATCAACGGTTTTATCAACAGTACTCTTAGATTGAAACTACAAGCGTTGCGTGTAAATATCATCTATTCAAATCAAAATTTAAATAAAATCAGAATTGTAGAATTTTTTGTACCTATAAATCTAGGTTATTCTTTATTATTAAGCTCAACAACATAACTGTTTAATTCCGTACTCTTTAAATATCTCTCTTATAAATTCATGTTTTTCCTTCTTAATAAGTTTACCAATACAACTGTTTTGTCACTTATTCTTTAAACATTTCCTGCAGATGGCGCTGTTTATGTTTAATGTTTTAATCAAGGCATATTCATACAGGTATATGCAACGGCGAATTCGCTGTGATGTTCGCTGTCAGACGCCACATATAAAAAATACACAATAATTTTTTATACATGGAGTTTTTATAATGCTGTTTATGTTTAATATTTTAATCAAGGCATATTCATACAGGTATATGCAACGGCGAATTCGCTGTGATGTTCGCTGTCAGACGCCACATATAAAAAATACACAATAATTTTTTATACATGGAGTTTGACTGTAGCATTCCCCATCAGCTGGGCTGATAATTTCTCCTGTATGAATTCGCCTTGATTTTAATTGAACTTAGTACGCAAATGTATTAAAATTTTTTAATGCCTTTTATTTGACAAATAATCAATTTTACAGGGTTAGGAGAACTTATTTTACATAAGGCAGATAGAGTTGCCACAGTATATTCCGTGAGGGTGGTATCAAATTTTATATTTTAATGATTAAAGTCCCCTCTTTCTTTATTGTATACAATAATACGTAATTGGATCAGTAACTTATAAGTTATATCTTTAACATCTTTATTTTTTAGAATTTATCCTACTGTGCGGCAGCAGCTAGTGACAGCATAAATGTAGAGTTTTGCAAAATTTAGCACAGGCAAATATCAACATATTAACAGGGAAATATATACTTAAGTACATATTAATTAAAAAAAAATTGTTTGTTTGTCCTTTCGCAGCCGCAGTCCCATATAACAACAATAATAATGAACATGACGATAATGACAGGTATGAAAACACGACATTAATAATAATGATGATGACTTTAATGATGACAATTATTAATGTCTAGCAAACTTTAACTTTCATATGTCATTGTCATCAATGCGACAACATTTTTTGTTCTTGTTGTTTATGATGTTACTAATGCCACTGATTTCGCGGCTTCCGCTGACGTTGTTTGACTGTTATTTTATTTGAGCTTCATATACATCCTTGTGTGGGAACACATTTTAAAGCTTTTTTTATTTTGTGAAAAAATTGTCATTTGCAGTAGGTGGCGTGGTTAGTGATGCACTGACATAAAATTTTCCACTTGCATAACATGACATTTCTGGCTTAGAAATGGTTAATGAAATATTTGTATGATATTTTAGTGGATAAATGGTTGCGATGTTGATGATGATGGATTTTATATTTTTTTTGCCATATTTTGGGAAAATATTTACTTTTTGGTTTTTGCCAACATCAAAGCTTTTTGCATGCGAAAATAGTATAGAAATCAAATAAATAAATTTCAAATTTATTTTCTTTTAAGTGCAAAATGCATTATAAGTGGTGAGTGAATATTGAACAAATATTGTTTAAAAAGCAAACGAAAAAGTATTTAAAATCTGTGGATGAATAACACTTTTTATAATTGACATATTTAAGGCTATTAATAATATCACGGGTGACATTTTCTACACTTAAGTGACTACTTTCTCTAAAATTTTGAGTTTAACAAATATTTTGGAACTTAAAAATCAGTGAACTGCTTTACTTCTACTCTAAATGTCTTAAACTAAATGAGAATTATAAAAAGTTATGTATTTGAATGACTTTAAATAAATTTCGCAATAAGAAATTGTATTGTGTATATCTAAGCATATGTCTGAAAATAAGTACTTACGTATCACATTATAAATCAAGTCATTACTAAAACACTTCTTTGTAAGGCAGACGATATGTAATAGGCATAGAAAAGTATGTTGTTTAGTTAGAGCAAGTCATTTACTAGTTTTTGCTCGGTAGTGAGTGAATTTTTTGGAAATAATTTAGATGTAATATATTTTTAAATACATCTTTGATATTTTTAAATACATTTAAAATTTTTTTTATTAAGAAACTAGCCAAACCCGGCGCGCGTTGCTACGCCCCTTAATGAATCGAAATGCATTCTGAATTTTAATTGAATATCAAGTGAAAAAACCTAAAAATTTTGTTTTTTTATGGGCGTGGCATTGCCTTCTTTTCTAGTCAGAAAATTGTAAAGTCATAACAGCTCAATATGTGTGCAAAGTTTCAGAAGAATCGGACCAGTGCAAGTACCTCAAAATTAAAATTGTTTTTATGGGCGTGGCCCTGCCCACTTTTTTTATCAGGAAATTGTAAAGTCATAACAGCTCAATATGTGTGCAAAGTTTCAGAAAAATCGGTCCAGTGCAAGTACCTTAAAATGATCCCTTTTTTTAATGGGCGTGGCACTGCCCACTTTTCTAATGACGAAAGTGTAAAGTCATGACAGCTCAGTATGTCTGCAAAGTTTCAGAAAATTCGGTCCAGTGCAAGTAGCTAAAACTGATATCTATTTTTTTATGGGCGTGGCCCTGCCCACTTTTCTAATCACGAAATTATTTAGTCATGACAGCTCAATATGTGTGCAAAGTTTCAGAAAAATCAGTCTGGTGCAAATACCTCAAAATTATAGCCTTTTTTTATGGGCGTGGCCCCTCCCACTTTTTTAGTCATAAAATTATAAAGTCACGACAGCTTAATATGTGTGCACAGTTTCAGAAAAATCGGTCCAGTGCAAGTGCCTCAAAATTAAAACTTTTTTAGGGGCGTGGCCCCGCCCACTTTTCTTATCACGAAATTATTTAGTCATGACAGCTCGATATGTGTACAAAGTTTCAGAAAAATCGGTCAAGTGCAAGTAGCTAAAACTGATAACTAATTTTTTATGGGCGTGGCCCCGCCCACTTTTTTTCATCCATAAACACTCCCCGGTATGTGTACAACAACTTACCAAAGTTTGAGCCCGATCGGTTTTACAGTTTCAGAGTCTATAGCTAACACACACACACACACACACACACACACACACACAGAGTTTCACTTTTATATATATAGATGTAAAAATCACTCGTATTTAAAATTAATTAAAGTCCTCGTCACTCTTACGTAAACGCACACGTTCCGAATCAGCTGATTCGGACAAGAAACTTATGTGTAAATAGGTATTATTTCGTAAATGTGACGCAGTGTTGCTGAGGAACAATTTAAATTTCTCTCCGTTTTACCGTATAAGCAGTGCTGTCAACAATATTTTTAAAGTACAGTTTTTATCGTGATTTTCACTTTAACATATATTTATATATCAATAATACCGTCTAAAGAGTTTAAGTTTAAAAAAAAATTATAGTTGAAACCCAAAATATAAATTTGTTGTAAATTAGTTTTTAAAATATAAACCGCTTTAAAATTATGGTAAATCATAATTTGCACATCATAAACTGTGTTTTATTCTTACAAAAAGATATTAAACCTTGTTTCTGGTTTTGAAAAATAATAATAAAAATCTGTTAAATTTTTTTTTTAATTTTTCCTAATTTTTTAAAAAATATTATTTCCAGTTTCCAGTGTGGTAGCAAAATATCGGATATAAAGGCTGGTTACCGATGTTGATTTTGAATAAAACACAAATTATTTAGGAAATCATTGTCATTTCATTTTATTATGATAATATTGGTATGATTTAATTATATATGGAACATAACATCGGCCAAATGGCTGCCGCGACCAATGGTAAAAATTTTCAATGACATTGCTGATGTTAAATTGTTGGGCACGGTGATGAGTCAAGGTTGACGCTCTTTTGCCATACTATCGCAAAAACAGCAATGTTTCCGTTCAACGAACTAAAAAGGCATTCACAAATGTTTTCACACTTCAAACAGACCTGTTTTGCTGATATTTAAATATTTTTCACAATTCTCCCAATTGTGGACGAATTTGAACGATTATGTTTACCAAAAGAAGAAGCCTGAATAACTCTAACGCGTTGTAAATGCAGAAAAATAATTTGACGTCTAGGTGTAGTTCACATTCAACATCGGCCCTTAAAATTTAACCACCCTTTTTATAATAAAATAGATATTTTAGAAAAAATTTACCTCAAGCTCAGAATTAAGAACGAAAGTTAAAAAAAAAATCGGTTGAACAATTTCTCCGAAGTGTGTTTATTATCGGCTTATATAATTTTTAAAATTTTTTTAATATGCTTTTAATCAAAATTGTATAATTAAATATTTCTGCAATTATTAAAAAACTGAAACTAAATTGGACTTTTCCCATTTGAAGTTCTAAAAATCATAAACAAAAATTGTTGATTTCACTTTTTAGTTCTATAATTAAAAAAAATAGGGGTCTATTTTGTTAATTTTGTTACCTATGTATTTGGTTGTATTAAAAAATGGTGTTTATATAAGATTTCGGGTTTTGAAACTATGTATGTGATTGACAACATTGTTAAAGCAAAAATTAAAAACGCAATGTTTACGTAAGAGTAACGAGGTATAACTCATAATTATTTATTAATTCAACTTATTATGTTATTTTGCGTAACAACAATGTGGTTTAAACAATTTTTTTTTAATTTAAAAAAATACTATCCGAACACGAACCTAATTTCTGGTTCCAACATAATCACACTTATTCTGTTTGTCGTTGATTTTGAGGCAATATCACTTTAAAACAACATCAATACTAATTTGATATTCCCTAAAGTCTTATGACGACGTTGCCTGTTTATTGATAATGTTAATTAAATATAAATAATATTTTTTTGTAAAATTGTTGCTATAAAAATAAAAATTTTGTGAAAAAAAGTTGGAATCAAAACAAATTAAAAAAATTAAAATAAGTTAAAGTCAACATGTCCCTAAAATTTGTAGGAACAGTGTCTCTGCGAAACCCTCTGGCAAGTGATGGATTTTTTAACAACTCTTCTCTACTATATTTTCTAACTTTTCTCTATTATATTTTGTATTTTTATTTTGTTCATTCTTTTTAAATTTTTGTTTTTACACAAGACGACACCCAAATCACAAACGCCAATATCAACGGCAATTTAGGGCAACAGCAATATAAAATTTTTGTACAGAATACCAAACATGTGTTGACAGTCATCTTTAAATGGCAATATTGCCAACGAGAATACGAATATATAGAAAACGATAAAAAACGGCGTCATCTTGTATTTCCGTCGCCAAACATAATAAGGGTAAATGTACATGTGTATATTTACATTAATTGATTAGACTAATACTATGTTCACACACGCCCCTTAATTGTCAATTTATAATATTATCGCAATTAAAGGCCTTATTGAGCTCAATTTACCATACTAAAAATTATTTTTAAATGAGCAATATATACTTAATTGTTTCACTTATTGTCTAAAACTCGAAATACAACTCTTGAGAAGTATGTTCAGTGAGAAGGAAATTCAATATGTGGCATTTCTAATGTCAAACAAATAAATATACAAAAAATAAAAATTAAGAAAATGAAAAATTTTTGAAGAAAATTTAAAAAAAATGTTTGAATAAATTCAAGTACATACATATAAGTATATATATGTATAAATATAATTGTAAATATATTTTATCAACAGGAAAAAAACTGAAGAGAAGTCATTATTTGATTGGGTATAAATACATCGTATTTTTACAGCTATCAAATGCTAATGGAGTAAGATAAATTGAGTATGTGTGAACACTTATCTTAATTGCTCAATCAACACTAAATTGAAACAGTTAAAAATATCTGTCTGAACAGGATATAAAGCGCCGTCTAGAAAATTAAAAATTAGAGTTTCTTTTAGCTAGACGGTTCTCATATGCACAGATTAAAGTTTGCAAACTTTTGAGTTTGTAGGTAAGATAGGAAGAGAGAACTACCTACCATATTTTCTGTTGCTCTTTTACCAACAAACTCAAAAGCTTGTAAATCTTGATTTGTAAGTTTGAGAGCTGTCCTATCTGAAATGTTAATATGAAATGTTTTGGTTTATAAATTTCTTAAAAATACAGTGCCATCTGTTAAGAATTTTTTAGTTATTTTTTCCTAAGCCTTTATGCATCAATTACGAAAAAACCCTCAGAAGGAAGATTACAATTTGGTCCAGTCGTTTTTAAGTTTTGAGCAACCAAACAAACCACAATCAGAAACTGCGCGTAATTACTTTTTCAAATTTTATCTAGGATTTTGAGTCATTGAGTAAAAAAGTTGATTTGTCCAGTCAACTCAATGTGTGTGTAGTTTTTAAAAAATCAGTTTAGTATATTAAGTCGAAAAAATATTTATGGGCGTGACAATACCCATATTTTTAATAATTCGATATTATTGTCACTGTTACGATTTAAAAAAATAGATTAAAAAGAATATTTACTTTTGAAAGGCGTGGCACTGCCCATTTTATTAATCATTAACTTCTGTTTTTACGAAAACTTTATGTGCATACAAAGCTTAATAAAAATCGACTAAATAGGAGTATTTAAAAACCAATTTTTATTTTATAAGGGCGTGGCACTTCCCACAAACCAATAAATTGAGTTTTCACAGGTACTCTATGCATGTGTACAGCTTCAGCAAAATCAGTATAATAGAAGTAGGTGCAAAAGAATAGTTATATTTAATTAGATGTGGCTCTGCTCACTTTGCTAACCATTGAATTATATTGTCACAGGAACCAGATAGATATGTGTACAGATCGATTGGTTGTTATTTAGAAGTAATTGAAATGAAAATTTTATTTTTTAAGGGCATAAAAATATTTTTTGTTTTTGATCAAAAACCACTGCAGAAGACTCTATACAACAAACCAACATATATATTTTTTATATAAATATATATATAAAGATAAAGTTTCTTGTGGCTTAAGTCACTTTTATAATTTATTTTCTTAAATCATATTTTTTTTTTGCAGATAGAACATTTTTCTAAAACTCATACTTCATTCTTGTCACTTTATGCAAATCATTTCTTTTCAGTTTTTTTTTCTATGCTTTTCGACATCCATCTATCATATTAAAAGGGGAGAAAGACAATAAATTTTTCACTTGACTGACCGTTGGCAACAACTCATGTTTTCTGCCAAAAGAAATAAACAAAAAGTTGTTAGAGCAAAATGAAAAATTAAACAGAAGTGCTTTATTCAGCCATGTAGAATCTGAAATACCCTTTATAAACACGTAGGTGAAAGAAAAATCGTAGGCAATACTGTAGATTAAGTAAATATGTAAATTCTTTGATGTTAGGCAATTAGGTTTTAATTCAAAAAATGCAGTTTGAGTTTTTAGTTGGGATTTATTTAATTTTCTCTTTCTCTCTTTCATTTAGTATCAATAATTTAAGTCTAGCATAACTGCATCAAAATAATTTAGTGTTTGGAAAATAATTCATAAGAATTAATTTTTTGTTTGGTATTAAACAAAACCCTAAATTCTGACTTAAGACCTTTTTGCTTAACTTTAAGGAATTAGTGTTTTTTTGAGACGATGTCTTGAACCTGAAATTTTTCTATATACGAGTGCACAAGTCCCTTAATTTAATACCCATATTATTTCTAATTCACCATTTTGTTTCGGCTGATATCTAGGATTTGGTATTTTTTCGTAAAATTTTCTATTCAAGTCTTTCAGTTTTGTTTCCTATAAACAACTTAAATTTAAATTATTTTCAAGGTGTACTGTGTGCTTGTCGAATCCTTGTGTTTGATTAATAATGAGGGGTTTAATAATAATATGTAATCTGCCATTTTCTCGCTGACGACATCTTGGAGTTAATTTTCCTTAACTGCACGGTGTTTTACTAGTCAAGCCTTTCTATTCAATAACAATATTTTTTAATAGTTTCTTCTACAATCTTCGTTAGTAGAAACTGTATGACGTTATAATAACCTTCAAATGAGGAGGTTGTAATATAGTGAGTTTTAAACCGATTGACCCCCTTTGATACTCAATTATTTTATAGCTACCAATCAACATCCCTTCTTTAACTAAGTCCCGCGTCTCTACTAGCGTTTTCTCGGGACTAGATAACAATTTTTCATTGCAGACTAGTAACTACCAACAAACATAATCGTACAGTCTTTCGTAACCAAAAGCACCTTCGTTAAACTGAGGTTCCCCATAGCCAGGGATGCCAGACATACTATTTTTATAATTATACGTACTTTTTTTTTCAAATGTACTGTTTTATACACAAAACACAAAACAGTACGCAAATGTACTGTTTTTTACTTTTTGCACTGCTTTTGACATTTTGTACTTTATTTTTACTTAAAATCCTGTATGAATTCGCCTTGAATACAACAATACAAAGAACACAGCAATGTGAAAAACAATAATACAAAAATATCCTTCTATTTTTGCTAGTGTAGGGTATACGAATTCGCATTGGCCGGTTAGGACATTGAAATTCAATTTCTATCAAGTTGAAATTTTATCTTTTGAATTTTCGTTTTTGTTTTCTTTTTTGATGCTAAATTTTTGGGCAACAGAGAAATATTATCATTCGTGCACAAGGTTTGTTACACCGTCGGTAAGGATCATAGTTTTTATAAGAACTTAAGAAAAACCAAAAAGATTTTGTAATTATATTACATACAATTTGACACATATCATTTCATTTTTTTGTTTTAGAGAACTATTTTTATACAAATACCAAAGAGTTTCTTCTCTGTATATCAACCAGTTTGAATCTAAAAAAAATAAATTAATGAAAATCTTGGTAATCGGAAAATCGAGATTGAGATTTTGCTAAAAGGTTTTTTATTATTAGATAGTCAGAATATATATTTTATACAAATTGGTGTAGTAAATAGTAAAATACAAACAAGTTTGGAATAGTTTTCTTTTCTGATTACCAACTGATTTGAACCGAAGCTATATAATTTAAAAGACATTCAAGTGCAGTTGTGCACAATATATCGTCACTGCTCTGACGTAATCGGTTATGTGACAATTTTGAAAATATTTTTTATTGCTCTCTTTTGAACCTTTATTGGCCGTACATCTTCCACCAAACCGTTTAAGGATATCTTAATGGGTTCAAAAATAAGCAATAGTCAGTATGCGTAAGCTTTATACTGTAAAGTAACAATATCGATATCTATATATATAAAAGTGAAACTCTGTCTGTGTGTTAGCTATAGACTCCAAAACTGTAAAACCGATCGGACTCAAACTTTGGCAAGTTGTTGTACTCATACCAGGGAGCGTTTATGGGTGGAAAAAGTGGGCGGGGCTACGCCCATAAAAAATTAGTTATCCTTTTTAGCTACTTGCACTTCACCGATTTTTCTGAAACTTTGCACACATATGGAGCTGTAATAAATTTATAATTTATAAGAAAAGTGGGCCATAAAAAAGTTATAATATTGAGGTACTTGCACTGGACTGATTATTCTGAAACTTTGCACACATATTGAGCTGTCATGACTTTACAATTTCATGATTAGAAAAGTGGGCAGTGCCACGCCCATAAAAAAGTTATCATTTTCAGCTACTTCAACTTCACCGATTTTTCTAAAACTTTTCACACATATATTGAGCTGTCATGACTTTGTAATTTCGTGATTAGAAAAGTGGGCAGGGCCACGCCCATAAAAAATGTTATTATTTTGAGGTACTTGCTCTGGACCGATTTTTGTGAAACTTTGCACACATATTGAGTTATCATGACTATACAATTTCTTGATTAGAAAAGTGGGTAGTGTCACGCCCATACAAATAATTATCATTTTCAGCTACTTGATCTTTACCGATTTTTCTGAAACTTTGCACACATATTGAGCTGTCATAACTATACAGTTTCGTGACTAGAGAAGTGAGCAAAGCCACGCCCATTAAAAAACTTATAATTTTTAGCTTTTGGCACTTGATATTCAATTTAAATTCAAACTGCGTAGCAACGCGCGCCGGTATTTTCTAGTATTTTATATAAATTAGTGTAGTATAGACCGAAAGATAAAACAGTTTAGTGCACAATGTATAATTTATATAACTTATATATATTTATTTCATGAACTTATTTCAAGAAATTATACTTTAATTTTTTTACCTTTAAGCTTAAAATTTTATTAATTACGCTAGAATCTCGCTTACTAAGCGATTAATAATATATATTTATGTTCTGCTTAATTTACTGGTTACTTTTGTTAAAGTTCAAAAAAAAATTTTAACCTGGTTCAAGGCTGACATTGTAATTCTACTGCACAAATTCTCTATAACGAACAGCAATTTTTTTTTTGCAATTTTCCATTTTCATTCTTAGTCTTTTTTTTTTCATTCTGCACAAAAATGCAATCTAATATTGTCAGTCATGGATTTGTATTCGGGCATGCATGAATGATATACAAATTGCATAAGACTTATTGTGGTTTTGTTGCTGCTATTGCACAGTGCTACTATTGTCGCTGAAGTATGTCGTATGTCCGTATGACATTTGCACAAACAACAAGGAAGTTGCAATGCAAAAAAATATAAAGACCAGTGTTTGTGTGTATGGCCTAGTGGCTAAAGTCAAGGCAAAATAATAATTGTATTTTAAAGAGTGTTTTTGGAAGAAGGTGTAAATGGTGGAACTAGTTTTTAAAAATGTATTTTTTATTAATTTATCTTCTTGTACATAAAAATGTAAAATGCTGTTAATAGAAACCTTGTTTAATATATTTTTGTTATTATTTGGGATTGTTTTTAAGGAATAGAGAGTAGCTACACCCTTTTAATAGGTTTTTCAATTCCCTAACGCACAATGGCAATGAAAGAATTGAACACGTGCTTTTTTTGGCGTTGTAGAAAAATAAAACCTAAAAGTACAAACGGAAAAGAGCAGCGGTAGTAAACTTGTAATGATGGCCGTTATAAATTCATCTATGCATTTAACACATACATTTAACAACAAAAACACTAGCACACACACATATGTAATGTAAAAACACACATTCATCTTTTTATAGCAGTTAGCATTTTGCTCAGGAAACGGAAATGACAACAGTGCAGTTAACCGCTATTTTTATGTTATTATGCGGTTTTACTTGAACTCTTAACTACATGAGCCAACATACACAAAAATTTACACTCACACACACACACACACCGCACGCATAGAATGCCAGTAAGTGAAGGTCTTACACAAAAGCATATTTGTTGCTTTAATGATAGCTATAATTATTGTTGCTGTCGTATTGTTATTTTATTATCACATAAACGTCAGTTGGCAGTTGACAAAACCAGTACGTTTTAATTTTCGCGAACTCAGTCTTTTGTAGCAATTATTATTTTTTTCTTGGTCTCTATATTATGACTGCTTTTGCATTTTAAGGCAAAACTTAAAAAAAAAGTGTTTGTCTGAGAAATTTTATTGAATTTAATAAAAATCTTAGAAAAATTACTTTTAGTCTTCTATATATTTAAAAAAAGGTTTATACTTTGATGTCACCACTAACTTTCACAGTTAGTCGACCGATTTTAACTAATTCCTACCAATTTCAATGTATGTTAGAGATGGCCTGTATATGGTTTATGCAAAGTTTGCATGAAATCGGCACCATGGTTCCGGAGATATGACATTTAGATTTTCCTATATATCAACAAAATTCCCTCTATTTTCCATATTATGCTTTTTAATAGTTACTAAGCCACACAGAGAAAACAATATCGGTGGTGGGTACCGCATTGTTTAGTTTTGATAGTTACGGTTATATCTACAAAATTTTGTTTCGAAATATAAAAACTTCATATTTATATGTAAATTACGATTCTTGCAATAGAAATTTTATAATCACAAATGAAAATTTAGATTGCAGGAACTGAAACATTTGATTGGCAATGAATTTGATTTTCTGTTTTCTGGGTGCATGTACGTAATGCCTAATGCGGACAATGGCATTCGGTCTTTCGAATTCTAATGTTAAGCTGATTCTTTTTAGTCGTTGTTTCGATCGTTATTTTTTTTTGTGCGCTGACCATTCGATTTTTCACTTGCTGTACACCAGCAATTGTATCATAGGTATGTGCTATTGTTGTTGTTGCTGCTAGAATGGTACTTTTATGCAAATCATAAAATTTTTGTATGTGCTAATGACATTTGGTCTCTCTTTTTATAATGAAAACTTTATCTTTTAGGTGACAAAACAAAAACTGTATAGGCAAAGTCACTATTCCCTTTCAACCACCTTGAAGGCAAAACAACGTTTGCCAGGCCAGTTAGCTTATTATAAATAAAGGATTCATTATTTTAATTTTCTCTAATAGCACTTACATATGTAAACAAGTTAAATTTCGTTAGTCGATTTTTATAGTTTTTGAAAAATGTATGTTAATTTTTTTTGTTCATAAAATAGGCGCATACATTTTTGGTTTATTCATTAATTTCCATTGTGTGCTGCTTGTGCTTAATTTCCTGCACTAAATTGTTTGTAATTGTTGCAAGAAGAAAAATAATTACTTGCGTGCGTATGTGTATGTATACACATAATATGTGCAACAGAGCGTATGAGATATTTTAATTAATTTCTACACTTTCTTGGAATGTATATATGTATGTATGGGTGTGTGGGGATACCAAATGAAACTGATTTTGGAAATACCGGGATTCGGGGTTATTAAAACTCTGAATCCCGGGATTCGGGGATTTTCGGGATCGCGGGATTTTTCTGTATTTATTATTTGTATGTATGTGCTAAAAAACACAATTTATTGAAATAATTTTATATTTACTTTTTTTTAACAAAATAACAAATTTAAAGAAAACAGGTAAGAGGGCTATATTCGGCCTTGCTGAATCTGATAATACCCCTCACCATCATGTACATAGGTATAATCCCAAATAGTAGCTTAACCTATATTTCATGTTATACGCCATTTTTCTTTATTATTTCCGATGCCATCCTTGATTTTAAATTTTACGTAGTTATCTGTATTCTACTAGTCAATCCCTTTTATGTGATACCCATTTCGATGGGGTAAAAAATTTGTTCCGCCATTTTGTTTCAGACGCCATCTTGGATTTTATATTTTTTGATAATTTACTGTATTCTACCGGTCAAGCCCTGTAATTTGATACCAGTTTTTAGGGGGTTCAATATGTAAATTTATTGTCCGCCATTTTGTAGTGGCGCCCAACATTAATTCTATTGTTTTTATTGTGCTTATATTGCCCTAGTCAAGTCCTTTCAATATTGTCGAGAAGCTAAAAAAAATTGATTTTAGTTTGTAAATTATCGGAATATACATACATATTTAAAAAAAAATTTTTTTGCCTATAACTTTACCGATTAGAGCACGCTTTATCCAAAAATTTTCACGAATATCTCTAGAGGCATATTATATCTTTAAATAGTATAAATTATTCCATGGCTGAAAAATGTTTATTTTGGTGGTTAAAAAATGGAAAAAAAACAGAAGCAGTCGTGTTTATTTGCTCATATCTCAGAAAGTTATGGGGCCATTGTGCTGAATTTTAATAACTTTTTATTTCCGAATATTTCCAAATGATTGATACCATTAACAGATGTGAAGAACATATGGTTGCTTTTAAAATTTAATTTCAACCAACACACGGACAGACAGACAGACGACATGTCTTAATGGACCCCTCTGTCATAAGCTTTCAGAAAATATGGAGTCGGAAATGGGAATTGTATATGTATACACCCTTGTGCGCCACAGGTAAAGGGTATACAAATTAATGGAATTTAAGTTAAGTAATTCATATACATGTTTAAACTATATTGATATAATAAAGAAGATGTTTGTATGTTTGTATGTTACGGGGTTCTTTGAAACTACGTATTCAATTTCTAAAAATGTTTCTCTAATGCGTCTGCCTTCCCAACGGACATAGGCTATATTTTTGTTCTATATTTTAGGTGGGCATGGTACCTCCCATACAAATTGAACACATCTTTTGACTTATCTTAGAAACTAAAGCAGCTATTTCCTTCAAACTTTGTATTACTTTTATAACAATTTCCTTATGCGAGAGAAATATGGATAGGATCGTAGCAGGGATTTTGGTATCCTAATATAAAAAAAAAAATACATTTGATGTCATATATAGAAAACTATAAACGAAATTTAGTTGAAAGTTTGTTTAAACAATTTTAAAAATTTCACTATTACAACCAAAAATGGTTATGATCGGAGCAGAGGTAGTGTTATCCCCCAATAAATGATTAGATAAAAGCGAGCAAGCGTGCCCACCGCCATATTATTTACCCGATATTTTTTGACACCAACTTATTCTTTGATAAAGTAAAAATATTTCTATAAAATTTTATATATCGTCCATTTTAAGGACGTTTCTAAGTAATCTTAATTAATTGTACACAAATAAAAGTGTCAATTATGTTGTCATTATTTTAACAATTTTTAGTGCTTTTTACCCCGCTTAAATCTCTTACTAATGTATTTGAATACATTTGTTTAACATGAGCAATTTTTAAATTATCAAATTTATCTTAAACACAAGTTGTTTAATGTTGGAAAAAGACTATCGCAAATATAAATTTGTAAATGGCGATTTAATATTTTCCTGTGTATGTCAATATTTTTTTCGTTGCATATTCACATGTGTATGCAAATAAAGAAACGTACAAATGTAAATATATAAATTAATATAAACCTTACATACATACATATATAATGAAAGTACACATGTGTTGGTAACTCTTAAAACCGCATGGAAACATGTGTAAAATTAATATATTTTTGGTACAATTAAAGAACTAAAAGAAAATATTATTGGTACCCCGACGAAATAATTTTAAGTACATGCGTTTTTTAATTACAATAATTTTGGTGCACAATTTTGAAAATCTTAAATATTTAGTACCAAAAATAACTTGTTATGTTTTTGTTTTAGTCAGTTAGCTAAAATAAACGTTAGTTAGTGTAATTCGCTTTTTTTCCATTTATCATTTTACATTTTTTATTCTTGTACCTACTCTATTTGCTGCCTGAACATTTGTATTGAAGAAAAAAGTATGCAAGAGTTTGTAAAAAAAAATGTGCGGAAAAAACGTATATTTGCAACATGATGTTGTTGAAAAGAAAACCAACATATCGACAACCACAAAAACCATAACAATTTGTCGTTTGTTGTTATGGGAGAAAAAATAAAAAAATGTGTTTGATTTCGCAAATAAACCTCCTGCAAATAAACCTACAAAATACATACTTATATATATTTGTATGCATGTGTGTATATGTGTATGTATATTTGTATATTTATGAAAAAAATGAAATAACAAACAAATTATGAAAACAAATATAGAGAATAATTTAATTAATTTTTTGCCATGGTCATAAAACTCTTGTTAATGAATTTAAGTTTAAAATATTATTGCTGTTAAGGCAGACATTAAGTTAACAAATTAACAGAATTTTTCTTTATTGAATTTGGGAATATATACTTTAAAAGTTTGGGGTTATTAAAATAACGGCCATATGCATAAAAATAGTTGTTTTATGGTTATAGTGTACAATAGTTATAAAACGCTTTTTATACCCTTCACCTGTGGTGCACAAGTGTATATATAGCTTGGTCATTCCGTTTGTAATTTTGACAATTTTCATTTCCGACCCCATTAAGTATATATTTTCTGAAGGCTTATGAATAGAGGAGTCGATTAAGCCCTGACCGTCTGTCCGTGTGTTGGTTGAAATCATCTTTTAGAAGCAACTATAAGTTTCTCAGATCTGTATATGGTGTCAATCTCTTGAAAATATCCGGGAATGAATATCAGGAATGAATTCAGCATAATCGCTCTATAACTTTCTGAGATATGAGCAAAAAACCACAACCACCTCGTTTTTTTCACAATTACAACAACAATATACGTATGTATATAGTGGTTATAGTAAACGTGGCATCGAATCTGAGCCAAAAAAAAAAAAAAAAATTTATTTTTTTTGTTTTATATATTATTTATATTTTTATTATTTTTTTTTAATTTTTTAAAAAAAAATTTTTTTATTTAAAAAAAAAATTTTTTTAATTTTTTTTGTTTTTTTTTTTGTTTTTAATAAATTTTTTTTTTTTTGAAACACATACGTAAACTCAATTTATAATTCCGCAATGGGATGTTTTTATATATGTATGTTTTTTATATGTATGAATAGTGATACAAACAATTGTTATTGCATGACTACACGTTGTGAAGGGTATAAAAGATTCGGCACGGCCGAATATAGCACTCTTACTTGTTGTATTATAAACCACTAATAAGAATTTGTATTTATAAACGTACAATAATACTTTTATAGTTATTAAATGTTTGTAGTGATTTTATTATTATGTGTGGCAACTCTTTTTTATATTTAGTTGTCATGTTATTGTTAGGGATGCTCATAACTACTATAAGACTTACCCGGTTATCATGTAAAAGTAACATTTTTTGTGTTAATCGCATAAATTTTAATATTTCAATAACTTTTTCCTAAAAACCTATGCATGAGATGTCGCCTTATTTTTTGTTTAAGAAAGGGTAAATCCAACAAAAAAAGTTTTGATTTTATAAATGTTTTATAAAAGGTTTATAAGTCTTGAAAACGACTTATAAGCCTGTTTTATAAGTTTTAATGCATGTGGCCGCAAATATATGAGATTTAATTGATATATTAAATATTTATGTTTATAAAAAAGTAAATATGCCTTAAGGTGGGATTACACAAGGCAAATATTTGACAGAAAGAATTTAAAAAATATTTTTGCACTAAGTTTTTTTTTAATTTACATGACTTATACATTTAGGTCTTATTAAATGAAGATTTTATTTCTTATAGATAAATTCATTCAATATATGCTTAATATAACTATGTTTGCTTAATTGAACAGTTTAAAATGTTTTATATGGGAACCGATTACTCGATTACAGTCCATTCTTTACAGAATTTTGATGTATGAAGGTAGATTTGAAACTATTCTATAACTAAATTGTTATTTGTATTATTATTATACCCTTCACCGCTAGTAAGGAGTGTATCGAAAAAAATTTGTAGTTGCATTAAGTTAAATAAAACTCAAATCGTGCAATATAGAAACTCTTTAAAATACGCAAATTTATTGGCATATTGTACAAATTTATTTAACATTAAAATCTTACTTTATTATTTCGTATTTATAAAATTATCGACTTTTTTCGGAAGTCCTTCTATTAAAGAATTTTACAGTTGCTTCTGTTATCTTTTCGGAGGAGCGACACTTTTCCTGTGTTCTTCAATTCAATTTTTACAAGAGCCCAGTACCTTTCCACAGTTCTCACTTCCGGACAGTTAGGTGGATTTGCTTTTCGTGGCACAAAAATTACATTATTCTTTGAATACCATTTTTTCTTTTTCCTTTTTTTCTCCATAGTGACATGATGCTGTCTTAAAAAAGGTAAAAGTCGTTTTTGTAGGCACTCCGTGATATAAATTTCTGTATTTATCGTGCCTGATGACACAAAGGCTTGGCTTCGTTTGCCACAACTGCAAATAGCTTGCCACACAAGAAATTGATTAAGGAATTTTGTTTGCTTTTTTTGAACATTTCCTGAATATTACCTCTAACATCAGCAACATAAAAATCTTGGCCGGGAAGTTGAGAAAAGTCTGCCAATACGTATGTTTCGTCATCCATCACACAACAGGTGTATTTTTGTATAAAATCTGCTTTTAAATTTGCTCGTTTTTTTTGCTTCTAAGTTCTTTACCGAATTACGATCTTGAACTTTCTGAACTTTGTATGTCTTCAGCGCAGCATAAGCTTTGGCCCTTTGGACAAAACTATAAGAGCATTTCACTGTACGCGCTGCTTTTCTGATAGAAGTGTTAGGTGCTCTTCGAAACAGTTGCTCGATTTCTTTTACCTTACCAGTATCCCTTGGACCTTTTTTATTTCCTGATACATTTTTTCTTTTAATGCTCAGGTCTTCCTTATACCGTTTAATGGCATTTAAAACAGCTCGAGGGTAAACTTTCAAATTTTTTGCTATTTATTTAAAAGTCCATGACGGATTTTTTTTAAAGTTTTAATTATATTTTCACTTACTTTTTTTCGCAGTCCATTTTGATCGTAATAACAATTGAAAATATATAAGTTTTAAAATAGTAGTATTTGACATATATAAAAAGCTAACGTGATAAAAAGAAAACTTATTTATTGCACGATTTGAGATTTATTTAACTTAATGCAACTACAAATTTTTTCCGATACACTCTTTACATACAGGTTTGTCATTCCGTTTGTAACTTCTACAATATTCATTTGTGACCATATAACGTATTTATTTTCTGAAAACTTATTAAGACGGAAATCGATTAAGTGATGTCCTGAAATGCAACCAAAATCAACCGGGTATGTCCTTTGGCTGCAAAAAGTTATACATAAAACATTTCCTTGTATTAAAAATTGCGACCTTTAATTAAAAGTTTTATAAAGACAGGCAGAAGAATGCACATCTCCTTTGCATCTAATTTTTACTTTTAATAATATTTTTCAAACAAGATTTGTTCACAGTTTAACTGTTGTGGAGAAT
Organism: Phyto melanocephala; assembly: GCA_941918925.1. Taxonomy (NCBI): domain Eukaryota; kingdom Metazoa; phylum Arthropoda; class Insecta; order Diptera; family Rhinophoridae; genus Phyto; species Phyto melanocephala. The sequence continues at coordinate 18,205,252 of OW799235.1, forward strand.
TTTGGCATGAATCACAAGAACTAAATTCTCAACTATTCGTACACACTATGCACTACTTTGCTTTACCTTCTCTTTATTTTAAAACACATTTTTTTTGTGTAATTGTTCCTTTTTTTGCAACATCTTTTTAAATCTGCATACATTATTTGCTTTAATTTATTTCATATAAAAAGTTAAATACATACAAAATTTCGGTATTCAAATAAAAAAAAAACAGGAATAAATTGTAAACCGTCACAGAACAAAATTTAAATGGTGCGTATTAAATTTATGTGTGCCCATTTACATACATCACTGTTTTTTTTTTTGAAAATGTACATGTAAAACAAAAAATAAATAAATAAACATTAAAAGAAATAAATGAAATAAGAATAAATAAAATTAAAAAACAGCGTGGGACAGGTGTTAGCAACTAAGTCTTAAAAATTTAAATTTTCTGAAAAGGATCTTCATATCTTATTTTGATTAAAAAATTTTGAAAATTAAGGTAAAATCTTCATTTTGGCATCGTTGATCATATTTTTTCCTATGAAATAAAATGTTGCTTGAATGTTGACAGAAACACTAGAAGAACTAGAAGACTAATGACTTCAAATAACCCCACAAGAAATAGTCTAATGGTGTTAAATCACAACTTCTTGGAGACCATTTAATATCATAATTTCTTGAAATATACGAATCTCCAAACTTTTCTAGCAATAATTCAGTTGTTGCATTTGCTGTGTGGCACGTAACCTCGTCTTGTTGAAACCAAATGTTGTCAAGATCAACTTCTTCCAATTTTGACCATAAAAAGCTAATTATCATCGATCTATACCGCTCTCTGTTGACAGTAACGATGTTACCAGCTTCATTTCGAAAGAAGTACGGACCGATGATTCCACCAGACCAAAAAACCACACCAATCTGTCAATTTAGGTGACTGTAATGGTAAATGGTCATTGGTTTTTCGAAATAAATCTGGATCTTTACAAGTCATTATTGAACGTGCCATTCATGACATACAATTTGATTTAGTGGAAAATGTGCTCGAAAACTGGGTTCATCGAATTCGTTCCTACAGAAGAAGTCGTGGAGACCATTTGAATGACGTTTGATTTAGAATTTAATTGTATCGATAAAAAACTTTTTTTAAGAAATCATATCACTCTTATTGGAAAACCTTTTATGTATTATCACATGACCAATCCAGATCTATGTAACTGACCAACTAAATAGTGAGCCAGAAAAAACTTAAATCGTTCAATATAAAAATTCTTAAGAACGAGTAAATCTATTCAAAGATCGCGCAAATTTATTAAACATTAAAAAATTGGCATATTACTTGGTATTTATTAATTTATTCACTTTTTTCGGAAACTCTCTTATTAAAGATTTTATAGTTGCTTCAGTTGTTATTTTGAACGAGGGTGTTCACTACCGCTTCCTGGCATATCAATGCTGTATTAAACCCAAGCCTTTGCATAGGTCGAAGTTGAGGACAGTTGGATTTGCCTCCCGTAGTACATAATTGTTGTTATTGTTAAAATACTTCTTAAGGGTCTTTTTTCATAGTGACAGGATGCCAAATATGAAATATTAAGGCACTCTGTAGTATTCCAAGAATGATAAAAGCTATTTTTGTAGACTATCCGTAACATATATTTCGGTGTTTATAGTGCCTGATGTCGCAAATGAGCGGCTTTTTTGCAACAAATGCAAATGACTTGCCACAGAAGAAACTTCTTGGGGAATCATATCGTTTATTGTTCAATATCTATCAGCCACATAAAAAACTTGACACGGTAGTTGTGAGAAGTCGGCAAGTACATAAGTTTAATTTCCACAACACAACAGGTGGATTTTTTTCATAAAACTTTACTTTCGAAAGAATTGCTTGATTTTTTACCTTACCAATCTGTCTTTTTCTTCCTGATCCAGCCTTTCTTTAAATTTTTAAGTCTTTTCCGGCAAAATAACACATTACCAAAAAAATTGAGTTGAAAGTACTAGAAAACAGTTCTTCACTACTTACAATTTGGCATCAAAACCCATTATTTTAACATGGCGATGTAATTAGAGGCAAGTACTTACCACCCTCCCTTTCAAATAGGGACTCGTATACGTACTTATTACGGTCGCTTATAAATAGGGACTTAAATAAGTACTTGCTTTTATAGCAATTTATAAGTATTTGATTTTAATAACCTAAATACCGCAGTACTATTATGGACTTATCAGAAGTCGTTCGGTTCCTTTAAGGACGAAAATTCGGTTAGATTATTCAGCGAGACGTTAATTTGAAATTAGAAAATCGGTGAAAATCCATAAGTCATCACTTGTTTAATGAAATGCTTTGCCGCTGTTTTCAAAAAAATTATAACTTATACCCTATATGTGTTAAACTAAATGAGAATTATAAAAATTTATGTATTAAAATGGCTTCTAGCAAATTTCGCAATAAGAAATTGTAAATGAGTGTATCTAAGCAAATGTCTAAAAATAAGTACCTACGTATCACATTATAAATCAAGTCAATACTAAAACACTTATTAGTGAGACAGACGACATGTAATAGTCATTGAAAAGTATGTTGTTTGGTAAGAGCATTACCTAGTTTTTGCTGGGTTTTTATACTACTTTATAGCTTTTGAGACGGTGCACAGAGGGATTTGTTCATACAATGTTTAGCAAAATATATAAAGAGTGCTTCTAGAATGTTGAAATTTGGCACAGAGCCTTTGATTAGCTTAATTAAGAAAAATATAAAGTTTCATAAAAATTGGCCACGCCCTCTACTCACCGCCCATAGAACCCGAAATTTATTTTTGGCCTAAAGTTTTTGAAATTTGGCACAGAGCCTTTATTATCTCAATTAACGCCCACGACTTACTGCCCATATAACCCATATTATATTTTTTTCCACAACTTTTTGTTTCTTTACCAAAACTAATTAAAAAAAAATTAATTAAAAATTAAAAAAAAAAATTTTATAAATTTTAAGACAAATTTTGTGATTTTATGAAAGATTATTAATTATTTAAACTTTTTTTTTATAATTGATAGTATGGAGTCTTACCTTTCATTTTATTAGAGCGGGAGCACTTAGGACGACTGAGCAAAATTTTTTTTGTTTCAAGGAAGTTTGCAATTACGGCACATTTTAGAACAAATTTTATTCTATAATATCTTTTGAACCATATGAGCGAACTTTATATATTTTTTTAAATACGCAGAAAAGGCTTTATTTGAAAAAATCACCATTTAAATTAGAGCAATAAAATTATCTTACGTACAAACACTATAGAAGTGCGTAAACAGTTTTCAATATTTTGCACTAAAATTTACATGTAACTTTACTTCATTATTTCAAAGACAAATAAATGTTTTTTTGGGATACAATTTATGGATTCTTTTAACTGAACAAATTTTTTACAAAACTGCATCATTACATTTTTAAATTTTATGTGACGAAAAAATTACTTTTTGCACAAAAATCCCACTGTGCGGTATGACAATGGATCTTCAGATATTATGCTATTTCTTTAAAAGTTAATAATGGATTTTTTAAGTTTGAATTGTTTTTTCTCTTTTATTTTTTCGCTACCCATTTTAACGGGCAGTTGAAAATGATTTATTTAAAAAATATAATATCTGACATATTTTTTAACTTGATTAAAATAGTAATAGTTTATTGGGACAAAAATACATTTTGACTGGAATAGTTTTTACAAGTTTCTTCTAACTCACTCTTTTCCTCAAAGCTGTCATACTTTTGATGTAATAGCTGTTATGGTTTAACTCACAGCAGAGCTGGAATAAACATTAACAAACTGTGGACTGAACTCTATATAAAATATTTTTTATACATTTTTTTTAATATAATTTTTTATATAACAAATTTAACTGTTGACTATTTTTAAAAACACCCTTATGCTGTAACAATATCCCTTAAATGTTTGTTAAAATTTAAGTTTTTTTAATATATTTTACACGGTGGCGTATGACTAATATTTATTATTTTTGTTTAAATACACCTTACGATTTAATACTGCATAATTCTGTTACCAATTAAATAATATTGTTAAAGTTTTCTGCTGTTTACTTAAAATATTTGTGGCTTAACTTTCATAAAAGATCATTTTAATTTATTTATTGTTGCTAGCATATTTTTTTGAACAAACTTTAACTTTCCAATTGATTTCATTTTCAAATATAATTCCAAAAAGAAACTTTTAATTCTTAACTTCTTATTTATATAAACCATTAAATCTTAAAGCTATTCTTTTCAGTTTTACACACATATATATACACACATATGTGCAAAAAGTGTTTTGCATTTTGGTTAAGTTAAACAGGTATGAAAATATCTGGCATTAAGCAAAAATACTTAAGCCAACTTAAACAAATGCTGATAGTCGTACTATTACAACTGACTATTACTACCACTTGCATACACTTATACAAAAGCACTTACTAATGGTAATATGCAAGTATGTATTTATACACACATACATATGTAAGTCTATACATACTTAATACAATTGTGGCACATAATTTGCCATGCAGCTGGCAAACAAAAGAACAAGAACGGTAAAGGAAATAAGGCAAGTGGGTAAGGAGTGCAATGAATTATTAAGAAATGTGATCTATACACAGAGAAGACAGTATCGGTTGTGAGTACCATAATTATTGCCAATCGCAAAGTTTATTTGTGGTAGTAGATTTTTACGGTTGTTTCTAAGGAATTTTGTTTCAGAATATAAATATGTAGTCAGCACTAAGAAATTATGATTCTTGAAATTTGATTGCAGGAACTGAACCATTCCATTGGCAATGAATTTGATTATTTGTTTTCTGTGTGTACGTATTTAAATTTTAGTTTGAACAAATAAGCTAAAAAATTATATACAAAAACTCTTTGTAAATTTAAAAGAATTTTTAAATTGTACAACAATATTATCAAAGGCTCTTTAATTTGCTCAATTCACTACCTGTTCCAGCAAAAAAAATTGGATGTAGTGCAAAGCGAATTACATTTACAAGACTTCTAAATCAATTGTGTAAAAGCATTCATTCTAAATGACTTCTTAACTGCAAAATAATTTGTCATAAATAATGTGCTTAAAAATGAATGCAACATCATGCAAAATATCTTAAAGAATTCATGTAAACAAACAAATTTAACACATGAAATATCCGATTCTTGTCACCAAATATGCATGAGTTCCATGCACTTTTTAGAATGGAGTGCAGTTCATTAAAATATTCATGTAAACACATGATCTCCAATGACATGCTAATATTAAAATCATTAGTGTTTTCACCTAAATTTAATCACTTCGTCACCAGTTGAACCACTGCAAAATCACTTTTTTGTCATAGATTTTTTTGCTGGGGTCCTATTAGTCGTAGGTTGTACGTAGGTTGAAAAAAGGCGATAAAATCAACATTTCCATCTCTGATGTATTTTTAGGACAGTGTATAAGTAAAGGTAAAATTGTTGTAGGTATTGTTTAAAAAAATTAAAGGAGAACTTTTCATAAAAATGTGTACAACTAATACGACGTACAACTCTTACAATAGGTTGTGAATGGGGCAATTATTATTATTTTTTTTTGGTGTGTCCCTGAGTTGAACAGTTTGCCTACTCTCACGCCTTGATATTCTCAATTCTCTACATAAAAACTTTGAATGCAAAGATAAGGGAGTAACAGAAAATGTATAGAAACTACAATATGCACAACACACAAATTTTTCACGTGAAAAACAACAAAAAACAGCAGCATCAACAAGCTACATATTTGATTGTTGAAAAAAAAAACAATTTCCCGTTTCAGTTCTGTTATAAATAAATGCATGAAAACATTTTTTTTTGTGTTAAGTACAATAAGCACAAACACATACATATACGTACATATAAATGTATATATAGTATAAGTATATGAGCTCTTAAACTTACACTAAGATCTCTGTGCCACACTTACATGCATACAACGTCAACGACATACATAAACAATAGAAGGATGTGAATAAATTTTATGAAAACATAGCACATACATAGTAGAGCACAAAAAATGTTTCAGTAGTTGATTTTGCAAAAGTGCAACAAAAAGGAATAAACGCTGTGTTTAGGGGAGAGATGAGGCATTAACAATGAAAGCAGTATTAATAACGAGGTTTGTTAAATGGCAGTAAAATTTTAAAGAATAATTTATTGCTGAAAAATTATCTAAAAAGCTCCTTGGCCATAAAAGTTTTATTGAAATCATTATTTTATGCTAAAAAGTTTCATCAGTAAGAAGGAAAAAGCTTTTATGTTGCTTTAGCAAAAGTAGTCTTAATATTCTTTATTAAGAAAAGAACTTGAAAAAAGTTATTTGAAAAATTATATGCGATATATTTTAGTTAAATGTTAAAAAACACTTTTTTTAACGGACTTTTTTCTCCACATTTCATTATCAGCTGATCTATTTATATTCTTAATAATTTTATTAGTCAATAACAATTAAATTTTTAAATTTCGTAAATAAATAAAATTTCAATTTCTTAATTTTTGAATACAAAATGGTACGTACGCGCAGTAATTTGGGGCGTCAATCACGTAATGCTGCGGCATCTAGAGCATCTCAAAGTAACGAACATCGTGCAAATAATACTTTGTCTGCTCGAAATGCCATGGCACGTGGAAGGGCTCTGCGAAATCCAGCTCCACGTCCGTATGTCCGACGCACTTTGGAGTGTGCTGCATTCAATTATGATGTAAACTTTGATTACGTTTCTCATAGCAAGGTTTCAATTGGACCAATAAATACTGTTTGCAGTCATTGCAAGGCATTTAAGTTTAAACATGAGGTTTTATTTTATATATGCTGCGCAACATGACAAAAGGGACCTTATCATGGCAGGGGTCAAGATTGGTTTTTGATATCAATGGATAAAGGACAAAATTCTAAACAAAATGACACCGAAATGATGCAAAAATCTCAAAAATTGACAAAGTTACAGCATTTCGAAGTTTTTATTTCAAAAAAGGTAGTTTTGAGATAATTGAGGTTAAAGTTTGACTAAGTTTTATGTAAAAACATGCTAAAGACAAAGACAAAGTCCTAAAGTGTCAAAGACAGCTCGTTAAACAAAAGGAAATGACCGAAAATGCGATGTAGATACACGACGAGATATGTAAGTATGCGTTAGGTGTCAAAAACCCAAAACATAAAATTTAAACTTTAATTCACGTTTTGGCCTGTACTGAAAATTTTACTCTGGCAAGATAAGGTCCCTTTCGTCATGTCGCGTCACATATATTTAAAGCTATTTTAAAAGCTGTTTTTTAGGTTATATGCATTTTCATTTTATATTTTCTAATAATAATATTTCTTAGAAGGAGAAGGAAGTGTAAACACGTTTTGTATTGAATATTTTTTTTTGCGTTATTTTTGAAAAAAATACAGCCTAATGACATCTTATTATGCGTACCGAACACTTTTTCTAGTTAAATAGACCATATGGAACAAATTTTCATGTTAACGTAACGATCAATTGAGAAATGAACTTTATCGCAGATAAAAATCTTGTCTGTTGCTCTAACCATATTTGCACCACCACTTTTGTAGTAAGTGTAATCTATTTTAAGAGTTTTTCGGTTGTTAAATGATGTATATGTTCAAAAGGCAAGTCTTAACTTAATAAATGACATTTCAAATAACTAATATTTAACAGCTAAAAGCTTTGCCAGATCGGCGATTTTAAAACAATTAAATCGTTAACCTCATATATATATGTGGACAAAAAAATAACTTAATTTGAAGAAACTTTCCGAAGACTATTCAAAAAGCTTTTTTTGGAATATTTGTATATCTTTAATAAAAAGTTCTCGTTATTTGCTTTTCTTTTGCAAACAATAATAGTCTTTGCAGGAACGAGCTTTTTTGGTTTTGATTTTTTTTTTATTTTACTGTTCTTTTTAATTTAATTCATTTTATTCTATTTTATTTTTTTATGTTTTTTTTTAGAATAATTCTGTATTAAAGAAATTGTATTTTTTTTAAAAGTGATTTTGAACAAAATATTTGCAAACAAAAATTGTTTTTTAAACTTTTTGCAAAATTATGTTTTGTGTGATAAAGCTTTGCTAGGAAAATGCTTTTAAATTTCTTTCTTGAAACTTGTTTACCTTAAAATAAAAGCTGTGGTGTTTTAACTCTATAACTATTTTTGTTTTGCAATTAGCTTTTTATGGCCGAAGCTTTTTGATTTTTGAATATGGATTTTTTTGTTAGCTTGATTAGGGATGTAACGATGGAAACTTACCAAAAACTTTGAAACTACATTAAGCTTTCTTAACAAAACAATTAAAGGATTTTTTATATGAATTATACTCCGCAGGGAATGGAACTAGTGTTTAACGAGTATCATATTAGTTGTACTAGTTCTCCATTGTAAACTTTCTTATACTACATTAATTGAGTGTTCCTAGAAAGTGCTGGAACCATTTTTTGCCAGCTTATAACAGTTCTGCTTCTAAGTAGTACACCTGAATCCAATTGTGCGCCAAATATTATAATTCAAAAATGTTAATCACAAAAGCTGTATTACAACTCAAATACATGAATCATTTTTCCGCCACAAACATATTTTATCAATCTACAAGTGGTGCCCTTTAATAACTTCAAGTATTAGCACTAGTAGTTTGCTATTGTGCTCGCTGTTCTAGTAATCGTACTAATAGCTTTAAGGCAATTGTCGCTTTTTCGGCTACAGGTTAGTTGACGAAGTTTTTCCATATACTTTGACATTAGATTATAACAGAGAGTATTTATTATTTACTTCTATTTAACTAATTGCCTAGTTCCTTCTTTATAACTCTAGACTAGTTACATATGTGTCCTTTCTTATATCGGACACGACAGTGTCAATGCGTATATATAGGTTTGTCTTTTCCAGCCCTAGAATAATTTATAGACACGTTTGTTACTATTTATAAATTAAATATGCCTCTGGATATACTTATGAAAACTTTTAGACATATTGATCACCAATCGGCAAAGTTATAGGCAAAAATTATAAATTATTTCTACTAAAAATTAACAAATCGGTTTAAAACCAAAGGCATTAGAGTACAATTGCTTCGGTGTTTTTCCTACAATTTACAAACGAAAATAGATATTTTTCAGCTTCTATATAACCGAGAGAGTCAATATAGGGAAAGGGAAAAAATTCAAGATGGCGTCCTAGGATAAATGGCGAATATATGAATCAAATATAGTATTAACGACTTTGTCCCTTTAACCACCACAATATTAGTATAAAAAAAATCGCTCGACCAGTACAATGTAGTAAACTATCATGAAACAAATGCCTGAAACAAAATCGCTATGCGAATTTTTTTAACCCCAACAATATAGGTATCAAATGAAATGGCTTGACTAGTAGAGTACTGTGTATGAAAAATTCAAAATTAAAAATGGCGTCGGAAATAATAAAGAAAATAGCGTATTGCAAAAAATCTAAAATCTAGGCTAAGATACGATGTGGTATAGCGAATATAGCGCTCTTACTTGTTCATATATCAGACTACCGATTTTAAATTAATGTTGTCATAGGATCCCAACTAGATCATTTGTAAATAGTTTTATACTAGTTTAAACAATAGTTATTGCTAGAGAGTGGCGAAGAAATCTAATATGCATTTTACATAGTAAGCAACAAGCGCTATGATATTTTTCTGGTCTCAGCGGGGATTCGAACCTGGGTAGGTTAATTAAAGTTAAAGTTTCACGCTCTAACCGATATTAATAAGATTTGTCTTTAAAAAACAAACAACTTCTCAATTTTAAGATAGTGATTTTGTTTACTTTTAGTCAATGCTGCAGTATCATTTAAAGTAGTTATATGACTGGTACAAAAAGTTACTAGTTTTGTTTGCAACAGAATATTATTCAGTAAAATCAATTGCAGGCTGTTTTTAGATTGTCATTGAAATTACTGTGCAGCCCTCGTAAGGAGCACAAATTTTGTAATAGAATTCGTTAAAGTGCAGTATTTAAGAGCAGTGATGAAGGAAGTTATAAAAGCACAAGTTGCAATACTCTTAGCTCTTATAGCAAAAAAGATAAAAGTAACCATTTTGTTAAAACATAAGAAATTCTTAGTAAAACAGTTTATACAATCCATCTGTTGGCTTCATTTGAATTCAAACATACTTCACTAAACCAATGGAAGCCACATTTGCACTAAACAAAAAGAGCAAAAAAAAATGGTAGTCTACAAAGGTAAGCAAATGTAGTAAACTGGTTGCTGCTGTTTTTTTTTTGTTGCAAACTTAATATACTAGAGTGGGAATTTAAGTAGTACATAATCATCATCTGCTTCAAAATATACAAAAAAAAAAAAATTGAAAAAAGATGTTTGTGTTGTAAAAAAAAAATGTTGCAAACAATATTTGTTACATTATTATTGCATTATTTTTGTATATACGAGTAAATAACTATTTTTTTATGCCTGTATTTGCACTGACTGAACATTTTCAGGAAAAAGAATTTAACAAAACGGGAAAATTGCAAGTAAATATTATATAAACGCATTTTTATGTGTCGAAAAATAGACGGAACATACTAAAACCAATTGCTAGTAAATATTGTACAAATATTTATATTTAAATATGCATTTAAGCTCGATTTGAGTGAGTACCTGTGATAAATATACATAAAGAAATATGTAGTGAAGCAATGATCGTTATTGAGAAATAACAAAATATTGAGACTTTAAAGGTATGCAGACCCTTTTATTAGCTTTTTATTTAGTTTTGTTAAAGCGCAATAAAATGATTTTTAAGTTTCATTATCAAAGAATTATTAATTATAAAATTACATTAAGTTTCTACTTTTTTCACTTCAAAGAAAAAAAATACAAACCTGATGAGATGAAAAATCTTAGTGGTTAGAAGTTTTTCCCAAAATATACAGACTTTTCATTATGAAATGTTCTTACACCATTATTCTTTTTCATACTAAATTTTTAATATATCACTATGTAGAGTATAATAGTGTGAAGTGGACTTTACCGTTTACCATTTACATAAATATCGGGTGATTCATGGTGAAGATTGATTATAAGTAGGTTTGTTTTTGTCAGATCCTGACTCATATCAAACTGTCTTATAATTTTTGCTCTGTATTGTTCAGCAAGTCATCATGGAAAGAAAAAAACGGCGCTCTGTAAAAAATTTTCTTTCGGTATTTTATAGAGAAATCTTGCTTAGTTATGAAGCAAAAAATATAGGTTTATTAAAAAATTTACATATTCGGGCTGATGAGAAACCCAAAGAGTACCATCACAGCCTTTGAAAACAACGGAATGGTGTGGTTGATGATGGGCTGGTGGAATCATGGGTCTATATTTTTTTTATACCCTTCACACAGTGAAAAAGGGTATATATAGGTTTATCATTTCGTGTGAAATTTCTACAATTTTCATTTCCGACCCCATAAAGTATATATTTTCTGAAAGCTTATGAAAAGGGAAGTCGATTAAGCACTGTCAGTCTGTCCGTGTGTATGTTGAAATCAACTTTTTGAAGCCCCCCGACATCGCTTGGACCCGAGTGAGGTATTAAAATATCAGAAATATTCGGGAGTAGATCGGCATTGAAAATCAGAAACATCGGTACATAAACAACTGAGATATGAGCAATAACCCACGAGCACCTCGATTTTTTTTTTCACAAAAACAACATTACAACAACAACATACATACATACAAACGTGTATACTGGTTAGAGAAAACGTGGCATCGAATCCCAGCTGAGCCAAAAAAATTTTTTTTTATTTTTTATTTAATATATTATTTATATTTTTATTATTATTTTTTTAAAATTTTTTTTTTATTTTTTTTTGTTTTATATTTATTATATTTATTTTAATTTTTTTTTATTTTGTTTTTTATTTTTTTTTTTATTTTTTTTTTATTTTTTTTTTAAATACAGACGTAAATTTATAATTTTACAATGGGATGATTTTATATATGTATATACGTATTTCATATGGGATGAATGGCGATACAAACTACTGTTATTGCATGACTACACGTTGTGAAGGGTATATAAGATTTGGCATGGCCGAATATAGCGCTCTTACTTGTTTAAATTATGCAAGTTAGAATATTACTGTCAATGATAGCTATTATCGCACCGTGTTAACCGACTATGTGCTTCCTGAAATTCAAGCTCATGGTCTCGGTGAGCTCTGCCTTCAACAAGACGACATTACGATTCACACTGCGCTTGAAACAATGGGCCTGTTAAGAAATCATTTTGGTGAGCACTTCACTTCATATTTTGATATGGTTAATTGGTAACCTAGATCATGCGATAACACACTTTTGAACTATTTTCTCTATGTATTGTAAGGGTTAATTTTCATTTACATAGATACTTGTCGTCTACCTGTTCGATTTTGTTTCAAACTATTTTTTATTATGATTTAGTTGCCTATTGTTTTTAAAAGAATTATTGGAAAAATTTTTGTTTGGGTATATTGATTTTAAGGTTCAAAAATATTGAAAATGTTTTAAATACTTGTAGTAGAACCATTTTCGATTCTAGTGTAACATGCTTGTTTAAAATTAACTTGTTGATTGATATTATTTGAATATCATTGTTTCATAGTTTTTATTATAAATGGAAAATATAAAAATAAAGTTTAGTTTTTGAAAACCAATTTACAATTTAGGTGTAGGGTCATACAGATAATTAAAATTAAATTGATCTACATCCAAGTCGTCAAAAGGTGGTTGATAGTTTAATTGCATCAGGAATATCGTTTCCTAAATCTGTAACAATGAGTCAGTTAAGAAGTCTATACGATTCTGTGAAAGAAGCTCCGAGAAATGGTGAATCGAGCTCTTGTGATGTGGGAATTTTTTTTTCTCCTGAAATTACAGATTTAACATCCGATATTTCTTTATTAACATCTTTAACCTCCGTCGTAAGCACCCATGTATTTACTGCTGTAACTTCCACTTTAACCTCCGCTTTAACCACCGATGTTTTTACTTCTGCAACTTCCGTTAATATACCATGTGTATTTAACTCCAACACAACTTCCGTAAGATTATCTAACAAAACATCTGCTTAAGGCCTTCTATTCGATATTCGAATGAATATTTAAACGATAAGCTTGAAAACGAAAATTGTGTTTATTTAAATTCACAGCTACTAAAAGCGTTAAATGCAATTGAACGGTCTCAAAAATACAATGAGAACTATTTTTACAAGCATCATGTACCTGCTAAACAATATGTGGTGGAAGGTTATGTTGTAGTTAAAAATATTGATAATACCGTTGGCAAAAACAAAAAACAAAAAAAATTATCGAAAATACCGTGGACCATTTATTGTTGATAAGATATTAACAAGCGATTGTTATATTATTAAAAATATTGATAATTGTCAGGTTTCTCAAATACCTTATAAAGGAATTGTTGAAGCTAAACGTCTTAAAAAATGGTTGACACCCAAATTAATTTGGAAGTATTAATTATCAGCCACACTACTTTTAACTCCAATTACATACATATGTACTTATTGTTATTTATTTTAAATGAGGTCAATCAAATTGTCAGGTTGACCGAACTGTAATATGCTTGTTTAAAATTAACTTGTTGTTTGATATTATTTTAATATCATTGTTTCATAGTAATATTATGTTTCATAGTTATATTAATAAGTAATTATTGATAACATATCTAAATTGATAAATATGATATGGAAATGAACTGGCGATTTAGAAAGACAAAAAAAAGAAATTTTTAATAAAAAATTTTAGTATTTTAAATAGAAAATAACAATTATTTGGTGAAATAAAAGGAAAGTAATATTTTAAAAACGATAATTTAGTTGAAAAATAATGAACACAATTTAAAAAGAATAATAAGAAAATAAAAAAAATCTAACAATAAAAGAAATTAAAAAAAAAATAAGACTAATTTTTTTGTGAGAAAGAAGAATGCCGTGAAATGCTATGGGAAGATTATTAATATGATGAAATGAATAAATAAATATGAAAACGTTGTATTAACTTTCAAATTATTAAATAATAATTATCATTTGTGTAAAATTTTGCTAAATATCAACTTTAAAAACCGAGTTTTGTTCATTTTCTTACAACATTGTTTTATTTATTTTAAACTCTTGTTATACATAATTGCAACTTTAAATTATCATTATTTGATTTTGTGCAAGAAAATAAAACAAATGACTCATTTATAACGCTGATATGTACATACATATCAAATTTTATAATTTTGTTGTTTAAATTATTTATGTAAAACCTATGCATAATAAAAGAAGAATATTTGTGTAGTCTTGAAATCGGTCTTAATATAATGTAATATTAAAAGCCAGCTTTGATTGACGCTTTGGAAGCTAACATTACTCGTGTTATTCCCGAGCTATCATTTACTATGCTCGAATGACTTGCCCAAAAATAAAACCCTACAAATGGATCACCAAGATTTACATGATATCATTTTCAAACAGTAAATGCCATAAATTGTTTTTTTAACCAATAATAAAAATTTTAAGTTCACTTTTAAATTTATGTGTTTTATTTTACTTTAAAAATCAAACCACAAAAAGAATCGCCCATTGTAATAAAATTTTAAGATAAAAATAATCTCTTGCTTATCACTAAAAAGAAACTTAAGTAAAACATACTTTCATTTTTTAAACCTTGTCTAAGTCTGTTTGGCAAAATAATATCGAAAAATCCTAAATAAGTAAAATGTAACATTTGAACCCAAAAACCCATTCACTAAAAAAACTTTACTTTTTTAATAGGACCATGTATACTACTTTTATAAAACAAAGTCCACCACTACTTTCCTTTCCACAGCAACATATTTATTACATTCACGTTTTCATATTTTCCAGGTCACAAAACTTTGTCATACACATTTCATGCTACGACAAAATATGCCAAGAATACAGTAGTTGTGTCCCCTTTTCACTGTATAGAACATAAAACATGCCATCCATACAGTTAAAAATATTTAGCTTAACGAACATTTGAACAAGACAAATGTGTGTGCGTGTGTTCACAGTGACCTTTCCTTGCAAATGGACCATATGGCAAAAACTTTAGGGTTAACAAAAAACGTTTAAAATATTTAGATTTTTATTTAAGATTAAAAGGAAAGTTAAATGTGTAGTTACCCACTATTTTTTTGGGAAAAGGCTTGTTAAATAATAAAAAAAAATATTTTTATGAAAACTTTATTTGCTTTCTAAATACAAAAAGCAGGGAAAAACGAAAATTGTTAAAGGGTTTGAGAGATATATAAAGCCTATATCTATGTGTGCTGAAATTAGGGAGGAAAGGTTATGAAAGATGCAGGAAGCGAGTACCACCTCCAACACCTACATTCGGAGACCAATATGGTCCATTGTGCTGAAATTACTTATAACGTAATATTTATTATTTTAATTGGAAAAATGCTGTTAAAATAAACTATTTTCGTATTGCTGCCGTTGCCAATGTAATACATTTGTGGAGTTCACACTAACAAATTAACAATTAACGATGATCATATTATATTCGCTTTACCAATATTTGGTTATCGCAAACAAATTATAGCATTATTTATAATATTATTATGACAAAAAACAGCATTCAAACAATAGCAATAATAAGGGTGAAACAAGGCAATCAAATTATGAATTTTTTAATAAAAATTTTTTAACCGTTTTTCTTAATTTTTTTTTTGCGTGGAGATATAAAATGTAAACAATTTCAAATTTCGAACCAAACTAAATTTAGTCCTTAAGCTTGAACATTTATGTCGCCGTAAATAGGATTGACACAAGGCAAATCTATTCATTAGGTAGTCTTAATTCGTCAGCTGATTATTTTATTCTTAACTTACATTAAACTTCAACTATCAAAGCCCATAGATACAAATAAATCTCTCTCTTCTTTTATTTATTTTAAAAATCAAATTTTATATATAAACAAGAAAATTCTCTCTGAACTGCGATACTTTTTTTTTGGTGCTAGACATAAAAGTCTATTAAACTAAAATTGCGTAATTTTTAAGTTTACAGCAGAGGGAAGTAAGAATAATAAAAAAAAAAACATAAAGATGCAGAATTTGTTCATATATTAGCTCTTATTTTAAAACATTTGTGGAATATTAATCTATTGAAAGTGTTGGCCTTTGTTAGCTATGACCTGTTAGCTAAGAACTGCTCATCTTCTGAAGCCAAGAACGAATTAAGCCAATTTTGAATACCCTGTTTTAAAGTGAAGCGTACCCCCGCGATAGCGTATTGCATAGATCAAAACAATAAGTAGTCGGACGGAGTTAGGTCTGGACTTAAAGGTGGGCGTGGCAAAAATCTCCAACACTTTGTTCTAAATATTTTTCAACAGGTATTGCAATATGCGGCCAAGCGTTATATTGATTGAATATTACGTTTTCTTGTCTGGCCGCATATCTTCGCCGTCTATCGGTCAATACTCGCTTCAAATAAATTGATTGCATTAGGAAAAGGTTACCCGTGATAGTTAGAACAGACTTTGACAACATATTAAATAAAGGAAATATACGTCCCACCACAGACAGAGCATTACTTTTGGCTTTGGTATGGATTCAGCTGGTTAGTCGGGCTTTAAAGATGAATAAAGGAAATATACGTCCCACCACAGACAGAGCATTACTTTTGGCTTTGGTATGGATTCAGCTGGTTAGTCGGGCTTTAAAGTTTGCACTCTTACGCTTTTGGTTATCGCATGTAATGATTCAGTGAAAAAATGATTTTATTTTGCAGCATTCAAGCAGAATTTTTGGTTACGCAAAATTATCTTTCAAAATCTCTCAGCTTCAGTTCGTATGGTACCGAATTTCCTGCTTTTTTGATTAATCTTGCTGCTTGCGAAATTTTTAAAATTGCTATTTGAGTAGCTTTCAATAAATTTGCAAGATCTTGTTGAGTTTAACATCAACCTTCATAAAGTAATGCCTCCAATTCTTGATTTTTAAACTTTTTTCGTTGGCCTGGGCGATCTTTGTCTTCGTGTTGCTTCTAAACTTTACAAATTGATGTATATTTTTTAAATTAAATACATCTAAATATATATATATATATATATGTTCCTTTAACTCCCACTGGAGCATAGGGCGCCAATAATTGCAGATCTCCATCTGACTCGGTTTTTAGAAATAGACCCTAATTCGTTCCAAGATACACCCAGTTGATTCATTTCGGATTCTGTTGAACGTCTCCATGTTATACGTGGCCTACTGCTTTTTCTACCATCTTGATGAAATGGTTTCCATCTAAGAGCTTGCTTGGATACATTATCATCATTTCGACGGAGAGTGTGTCCAATCCACTGCCATTTCCGTTTACGTATCTCAGTTGCTACTTCCATTTGCCTTGCCCGACATGGTAACAGAAAAAGAATTGGCACCATATTTTCGTCAAGAAACGAAATTAAACACCACGTCTATTTATACTAAAAATCTATTTTTAGCTTTTAATTAACGTTCGGTTCGGTAATCAATAGGCCACTACACGTACAGAGCTGGTGTCCAGAAAAGTCTGCAGGAAATTCCGAGGCTGTAAATTCTCAACTTGTATAAGAATTCACACTTTAAAAGACTTTTTCTGAAAGAATTATGCTAACGCTAAATGCGCAGAAAATATATATAATTTGTTTGACATATTTTACATCGACAACTTATTTTTAAAGTGCATCACAAAACAGCTAAAATCCGAATTTGTAGCCTTAAAAATAACAAACATCAAACAACATAAAGTTTTTATTTATAGACATCAAAGAAATGACTTTTATACAATTATTTGCTTTATGCCGAAATTCAAGTCAAACATACCATTCAAGTCATATTCAATTACAAGACAATTTTGTCATACCTGTAACGAAATAAAAAAGAAAATTTATTAAAAACAGAAAATCCTAATACTAAACAAAATCTTAGAATAAAGAGAGTAAATATTAACTCGTGTTGTACCTGTAAGAAAAAACTTTAACCCTTACCCACTAATTTTACATTAGTAGTTACTAATACTTACAGACTAACCTTGCAAATTTAAAATTTATTTACTTTTTTTTTTTAATGAATTTTTGTTTGGGTTTTTTTCTCTATTCTTTACTAGGGTTCTCTTATTGGTCATAAAATAAAATGTATATTTTTTTTGGTAGTTTTTGTTTTATTATTGTAATCATAATTTTTTGGTCACGTAAAAACTTTTATTTTTTATTCGCTATGATTTTTTATACACATGCTTGTACTTTTACTTTTTTTCTATAAAATATATAAACTTTTGTCTATTTACTTGTTATTGTTGTGGAACGAAGCGAAGAAATGGAAAGAAATATTAATGTTAGGAAAAATGTCTGAAATGCTATAATTTCTTTTTTATATCAATTTGACCTTCTCTCTATTTTTCTATTTTATATTTTTTATGGCAAAAATGGCAAAAAAGCTATAACAACAATATTAAATACGACTACAAAAGTATATTGACAATAACAATGGCTATAATATGATACAAAAATTACTCAGTATAGTAATAATAGTATCCTTTTCTTTTGTTTAACAACTACAAGTATACAAAAACTATTACAATGAAAACGTTATAATTTAAAAAACTACATTAAGGGCAGTAACTATTTATTATAAAGAAATATAATTAATTATGTTTTCTTCTTTGATTCGGAAGAAACAAGGAATGTGTATCCTTTTGATTGTATAAGATATAGATCTGATTCAGCTCTAGTTAAAATATATCTAAAGGGTTTCTCAAAAAGTGTGGATTACTGTACGCAGTCTGTATTAGACTTATTATATAACTTATTAGTTTCTTATGGTATTTGATTATAACAAGTGAAAAATTGGCAAAGAATGTAGCATTGAATGTGTGTAGAGATTCAACTCCTTACCGTTCATAGAGATTGTTTTTTTAAATTAATGTTTTTACATCGAGATCACTGAACAAGAATCTCATAGTTAATTAGCGGCTAGTTATATTTTTGTCTTACGGTTTAAGACATATAAATTTATTTTCGCATCACAAGATATTTACTACGTAATAATGCATCATTACCTGAAACTGCACCACCGTGAGTGACACAAAATATTTAAACGATGTCATATTACATATGTATGGAATGGAGTATAGGATTCTTTAATATATAAATAAATAGTTTGTTTTATTTTATTTTAACATATTTATATTCGCAAATATTGGAAATTTAGTTACTTTTTAAAAAATGGTTGTTCTGCATTGTTGGGGTACTTCTAGTAAAGGCTGGGGTATAATAAATCCGTCGTCCGTCAAACCTCAACTTTTTCAACTGACAACTAAGTTAATATACATGCTTTCTTATGAGTGTTGTCACATTCAGTAGGTCTTCGTCAATACAAAGTACGAAAGTTGACCAACTTTTAACTTTTGACGTACGTCGAGTTCTTTGCCAACTACCATATGGTTGTACGCAAAAAGCGAAGTCAACCGGCTTTACAGCAGCCGTCGTAATTTTTTGTGATGCATGAGCCGCCACAGAAGCATGCAGTTTTTTTTCGGTTTAAAACTCTTTTTTTTATTTAAAGAATGAAAGAATTTATAGCTAAATTGAAATTTTCTAAAAAAAATATTATTTTGTTTTATTAATTTTTTGTTACTGTGAAGATAAATAAAAAAATTTTTGATTAGTCGCAGCAGTCGACAGTTTGACTTGACTGATTATGATACTTCAACACAAAGTACTTTTGTGCCAACCCCTCTCCGTCAATACGTTGATGTCAGTTGCAAGAGTTGAAGTTTAACGGACGACGAATTCATTGTGAACCAGCATTAAGAATGCAGCTTTATTTCATTTGTAGTTCAGTACTTCTTTTAGCTTATTTTAAATTCAGTTTTACAGGGTTATTTTTTATAACTTCGTTTTCAGTGTAAATTGCTTCTAGTTAAAAAAAAGTATTCCTGACATGTGGCAATGCCAAAAATGTTTGTCCAGTAGGGTTTGTCATTTCACCATGAATATACAAATAAACGAACAACGCTTGCAGATCATAGACTTTTATCATCAAAATACTTGCTGTTTAAGTGATGAATTTCGTAAAATTACATTCATATAATGGTCTTTATAATCGACCTACCGAACAGGCTATTAAAACTGTTGTGACCAAATTTCATGCAAATTGTACCTATTGGACATTAATTTAGCAACCCGTATGCGAAGAGTGCGATCTAAGGGAAATATTTCTTCTTAATTGGCCAAAACCGCAACAAGTCAACCCGTCGCCATTTTCTATAATTGATCTTGTGTCATTTCACCATCTAGAAGGTATCGCGTGTTGATTTACCTAGCGTTTACACATGCCACTAACAGTTTGAAAAACTCAATACAATAACAATTTTTTACTAATCCACCATCATTTTTCGCAATGACAGCTCCAGTGGCAGCTAAATTTGCGTACTAGTAGAAATTTGACAATTGCATGCCACTAAATGACAAAACGATAAACAATGTTCCCTTTTAAAATTTAATGCAAGTTTACTTTATTATTGTAAGTTTGTAATTAATGTTTTAACTTGTTAAATGATTTTTTTTCATATTTTTTTAAATGAGCATTAAAAAAAGCAAATTTCTTAATTATTGACCTTTAATATTATAAAAATAATACTAATTTAACCATAACAAATGTTAAACGCTTCCCCAAAAATTCGTCTGTATGAAGAACTTGGTAACTCTATCTAAACAAAACAAACAAAAAGTTGATATGAAAGCAAAATTAAAATAACAAGAAAATTTTTTGAAGTTTACGCTTTAACGACATTTTGAAAATTGACTTGCAGTCGCATGTGTAAACAGAAAAGCAAATGGCAAGAGTTTGGACTATTTCGAAGAATTTTTTGCAAATAATACGTAAACAACACTTGCATGCCACTACTTCCATGTGTAAATGCAAGGTAAATACCGACTTTTTTTTATTCAAAATAAAAAAAATTTAATTTGTCTGTTACAACTCCAGCCTGGAAGGCAACATAACAGCTGCCATTGTTAAGATATCGGCTGAAACGTAGAAAAAAATGTGTCAAAATTGAAGCGGACTATCTACGGCATAGTTGTGGGTAATATTTGCATGAAATAAATTTAAGAAAGTAAAAGGCAGGCATTCATTTATCGCTCCGAAAAAATACCTCAGTCATGTTTTGCAAATTTTCCGTGTATTTTTTTTTTCAATTTTCAAAAACCCAAACGGTTAAATATAAAGTCATCCGATAGTTCAGTTTCAATTCTAGTTTAGTTCTACTACACTTTTACTTTAGTTTTATTTCAGTATCATCCGGTAAAAGTTCATTTCTAGTTCAGGTGTAGTTCAGTAGTGCGATTCACTAACTTATTTTAACGATAATCGTATCGTTAAAAACAGTTAACAACAATTTTATCGATTTCGGTATTCAGTAACATATTTTAACAACATTTGTTATTGTTATCTAAACGACATAATTTTTTTGGTTGTTGGTTTTATCGACAAAAAGTTGAACTTTATACCCGACTCAAAAAGGCCCCTTTCGCATTAGGCAACTATAATTGCGCAATTCTTGTGTTTGTTAGTGTGAGAGGAAACGTTGGTGTGAAGGAGAAAGAATTGCCGAGATTTGAGTACAGACTTGCTTGTACTTGGCAATTCTGCTTCTGATGTCATTCTTGTCTTGGAATATTTATTTGTTTTTGATATTGTCTTTCATTTCTTCTTCGGTGTGTTGTGTAATTTTGTGTGTGTGAAAATTTTATTTGTTTATAAGTGAATCAAATATTTAAAAATGATGAGAAATTGGAAGAAACTGGAAGAAATTGAGCAACCAAGTTGCTTAATGTGAACATAAAAGCAAGTTCAAAAGAAAATAAATAAAAATAAAATTATACTTGCGCAATTATAGTTGCCTAATGCGAAAGGGGCCAAACCACTTCCTTAAGTTTCGGCTATGAAGCGAGTACTTGTATGAGGAATGCTAGTGGTGAATTTATTTAGAAACTTTTTATGACAAAGATGCCACTTTAATGTTACAGTTGTCGAGTATCGTTAAACAGTATTTACTGAATTGCAAAGTCGATAGTGCAAACAATAACAAGTGTCGACAAATTTAACGATTGTCGGATCGTTAAAAGTTAGTGAGTGAATCGCACCACAGATCCAGTTTACATCTAATTTAGTTTTGGTACAGTTATAGATAAAATCTAGTTAAGTTCTAGTTCGGTTATAGTATAATTTGATTTCAAATATATTTCAATTCGAGTACAGTTTTAGATCAATTTTAGTCAATCTCTATTTCAGTTCTAGTTCTGTATCAATTAAGTTTTACTGTAGTACCAATTCAGCTTAGTTCAGTATATAATATAAAAAATATAATATAAAAATATAAAAAATATAAATAATATAACAAATATTTCTAAAATTTATTGAAGATTTAATTTTTTTAATCTTCCCATCTCTTCTGTTCTGTTCTTCTTTATCTTTGCTGTTTCCTTAGCTCAAATGTATTTCCGTCCTTTATAAATAACTAAAAATATGCATATTTTTATTCTCATCTTGCATTTACGTATACATTTATGTATATACAGGCAAATCCTGGTATAACGAAGGTTAAACTGCCCGGCCTATTTGTTATATCGATAGATTCATAATAGCTCGTAGTTTTTCTTTTAACTTTTCCCTTTAATTATATTAACAAAATACAAGTAAGAGTGCTATATTCGACCGTGCCGAATCATATATACCTTTCACAACGTGTTGTCATGCAATAAAAATTGTATCACCATTCATCTTATTAATATGAAATACGTACAAACATACATATATGTTTCATTATCTTTATAAAGACTTTTTCCGTCTGTGGTCTTCACGAAGAGACGGACAGACGGACTGATTGACAGACGGACAATGCTTTATTGACTCCCCTATTCATAAGCTCTCAGAAAATATATACTTTATGTGGTCGGAAATGAAAATTGTAGAAATTTCACACGGAATAACAAACCTATATACACCCTTACACTCGCTGTGAAGGGTATAATTATGCAGTTAATGCATAGACGGACAGACGGATGGATATAGCTGAATCGTCATAAAATGAAACTCCGATTCCGAATATATAAACTATATGGGCTCTTAAATGGATATTTCGATGTGTTACAAACGAAATGACAAAATGAATATACCTCCAACATTTTGTTGGTGGCGCGTATAAAGAACACAGTTTGTTTTAAAACAACTTGCCAAACAAAAAAGTAACGGTTCTTCAACGTCTTAATTGCTATAACATTATTTTTTAGGCATTTTTTTTGTATTTTTTTGGCAGTCATTATATAAAAGAAACTTGTTTCAAAACATTTGCAATGTTTAAAATTAGTTGGATAGTTTTTTGCAGCTTTTTCCTCACCATTCGTTATATCGAGTAAAATTTATTTGATATTCGCTATATAAGGTAGCAAATATAAAAAATTATAACGTATATAAATATCGGGAATTGCCTATATATGTTGGTGTAAGTATATGTGTGTGTGTATGTTTGTATGTATGTTTGTATGTATGTGCGTGTTGTTAATGGTTGGTTGGTTGGTTTATTGTATGGTTTGGTTGGCCGTTTGGTTGGAAAGTTCGTTGGTACAATTGGTGGTCCTTTTTACAATGTTTACATTTATTACGACATTAATGTACATGTTTTGTTGCTGTTAAGACAGATTGTAAAAAGAACAATTTGAAAATAAAATAAAAAATAAAATGTAGAAATAAGTTTTAATTTTTTTCTTCTTCAGCTTTTAAAGAACTGGTTACTTTCACATCGGTTTTCAATTTACTGGCGGAAGAAGTTTAAAAATGTATTTTTCATTTTCCTTTTTAACTTTCTTACACAGAAACTAGACGAAATAGATGTTATTGTGTGCAATAAAGTCACGTTTTTTTTATCCTCCTCGAAAATGACAATGAACTTAATCTCAGGAGGGCACTACAGTTTTTTTTTCAACTGTGTGATTGTTGTTACGGTTGTAAGAACATACTTCATGGATAAGTTTTTGAAACAAGTTTTAAAAACAAAAGTTAACTTTGTTTTTTAAAGCAAGAACACATATGTACATATGTCGAATTATAAAAGAGTAAAAAAAAAGTCGCAAAAGCAATACAAAATTAAAGAAATTTTTGACAAAAAAAAAAAAAAAAAAAAGGAAATATAAAGCTTGAGTTGCTTTTGAAATGCCCTCGTAATTTTTATAATAATAATTTGGGCCTCGGAAGGTATATCATTATATTAACTATTGTTTAATTTAATGTACTCCACACAATATAAACAATGTCCTTTCAATTTACAAATCTCCTGAAAGGTTTAAAAGAAATTTATCATAAAAAATATATATTCATACATTTTCGTTGTATAAATTGATTTCAAAATGTAAGAGGGAAAAAACATATGTATGATGTCAAATATAAAATATCCTTAACATAAAGTGTATTGTGCTGGATTATAGTGCAAGACCAAATACAAGGTTTATGAACTGACACTGAAAAAAATAATTAAAAAAATTTAAAAAGATTCAACAAGAAATAGTCATGATAGGCAAGAAATTAACTAGCGTTCCTAATGTTAACGGATCTGGGTGTTAATTTTCGATTTGTGAAATGAAGAGAACAAATCTTAAGATCTATATTTTTTTACAATAAGGTATGGTTAAAAAAATGTATAAGAATCCTCACAAAGGTTTTCAAATCTATCCGTGTTATAACGGACAGGGGTGGCATTTTTGCTTCAGATTTACTGGAAAATGTGATGTGATTTAAACTGGATTAATGTTTTAAAGTTTTTTTAGAGTTAGTTTATTATAGTGTCTGACTTACTAAGTGAAAACTATCATATGAAAAACTAGGTAATAACTTACTCATTCATTCATATAAGTTTTTATATTTCCATTTCGTTTAACCTACTTACAGTCTAACTCATAAAACTTAAAACATTTTTTGAGAGGTTTATTAATCAAATTCATTGTAAAGTAAATCAGTTTTATAAGCCAATTATAAAAAATTAATATTCTTTTTTATAAATAAGGCAGTTAGAGTATTTTACAAATTAATCCACAAGTCGATTTTTTGTTACGCAGTTTACGCTGACAATATACAACTGATTTAATAAGACATACCACTTCAGAGGAATTTTCCTAAAGGTGTCCATAATTCTCTTTTTATTAGGAGATATAATTTAAAAAATTGCTACTTATACATGCGCATATATGTTTGCAAAAATACATAAAATAAAAGAAACATGTTAAATCAACATTGTTGATACAATTAGATTTTGGATTTTTTTTTTGGTATGGTTAAAAAAACAAGACAAAGAAACTGCAGTCACATCTTATAGAATAATACAGATTTTTTTAATTTCAAATTTATTTATTGCATAATAAACAAACAGAATTTTTGTCCTTGAAAGATCAAAATGCCGTATTTAAACCCATAATATTAATGAGTTGTTTAGGTTATTATAATCAAGTACTTATACAATGCTATAAAAATATGTACCTATTTGAGTCTCTATTTGTAAGAGATCGTGATAAGTACTTATTTGAGTTTGGTAAATACTTACATTCAAAGACATCGCCGTGTTAAAATAATAAATTTAGATACAGAATTGTAAGTATTGAAAAACTGGTGTTTAGTGCTTTCAACTAACTGTTTTGATGATTTTTTTTCTGGAAAATTTTGATAGAGAAGGGCGAACCATTTTTCTGGGCTTGGTATTTTGAGAATAATCTAGAGAGGCTATGCCTTTTTAAGTGTTTGACGCTAGTCATCCAGCTGTAAATGCCTGCAGCTTTTTGCAAAAGAGAAACGAAGTTCTGCTGTTGACTGAAGATAATTAAGTTAATGCCTCTGCAAGATTATTAAAATTGGATCAAGTACTTATGGACTTAAGTTGATCAAAATGACCTTAATTTTAACAAAAGGGTGACCGAGGGAGGTTTATATTTAGCATAACCTTCGACTTTACTGCTTCTCATTTTGGAAATTTTAAAGTTGGAATTCCTTCGGATCTAAGAGTGATCTGTTAAAAATGTACGCTATCAGTAATAATGATATATAGAAAATCGTTGCAGTCACAGGTTTAGCTAAATGTCTGAGTTTTCGTATTTAGAGAACACGTTGGCAATCAATAGGTTTAACCTTAACAACATAAAGGGGGAATTTACATATGACTACACCTGGTAACAATATAAAAGTTTTCCCCAAATAACAAGATTTCGGCAAAGGCAGATCTAAATATTAGAATTTTAGCAGCTGACGTCATTTTTTTATTTAAGGGGTTTCATTTTCCCTCTTTTGTATATATTTATGGTGAAAAAGCGTTGGAAATCTTGTGATCCTCACATTAAATATATATAATATGATCAGCGGATGCATAAAAAATTTACCACAAAAAACTTTTTTGCGAATAATTTTAACACTCTCCTTATTTTGTCACTTTTTTGGAAAAGTGCAAAACTTCCTTTCAAATTAAGGAAATAACATGTCCAATTATTCCACCAATAAGATATTTAATAACATTTACTTTAAGTGTCTGAAGTGTCACCATAACTCCAAATTGCTATTTTAACGCCAGGTAAAAATAATGTGTAGACTAGTCAGTAGTGCGCTGGGCTACTAGCCTGGAGGTTGCAGGTTCGATTCCAATCGGAGACCCTGGACTGGTCTATTTATCTTTCTCTTTTCTGTTCTATTCAGGCGTCATAAAGGGAGCAATATGATGAACCCCAGTGAGCTGCATAACAGCTGTCTGTTCTACCTAAACTTTTCTAACCTTAATACTTATTTAGAGTAGGCTCCCAAATATTGCATTACAACAGATTTTAGAGTGTTTCGTAAAATTTCACTCTACGTTACCGTACAACAGCAAAATTGAGATATATTTGGTGGATTCACAAGGTGTGCTTTTATGGCATATTTTTACACTAAATAAATTAACTAAATATTTTTATTATTTTATTTGATAGATATTTGTTTATAAATATTCTTTGTTTCAAAACATTATTAATAAACATTGTTTTATTTTTGCTAAACAAACCTGGGTTAATTTTATTGTCAAAAAACAAACGCTTGAAATTTAGGGTATTAGTTTAGCTTATGCACTGCTTTACTTATTAGCTTGCACTTTGCCATCAAATTCAATTTGTTATACACTCAACAAACATATTAAATACAATCTGAAACATGGTGTAATTATAAAAGGTGATAGCAATTCGTGGATTTTTCGAAAGTATTTTTATACCCTTCACACAGTGAAAAGGGTATATATAGGTTTGTCATTCCGTGTGAAATTTCTACAATTTTCATATATATTTTCTGAAAGCTTATGAATAGGGGAGTGGATTAAGCTCTGTCAGTCTGTCCGTCTGACCGTCTGTCCGTGTGTATGTTGAAATCAACTTTTTGAAGCCCCCCGAAATCGCTTGGACCCGGGTGAGGTATTAAAATATTAGAAATATTCGGGAGTAGATCGGTATTGAAAATCAGAAACATCGGTTCATAAACAATTTGATATGAGCAAAAACCCACGACCACCTCGATTTTTTTTTCACAAAAACAACATTACAACAACAACATACATACATACAAACTTGTATATTGGTTAAAGTAAACGTGGGATCAAATCCCAGCTGAGCCAAAACATTTTTTTTATATTTTTTTATTAATTTTTTTTTTTCATTTTTTATTTAAATAATATATTATTTATATTTTTATTATTTTTTAAAATTTTTTTTTAATTTTTTTTTTTAAATTTTTTTTTTATATTTTTTTTTATATATTTTTATATTTTTTTTTAAATTTTTTTTAATTTTTTTTTTTTAACATACATACGTTAATTTTTAATTTTACTATGGGATGTTTTTATATATGTATGTTTTTTATTTGCATGTACGTATTTCATATGAGATGAATGGTGATACAAACTACTGTTATTGCATGACTACACGTTGTGAAGAGTATATAAGATTCGGCATGGCCGAATATAGCACTCTTACTTATTTTTATATAAAGTTTTACAATTGTAATTTATTACAAAAGAGAGAGGATGTATGAAATTTTGACATAGGGAAAGTAGCAGCTGAAGAACAGCTGCTGAATTGAGCGTACCTATTTTAATATACCTTAATCTGCAATGTTCTACAAAATTCTAAAATCAAAATACTAATACAATTTAGAACCGAATATACAAGAAATACATGAGTCACTTTGTGTTGAAACAACAAATTTTACCCTTATTCGCATGTTTGAAAATATTGTAAATGAAACTCAATCTGTATCCAATGTTATCCTTAATAACAAGCTTAAGATCAATTATTTTATATAAAATTGTTTTTATTTTTTCCAGTATTTCCCTTAAAAAGATTAATATAATAATTTTAATATAAAATAATTAATAGATTTTTAATAGCTGTAAATTTTGCTCACTGTACTTAAATTGCTGGCAGCAGCTATTTCAATGCAAATAGTAGTCAACATGAAAATATAAAATTTATATTACAGACCCACTTAAACATGGACCTCTACTGATGAACAACCATATTTCTGATTTATATTTTATAACAAAAATTATGTATAATCAAACATACATATATACACCTACATACATAAATACAAACACATAAATAACTATAAATTGATGGGTTATGCATAACATTCATGAATATATGCGTTTACTCAAATATACAGGGAATATTTTATACAAAAACATATGTATTTATAATTTTAATGTATGTATGTATTTGCAGTCATATGAGTATAAAATAACAACAAGAACGCTATTAACAACATCAAAGATAATAACAATTGCAAAGGAAACGGATGCGGAAACAACAAACGTACAATGCGACACAAATGACAAAAAAAGAAAGAAAATTAAACGACATGATACATACATATAAATGTACATACATTTGTGTGCAAGTGTGTTTACTTTAAATGTATTTTTTTACAGCGTCTCGCTGTGTATAGGATGTGTATCATTGTGTTTGTTTGTCTGATTGCGTATGGATTTTTGTGCTTCTTATTTTCGTATGGTAAAATTTTGTTTGTTGGCAGAATTTCAAAATATGCAAGGCAGACGTATGCAAACTGAGTCTTGCATATGCACGAAGGAGGTATACATATATACACATGCATTTGTTTAAACGTTGCATAATACATAAACATATATTTTTAAAATTTATGTAGAAAAAAGGAAGACAGTAAAAGTAATTTGCTAAAGACAAATAATTTTTTTTTTAATTAAAGAAATGAAATGGTTTACAGTAATTTTAAAAACCTTTATTTTTATTGTACAAAATAAGTTTTACATGCTTTAATGAAGCTAGCATGATTTAAAAATTTGTTTCTTATGTCCATTCTTTATAGTTCCCGCTGTTCATTTACTTACTCATCATGTGCAGTTTCCTATACATTTTCGTCATAAATAAATTCAGTATAATCGCACATAAAGTGTCTTAAAGAAAAAATATGAATGATGTTGTTGTGCGTGGCTGTGTTCTTGAGCCAATTATCCACATTATCCTCATTATAATTTGGGTATAAATAAATAAATTCATAGCAAAATTGTTAAAATTAATTTTTGTTAAACATTTGTTTTAATATACATACATATATATTTTTTTATTTTATTTTTGTACCGTAGTTTTGAAAAAAAAATTTTTTTTAAATTATTTGAAAGCAATTTTAAAGTGCTTTTAGTGACTTAAGGGTATTATATAACTTTCTTTAGTTCTTTTGGAAAACATTTTTATAACTACAATTTACAAAACCGTAAATAGGGAGAGGATATTATGCGTTTATGGTGATGTTTATGCAAAATAGTTAAATTTACACACAAAAAACAATACAAAAACAAAATAAAAGAATAATTGAATATCAAAACAAATTATACATTTATGTGAAAAACATACTAATAACAACAAAAAAAAAATTGTAGGTAAGTTGTTCATCAAAGTGAACTCAATTATATACCAGGGGTGGAAAAGTCGCTATTATCATACTTTCTTTATACTGTTTTATTCAAAACCTGGTTTCTTTCCTGGTTCCATTTTTAAGACAATACTTGTATCTCTTTTGAAAACTTTTGTTCGTACTTGAAACTTGATATTGTTGAGGAAAAGGAATTTTTTCTGGAAGGCGATGAATGCTCAAATCTATTGAACAGTATTCTCTTTGAGCTTTTTGTGGACGTCCACTAGTTGTTACATAATTGACAAGATCCTTGCCTTCAGTTACATTGGCTGGTATGTTAAGTAAAATTGATATTAAATCATCTCGAAAGTCTAAAAAGGAGTTTTTTGGATAAAACTTTTTATAAATAAAAAAACAATTCTTATACCATCTTATGGTTTTCCTAGGACTGGAATAATATGATAATAATTGATCGGCTCGATCAATTCCTGCCATATTTTCATTATAAGCAGCAACGTCCACTAGTTTTTTTTTTTTTTTGCCTCTTCTATTAGAAACTTCGGTAAGACATGGATGATGTGCCGTAGTTATGGACAAAATATCGCGTTTGTCTTTTCATTTTGTGACGTAAACATTCCCCATTCTTCTCCAAATCATTTCAAATTTTTTTAGTTTTTTACTGGTTATGCATTTAGGACTCGGCTTACGATTGAAACGTAAAATACCTGTGGAGTGGGTTTGGTAGTTAAGTAGCGTATGAGACAAGTCAACACTGTTGTAATAATTATCCATAAATAAATAGTGGCCACGATTGAGGTACGGATCCATAAGTTTTAAAACTACAACTTTTGTTTTCGATCCTGATGTCTTTTCAATATCCTTTCCTGGATATATTTCAACGTTTAAAATACAGCCATCTTTTGTAGTAAGTTCGTAAAACTTTATGCCGTACCTGGCTCGCTTTCCTTTGATATATTGCCTGAATGATAATCTTTCTCTAAAAAGCACTAGGGATTCATCTAAAGACAATTCTTTAAAGTTGTTGTAAAGTTGTTTTGAAAATTTTTTAAAACTAAATGAAGCAGTGGCATAAATTTTTCCAAATTTCCTGCGTATTTACCTGGTTCATATGACGCATGGCAGCTGAAACATCAGAGAATTTGCTGGAACCTTCTTCCCGATATGACAAACATTTTTTTAATTTTTGGTTTTTATATTATTTTTTAAGAAAAAAATTATTTTTTTTTTAAATTTTGATACAAGTTGTTTAGATTTGAAATTCTCTTTTAAAAAATTTTAAATTTATTTATACAAAATTTTAAATATTTTAATAAAAAAATTATTTTTAATGAAATTAAATAAAAAAAATAATTAACTCAATAAATAAAAATTAAATTTAAATAAAAAAAAATTTCCATTATAAATTTTGTTTTTATAAATCGTTTTCGAGCGCATTACTCCATTAAAATATAACTGCCTGTTCAACGATGTCGAAAGAACACTCAAGCGAAATTTCATTTGCACAAATACGTTGAAAACAAAAACAAATTTTTAGTTTTTGTTTTTGAAATTTTACTTGTGTTTTTTTCGACATCGTTGAACAGGCAGTAAATTTATGTAATTTTTTTTTATTAAAATTTTTGAATAAAACTTAAAAAATTTTTTATATTATTGAAATTGTATTAAAAAAAGGTTTTTGATTGATTTTTTTGGTTAAGAAATTTACAGGAATTTTTTTTAATTTTTGCATTAATTTTATATGTTTTAGGACGTATATTTTCGATAAATTTTGTTTTGAGGAAATTTTTTTTTGATATTAATTCTTTGTTAAGAAATTGTTTTAAATATAATTTATAAAAAATATTCTTTAAATTTCTTTTTTTTTTAATTTAGTAAACTTATTTATTTTTGTTTAAAAAAGTTCTTAATAAATTTTCTATTTTTTTCAAAAACTTATTTAAGTTTCTTTAGCTTTTGTATCCTTAATAAATTTTTACTAAACCATCAGATTGTAGTGTGCTGCAGGCAAATAGAAAAATCTACATAAAGAACCTATTTCCTCATTTCGGCTTCCTCCTCTACTTACGCCTACACAAAACTAAACGCATAAAACAATTTACAAATTATTTTTATTTAAGTAATTTTTTGACATTATAATGTCCGTCACGTAACAGTTAATAAAGCCTAAAATGAAAGACGCCTGTTTTTTTCTTTTAAAACTGACCGTGGTTTGATAAATAAGAAAATAGAAAAAAAAATAGGAGAAAAAACTACAAGTAAAAACTTGTTATTTATAAAGCTTAAGTCTTAAGCTAAATGGCAGGTTGTAAGAAGACTTTAAGCAAAAACATAAATACATTGTCATGTATTTTTTTTAGTTACGTTAAAAGTCAACAAAATTGCACAACATACATACGTAGACTGTAGATCCTTTCTATGTTTGTGTGTACATCAGCTAATTTCATTATTGTTGTTACTTCATTTTGTATTTTTACTTTGGCTTTATGTTTGTTATTGTGTTGGTAACAAGTATTTGGTTTTTTTCTTTTATCTTTTTGCTTGGCTCTTTGCAGTTATCATTTTTCGAGGACAAGACCATAAAAGTAATGGAAACAAAAAAAAAAAAAACAAAATATTATATTATATAACAAAAGGACATTTTGTTCGACGGCATTTTTGACATATTATCCCAAGAGGATAAAAAATAATTTGTATTTTAAATTATTATGAAGAGAATTCACTATTGCTGGTAGAATTATATTTAAAATACAATATATTTAAAACCGGGATTGAGATTCAACGATTCTTTTTAAAAAGTTCAGGGTAAAGGCAAAAAGTTCTAAAAACTGAGACTTAATTTTGTGAGTAGAAAAATTTATTAACTATTTTACTTACATAATTATTATGAAATAAATTTTTTTTATACTTGTCGGATTTTCTATAGAAAATATTGATCTTAAGGATTAATCTATTGATGTGTTATGTTTCGATGACACCAATGTTTTGCCTTAAAAGTCATTCACCTTACGAACCTTGTTCTAGTCTTTACCCAATAGATTTCACTTTCTACCACTCTTATAATAGAAAAATAACAACAACAAAATTATGCTTTCAAAAATTACTCAACATTTGTTAAATAAATATTGCGATAAATATGATGAAATTTGTTTAAGCCTTTTTGTTGCCAAATATAGGGGCACCTCTGGTATATGAATGAGTTCACTTTGAAGTACAACTTAAAACTTTAAGGTCACTGATTCCTAGAGAAAAAAAAACAGTAAAAGACTGTACGTACTGTAGCTATAAAGAAAAACATAAAAATACTTTCGGCAAAAGTACTTTCTATTTGAAGACCTATTGCGAACTTTTTTTTCCATTACGGTCTAATGTACATACAATCATATTTAAATTAAAATTTTTCCCACAATTTTGATATGCCTTATGTGGCATGCAAACATTTGATAGTCTCAAATAAGTGTAGATGACACGTGTCATCTTATCATAATTTTTAAAAGATGTTTCAAGACATAACATGACCTTTTTAACACATCGAAATACTTGTTACTACAAACACTTACCAAAAGGTGATGATGTGTAATTTTAGACACAAGAGAACCAACTCATACATGTAAACATGTATATGAACATATTGGTTTGTTTAAACAACACGATTGAATAACATTCAATGACATTGATTATCATTATAAATGACAACGCAAGCAACATGACAAATAGATTGTCAACATATGTTTAGTAATGTAAACTTAAATAAGTAAATACCCAGATAACAATTGGCAATTTACACCCAGATTTTGTAAATCACTTATACTCACTTAAGGAAGTTGTATACAAATTTTGCTTGATTGGTTTTTATAGAAATGTATGAATTGTTTTTAACTACTAGTACAAATATCGCTACTTATTGAATAAATGAAAAAATAAACTTTTGTATTCCACCAGAGACTCTGGACTATTCTGTTTCTCTTTCTCATGCCAATTTGGCAAAAGTGTATACCTGTCGTGGGTTTGGACCTTAAGTGTCCCTCCTTTTCAACTTAACCTAACCTAATCTTTTGTGTTTAAATCGACTTTAAGAAACTTTTTTGTATTTTAAAGCGAACAGGAAAAGCTTACAATATTTCAACACGGTTTTATGTGGGCAATGTTTAACGAAAGAAGACTTTAACGAAGTCCATTTAATGATTATAGGGAAACATTGCTTCCCTTACTGGAAGTTCATACATTGAATTTTCATTCTAGTTCAATATGTTTTGATTGTTGACAGGGTACCGACATTAATTTAATATGTATACGAAGTCATAGCAAATTTGATACTTGCTCATATTTACATATTTTCGAAATTTGGTTTCTTATTTACATATGTACATTTAGGGGGGCGTACCACACCCCCCTAAGGCAAGATTATTCACAGTCCCTAATTGTGAAATTTCAAAGGCAAACTAAAAAGTTAATTACTAAGAGTGTTATCGAAGGATATATTAAAAAAACGTTACTTAAAATTATCGTAATCGGGATCGGGATCGGAAAAGAATATTGAAGAAATTATAAACGGAAAGACAAAACAGTATATGTACACCCTTGATACAATAGGTGAAGGTTATAAAAAACGTTACCTAAAATTTTCATTGTGATATTCATTGTTATTAAGAGATTTCTTTTAACTAATATTATTTTGTAAATTTGACATGATGTAGCTAGTTCATGCCTAAATTAGCTAAAATTCTATATTAACACTAGGCTTTATTATTGTGCGCTAATGTTTAGTAGTACCTATGCCAATAGTAGTCTATGTATGTGTGTGCAATTATTACTGCTTGCCTTTAGATACTGGTATTTAGTATTAATTTAATGTTTAGTATACTTTTTTTATATTTAATGTTACTTAAATTATAATTATTAAACACTGTATTTTTTGATTTATTAAATAATTTTGAATATGTTAAAACAATTGATTATAACTTTATGGTTCTTTATCCCCATAAATTTAAGAATTGACTATACATATGGCAGAATATGTTAAGGCATGATAAACCAAATAGCACAATATTACTCTTATTTTTGGTTAAACTTTCATACCAGTATTATTTAATTCAACTCGATATGAACTTAGTTATGGCTTACGTTCGACTGCACTAACTTGTTATAACGATAATGGTATCGCTTAAAATTACCTAGTTTTTGTAAGTCGCAATATAGACATATAATTTTCTTTAATTATAAGAGACACTTAACATAAATGTAAAAAATTATTTTATGTGACCTTATTATGGTTGAGCAAAAGAAAGGAATGCTAATGGGCTCACCCGCTTCCCCTGTAAGAGCCGACATCATAATGGAAGAATTATTGGATGTGTCTCTTAAAACAAATGGACCCTAAACTAAGACTATTAACCAAATATGTAGACGATCTCTTCGCAATAGTAAGGATGGATAAGGTCGATGAAACTTTACAAATATTGAACTCATTTGACAAACAAATTTAGTTTACAATGGAACGAGAGAATGATGACAAATTACCATATTTAGACGCAATCGTAATAAGACAAGGAAATATACTTAAACTTGTTTGGTATCAAAAACCAATGTGCTCCGGAAGATTTATAAACTTTTATTCTAAACACCCGAACACGATTATTAATAATACTGGAATTAATTTTTTTAACCAGTGTTTTCATATCACAAATATAGAGAAAATCAAAAATATATTGAAAAAAAAAAATGATTTTCCGAATAAAACTATTGATGATTTATTGAAACGGGTAAATTAAAAACTTCTTAGGTTGAAAAGGAGGGGTATAAAAGCCCAAACCCATGACAGGTATGCACTTATGCCTAGTTGGCATGTTGTGCGCAAACTTCTTAACGAAAATATAAAAATGGAAAATGAACCCAATGTATATAAATCCGCCATTTACATTCCAAAATGCACGGAAAGACTTAAACAATCTAACATTTATGACAGAGAAAAAATAAATTGGCTTTTAAAACTGCGAATACGAATTAGAAATTATTTAACAATATGAAATCAAAATTAGAGAACGAAGAAAAATCTAATATCGTTAACAAAGTAAACTGTGATGGAGACAGGTCCAATATATGCAAAAAAGTATATGTTGGTACTACAAAAACAAAACTAAAGACAAGCATGGCATCACATAAAACTGGCGTTAAATCGACACAAAAACCACTTTCGGAAAAAACTGCACTTGCATTGCACTGTGCGGTAACTGGACATAAGCCAAACTTTGATAATATACAAATATTGTCGAGAGAGGAGAATTACAAGAAGAAATACTTACTTGAGATGTTACATATAATTGATTTACGGAACAGTAAGAGACTAAATTATAAAAAGAGTGATACGGAGGGATGTGTACACATATATCGACATACAATAAACAAACATAGAGCAAAACAAAAAACATAAGCTTTTAGTTATAAAAAAACTTTTAATAATAATTGACGTTAAATGTTATTTTCAAAAATAATTGTAATTATAATTTCTTTATATTTTTTTGCGTTAAATATATTATGTGTTTTTATATAATGAGATTCACTGAAGATGATCAACAAAGTTTGATCAAAATATTGGGAAAAAACAAATATTGAAAATAAATAAATTAAAAACAAAAATATTATTACATATATTTTTTCAATTTATTTATAAATTATTTTCAATAATTGACCTCAAGCCGAATTAATAATAAAAAAATACAGACACCTAACTTTTCAATAAAAATTGTGAATTTATCAAATACACCAAAATAACTCAACCCTAAAAGTATGCAGTATTTTTTTTATAAATTCTATGTCAATCAAAATGTTAAGTTTAATAAAATGTTAATAAAACTCTGTAAAAATATTTATTTTAAAGTAATTTTTTAAACAGTGGGATGTTATAATTAAGCATGTACGCCTGTTTAATAATTTAATATAAAATTTATTAAAAATTAAGAACTTAGTAAAACGCGCTAACTATTAGACTCAAAAACATCTACCACCCTAATACTAAATAAAACAGCAAAATATAGGATTTTTGGTCAAAAAAAAACCACAAAAATGGACAAATATTTTGAAGAATAGAATCATTTTAGTAAAAACAAGAGAAGACAAAGGATAAACTAATTTGATACCAAAGATAATTGACTTTTTGGTTTCAACAAAATGTTTCTAACAAATTACGAACTTAGAAAAGACAGATAAACAAAATTACGAACTTAAAAAATAGATAAAAAATAATAAGTTGTTTTTGAAGTAAAAGAAATTATAACGTTAAAAGGAAACAACAGCTAATAGCTTTTTCCAAGATACAAGAAATTTTACTTTGAATTTTCAATTAGACTTCAATGACAACAAATAATGAAAAGGGTAGTTATTTTTAAGATTTCACAATGAATTACTCAAAACAGTATTAAAGGTTTTAAACGACTTAATAAGTTTTTTTTATATAACGGTCTTAACACAATTACGGTTTTAATATTTTACTTTGTGTTTGTTTAGGTGCTTGATTGAAGCATATTTTAATTCAACTCTAATTTATTTTACGCAGCCTCTAAATTATTTTAATTTTGTAAAAAAGCCAGTATCTTTTTTTTTTGTTTTTAAAAGAAGTATTTTTTTCATATTTTCCCATGAATCCAAAAAGGTCTTAAATGACTATTTGATTTATTTTATGAAGTCAACATCACAGTAAAAATTAATATAAAAAAAAACTCTGACACGTGTCTGTAAGTATATTTAAAGTAGACTCTTAACTTTGCTGGCGAATTAATAAACCTTAAGTGAAATAAAAATTATAATAATAAATATTTAAATTAAGGCAAGTACTTAACTTTATTATAATGAAGTGAGAAAAGTGTTTTTGGGCTTGAGTTTGGCAAGTGACATCCAGTACTTTGGTTTGGCGGTTTTATTTTAGATGAAAGCAGATATATTTTTGAGAAGAAAAGCAAAACAAATAATAAAAATGAAATTTATAAAAGGACGAAAACTTTTTTGTTTTTTTTGGGAAAAGTGTAGAAGTGTAAGTATTTCTTAAGAACAAAGGTTTTAAAGAGAAAAAGGCTATGAATGCTATACTACACTAGTCTACAGTAAGATAGATACCCGCCAAGATCAAAATGAGCTTCATCTGAAAAGATGATTTTTTTTGGCAAAATCGGCATGTTCTGTAAATTGATCGCAGGACCACTTTCCCAAGCTTATACACAACCATAGTCGTTCAGCGGAAGGATAAAATTAATCATCTGTCAAACCAGACATGAGCTAAGTGTTATCATTCACGAAATAAGCACTAGTTGAAAGAAAAAAACTGTTTTACACTTGCTGGCTTAACAAACTAAAAGCTACGCATTATATACACTCAAGCACACAAATAAGCATAAAAAATATAATCATTACAACAACCCACAAATTTTTTACCATCATGTATAATACTGCCTGCTTTTGTTGTTGTTTTTTGTTAAATAATTGTTTTTGTTTTGCAATCTCAACCGAAAAAAACAGGCAAACGTGATTTTTTGTTCATATCTCAGCCGTTAATGGGTCTAAATTGCTGATTTACAATAAAAATTTCGAAAGTATTTCAAATAAATTGTTACTAACACCGAGTCCGTGGGATACATGGAGGAATATAAAACAACTTTTTGGAATTAACATATGTCTGTCTGTCTTTCATTTACTTTCGTAAGCTCGATTGGGTCGAAGTTACTTTGATATCTGTGTTAACATATATAATGTACCTTTTGCGAGATAATTTAAAATTTATAACCGAAAATCGTAGCTGGTTTCGAAAATGAATTCCACTCGGCTAATATCGGGAATAATTTTTAAGAATATTCCTAAAAATTATTGCAGTTTAATTTAATTTGAATTATAAAATTAAATAATAGAATAAATGAACTTAAGCCAAAAATAAAAAATTATTCAAATTAAAACTGAAAATAGATAAATATAAAACTAACTAAAAGACACAATAAGAAAAATAAGACAATAATGTTCATAATTTGTTTTAAAATTACACAAGACATCGCGGCTCGGATTCAACTAGTATATTATATTATCCAGAATTTAACGTCTTTATTATTTAGGAAAAATTAAATTTTATTTTTTAAAAACTTTTAAAATATATTTTTCTAAGAAAAAAAAACAAGTAAAAGTGCTATATTTGACCGTGCTAAATCTTATATACCCTTCGCATCGTGTAGTCATGCAATAACAATTATTTGTATCACCATTCATCTCATATGAAAAACGTACATACATATAAAAACATCCCATTGTACCAGTATATTACGGTTGTATGTTGTTGTTGTGAAAAAAAAAACGATATGGTCGTAGTTTTTGTTCATATCTCAGTTGTTTATATACCAAAGTTTCTGATTTTTAATATTTCTAATATGATAATACCTCATATCGGGGGGCTTCAAAAAGTTGATTTCAACATACAATCGACTCCCCTATTCATAAGCTTTTAGAAAAAAATTTCACACGGAATGACAAACCTATATGTACCCTTTTTCACTGTGTGAAGGGTATAATAAATAAATTAAATACGCCATGTATGGAAAGTAGTCGTATCATAAGAATTTAATACATAAATATACGGTCAACTGGAACCAATATAAGGGTGCTTTGTACAGGTCCAATAATTAAGATTTTTTTCAAAAACTTTCTTTTGCTTATGACGGACTTAAAAGATTTTAAATGAAAACATATTTTTTGTACCCAAGACACGCATATATGTTCCTATGAAACTTTATTACTTAACATTCTTACATTTGGCAGCTACTACTGAAGTTTGCTTAGTAACAAATTATAAATATTTTTTTTTAGTTCTGTCTGGTTTCGCCACTTTTCAATACAAAATATTTCTAATGTATTTAAATTGCTTCGGCCAATATTTAAATGTCTAAACACACAGATGGTTAGACATAATTGAATCGTCATCTACTTATATTAGAATTCAGAAAATTGATATTTTAAAAGGGTTTTAAACGAACAGTTAGAACTAAAGAGTACAAAAATATTTCCAAATGAAATTTGTCTGCATTCTCATTCCTTTAAAAATTCCCTCAGACGTATGATTAATACAATAATATTCAATTTTGCCAGCAATTATACGCCCCCTTTTTAAAAACAAATTCTTAATGCAAACAATTTCCAACAAATATCATTTATGGTCACATTTTATTATTATTACTTCTATTATTTTAAATATATTACTTTAATATTTAATTTATAGCTGTGGCGAAAGAAAAACGTGTGAAAAAAATATTATGACTTTATAGAGATAAAAGTTTTTAATTGCAATTCATTGTTAAGGGAAAAGTTGCACAAAATAATTTATAAAAAAAAAAGTTTTAATTTTTTTGCATAGTGTTTTTTATCTGCTGTTTTTGTTTGCCATGTATGTAAAAAGCCCTCTGTATGTGTTTATTTTTAGGGCGCAGAATTTTGTCTGCTGTGGCACCAAAAATACATAAACACACACAGGCATACTCACGCAAACATAACAAACACAAGGCAGGCAAAATGTAGTAAGAAAAACTAGTCTTAACTGACTAAAATCACTGATGCAATTGCTGCTGCGACTTCTGTCTGTTGTTGCACAAACTGTGCTAATGAATTTCAAGTATGGTTACAAAAGTGAGGCATCAACTGCAATTGAAAAAAACACACAAACACACAAATTTTTTTTCTTCGTTTCCATCTTTCACATTCGGTGTGTGTTTAAAAAAAAAATTAAATCTATGATAAACAATGCAAGAAAAAATATTCGACGGTATGGTCTGTTATAAACCCTTCACTATTTAAGTAAAATGGCAGCCATGACGTTACTGTTGTTATAATGTGTAATATTGTTTTTAGGTAAAGTGGTAACAATAATATTACTGTTATTGTAATGTGTAATGTTGTTTTAAAAAAAAAATAATTTATGTGTAAAATATTTTGATAAAAATTGAGTCAGTCGTGCAGTTTTGCTGGTTGGTTATCTCGTTAGTTGAATACGCACAAACTGTCAAGTGTATCCTGGCACTCAGGGCAGGAAATTCGTAGAGAACAATGAAAACCGATACCTCCTTCTCCAAGTCAACATAGCCGTGATAGTGGTCGTTTACGGGAAGACCGAGTCGGTTAGGATGTTTACCGTGCATCCAAAAAGCCCCCAAGCACCTTAAGTAATCCTTATATGTCCGCTAAACCTTGAATCGTAAGTTGCGATATACGTCTGTAATTAACAAAGTACTTAAGCTTAACCAATCTATACGAATCCAGTGCGCGATAACTGTTCTCGGCTTTTCCAAGAAAGTGAATGAATATCTTTCTTTTAATAGTCCCCAACGGGATAGTGACTGCATTTTCGTTTGAGCTATCCAAGGTAGATTCTATCATGACTAGCTCATCCTACCGCTCGTTACCAGAAAGGCCTAAACTCAGGGACCTAAACGAGAGCTAAGATTGTCAGCTAACCAAGCTTTGACAATTTTTCCCGTGTTGACCATACGTATGAAAATCATGGTACAATTGTACTTTTTATGGTACATTTTTGACCTTGTTGGTACCGTGGTACTACCGCGAGCTACTTGGTATAATTTTAATATCTCACTATATGGCAACAATAATTTTGGCCATGTCCTCTTTAATTTTGTTTGTGTGTGTCTTATTTTATACTGTAAATTTCCCTGTTTTTGTTGCAATGCTGTTGACAAAGCGAATTCATGTACCAGGTTTTGTAAAGTATGCATTAACAAAATCTGTCTAGTATTTTATTTCATTGAACTTAGATCACACAAAGATTCAAATATTTCCAATTTTTGGTCTAAAGTATCACAGATAAAAATAAACTAAATGAGTTCATGATATTGCAAGTATTGTAAGAGAAATTTTGTCGATTTCGCATTCCGCGGCCAACGTCGAACGAGTTTTTTCTTCCAAAACCTAATTGATTTTGTTAAGTTTATGTTTTTATTAATAAATATTAAAAAAATGGTACCGTCATGGCCTAAAAAGTACATTTTGTTTACATACTTGGTACAAAATCATAAAAGCCATTTTCCTTCCCTGGTATGATCTGACTGACAAGAGTACCACTTGACTGTCGACAAAAATACAAAAAATAGCAAGAATATTCTTTTCATTTTGTATGTCATATGCCTTTCAGATAGCAAATATACTAGCGTAATATTCGCTACATTAAACCCGAAGGCAGAAAGGTGGCTCTATCATTAGTTCGCCAGAAAAGACACTGGATTTAACTCCGAACCCCTTATAAGAACCATCCGTATAGTCCCTATTGTCGACGCTTGCTAAAAAGTATATCGCACTAACACCTGGAGGGAATTATAATTTTAAAGGGCTTGTTAAAATCCATGTAGGGGTATCATAATCAGACTGAAGGTAGTGCGGTCATATGTTTACGCATGAAAGTATATTCTCGATAACTCAGTCACTAAGGAGTCGATGATGACGACTTTTGAATAGAATAGTTTTTGAAGCTACGACAGATTTTATAGTTTTTGAGGAGTTAGAAAAACTGGAACTTTAATGGAATTAAAGGTTTTTGAAATAAAGGTCATTTGATTAACTATGTCTATGGTTCAACCAAGATCTTTCAAAAAATAATCTCAGAAGTGTGTTTTCTAAAACAAGTATCCATTCATCACAATGCTTACGACTAAATAATTATTTTGGTATCAAAATGGGGCAGCTGCATCTTTTTGCTCATATTAAGGCCATGTACAGAGACGAAATTATTTTCTCAATAAATATTTAAACAAACTGTAGGTTAAAATTTATTTTAATAATATTTTTATGGTTTAAATCTTGTATAAAATAAAATTAAATAAAAATAAAAAAAAAAATAAAACAACGATTTTTTCTCACAATTTTTGTTTAAATTTACAATGTTAGTAATAGGTTCTCATTTAATAAAAAATTCAACTTAATTTTACCCAATTCGTTAAAGAATCTGAAATTTAATATTTTCGGTGTATGGCTAGATTATAATGGTTGCCAATAGCACAATTCTTCGGAATATATCTGACATTTTCAAAATATATTTGAAAGCTTAAAAAACTTGATTTGAACTAAGAAACGGTCTGACAACCAACCACTCCTATATCTAATAGACTCCCAAATGTAAATTGTAGAAATCAACTGCATGATGAAGGGCACAAAAAAG
The DNA here is from genome assembly GCA_941918925.1 of Phyto melanocephala. Classification (NCBI taxonomy): domain Eukaryota; kingdom Metazoa; phylum Arthropoda; class Insecta; order Diptera; family Rhinophoridae; genus Phyto; species Phyto melanocephala. The sequence continues at coordinate 18,248,453 of OW799235.1, forward strand.
AGGAAATTCTCTCTGCTCTATCACTTTAACAGTTGAAACAACTGTTAAACAAAGTTTGTGCAACAAAAACTTCCACCAATATTAAGTGTGTTTGGATGGGTTTTTTTTGTAACATTTTTTTTTTTTGTGTGTGAAAACATTTTTTTATTTCCTAGTTAAAGTAATTGAGCAGAAGGTACTGAAGAAAACTAACAGCTAAATTTGCAAAAAAAAAAAAAAATTCAAATAAACTCTTCTAGATTTTTTCTATCAAAAAAACATTTCATTTCATTTGAAGTTACTTTTTGTTAGCGGGCATCTTATGGTTGATGTTTAAATTAAAATGTTACTCTATGTATTCAGAATAAAAAAAAGATAATTGTTAGCGATATGCTAAAAGCAAGATATTTTTTAAGGTTTTGTAGCAAACAAAAGGAGTTTTCTACTAATGGAATTCATTGAAAATATTGTTCATATAAAATCTAGTGGCATAAAGAAGAATTTAAAAATACTTGGTAAAAAATATTTACGGCCTTATTCATAACGAAAAGTTAGAATGCCGATTAAGCTTGGCAGCTCGTTGGCGCATTGCTTATTCATAAGAAACTTTTATCCGTGTTCCAACTTATCAAAAATCAACTCTGAAATAGCATGATAATCCTCGAAAGGGCAACAATTTTTTGTATATCATCCCTGATTTTGACATTTTTTGTTTATCCATCCATACTAACAAAATTTAAAATTTAAAAATAAATAAACGAACAATATAATTTTTTATAAAAATGAAAAAACCAAGGCAAACGGTCTGTAAATTGGATTGAACAGGATGAAAAGGTGGTAAATAATATTGGTTATGTAAAACAACACAACACAGAACACTAGTTGGCAAAGGTTTGGCAGCTCGTTAATAAGAGTTTAGCAAATCGTTTGCAAATCGTTAGCCAGAGTTTCGCATGTGTATTACGAATAAACTTTATGCTAATTTAATGCCGACTTTTTGTGATGAATAAGGCCGTTAGCAATTGACTAAAATTTGTTTGGAATATTTCTATATATGTTTAAAAAATGACTAATATATAAGCATTAATAATAAAATATTAATGTTTTTGGTCCTTGTTGTTCTTTGTTGGACTCCAAGTAGGAAAATTAAAAATTATTAGATCACTTGTTAAATTGCCAACAAGGATAAACTTTAACACATACCCACATCTGCCGGTTGTTTAGGCGCTTTAGCCTCTACTGTCGAAATACTTATGTGGATGACTTTCCCAATAAAATCACACAATGTTTACAGTGAACATGTTTATTTGATGTTTTAGTAGTAGTCACGATTGCCCAGTGTTAATAGACCATATTTTGATATGTTTGTATTACGTTGACCTTATAACGTTATTAGCAATACATTGCAGACATAATAGAAGAAAATGGTAAAAAAAATACGATTTTAAAAATTCGAGACATTTTTTAAAATTTTGTTTAAAGGAGAGAATTTAATCATTTTATTTTTAAATAAATATTTTTTTTAAATAAATATTTTTTTAAATAAATATTTTTTTTAATAAATATATTTTTTTTAAATATTTCATAAAGATAAATACAATAATTCACCTTTGTGATTTCTACAAAATTAATTTCCGATCCCATAAAATATATATTTACTGAAAGCTTTAGACCAACCAGACCAACCTAAATAAGAGCGGTAAGCGTTGTGTAATATTAAGCTGAGCGGTAACGCTGAAGAGAAAAGCCTAAAATATAGCGTCAACATTGTGTAATGAACAGCAATGTTTATTTATGTTTTTTAATCAAATTCACTAGTGTACAAAAAAATTACTAGATTAATCTGAAACTAGCTAAAATGGCATTACTTTTCAACAATTACAAGAGTAAAAAAAACGACACCACAACCGTTTTACTGCTGCCAACTTTCATACCTAACGCCTAGTAAAAATTGGATTTTACAATTGCAAAGCGTTGTTGCCGCGGTATTTCTGTAAATCTGTATCAACATGAGAATTTTTGACAGCCATTAACGATTTAGGTTTGTTAGGTTTAACTGTCCATCTGTCCGTCTATCCATTTGTCCGGGTGTTGGTTGAAATCAATGTTTAGAAGCAACCGCATGTTTAATAGATCTGTGTATGACAATTTTTTTGGTATTAATATGGAAATTAATTGCTATTGATATCCAGCACATTCGCTCCATAACTTTTTGAGATAAAATAAACATGGCTGCCTCTGTTTAACTTCAGATTTTTAGATTTTGTAGATAACATATCCCTTCCGAGATACTGTTAAAACATTTTGGACAAATCGGTCACTAATGAATTAAAATACGAATATAAAAGAATATAAACATGAAGAAAAATGTCATTTCATAGGAAAAGAACAGACAAATTTGAATTAAATTCTATGATTCCCAAATTCTAATTTCATTATAATGTAACATAAATAGGAATTACAAATTAAAAAAAAGTATACCGATATAGCATGCTGATGACGAAATCGTATTTGGTTTCAAAAATGCATTCCACTCGGCTAACATCGGAATAATTTTTAAAATATTCTTAAGATGATTACAATTTAATTTAATTTAACGTAATATAATTTTATTTAGAAAATGTTTTAGGAAATTCAATACTAGTATAAGTGAACTTGAGTCAAAACAAAAACGATATACAATAATTTTTTTTGAACAAATTTAGATTTTTTTTGAGTACATCCAGTTTTTGAAGCTCCTTAATAATCTTTGGACTTAATTAAGACACCAAATTAAAATCTTTAGGCACAAAAATTATTGCCGAAAAAAAACCTATAAATCTGTTTAAAACAAACTGAGTTTTAAACATCAAAATACAACTGTTTCGATGTTTTTTTCTAAAATTTTTGAACGAAAATACACTTTTCCAGATCCTAGACAACCGATAGAGTCAATATGGGTATCAAATGAAAGATCATGGCCATGATGGTCGCTACTACAAATTGGCGTAATTAAAATTTATATATGGGTTAAATCTATAATAAAAGGTGGTTAAATTTTAAGTTCCGATATTGAATTTTTGCATTTCATTTGACATTTCTCAATTTCAGACTAACTTAATTTGAACCATGGAAAGAACCATGAACCATGAAAATGTGCGTTTAAATCAAAATGCATTTTGTGCACTTCGTGATTCTTTTGGTCAACATAATCGTTCAAATTCATCCAAAATCGGGAGAATTATGAACAATATTTAAATTTCAGCAAAACAGGTCTGTATGAAATGTGAGAACATCTGTGAATTTGTTCGTTGAACGGAAAACATTGCTGTTTTCCATTTAGCGTTGCGATAGTGTGGCAAAAGAGCTGTTAACATCAACTCATCATCGTGCCCAAGAATTAAACATTAACATTGTTATTGAAAATTTGGACCATCGGATGGAGGTGTACCGCCGAGGTCGCGGCAGCCATTTGGCTGATATATTGTTCCATACATAATTGAACCATACCAATATTATCATAATAAAAATAATTGACAATAATTTCCTAAATAATTTGTGCTTTATTCAAAATCAACACGGCCCTTAAAATTTAACCATTATTTATAAACATTTACCGCTTTTTACCCCTGAACGTTTGTGTCACATTAAAGGGCTTTACTAGTATAATACAGTTAACTATGAAAAAGTTAATATCAAAGATGGAGTTCTAAGTAAAAGAGCGGATGTATGGGTCAGAAATATTAATTTTGGCTTTGTAGACTTTAACCCTTACAATATTGGTATAAAATAAAGGGGATTGACTAGCAAAAGGCAGTAAACTATGAAAAAGTGCAAGATCTAAGATGGCGTCAAAACAAAATAGTGGATTTTTTTTTTCTTAATCCCATTAATATTGGTATCATACGGAGGGGCTTGACTAGTAGAATAGATAAAATAGCGGATATATGGTTAAAAATATTTATTTCATCTTTGTAGACTTCAACCCTCACATTATTGGTATAAAACCAGTAAAATGCAGTGAGCTATGAAAAAGTGTAAGATTTTAGATGGCGTCTAAAACAAAATGGCGGAAAATTTGTTTCTTAACCCCATCAATATGGGTATCAAATGAAGGGCCTTGACTAGTAGAATATATAGCTAACTATGTAAAAACTCAAAATCAAAGATGGCGTCGGAAAAATTGCGTATAATGAAGGGCTGAATATAGCACTTTAACTTGATTTTTTAAATGATTTCATTTAAAAAAAAAATTGTCTTCATTCCTTTTTTTACCTTTAAAATTTCTAACTCTTTTTTTTGACCACTTAAATTGCTTTTTTGTACAATCTTTATTTTGATACTTATTTGATAGAGTTTTTCCTTTTGTTTTTACTGTTGCTGATATTAATTAAATTCATACAATTGCTGGCATGAAGTATTATGCTCAGTTATAAGAAAAGAAAGAAAAGAAAATGTGTTTAAATGCATGCATAAAATAACACTTTCAAATTCATACACAAACACTTTTGTGCATAAAATGAACATAAATTGCAATTAAATTCACTTGTGGCATTATGATTGTTATTTTGCTGTGTGTGCTAGTGAGTCTCTTAAATGTCTGTGTTTATCTTGAATATTTCAGGCATATACATATATACATACGTACAAAGTATTCTTAAATAAGCTTACTCATACTGTTGTCGTTTCAATAGAATATTTTCAGAGGTAGAAGCGCAAAATGAAAAAAAAAAATATTCGAAATTTTCCGCAAAACGAAAACTCTGTTGTTTAAATATTTATTACCAACAAGAAATCTCCCCAATAATTTATTTTAAAAGACAAATATAATTGCCTGAAATAATATCTTGTTTAAATGCCTTCATTATCTAGTGGGCATTTACATATATACACGTTGTACATTAAAGCAAAACAATGAAAAATTTAAATTCAAAAACCCAGCCAAATGAAGGCGGTATCATTCAATTTATAAAAATTAACTTAAAATTTAACATGGTCGCTTCTTTTATACCCTCTAGATTATATGTAAATTTACTTAAACCACAGAAATAGTTAGTCAGCTATGTATCACTGTTCATATGTTGGCTTAAATTATCAAGCCCCTTATGTTGTACAGATCTGTTTATAATAGGCTTTTTTGTTAATGTAAGGGAAACAACCGCTATTGGAAGTCATCCCAACCCCTCCATAACTTGCTGAGCTATAAGCATAAAACTCAGACAGCCACTGTTTTCTTTTTTATATTTTCGCAACCGAAATTAACACATCTACGATAACTTACTAACAAACTTCTTGTTACTTGCTATTTTTACTTGTTATTGTTATTTGCCTCTAGGATTATTTGTTAAAAAAGGCAACAATAATCTGAAAAACATGTGTTGTAATATATCGCGTTTCTTAACTAGGCTTATTATTAATTTTTGGTCATGATAGTGACCCAAAATTTTCAAAATACAAAAAAGCTGTACCTTACTTTGCCACAGGTAGGCATAGTGCTCTTAGTTATTTTTTTTTATTTTTCATACTGAACAATGCATTATGTATACACTCACTGTCATTAAATGTGTAAAAATTTCATTGATAATTTAATTAAGTATCGTTTTTCCCTCAATTATTATAATAATTTTCAGAGTATTATTTTTTAATTATATTTAATGTTTAACATATTTTTAACTGTTAAAAAGGATTTCTATCACAGACTTTTATAAATGATGCTGTAAGTGTGTCACGTATTTGTATGGTATTTTTAAGTGTATGTGATAGTTGGCTTGAATATTCTCTATCTATATAATTAACAATATAATTTGTCAGGTTTATTTGAAATTTTTCTGTTAATCACATTAATCTCAGCATTAACCATATTCAGTTGATTTCTCTGGCTAGTCTCCAATGAGAAAAGGGGAAACAAAATTAAAAATGTTATTGAATTATTGGCGGAGTAAAAAATGGAAATAAATAAATTAATATAATATTTTTTGGAATTTAAAGAATATATTACAATTTATTGTAATTTCTTACAGCATAAAATGTTTTTAAATAAATATTTCTTTCTATTAATATCTTTCTTTTAATAGCACGCAACAATTTAACAATTTTTATGACTTTGCGAAAGTTTTATTATTTTGTATTTTATACACATACTCTTGCAATAATGCCATTGTTCTCTTCTTTTTCCTTTATACAGTTACAGTTATTGGAATTTTCAGTGGTTACCAATGTAGCCATGACACTGTTATTTTCTTAATTTCCTTTTAAGCAGCTTTTGCTGAATAGTCAGTCGTGCTAACTGAAGTCACAACAATGTTAAAAAATTTATGTGAATTAACAGTGATGCAGCAATTAATAGCAGTGCATTTTCATATTTTAAATTTTCTTGTTTGTTTAATTGTATTAACAGTTTTTAAACATTATCGCTTATTAAAAAAAAACTTTATTTCGACTTTTTATGTTATTTTTTGGCAGAATAATATTAAAAATCGGGATTAAATCAAATGGTCATTACAATTTGAGGTGTTGGTCGCAATATTGGTGGACTTAACCGCTTATTACTATAATACATGTCTGATTTTTCTTCTTTTTAGTACATCCAATTCTTCTTACATGAATACTTATTCTATTACACGAAAATACTTGAATGCTCTAACTAAATTTTTGTTTTAATATCTGTATTTAATAAATGCATTCTTTTTCTTGCTCTTGTGTAACTTTGAACATGTTCAAATTAGTCACACAATGCAGGCAAGAAATGATCATCTGACTTACGTTGCACTAGGCTGGGTCCGTGCGCATAACGGTCACTTAATATTATAGTAATTTTTGGGGGATGAGCTGCCCAGGAGTGTATTTATCTGCTTTGGATATCTTCAACGCAAGTGCAGTCGCAATGCCGTTGGAGAATATATATATATATCGGGTTTCCCAACTAGAACGAAATTTTTAAATTTTAAATAAAACACAGATATTTAAAAAAAAAATCGTGAAACTTTATTATATCGTAAAGTAGACAGAATGAGGTTATGTATGGAACAATATATCGTGCAGATGGCCGCCGCAGCTTTGCTGGCACATACGCGATCTTTTAATGAAATTTTCAATGACCTTTTTGCATAAATGCTGCGGTATTTCATTAATGCAGCGTCCAATTTCCTCTTTTAAGGCTTGAGTCGTCGTCGGCTTATTCGCGTAAACCATCGACTTCAAAAAACCCCAAAGAAAAAAATCTAAAGGTGTTAAATCACACGATCTAGGCGGCCAATTCTGGTCTCCAAAACGCGAAATAACACGACCGGGAAATGACTGATGCAGCAATTGAATTGTTTCTCTGGCTGTATGACATGCTGGCTTCAGTTCCTGAGTCAATTGAAGTTTGTATGCATGAAGATGCAAATCTTTCGTCAAAATTCGCTGCATAGTGGATTTGGAGACACCAATTTGCTGAGCTCGGTGTCGAATTGAGGTGGATGAAGTTTGAGCGACATCATCACGTACAGCTCCGACATTTTCTGTCGATTGACCTGGTCGAAGTCGCGTTGTTGTCTTTACATCACTAACAGACACAGTTTCGGCAAATTTATCCATTAATCTCTTTACAGTTGACTCTTTTGGAGCATTATTGTGACCCGAAATTGATTGCAATTTGCGAACTGTAGCCGCAAAACTTTCACCATTTTGGTAAAACAATTTCACAATGAGAATGCGTTGTTCATTCGTGTAGCGCTCCATTTTTACTAACTTCGTACCTTCTACTAGCAAACAATAACAATTGTTCAAATGTCAAACAATGACAGTTCGAATGGCGCCAAATTTAAAAATTGCATTTTAGTTGGGACACCCGATATATATAAGGCAAGATATGCTGCAACTTTCTTGAAAAATCTGAAGATAAGTGAACTGGATATTGGACTCTCTCCTTTGATATTAGATATATATCACAACTTACAAGCTGTAGTCGTAGGACATCTCGAGGTTGCTGACGGTATTGACGGATCACTGGATGTTAGGGAAATATGTAATACGATTTAAACTTTCCTCTAACATTGTTTCAGTTGTCTGTATTTACAGAAGGATTTTCTTCTTAATTTCCAATTTATTATCAGAGACACCGAGACAGAGTCATGTAATAAAAATAGTGTCATAGAGATGATAACCCGTAACCAACTCTATACATGTGTTAGGAGTACAAATCAATTGTGGTGACTGTTATTTAAATGGCTATTTTGAAAAGCTGCTGGATTTATATTTGATAAAAAATACCGATTGTACAATTATTTTTGGTTCGATTCGAAATAACAAAAAGTTTTAAATTTAACTAATTTTCAAAATCGAATACACCTTAGATTACTTAGGGATAGTAGAGAGGCAGTAGATTTTTGAAAATTTAAAAAGTGCTGAAAACAGATAAATAAACATCAATCAGGTATCAATTAAAAATTTAATCGATCATTAAACAGCTGGGCAATCGTTACTGCTACTTAATTCAGGGATGGAAATTAAAAAAAAAATACACTTAAAAGGAACTGCTTCTATTATGTTTTTCCATAGAGTAGAAATAATTAATAACACAAACGATCAAATTGGATTTTTTTTTGTGTTGACTTGAACTTTATTGCAATTTTGTACTAATTTGAGGGCGCTAATCTATTTTTTTTCTTCAGCAGCTCACATTTTTAATTTACAGGTACTAGTCGTATTTCTGACTTTTTTTCCAAAAATTAAAAGTTCAAGAAACCATAACTTAACTTCTCATTAAGAGATTTAAAAAAAAAAAAAATTTTTAAAGATATAAATGCTACCTTTGAAAAACAATCAAACTTTTGAAAATCACAAAAAAATTACTGAGGTTGTTTTTTTTGAGGCAAAAAAAAATTTATTTTCAAAAAATCATCAAAACTCCAAAATTGGAATATGTGCAAGTTTTATTACTTTTACGTAAAGCCACATACCCTATAAACAAAACGTGACATCGACTATAAGAATCGATGAACGCGTTTCGATTTATTTGCAATTAGTTGAAGGTACTTCATTTTGAAATGAATTAAAAAACGTTAATGGTTTTTTTTATGATTCTAATAGAAATCGCTAAATATACATCATAAAATCAAAAGTTGTAGATCAATTTGAAACATGGCTCGTTTTGTTCGGAACAAATTTGCCTATACGCTCGTAAAAACAAAACGGGATATTTGTCGTATATTTTTTAAGAAGTTTTAAAAATGTTTAAATTATGTTTAAAAAACATATTTTTCTGTTACAACTTCCCAGATATATCTGAAAATACTGGGCAAATTTAATATCAATGTAAGCACGACTTAAAGATAATATTGTTGACGAGTTTTGGGTTTTTTAACTGAATAGGGGGGTAAACCGTTTTCAAGTTTTTTCAATATATGTAGTGGAAGTGCTTTAATATTTTTGACATAACGGTATGTCGCGAAAAGTCAAGCTGTTAGAAAAAACCAAGTGAAGATTTGGACTTAGCGTCCCAAATAACATTCAGTTCTTAATGAACCAAAACATTGTTTTCTTGTGTTAATTATTTTTTATTAATTTTTTGAAAATCGAAGGGTAAATTTTATAGTCCAATGAAATACTACTGCGAACCCCTACTTTCCCAGCCTTATTTAAACAGCTATTGAAGTAGAACGTTTAAAATATACTTTTTAATATATATTTTTAAGTACACTTATATATATTTTTCTATGTACATAGAAACACCAAGTGAATTCTGCGTTTACGTTCACTTCTTTTTTCCTATAACGATGACACTTTAATGACATTAATGCTTAAAACGTTTAATAAATTGCACCTTTGTATACAAAAGTGTCACATTGACTGCCATATTAGTGTAGTAAAGTTGCAAGTTCAGTTGTAGTAATAGTGCATCGCATGGCTCACAGTTAGTTGAGTATACAAAGTAAAAGACAGGAAAAGCTCTGCATGCAGAACTTGATTCCATTTTAGTTTTACACACTTACACACATAAAACACCTCATGTGAAGTAACTATCAAGTGCAGTTGTAGTAATAGACATGTTGTTGCAAATAACAAGTTAGTAGTTTGTCGTTTGAGTAGTTCATTTTATAACAGTGGGCAGCCTGTTGTGAATGATGTAGGGTAGTTTCTGAAAAGCTGAAGGGCTGCTGTTAATGCAATTAAGGTTCGAAGAGGATTTATTGAAGGTTTTTAATAAACAAATCATACAATTTGAAAAGACTAATATGAAATTTGTTTTAATATTTTAAAGAAATTTATTATAAAAAACAAGTAAAAGTGCTATATTCGGCGGTGCCGAATCTTATATACCCTTCACAACGTGTAGTCATGCAATAACAGTAGTTTGTGTCACCATTCATCCCATATGAAATACGTACATACATGTATAAAAACATCCCATTGTAAAATTATAAATTATCGTATGTATGTTAAAAAAAAAAAAAAAAAAAAAATAAATAAAAAAAAAATTTAAAAAAAAAAATTAAAAAAAAAAAATTTAAAAAAAAATTATTATATATATAATATATATAAAACAAAAAAAAAATAAAAAAAAATTAAAAAAAAAAAATTTAAAAAAAAATAATAATAAAAATATAAATAATATATTAAATAAAAAATAAAAAAAAATAAAAAAAAAATAAAAAAAAAAATTTAAAAAAAAATTTTAAAAAAATTAAAAAAAATTTTTGTTTGGCTCAGCTGGGATTCGATTCCACGTTTTCTCTAACCAGTATACACGTTTGTATGTATGTATGTTGTTGTTGTAATGTTGTTTTTGTGAAAAAAAAAATCGAGGTGGTCGTGGGTTTTTGCTCATATCTCAGTTGTTTATGTACCAATGTTTCTGATTTTCAACACCGTTCTACTCCCGAATATTTCTGATATTTTAATACCTCACCCGGGTCCGAGCGATGTCGGGGGTCTTCAAAAAGTTGATTTCAACATACACACGGACAGACGGTCAGACGGACAGACTGACAGAGCTTAATCGACTCCCCTATTCATAAGCTTTCAGAAAATACGTACTATATGGGGTCGAAAATGAAAATTGTAGAAATTTCACACGGAATGACAAACCTATATATACCCTTTTTCACTGTGTGAAGGGTATAAAAATTAATAATAGAAAACTGTTTAAAGGGAATTTTCAAAATACTTCTTAAGAGGAAAAATATATTAAAAAAATAGTTGTTCAAAATTAACTCTTGAAAATATATTTAAAAATTTTGGTCAAAAAGAAGAATTTTTTAAAATTGTATGTACAATGAAAAATTTATAAAATAATTTGTATAAAATTAATTACAATTATATTTAAGTTTTCTATAAAAGAAATATTTTTTTAGTTCAATAAAAATAACTAACTCTGAGTACATAAACATAACCCGTATGTATCCTACGGTACGCAGATCTATCTTAGTTTAAAATTTAATCGAAGTCGTTACGTTATTTAGGAGAGGCATAAATTGTCTCTTAGGGTGAGTCACCCTAAATATTTAGGAGTATGATAGATAGATGTTGACCGATTCTTAAACATTTATTTCTGCTCTTTACAATTTGAAGAAAAATACTGAAAACTATACCAATGCAAGTACATAATTAAAAAAGTAGGCGTAAAAGTAGGCGTGGTAAAAAAAGTATTCTTTTAATCATACCAGAGTCTTAGTTAGGTTAGGATAGGTAGAACAGGCAGCTGTTGTGCAGCTCACTTGGGTCCATTATATTGATCCCTTTGTGATACCTGAATAGTAAAGAGAGAAGAGAAGCAGACAAGTCCAGAGTCTCTGAAGGGATTCAAACCCGCAACCCCCAAACTAGCAGACCAGCACACTACTGACTAGTCCACCGGGGCACCCGTCTTAGTCTTAGTTATATTACGTGAAAATTTCAAGGAGAATGGTCCAGTAGTCTGGCGTCAAAAATGGCGTGGCGTTGAGGGGTATGAAAAAGTAGATGTTGACCGATTCTCAGACCTACCCGATTTGCAAACAAAATTTAATGAAAATCGGTTGAGGCATTTCAGAGGGGTTTAATCACAAACACCGCGACACGATAGTTTCTTAATTTTTTAAAATTTTTTTAGAGAAAAATAAATCACACGAGAGTGTAAAGGGATATTTATGTCATTCCGTTTGTAATTTCTACAATATTCACTTAAGATCCTATAAAGTATACTTAGTCTGAATCCTATAGATAAAGGAATTGATTTAGCTAAGTCTATCTATCCGCATGTATGTTGAAATCAACTTTTTGAAGCACTTAGGTGTACTTCAGACTCTTATATAGCTTAAATTTATTAGATATGCTTTCGAGAGTTTGGTTATTGAAAATCAGTTATGTGAGCATATAACGGAATGAAATATGAGCAAAATAACATGATTGCATCTGTTTTTTATGAAAACAAAATAAATTTTTGCAGCTTCCATTAAACCTCTTAAGACTATTGAAACGAAATTATATACAAAAATATATACCCTAAGAAACATGTGACGAAAACCTTGGTGTAATGGGTCAACTACCTAGAAAGGTATCGACAAAAAAATTTTTTTTTGGAAAAACGTGTCAACTAAAAGTTCATATTGTCGACTTCCTTAATAAGTTCTGGTCACAGTTGCAAAATTTTTGAAAGTTTTTTTTTTTAAATGAATTTTTTGAAAAATTTTAATTACAAAAATTTCTGCAATAAGTTTGAGAACTTTTATTAATTTTTTTCTTTTAAAAAATTAAAAAAAAATATTAAAAAAAAATTTGTTTATAAAAAATTTAGAAAAACAAAAATTTTTATATTTTTTTTAAACTTTTCTTTAAAAAAAAATAATATTTTTATATACGTTTCTAAAAATTTTATATTTTTTAAAATTTTTATAACACAGGTTTTTAAATTTTTATACAATTAACTTATTTTAATAAAAAAATTCTTTAAGCTAAATTTTCATTGAAAATTAAGAAATTAAAATAAAGGAAAGAATTTTGTTTGTGAAACTTCATATTAAAAGAAAAGTATTTGAAATATTTTATATAAAATAACAAATTTAAAAAAAAAAGTATTTTGTTTGTGAAACTTTTTATTAAAAGAAAATTTCTAGAAATTTTTTTTATAAAACTAGCGGTCCCGGCGAACTTCGCCTCGCCTTAATTTTAAGCCTTCAGACAAAATTTAGAGTAATAATACAACACAAATATTTAAATTTTCAATGTGACTCCTGTCAGATTGCGCAAAGTACAAGTCAACGTATAACGCCATCTATCGGATTTTGGCTAAGAACTTTCTATTTTTTCGTTTGAAAAGTCATTAAGAAATAATTTCACACAAAATGTCATACAAAAACTTGTTTTTCGATTTTTATTAATTTCCCGACTTTTCCGGAGGGATTTTCTTCCGTAAAAACCTTCTCCTCAAAAATACGAACAACTGACAAAAAATTTTACATAAATCGTCCCAGCCATTCTTATTTTATAAGTTATTATACATTTTTTAGGCCATTTTTGTTTATATAGATAAATAAAATATAAAGTTTATTAAGAAACTTTTTTAAAATTATTTTTTTTTTGGAAATTTACTAAGAAAATATTCAGCTCATTAAATAAAAAAACTTATGGAAAAATAAAGAAACTATTTATGTAAATGTTTTGTGTATGGAAAACTTTCTTTAAAGCTTTGTTCAAAGAGTTCATGAACAATTCAGAAATTGTCTTAGTGAGATGAACTATGAAATGAAAAGTTTTTCTTAAGTTTTAATTAAAGCTAAAATTTAAGAAAAAGTCAAAGAAGAAAAGAGCTTATCGAATATTTTATTTGGTAAATTATACAAAATATAAAGTTGAAAATTTTTTATTAAAATTTCATTTGTCATAAAATTTTCAAAAAAAAAAGTTACTAAAAAGTTTCTATATGAAGAAAAAAACAAAAAGTTTTTAAAATATGATTTTAACTATTTTTTAAATAGAGCGAGCTTAATGAAATAGATTAGGATTAGAAACATGTAAAAAATAACCCCAATTTAAAGAAATCTCTCTTAGCGTAGAACACTATTAATAAAGCATTACAGCTTTTGGCTTGTATTAAGCGACATTGATGTAAACAAGATGGTGACCGCCACAGTTGACATTATAAGTAAGGGGTGTCTCGAAATGCTTTTTTACATTTTAAAATGTCTCCCAAATCTAGTTTTTTTTTAAACAAAAAATACATTTTATTGGCGTTATGGAGAAAAATTTCTAAACTTTATTATGCAAAAAACCAAAGTTTCAAATTTTATTTTCTTTTGCAAAATTTCGCACTTTTTTCTTAACGCTTTGCATTAAACGTTTTACCGAAGTGTTTGATAGCGTTTTTCCAAACAAATCAAAATTTCTTTAACATTTGCAGAAGCTTTGAACTTTGTTCTTAGGTACTGCTTAATTATAGCCCAATAGCGTTCAATAGGCCTTAGCTCTGGACGATTAGGTGGATTCATGTTTTTCGGTACAAAATTTATTTTGTTGGCCTCATACCACTCAAGGACGTCTTTGCTGTAGTGACAGCCTGCCAAGTCGAGCCATAACAGTGGAGGTATATTGTGGCTTCTGTATAATGGCAATACAGCCTTTTTCAGGCACTCATTAATATAAAATTGGCTGTTCAATGTACGATTCACAATGATTGCCTTTGAAGTTTTTCCACATGTACATATTGCTTGCCATATCATATATTTTTTGGCGAATTTTGAAATCTTTTTATACTTAAATTTATCGGAAACATTAGCTCTTTTATAAGAAACATAAAAACCCAGACCAGGAAGCTCTGAATAGTCAGCCTTACAATAGGTTTCATCGTCCATTAAAATACATCCATTAAAATTATTTAATTTGTGACGTAGCAATTGTCTTGCTCTTACTATTGCCGTTTTTGTTCCTTTTTCGTTTCGGTTTGGAGCTTTCTTGACTTTGAATGTTCTCAAATTTTCTTTTTTCTTTATTCATTCTACAAGCGACTTCGAAATATTTAGTTTTCGTGCGATATCGCGAATGGAAATGTTTGGATTTTGCTTCCAAAGTGCCTTCACCTTTTTAACGATTTGAGGATTCCTAAAACAACGAGGCCCTCCAACTTTCTTGTGCTTAATAGACAAGTCTTTTTTGAATTTAAAAATAACGTTACGGGCAGTCTGTCTGGACACTTTTGCCCGTCGCGCAACTTTAGCGTAAGAAAGTTGTTTATTTTCATTATAAATATCCACAATATTTTTTCTCAATTTTTCTCTATTTGACGACATTTTAAATACGGATTGAATAATTTGAATAAACTTATTAACAAAGTATTGTTGACACTTATAAGTATCACAGAGTGGAACAAAAAAATTAATTAAATAATAATTGTTTGCGTAGTGCCATGTAAAAAATGTAAAAAAGCATTTCGAGACATCCCTTATATGAGTCAAGGGGTATATTGAGCTCTTTATATATGACAATATGCCGCAATTGATATAATTTCCGCTACAAGACGTTTAATAGAATATCATTCTGTATTAATTTGTCAGACTTTATTTGACATATACCTTAAGTTATACCTTAGCATAAATAAATGCCAGCAAAACATAAATCATAGTAGAAATTTAGCTGAATTTAAGAGACAGAGTCAATTTCATATGCTTAATATTTGTAAGTAGAATATTTGTGTCTTTTTAAAATAATAATAAAATTTTTATATATACATATATGAGACACATCTTGATCCACTAAATTTCAACATTGATTCGTTTTTATTAAAAAACCCTTTAAATATACCTTATGAGATCACTCCAATTAAAACCGTTTTTCAAAATTTGATTGAAACTATTTATTAAAGTGTCTTTTTTTATACAGCATATTGATTTCATTGATTTGAAGATCATAATTGATTGACCCACATTTATGGACGACACCAAGTGTCGATTCTGTTTTCAACTAAAGGAATTTCTGTAGTTTTTTTATATGTTACTAGTTACGTTTCATTTTTGTTTTCTGCTTAAATTTATGTATGTTCAAGTAAAAATTTATTTAAGGCATTTAAAAACGAAATAAAAAAAAATAAGAAATAAAAAAACTTTTATGACAATTTAAATACCAAAATTTATGGGTTGTTGTTATTTGTAAATATATAGCTTAAATAAATATTGTTCTGGTATAAAAATTTTTTAAATGCCATCAACAACAGCCTCATCATTATCATCTTCATCATCGTCATTATTATTGTCACTATTATTGAAGACATTATGATGTTTGCAATAATCATCAATTGTCGCCATCCTCATTATTGTGTAATAAAATTTAGTAACGAAATTCGAAAAAAGTCATACTTTCTTGTACACACCTGAAATATATTTTCAAACGTATAAAGTTTTTTTTCGTAGTATTTTCTCTTAAAAAATATATTTTTGCCGACAACAACTTGTTGTTGCCTGAGCTAGTACAAAGTACGATATTTGTTTATTTGATCAACAGTTTTATTCTAACTTTATTTGTTATTTGTTTGTAAAATTTGTGTAGTTTTTTTAATAAAATAAATAAACAAAATTTAAGAGAAATACTAGCAACAATAATAGGTAAAGAAATTGTGTAAATGTTTATAGTAGACAAATATTTGCCGGCGTAAAAAAACTACAGTAATCCCTTGATTTACGTTGTTGAATTTAAAATAGCCCATACGAAGTAAAACAGGTTAATTTTATTAAAATGTTGTATAAGAAATTACAAAAATAAAATTCAATTCTTATTAAAAGTTGAATGAGTCTTATTTATTAGCGATGAATGTACAAGATAGTAAAATTAAAACTTACAATATTTAAAATAGATACTAGTACTCCCCTTTTTTGCTTTAAACTTATTTACAACTGTGGTGACGCAAATCAAATACTTGCCGACGCAAACCGAAACTACGTATATCGAGACAATGTAACACATAGGGCTATTTTGCCAATCTAGGACATTTTTTCAAAAGTAAAATTAAAGAAATGTAAAAATTAAAGTACACAGCTCGACAGACAATAAAATTTTGCATCGTTTGGTAAATTTTCAAGACTCTTGCTAGAGATTTGTCGTTTTGGGACACTGTTAAAGTCAAGAAAGTTGAGTAAACTGAATGGGTACTTATTGACTTTTGACGGTTTTGAGAGGTTTACATTATATTTTTTTGTGGCTAAACGAATAAAGATTTTACATTGATTTCTTTTTTCTGTCAAAGACTTTACTAACAGCTGCTTACAGTAATTTTTAGAATTTGTTTCTTTAATTTTTATTATAAAAAAATTCGTTGAAAACCAACAAAACGGTTTTTTTTTTTCACTTTTCGAGAAAAAAAAAACATCAAAAGGTTTTTGAAAGCGAGGGACTTCGAGATCCCCAAAATGTCATACATCACGAATGTTTTTTTAATTTAAATTATTACACTTATTTATTACCTTTATCTGCCTGTGTAAAAAAGGCATGTGTAGTTTTAGTGAATTAAGACTAATAGTGGATGTACCGAAAACTGGATTTGATCACAGCCACGATGGTAACACCAGCAGAATATTTTTTCTAATCCTGAATTAGCTGCACAAATAATTGGAATTAAATTTTATTTCATCTACCGAATCAAAGTTATTATTGAAGTAATATCAAGTGGTCACAAAATACATTTGCATAAGTTTGCCGCTTATTGCTTAGACACTGCAAAACTCTACGTTACCCTATATCCCTGGCATCCTATGACACCTACAATGCACAAGATTTTAATGCATGACGCAACTGTTATGAGTGAGGTTGCCTATTAGGCTTTTACCAGAAGAAGCGGCTGAGGCGCAAAATAAACATTTCCGGCTTTACAGGCAGAATTTCGCTAGAAAGTTTTTAAGGGTTCAGTGCAACGTAGACATTTATAATAGACTTTTGCTCAGTTCTGACCCACTGATTACAAGCTAAAGACCAACTTCAAAAAAAGTCATTACCCTTTACGAAAGAAGCAATTACTTTCATGCTTTTACCTGTACTTGACTCTGAAGAGGATTCAGATTCGGAAGAGGTCTTTGAAGAAGCAGACGAAGAATCATCATCATCATCTTAGTGCAAAAGAAAAGTTATTGTAAAAAAAAATTTTTGTTATTGTTTTAAATAGAAATTATTATTTCTATTACAAATAAGTTAAAGCTAAAAAATAAATATTTTGTGGAAAATAGCAAAATAAAAATTTTTTTTTACAGAGTTGTTCTGGGGGGAGGGGGTTTGTATGGGGGGATACCCCTTTTACCCAAATCTATGCTGACGATAAAAGATAAATTTGCTAAACAAAAGTATAGAAAAATTTTAAAAAAGGAGAATATTTCAGAGCTAGGATTAGTTCTTCTTAGGGAAACTTTTTTCCCCTTGATTTGATTATTCTTATTTTCAATCTTTGTTAGCCTATGACTATAGCACATATTTCTACCAAGTTTCATTGATCTAGGAGCACTCAATAACTTTTAAGAAGCAAACTAAAAAAAGTGTTGTCCGGCTAGATTGGCAAAAACCCCTATGTGCGTAAATCAAAAGGTTTCTGTATTGTTCAATTTCTAATCCCAATTGAATTTGCTATCGTCTATTTAAATAGAGTTTGTCAAACGTCAAAAAGGTATTAATCGTCAGGCAATTAAAATTTCAAGAATGGAAACTAATCAAAAATTAGTTTTGTAAAAACAGATATTTAAAAAAAAGAATCGTTAAATAATTTATAATAAAAAAAAACAACAAAATATTAAACATCATGCAAATAAAAAATATGGAATGGAAAATCTGATCAGATCTTACTTTTGCAGAGTAACAAAACGTATTTAAAAACAAGTTTTAATAAAAGTTACCAGCAAAATTAAAAAAAAAACAATACCAAAACATTTCAGTTCAACAAATTATAAATATTTTTTTATTTTTGCAAAAAATTACTACTAATTTTCGATATCGAAAAAAATCCACTTCCCATCCCTGTGTGAATCTTATACACATAAAAGAAAATTGAACTACTGTCAAATTGTTTTTAAGGGTTGCCAACACATTACTGCACAAATATTGATAAATTTAAATCTTGCGTTAATTTTGGGACACCCTTTAAAAATTGTTTAATATTAATTACAAAAAACAAGCATACAATACTGAAAGAACGTACAAAAATAGTACCAAATGTACATTACAAAGGATGTTGTGAGTTGAATTTATATTTTCACATTTCAAAAAGTTTCAATTATATTCATGTATACATGGTTGGCACTGTTGTGAATTTAGCCATTTTCTGGCTATATTTAGCTATTTTTGAACACGCTTAGCTAGAAAAATTTGCATTCAGCTATAAGCTATTTTTTTAGATATTTTTTTAGCAGATTTTAAGCCAACTTTTAATTGCTTTAAGATTTTTCCTCATAAATGTTTTAGCCAGATTTTCCGTATTCAGAATGATATTTCAAATTCTTATCTGGGCACTTCGCTTAAAAATATAACCGCATTTTTAACTTTGGTTGAAATGAATTGACTTAGCTGAAAATTTGAACTAAAAGTCAGTATTAAATTTTTTCATAAAATCTCTTTTTTCATTAAATCTCTTTTAAAATTTTAAGTTTTTTAGCCATTTTTTATGAAATTTGGCCATTTTTGGTCACCAGGAATTGGCAACACTGATAATTGGTCGCCGCAATACAGGCGTGAAATTAAAGGGCTTAACAAGTAAAATACAGATAATTTTGAAAAAGTAAAAATCGAAGATGGCGTCCAAGATTAAACGGCAGATATATAAGCCAAATACAGAAGTTACGGCTTTTCCCCTTGAACCCCTACAATAGCGATATCAAATGAATAGTTTTAACCAGTAGAATACAGTAAACTAGTAAGAAAGTATAAAATCGAAATTGGCGTCTGCAACAAAATGGCAGAAATATTTTTGCACCTCATCAATATGGGTATAAATTGCAAGGACTTGACTTTTGGAATACAGTTAACTATGTATAAATTCGAAATCAAAGGTCGTATCAGATATAATAAATAAAATGACGTATAACATGAAATCTACAACCTAGATTCAGCTACGATGTGGTCATTATAGCTAAGTATATGATGGTGAAGGGTATTATCAGATTCGGTACATTCAAATATATTTTATGCAATTTTGAATAACCGAATTATTGTTTATTTTACATGTCGAACATTTGATTACTCTGGTTAAAATAATAAAAAAAAAACAAATAAAAATAACTACAACTTGTTTTCGCTAACTAAATATTATTCTAGAAACTTAAATATGACAGTCGTGATTAGAGATGGGATTTTACCTGAAAAAACCCTAATGTGGGAAAAGATATGGTAAAAAGCCCAAGGAAAATTACCGAATGGGATAATATTCGGATTTTTTCATATTTAGCATATGTAACCACTAGGTAATGTGTAGATACAAGTACATATCAAATAGTACGCACTATTTAAGTACTATAACTACTAGTTAGAGCGAATTAGGCGAAAAAATAATTGTTTGAAACCCATTCATTATGCTGCATATTTATTAGATCTAAGATCGCATGGATGCCATGGAGTTTATACACGACGTGAGCCAATCGCTCAATATTGACGTTGGTGTTGGTTTAGCCAAATATAGAGCTACCCTGTTGGTTTATGGAGCAGACCATTCATATGGAAGCATGTCGGCGATTTAGACCCGGTAGTTTGGTGGAGAGGACTCTGCAGGTCCAAATTGCTGAGTAGGGTTGCAGTACGTATTCTAACTGCTCCCTGTACTTCAGCAGCCACTGAACGATTTTTTAGCATGCATGAGCATAAAAATAATCACAAACGAAATAGATTGACTACAGACAGGGCAGCAGAAATAGCTTTTATATCGTATAATTGAAACCTGTTACACAAACATAAGGATCATGATAATGACGATGATGACGAGCCGTTATCTGCACCCAGACAATTGTCAAATCCGTTGAGTAACCCAATAAATGAAGAACGACCTTCAACATCTCGTGGAAATACACAAGAAATAGAATTTTGCAATATTAATAATATATTTCATGATCATGACAGTAGCGAGAGTGACTAAAAAAATGTTAATGGTAAAATAACACGTTTGTAAAGTGTAATAAATAATTCTTAGTAAGTATCTCTCGTTGGTTTTTTTTTTGTCAAAGATGCTTAAAAGTTTCAATAGACGTTCTTTTTGCAATTAAGTAATATTCCATCACAATGCGCAAAAAAAATCTTATGATAAAACAAGAAGAAGTCTTTTTGTTGTTATAATAAACTACTGGTTTGATTTTAGTTCCTGAATCAGGACGTTTGACGTTTCGAACAATAGGCAACAGCTATTGCCCTATATACGCTGGCGCAAAGTATGTGTGCATCGCAAAGTACCTATTTTTTGCTGCATTTGTACTAAAAATAAAAAAAATTTTAATATTTTTAAATCTTGATAATTGCGTTAAACAATGAAAATACCCGTATATTGGTTTTTTTCCCACATAAATACCCGGTTATTTTCCAAATGAGAAAAAACCTGGGTATATTTTCGTTGGGTTTTTTCCCAATACCCATCTCTAGTCGAGAATATCCTTTACAACGACTTCTGTAGAAGTTGCGATAACGAGGAAGAGGAGGAGACGATTGAACCTTTTCTCTGCAATTGTCCTGCATTCTAGGACCTGAGACGCCAGATTCTAGGTCAACGAATACTTGTAAGTAAAACTTGTTTTTGCGCAGTTGAGCTGGGAAAGATCCATACCTTCGTGAACAGGACAGGATGGCTGAGGAACGACGGCCAGAGGACATAGACGAACGGGAAATGGTGCCTACGGTATCACAACGGGACCCTCGGAGGACCCAAGTGAGCTATGACTTCGGGCGGCTGCCAGATCTAACCTAACCTAACCATCTCTAGTCGAGATCCTGTTATATCGATAATTATCCTTAGTAAGTAAAAATCAATAGAATGTTTTAATGAAAAGTCTTATGCACTTATGCAATTGCAAAAAGAGTTAGAGAAATAAAAAGCATTTTTGTATCAAGCACTTAACTATGCTTTAATTTGTGCAACATTTCAGTAGTAGCAGAAGTAACCTGTCTCATTTTACCTATTTAACCTTACTTCATTATTCTTAACACTGTGGTTTTTCTTCAATTTTCATTAAAATTTCTTTCCAAAAAAAAAAAAAAACACACACACCTATAAGCAAATAGATGCATATGTATATGAAAACATATACCTATGAAAGATAATATAAAAATGAAATCAGTTTTCTTTAAACAAGCAAATTGTGTAATATCCTTTTTAATATATTAAAATGCAATTTGTTACCAAGTGCCGGAAACCATAAGTTATACATTTTACTACCACTACTGCTACATACAGCTACTAATGCTGCCATCAACATTAAAATAATTTTTAGCATTTTTCTATTTTGTTTTCTATCTTCTATTAAGAAAACCCCTTGAAGTATGCAATGAATGTATAAAAATGAAACAAAAATCAAAGACAGCATATGTAACATGCATGTGTTCTCGGTTAAAGGGAACGTATCAGCGTTAACAATTTTTATAACGTTTATATATTTAGTGTAATAATGTTTTCTTTGTGTTTTGGAACAAGATCATGTTAAGTATATTAAAAATAAATGATTGTAACTGCAAAATAGTTATTTTTGAACATTTTGTTTTACAAAATTTTTTATTATTATTTTTTTTTTCATTTCTACTATGTAAAGCATGCAATTTTCAACTAGACAAATTGAATTTTGCTTTGAATTTTCAAGCACTCAAATAGTAGTAATTTTTTTTTAAAACATACACAGTTTACCATATAAAAAAACACATGTTGTAGCATGTGAGTGTGTATGCAAAGTAATGTGTGCGCGCATAAATGTAATATTAGTAGATATAAATTATGTATGAATATGCTGTGTTCGAGTATAAAAACATTATTTTCAATTGCCAAAAGACTTTAAAATGCGTATGCTTTTTGTTTAAAAAAAATTCAAATTGAAACTACATATATGTTTTTGTAACATTTATTACAGATTTTTTTACTTAAACGGTTTTTTATTTTATGGGGTTGAATATTTTGATGACGAAAATGAATATATCCAAAGAAATTTTGAACGAAATATGTTTTTATACAATATTAGGTTTTATTTTAGCGTTTAGATGTGCAGTAATTTAATACGTATTTTCTTTTTCTATTTTCAATAATAACTAACTTTTATTTTGAAAATACTAAAATTTTACAATCATTCGAAGGGGGTCGAAAAGGGACCCGTGATAGTAGTGGTCTGCTTCGATATTCCCCCTACATGTGTATATATATAAGTATATACAATCATTCGAATGTTAACATGATTTATAAATATATTGAAAAACTAAGTTGACTACAAGTATTATTCTAACAACTCGGCCATCCAGACTTTTGATATACCCGATCATTTATTGTAAATTAGTGCCACCTTGTGATATATCCTATTTGGAAAAATTCTATTTTTTTTACTAACTATTTAATTTGGGTGTTAGTATAATACAGTCTACTGGTTAAATTTTTTTTTTTATTTTGAATTGGGTGATTAGATTTTTACTTTAAAAAATAGTGGACTATAGTTTGAGATATTTGGAAAAGAAATTGAAGAAAAATTGTCTGGATTGAGGAAAAATTTATAGATTGAAAAAAAAAAATATTAGATAATTTAAATTTAACCCTTAAATGCATGAGGTCAGCTCCTTGCATGGATACTAACCTACTTTAATGTAAAACCGGTCGCTAATCACGAATTCATCATTATGTTTTTTGAGAAATGTACACTTTTTTTGGAAAATCGGAAAAATATAAATTTTTTATCCGTACCATATATGGTACATCATGCATTCTTGTCATTGTTAGGTACACACAACACTTCATCATCACCATCATGAAGCATATCAGCAACCTCATTTGCATTATATTTCTTTCCATCAATAATAAGGCCATCTATATCTTAATAAATAATAACTATAAAAAATAATAGTAAAAAATAACTGACATCTAACACAATAAAAATGCATGCGCTGGTGCATGGTGTACCATATAAGGTACCTAGGAAAACTCAGAAAAAAACTATTCTGAAGTACAAAATGTGGGCAAGATTTATTATAATTACTTAAATAAGCCTATAATTTATACACAAACACTTACCTACAGACGAATAAATAAATTTTTTATTTCGTTATTCACTACTGAAATTTGATTTTAAAATTATGTGCAAAAAAAAACATGTGACCACTTTAGAATGTTATTATTAAGTAAATTAAATGGTGAGAGAGTTATAACGGTATTTTTATGAAGAGTAATATTGTTAGCATTGCTTTAAACTGTACTAAATTGCTTTTATATTCACATGGTTGGAATATTGTACGATAAAAGAGATGTACCATATATGGTTTGATATGCATTTAAGGGTTAACGAAGATACAAAGAAAGTATTGGAAAAGTTAGTTCTATTTTATAAGATAATCAAAATTTAAGTGAACAATATTATTAATTTGGAAATCATCATTTATTTTCAGTGATTTGGGAGACTCAACAAATTCGCAAATTTTGTCTTGTGATAAGTCACAAGAGTTTTTTTTCACCAAAGTGGAACAACACATCCGTCATCCAGTTTGAAGATAATAATAAATTGAATCGTTTGTGAGCTGATCTTATAAGTGGAATTTTACATCTTGGATTTTGGTTGCGTAAATTACATTAAATGAAATTTATTTTAATTTTTCTTCCTACCGGAAGGGAATTTATTTTAATTTCATCCGAAGTATAAATTAAATCACGTTAATCAAACTTGTTGCTATTGTTATTATTGATTTTTTAAATATATTAAAATTATGTTAAATTATGTTATAGTCGCAATAATACAATAAAATACAAACATAAAGACAATTCTGCTTATGAATATAATCATTCACAAACTCAAATTAGAACATATATATATAAAAAATCTCAGACAGGAAAAAATAAATAAATTAATATAAAAAAAAGAAAAATAAAAAATACGCAACTGTGTTCTGTCATCAGGCGCCTGCTGTCATCGTTGGACTTGAATGTAAGTTGTGAGTTTTACTAACTAACCTTATACTTATATTAATTTATTGTTAAATTAAACTCAATATGAATATTTAGTACCAAATAACTTACACTGATATCGAACTTTAAAACAAGTGCTGCCATGCATTGCAATTTGTTTCATCCTTGTTAAATTTAAAGTTATATATATATAAAAAAAAAAAGAAACTCATATTACGATTTATTGATACGCTATACTAACATCATTGTTATTTACATTAACACAAATTAAATATAAAAAAATATCATATTAATGTTAATTTTAAATAATAGTTTTTATAGTAGTTAATCTATATATATAAAAGAGTAGCGTGACTGACTGACTGACTGAATGACTGACTGACTGACTGACTGACTGACTGATTCATCATCGCACAGCCCAAACGCAAAGAGCTAGAGACATGAAATTTGGACAATCGTTTCCTCTTTCAATGTATAGCTCCACTAAGAAGGGATTTTTGGAAATTCGTACTTTAAGGGGGTAAAAACGGGTAAAAACGGGTAAAATCGATAATCTTATATCTGCTAAACTAAAAATGATACAAATTAAATTGAAAAAGTATTGTAATTTGCAAAAAAAATAAGCTGACAGGTGTCTGGCCTTTTTTAGAATTTTCAACCCCTAAGGGGAAAAAACGGGTAAAAACTATAATTTTGTACTTTTTTGTTAACCTATGTAACTACCAAACGCATAAAGCTAGGCAAAAAATTTAAACTGTATTAAGTAGTCCGCAAAAAACTATTAATAGGAATTCGGCACTTTTTTCAAATTCATATGTATAAGGGGTAAAAATTGTCCCTTTTTTGGTACTTTTTTTAAAATAAACTTTTCTTATATTATTCAATGGGACAAAATTTGATATTGTCATTACCTAAAACAATATGGACAATTATTTAGGTGAAATTTTTTAAAACATTTTTGGGGACAGAAAAGGTACCACAAAGGGAAAATTCCGGAAAATGTATGTAATTCCTAATTTGATGGCCCATTTTCACAAAATTTTTAATTGAGATTTCACCAGACATAAAAAATTATGTAATTTAGTACAAATTTAAACACATTCATAACAGGGTAGAAAAGGGAAAAATCGGGAAGAGTTTGGTACTTTTTAGAACATAATTACTTTTATGCAAAAAAGAGTAGATTTACTGAGTTTTAATCATGTCTATTAAAATATTTTGTTACATAGATATTTGAACATTTTAAACTTGGAATTTGGAACTTGGACTAAAAATGTACTTTTTCGCTTTACTATGGTACTTTTTGTATTTTCTACGTTTATAAAGGTAGAATTGTAAAATAAAGGACTATTGATTCCAGGTTAGACTAAAAATGTTATGGGTACTTTTTTGAATTTTTATGGTACTTTTTATATATTCTACGTTTGCGAAGCTAAAATTTTAAAATTAGTGGCTATTGATAAAAGGTGAGACCGAAAATCTTATGGTCGACCAAAAAGGTACTTTTTTGAATTTGAATGGTACTTTTTGTATTTTCTACGTTTATGAAGGTAGGATTGTAAAATCAAGGACTATTGATTTCAGATGAGACCAAAAATGTTATGGGCGACCAAAAAAGTACTTTTTTGAATTTTTATGGTACTTTTTGTGTTTTCAACGTTTGCGATAGAATTTTAAATTAGTTGCTATTGATACAAAGTGAGACTAAAAATGTTATGGTCGACCAAAAAGGTACTTTCTTGAATTTTTATGGTACTTTTGGTGTTTTATACGTTTATGAAGGTAGGATTGTACAATCAAGGACTATTGATTCCAGGTGAGACTAAAAACGTTATGGTCGACCAAAAAGGTACTTTTTTGAATTTTTATGGTACTTTTTGTATTTTCTACGTTTATAGAGGTAGAATTGTAAAATAAAGGACTATTGATACAAGGTACGACTACAAATTTTATGGGCGACCAAAAAGGTACTTTTTTGAATTTTTATGGTACTTTTTCTATTTTCAACGTTTGCGAAGCTAGAATTTTAATATTAGAGGCTATTGATACAAGGTGAGACCGAAAATATTATGGTCGACCAAAAAGGTACTTTTTTGAATTTTTATGGTACTTTTTGCATTTTCTACGTTTATAAAGATATGATTATACAATCAAGGACTATTGATTCTAGGTGAGACAAAAAATGTTATGGGCGACCAAAAAGGTGCTTTTTTGTATTTGTATGGTACTTTTTGTATTTTCAACGTTTGCGAAGGTAGAATCTTGAAATTAGTGACAATTGATACAAAGTGAGACTAAAAATGTTATGGGTGACCAAAGAGGTACTTTTTTGAATTTTTATGGTACTTTTTGCATTTTCTACGTTTATAAAGATATGATTATACAATCAAGGACTATTGATTCTAGGTGAGACAAAAAATGTTATGGGCGACCAAAAAGGTACTTTTTTGAATTTGTATGGTACTTTTTGTATTTTCAACGTTTGCGAAGGTAGAATCTTGAAATTAGTGACAATTGATACAAGGTATTATTATTGTATTTTTAACGTTTGCGAAGCAAGAATTTCGAAATTAGTGACTATTGATACAAGGTAAGGCTAAATATGTTATGGGCGATCAAAAGGGTAGTTTTATGCATTATAATGGAACTTTTTGAATTTCCTACGTTTAAAAAGTTAAAATTGTGAAATAAAGGATTATTTATTCAAGTTTAGAATTGAAATGATATTAAAGACACAAAAAAAGCCTTTTCGCATTTTTATTGTACTCTTTGTATTTTTACGTTTGTAAACATAGATTGTTAAAATTAGTGTTTTTTGATGCGAGGTCTAAGTCCTAATATTATGGACGACCAAAATTACTTTTTCTCTTTTTATATATTTTGTATACATAGAATTCTAAATAAAGGTAATAATAAACCAAGTGGAAGTTTTATTGAAGGAAAAAATGTTTCTTTTATTATTTTAGGGTAATTTTTGCAAAATATGAATCTTAATTTTTGAAACTCAGTAGCATTGATCTTGCTTTTAGTTAGGAAATATATGGCCGATATATCCTTACTCTACTTTTTATATTTCTAAGTAAATTGAATCAGAGATACAAATTTTCATAAATTGAACCAAAAATATTTAATAATTATAAATAGAACTTGAGCATTCAATAAATAGTAAGAACTGCGCTAACGAAGTAGCGGGTTAAATGCTAGTTTTTATATAATATTGTTAATAAATTGTTGATTTTTTTTATACTGTATTGAGAAGAAATTATTTTGAACTCAATTTAATTTACGAAAGGTGAATGTTTAGATATGACGGTGAAAGGGCTGACAATAAACTGTATCATCTTTGTCGGCATGGCGGGTGCGTAAAGAAGTAATGTAGCGTTTCTATCTGCAGCTACTGTTCAATTATCAAAATTTTTTTTTTATTTTTTATTATTTATTTATTGAGTATGTTGTGGGTCATTTCGTTCGAGATAGCTACCTAAAGTTTAAATTTCGGTAACGTATTCGTATTAAAGTATAACTAAATTAATATCATTGCGAACATAACACACCCCAACGACGAGCACAGCCGTAATTAATAGGTAGCGCCCGTTCCCATTGTTTTTACACCTAATAGCAGAATCGCTACAACTTTAGGTAAAAGGAATAATATAACTAATTTCATTATCCGGTATTAACCACAAACGTAATCGTCCTGATTCAACTAAACTATCATACATACATATCTGTTATAACATATCTATAATGTGGTAACATTTTTTTACAATATAAGGACCTTTAAATTTTTCCCGAGTTGGATTTTTAGTTGTTGCATTGTAGTTGTATGATACAGAATATAAACATTATTAGTATTATCATTTAGGCCCCCAATAATAACATAAATTTATTCCGTTTCTGTACTGTTTGCCCTTTCTGCTATTATCTTCATTTCAATAACATATCGCTGTATACTTTTATTTCGTAAATGGTAAACGCTTTCTATTTTTCAGTTGTTCATATATTTCTAGCATTGACTTTGATTGCTCAATTTTGTTAAGAAGAGATTTTTTTAAAAGAAACGTAATTTAAAGGAAACAATGTTTTTGCATATAATGTAGCAGTTCCATACAGCAACCTTCGAGCGCAAATTAATTTCATTTGTTCTATACACTACAGCAAAACAAAACCATCTTCTATATCACTTACCCAGCACTTTGCATCGTAGGAGTCATTTACAGAAAATTTATTAACCATGGAAACAATAATCGCAATGTCGGAAGAAGAAAATTTGATGTCAACCTCACGCTGGAGTAATACCAATTAACGTTGCTTCTGCAACTGCTTAATGGCGTTATCTAATACATTTTCACAGTTATTAGAAGTAGTGGTAGGTCGCTGGAAGTGAAATTATTTCTGTAAGAATTAGCTGGATGAGCACTAACAATAGGGTTAGCAGAAGCAGTGGGTTGAATAGAGGCAGTTGGTTACACAGCAGTAGCAGATTCCGAAGAGGGCGCATATGGAACATCAGCAGGTATATTTTCAGCAGAAGATTGATTTAAAGGCATTAATTGAGAAGTAATAGCAAAGTTAACCGAAGTTGATAGACCAGAAATTTGGATTTTTGAAGAAACTTCTTCATTCATTTTATTAGCTGGATGAGCAAAAATAACAGTTTTGTAAGTTTTTTTTTGTAAAATTAGCATTTTACTTTTGCAATATAGAAAATGGAAAGGATAATGATTAAACAATTTCTTTTTAAATAAAGTTTTCTTAGAATGACCAAAAAAATCGTTTAATTTGCTAGCACATATAGTTTTTTGGCTTAAATTACAATTTTTAGCAAGAAATATTTGAAAAATTAATTAAAAGTACTATATTCGGCTGTCCCGAATTCTTGGTACTAATTTACTTTAGCACAAAATGTATTATTAATCGCTATGGAATAATCTCTTTATACTAAAATATGTTTTTCTTTCTTTGTGTTACTTCGATTTGCTTTTAATTTGTTTCTTTAAATTTAATCTTCCAATGAAACATTAAGAATTTCTACATTATAAATAATACTACTGACTCTTTTTGCCAACAATGTTGTATTGTTTGCATAATCTGAAGAGTATAATTTGATAACCAGAGGTAGACAAATAATAATATTAGCTTTGTGTGGGCGTGTCACTTCCTACTTTTAAAATTAAATAATTAATGTTTGAATTCAACTCAGATAATACATTACAGACTTCTTTTTTTTCGAAAAATTTTTGCTCATATAAAAATAATTAAATTTAAGCTAAAGCGTTAAATGGGAGGTGAGCTTTAAAATGAGCGAGTCACCTTAATATTTTGGTATTATACTAACATTGAAATGTGAATTGTATATGTACAAAATTTCATCATCATGTATCTAATTCGTTTGGTTTAATGAGCGTTTAAATTTCATTAAGAGTAAATTATGTGAGAAATGGGCGTTAAAATAGGAGTGTCAAAGTAGTTTCTGCTGATAAAATCAACTTAAATATTTCAATATATAATCCTTTTTTCTTTCAAAATCTTGGTCCAAAGATAAATTATATGAATTTAAGATAAAGCGTTATATAAGAGGTGGGCGGTAAAGCAGGCGTGTCATCTTAATTTTTTGTTATTGCAAGTCTTTTAAAGGGACCCGTGATAGTAGTGGTCTGATTCGATATTCCCCCTTCATGTGTATATAAGACACAATCTTATTTTATTTGATGTTGAAAGAATATGGTTTTTTAAACCTACTCTTGCGTTACGAGCTATAACAATCTTCCTAATATTCCAATTTATTCCATTTCTAATACCAAATAAACTTTGGGTAAGAGATATATTCTTGCAATTAGAGACCCCTAACTTCTTCGGTTCGAGCTTGTGCTTTCAACAG
The DNA here is from genome assembly GCA_941918925.1 of Phyto melanocephala. Taxonomy (NCBI): domain Eukaryota; kingdom Metazoa; phylum Arthropoda; class Insecta; order Diptera; family Rhinophoridae; genus Phyto; species Phyto melanocephala. The sequence continues at coordinate 18,279,334 of OW799235.1, forward strand.
ACGGACGGAAATAGCTAGATCGACATAAAATGAGACCAGTACTCAGAATATATATACTTTATTGGGTCTAAAATGGATATTTCGATGTGAAACAAACGGAATTACAAAATATATATACCCTTAACATTTTTTTAGTGGCGGGTATGAAAATTGTGTGTTTATCACTGTTGGGATCAGAATAACATTGTGACGTACCAATAGCAAAATTGTACCAAGTTTACATTAATTGCACCAAAGTTTTTCCATAAACAGTGTTACCTTGCATATCTATGTAATATATCAACATCTACAATCCACTAAGCGTCGGGTTGAAGTTAGATCTTGGGGGAAAATTACAGCATTCGACCGCTATCAATATTTTAATCGATTCTAATAAGAATTTTAAAATTTTAAAAGCCTTCGAAGCCCGCAATTTGCTCTCTTATTGCTACATTGAATAATAAGTAACGTAATGGCGTAATTAATACGAATTTATTTTTCGCTGACATTCATTGTTGCACAATTTTCCGATCCACAAGTCATGCTTAGCATAAATACTAAGTTAACAAACTGTTTCTTATTGCCAATAACAACATTATTGTTCCTATACCCTAGTATGTCTTATCTGTAAAAGAAAAATTTATCAAACATTTTCCCACACAAACACATTTATTGAAATTTTCCTCTAAATTAATTTTTTTGCATGCGCGTGGTGTCCTGGCACGTATACTTAATATTAATTTCTTAAATAATGCTCATACGCCTACTACAAAGTCAATTTAAAATTAAATAACTATAATAAATTATTCCATATATTAAAAGATATTTTATTTGTGTTGTCTTAAAACTGTGACAACACATTAAAATGATTTATTTAATTAGATTTTGTTTTAGAAGTTTATAGTCGCATAATGTTGTGTAGTATTTCTTTTTTTTTTGTTTTTTTTGGCACATACACTTAATGGTCTGTCAATTTGTGGGTGCATTTTAATTGATTGAGTCAATTTAAAGGTCATCAGCTTATTTGTCGTCTATTTTAGTGTAACACGATTATAAAAAAAATGTATAAACTACATATCTTGACTTTCATTTTACTTGTTAACAACAATTTAAGATAATTTATTTAGGATTTTATTTTTTTTATAAATTAAATTTTATTTTTTCGTTTTGCTTTGTGTCTGTGTAAATAAGTCTGATTGTCTAGAGGGTGTGATAATTTGTTGAAACTATATTTTTTTGGCTATAATGGAAAACTTACATGTGTTTTGTTCGCTGCTTTACAAAGTCTTGATAGATATTTGTATTTTTAAAAGAATTTTCAATTACCTGTAAGCAAAGAAAACAAAAACTTTTAGTTAATAAATTACAATTAATGAGGCAATCAAATGAGAATTTATATTGTTGGAATAGTATACTTAAGAGAATTGTTTAATATTTTTAATTTTATATTTAAAAACAATTGTATTTCTAAAACTCTTACTTTAAAAATTAAAAATTGTAAGCATACGGAGAATATTGCACTGCTTTGATATTGATCGATCTTTCTTGAATTTGGTGAATACTTTCTTAATAGTCGCTGGAGTTATATAAACTCATGTCATGTTATATGGTCAAATACTGGTAATATCACGTTAATAATTCCCGAAAATACAAATCTAATCTCAGCCTCAACAGCATTTCTAATGTCTTGCTTTTTAATATTATTCAAGCTTAAGTATGAGTAAGTTATGAAGTAGCCAAGTTTAAAAATGCTAAATGTTAATCTGTTTTTACAAAAACGCAAATATCACTAAGCTCTACCTTAAATACAAGACATTTGGATTGTTAAACAATAAAGTTATTAGATTTTAAATCAATGCACTCCCTAATTTATATAACTTATACGCCACCATGTGCTTTGTTTACAAATTAAATATTTTTTTAATATAAAAAACACTAGATTTAAACTTTAGACAAATTTGCATTTAATTACATTTTTTGCCAAAAACTATTATATTTTGTTTATCTATTTCATTTTACTACTTTTTGTGAGAATTTATTACATATTGTAAAATATATTTTAAATATCATTCAATGATTTATTAAACAACAATTAGTTTAACCAAACGAATTGCATATTAATATACTTCCCAATTGTTTTTTTTTGTTGCTCTGGCCATTAAAGTTTATAATATTTTAACAAAACATTAAAAATAAAAATATGAAAGCAGAGTTTATGCGAAATATTTTTCTGGTGTGTTTGTTATTAATTGCTGCTTTGTATTTGTATGCGTGTGAAAGGAAATATTATCTTTCGTTTAGGTTTATTTATTATATTTTATAGACACTGTTGTTACTGCTACTGTTTTTTTGCAGGGTTTGTTTGGTAATAAACTGTAAATCATGTTAACGTTTTGCTCTTTTTGTCTTTGTATAGCAAAAGTCTACAGTTATTGGATAATATTTTATATAAATTTTTGTTTGGATTGTATAATGCTTTTTTTTATTATATTTTTAACTCACAACCTTTCACAATTAACTTAATTGTGTGAATGAGAATTTGTAATTTAATGGCTTCAATATGTTATAAAACTTATGAAGTAGTTTATTTCCTTGTTGAAAAAAAGTTTTAAATAGCGGTAGTTTTGGAAAATCGGTTTGGAGGGAATATTGGAATATTAATAGTGCGTATTGGTAAAGTATTTTTATTCTAATGTATTTGTGATATGAATCTGTGGTTGTATAGATTTTCTTAAAAAATAGGGTAGTTAATATCTTTAATGAAAACATTTTGTTTTAACCGATTTAAAAAAATATTGTTATTTAGAAATATTAACAATTATTATTACAGCTTAAGGTCAGTTTTATAATAAAATTATTTTTTTAAATTTTATTATTTGTCTCAATATTTCGCAACTTCGTCGTGTAGCATCACCAGGAAATTAAATTAATGTTTTGATGTTAATAATATTTTTGCGTCAGAAAATATATTTACTTTATTTCCTCATATTTCTGATTTGCAACTACAATGTTATTTATGATTTGGTAACCTTAATAAATCCCGCAACAGAAATGATAAAAGTAACTTTTTAGGCAAGTTACGTGCACGAAACAAAACAAATGCTTAGTTTTTTGTGCAAGCTGGTATTTGGTAGGCCGCAAAGGTTGGTTCTGAATTTTAAATAAATATAAACGAAACTTGGCAACTCGGACATCTGAACTGACATTTGTATTGACATTTGTAAAATTGAATTTTTTATTGACATCACAACTTACAAAAAGTCAAAATAAGAATTTACATGCATTTTTGGAACAGGAGCACAGAAAGGAGTAGAAGGTGGCAAAGATTGGTACTGCAAATTTAAAATTAATATAAACAAAAGTTGGCAACTCTGACATCTGAACTGACGTTTGTATTGACATTTGAATTGACATTTGTCAAACTAATTTTATTTAATTTTTAAAACGATTTTTTTATTCGACTTAGAAAATTACGATTTACATTCATTTTCGGAACAGGAGCACAGAAAGGAGTAGTAGGTTGAAAAGGTTGGTAATGCGATTTTAAAATAACATAGACAAAAGTTGACAACTCTGACATCTGAACTGACGTTTGTATTGACATTCAAATTGACATTTGTCAAATTGAATTTATTTATTGACATCACAACTTACAAAAAGTCGACGACGATACTTAAAACTATTTTTTCAATTTAGTAGTACGTTGCAAATGTTGGTAATGGGAGCTTAAAATTAATATAAACAAAAGTTGGCGACTCTGATATCTGAATTGACGTTTGTATTGACATTTGAATTTTAATGTATTTGAAAATTTTTTTCGACTTAGAAAAGATTTACATTCATTGTTGGAACAGGAGCACAGAAAGGAGTAGTAGGTTGAAAAGGTTGGTAATGCAAATTTACAATAATATAAACAGATGTTGGCAACTCTGACATCTGAAATGACGTTTGTATTGACATTTGAATTGACATTTGTCACATTGAATTGTTTTATTGACACCACAACTTACAAAAAGTCAAAAAAAGAACAATATTAGGAAAAAATTGTAAAAGCCGACGATATTTAAAACTGTTTTTTCCATTGTTAAAACGATTCAAATTTATTTGAAAATTTTTTTCGACTTAGAAAATTACGATTTACATACATTTTTGGAACAGGAGCATAGAAAGGAGTAGTAGGTTGCAAAGGTTGGTAATGCGAATTTAAAATAATATAAAAAAAGTTGGCAATTCTGACATCTGAACTGACGTTTGTATTGACATTTGAATTGACATTTGTCAAACTAATTTTATTTAATTGTGAAAACGGTTTTAATTTATTTGAAAATTTTTTTCGATAAAATTACGATTTACATTCATTTTTGGAACACGAGCACAGAAAGGAGTAGTAGGTTGCAAAGTTTGGTAACGCGAACTTAAAAAAACATAAACAAAAGTTGGCAACTCTGACATCTGAACTGACGTTTGTATTGACATTTGTCAAATTGAATTTTTTATTGACATCACAACTTACAAAAAGTCAAAATAAGAATTAAGTTGCAGTTACCGTAAAAACAATTTTATTTAATTGTTTAAGCGATTCAAATTTATTTGAAAATTTTTTTCGACTTAGAAAATTACGATTTACATAAATTTTTGGAACAGGAGCACAGAAAGGAGTAGTAGGTGGCAAAGGTTGGTAATGCGAATTTAAAATTAATATAAACAAAAGTTGGCAACTCTGACATCTGAACTGAAGTTTGTATTGACATTTGAATTGACATTAGTCAAATTGAATTTTTTTATTGACATCACAACTTACAAAAAGTCGACGACGATACTTAAAACTATTTTTTCAATTGTAGTAGTACGTTGCAAATGTTGGTAATGGGAGGTTAAAATTAATATAAACAAAAGTTGGCGACTCTGATATCTGAATTGACGTTTGTATTGACATTTGAATTGACACTTGTCAAATTGAATTTTTTTATTGACATCACATCTTACAAAAGTCTAAAAAAGAAAATTAGGAAAAATTTTTAAAGCCGACGATATTGTTAAAACGTTTTGTATTGACATTTGAATTGACATTTGTCAAACTAATTTTATTTAATTTTAATTTATTTGGAAATTTTTTTCGACTTAGAAAATTACGATTTACATTCATTTTTGGAACTGGAGCACAGAAAGGAGTAGTAGGTTGCAAAGGTTGGTAATTTAAAAAAATACAAACAAAAGTTGGAAACTCTGACATCTGAACTGACGTTTGTATTGACATCTGAATTGACATTTGTCAAACTAATTTTATTTAATTGTTAAAACGATTCAAATTTATTTGAAAATTTTTTTCGACGTAGAAAATTACGATTTACTTACATTTTTGGAACAGGAGCACAGAAAGGAGTAGTAGGTTGCAAATGTTGGTAATGCGATTTTAAAATTAATATAAATAAAAGTTGCCAACTCTGACATCTGAACTGACGTTTGTATTGACATTTGAATTGACATTTGTCAAACTAATTTTATTTAATTTTAATTTATTTGGAAATTTTTTTCGACTTAGAAAATTACGATTTACATTCATTTTTGGAACAGGAGCACAGAAAGGAGTAGTAGGTTGCAAAGGTTGGTAATTTAAAAAAATACAAACAAAAGTTGGAAACTCTGACATCTGAACTGACGTTTGTATTGACATCTGAATTGACATTTGTCAAACTAATTTTATTTAATTGTTAAACGATTCAAATTTATTTGAAAATTTTTTTCGACGTAGAAAATTACGATTTACATACATTTTTGGAACAGGAGCACAGAAAGGAGTAGTAGGTTGCAAAGGTTGGTAATTTAAAAAAATACAAACAAAAGTTGGAAACTCTGACATCTGAACTGACGTTTGTATTGACATCTGAATTGACATTTGTCAAACTAATTTTATTTAATTGTTAAAACGATTCAAATTTATTTGAAAATTTTTTTCGACGTAGAAAATTACGATTTATATACATTTTTGGAACAGGAGCACAGAAAGGAGTAGTAGGTTGCAAATGTTGGTAATGCGATTTTAAAATTAATATAAATAAAAGTTGCCAACTCTGACATCTGAACTGACGTTTGTATTGACATCTGAATTGACATTTGTCAAACTAATTTTATTTAATTGTTAAAACGATTCAAATTTATTTGAAAATTTTTTTCGACGTAGAAAATTACGATTTACATACATTTTTGGAACAGGAGCACAGAAAGGAGTAGTAGGTTGCAAAGGTTGGTAATTTAAAAAAATACAAACAAAAGTTGGAAACTCTGACATCTGAACTGACGTTTGTATTGACATCTGAATTGACATTTGTCAAACTAATTTTATTTAATTGTTAAAACGATTCAAATTTATTTGAAAATTTTTTTCGACGTAGAAAATTACGATTTACATACATTTTTGGAACAGGAGCACAGAAAGGAGTAGTAGGTTGCAAAGGTTGGTAATTTAAAAAAATAAAAACAAAAGTTGGAAACTCTGACATCTGAACTGACGTTTGTATTGACATCTGAATTGACATTTGTCAAACTAATTTTATTTAATTGTTAAAACGATTCAAATTTATTTGAAAATTTTTTTCGACGTAGAAAATTACGATTTACTTACATTTTTGGAACAGGAGCACAGAAAGGAGTAGTAGGTTGCAAATGTTGGTAATGCGATTTTAAAATTAATATAAATAAAAGTTGGCAACTCTGACATCTGAACTGACGTTTGTATTGACATTTGAATTGACATTTGTCAAATTGAATTTTTTTATTGACATCACAACTTACAAAAAGTCAAAATAAGAAAAATATTTAATTAAGTTGACATCTGAAATGACGTTTGTATTGACATTAAAATTGAAATTTGTCAAACTGAGTTTTTTTTATTGACATCGGAACTTACAAAAGCCAAAATAGCCGCTTTTTCAATTAAAATTTATTTGAAACTTTTTTTCGACTTAGCAAATTACGATTTACATTCATTTTTGGAACAGGAGCACAGTAAGGAGTAGTAGGTTGCAAATGTTGGTAATGGGAGTTTAAAATTAATGTAAACAAAAGTTGCAACTCTGACATCTGAAATGACGTTTGTATTGACATTTGAATTGACATTTGTCAAATAGAATTTTTTTATTGACATCACAACTTACAAAAAGTCAAAAAAAGAAAAATATTAGGGAAAAATTGTAAAAGCCGACGACGATATTTAAAACAATTTTTTCCATTGGTAAAACGATTCAAATTTATTTGAAAATTTTTTTTGACTTAGAAAATTACGATTTACATTCATTTTTGGAACACGAGCACAGAAAGGAGTAGTAGGTTGCAAAGTTTGGTAATGCGAACTTAAAAAAACATAAACAAAAGTTGGCAACTCTGACATCTGAACTGACGTTTGTATTGACATTTGTCAAATTGAATTTTTTATTGACATCACAACTGACAAAAAGTCAAAATAAGAATTAAGTTGCAGTTACCGTAAAAACAATTTTATTTAATTGTTTAAGCGATTCAAATTTATTTGAAATTTTTTTTCGACTTAGAAAATTACGATTTACATACATTTTTGGAACAGGAGCACAGAAAGGAGTAGTAGGTGGCAAAGGTTGGTAATGCGAATTTAAAATTAATATAAACAAAAGTTGGCAACTCTGACATCTGAACTGAAGTTTGTATTGACATTTGAATTGACATTAGTCAAATTGAATTTTTTTATTGACATCACAACTTACAAAAAGTCGACGACGATACTTAAAACTATTTTTTCAATTGTAGTAGTACGTACGCGATTTTAAAATTAATATAAATAAAAGTTGGCAACTCTGTCATCTGAACTGACGTTTGTATTGACATTTGAATTGACATTTGTCAAACTAATTTTATTTAATTTTAATTTATTTGGAAATTTTTTTCGACTTAGAAAATTACGATTTACATTCATTTTTGGAACAGGAGCACAGGAGCAAAGGTTGGTAATTTAAAAAAATACAAACAAAAGTTGGAAACTCTGACATCTGAACTGACGTTTGTATTGACATCTGAATTGACATTTGTCAAACTAATTTTATTTAATTGTTAAAACGATTCAAATTTATTTGAAAATTTTTTTCGACGTAAAAAATTACGATTTACATACATTTTTGGAACAGGAGCACAGAAAGGAGAAGTAGGTTGCAAATGTTGGTAATGCGATTTTAAAATTAATATAAATAAAAGTTGGCAACTCTGACATCTGAACTGACGTTTGTATTGACATTTGAATTGACATTTGTCAAATTGAATTTTTTTATTGACATCACAACTTACAAAAAGTCAAAATAAGAAAAATATTTAATTAAGTTGACATCTGAACTGACGTTTGTATTGACATTAAAATTGAAATTTGTCAAACTGAATTTTTTTATTGACATCGGAACTTACAAAAGCCAAAATAGCCGCTTTTTCAATTAAAATTTATTTGAAACTTTTTTTCGACTTAGCAAATTACGATTTACATTCATTTTTGGAATAGGAGCACAGAAAGGAGTAGTAGGTTGCAAATGTTGGTAATGCGAGTTTAAAATTAATGTAAACAAAAGTTGCAGCTCTGACATCTGAAATGACGTTTGTATTGACATTTGAATTGACATTTGTCAAATAGAATTTTTTTATTGACATCACAACTTACAAAAAGTCAAAAAAAGAAAAATATTAGGGAAAAATTGTAAAAGCCGACGACGATATTTAAAAAAATTTTTTCAATTGTTAAAACGATTCAAATTTATTTGAAAATTTTTTTCGACTTTGAAAAATGCGATTTACATACATTTGTGGAACAGGAGCACAGAAAGGAGGAGTAGTAGGTTGCAAAGGTTGGTAATGCGAATTTAAAATAATATAAACAAAAGTTGGAAACGCTGAAATCTGAACTGACGTTTGTATTGACATTTGAATTGACATTTGTCAAACTAATTTTATTTAATTGTTAAAACGATTTTAATTTATTTGAAAATTTTTTTCGACTTAGAAAATTACGATTTACATACATTTTTGGAACAGGAGCACAGAAAGGAGTAGGTGGTTGCAAGATTGGTAATGCGAATTTAAAATTAATATAAACAAAAGTTGGCAACTCTAACATCTGAACTGACGTTTGTACTGACATTTGTCAAACTAATTTTATTTAATTGTTAAAACGATTCAAATTTATTTGAAAATTTTTTTCGACTTAGAAAATTACCATTTGCATACACTTTTAGAACAGGAGCACAGAAAGGAATAGGTGGTTGCAAAGATTGGTAATGCGAATTTAAAATTAATATAAACAAAAGTTGGCAACTCTGACATCTGAACTGACGTTTGTATTGACATTTGAATTGACATTTGTCAAATTGAATTTTTTTATTGACATCACATTTTACAAAAAGTCAAAAAGTCCAAAAGATTTTACAACTAAAAAAAAAATTTTTTTTCGACTTAGCAAATTACGATTTACATTCATTTTTGGAACAGGAGCACAGAAAGGAGTAGTAGGTTGCAAATGTTGGTAATGCGATTTTAAAATTAATATAAACAAAAGTTGCAACTCTGACATCTGAAATGACGTTTGTATTGACATTTGAATTGGCATTTGTCAAATTGAATTTTTTTATTGTTATCACAACTTACAAAAGTCAAAAAAAGAAAAATATTAGGGAAAAATTGAATCAAATTTATTTGAAAATTTTTTTCGACTTAGAAAATTACGATTTACATACATTTTTAGAACAGGAGCACAGAAAGGAGTAGTAGGTTGCAAAGATTGGTAATGCGAATTTAAAATTAATATAAATAAAAGTTGGCAACTCTGACATCTGAACTGACGTTTGTATTGACATTTTAATTGACATTTGTCAAATTGAATTTTTTTTATTGACATCACAACTTACAAAAAGTCAAAATAAGAAAAATATTTAATTAAGTTGACATCTGAAATGACGTTTGTATTGACATTAAAATTGACATTTGTCAAACTGAATTTTTTTATTGACATCAGAGCTTACAAAAGCCAAAATAGCCGCTTTTACAATTAAAATTTATTTGAAAATTTTTTTCGACTTAGCAAATTACGATTTACATTCATTTTTGGAACAGGAGCACAGAAAGGAGTAGTACGTTGCAAATGTTGGTAATGCGAGTTTAAAATTAATATAAACAAAAATTGCTACTCTGACATCTGAAATGACGTTTGTATTGACATTTGAATTGACATTTGTCAAATAGAATTTTTTTATTGACATCACAACTTACAAAAAGTCAAAAAAAGGAAAATATTAGGGAAAAATTGTAAAAGCCGACGACGATATTTAAAACAATTTTTTCCATTGGTAAAACGATTCAAATTTATTTGAAAATTTTTTTCGACTTAGAAAATTACGATTTACATTCATTTTTGGAACACGAGCACAGAAAGGAGTAGTAGGTTGCAAAGTTTGGTAATGCGAACTTAAAAAAACATAAACAAAAGTTGGCAACTCTGACATCTGAACTGACGTTTGTATTGACATTTGTCAAATTGAATTTTTTATTGACATCACAACTGACAAAAAAGTCAAAATAAGAATTAAGTTGCAGTTACCGTAAAAACAATTTTATTTAATTGTTTAAGCGATTCAAATTTATTTGAAAATTTTTTTCGACTTAGAAAATTACGATTTACATACATTTTTGGAACAGGAGCACAGAAAGGAGTAGTAGGTGGCAAAGGTTGGTAATGCGAATTTAAAATTAATATAAACAAAAGTTGGCAACTCTGACATCTGAACTGAAGTTTGTATTGACATTTGCATTGACATTAGTCAAATTGAATTTTTTTATTGACATCACAACTTACAAAAAGTCGACGACGATACTTAAAACTATTTTTTCAATTGTAGTAGTACGTACGCGATTTTAAAATTAATATAAATAAAAGTTGGCAACTCTGACATCTGAACTGACGTTTGTATTGACATTTGAATTGACATTTGTCAAACTAATTTTATTTAATTTTAATTTATTTGGAAATTTTTTTCGACTTAGAAAATTACGATTTACATTCATTTTTGGAACAGGAGCACAGAAAGGAGTAATAGGTTGCAAAGGTTGGTAATTTAAAAAAATACAAACAAAAGTTGGAAACTCTGACATCTGAACTGACGTTTGTATTGACATCTGAATTGACATTTGTCAAACTAATTTTATTTAATTGTTAAAACGATTCAAATTTATTTGAAAATTTTTTTCGACGTAAAAAATTACGATTTACATACATTTTTGGAACAGGAGCACAGAAAGGAGTAGTAGGTTGCAAATGTTGGTAATGCGATTTTAAAATTAATATAAATAAAAGTTGGCAACTCTGACATCTGAACTGACGTTTGTATTGACATTTGAATTGACATTTGTCAAATTGAATTTTTTTATTGACATCACAACTTACAAAAAGTCAAAATAAGAAAAATATTTAATTAAGTTGACATCTGAACTGACGTTTGTATTGACATTAAAATTGAAATTTGTCAAACTGAATTTTTTTATTGACATCGGAACTTACAAAAGCCAAAATAGCCGCTTTTTCAATTAAAATTTATTTGAAACTTTTTTTCGACTTAGCAAATTACGATTTACATTCATTTTTGGAATAGGAGCACAGAAAGGAGTAGTAGGTTGCAAATGTTGGTAATGCGAGTTTAAAATTAATGTAAACAAAAGTTGCAACTCTTACATCTGAAAAGACGTTTGTATTGACATTTGAATTGACATTTGTCAAATAGAATTTTTTTATTGACATCACAACTTACAAAAAGTCAAAAAAAGAAAAATATTAGGGAAAAATTGTAAAAGCCGACGACGATATTTAAAACAATTTTTTCAATTGTTAAAACGATTCAAATTTATTTGAAAATTTTTTTTGACTTAGAAAATTACGATTTACATTCATTTTTGGAACACGAGCACAGAAAGGAGTAGTAGGTTGCAAAGTTTGGTAATGCGAACTTAAAAAAACATAAACAAAAGTTGGCAACTCTGACATCTGAACTGACGTTTGTATTGACATTTGTCAAATTGAATTTTTTATTGACATCACAACTGACAAAAAGTCAAAATAAGAATTAAGTTGCAGTTACCGTAAAAACAATTTTATTTAATTGTTTAAGCGATTCAAATTTATTTGAAAATTTTTTTCGACTTAGAAAATTACGATTTACATACATTTTTGGAACAGGAGCACAGAAAGGAGTAGTAGGTGGCAAAGGTTGGTAATGCGAATTTAAAATTAATATAAACAAAAGTTGGCAACTCTGACATCTGAACTGAAGTTTGTATTGACATTTGAATTGACATTAGTCAAATTGAATTTTTTTTATTGACATCACAACTTACAAAAAGTCGACGACGATACTTAAAACTATTTTTTCAATTGTAGTAGTACGTACGCGATTTTAAAACTAATATAAATAAAAGTTGGCAACTCTGACATCTGAACTGACGTTTGTATTGACATTTGAATTGACATTTGTCAAACTAATTTTATTTAATTTTAATTTATTTGGAAATTTTTTTCGACTTAGAAAATTACGATTTACATTCATTTTTGGAACAGGAGCACAGAAAGGAGTAATAGGTTGCAAAGGTTGGTAATTTAAAAAAATACAAACAAAAGTTGGAAACTCTGACATCTGAACTGACGTTTGTATTGACATCTGAATTGACATTTGTCAAACTAATTTTATTTAATTGTTAAAACGATTCAAATTTATTTCAGATGTCAGAGTTGCAACTTTTGTTTACATTAATTTTAAACTCGCATTACCAACATTTGCAACCTACTACTCCTTTCTGTGCTCCTGTTCCAAAAATGAATGTAAATCGTAATTTGCTAAGTCGAAAAAAAGTTTCAAATAAATTTTAATTGAAAAATCGGCTATTTTGGCTTTTGTAAGTTCCGATGTCAATAAAAAAATTCAGTTTGACAAATTTCAATTTTAATGTCAATACAAACGTCAGTTCAGATGTCAACTTAATTAAATATTTTTCTTATTTTGACTTTTTGTAAGTTGTGATGTCAATAAAAAAATTCAATTTGACAAATGTCAATTCAAATGTCAATACAAACGTCAGTTCAGATGTCAGAGTTGCCAACTTTTATTTATATTAATTTTAAAATCGCGTACGTACTACTACAATTGAAAAAATAGTTTTAAGTATCGTCGTCGACTTTTTGTAAGTTGTGATGTCAATAAAAAAATTCAATTTGACTAATGTCAATTCAAATGTCAATACAAACTTCAGTTCAGATGTCAGAGTTGCCAACTTTTGTTTATATTAATTTTAAATTCGCATTACCAACCTTTGCCACCTACTACTCCTTTCTGTGCTCCTGTTCCAAAAATGTATGTAAATCGTAATTTTCTAAGTCGAAAAAAATTTTCAAATAAATTTGAATCGCTTAAACAATTAAATAAAATTGTTTTTACGGTAACTGCAACTTAATTCTTATTTTGACTTTTTGTCAGTTGTGATGTCAATAAAAAATTCAATTTGACAAATGTCAATACAAACGTCAGTTCAGATGTCAGAGTTGCCAACTTTTGTTTATGTTTTTTTAAGTTCGCATTACCAAACTTTGCAACCTACTACTCCTTTCTGTGCTCGTGTTCCAAAAATGAATGTAAATCGTAATTTTCTAAATCGAAAAAAATTTTTAAATAAATTAAAACCGTTTTCACAATTAAATAAAATTAGTTTGACAAATGTCAATTCAAATGTCAATACAAACGTCAGTTCAGATGTCAGAATTGCCAACTTTTTTATATTATTTTAAATTCGCATTACCAACCTTTGCAACCTACTACTCCTTTCTATGCTCCTGTTCCAAAAAAGTATGTAAATCGTAATTTTCTAAGTCGAAAAAAATTTTCAAATAAATTTGAATCGTTTTAACAATGGAAAAAATAGTTTTAAATATCGTCGGCTTTTACAATTTTTTCCCAATATTGTTCTTTTTTTGACTTTTTGTAAGTTGTGATGTCAATAAAAAAATTCTATTTGACAAATGTCAATTAAAATGTCAATACAAACGTCATTTCAGATGTCAGAGTTGCAACTTTTGTTTACATTAATTTTAAACTCGCATTACCAACATTTGCAACCTACTACTCCTTTCTGTGCTCCTGTTCCAAAAATGAATGTAAATCGTAATTTGCTAAGTCGAAAAAAAGTTTCAAATAAATTTTAATTGAAAAAGCGGCTATTTTGGCTTTTGTAAGTTCCGATGTCAATAAAAAAACTCAGTTTGACAAATTTCAATTTTAATGTCAATACAAACGTCAGTTCAGATGTCAACTTAATTAAATATTTTCGACGTAAAAAATTACGATTTACATACATTTTTGGAACAGGAGCACAGAAAGGAGTAGTAGGTTGCAAATGTTGGTAATGCGATTTTAAAATTAATATAAATAAAAGTTGGCAACTCTGACATCTGAACTGACGTTTGTATTGACATTTGAATTGACATTTGTCAAATTGAATTTTTTTATTGACATCACAACTTACAAAAAGTCAAAATAAGAAAAATATTTGATTAAGTTGACATCTGAACTGACGTTTGTATTGACATTTGAATTGACATTTGTCAAACTAATTTTATTTAATTTTAATTTATTTGGAAATTTTTTTCGACTTAGAATATTACGATTTACATTCATTTTTGGAACAGGAGCACAGAAAGGAGTAGTAGGTTGCAAAGGTTGGTAATTTAAAAAAATACAAACAAAAGTTGGAAACTCTGACATCTGAACTGACGTTTGTATTGACATCTGAATTGACATTTGTCAAACTAATTTTATTTAATTGTTAAAACGATTTTAATTTATTTGAAAATTTTTTTCGACTTAGAAAATTACGATTTACATACATTTTTGGAACAGGAGCACAGAAAGGAGTAGGTGGTTGCAAAAAATTGGTAATGCGAATTTAAAATTAATATAAACAAAAGTTGGCAACTCTAACATTTGAACTGACGTTTGTACTGACATTTGTCAAACTAATGTTATTTAATTGTTAAAACGATTCAAATTTATTTGAAAATTTTTTTCGACTTAGAAAATTACCATTTGCATACATTTTTAGAACAGGAGCACAGAAAGGAGTAGGTGGTTGCAAAGATTGGTAATGCGAATTTAAAATTAATATAAACAAAAGTTGGCAACCCTGACATCTGAACTGACGTTTGTATTGACATTTGAATTGACATTTGTCAAATTGAATTTTTTTATTGACATCACAACTTACAAAAAGTCAAAAAGATTTTACAACTAAAAAAAAAATTTTTTTTCGACTTAGCAAATTACGATTTACATTCATTTTTGGAACAGGAGCACAGAAAGGAGTAGTAGGTTGCAAATGTTGGTAATGCGATTTTAAAATTAATATAAACAAAAGTTGCAACTCTGACATCTGAAATGACGTTTGTATTGCCATTTGTCAAATTGAATTTTTTTATTGTTATCACAACTTACAAAAAGTCAAAAAAAGAAAAATATTAGGGAAAAATTGATTCAAATTTATTTGAAAATTTTTTTCGACTTAGAAAATTGCGATTTACATACATTTTTAGAACAGGAGCACAGAAAGGAGAAGTAGGTTGCAAAGATTGGTAATGCGAATTTAAAATTAATATAAATAAAAGTTGGCAACTCTGACATCTGAACTGACGTTTGTATTGACATTTGAATTGACATTTGTCAAATTGAATTTTTTTTATTGACATCACAACTTACAAAAAGTCAAAATAAGAAAAATATTTAATTAAGTTGACATCTGAACTGACGTTTGTATTGACATTAAAATTGACATTTGTCAAACTGAATTTTTTTATTGACATCAGAGCTTACAAAAGCCAAAATAGCCGCTTTTACAATTAAAATTTATTTGAAAATTTTTTTCGACTTAGAAAATTACGATTTACATACATTTTTAGAACAGGAGCACAGAAAGGAGTAGTAGGTTGCAAAGATTGGTAATGCGAATTTAAAATTAATATAAATAAAAGTTGGCAACTCTGACATCTGAACTGACGTTTGTATTGACATTTGAATTGACATTTGTCAAATTGAATTTTTTTTATTGACATCACAACTTACAAAAAGTCAAAATAAGAAAAATATTTAATTAAGTTGACATCTAAACTGACGTTTGTATTGACATTAAAATTGACATTTGTCAAACTGAATTTTTTTATTGACATCAGAGCTTACAAAAGCCAAAATAGCCGCTTTTACAATTAAAATTTATTTGAAAATTTTTTTCGACTTAGCAAATTACGATTTACATTCATTTTTGGAACAGGAGCACAGAAAGGAGTAGTACGTTGCAAATGTTGTTAATGCGATTTTAAAATTAATGTAAACAAAAGTTGCAACTCTGACATCTGAAATGACGTTTGTATTGACATTTGAATTGACATTTGTCAAATTGAATTTTTTTATTGTTATCACAACTTACAAAAAGTCAAAAAAAGAAATATATTAGGGAAAAATTGATTAAAATTTATTTGAAAATTTTTTTCGACTTAGAAAATAACGATTTACATACATTTTTAGAACAGGAGCACAGAAAGGAGTAGTAGGTTGCAAAGATTGGTAATGCGAATTTAAAATTAATATAAATAAAAGTTGGCAACTCTGACATCTGAACTGACGTTTGTATTGACATTTGAATTGACATTTGTCAAATTGAATTTTTTTTATTGACATCACAACTTACAAAAAGTCAAAATAAGAAAAATATTTAATTAAGTTGACATCTGAACTGACGTTTGTATTGACATTAAAATTGACACTTGTCAAACTGAATTTTTTTATTGACATCAGAGCTTACAAAAGCCAAAATAGCCGCTTTTACAATTAAAATTTATTTGAAACTTTTTTTCGACTTAGCAAATTACGATTTACATTCATTTTTGGAACAGGAGCACAGAAAGGAGTAGTACGTTGCAAATGTTGGTAATGCGAGTTTAAAATTAATATAAACAAAAATTGCAACTCTGAGATCTGAAATGACGTTTGTATTGACATTTGAGTTGACATTTGTCAAATAGAATTTTTTTATTGACATCACAACTTACAAAAAGTCAAAAAAAGAAAAATATTAGGGAAAAATTGTAAAAGCCGACGACGATATTTAAAACAATTTTTTCAATTGTTAAAACGATTCAAATTTATTTGAAAATTTTTTCGACTTAGAAAATTACGATTTATATAAATTTTTAGAACAGGAGCACAGAAAGGAGTAGTAGGTTGCAAATGTTGGTAATGCGAATTTAAAATTAATATAAACAAAAGATGGCAGCTCTGACATATGATTTGACGTTTGTATTGACATTTGTCAAAAAAATTGTTAAAACGATTCAAATTTATTTGAAAATTTTTTTCGACTTAGAAAATTACGATTTACATACATTTTTGGAACAGGAGCACAGAAAGGAGTAGTAGGTTGCAAAGATTGCTAATGCGAATTTAAAATTAATATAAACAAAGTTGGCAACTCTGACATCTGAACTGACGTTTGTATTGACATTTGTCAAGAAGTTTGTTTAGACATTTGCAAACTAATTTATTTAATTGTTAAAACGATTCAAATTCATTTGAAAATTTTTTTCGACTTAGAAAATTACGATTTACATACATTTTTAGAACAGGATCACAGAAAGGAGTAGTAGGTTGCAAAGATTGGTAATGCGAATTTAAAATTAATATAAAAAAAGTTGGCAACTCTGACATCTGAACTGAAGTTTGTATTGACATTTGAATTGACATTTGTCAAACTTATTTTATTTAATTGTTAAAACGATTCAAATTTATTTGAAATTTTTTTTCGACTTAGAAAATTACGATTTACATACATTTTTGGAACAGGAGCACAGAAAGGAGTAGTAGGTTGCAAAGATTGGTAATGCGAATTTAAAATTAATATAAAAAAAAAGTTGGCAACTCTGACATCTGAACTGACGTTTGTATTGACATTTTAAATCATTAGTTCAGTTGGTAAGGCTGAAAAAATTTATAACTTAAAATAAGAAATTGGTAATTCTGATTGTTGGATATAAATAAAAATAAAGGTGGTATCGCCTAGAAATTGACACGCGATTAGGTTTTTTAATTGATATTTAAATAAAAATTTTAAAATTTTTAGTTTGTACACAGAGCTTAATCGACTTCCCTATTCATAAGGTTTCAGAAAATATATACTTTATGGGGTCGGAAATGAAAATTGTAGAAATTTCACACGAAATGATAAACCTATATATACACTTTTTCATTGTGTGAAGGGTATAAAAAGAGTACAAAATTGAGAAAAATACGTATATTTATAGCCTGTTTAACGATGTCGAAAAAAAACCCAAGCGAAATTTTCATTCGTACAAATACGATGAAAACAAAAACAAATTTTTAGTTTTTGGTGTTGTTTTCAATATATTTGTAAGAATTAAAATTTCGTTCGCATTTAGATAAACAGGCAGTTAATATGTAATTATATATAAAGGGTCCGCCAAATAACAATCCAGTTTAGATCGTTGCAATTAACTAATGACCGATTTCTAACTGATCTCATAAAAGTATGCAATTCAAAAAATTTAATGTTTGTTTTATTTTTTTTTTTTGATTTAATTTTAATTATCATGTGCAATTTGTATCTTAGTTAATGAAAAAAAAAAATATGTAATTGGGTACATACTAATAGTTGATGAAGGTTATGTACGACTATCATTTTTAATTTATTGCTCTTACCGTGCAGAATATTTTATTTTTATGTATTTGTATAAATTAAGAAAATAGAATTTATTTACATTTATATTTGCCTCTAAGCAGACGCATGCATATGTAGCTAAAAAAGACATGCATAGACAAAAATGAATCTTGTTTTCTATTTAATTTTTTGGCTAATTAAAACTGACAAATTAAAATAAATGAATAATTTCTAAATAACGAGTGAATTTATTTACAGAAGTAAAGAGTTCGGAGTATTTTAGGCTGTACGTTGCTAATTAGATTCAAACATATTCTAAATAAATTACGAACATAACAGAGAAAGCCATTATTTGACTATATTTTTATGATAGATTTAATTTTTTTTTGTATTTTCTAATTTAATTTTTTTTGTATAATTTTTTATTTTTGTTTGACCCCCTTTATATGTAATTTTTTTAATCTAGTGCATGTTTATAAAATGTTTTGACAATTTTTTATGTAAAATTGTAATTTAATGTGATTTTCTGTATATTGTTTAGAGGTCTTTATTTGTTGTTTTAATATTGTTTGTTTTTCACTCTGCTCAATATTTTTGTATTTGGTTTATTTTTGCTTTGGTTTGAATAATTTTATTATTGATTACAGTTGTGAGGTTTGTGTCTTGCTAAATGCCAACCAAATTTAGAATATAAATTTCTATTAAAATTGTTTTTATGGGCTGCGTTGTTATTTATTTATTTATACATTTTTACATTTGTTTAAGACCAGATGCTGTGGCATTATCAACAAATTGATATGGTGTTGTTTTTTACTCTTTCTTTATTGACGTAAATTTTACGTAAAATTTTATTATTGTTCTATAAACATAAATAAATAATAAAAAGACAGCATATTATAACAATAACCACTACCAATTTTAATTGAATGTTAATGAATTTTTTTTTGCATAAACGTAATAACATCAGATGACACAATTTGTAGTAAAAATCATATAAAACCAATAAATGTGTTGTTTATTAGAATGTTGTAATTAAACAAAAACTAAAAATAATTTTATTCGAAAGCAAAAACAAGAACTAAAATAATTCAATATGGAAAGCGTTAAATTTAAAAAGAAATTTTTATATAGATTTTTATTTCAAAAAGTTTACCCTTAATTTAAGTAGAATTTATACTTTAAATAAGAGCTTTGTAAGTGAGGATTATTTATCTTTAAAAAATATTAAAATTTAAAAAAAAAAAAAATAAATAATACCCCGCTTTCCAGATTTACAGATAAATTGATATAATCATACGTCACCCATTTATAAAGGCTGATTTTTTAGCTATTATCTTTTTGGCAGCACTGGTTTAAACAGCTGACGCACGTTTCGCGTTTCACTGTCAAACATCTTCAGTTTGGTCTATAATTTTACCATGGATTGTCTTACAAACGAACAACGCTTGCAAATTATTGAATTTTATTATCCAAATGCGTGCTCTGTTAAGAAAGTTCATTGCGTACTTCTTATCGAAAAATTGTGTTCAGCGACGAAGCTCATTTTAGACTCAATGGGTACGTTAATAAGCAGAATTGTCGATCAGCCAGAAGTATTGAAAGAGCTACCAATGCATCCATCATTGGTCATTGGACCATACTTCTTTAAATATGATGCGAATCCTAACGTAACTGTGAATGGTGAGCGCTTCCGTGAGATGATATCCAACTTTGTTTTACCCAAAATGCAAGAGCTTGACTTGCATGACATGTGGTTTCAACAAGACGGTGCCACATGCCACACAGCACGCTTAACAATAGACTTATTGAGAGGCGAGTTCGGTGAACATTTTATTTCACGTTTGGGACCCGTCAATTGGCCGCCTAGATCGTGCGATTAAACGCCTTTAGACTAATTTTTGTTATTGCTAAAAGTATTTTATATATTTTTTTTTAATAAAAATGCATTTTTGGTAAAAAAATTATTATATTCAAGAAATATTCATTATTGTTGTTAAAGATTTTGTATTACCTCACTATGTTTTTTTTTTATATTTATTAGATTGTAAAAAAACTTGCAAAGTTATACCATTTTTTCTAAAAAATTGATTAATTAATATTTATCATACGCCCATAAAAATTAAATTTTAATGATCGCGTGTAAAATGTAAAAAAATATAAATAATAACTGATAAGATAAGAAATAAATTAATTTAAAGTTGGTGATCAAAAAACAAATAAAAAAAATCTAAATAAATTAAATTTCATTCTTCCTAGATGAAATAAAATTGTTAAAAAATTTTTAAACATAAAGATACTCGCTTTTGTGTATCTTTTAATATGGAAGAAGTTTATTAGATCTTGGAGTTTTTCTGAAAATACTGTTAATCTTATATTTATTATATGCATTGCACTTTTACAGCATGAATTATATAATAAAAGGGTTGCGTAAAACACAGCATATTTGTAAATTCATTATTAAAAATCAGATAGACAGTTGGGACTTAACGTGCTGCAGTTGTGACCACTCTTTAAATTATTTGTTGGGATGTAAAATATATTAGGCATTTTTTAAATTTAAAGAAGGAAAATAAAATTTTAATCTTTTTTAATTTCAATTTTAATGTGTTTTTAATCATTCCAAAAAAATCATTCCGAAAATTTTCCAACGACAAACACGGATATAAAAGAGTCAAGTTAATTAAGTGGGAAAAATAATAATAAGTGAGAAAAGGAAAGTTTGAGAAATAATTATTGTAATTTGGAATATATTTGAACGAAAAGATATAAGGGTAAGCCAGGGGAAAAATGATTAGAAAGTTGTAACAAAACAAATTAAATTATGTTTTTTTTTTTGTAATCAGACATACTAGCAAACAGCTTTTGTGGATTTATTTATTTCAACAACGGGAAAGGCCATATTTCCAGAAACATAATTGTTTGATCCTCTTGATTCATGCATATATTTTGTGTGTGTAGAAACTTTTAACAGTTTGCGAAAAGGAAAACGAAAAGAGGGAGAGGAATTCAAACGGAAAACAGAAAATTTTGATTAAACTTTTAGGTCTTTGTTGCGATCTACAACTAGAACCATCATTTTATTATTACGACTTATAATTACAGATAAATCATTTATATTTTTATTTTACTTCAACGATTTTTTTGAATTTGATAATTAAGAGAAAATTTTTTTTTTAAGAAATACTTATAGACATACATTCATAAGTACATACATACACATACAAACATTTATATTAATCCATACGCATATTTTATGCCACTTTACTTTGCCAGTGAGGAATTTTAAAAAACATCTATATTTGAAAAGAACATTTAAAACCTTGAATCATCATAATCATCAAGTGTTAAACAACTTCAACAATATTATGGAGTGTTTATTTATTTTTAGTTTAAACTTTTATTTTATAAAAAAAATAAAAAAATTAAGTAAATTATTAAAAGAAAAATTTATTGAACATTACATTGAGTTTTTATTTTTAATTTTGGTACTACGATAAGATCTTACACATATCAGTTTCATTTAAATTATTTAGTTTTATTTTAAACATAATGAAAATTTTAATTATTGTAACTTGTTTGATGTAATTTGTTTAAAAATGCTAGTAATTTTAATTACAATTGAATAATTTTTTTTTAATTCCACTAGCAGTTATTTTATAAATGTTAAGGTAATTTATGGACATGATAGCATGAATGGGTGGGTAATGACCATAAAGAAGTAAAATTATCATCTTCCCTATATCTTGTTTTAAATCGAGTTTATTTTTCTTGAATACAATTTATATACTTTTAATTTTTTCTAGTTTATTGTAGATTCTTAACCGATATCAGTGAGTACATTTGCACTGAGCACGGCCAGAATAAAAGGTAGTACAGATCTTCCGAGAAATATGTTCAATAAGGTATGAATCGTCACACAATGTTAAAGGAATAATATTTAAAGCATTGGTAGGAATGAGTTGGCTGGCAAGTATCTACTTTTGATTTCAAACTATCATAGGGATGTAGTTTTGATAGCTTAAACCACATGCTTTGGAGGAACAATTCCGGTTACGGAAAAATTAGAATGGTTATATGCTCCTTCACTAAATTGTATTATTTGCTGATATAAGTTATTAATTTTGGAAACTAAAACATGGTCTAAGCAAGAACAATATCTTAGTATTTTCTACAATTCAAAAGTTTTGTAAAAAACAGACAAGATATGGTATTGTAGTTTTTTCCGAACTTATTACTAAATTAAAAATAATCATACGCCACCTTTAATAACATTTTCGATTGGCTTATAAAAGCCATTCTACAACAATTTTTAAAACAGTAATTGCGCCACAATATTAAGAACATTTAACACATTACATTTACAAATACAACATAAAAAAAAACTTGTTATGCTGCCAGCTCTTTCGCAAGAGTTCTTAAGATCACTAACCTCTATACAACCTATACAAATATTTTTACTAAAACTAACTGTTAGCATACAATATCATTTAAAAAATTTGTTTTTAAGTTTAAACAAAAGGTGGGTTGTGTTTTATTATACGTCTGACCACTTTATTTTTGCACACAGTCATATATCAAGCAATAAATATTTTCTCCAATTTAATTAAATCTGTTGTATCTAATCTTAAGTTTTCCGCTAAACCACGCTTAAATTTTTATTTACTTGCACACACGCATTCGTATACGTATAAGTTTTGTTTGATATTTGATTTCAACAGTATTCACAAGAAGAAGTATTCACGAAAGCTGCTGATTTTATAATCTAGTGGTCTATAGATTTTGTCATAATTTTCATAGTTTTGTTTTGGGTGTTTTTATAAGAAAAGTACAGTTAAGTTTTGAGTTCAATGATATCAATATGTCCACACACATATTGGACACGTAGGATGAATATAAATATTTTTTTAGTTTTTTTGCTAATGTACACTATAAGGAAAAATGTATGTTTAGTTCTTTAAAGTATATGTGCTCAGATATAACATTTGTAAAGATCACTTGAATTTTTTTGGAACAAATCAACAATGAAATGCAAAAAATTTGAATTTTTAAATGTCTCTTAAAATGTGTTGAATTTTGTTGTTGTTCTGCTGTAATGATACTGATGTCTACTGCTTAATTAAAAAATATTCTTAATTATGCTTATACAATATACAATATATTATGTGTTTACAATATACAACTATTCTTCTTCGGAAAATTCAAGCAACAGTCCACCAACCAAAAACTTTAAATTAATCCCAATTAATTTTTTTAAGGGAATGTTAAGTATATAAAAAAATGTATTTAATTTATCATTAGTATAGTATAATCATTTATAGATTTTTTTTAATTTGATCTAAGATGCAAATAAAACTTTCTGGCCTAAAAAAAGTCAGCCAAAATATTTAAAGTGTTTTTCATTCATTGTAAAAATTGCTTTAACTTGAGCAGGTAGGTAACCTACACATGTAAACATAGTTTTTTTTAAAAAGTTAATTTCGACAAATATTTTAGTTTGTAAGTAAATTGTCATGACAGATGCATTTTTGGCTATTTTTTTTTCAAAATTGTATACTCAAAGTGACCTCTTTTGGAGCCTCCCTTACTCACTACCAGTTTCACAGGGGGTCGTGAGACTTTAATGCAAATCAGTTACACCTTAGCTCTTACTTATATTATATTCTTAATTACTTAGTTAATTACTTAATTTTTTATTCAGCAGCTCACATTTTAGCGAAATATTTCCTAATAAAACATTTCTAAGCTACTGCGATCAGCATACACATCAAAACTTCAAAACAAATTTTTATTCATTCACAAATTCTTTTAAAAACATAAAGTATGAACTAAGTGCTTAAAAAAATAAATTAATTTGTTTAAATAAATAAAGTAGTCTTTATTAAAAAGCTTTTGAAAATAACTTGCGTCACAGAAGTTACACGGCTTAAAAAAACGAAAACAATATTTGACTTTAAGTATATTTTTTACAATTTTCTTATATATGTCTTTATTTTACAAATTAGTTTTGATGTGCTTGATATTGCAAAATTCGCTATAAACTACAAAAACACACTTCAACTCTCAAAAATACTTCAGCTTTTGTAACGTGCGTCGTAAAATCTCTTTACGGCTTAGGAGCACACAAAAAAGCTTGTGAGGCTTCGTTCTCCAAAATTTATACGGTACATAGTTATTTTAAATTATTGATATCAAATATTCTCTTTTATTTATTGTAACTTTTGATCGAAAATTAAACATGTTTTATTACGTTGTGAAAATTCAAACAGAAAGTTTCAATTTATAATTATTTGTGTTCATTTTGGTTTCCATAAAATTATTAAATTGGAAATACTGGACAGAGACAAATTTGGTTTAACTTATTTTATCAGAAACTGAGTGGCTGATTATTTTTTTTAAATTATCTAAAGACTTGAGCAGGAGGAAATGTGATATTGTTCTTGAGAAAAACCTATTATTTTTAAGAATTTTTTTTGGTTTTATTCTGGCATCTTTTCCTGTTTTCTAATTGTGAAATCTATTGTGGAAATAAATTTTGTGGACGAATTATACTCAAGAGCTAATAGAAAATCGTGATATAAACTGCTGGTGAAAATATCGAATATCTACAGCTTCAAATTTTAAACATACCTACTGCTTCAACACTTTCAAAGATTTATCAATTTCTGATTTAAACAAGTAAGAATGCTATATTCGGCCGTGCCGAATCTTATATACCATTCACAACGTGTAGTCATGCAATAACAGTAGTTTGTATCACCATTCACATATATAAAAACATCCCATTATAAAATTAAAAATTAAGGTATGTATGTTAAAAAAAAAAAAAATTTTTTTTAAGAAATTTAAAAAAAAATTAAAAAAAAAAAATTAAAAAAATAAAAAAAAAAATTTAAAACAAAATTAAAAAAAAATAAAAATAATAATAAAAATATAAATAATATATTAAATAAAAAATAAAAAAAAAAAATTAAAAAAAAAATGTAAAAAAAATAAAAAAATTTTCTTTTTGGCTCAGCTGGGATTCGATGCCACGTTTAGTCTAACCAATATACACGTTTGTATGTATGTATGTTGTTGTTGTAATGTTGTTTTTGTGGAAAAAAAATCGAGGTGGTCGTGGGTTTTTCCCATATCTCAGTTGTTTATGTACCGTTGTTTCTGATTTTCAATACCGATCTACTCCCGAATATTTCTGATATTCTAATACCTCACCCGGGTCTAAGCGATTTTGGGGGGCTTCAAAAAGTTGATTTCAACATACACATGAGTTGTTCATTAATCACATATTAATTAATGGTTACTTCTAATACTTTTTTAACATCATTATTTCAATTCGTAAACTTAATTTTCTTTTTTTTAATACTATAAAATATTCAACGCTATAAGGTCCAAAATCGTTAAAAAATTCAAATTTGACAAAGTAACATTAAATACTAATAAAGGGTCGGCCATCTAACGTTTTTTTAGCTAGTGCTTATTTCGTGAATGGTAACACTAAGCTCATGTCTGATTTGACAGATAATTAGTTTTATCCTTCCGCTGAACGAATATGGTTGTGTATACGCTTGAACAACGCTGGGAAATATTGTAACATTACTTTGGCCGATTTTGCCAAAAAAATCATCTTTTCAGATGAAGCTCATTTTGATCTTGGCGGGCATGTAAATATGCAAAATTGTCGCATATGGGGTACAGAAACCCAGCTACATGTAAGTTTAATATGTAAATCTATGTTGAATTTGCCTTTTATAATAGTTTGAAACTAATTAATTTTTTTCTCGTACCTAACTTGATAATTATTATTTCGCAATAAATATTTGTTAAAAAATATTTTTTGGGTGATCCGAAAGTACACCTGAAACCAACTAAACGACATGTTTAAGTTGAAGATATATCCTTGAGGACATATGCATATGCCTTAATCTGCAGACGTATTCAAATAAGCTTTCTTTGCCTATGATGATCGTCGTATGATTAATATTAATTTTTCAATATTTGTATTTAATCATTAATAACTTCGCTAATTACGAAGATATTTTAAAACCTACGAATTATTTCATATGGTAAGGTTTTAGACTTAAATGATACTATAGTTTTATATAAAAAAATCCTAAATAAATTATAAAAATTCAGAACAATGCACTCCCTGGTTCTGTTACATAAAAAAATATTAGAATAAGCACAGCAGCTGATATGTAGTTTACAAGAAACCTCTTTGGTTTATAATTTAAAATTTTAAGTGATGAAAGTAAGTGTCATTGAGTCATTTAAAATTTTTATGTAAATTCCTCTCTGAAAGTCACATTGTTTACACACCATAGTATGTATACCACATTTTTACTACGTACATGTTCGTAGTATAAAAACCTGTATACTGTTTGTTCAATTTTACTCAGAAAATATAAATATATTCATGGCTCTACGTTAATGCGTTTGGACACAATTGCTTTTTATTATATGTTGGAAGCACATGGTTTTTTTGACATATTCTTGATTCAGCCCATTTTTAATACCAAACAAGCCTTATGTATTAGAAATATTCTGGCAAAATTTGAGCTCCCTAGATTTTTCGTTTCGCGCTCTATTGTGCTTTCAACAGATGGATAAACAGACGGACATAGCAAAATCATCAAAAACCAGGACTCAGAAAATTTATACTTTATGGGTACTAAAATGAATATTTTGATATGTTACAAACGGAATGACAAAATGAATATTCTCTACCATGTTGTTGTTGCTCGAATCGATGTTGTTCGGTTGTTCGCTGGTTTGTTTGTAGTTAAGGTAGACTCACATGCAATGTTCAATACTAATGTAGTATACAAAGCTTATGTCTGTCGGTGGCATAAGGGGTATTTTGAATTCGTATTTGCTTTTTTTTAAACCATAATGAAGTTTTCAACTCTTATGATATTTATTCAAAGTCAATTACAGCTACCAACAAACTAACCTGATCTGTATTGCATATTTTCATACAAAAATTGTGATGTCGTTGACTGGACAACACCTGCTCAAAATAGCAGACTTTAAGGCAAACTGTAAATAATTTTCATAATTTTACTACACATTTTCAAATTGAGTTTTTTTCTTTGTTGGCAGTTTTCAATTGATATAATTTAATATGCGTGGTTAAAAATGGTAACTTTTAGGCAAATACATACCACACGCTGTATTATTAATGTGTTGTTTGGTGTGTTTGTGTGTAAGTATATACAAATGTTTATTTGTGTATATTTTGTGGTGTGTATATATTTTGTTTTTGTTTTTTATCTGTTTTAAAACGCCAACATATGACAGCTAAGACTATGAATTAAAAACGTTTTCTTGTTTGTTTGTTTGTTTTGAACATGTATGATAACAAAATATACAAAACAAAACCGAAATTGTTGTAGGCATTTAGCCAGCCAGTTGAAAAACGCCAAAGCCTACAAAATGTGTGACATGAATTAATCATAAAAGACTCACTGTGTTATATTTTATTTCTATCTTTGACAAAATATCTAGATGAAATGTGTTTTGAATGTGGAATTTATTTTTATTTTTGTATTTAAATTGTTTTGTTTTATACAAAAGGAAAACTGATTCAATTGCATTTAATGTGTTTGTAGAAGCCGCAGTGTTATACTATATATTTATTTTACAACTTTTAAATAGATTTTATGAATTAAATATACATTAAATGGAAAAATAAATGTTTGATAATAAAAACCTTTTTAGACTTTCAATTATATTAAATTATGCACTTTATACTACAAAGAGGTTTCTAGATCATTTAAACAAAGCTTTTAAATTGCTTTTAGAAGAATTTTAAATAAAGCGTTATCTCATACTTATTTTTTGTATGCATTAAGGTATTTGTTATGAATTAAATTTTAATAAAACATTTTTATAACAAAATAAATATTTTCAGAATTGAGATATGAGTTTTAATTAACAAGGATTTTGCAGAGCATCTAAAAAAGTCGTTTCAATAAATCCTTAGTCCTTTGTTGAGCTAAAGAAAAAATACTACTAATGCTTGAAATAAAATTTCATCAACATTTTTTTTTATTTTCCTATTTTTACGTTAAACTTTAGATTATTAAACATTTTAAAAATATCCTTTATAAAATGGTCTCTGCTGCAAGTAGATCTAAAGGTTAGCTGGCATCAAGACTTTGCATCGCTTGAATGTTGTAACAAATAAAAAAGTTGTTGATTTTTCCGTGAAACGATCCCATAATTAATATTAATCATACGTCTTCATTATTTTTTTTAATCCTAATTTATTCCCAACAAAAAAATGACATACAAAAGAAATAGTGAATGCATGAGTTCAACCCATGATAAACTGGTTCAATTTAGGTGAAAGATTTATGATTTTAACATTAACGTTCAATAGGAGAGCATATGTTTATATGAGTGTATTAATAAATTTCAATCAATTCCAATAAGTGCATGCAACGCATAAACAGTAGATGAAAAAAACCCATGTTTAACTAGTAAAAAATGTCTGCTTACATGAAGTATTCAAGATTTTTGCATGTGATTGTATGTAATTTGAAGCACGTCATGAAAGGTTAACTATTTATTAATTAGAGAAGGCAGTCTTTATGCCTCCTTTTGCACTTATGAATTGGATAAAAGTCATACAAAATGTTATTTACATTGAATTAGTGAAATTTTTTTTGCCGGGTTGCTCTATCTTAGTGTTGTTTTTAATATTTCAACAATGAAAATAATAAGTATGGGGAAAGCTATAGTGATATTATACATAAACATATTAAGGCTAACTTTTTTGTAAATGGAGAAGGCATTACACAGGCTACCATGAATTAGAAGTCATGAAAAATGTTATTTACATTGAACTAGTGCTAAATATTTTTCCTGGGTTGCCCTATCTTAGTGTTTTTTCAATTTTTAAAAAACGAAAACAATAAGTATAGGAGTAATTATTTTGATATTTATTAAATTATAAATATACTAACGCCCCTGATTGTAACCAGAAGCAAACAACTATTTTTTTTAACTATTTTATATTGGAAAAAAAAATCTTAAATGTTTGAAACAAGTATTTTGTATAGATGGAAAGAGTATTTATCAAAAATATTATGGCTTCAATTAAGACATGTATCAAAAGGCAACAAAATGTGTTTTGTTAAACATCAATCAAATCGTTCGGCTAGATTTTATGTGAAAAATAATTTATTTTATTACAATCAAAAGCACAAAGAGATTTAAAATGTTTATTTATTTAAAATGTTGAATTTAATTTTCAAAAGCTTTATAAAAGCATTTTCTATTTTTCTGTCTTTCAGAGCTTTCATGCAAAGAAAGACAGACAGACATAGATTTGGGAATTGAAAATTTTTGTAAGTAGTTTGATATATCTATGTTAATAAGAGAAGATAGATCCATCAGCTAATATAGCCAAAGAGTGTAATAAGCTATTAAGTTTTTGATTTAATATAAAGTAAATTATTTAGAAATAAAGTGAAGATGTCTCTAAAAATATGATCTTCTCACTTTTGTTATAATTTGACAGTTTTTTTTTTGCAAAAAGTGCTAGCATTCGTTTATGATTAAAAAATTCAGAAATTACTAATATTTCAATATTTAATACATATTTAGCGAAACGTACTTAAAGGCAACATTTGAACAATTTATTATACCTTTACCACAACAGTTATCTCTTTTTTAAACAAATAATTTGTTTTTCATTTATCACTTATATAAATATTGTCTTAAGCTTATAAAATAGATCTATATATTGGCTATTTTTAGAGCTTTAAATTATTTCAATATCCTAATAGTTAAAGAAGTTATGTAAACTTAAGTGCAACTACCTTATAATTAATATTAATCATACGCCTACACGTACACTTTCTTAAAACCCTCACCCGTTTTGTAAAACTTTAATAAAATCGTGACAGTATATCATTATATTACAATTAAAGTTTTACTTCATTTACATTTATTTTTTTACATAATTTATTTAGTTCTCAAAACAAATATTTCTTTAATTTGCCAACTTTTGCGCGAGAAATTTCATAAATTTATTGCAAAAATTTTTGCAATTATTTATAACGGAATTAATTTAAGTAAAAAAAAAAAAAAACAATTAACCAACTTAACATAAACAAATATTATGAAATTTTATTTCAATTTCGTTTGAAGCAAAACTTTTCTTCGCACTTTTTACACTTCATGTTGGTGCGTGCAAGCATTAGGGTGGCCACGGTTTTGTAAAATTTACTTTTAGTGGGCTAAAAGTAATAAAGAAAGTTTGTGCCATAGATTTAATATGTAAAAGCAAAATGAAGGCATAAAAATTAAAATATTTTTAAGGATGGAATTAAGAACTAAATGAAGTCGCCAGAAAGCTTTAAAATAAACTGATAAAAATATACGTTTTTTGTCTGGATGGTTAATTTTATAATTCTGATTCTACAAGTCCTTTTTCAATTTTAAATGACAACGGTTGATTGTTAAAATATTTTTTTAGCTGCTAAAAAAACTTTTTTGAGAAGATTGTTAATTCAAAACAGCTTCAAAAGTTCCAAAGGCAGTGCTGAATTTGTACATGCGGTGCGATGAGACCCACATTAACAATGGCTACTGCCGATGTTTATAGAGATAAAATATGAAGTAATCTTGGCCATTAGAAGATCAATGGAAATGGGTGAATAGCTGGCAAGAGGCTATAAAATCAGATACTAAAGAATTACCGATACCAAGCCATTGCAAAATATCATAGACGCAACATCCTTATGACAAAGTCCTAACGATATATGAGATAATTAACTACATCATTATAATACCAGAGGAGAGAGAGTGGGATGAAATAATGAGGCTAAAAACCCCAAAATATTAATCCTTATATGCACGGATCTAAGATGGGTGACCGAACTGGAATGGGTTTATACTTCCGTTTACCAGACTACACTACTGCTTTACAGAATAAGATTATGGCAATTAAGGAAAGCTTTATCAGATAATTAACTTCAGCCCCACGCTACCAAAGAGGATTAGGAGGAGTAGATTGAAATAATAAGGATAAATAACACCCAAAATATTGATACTTATATGCATGGATCTAAGTTGGGTGACCAAACTGGAATGGGTTTATACGGCATGAGCCGAAATTAATTAATAAAATTATTTTATGGTAATTAAGGAAATTCCCGATTCGTATCTCAACGAATAGCCAATCAGTTATCAGGACATTAGTTAACAAAAAAGTTGAATTTCGTAATGTTCTACAAAACACGAGTGGGATAAATTTGCATGTAAATTGTAAACGTCAAGGGATATTTGGAAAATAAGGCCAAAAAGGCGAAATCAGAAAGAAAGATGCCGGCAAATTATTCAAAGTGGAATCATTTTTGAATACCATCATCTTGAAAAGTGTAAAACCCTTTTAGAAGCTTAGAAACGAACTGAAAGTTAGTTCGGTGGAAAGACACGTCACAAAGTGGCAAAATACTGCCGTCGGTAATGAGAAGAACTTACTATGGAATGACCTAAATCTCGAGAAATCGAAACAGAATCTGATTTTGAGTAGTTCAACACTAAGAGGATGAACTTGTGTAGTAACAGGTCACACAGGGCTGAGCACTAATTTAGTTTATATGAGACTGTAGTATGACAAGATGTATAGAGCATGCGAAGAAGAGGGTTAGACTTTGTAACACCAGATTTGTTAGTGTCGTGCATTAGTCCATTTTAGCCACGAGAACTTTAACGTGGACACTAGGATAAACTTGAAATATCTAAAGAGTTACAATGAAGGGACTAAATTCTTGTGCTAGTTAAAATACTATATAAGTCTGAGATTGTGGTTCTAGTTGGAACATTTGATTTGCCTTATATATAACTAAGGCATACGTGTTTACCTCAGCTTCGGGCTTATTTAAATACAAATAATCTTCTAATCTGGAAAAAATGTTGGTTTAGTGCCAAAGTTTATAACTTAAATTACACAGAAATTTTTTCCAACAGTGTATGACTACAATTATGGTCGTTGCAACGTAAGAGTTGAATGTTCAAAAAGACATATTGTTTGTATATGCACATGGGCTTTTCATTACGTGTGTAACGTACAAAATACTCATTTAAACAAAAGTTCTGCAAAAGTCTTCACTTATGCTAACTAAATATAGAAAAAAAGCGCGATGGAAGCGGGGTAAAATTAAAAGTCATGTTAATGAATTTATTTACAAAACTGAATATTTTTATATCTCTAACATACAACTGCCATAGCTTTCTGTAGGACTCAAGAAGATGTTCAAGAATTTCGCAAGAAATGCAAATTAGACTTAACAATTTTGCGAAATAAAAAGGGGTGTGTAGAGCTTTTCTTTATATTTTATTTACCTACTTTTATTTATGCAGTCATGAATGATGTCTATACAACAATTGTAGAGAAAATAAGCAAAGAAGGTAGTTAAAACTAAAATACAAAAAAGAAAAAAAAAACACAAATATGGGTGATACCATGAATAAGAAAAAAATATTTTTTTAAGGAAATTTTTTAAGCACATTAAATGATTTTTAATTTTTCTTTAAAGAGGTTAAAGGTGTTAAAGTGTGAGCTTTTATAACAAGTTAAAACTTTTAAAATAAATTTATATATAAAAAAGTTATTCAAGATTTACTTAAACAAGCTCTTAATTAATATTAATCATACGCCTACATACACATTTCACTAAAAATTACTTTTCTTTGGATAGTTTTAAAGCAAACTATAGACATTTTAATCTTTAGCATTAAATTTGGCTATAATTTTGAAATTAAAAGTATATTTATTATATTTTCTTTTAGTTTTCTAAAAAAAATTGTTAAAATATAAATTTAATTTCTTTGCTCAGCACTAGTTTCAAGATTTCAAATGTGTGTACCCATATTATGTCTTAGACATTTGCATATAAACGTACAAGTATGTGTATTACAATTTTCTTTTTTTTATATTAATAAAAATATACATAGAGTGTAGGATACATCCTTATACATCCTTTTGAAGTTAAAATGTTTTTTCTTGTTCAAGATTTTTCTTTATTTTTTCACTCTAAAACAATTCATTATTCTTGTATGTACGTAAATAGAGGAGTAAATGCAGATGAATACGGCTGCACATACAGAAAGTATATTAAAATGCAAGACTTTTTTTTAAGAATGAAATACATTTTATTATGGTGTTACATTTTGTAAATTGTATACAAGTATGTAACTTAAGTATATGTATATAAATTTAGCAAACATACTCCTACAATTTAACATGCGAAATGCATAAAGAATATGCAAGTTTACTACATACACTTATACACCATACAAACACATAAATCCTTGAACAGTTTTCTTAGAATGAGTGCAAAAACTATGCTGTAGCAGTAGTTGCAATGAAATATAATCATGAAAAAAACGAAAATTTCAAAATTTAGCTAAAATTAGCAAATGAAATTTACATATTATTTTCACAACTTATGACATATACAATATTTATACTTTCTTATATGAGTTATTTTGGAGAACAACTAATTGACACACAGCCGTTTGTAAAAGCGTTGCAAAGGTTTTTTAATTGTATAAAAATGTTAACAACTTTTAATTAGAATACAGAACAGAATAGGTTTTGTTTAGCATTAAAAAAACATTAAAGCAAACATTTCACTAGATTCAACTTTAAAAAGATCGTTATAAAATTCTACTATAATTGAAGAGAAAATAGAGCAAGTTAGTCTACCGAGTGTACGAAGGTCTTAATCTTAGATATGCACTTTGAAAAAAAATCAGTAGAGCAGATCATAGTTAAATATAAACGCCGTATTTTAGTAAGTGCAGGAAATTTCAAGCCTTGTGTCTTTGTTATGTGGACCTGTGGACCTTTAGCTACCGACTTCCTAAACTCACGTCTCATTTTCAGAGATACACTTGTTGAGATTGAGAACACATTCGAGCACTATTCTTGAGTCCACGTCCGACCGTGCAATTGGAATTCTTTTTCCACACTCTTGCCCTTGTAAAAGGTGATTCAACGCTTTTAGCAATTAAATCCAATCCATGCCTCACGGACACCTACTCTTACAGACTTAAAGGGAAGGACAGGATAAATTGACTGAATTGAGTAAATTCCAGCTTCTGTAATTATATTCTTAAGATAGGCACTAGTAATAAGACTAATGTTACTATCTATATACCCATAATGCATTAATTGATTTAAACTTGAGTCTCCTTACGTCGTTATGCATAAGGTCTAGAATACTCCAATACCCCCAATATACTCGAAACGATATCAAGTGGAAAGCCTTTCTATTTGAAGTTGTCTCAATAAATAAGTCTAACAGCAAAAACCTAGCATTGCCCCTATTGCTTGTGTTGTAGCAATTTGCTTCGCTTTACATGTACCAATGCAAGATCGCAGCCTGAGTAGCCTATAGATACCAAACGACACATACCTAATTGATTGCGTGTCTCACAATCATCGTATAAATTAACGTTAATTATTTTGCAAGATTCCATTGATTCAATTGCTCTGTTGCCTACAGTGATGCTAAATTCTCTCTATTTTTATACCCTTCATGCAGTGAAAAAGGGTATATATACGTTAGTCATTCCGTGTGAAATTTCTACATTTTTCATTTCCGACCCCATAAACTATATATTTTCTGAAAGCTTATGAATAGGGGAGTCGATTAAGCTCTGTCAGTCTGTCCGCCTGTCCGTGTGTATGTTGAAATCAACTTTTTGAAGCCCCTCGACATCGCTTGGACCCGGGTGAGGTATTAAAATATCAGAAATATTCGGGAGTAGAACGGTATTGAAAATCAGAAACATCGGTATATAAACAACTGAGATATGAGCAAAAACCCACGACCACCTCGATTTTTTTTTCACAAAAACAACATTACAACAACAACATACATACAAACGTGTATACTGGTTAGAGTAAATGTGGCATCGAATCCCAGCTGAGCCAAAAAAAAATTTTTTTTATATTTTGTACTTTTTTTTTTAATATTTTTTTTAATTTTTCTTTTTTGTTTTTTTTTTATTTATTATTTATATTTTAAATATTTTTTTAAATTTTTTTTTTAAATTTTTTTTAAATTTTTTTTTTTAAATTTTTATTTTTTTATTTTTTTTTTAATACAGACGTAAATTTTTAATTTTACAATGGGATGTTTTGGTATATGTAAGTTTTTTATAAATGTATGTACGTATGTATTTCATATGAGATGAATGGTGATACAAACTACTGTTATTGCATGACTACACGTTGTGAAGGGTATATAAGATTTGGCACGGCCGAATATAGCACTCTTACTTGTTTAGCTTCTCAATGAAAAAGATTGTTTGAGATTAGACTTGTATCTAGGAGTGAACCTATACCTTCCTGGGTACATTGATTTTTTTCAAGTTTTGACGTATGATGTAAATTTAAACCTGACTAATTCAACTTGGGTTTGAAATTGTCAAAATTTTGGCTCAGATGACATAGTTTTGTCAACGATTTAATGCATCCATAACGTGTTACTGCTTGGTGCAAATTTTGTGCTGCTGGCATCGAACATGCTGCTTTAAAATTGATATTAGTTAAGCAATGACTATAGCTGGTTCTTATTATCGCGGTATGGTAGAATAATAATTTTGCTTTCATTCGAAAATATTGATGTGATTAATTTTGTAGCAAAGCTATTAATTCTGGTTTTTATTATCGCGTCTTTTATATCTTTGCTTGCATTCGCAGACGATATGATTTTAGTTTCAGACTCTAATGCACATTTACAACTCAATCTTAAATTTCTTTTAGATGAGATAGCGAAAAGAGTATTCCGAATAAAAACTTAAACGATGGTTGTAAGTCGCAAGAAGTCCACTCATACTGATTAATACATGGGGATCAAAGTTGACTAGTTTTATTATCTAGGGGTAGTGCTAAGTGTAGATGGAATACCCGATAAAGAACTTAATGTTAGAATATCGACAACCGCAAAATTGTGTTTGTTCATAAACAAAGAAAACAAAAAGAAAGAGTAGGATACAAACGGTTGAAATGAAGTCTGTAAGATGAGTGGCAGGCACAACCTACATTGTTAGAATTAAAAATTACAATATTTGAGTTAGCCTAAATACTGATCACTTGGTACACAAATGTAGAATGCATGTTAACCGTAAACCAAGACAAATTTTTTAAGCAAAACTAGTGGGATTACTTACTAGGAGATGATGAAAAATTACATGACAGAATACTAGGAGAAGGTTCCTTAAAAAAATAATAATAAATAAACATAGAACATCCCATCATTAGGCCTAGGACAGAAAAAGCTGGTTAAACCATTGCAGAAAACCTGTGCACTGAAAGGTAAAAGGGGTCTGGAATAAGTAAATACCTACTCTCCCGGCTAGATCGAGTGATTTAACACCACTAGACTTGTCTGAAATCAAAAGTCTATGCCAACAAGCTCTCAACCAGCTATGAATTCAAGGAACAAATTTATATATTGCTCATTTTAGAACTTGGGCTCTTATGTTTCTGTAGTCTATTTTATAGTATCTATTATTTGGGAGACAACCATTTGGATTATATCTTTGAAATTAGGGAAAATGATATTAAGTCAAGAACTGCAAATTTTGTTTGACATCAAATGAATTAACATTTTTCTTAGTTATTGATTAACATAGTTGAGCCGGACTTAGGATATTGAAATCATTTTAAAAACCAAATCAGAAGCTTAAACTGAAAACTTATAACTTAAAAGGTCAAAGATAAGTAATGTCTGAAAAAAATATAAGAAACAGTAGGTATTTTATAAATAATTCTGAATTCGTTGCTGTACAATATCTGTCTTTTAGTTCACCACTAGTTGTTCCGACAGTTATGCTTTGGGTGCAGTTAACTTTTCAATTGGCTACGGCATGATGACAATTAATTCATTATTAATGTAGTTTTATCTTTCCAAAGTCTAGGTGACTAAAGGTGAGTTAGTCGTGGAACTCATTCAAGACAATCTGAATTTGTTTTTATCAAGGCACCACAATTTGTTTTATCACCAGTTTGCCATCTATAATGTGCCAGTATGGTTTCAGCATCCCTTTACCATATGAGCGGTACGATTACATTTAAGAACTTTTTTTCAGCGTAAGTGAGCTTTCTATTTTTCTCCTTTGCTGGTGAATATTTTTCTTATCGGGTAATTTCGCTGGCTATTTATTTTCAGTAAAACAGATCTCACTTTTTTATGATTTGCAGAATCACTGAATATGTTTTTTAGAGTCCTGTTAACTTTCATTGTTTTCTTTACAGGATTTTTTATTCCAAATCAGCCTAGATAATATTTAGCTAAAATTGTCTTGAGAACTCTTAAGTTTAGAACCCAAATTTCATATAATTTTACTCAGTAGGTTGAGAAATTTAAATAAAAAAAATATTTATGAAATTCGTAACATTTCATTTTGCAGTTTTTGATTAGTTGGCCGATTAAGCTGAGTGTTTTCTACAAACACACGGTTATACCTAAATACTCTTGGAAATTCACAATGATCCAGCATATAATTTTAGGGCTTAGATTAATATCTATTGATAAAGCATATAAAATGACAAACTTGTGTTGATAGAAGTTAAAAATCTGGGGTTTGTTTGCTATTTCATAAAAATTTCAAATAGGTTTCCCAATAATTGATCTTTATAATATTGTTTTGAAACACATTTTAGTAGCTAATAAATTATTAAATTTTTTATATTATTTTTTCTCCTTTTAAGTTTAAAAATTTTGTCTTCCTAATATTCATCACACGTTTCGTGAAACATGTGTTTCCAGATACTTAATTGTATCTCCAACACTGCCAGTGAATTGTTTGTCAATATATGAGTATGTGCCATATTTCAGAGGGAGAAAAGAGATTAAAACAAGCAACAACAAAATAAAAATATTTATGTGGACATGCACTAAATACAATGTTCAACATACCAGTTGCAATTATACTTGTTCGCATGAAATGCAATGATGGTGGCATATTGTTGTTGTTGTTGTTTTTGCTGCTAGTGCAGAGATACAAAAATATAAACGTTTGCTAACATCATGTATCACTTAGACGTGGTGCTGCTGTTTTATGTTGTTGTTTGTTGCTGTAGTTGAATTTGCTTTTAACGTGTCCGTAACAACAGCAGTGTATAATTGCCACAGGCGTTTAGATGTATTAATAAAATGCATCCGTTGTTGCAAAGTGGTCATTTTTATTTCGTTCGTTACTCTAGAGAATTTCGTTATACAACATGTAGGCACATGTATGAAAAAAAAGAAATATGAAATAAATCTAGTCTACATTTATCACTAGTAGTATGTTCTCTATGAACAAACATACACACTTAGTTTCAAAAATATGGAAATTTTAAAATTTGACCAAGAGCTACTAGAGAAACGTTGTCGTTTTGTGTTTCCTTTCTTTTTTTGTTTTGGTCTTAAATCCAAAGGCTTTACCATGTACTTAGTAGTTTTGTTACATTATTAACCACAAGTTGGTTTGGTTTTGTAGCACATAAAACTAAAATCTAACTAAAAGAAAAACAAAAATATTATTCCGTATATGGGCCATCCACTTCCGAGTTGTTGTTTGGTTTGGGAGGAAACCTAGTTGCATGCATCTTTAACTTTTGTTTTGTTTCGTTCTGTTTTCTGTTTTCTATTTCATTTTGCTCTCTTTACTCAATATGCAATTCCCTTAAGTATTTCAATTTGTTTGTTGCCTTAGAAGATTGTCCTTATGCGATAGTTTTCTATTAGATACAACAACATGTTGTTGCTATTGTCTGGCCATAAACATTAATGTTCAACATTTTGCATTTCCTGTGTGGTTTATTCGATGGTCTTGTATTGCTTTAAAGTGTCTAAGTGGTTGTTGCTTAGCTGTTATCTTCATTAGCAATACATGGATCTGAAAAATGTTTTTATTAGCATTGTAGTGTCAATACAGTCAATTTCGATTTTTTTTTAAGAAGTGAGATAAAAAGCTAGTTTGAAAAGCATTTATTCTGTGCCCATTTCTACTATTTCTGGTATTCCACAGGGCAGTTATCTTGGTCCAATATATTACTAATCTGCCAAATACGACTTAATTCTGGGATGTTCTAATGTATGCTGATGACGTAAAAAAATATTTCTAAGTTATTATTTTTACGTTAGTCATATCCTTCTTCAAAGGGACTTTAATTCTTTTAGTTCCTGGTGTATCCTGAAATGTGTAAATATGCAGGTTTCTCTCTTAGATGTCATATTAACGGGAGAGATGTCTTATGCCTTCGAAGTTGGAATTTTATTAGAACCTAAACTTAATTTTATTCAACATATTTCTGTTGCTGTTAACAAAGTACGTGCAGTATTTGAATTTATAGAACGTTAGACGAATGAGTTTACTGTCCCATATACAACAAAACATTTGTATACTTCTCTAGTCAGGCCTATACCATTCCTATTTGGATTCAAACTACAATTGGGGGATTCAAATGGTTGTCAGAAAGTTATAGAAAGTTAGTCAAATAATCCAACTACATGTCGCTGGTTATAAGAAAATTCGATACATAATTAATGCCAATTAGCCTAAACCAAAAATCTAAATTCAAATGGTTAATATTATTTAATGATTTTCAATACTCAGATAAAATAGTCAATCGTAACTTAGTTACAAGGTTTACATAAAACATACAGGAATCTCTCAGGCATCATTTGTTTATTGAGTTGCAATCAAAAATCCATAATACAACTTCCATCCATGGTAGTAAAGAGCACAAAAACCTTGGTGACTTAAAAAAGACTTAAATAAATTCTTTCTTCTACATTGACGATGTCTTAATACTAGTGGTGTGAAGAGTAGGACATTTTGAATTACCTTGGAGCTTCAGCTAATTGCGAGCGCCACATATTAAAAAAGCCAGACAACCAGTTTACAAATGAATAAAATATACGTTGCATGCTTGTTGGATGTTAAGTTTATTAGCTGCTTGTTTACTTATCTTTTCGGCTAAAATCGCACTAAATAGCTTTGGTAGTTACCACAGGCATTTTTTTGCTTTTCTGCCCATGGAAGATGTCGGTAACATATAATTTACAACAAGGAGAGACCAAATAATGTTAACAGTAGTGGCAACAGTTTCTTGCCTATTTTCTAGACCAGTTGCAAATTTTTTTTATTTAAATAAGTATTTAAGTGAATGACATTTCGTTTGGCAGTTTTACTGTCTTTAATGGAGAAGGTTTTATGTGCTCTGTTTTTAAACTGAAATTTATAAGTAGATTGTTTATGGTCATGTAAGAAATTAATTTAAAAAGTTTAATTTTTTTATTTTTTACTTGAAATCAAGCATGCAAAGCAGCATAAGTTTTTATCAATTTACCAGTATATTTCTTGACGTTTAACAAGCTGTCTGCCATTGGCTAGTTGAAAATTGTTTGTCAGCTAAAGTAATATTTCCTGTATGGCTACAGCCAAAGCTAAAGAGAAGCAGGCTAAGAGAAATCCAGTCGTCTTGATTTCAAGTGATGCGTTATCAGCAGTAATTGCTTCCAAGGTGTGTTAGTTGTTTCTTAGTTTTTTTTAGTCATTTAACTATGTATGTCCCCTCTAGAGGACAACTTGTCAGTTATGTGCTGCCATCTGTTACATTTACTGTGGCCGGTATGTGAGTTTATTTCTTTATTGTTGATACTAATGCTGCTGTGTGATCTTTATAACGAGTTGTTGCCAGCAGTCAACTGGTTGTCAGGCTGTTA
Source organism: Phyto melanocephala (assembly GCA_941918925.1). Classification (NCBI taxonomy): domain Eukaryota; kingdom Metazoa; phylum Arthropoda; class Insecta; order Diptera; family Rhinophoridae; genus Phyto; species Phyto melanocephala. Next base: position 18,320,811 of record OW799235.1, read on the forward strand.
ATTTTTTTCTCTGATTTTTTTGCTTTGTTTTTAATTTAAGGATGCTGTCTATATTTGAGTTGATTATCAGTTTTATTAAAAGGCTTGCTGTGTAAAAAATGAAATCTATAGATTAATTGTGACCATCGTTATATTTGCATAAGTTGCAATTACATTTGCATACTTGAATAATTAATTTGTTGATGTGGCAAGTAAACAACGGAAGTGGTAACTGGCACATCTGCAAACGATTTTCTTTTACAGACATTGGAATATAAAATTTATCTTATATTTTTTAAAAAGCAAAATTTCAGTAATTTTTAATAAATTGATAAATTTGTTTTTTAGAAAACCTTCGATATTTTATTTTTTTTTTTAATGGTTGATTAGTTTTTTTATTGAAAATTTTTGAAGAATTTTTATAGAAAATTTTTCAATAATTTTGTATGGAAAATTTTTAATGAATTTACTTTTTATAGAAGATGTTTGAAAAATTTTTTTTATTAAACATTTTAGACAAATTTTAATTTTATAGAAAATTTTTGCATTTTTTTTAGAGGAAATTTTTGAAAAATTTTATTTTTATAGAAAATTTCTGAACAAATTACTTTTAGTGGAAAATTTCTAAACATTTCTAAACAATTCTGAACAATTTTCTTTATACTGATAGTTTTAGATAAATTTTGTTTTCAGTAAAAATTTTTTGATAAAATTCTATTTAACAAAAAATTTTAAATGAATTTTCTTTTATAAAAATATTTGTGATGAATTTGATTTTGTAGAACATTTTTTAAGAATTTTCTTTTTATTTAAAATTTTAAATAACTTTTTTTTTAGCTAAAAATTTGTATGAATTTTCTTTTTATTTTAAATTTAAAACAACTTTCATTTTAAAATAAAATTTTGATAAACTTTCTTTCAATATAAAATTTTTTATGAATTTGTTTCTTATAAAAACATTTTTGATGAGTTTTATTTTGTATAGGAAATTACTGATAAATTTTCTTTTAGGAAAATTTTTGAAAATTTTTTTTTTAAATTTAATTTAATTTAATTATTTTTTACTTCATATACAATTTTTGAAATTTTTTTTTTATAAAAACTTTGTGAAAAAACATAAAAATATTTTTAAAAGGAAATTTGTGAAACTTTCTTTTATAAATTTTTTTATTTTTTATACACTTTTATATAAAAAATTTTAAATAAATTTATTTTTTTTTTAAATAAATTTTTTTAGAATTTTCTTTTTATGAAAAATTTTAAAAAAATTTTCTTCATTCATTCTTTCAATTTTGATAAATTTTCTTCTATACAAATTATTTAAAGAATTTTTCTTACAGAATTTTTGATGAATTTTTAATATATTTTCTTTTTACAGAAAATTTTTAATATATGCTGTTTTCCTAGAAAATTTTAGATAAATTTTGTTTTATAAAAAATTTTCGATATATTTTCTGTTTATAAAAAATTAAAATTTTTAGCTAAATCAAATTTTTTTTATAAAATTTTTGAAAGATTTTTTTATAAAAAATTTGTTAAAATAATTTTTTTTTAGAAAATTTGGGAAAAAAAATTTTTTTTATAGAAATTGTTTCAAAAATGTTTTTAATAGGAAATTTTTGAATGTTTCCTTTTATAAATTTTTTTTTATAAATTTTTATTATAAATTCTGATAAATTTTCCCCTTTATTAAAAATTTGTGAAAAATTTTATTTCTGTAGAAAGTTTTTGATAAATTTTCGTTATTTGTTTAATTTTTGTTTAATTTTGAATGAATTTTTTGCTAAAAATTTTTGATAAATTTCTAAATTTATAGTTTTAAATTTATCGTTTTTAAACAAATTTTAGTTGAGAAATTTTTTAAATATTACTCCTATTGCGGTCCACCACTCAAGTCAGTTTGGTTGTGTGAGAGTCAACCCAATTTATACCCAACCAAACTCATTTTAGGTATTGTGATACTCAACGGTTTTTAGTTGAGTTTGCTATGAAGATGCCAACTTAAAGTATCGGTCTGCTTACTTTAAATATTACGTTTGGCAAATGAAAATAAAAAAAAAATTTTCCTAAAATTGTTTCTAACTGCTGTGCCGAAAAAAAAGGTTTTTATAACGGATATAAGTGTCGATTTATGTTATGATGAAAATAAAAACTCTTGTGTAGATGTGCTACCTACAAGAAGAAAAATTTGTAATGATTCAAACCAAATTGAGCTGCCCAGTGCCAAGTATACTTATATCTATCTTATCTATATATATAAAAGTGAAACTCTGTGTGTGTGTGTGTGTGTGTTAGCTATAGACTCTGAAACTGTAAAACCGATCGGGCTCAAACTTTGGTAAGTTGTTGTACACATACCGGGGAGTGTTTATGGATGAAAAAAAGTGGGCGGGGCCACGCCCATAAAAAAGTTTAAATTTTGAGGTACTTGCACTGGACCGATTTTTCTGAAACTTTGCACACATATTAAGCTGTCGTGACTTTATAATTTTGCGATTAAAAAAGTGGGCGGGGCCACGCCCATAAAAAAAGGCTATAATTTTGAGATACTTGCACCAGACTGATTTTTCTGAAACTTTGCACACATATTGAGCTGTCATGACTAAATAATTTCGTGATTAGAAAAGTGGGCAGTGCCACGCCCATAAAAAAAAGGTATCATTTTGAAGTACTTGCACTGGACCGATTATTCTGAAACTTTGCACACACATTGAGCTGTTATGACTTTACAATTTCGTGATAAGAAAAGTGGGCAGGGCCACGCCCATAAAAACAATTTCAATTTTGAGGTACTTGCACTGGTCCGATTCTTCTGAAACTTTGCACACATATTAAGCTGTTTTGACTTTACAATTTCGTGACTAGAAAAGTGGGCAATGCCACGCCCATAAAAAAATTATAATTTTTAAGTTTTTTCACTTGATATTCAATTAAAATTCAGAATGCATTTCGATTCATTAAGGGGCGTAGCAACGCGCGCCGGGTTTGGCTAGTCTATATATATAAAAGTGAAACTCTGTGTGTGTGTGTGTGTGTGTGTGTGTTAGCTATAGACTCCGAAACTGTAAAACCGATCGGGCTCAAACTTTGGTAAGTTGTTGTACACATACCAGGGAGTGTTTATGGGTGAAAAAAAGTGGGCGGGCCACGCCCATAAAAAATTAGTTATCAGTTTTAGCTACTTGCACTTGACCGATTTTTCTGAAACTTTGCACACATATCGAGCTGTCATGACTAAATAATTTCGTGATAAGAAAAGTGGGCGGGGCCACGCCCCTAAAAAAGTTTTAATATTGAGGTACTTGCACTGGACCGATTTTTCTGAAACTTTGCACACATATTAAGCTGTCATGACTTTATAATTTCGTGATTAAAAAAGTGGGCGGGGTCACGCCCATAAAAAATTAGTTATCAGTTTTAGCTACTTGCACTGGACCGAATTTTCTGAAAGTTTGCAGACATACTAAGCTGTTATGACTTTACACTTTAGTCATTAGAAAAGTGGGCAGTGCCACGCCCATTAAAAAAAGGTATCATTTTGAGGTACTTGCGCTGGACCGATTTTTCTGAAACTTTGCAAACATATTGAGCTATCATGACCTTATGATTTCGTGATTAGAAAAGTGGGCAGGGCCACGCCCATAAAAAAAAGTTATAATTTTGAGGTACTTGCACTGAACCGATTTTTCTGAAACTTTGCACACATACTGAGCTGTCATGACTTTACAATTTTGTGATAAGAAAAGTGGGCAGGGCCACGCCCATAAAAAAATTATAACTTTTAGGTTTTTGCACTTGATATTCAATTAAAATTAAGAATGCATTTTGATTCATTAAGGGGCGTAGCAACGCGCGCCGGGTTTGGCTAGTTTCTAATAAGTAACGAAATTAAATAATTATTTTATATTTATAGATTTATAAGTTATTTCCGACTAGGCAAGAAGCGTTTAGATCAACTAAAAAATTTGTTCAAAGTTGAAAACGGTAATACCACGAAAAAATAGATACACAACTGAATAGTCAACCGTCAGTTGAGTTAAGAATGGAAATGTCAATTTGCCAAAGACAACCAAACTGTTACAAAAGTGGAGAACCGCAATAGGGGCAATTATTTGTTAGAAAATTTTATGAATTTTCTTTTAGAAAATTTTTTAAATTTTTTTTTAGAAAATTGTTTAAACTTTTTGTTAGAAAATTTAAAAAAATTTTTTTTTTAAAATTGTTACTATAATTTCTTTTTATATATTGATATAATTTCTGAAAATAGAAAATATACTTTTAATATAAAATTTCTAAGAATTATATGTTTTAGAAAAATTTGCGTCTATCCACTGTTTTTCGTTTTAAAATTTTATACATAGTATGTATATTCTAATAAAAATGGAAAAAAGTCGTCTTAAAGTATTTAATTTTATTGATTTTTTTTATTTACAACATTCTTGCATTTAGGCCAAATTGTGTATTTTTCAATTACATTTAAATTTTGTAATAGAAAAAGTTTTCATTTAAATATATACTTTTCTTCTAAAGCAGCAAAAATAAAATCGTTAAACAGGTTGCCATTCACACAGAAAAACATAATTTATTATTGAAAAAATATTTAAGGCTGCTGCCAATTTCTAAACAAATTTGAAATTTCATCTCAAATTGTTTTTTGCTATAAACCCCCCTAGAGGAATGCAAAAATAATAAAAGTAAAACTTTTAGATAAATATGTACTAGAAGTAGACGCAGATGTTCATAAAAATGAATATTTCTTGTTAAATGTTGCTTAGCAGCACAATGGCGCATACCACAGGCCATCACCATCAACGTCTAACAAACAACAATGTCTGTTATAGTTTTTCCCTCCTTGGCTTTTGATCTTGTTGTAGTTGTTGTTAGTGTTTGTATATATACATACATACATATATTTGAAATTTTCAGTGTTTTTCTTTAAGTACATTAAAGATTTATGACCGAATATCATCTAATATATCATGGTCTCATAAATTTAAGTTGTTGCTGTCTGTTGTTGTTAGAAAGTGGTAGAAATGCTGTCGTGTGTGTATTTTGCACAGACGTATGCAAGTGTGTGTTAAGACTACATTTAAAGAAAAATGCGCGTTATATTTATTCTTATTATGTAAATAAATTGCATTTTTATTGTTCTTTTATCGTCAAGAAAAAAATATATAATTTTTCTTTTGGGAATAATAAGTTGACCTGAAAATGTACTGTTTAAAATATGGTGTAAATGCTTACGTCGATTGTATATTTCGGAGAGAATTATTTTAATATTTTGTAAAATTATGATAATACAAGATGTATTAAAATTTTTGACATTAGGAAAGCTTATCTAAAATACTGAGTTTATCTTGCGAATTTACCAAACAATTTAATATTAAAAAAATAAACTTTTTATATGTACCCTCATGCTTGTTTGTACCTTGAGTTCTAAATATATGTAAGTATCCTTTTGGGAAATGTTGAAAACTTTTTTTAAAGAAGTTTTGAACAAAATTCATAAATTTCATATGTTGTTTGGTGTTGAACAAAAACTACTGTTTCCAACTTAAGACATTTTTTGTACTAACTTCAAAGAATTAACACTTATGTTTTCATAAACAATTGCTTTAAAATAAAGTGTTTAGTAGTATGAAAACTAAAATATTTGTGTTAAATTTAATTGGTGGCTATTTAAGAAGCAAATATTAAAGATCAAATGTCTTAATAAAAAAGCACACGGTCAGTGATGGGTATGGATTATGATAAAGGTATAATACAACGGGAAACAAAATTAAAAAATGTGAACATCTATATATATAAAAAGTTGTTGCAAGTGCGTTGTGACTTTATTTCTCACGAACGGTCTAACCGAATTCGATGAAATTTTCAGGGTTTGTTTTTTGTTTGCACAAAATCTGTCGAGCGGTTTACGGGTAAAAAAGGGTAAAATCGGTAACACAGTATCTCCGGGCTTAAAAAAGATATCACAAAAATTCAGAAAGGATCAAAGAGCCTGTTAAAAACAATTGGATAGGTGTCTTTTTGGAAATTTTGAGTTTTATGGGGATAAAACGGGTAAAAACTGAATTTTGGTACTTTTTGGAATAACATTTATCTTTGAGAGGGATAGCAATAGGAAAAAAGTAAAAACGTAGTTTTACCCTCCTTAAAGCAATGTATAACGAATTTTTGTACTTTTTCGAAATTTTGAAATTTAGAGGTAAAAGGGCTAAAACGGGTAAAATCGGTAATTTTGTATCTTTGGACCTAATGCATGTAGTTTCTTTTATTATTTTACTTGATACGTAGCGAAGCACGTACCGGGCGGCTAGTATGAAATAAAAACAATAAACTGTTGAAAAATAATAGAAAAAAATCGTTGAAGAATAACAACAATACGTTCAATAATCCAAGCAGGGTTGCCATATGTTCTTTACAACAATCTCAAAAATTATTAAAAACATACATTCATATATCATAATTTAAGACAGTTTTAGAAAAAAAAATTACTGAAAGATTCTATTTAGCCAGCTGCTTACTGAAATTGGGAGAATTATAGTGTTTGCATTATATGTCTATTGCTAGGATGTCATAAAGCTCCACTAGACATAGACTCTATAGACAGACACTGGTGGATTTATGGTTGCGAATTAACGACTTTACAGACAAAATGGCGCCTTCACAACATCTTATATTAAGAGAATGTAGATAAGTTGTCGCTACTAGTCTCGCCAACTAGGAAAACAAATGCATTGCAACAAAATAATAATTCTATAGCAAAAACTTTCAGAATATGTTATCCAGATATTTACTGATGTATAAAGAAGACACAATAAAGTATAAAGAGGTGTCTTTTCAGACCGATTGAACCATACAGGCCAAGCTAAAACAAACTCAGTATCAGTATACCCCTTATATGAGCTACAGGACATGGGGACAATGATGGTAAGGTAGACGGATTTCGGAAAGCTTACTCCAATATAAATTCAACCCAACCTAGACGTATTAGGGGCGTTTGTCAAATGATGTGCAAACAGGTGATATCGCGTGAGCTTTCCTTGAGTTTTAAAGAAAGATTTGAGAAAGAACCCACTTGTAAAAACCAAAAAAATCTGATCAAATGTAGATCCATATATAGGGTGGGTCATGACTGTGGGTCATGTACAAATTTAATAACTGTTTGTTATTATTTTTTATTGTATCTTATTAATGTAATATTAATTTATTTATATAAAATAATATCAGAGAGATGACCAATATTTTTGTCGATGGGTATGAGCCTCTTAAACAGACATTTGGCATAACTGCATGCAAAGTTTCAGGGTGTATTGCCCTGATCTTACTTAAAGTTGGTCCCTAGCTGCTCTTAAGTTTGGGGCCAATTGAAGTCTTAATTTTTTGAAATAATCCGTTCAGTAAAATTTGGAAAAGTAAAATTCTATCACTTTGTTTGGTTGCTCGGTCATTAAATTTTGTATGGATGAATAAAATCTAAACGAAAAAGTTTGTTAAATTTTTAGAGGCCGGCGTACTTTATCTAAAGTCTATATGAGGAAACTCAGAGGAAAGTCACAATTGGAACTGACCTCTAGAAATACTAGCGAAAAAGTTAAACCTTCCCTACAATGACGCAAAATGACGAAGAGGAAGAGAAAACCACTCTAGGTCAGCAAATATATAATAAAAAAAAAATTTATTTTCACGTGTAAACTAAGTGAAATTCTTCTCTTTATAAAAAGCACAGGCTAAAGAATGATGGCAGCCAGGATATAGAGAAGAGTGCAATAGTGCACAAGGAAACTCAATAGCATCGACGGAAGTCCTAAGTGAGCTTAATATTAAAATGAAAGTCAATTGTTCACAATTCATAACTGGGAGCAGGTACCAGTTCTATGGAACAGGTATATCAAATAGGCATATTACAATATACATACGTGCGTATGTATGATAACTGTTATTATTACTTAGAACATTTTACATAAAAATTGCTAAGACGGTTAAAAAAAACTTTATGGAACAATAAAAACAATCATAATCATAACAATGATAATAACAACAACAACAAGAAGTCAACTATTAAAAATATATAACTGAGAGCCAATTATTAAATAAATAATGTTCTTTGCTCCCAACAACAACAGCAAATAATACACAAAAGTAAGAACAACATTAATGCCCACAAAATCATGGTGAACATTTTAAAGATGAAGTCAAGCAACTTTTGAAGACAACAAACCGCTTAAAATATACTTGGTTATTCTGAAAGCGTGAAATAGCTAATTGATGTTTTAACAAGTAGTCAAAATGAACAATGTAATGTATTTAGTATGTCTTCAATGTTCATGATTACATAAAAAAAGGAACAACAAAATTTAATTGTTATTAACTATTTTTACACAAGCTGTGCATGAATGGAGCAGTGTTGCCGGTTTTTATCTATTTTTATTCTGTTTTTTATACTATTTTTAATAAAATTTAACAAAAATGTACTTATATTTAAAAAAATAAATGTTGTTTGAGTTTTTGCACCGTTTTGAAAGAATAAACCATCAAGCAGCAAATTGTGTGGGCATGACTTTATATGACAACATGTTAAATTTTTTTGCACAATATTTGTTGTTATAAAATTAATGGTAAAAAGCTTTAATAATTATCAAACAACTTTCAATTAGTTTTCGTTTAACTTCCAATTTTAATGTTTAACAAATCTCTCCATTTAGTTGCACAAAATTAAGCTGAATTGTGGCAACACTGGTTTGGGATGCAGACTAACGTATGTAGTGTAAATGTTAACAGAAAACACGTGTTTATTTTTTAGTGTTGTTGCTATAGCTACCACATTTATTTTGAAAGACAGGTGTGTGTGTGTGATATACTAGAAATCAATTAACAATTGTTTGGTGGGACTTAAACAAATTTTTCTATTGCTCTGTTTTGAAAGCTTTTTATGTCAAATAAATAATTAAAATTCAATAAAAGTTGTTTACGAAATACAATACAAAAATTTATTTAATTTAAAATGTTTAGTAGATTGTGTAGCTTAAAACTACATATGTATACCAAAGAGAAGGGACAATTTCTTAAATAGGTCATTTAAGGCACGCAAGAGTACTAAGAGAATGAAAGGAGAATATATGTATGTACATAAGTAAGTACAAAAAACTTTATAGAAGTATTCTTCTTATGGGCAATGTAACTTTTCTATAAAGTTTTAAATAAAATCTCCATACAGCAGAGGAAAACAGTGGTAAACCAGCTTTCCCAAAGAGGAAATTGAATCGTTCCAAAAATTTGGAAAACAATAAACTTTTATGATTCTAACCGCATACGGAATGAAAGGAGTATGTATAACTTTGCATTATCTTAGCTTTAGGCACTGTTTTGAGATCTAAGTTCATCCAAATTTTGTGAACACTACTGATAACATGCTAAGGAATTACTCATAAGTTGAACAATTGCTTATGCATAGAGAACTCATTAAATCTAGCGGGAAATTGCCTAGAATTTTATAGGGTTCGATCTTTTATACATCTAAGAAAGTCATTTTGCTTTGGATAAGTCAATTTTGATCGGGTTTTAACGAGAGTTGCACTATAAGACTTATTTGCTCCGATGATATATATTCAACGTGATTGAGGATATAATTTGTCAAAAAAATTGTGGAGACATAAGTATGAGGGTAACTGCGTTAATTTGTAACCTGTCTAACAAAAGAGAATTACCAGTCTGGTGTCATGAGAATCATAGACCAAACGGATTCCGATTACTGTTTGATCATATGTGTGGCACTATAAGACTTATTTGCTACATTAATATATATTTAACGTGATTCATGTTATAAATTGCAACAAAAAAAAAAAAATTGCGGGGACATAAGTATGCGGGTAACTGCATTAATTTGTAACCTATCCAGCTCTGACAAAAGAGATAAACTCATCTGGTATCATGAGAATCATGATTCATGATTACTGCCTCATCATTTGTGTGGCCTTTTTCTTTAATATGTATTGATTGTTAAGTTTCTGAAACTAAAATGACAATAAGCAATGCAATACTTGCAAGTTATACTTTACAGTACAACAGCATACTGCTATGGTTTGTTTAAGCAGCTAATACACGACATGTTTTTTATATCAGACTTGATAAATTGGTCCATCCATATGTAATATTTTATGTTTGTCAAAATTGTCGTTTAACACACTACACACTATTTTAGATTTATTAAAGGCTTATTTGAAAATTTTTTTTACAACATCTGTCAAATAAGACTTGAATAAACCTCAAAATAGGACAGTTAATATTTTAATGCTAGGTTGGTTAGGTTAGGTTGAAAAGGAGGGGTATAAAAGCCCAAACCCATGACAGGTATGCACTTATGCCCAGTTGGCATGTTGTGCGCTATTTTAATGCTAACACACGACATGTACGTCTTTAGCAATGGGGAATTTTAGAAGTCAGATGTAAAAAAACATACCGTATATTAACACCTTTAGACTATGGTTTATTTTTGCTAATAATAAATGGTACAATACCATGCGAAGTAGATATTTTATGCAGTAAAAAACTCCTATTGAGTAATTAATTTTAAATTCCGGTTTGAGTGATTAATTGTTTCAGTGACGGAGAACAGTCTCCTTGCTTTGGTGGGTGTTTCAAAAAATGTTCACATGGGATAGTTTAGGTGTTTACCGGTTTTAGTAGAGACTCCTTTGAAAAACTTCGCAGTAGGGGCTTTATTTCACTTGAATTAAAATACTACTAAACTTTGACTTGTAGAACATTTTTTCGAAAATGCATTTTTCTAAACAAAATAAAATAGACCTGTAGTTTATTTGACACCTTAACGCTGAGACGTTTTTAATAAATTGAATGTTTTTCTTAATATATAAATATTTTTCCAATTTACAATATGTGTTGGGATCGCAGTAATTCAAACCGATTTTTAATATACTAATTTCATTATAAACATCAATTTGGTAAACTTTCTCTCAATGGATATGGCACGTGTTTTATTAAACAATAATTTTTTGTTTTTGCATTTTTAAACATGAACGCAGTTTAATTGGCACTACTATGACTTCGATACAATGTACATAAATATTTTTCTTATTATAAATAATCTCAAATTTAGTGATCATAATGAATTGTTTTCTTTGAAAAAAGGGTTCTTCAAAAGTAGACATTAGTTAGAGTTTTAGCTATTTTGTTGAGCATTTTTATTTCTGATCGCACTGTGGACCTTATACTGAATTCAAAAAAAATATTTTTAAAAATGAGAAATATCATATTTTTGAGCAGGTGTACAGTGTGTTCTCACTCAATGATAAAAATATGAATGTATACTCTGAACTAATATGTGTAGACCGTTCGCCTATCAGAGCTGAAATTAATTTTAATACAGTTTAAGGATGTGCCACATTTCATCTGTCCACGATCAGTATATCAAATATATTTAGAAAAATAAGGGTATTAAAAATCGAAAAAGTTGGTTTATAAGCGGAGAAGATGTAGTAAAAAATATAGGCTCTTAATTAACCAAACAAAAAACATGATGGTTTAAAACTTTAAAATGTAAATAACACCTCTTTTACTGGCACCTTGTACCTGCTGGTATCACATCATTTACTCCAAATCATGCTATGGTGTATCAGTCTTTATATGGCTTCTTATTGAAATCATTTAAGAAACAATGAAATAATAATATACTTATAAAGGCTTTAAACGACAATACAGCGCCAAGCCACAATGATCACAACAGTGTTGCCATGATACAATTATAAATTATATATTTACAATTTGGACTTTAGATTATCTTAAACCAAGTAACTTGAATTTTTGAGAAGAAGACTTATTAAACTTATTTAAAAGGAAATTTTTCGATAATTTTTTCCAAATAGAAAATTTTTTTAAATAATATTGTTACCGCCACCACTACTTTTTATCATTTTGTTTACTTAAACCTAAGCGATATAAATGTCAAAATCTTGTATGTATTTACTGAGTGATATTTTGAGCATTTTATAATTTTGGGCGCCATTAAAATGATCAGTCTTTTTCACAGACCTGTGCTTGGCAGCCATATTAAAAAAGAATTTTAACACAAGAGTTAAAAATTATTAGAGTTAAATTTACTAAAGTTAAAAAGTTAAATTGTATTGAAATAAATTGAAACATTAATTAACTTTATATACCCAAAAACTCTGTGTTTATAATCTATATTGGATGCCAGGAGCCTGAGCCAAATTGCTCGTTAACAAATATAAAATTATATATTCGTGAACTTTCTTTAATATTTATATTTTTCGTGAATTTCTCTTTATAGAAAATGTTCAGTAAATTTTTATTATTAGCAATTCTTTGATAAATTTCTATTTTAATAATTGGCGTAGTTAAATTTTTTTTTGACTGAGTTAATTTTATGTGTATATTAAATGTAAGTAGGTAATTTTTAAAAATTTTGAAGGGAACAAAAACCATTTTTTTATAAAAACTAACTGACCCAGCAAACGTTGTTTTGCCATATAAATTATTTGTAGGAAATATTTTTTTTAATTCAATAAAAATAACTTACTCTGAGTACATTAAAAAAAGGTAAACCATAAGTGTTCTACGGTACGCATATTATATTAGTTAAAAATTTCATCGATGTCGTTACGTTATTTAGGTGAGGCATAAATTGTCCCTTGGGGTGAGTCACCCTTAATATTAAGGAGTATAAAACATAGATGTTGATAGATTCTCAAACGTTTCTTTCTGCATTGGCTGGACTATAAATTGTTTACAATTTGAAGAAAAATATTAAAAACTAAATTGATGCAATTACATAATTAAAAAAAGTGGGCGTTAAAGTAGGCGTGGTAAAAAAGTATCCTATTAATCATACTAGAGTCTTAGTTATATTTATTATGTGAAAATTTCAAGAAGATCTGTAAAGCAGTCTGACCTACTTGAAAAGGCGTGAAAAAAGGCGTGGCGTTGAGGGGTACGAAAAATAGATGTTGACCGATTCTCTGACCTAACCATTCTCAGTCTAGCCATTTCGGAGGAGTAAAATCACAAACTCTGCGACAGGAGAATTTTATATTTTCTATAATTTTATTATTTTTGTAAATTTTTTCAAGTCAAATTTTGACAAATTTCTTATAAAAAAAAAATTCAAAAACTTTTTTTAAATTCAAAAATTTATTTTTTTAATAAAATCTTAAAAAAAAATCCATTTTATGGTAATTATGTATATAATATATGTATATATTTTTAAAATAAGTTTGGCATAAATTTTTGATTTATTTTCCTTTTTCAAGAAATCTGACAAATTTTTATTTAATCGTAGATTTTTATATTAGTTATTTTTATATAAAAAATTTTAATCAGTTTTCTTTTTTTATAAATATTCGGAAAACGTTCTTTTATTAGTAAATTTTTGGATAAATTTTTGCTTTTAAAAAAAGTTTTCATTAAAAAAATTTCCAAAATTTTCATAATTCTTTTACAGAATATTTTTGATAAATTACTTCACTATTGGCTTATGTAGATTTAATATTTTAAACACTTGTTTTTAAGAGTATTTTAATAAATTTTCTTTTCCTATAACAAAAAGATGTTTAATACACTTTGTTATATTGGTTTCTCGACAATACTGCTTTGTTCTCATTATTAAGTTCAACCCGTTTAGTTATTCGTAGTCGCGTTGTTGTAGTGGTTGATGATGGGCATGAGTGTCGTGGTTGTCTTAAAAATACTAAATAAACAAACTCTGGCAAGAAATCGAAACAATCAAACGAAAACGATCAATGAGGCGTAAATTGATCTTGTTAACGTAAATAAGGGCAATTACTTATGTGCATGTTTGTTGCCTTTTATATTCGGTCGCTTGTTGGCTTCACTATTTAGCTGGTTGGTTTACTGGCTGTCATACAGCAAACACAACTGACAGACAGTTTACAATGTAGCTTTATACTACTCATATGATGGATGAAAAAAAAAATATATAAAAAAAAGAATCATTCGATTTTATTTAATGTGTCAGTGGGCGAAATTGTTACTTTGTAAATACTGCCTGACTGTTTGTTTGTCTGTCTGTCATTCTGTCTGTCGTAGATGCTTTCCCTTGCCCATGTGTTTGACGGCAGCGTGCCTTCTTGAGTGTACCTAAGCTTAGTGCTTCTTTTGCTATGAGATGTTGGCGTTTGTAAATTATTATTTTTTCTAGTTATTTTCTTACAAGTATGTTTACACAGTTGACATGCCACATGGTGTCGCTTTATGTTGCATGTCACATATGACTTATTTGTTTATGTTGTACAGACAATCATTGCGGTCGGTATACATCGTTAGTTCAAAGTACTTTAAAAATAGTTTTATTTATTGTTGCTAAATATTGAATTTAGTATCGTAATGTTGATTCTATTTTTTTTGTTGTATTTTCATTTAGTTTTTAAATACACTTTTGTGAGTTTTATAAATAAACTGAGTACAAGGGAATTTTTATTTATTGACCTAAAGATCAAATAAATAAAGAAATTTTCGTGGAACTTTAATGTGTTTGTTTGGCAAAAGATTTAAGTGAAGTTGTTTTCAAGATAAAATGAAATTAGTGTGAATTTAACCAGAACTGTTGTTGTTAAAAGAATTTTGTGTTTTGGTTTTCTATAAATAAAAATATTTATCAATAAAAATTGTGTATAAATGAGAAATTTGTCGCAGATCTTTTAAAACTAGGAATTTTTTCTAAAAAAGCTTAGGCAGATTTTTTAAAACATTTTTTTTCAATTAAAGGTTTTCTAGATAAATGAAAATCATCTAGGAATAACAAAATCATTACACTTAAAATCGATAATTTTTTAGATTTTTGCAAAAAAAAAAGTTTCTAAAAATTAGCAGATATGAAAAAAAAATAAATTTTATATTATTTGGATTTTGTTGCTTGTATTAAGTTTTTTTATAGATTTTTAAAATCTAAAATTTATGAAAAATCTGTTACCCCCATACCTAAACAAGAGCGTTGAGCGTCAAGCGTTGGAGTTTTACATGTGCTTTGTTTTTGTTACAATAACAAAATACATGCAAAATTACTAGTCTTTAATTGCACGAAGGAAAAATAATATTTTTAAATCAATTTTTAGCTTTAATATTTTAAATAAGTAATGTTTGTTCTGACTTAAGTTAATTTTTCTATTGTTAAACATTTATTTAATTAAATTAAATTGTAATCATTTATGAATATTGAAAAACTATACCAATATTAGCCGAGTGGAATGCAGTTCCGAAACCAGCTACGGTTTAATTATCAGCACTATTTATCGCTATACTCATATGTAATTCTTAAAGTAGTATTTATGCTACAATTTAATGAAATAAGATTTGGGGAATGATAGCTTTTCATTTTAAGTTTGTCTTTTTCTTTCTAGCTAATACCCGGTGTGCTTCGCCACCCCAAATTTTAGTATTTAATTCATATGGCAGGTGCCACACCCACTATTGTTAATGCACCTATTTCTTGCCTAAATGTTCATTTGGGTGTCAAAGTTGCTCTTGCAAAATTTTACTACTCTAATCGATATCGTTTTCTAAATATACGAATTTTAGTATTTAATTCATATGTTGGTGCCACGCCCACTATTGGTAATGTACCCATTTTTTTCATAAATGTTTATTTGAATATCAAAGTTGCTTTTGCACAATTTTACTACTCTAATCGTTATCGTTTTCCAAATATACGAATTTTAGTATTTAATTCATATGTTGGTGTCACGCCCACTATTGGTAATGCACCCGTTTCTTGCCTAAATGTTCATTTGGGTGTCAAAGTTGTTCTTATACAATTTTACTACTCTAATCGATATCGTTTTCCAAATATACGAATTTTAGTATTTAATTCATGTGGCCACGCCTACTATTGTAAGTCCGCCCATTTTTACCCAAATGTTCGTGTGGATGTCAAAGTTTACCGTACTTAAATTGAAGACTCTAGCTGAATTAACTTTCGTGATTCTTATTCTTTAATAGGGCGTGGCACCCCGCCCACTTACAATTTCAAACCAAAATATAGTTCCTTCCAGACATACAGAAAGATTCTGTGAAAATTTCAAGGAAATCGGTCCAACCGTTTAACCGTCTATAAAGCGCAAACAAACATACAAACACACATTGATTTTTATATATATAGATAAAATTAAGAATAAGAGGTTCGAATAAATATTAATTTATGAATTTAGTAGTTTTTTTTACTTAATAATATTAATACTAATATTAAGTGCTGAATATAAATAATTTGAAGAAAAATAGGAAAAAGCCTTTGATTTTTTTAAATCAATTTATAATTTTAACTGTTTTTTACATAACAAAATAATTTGGTTAGAGCTGATGAAATTTAATCTATTGTTTTTAGTACAGTAAAATAGACTGTATTCTGAACACCTTCAACTGATTCGTATAAAATACATTTTTTATTTAATTAAATCGCAAAAAATTAGTTAGACCGATAATATACAAAATAAAGAACCTTTGGAAAATTCTATGCAATTTGACAAATTTGAATTTATCATATAAACCGGCTAAAATTTGATATTTTCGGTTATATGTTCTCTTTACGTTTCGTTAGTCAATTAGACGTTTATTTTTTTTGACAAACAAATAGCTTAAATAATATTCTTTAACAAAAATTTTTCTTTAATTAAAATATTTACAAAATTTAAATATTTCAATTAGCTTGTAAATTTTGCACTTACATAATACTTAATAACAGATTTTTATACGCTCTTTCATACACATATTCATACACAAATACATACATACATATAATTTTAATTTTATATGCGAATCCTTGTAATTATAGTTTCATATACTTAAAAGAATATAATTTTGTTGTAAAATGAGAAAGGTTTAATTTCACGATTTAGATATGCCAAATACATCAGGCGTAAAAATTATGACAAATTTATAAAAAAGAAACTTTGTCTCCTTAATGTTAGTCTATTCAGTTTCAGAATTTCTTGCGACTTCTAAATATTTGGGTTACCCCATAGTATGTTCGTCACTTTCCTGACCTCAGTGTTTTGCCATTTTCTAACATATTCCTCCATCGCCCAAGTTCATATTTGAATCGTTAAAAGTGTTAGGCATTTTCTAAAGTTACAGCTCTTAAAAATGTACTAATTTTTATCATAATTTATCGGCCCTCCCGTTTCCAGTTATTCCTTTATGTTATCCATATTATCTCTATACGTTCACAATTTGCGTGTGAGTTTATTTCGCTCTTGCATTGCACGATGTTTTAAAATTAAACCTTTTCGTTCATTAGTCTCCTGATTACTGACTGGCTGCCCGTAAACATACATATCGGGGCTTCGCTATCAGTTTTCTTTATCCATTTAGTATCTTCCTTAATAGCCATCACATCAGCCTGAAAAACAGTGTTGTGGTCTGTTAGACGGTAATATTTCCCTCTGTCTCGATTCATGTAATATAAACCCATTCCTCTTCGCTCACCAATCGTTGACACATCCGTATAAAGATCGATGCCTTGGGTAATTTTTACCCTATTTACTTCTTCCCATTCTACCCCAAGACTTCTCTTCGGCCTTCATTTTAAATATTTTTTTTTTTTTTATTATTAATGATTTGGTAAATATACAATGCTACCTACTTAAATTTTTAAATTTAGTTGAGCGGTTCTTAATCAATCTTGAATTATGAACACCATCCCTTTTGCCCTGAGCACGGTCGAAAACCTAAAGGGAGCATAGATTTATATTTTAGATAGAGCCTACTGGCGATCTGGTATAAGCACTAGCTAAAACCCAAAAACTGAATTAAATATTCAAAAATTAGTTGGGAGCATTTAATAATAATTAAGTAAATTAATTATAATTACTTAAGCCTTTATGATAATTATTTAATTTTTTATTTCTTTTCCTAAAGTAATAACGCGAATTATTGCAGTCTTAAGTATTTAAATAACAAAACTAATGTTGTTTAGAAAAAAAATGTAATAGTATACAAACAACAATTAATTTCCCGTTAATGCTACACAACGGAGCAATAAAGTGTTGAGATTTTTAATAAACATTGTAGTTTACAAAAGCAATATTCTCAAGAGACCAATTGATACGTTGTCTTACTCTCCGTCAATTTATCTACTTATTATAATTCATATTTTATTAACTATTTTTGACCACTCTAAGAATGGTTAATACATTAGATGTACTTTCTCGACTGAAAGTTCAGCAAAGTTTGTGAGCGGTTTCAGCATTATGCTCTAAACACATAGACGACAGCAGACAGCAAGCAGCAATATGTCAAAAATAAAATCCATGTGTTTAAATGAAAACGATTATTTTGACGGCAGCACAGCAGCACGACTGCACAACAGCATTTGTTGCTGCTGCCGACTTAGGCTATTTTCTATTTTGACGGGCAGCAAGAACAAATATAGTGTTGCCATTACATATATTAAATTGGAAAAAAATAACAAAAACTTATTTTTGATATTAAACATAAAAGAACATTACAAAAATACAATAAAGAAACAAATGTATGTGCTTTTATAGTTTTTCGTGATATAATTTTTGATACATTTTTTTTATCAATAACTTTAATTTTATTCATTATAAAATATATATGCGGCATCCCTGAAATTTGTATTGCTAAAATGCACATCAGCTGGTTATTATGTTGTTGCTGTCTTGAAAATAATTATGAAGCTGACTTCAGAGCAGCATTTGAAGTTGGCAGCATTTGAAGCCATGAAGTTGTGAAGTCTGCTGGCGTCTATTGTGTTTAGAGCTTTACTTTAAACATTTTTGTAGTTGTTTTTCATAAATTGCTTTAGTGTTAGTAATCGGAAAAAACATATGTGTTAGCTGCCAAAATTCAGAGCAGCCACTTGCACAAAAAAAAGGAAGACATTAACTTTAAAAGTGTATTCTTATTGAGACGTCCTTTATTATTAAAATATTTTCGCAAAAAAAAAACTTTTTCAAAAATTGTGAAAAACTTGAAATTCTTCAAAACTGTCTTAAAAGTTTTTGAGAAATTTTCTTAAACAAAAATTAATAAAAAATCTATGGAAAAGAGAAATATTATTGGACATATTTCTTTAAGTAGAGGATTTTGGAAAATCTGGAATTTTTTTTTTTTCATTTTATTTAAACAATAAATTATAAAATTAAAACAGTTGTTAAAACAAACTATTTTAAATAATAAAAAATATATTTTTTCATAAAAAAAGAAACTTTATTGAAAAATTTTAATAAGTTGCCCGCCTAGGGGTAACTAAAAAAATTTGTGTGGTTTTAAAAATGTAAAATAATTAATTTCTTAATAAGGAATTTTTTAATTAAGATTCTTATCGTCCAAATGAGTCTGAATGAAAAAAACGTAAAGAATGTAAAATTAATTTGGACTTTTTTTTGTAGATACTTAAATTAGCTGACAAAAAAACCGTTAATTACAATTATAAGCGGAATTCACTCCTGGTAGCATTTTTGCAATTAGTGTAAATATGCACTAATTTTTTGCTACCAAGCGTGAGGGTATTTTTCATGTGTGTTGCAAACTTATGGCAACGAGCTGATTTTTTAGGTATTTTAGAAACAACAAATATTTTTTTAAATTAATAAGTAAGATTCTGTGTTTTAATATTTTCCGAAAAGAAAATTAATTCATTTTAAATAAATTACAATGCCTAGATCAACGGAAAAATATAATATCACAATTTTTTTGGTAAAAAATGCCATGTATGAAATTGAATTTGTGGAGATTTTAAGTTCTGAGAGCAAAAAAAATTGTGTATCTGTTGTGCAAATTGGTGTGCCATTACTTTGCACTGATTTTTAGTAGTGCATATTTGCTCAAGTGATGCAAATTGCAATTTAATAATTTGTTTTTGTAGTCGTGCACAAGTTAAATTGTTTGCTAGACTTGCACGGTCTGCATGACTTGAAAGGGTAGTTTGCATCAAAGAGTGAGTTCCGCTATAGACAGGAAAACACTTTATAAGTTCAATAAAATTCTAGTAATTAATTGCACATGCAAAAATTTAATAAATAAAAACAATACCAAAAATCTATTTGATAAAATAAAAAATTTACACTCTTAAGTTGCAATTATCTATTGCTATCCCTCCCTCTTTCACATAATATTATTACGCATTTACTTTAAACACTTTGTAAATACATTAGCAAATATGCTCTAGTCATAATACAGAATTATTAAACATTTTTCATTAATTAATTTGCACCAAACGAAATCAAAATATTTTATCTATCTCTGTATGTATATGTGGAAATTTCATTGTATTTATTCATTATGATTATGATTTTAAATTTGATATTGTTTGTGTACTCGGAATCATGTAAAATGCGATTTATTTATGCCGATAATGAGAGTTTTAATTTAAAATAAAATTTTTAATGAAAAATACTACCTATTGGAGTGCGTCAACACTAACCACCCCCTCCATTACTGTCTATTTGTTTGAAATAAATATTTAAAATAACAACAAAAATGTTTTATATTTTTCCCTCATATGATCTTCCTGCTCTTACTTTCTGTTGTGTTTAATTTAATTTGAATAGTTAATGGTTTTTAAAGCAAAAAAATAATAAAAATAATGAAAACGCCTAAAATATGCGCTCAAGCCACAGCCAGCCGTTTTGTCGTCTCATTGATTATGAACGATACTGGTTTACACTAGTGACCGCAATGTGTTTAATGCATTAGATGCAATTGTTTCTATTTTGCACTTTTTTCTGACAAGTTCATTTTGCTTATTTTTATATTTACTAATAAATTAAACGGCACATCTGAAATGTAGTTGTAATTGTTGTTTTATTTGGTTTTACCGAAACAGTGAAATATCGAAAACGGGTACCTAAAAGGAAAAAGTAGACATCAGATTGGCAAAAAAGTTCTCCTATTTTATTAAACCAGAAATTAATTAAGTCCACAAAAAGTCGTTGTTAGACTACACCCAAAAAATAGATAATCAAATTTGTTTCAGTTCTTGCAGTCGAACTTTTCTTTTGTGTTTACAAAATTTTTATCAACTAAACTTTACGATTGGCAGCATTTTGGAACTCGCAAACGTTTTCTCTGTAGAGATACTATTAAATAAAATATATAAAGTTTTACTGATGTCTAGATATAGACTAGACATAGACTATACATAGACTAGAGATAGACTAGACATAGACTAGACATAGACTAGACATAGACTAGACATAGACTAGACATAGACTAGACATAGACTAGACATAGACTAGACATAGACTAGACATAGACTAGACATAGACTAGACATAGACTAGACATAGACTAGACATAGACTAGACATAGACTAGACATAGACTAGACATAGACTAGACATAGACTATACTGCATATATACTAGTCAGCGAAGAGACCAGAAAATTATTTATACAAAATTTTTTGACAGAGCAATATGAATTACGATCATATAGAACATTTATCTGAAACTGAAAAATTTATTTATTTGTTGCAATTGTCAATTCTCTTGCCCTGCCACTGTAATAATTTTATAAATTTTTTTCGTTCGCTTTAAATGCAAAAAACGTCTTCGAAAGATTTAAATCTTTTCTATTCTATGAAATATATCTGTCTGACATGGACTTTGACTGACAGTTATAGTTGTCGGCTTTTAGCTTTAATCATATAGACTTGTTGTATTTATTGCCCCTTTTTCAGCAGTACGTGTGTGTGCCTGCTAGAATATTTACGTTAAATACAATTTCTAATGGCTTTTCACTTGGCAAGTGCCAGATATGTTGCAGTTTTTGCATCAGGTTTTAATTGAAAATGCTTAGTGCAGGGAAGCAAAAAAAAAAAAAAAAACTTATACAAACACTATATGCATTTAAATGTTTTGCTATGTGCCAATTTAGGAACGAATATAAGAATTTAGTAGTATTTGTTTACCGGTATAAAATGACAGATGTGCAAATGGAGAAAATTTAAATTGTAATGCAAATGTCAATTAAAAAAAAATCTTTTAAATGTTTTATGCCGTTTGCTGCTGATACATAGAGGGAGGAATTATGATTTCTAAACGTAATTGTAGAAAATTTAAAAATAAAAAAAAAAACATTTTTTAATGTCGTAGGATAACGCTAACATTTTGTACACATTTAATATCATTATAACTACATTAAGTGAATTATATGGGCGGCTATCTTTGAAAATACAAGGTCAGAGCTTCTTAACTTTTAATTTGATATGAACTTTTTCTTATAATTATATTTTGTCTATATTTTGCATCCATTTTTATTGTGCCGAATCTACATTGGCGTTGTAATGAACCCCTACTCCCTCAAAAATTGTTTTTGCCTCTCTCCAGAATTTGAAAGAACGAACCATTTAAATTTAGTATAGATACATACAAAACTAACTTAGTGTAGAAAGTTAAAGAAAAAAAATTTTTTTTTGATTTGGCCACCCCCAGCAAAAAGATTTAACTACGCCAATGCTAATCTATGTCAGTGTATAAATGTTTTAATTATCTATGTTGGTCTATTAACATATTATTTAACTCTACACTTATCATTTGGCTGTATTTAGTTTTTGCTCAGTATTTATGTACACGCGGAATAGAACCATGATCGAGAGGATTATATTATAGTCTCTACAATAATATTTAGTTATCGCAAACGTTATTGTTAATTTTTCACATTTACTTCTTTATTACATTCAAGTATTTAATTGATTTTTTATATTTAATATTTATATTAAATGCAATAAAGTTGTACCTAAAAATATTATAATGTAGACAATCATTGTAACGAACATGCCTGGTTATTTTGCAGAGACAACATCATTTGTAAAATGAAATATTTTAGGTACAAGAGTAGTGTAGTAGGGATTGAATAAATTTATGTTGTTGTTGTTAATAATATTTTGTTTAACTCTTTCAGCCACGGTTTTACATATATAACTTAAAAAATAAAACAGTTGTATTGTTAGTTTAATTAAGGCTTATTTATTATAAAAAACAAGAAAAAATAGAATTAGGTCTTCAGTATGTTGCGTAATAGGGTGGTTAGTAAAGTAACCACCGTGACAGTTGGCATAAAAAATTAACAAGAAAAGTTAAGTATTTTTAGTCAAATAGTCAAAAAAAAATTAGTTTTTGTAAAAATCTAAGCAAAATTATGGCATTTGATCACGATCGAAATTGTACTCGTAAGATCGAGTTCGGTGTGCTTTAGATATAGAGATTCTAATAAGAATTTTCAAATTTCGATCACGTTCGAATACCATAATTTTCCCCCTGAAAAACAGGTTTTATTTTTGCGAATGCAAATAGAAAGTTTACATGTTCTGCATTACCATATAGTACGTGCATTACCATTAGTGCTGCATCTTGCACATTTTCGTAAAAAGGATCGCTCTGCTGTTTATAATTATCTTTATTGTCAGAATCAAGATTGCAGATACTTTCCCCATTAGAAGATATATCTTTAAACAAAATATTTTCGATATCACTTTCAATGAGTACTCGCGACAACCTTACAATATAAAAAAAACTATGTAGAAAAACTCATTATATAAAACCTAATATAGTCACAGTGGTTAGTATTCTAACCACCATATTACTTACGTCATTTATCGACAAATACACTATATAAAATATTGATGTTATTACAAACCAACAAAACTAGTACTAGATAATAAAGTAACACTAAACTTGCTAAGTAATAAACACTCTAAGCATTTTTATTGAACTAGAGAAAGTCCCGATACAAAAACAATGGATTGCCAAATTTTTAAATAAATATACCAAAGTAACCAGCGCACCCTAATTTTTTACCAAATGATAAAAGATCACTTTAAAAAACGTAACTATTTAAGACTTTTCTAATAGATAGTGCCAAAGCTTGTTTTAAAATGTCAACAATAAGTGGCTAGAAAACTGACCACCAAACCTGAAAGAGTTAAAGTATTGTTTCTTGTTAAGTGTCTTTTAATTAGTCCAGAAGCTTGATGCATTCTCTCTATACATTTGTTGCGAAAAAAGACATACATTTTTAAAAGTTATTAAATAAATAAATAAGATGTATTACAATTAAAAATAAACGATTGTATTTACAATAAATTTAGTGGTCATTTTGATTATATGCGATAGTGTTTTATGATCATGATGGATTATTTTATGGTTATGTCAAATCAAACAATGAAATTTCAAAACTCTACATTATGATTATATGGATTGATTTAATAACCATATTTGGTTAAAATATTATATGTTTATGAGTGTTTAATAAAATATATTATTATTACTGGCAAACATTATATGATTTAACTACACTCATGTAAATCAATCATACTATGTTGAAGTTAAATAATACGTCACTCATATTTTTTTCAATATGTAAAATCTTTGTTGGAAACATTTCAATTTAATTAAAGAATAAAAAATAAAACTTTTTTTCATATTGGGAAACTCTGAAATATCCACACCATAAGTAAGAAAAAGGAAGTTTTTAGGCAAGAAATCCCTTAATAATGATTGCAATTCTGTCTTCTTTGGACCACTAGTATCGCATATTATTTCACTTAGAAGTAAAGAATTTTTAACAAATTAAACACAAACTCTACGCAAAATAAAATGTGTAAAAGAAGGCTCAGATTAGGCAAATATTTGGCGAAATATACGTAATTACCCTAAAAATTATTAGTTTTTTCCATAGTAAGACATATTTGTTTAATTAAAAATTTTCTATTTTAAATCAAACTGGTATATTAATTGATTTATATACATATGTTTTGCTATTATTTGGGATAAGGATAATAAGATAATAATAAATATTTGCCAATTGTTTACATAGCTTTAAAAAATAACTTAAAGTGGTCAACACTTCACAGTTACTTAAGATCACCTTCAAAAGGCGAATAATTTTAAAACTAAAAAAAACGAAACAATAATATTTAAAAAAAAAATTTACAAGTGGGTTTGGTTTTCGCTTGTTGTAAAGAAAGTTGATGTTATAAGATACCACCTCCTCCTTTACGTTCAACATTGTTATGGCAGGTAATTGTGTAATAATTTTGTTAGATGTTGTTTTTTGTTTGGTATACAATTATTTTTTTCTGTTTTCTTCTTTACTCTGTTTCACACAAAGTATCATAAATCATAGATAAAAGTTAACAATAGCCAACATTATAATATTGTTGAAGTAATAATTTACATTTTTAAAACGGAGTTAAGAAAGAACATTATTATAATATTCTTTAAACATTTTCGTTGGTGGGTGGAACTGTTGTAAATAATATTATTTAATGATAAAAAAATAAAATAGGAAAAAAAATGGTAAAAGTGCTATATTCAGCCATGCCGAATCTGATAATACCCTTCATCATATAGAACATTGGTATATTGGTTCTTGAATATTGATACCACAATATTGGTATTCAAAATAAGGCTTGACTTTTAAAATACAGTAAACTTAAAAAAAATATAAAATTCAAGATGGCGTCTACAACGAAATGGCGAAAATTTTTTTTCTTAACTCCAGCATTTGTTTGACTAGTAGAATACAATTAACAACGTATAAATTGAAAATCTGAGATGGCGTCGGAATTAGTAAAGAAAAATGGAGTATAACATGCAATCTAGACTTAGTAATGAAGTGGCTACGTGCCACACAGCAAATGCAACATTACATCAAGAAATTTTAATATTGAATGGCCTCCTAGAAGTTGTGATTTAACACCATTTGACTATTTCTTGTGGGCTTTTTTAATATCATTGGTCTTTCGAAATAAACCAGACTCTCTTCTAGCTTTACAAGTCAATATTGAACGTGCCATTCATGACATACGACTTTATAATATTAAAAATTTTTTTTTTTGTTATTTATTTCAACTGAGATTTAAACCTTTGTTCATCCAGTTTGTATGAATGTGTGTGGTCTAGGTTTTTTCCATCATATCTGAGTTGTTTATGAACCGTCTTATTTGATTTTTAATACTGATCTGTTCCAGAATATTTTTAATATTTAAATACCACACACGGGTCTAAACGTTGTTGGGGACTGATGTTAGCATACACATGGACAGACGGACATAACTTAATTGACTTTCCTAGTCATAAGCTTTAACAAAATACATATCTTATGGCATCGCAAAGGAATATTGTAGAAATTTCTCATGGAATGAGAAACCTGCATACACTTTTATACTCTCTGTGAAGGGTATAAAAATTGGAAAATGATGGACATTTAAATAGTTTGCACAGTAACGCAAGAAAATATAAAAGCAAATTTATTTATTTTTTTTTAATTTATAAAAAAAAATAATAAATAATGTAGAAGCAAATTTATTTATTTTTTTTTAATTTATAAAAAAAAAAATATTTAAAAAAAAATTAATTAGTAGAGAAATTTTACAAAAACACAAAATTTATGGAAAGTTGGCAATAGAAATAAAATATATATTTTTAAAAAGGTTCCTGGTTATTTATCAAAATTTTTTTTTAAAGATGAAAATTAAAAGAAGAGAGAAATATAATAAAAAATTTTCCATAAAAAGCCAATTTATTAAAAATATCATTAAACAAAAATTATGTTGTAGAGATAAAAATTTTAAAAATTAATCCAAATTTTCCAAAAAATTTTATCAAATATTTGTTGTATAGAGAATAAAGTATATAGAAAAAGATCAAGATAATCATGAATTTTTTAATTTTTTTATTATAATTTTTAAGAAAAATTTATAGAGTTTTTCGTAATTTATTTTTTATTTTTTTTTAAATTTTCAATGACTCCGATGTCCAACTTTTTTTATACTCTCAGATTTTGCTTAATCCTTTGACACTGTTTATTCAGCTACCTAATTCTATAGTTGTTCAATATCGGGCAGTAAAAGACACCGTTTCTATCTCTTCTAATTCGTCCGGTTACATCTTAGCAGACAATGTTTTATAATAATCCGCAAAAATGGCTTTACACATGATGGATGAAAAGTTGGCAACATAAATAAAATAGATATTTTTTGAAAAGTTATCGGTTATTTCTCAAAATTTGTAAGAATTCTTAGATTCTTACAGGTGCTAGGCAACAGAAAATCGGATTTTATATTAAGAACAAACTTAATAGTATTGCAACATATTTTGGTAGCTAATGAACACTTCTTGAATACCAATAAATAACCCGTTAAATTACTTGTTCTAAAAATCATATAAAAAAATTATTTAGTTTTGTCTTATGACTTGTTAAAACAATCCGGTTGGTAATGCAGTTGGCAATTACTTTCTTGAAAAATGCTTCATTCTCTGCTCGATAATATTTCTAAAAAATTTTTTCTAATTGAAGCTATACATTTATTATTGTACTAAAAAAACTAACTCGACGTATGTTTTTTGTTCCTCTAAAATTAATAACTTAATTTGTGTGCAAATGCTGAAATGGTTGTTGCACTTTGTATTGTCGTTTAAGGTTATTAACCTTAAATGTTTTCATTGTTGCCAATTCATTTATCTCAAGTATAATCTTATTTTTTATTTCTTTTTTCTTTTGTTACCAAAATCAGTCAGTTTGTAGCTACTAATGTTAACAATTTTTTATTAAGCTTTTTTTAAACGTTGGTTGTTGTTTGCAACTTGTAGTTGAATATGTAGTTACAGTTTCCTGTACATTATTTGTTTTGTTTGTCATTTTTTTTTTAAGTTTTATTTCTTGTTATTTTTTGTCTATGCTGTGGCATTAATAATGGAAATACGAATTTGTGTGTGTGTATTGTACCAACAAAAAATGCTGGTAATTTATGTATAAAATTATTTTTACATTTGTAATCAATGACAATCGACATGATATTTCCTTATACGATCACTAGGGCGATAAGCTGTTTGTGACTTGTAAATGATAATTTATAGTTTTTCTAAGGAGTTTAAATGGAATTATACAAACGAAAAGAATAAATTAAGAAGTTAAAATGCTTTATGTGACCTTCTCCGAGAAAAGCGACCTGTGTACCGAAAAACGGGCTGGACTTAAGAGTGGATTCTGGAAGCTAAAAGAATGTAGAATAAGATGAAACTACTTAGATATTTGATTTATTTACCCCATAAAAACGTTGTTGCATCGGTCACTGGTTGCGGCTTAAGAATCAAGTATCGAGATCATAAACTGAGCAGCGACAATAGGTATTATCTCACTAAAAGCGAAAAAAATACTTCACCACATAGACATGACGTCACCAAAGTCGGCACGCACTCACAGCTAACCATATCGAATCGCTTCTCCCAACTTAAGGTATGTTTACAGTGATAATACATTATGAAACTTAAAATGCGTTTTTCTCAAAACTTCATTTTCACACACTAGGACCCTTTTCTCAGGAAGGTCGCATATTTCGGTGTAACGAATTTTCGATACGTTTTATTGAATATATTTGTCAATTGGTAAGTCCAAAGTATATAAAATTTACACATAAACAGGCAGAAATTAAATGCAGTTTATTGTTGTAATGCTTATGCTTCATAATTGTGTGTACATAGCAACAACCATTTAGTTTGTTGTTATTGTAATGTATACGCTTGTGTACACATAAATATAATTACTTAGTTGTTCATTGCTGTTCAAGTGTACACATACAGCGAACAAAAAATTGTTAAATTGATCATAAGATAGGATTATGTGTGATTGTAGGTAATTAGTGTAGTTTTTGCGAGTAGTTAGTTACCTGAAGTACCTACAATTTTTTTCTGGGATGGTAAAAGCTTAACAACTTTTTTTGGGGATGCAAAATCTTAGTTTAATAACTATTGTAATTTTAAATCTTATATCTATACTAGCTTGTGCCCGCGACTTCATCTGGGTAGTTGTCGGCACGAAAGATAGCCTCTTCATGTAATTGTTATTTATCTGTGTGGCAAGTTTCATTTAAGTCCATTTAAAATTTTTTCGCGTGATTGAGTAAAAATATTAAAACATTTAATAGATCTTATTGCAAATATTTAAGAAAAATACGACGTTGGATGATTAAATTTTTTTCGCCAGTACATGTAAATTAAAGTCTGGAAACCTTTGAACATCCTACTAACTAAATAAAAAAAAAATATTTATTGCAAAATTCTGTGATTATTGTGATAGAAGGTAGCCTATGTGTTAATGTAGGTCGTTTTTTGTGTGTGATAAATTTCATTTAGCTCCGCTCCGCCATTGTTGCGTGATTGAGTTACAAACATCCAAACATACAAACATTGACATTTGTTATAATTTTATAGCAGCATGAAATTAGGTAGTTAATTTTTCAAATTTTGGGGCAAAAGCAATTCTGGGAGGGGAGGTATTGCCCCAAATCCTTAAAGTATCATAAAGCTGGTGTATGATGAAATCATATGATTGCTAACTAACACTATGTGATCATATGTGATTATAATTTAATTCTATATAATCATAATATGATTGCATACATCTGAAATCTATATAATAAAAATCAAATGTCGTGCATTGCTAAGGCACCGTTGTGTGTTTATATCTGCCACCCATAAGCCGATTTCGCCGATATTTTTAAAGTCTGACATTTTTTTTTCCTCATTTATGTTTTTCTTTTTATAGCCTTCACAATAAGTGTGAATGAGGTTTGTTATTCCGTGTTAAATTTCTACAAATATATTCTACAAATATGAATAAAGAATTATCCGTTTGTCCATATGTCAGTCTGTCCTTGTGTATATTAAAATCAACTTTTTGAAGCCCTCCGACGTTGGCAAGACACGTGTAATATATCGAAAATATTAGAAGTATTCGGGAACAGAACGGTATTGGAAATAAGCATAATCGCCTTATAACTCTGTTTTTTCGCTTACTTTTACCATACAAATTTATCAGCTCTAGGATAATTTACAGACACAGTTGTTACTACTTATAGATTCGGTATGCCTCTGGAGATATTCAGGAAATATTGTGGACATAGTGGTCACTAACTGGCAAAGTAATAGGCGAAAATTATTTGAAGAAATGTATATTTTTTTTAAATATATGAACTTTCTTCGAACTTCTAAATAATTTTTGAACACGTATAAGATACCAAAATATAATCCGAAATCTCAGAAATTACTTTTAAGCAAAACTTACGAATCGGTTTGAAACCAACTGAGATATAGGCACCAGAGTACAACTGCTTCGGTGTTTTTGCTACAATTTACAAACGGAAATCGTTATTTTCAATTTCTTTACAACCGATGGAGAAAATATGGGGATCAAATATAAGGGCTTGAGTATTAAAATACAGTTAGCTATGAAAAGAAGAAATCCAAGATGGCGTTCTAGATTAAATGGCAAATAAATGAATTAAATCTAGTAGTTACGGCTTTGTCCCTTTTAAAGCCCACAAAATTAGTATCAAATAAAAAGGTGTGACCAAAAAAAAAATTTGGAAACTATAAAAAATGTGTAAAATTCAAGATGGCGTCTGAAAAAAAAATGGTGGGACAAAGTTTTTAATCCCTTTAATATGGGTATCAAATAAAAGGGCTTGTCTAGTAGAATACAGTTAACTATGTTGAAATTCAAAATTATGGATGGCGTCGGAAATAAAAGAGAAAATGGCGTTTGACTTTAATAAACACCAGTTATCGATAATAATTAGGTATATACAAAGTCCCATCTTCGAGCTCTCGAGCATTGTTAATATTCATATTGCAGATATTTATATATATTCAAGAGACCTACTAATAATGTGAGTGCCCCTGTGGACTAGTCGGTAAAGGACAAGTCAGTTGTTTGGGGGTTGCAGGTTCGATTCCCGCCGGAGACTCTGGAATTGTCTGCTTCTCTTTCTCTTCTATTCTAAATATTTATATTCGTATTCTATTCTTCTCTCTATTAAGGCGTCACAAGGTGTGAAGGTGTGAGGGTAACTTTGCACCAGCCTTACCTACCTACCTACCTACTAATAATGTACTTCAAATGTATTTTGTAAATGTATTTAAATTATTTGTAATGAAAATTATGTAAAAACATTACTTAAATGGTAGTCATGGATGATCTAATGTATAAAACGAAAGTGCTGCAATAAGTTACTTACATAGCCACCAATATTTGGTTTTTGATCTTTGTGAGATTTTTTTTTGAAAATACTATAAAAAAAAAGTGTAGCGCCATCCTGTTGAAACCAAATGTTGCCAATATCCTCATATTCAATTTTTGTGAACAAAAATTCGTTCAACGTGGCCCGATAACGATCGCTGTTGACTGTAACGGCCACTCCTTGATCATTTTCGAAGAAAAATTGCCCAATTGTGCTTCTGAACCAAAATCCGAACCAAACAGTGATTCGTTTTGGGAGTATCGGCTTTTCAATGTTTGCGTGCGGGTTTTCTGTGTAACAAATGCGCCAATTTTGCTTGTCGCATTTGCCAAGATCAAAATGAGCTTCAACTGAAAAAATGATTTTTTTTTGGCAAAATCGGCCAAAGTAATGTCGCAATATTTCCCAGCGTTGTTCAAGTGTATACACAACCATATTCGTTCAGCGGAAGGATAAAACTAATTATCTGTCAAATCAGACATGAGCTAAGTGTTACCATTCACGAAATAAGAACTAGTGAAAAAAAACGTTAGATGGCGGACCCTTTATATATGATAGAATACTGGGATACAATTTTCACTTTGAAATATCCCTATGAAATCAAGGTATAAAAAGGCCTCGGGTGAAACGAATCCTTTGTGTAAGAAATAAACTCTATATTATCTTCATTTGAATAGCACGGCGCTAATATTAAATTATTATCTTTACAATGTTATTTCTTATCGAATGTATTATAAAATTATCAATTCTAATTATACTTAAGGTTTTGTAAAGTTTTCTAGTTGATAGATATTTTACATAGTTAATTTGTGATGTCCTTTAAATTTTAGTACATGCCCTTAAGCCTTTGCTTTTAAATATTCTTATATTCCTTATTTAAAAGACATACGTGGTCTCGAGTTAAATTTGTAAAATTTGCAAGCGGAATGCCAAATTTGTGTATACCATTGTCACACATAAAGTTAAAAAATACGAGCTGGAATATGTATGCTAGACGCAATTCTGTTTACTTTTCTTGGTTCTTGATTTATGTATTCAGTTGAATGCTTTTGAAGTCTGTGTATGGTGTTAAGAAGTGGGTAGATGATAGAACTATTAATAGATAATCAACCGCAGCATATTCTAGTTTTAAGTTTTAACGATACTAAAAATAACGAACTGTTTCTTATTACTCATTTTAAATGTGAATTTACAGTCCTTAATTTAATTATAGAATCTTTTGATAATTTAACTGTTCATAAACAATTTTCAATTATTTTTGTATTTCTGTTTAAAAGGGTATGATTACTGTTTGTTAAAATATCAGACTTTTAACATCAATAACAACTGCTTTCAATAGACTCTCAAACATAAATGACAATCATATATTAATTAACATAAAGTTTTTCTCTATGCCTTATTACATTTGTTTATATTTGTGCATGTGTGTGTGTGTGTTTGTCTTAACAAATAAATCCCTTAAAATTACGGTTCACAGACTTAATAACATAATTAAATGCAAATTTATTATTCGATTATATATTTTGTGAAAATTTGTTATATTTTGTCAACTATTAATTATGTACAGATTCAAGGCTTACATACACATACACAGATACAAGGACTAAAATACATTTTCGTAATCCCTTTAACGTTAAAGGAAGACAACGAAAAAGATAAACAACTAATTGCTAAAGACTTTTTAAAGCAAAAATAATTTATTTTAAATTTTCAAGTATTTTCGGTATAAAGTATTGAGTGTTAATTCTTATTTACGTTTAGTAAGGCAGTTCGCTGTTAATTACAATACAGAGTGTGGATTTGAAATGTTTGTATTTATTTAACTTACATTTATTTATATACTACGTTTTATAAGTACATTGATAACAAAGCATAAAATAATTTACAAAAAAGTGTAAATTATTTCGTTAATATGTTAGACACGGTTTGAGTTGTTTCCAGTATCTAAACAAAATCCATGTAAATTAACAACACAAACTAATGTTTAAAGCAAAATTCTAGCAAAACTAATTGCAAACAATTTACATTTCGTTACTAAAAATGTTTTGTGTTTAACAAAAGCTTTTAGATAGCTAGTGTTTAAAGCGTTCTTTTTTAATAATTTTATTTATTTAAAAATTTACTCCTTTTTCTACTTATTTTATTTAAGTGCTTTATTACTCAAACGTATATGTTATGTAAAATAACTGTAACCTTAAGTAAGGGAATTTTTAAGTATTGTTATTTTAAATACTTACAAAGTGCTCACCATTCACATAATTTTATACATTAGTCATTACCTGCAATGAAAAAAAAAAATAAAAGTTGTGTAAGTAACTAAAATTAAAATCAAAATAAATTTTTTTTTACAAAAAATTTTGTGGAAATAAACAATTAGAATAATTTGCTATTTCTCAGAAGTTTTTTTTAATATATATGAAAGTAAATACTCTTGCGTCACTCCTGTATTTATAAATAAGCTAGCCAAGCCCGGCGCGCGTTGCTACGCCCCTTAATGCATAAAAATGCATTATGAATTTTAATTGAATATCAAGTGCAAAAAGTTAAAAATTATAACATTTATTTTATGGGTGTGGCCCTGCCCACTTTTCTAATCTCTAAATTATATAGTCATGATAGCTCAATATGTGTGCAAAGTTTCAGATTAATCGATCTAGTGCAAGTAGCTTAAAATGATAACTTATTTTTTATGGGCGTGGCCCCGCCCTTTTTTTACCACCCACAAACACTCCCTGGAATGTGTACTACAACTTGCAAAGTTTGAGTCCGATCGGGCTTACGGAGTCTAGCTAACACACACACAGACATAGTTTCACTTTTATATATACAGATTAATAATACTTTTACTTTGCTAACAGTAATAACAAATTCAAAATTATTTTTAATATAAATAGTCTATATGCGGGTGCTTGTTTTAACAAAGTGTTATGGCTGGTGCATTATTAAAATATATTTGGAGCATAATTTTCGCACTTGTTTGCTAAATCATGAGGATTAGACTTATTAGTCACTAAAAGTAATGAAAGAGTTTATAATATTATACAGGGTGGGGAAAAAGTCGCGAAGGGATTTGAAGAATTAATAACTTTTCTAATTTAAGTTTTTTTTATTTTGCTTTTTAGGACTTGTAAAATAAATCTGGGAGATTAATTATGGAAGGTTACAACGTTATCCAGCGAACCAAAATCATAGAACTTTATTTTGAACATCATCGATCAATAATTCAAACTCAACGAGCCTATCGTCGTCATTTTAATGTGCGGAATTCACCATCCGAATCAATGATTCGACGCTTAGTGACACGTTTTCAGGAACCAGGCTCAGTGAGGGATCTTCCACGAAGCGGAAGACCACATTCTGTAATTAGTGAAGCAAATATTCAACGCGTTATGGAGAGTGTTGAGGAGAATCCTGAAACATCAACTCGAAGGCGCTCCGCTGAGATATGGTCCAAAATTTTTTAAGGCCAGCTCTTTCTGACAATCGAGAGATGTGGTTCCAACAAGATGGGGCCACGCACACACTGCTCGAGCCACTATGCAGCTCCTAAGGCAGATTTTTGGCGAACGTTTAATTTCCAGATACTCAGCATTCAATTGGCCTGCCCGTTCGCCGGATTTAACAGCACCAGATTATTTCCTTTGGGGATACTTGAAAGAGAAGGTGTACATCAATAAACTCAGAACACTTGCACAGCTCAAAGAGAATATTCGAGCCGAAATAAGAGCGTTTGCAGCCATATACTCTGACTCGTGTCATGGAAAATGCTATTAAAAGAGCTTAACTTTGCGAGGCTGAAAATGGTGCTCACTTACGTGACGTAATCTTTCACACCTAAATTTAAAAAATCTCCCAATATCATATTTTATTATTTTGTAAAAAAAAAAATAATAAAATTAAAAAAGTTATGACCGTTTTAAACCCCTTCGCGACTTTTGCCCCACCCTGGATTTTAACGAAATATACAAGGTTGTACAATTATTTTTATTAATTTCTATAAATTTTTTTCTGGTGGTGGCAAATCCTTAAAAAAATTTTTCTTTGCAAAATTGTAAACTGAGTTAATTTTATATGTAAAATAGATAATTATTTAAAACTTTTGGTGGAGCAGTGCACACCTACCCCCCACAAAAAAGGTCTGATAAGCCAATGATGTAAATTGTATTTAAAAAATCTCATTTACCCAACCCTGATATGTATTTTCCCAGTTTCTAATATGTCGATTTTGTTATTACTAATTATACAAATACTATTGCTTCAAATCACAGATATTATTATTGATAAATATTTACGAAATTACTTAAAATTTCACACTATTGAGCAAATGACTGTATGTGTTAAAAAATTAACAGATTCTGTATAATTATGAACACAAACTAATAGATAGAATATATACTATATAGAATAGATACTAATATAAATATACACTTAAAGAAATGTTGTGGTAAATAGATTTAGGGAAATTATTTGTTGTATTTGTTAAGTTAGCCTGGAAGTAATTTCAGGAGAAATTATTTTGATAAAATTTTTTTGAAAATTTAAAATTTTTAAGAATTGCTATTTTTAAGTGTATGTACACACACATACTTATATTAAACATATTCCAGTCATTGCACTATGGGTATAAATGACTGGTTGTTAAGGTAAAAAGTCCATTTGATAAGTGCACTATTTCGAAAATGTGATAATGGCATTTTGTACTAAATATTTAATACCCAAAAATAAAAGATTTTAATTATAGTGTTTTTACACCTTAAATTAAAAACAGGCTATCAATTCTCGTTCTATGAAATTATGAAATAAGAAGTTTTTGTGTGTCATATCATATGGTTCCACCATACTTTTTGCTATGCAAAAACTTTTTCATTTTACAG
This sequence comes from Phyto melanocephala, assembly GCA_941918925.1. Lineage (NCBI taxonomy): Eukaryota > Metazoa > Arthropoda > Insecta > Diptera > Rhinophoridae > Phyto > Phyto melanocephala. The sequence goes on from OW799235.1 coordinate 18,356,697, forward strand.
TTTCACAAGGAGAATTAAGCCCCTGGTTTTAACATGGAAACCTCCTTCATACAACGTTCTTCTGACGCTTGAGTCTTAGTTAAAACTCTTCAAAGTGATTATTCAAAAATGATCTAATTTTTTCATAATTTGTTTCCAGTTATGCTATGAGGGCCTGCCATCTATATCATTTCTAGATCTTCATAGTATGCGTTTGAGTAAAACCCTCAAAGTGATTATTCAAAAATGATCTAATTTTGTCATTCTGGCATCTATATCATTTCTAGATCTTCAGAGTTTGCGTTTGTAGGACATTTCCAGAAAAAAATTTTTCTTTGAAGTCCTGTTTATTAATTGGCTGTCCGCTAATACATGTATCCTTTAAAATTTCTTTGATTCTTATCTAGAAGCTCGACTTATTTACTGGAATCATATTATACAATCTTATTTAAGTTTAATGGGAAATTTTAAAAACGTCTATATAAAAATAAAGTACTTCTTGATTTAGTTACTACATTCTGTTTTCCCTCCTCCGATAATCTAGTGTTGCAGCTTATAATATCATATTCAATTTGATATCTGATTCTATGTATTTACATTCCAAATTTATAGATAAGTCGATGTTTGATTTGTAGTAGTGGTGAGCGTGTTGAAACTTTTACCAATAGTACATCGAGTGGCCAGATTGTCGGGGGCCCTGGTATGCTCACGTATGCTCCGGCTAGAGCTCGATGAACGGGGTGGTTCTTGCCAATTAACTGGTCTGGTACTTACCAACTAACAAAAAAATAAAAATAATGCAGGAACCCAAAGCAGAAGCAACTCCCTACCCTTACATACACACATCGAACTTCTGACAGGTGTTATGACAGGAAAATACACCCACTAGAGACAGCAAGTCAATCCATGACGCCGTATGTTAAAGAGTTTGGGTTTTATTTTCCCCCTACGTTGGACATGGTGGTTACTATGGGGAGAATAGGTTCTTTTAAAAATCTGTAATAGTAGTCGGAAGGCCTTACGCGTGTCCTAAAATGGAAATTCAATATAAGATTGTTTTAAGTAAAATATAAAATTCTACAATTCGAATTCCATTAAAATAGCGAGTTAGATCTAAACTGTACTTTTGAGTAAGGGTGACTTAACCGAAAATGTATTCCTCTAAACTAGTTTTGAGAAAATAATTTTCCATTATATTCTTTCATTATCAAAATGAACTTGTTGCCTTTGTAAAAATACCTCTGAGTCATACGGACAGCCTCTTAAAATTTTAATTGTGAAACGCTAAAAACAAAAACCACAATTAAATATCTTAAACGTATTTTTATACCCGCCAAAAATGGTGGGGGTATATTCATTTTGTCATTCTGTTTGTAACACATCGAAATATCTATCGGGGTTTGATTTTATGACGATATAGCTATGTCCGTCCGTCTGTCCGTCTGTTGAAAGCATGATAGAGGTCGCACCGAAAAATTTAGGGGGCTAAAATTTTGCCAGAAGATTTCTTATACACAAGGTTTGGTATTGAAAATGGGCTAAATCGGAAAATTAGGAAGAGAGTTGTAGCTCGCAATACAAGAGTAGGTCAAAAAAACTGTGTCCTTCCAACATCGAATAAAGTGGAATTGTGTACAAACACATTAACGTAGAGTCATGAAACTTTGAATATATATTTCCTGGGTAAAAACACTATTTTTGTTTTAAATTTATGCATTAGGAAAGGAGCTGTAGATCAAAATGTAAAAAAATTTATACCGCACAGTGTATTTTTCGGTATATTTTACATTCAAAACCTAATTAAACTGATATAATCAGATGTACGTTTCTGAAATTTTGCAAGTATTGCTTTTTGGTCAAAGGCTTTGTTCTAACGGAAAATAAATGTTACACGTTCACTTTTACGCCCACCCCCCCATATAGCGTTTTAACTCAAATTCATGTAATTTCTCTATGAATAGAGATTTTGGAATAATAATAGACTATATAGAAATATATAATGTTGTATTCATTAGCTGAAATAACTTCGACACGCCTACTTTAACACTCACTTTTCACGTAATCTACAGTTTATGAAATTGAAAAGCTCATAAAACCTACAAATTACAGGTATGATGATGAAATTTGCTACAGATATCCTTTTAGTCAATGCCATTGTTATTCCAGAAAATTAAGGTGACACGCCCAGTTTAACGCCTACTTCCTATATAAAGGTTTATCTTCAATTAAAATAATTTCTCTATGAATAAAAATTTTGGAATAATAATTGACTATATTGAAATATCTAAGTTGGATTTATTAGTAAAAACTACATTGACACGCCTACTTTAACGCCCTCTTTTCACGTAATCTACTGTCAATGAAATTTAAAAGCTCAAAAAACAAAATTAGAGGTATGATGATTTCTTACATATATCCTTCTAGACAATGTCATTGTTATGCCAGAAAATTTAGGTGACGAGCCCACTTTAACGCCTACCTTCCATATAATGCTATACCTTAATCCTTAAATGCCTGAAGTCACCGATTTTACCCAAAAAAATTTATATATCGCCAAAAAGTGTATAAATAATAACTGCATTTTTAATTTTTTTTTATTACTTTTTTTTGTTAAGTTATTTATAAAAACTGGTTGTATCTTTAAAGATACACTGTGCATTTAGCCATTAATAAAGATTTCTATGCAAATACACCAGAACAAAATATTGTTAAAAGGATAGTTTAGTACATTTATTTATTTTAAAAAGTAAAAATACTATTTGATAATATTAAATAAAATTAAAAATAAATAAAAAATCATTAAATAAAATTCAAATAATACACGTACATTTGGCAGAAATAATAATTGGAACGCTTCCAAAAGTTTTGTTTATATTTTAAATAGTATTCCAATATATTTTCGTAATTCGTGTTTATCAAAGAAAGGTGTCTCGTCAAGTCCAGCATATTTTATGGTTTCGTCAACTATATGTTGTTCTAATGTCTCAGGAAATAAAAATCTCCAAACTTGGTAAGGTGTTTCTAAGGCCATTATATTTTGAGGGTAACTACTATTACCGCTAAATCTGATTTGGTGGTCATTAAACTGAATATTGCCTTTCTTCCAGATTACCTTCTCGAATTCGGAAGATTTACAATTAATTTTAACATCACGAAGTTGTTGTGGAAAATTATTCCAAGTTGAATGAACCCTGGGTAAATTAGATGGCTCGGAATCAATCTGTGCGATATTGCTCGAGTTTAAATCAATCAAATATCCTGGATCAGTGTCATGTTGGGAAAGAAATCTTGAACAGATATATTGAGATCGATTTCACTCTGATTTTCACACTAATTTTCATCAGCAATTATCTCTACTGGCGCTGCCCTTTAAGTTTGATTCCCCCCGTCCTTTTTTGTGCCCACCACTTCATCGCTATCTTCATCAGTGATATCGACGCTATCGTCACCTATATCTTCGCTATTACAATGAATTTGACAGACGTCATCCGCAGACATCGTAACTCTACCAACTCAAATAGAACTCGACATAACTCAGAGGTTCTCTTATATGTAAATTATGTAAATATATAAGTGATGTTATTAAAAAAAATTATTTAAAGCAAGAATAATTCATAAAGATTTATAACTATGCTCCAGACAAGTGAACTTGCTTATGCAAAGAGTAAAATATAAATGAAAACACAAAACAATGTAGTAAAAATGTTGTGCGTTACGAAAATCAAGAATTTGGGAGGAGTGCATGTGTATCTTTAAAGATACAAACAATAAAAGTTAAACAGCATAAAGTCCGACTGTCAGGTTTTTTTAAACCAATTTATTTCAACAAAGAACATATTTTATAGTCACCTTGATTTTTTTTTTAATAAAAAACTGTTTCTTGTTAAAAAAAAATTTCACTACAGATGATATATTTAGTTAATTAAAAAAAAAAATAAATTTAAACGCAATTTTAGCTTTTGCACTGGTAGATATAAGTACAAACAAATTTTTTTTTTCAGAATAACTATGATATTGTTAACATAATAATAACTTTTTGAAAAAAATCGGCACAAAACCGTGATTGCAGGAATTTTTTAATGGTTGTATCTTTAAAGATACACTAGGCATTTAAGGGTTAAGTTCATATAATATCTTTATGGACAAAGTAGTGAAAGAGTAAATGACTATATTGAAAAATATCAATTTTATTTATTAGCAGAAACTATATTGTCACGCCTACTTTAACATCCACTTTTATTGCAAGACAAAATAAACGAAAATATTGAAATAGCATATCGAAGTTATACATAGAGAGTGATACATATTTCCATAGCCACTATTAATAACAAATTAATAAATTTTGTGCTATAAAAGTACATCAAATTGGTGGTGGGTATAAAAAATTTTACGCAGCCGAGTTTAGTGCTCTTACTTGGTTGTACTTTCCACTCAGATTTCAACGATATTTTTAAGCAAAAAAGTTAAGTGACAAATAGGTCTGTTGCCTACTAATGAGACTTATACAATGTTACACGATTGTGGTAAAATAATAATTGTAAATATAATTTTATTTTATTTATGATAAGATTTATATTATTTATTTTTCAATTATATATAAAGAATATAATTGATGTCCTTTAAAAACAATAATTTTAATACAAATTAACAGAAATATTTATTTCCAACTATTGCCTTATAAATTTGTGTATGAGAAGTTCCTCTTAACTCTAAAGGTAATAACAAAATGGAGGCAATGTATAAGGTATAGCAACTGTTGCGCTTCTACGCTTTGAAGACATTTTTAAAATTAAGTTTTACTTTCCTGGGTAAACGAACAAGAAATTTTCATGAAAGTGGTCTATTTCATTGAAATATTTATTTATAATAACTACGTATGACGTATACAGAATTTCAAGAAAGTACTTTCATGTGTTTATGTAGATTTTGATAAGTAAATAAATGTTACCTTTAACAGAATGCTGTTATTATAAAAAGCTGTTTTTATTATAAGCACACACTGCTTATCTTACTTTTCCTGTCACTAAAAGTGGGTATGGAGTTGGGTCATATAAAAAAATTTTTTTTTGAAAAGCTTTGGTAAAAAACATATAGAAGTTGTGAAATTATAGTCACTACAAGAAGAAGGTACCAAAGACTTAGGTACCCTCTATAGTCATCTCTGTACTAAATATTCAAGGTCTACCTGCTACTTGTGATTTAATGCCTTAAAAACCGGTCATTCGATCCACAGTGCAGTGTATGTAGAGATGAGAGTTTGTACTCGGAACTGTTTTTATTCAGAAACAAAAATATGCATATAATAAACCCACTTAATGTTTGTTTTTTCTATTAAAAGCTTTCGCTAATGTTAGAAATAGTTGCTAATTGATAGGCAATGTTGGTCGTAAAATATTTGCAAATATAACAGCAGTAGTTTGTGGCTATGCTTATTAGTTAGCTTTATTTGTTATACAAATAGCCGAATATTATTCATAATTATAATTGGACTTAATTGTTTTTTTATATATTTACAAAAGTTTTTTGAAAACCTGTAAGATTTTTTCAAGTTTTTTATAAATGATGCCTTGTTATGAAATTCCAAGCTAATTGCTTTGATTTGATTTTGGTATTTTGTTGGGATTTCATTTATTCTATATTTTACGTTATTTTAAAGAAGAAGAAAAGTACAACAGTTATTTAGGTTTTTTTGTTGGATTTTAAAATAAGACGCAATAAAAAAATCTATACAAAATCAGTTTCCTATCTGAGGTGATTGGGTAAACCCAGTGCCGTAAAACGGTGACTTCTGAGAAAAAACAACCTCCAAAAACGGATTATTATCCACCACAACAATACGAGCTCGCAAACATCGGCTCAGATAAGATTACTCAAAACATCGATTTAATGAGTCATTCGCCGTATAGGACTTACTTGGCACGCAAAGACTTCTTTTAATTCCCGAACATAATCTAAACCTGATTAAGCAGTTGATGCGTTCTTATGCACACAAAGGTGTATTGAACTTCATGGAGAATATTTTGAAAAGCGATAAAGCCATTTTCCTTCACAAATATTTCTTTGTTATCTCTAAGCCATAAATAAAAAATGGAAACCTTCGTATTAGGGATGAAAAAGTTGTTATGACATATTTTATTTAATAAAATTTTTATAAAAAAAAAGTAGTAAATATATTTGTGAATGCCCTAATAGGATGTGCAAAAACAAATATATATATATATATATATTAGATACCAAAAAATACAATTAAGTTAATTATTCACTACCGAAATGAAGATCTTATTTTCCATCCCTGCATTAATAAATGAAATCAAGGCGAATTAAATAAATTTTCACATTATGCATCCCATAATGCCAGATGCTGCGAAGAGGTTACCTGTATGAGTATGCCTTAGTGGTCTTCCAGATCATGACCCGGCACATCATTTCGAAAATATATAAGAAGACACATGACGCTAAAAAATGTCAGGGACTTAACCCTGGTATAAATTATGAATTTTCAGTAAATGATGTTTTTGGATTTGTTTTCCCAAATAACAAAGATATCGGGTGGAGCAAAAATTCCGCTATTATTTTGATTGCGCGCCATCTTGGTTATGTGATGTTTAGCTCAGTTTTACTTTAACCCTTGGGTTGTACAGAAAAAAAAAAATAAATTTCTGATTCAAAAAAAAAATTTTGTGAACCAAATATAATATTTGTTTGAACCTTTAACTTAATTTGTAAATTCAAACAAAGAAAAAAATTTAAATTTCAATCTGTAAAATTTATTTCCGACTTATAAACAAATTAGTAACAGAAACAAATAAAAAGTTTTTTGAGAGAATTTCCGATTTTCAAACAAATTGTTAACCGAAACAAGTAAAAAGTTTATTGCAAATATTTACAAACGTTTTTTAGATATTCGTTCAAGAATATTTAAAAAAATATTTGTTTAATTGAGAAAAAATTTCAAATAATATTGGTTGATGACAAGCTATTTAGAAAATCAGCAAAAATCTCAAACACTTTATCAAACCGAGATATTTATTTAATGAAAATAGTCGTATGACAAGGCAGGCAAGAATTAAGCTTTTGCAAAGTCTTGTATTAAACTAAAATATTAAAGTCTACAGTATCTTTTACTAAAAATGAATTATAAAATTATTTATAAAAATTACAGACAATAAAATCGCATACTAACTGCAAATAAAAAATCTTAATTTGTCGTTTTAGCCCATGTGTTAATCTAAGGAAATACTCAAACAAAATATTATTTGAAACAATTAAGCTATTAATAGAAATTGAAATTAAATTTATGCACACGTTTGTTTGAAAATATTTTAACGATAATTTTTTTCTGTGTGTGTAGAGGTCCAAATTTAATAATGGATAAATATGAGACAAAAGAACACACACACAGCTCGTTCAACAATTCAAGTATTGAATGACGGTTTTCTACGAAGACTTATTTAGCGAAATGGCAAATTAAGCATGGCCCGTTAAATCTCTGGATTTATTAGCAGCAGAGTTTTTCTTATGGGGTTTTTTAAAGTCAAAAGTTTGTATGAATGGGCCCCAAACCGGTTCGACCTATTAAAGACAATATTCGTCACTTAAATTAAGAAATTCCGCATGAGATGCTGCAGGATGTCAGAAGAAATGCCTTAAAAAGACCCCAAAGTTGCATAGTGAATCGCGGTCATCATTAAAAACATAAATTTTTTCAATCATAACGAAAACAAATGAAAAGACCAAATAAACATTTTATGAAAACCAAACTTACTTATCTTTGCTCTGAGCAAAGTTATAGGCAATCAAGCGACCCACAAAAAAACGAAAAAATTTTATTGTTTTTTTTTTTGTACAAGTGCGCTTGGAATCGAATGGCCAATTATTTATATAAAAACAAGTATTATTTAATACTGTCAAATTAATTAAGCTTAATGTGTTCGAATAGTACGAATGATTTGTAAAAATATTATATTAAAAATGTATTTTTCCATTTATATTGTAACTGACAACTTTAAACACTTTGATCAATTTTATCCCCAATTATTTAAAATTTTCCTAAATAAAAAATTGATACTGTCTGTCCGTTTAATATATTTTAGGCTGAACGCATGCTTATCTCACGAATTATTTATGTGTACAATTATGTGCATGTTTTTGACATTTTTTTGATGTGTCTGTTTAGCGAGCAACACCAAACCCAGACCACCTATTAAGAGCCAATTTGCAATCGTGTTTTATGGTGCACATTTTCACATATTAAAAAAAAAACGCACACACAATTTGTTTATGACTTTTTATGTTTTAGATACATTTTCAACCAATTTGTATTTTCATTAATTTTGTTTAATATTTTTTTTTGTGCAAACGATTAGCTCTTATGCGGGTAGTACTACATATTTGTAGGAAAGTATAGGTGTGTGTATGTATGTAAATAAATCAGTGATGCCATTTGGTAATGTTTGCTACACGTTTTGTTGCATTTAAAAAAGGTTGTTAAAAATGAACATTTAAACGTTTTTTTCTTAATAAATTAGTAGTTGTGCAAAAAACAAAAAGGTGGAGAAATTTGAAAATTCAAACTGTGAACATATAGAGATAATTTGGGTTAAAACAAATTATATCACTACGTTAGATACTCCATATATCACCTTTTGAAATGTACACAGAAAAAACAGTATCGGTTGTGAGTACCACAATTGTTGCCAATCGCATAGTTTGGTTGTAATAGTATAATTTTATGATTAAATCTACAAAATAAATAAATAAAAAGTCAGCACCTCAAAAGAAAACTTCGTTTGCCAGAACTAAATCATTTGATTGACTTTAAATTTGAGTTTTTTTGCTGGGTGTATAATAACTTAATTTAAGTTTAAGCAATAGAAGACCACATCGTCTACAATCGACTTTAAAGAAGAGAACGAGGGATATATTAAATTCTACCAGTGGAATTTCAATCACATATGCTTTCGACCTAAAGCTAATGATACCCAGCAAAAAAATCTATGACAAAAATGTGAATTTGCAGGGGTTCAACTGGTGACGAAGTGATTAAATTTAAGTGAAATCACTAATGATTTTAACTTAAGCGTGTCACTGGAGATCATCTGTTTACATGAACATTTTAATGAACTGTACTTTATTTTAGCAAGTGCACAGAACTCATACATATATGGTGAAAAGCATCCGCTGTTACATGTGTTAGTTTTGTTTGTTTACATGAATTGTATAAGATATTTTTCATGATGTTGCATTAATTTTTAAGCACATCATTTATGATTAATTGCTTCGCCTTTAGGGAATAATTTTTAATTATTGCTTTCAGACAAATAATTTAGTTTAAGTTTTTTAAATGTAATTCACGTTGCACTTCCTCCAATTTTTTTCTGGATAATATTACTACGATTCATCCTATTTAAGTCTGTAATCGATTCCTATCTGCGTTTAGATAGCGATCGCCTAGGCCGTCAGATGGGTCAAACACTGTCAACATTATAGAAAAGAAGGTTGGATTATTATGATTTAGTGCCACAATGCTAGGGCATAGAATAAAGTTTGCAGGCATCACGTAACTGCAAATTGCACTTGTGCCTCAAGTAGTCATTGTAGACTGAAAGTTTCTAAAGGATTTTTTATTTGTCCATATTTGCTTGATTTTTAAAGCTGTAAAATAGTTTTGTAAAATAGCTTCCTATATCTATCATAGTTTTCCAATTTTTTACAGTTTAAATACAACTCTGTATAGATTTTTTGCGGTATTCATCCGACCGGCATTAGGACGTACATGACAGTATTATTATTTTAAAGTTAACAACATTGTTAATTTTTGATAAAAATTTAATATCTCAAATATTTATCTACAAACAATTACAAAATTATTATAAATATGAAAATTTTTTTTTAAACCACTCTGGTTACACTGTCCTAAATATTTCACAGCTTTTAAAGTTGTTTTATTTTTTTATTTTCTCTCTACAAATTTGCTGTTGACGCCTTCCTCTTTTTAACCCATGTTAATTTAAACAACATGCCTTAAGGGTTTATTGGTTATTTTTTTTTTGTTTTTCTCCCATTTTGTGTAAACTGTTTAGGGGGATTTTTTTATTGTTGTTGTAGCATGGTTTATTTGTTCATTATTTTTGTTAGATAATTTTTGTAAACATTTTCTCGTAAGAGTGTCTAATTTACCACTTTGCTTGTTTTGTTGAATGTGTTCTGCTGTTGTTATATTTCGTTTTCTAATAATTTGCTCAAATTTTAATGAGGTTTAATAAGATTGCATGTACTTAAGTAGTTTTTGCTGCTAATGAGAGTTTTTCTTTTGACTTAGATGATGGGTTTTGTAATGTATTAGTAGTTTTAGTTTATATAAATGGGATTTATTGTGCATAAACAATAATGAGAATGTAATTATTTAAGGGCAGTGATTCTTAAATAAAAAAAAATTAAAGTTCCTGAATACTAATAATGCGCAGTAGCTTCTCTTTAAACTTAGTGCACTGATCATGAAGCATAAAAACTTCTTTATGAATGTTTTTCAAAACCTTAACATTATTATTTTATTATTCTTAATTTACTCTTTTTTAAATAAAAAAGTTTTTTCTTGGCTACCCAAGGTTAGGTAGGTAGGTAGAAAAGGGGATGCAGAAAGCAGCATCTGCGTCCTACACCCACACTCGGAGACCAATAAGGTCCTTTGCGTTACCCAAGGATAAGAATACAAAGATCTAAATCACATAATTGTAATAACATATTGTGATCGACAGAAGACTTGCATACAGAATGTAAGGATAATACGGGATTCAAATATCGATTTTGACCACAATCTTATATCAGCCAGGGGTTGAAACATGGCTTAATGAGTCAAAAACTATAAAACTCTTGTGTTGTGTTTAAATGTTTAAAACATTAGAAAATAGTGTACCAAAAAAAATTTAAATGTAGGTATGCAGATCATAATCTAATAAAAGAGAACAATACAAGCTTTACTTATACACTTAAGACCTTTTTACAAAAATTATTTTATTCTAAAACACTACCTCCGAAATTTGAATAAGAAATGACAGCGTCTATGTAACACCACCTGAATATGTAAAGATAAGAAAAGCTACAGTCGAGTATAATAAAAATAAAGTCTCAGATATTGATTGCTTTTAAGTTAGATGTTTTTAAATCGATGGCAAAGAGTCGATAAGCTGTGTAGCCAGTAGCCAGATTAAAAAAACAAATCAAGTAACCCGTACTTAAATCAATCCGCAGCAATGTCAAAAGTATGGTAAGAACGGATTTTTTCAAACCAAGTACAAAATTATTGATTTAAAAATTGATGTGTCAAGTACGAATTTCTTAATTTTAGGAATAGTTAAGCCTAAAAAAACTTTGATTTTAAGAATTATTAGCTTGATTTAAGCCCGAAACCGTACTTGACGTAAGCTTAAAAAATATAAATTAAAGTAGAAATAAGATTGAATTAATCAAAAGATGCGCTTGTTTCAAGAATTCCGAACTTGGTTTGATCGTTGTATAGTACAGTATCTTCACTACTTACCCCTTGTCTTTTTTGTTGCGATACTTTTCATTAAAATTTAAAAAGAAAATTAACGGACAAATCATGAATGCTAAAGGAGCTAATACACGTCATGTTTTTTACATCTGACTTGTCAAATTCTCCACTGCTAATACGAACATGTCGTGTGTTACCTTTAAAGCATTACATCTGTAAAAAAACATGTGTTGAGACATCTGAAAAAATTTTAATTAGAGTGCGCTCTATTTTCTTCTGTCAAAACATGTGACATCAGCCGTTGGCTGCAAAGCAGTCAGCGTAAAAGTAAAATTTTGGCAGACATGTATACTTACATATGTCTCACAAATTTTAACGTCAGATGTAAAAAACATGCCATGTATTATAGCCTAAAGATAACACGGAAACTGTTACAGATTTGTTGTCGTAAGTATTGTTACTTATAGCTAAAGTATGATAAACAAAATGAGAATTATAAAAACATACTTGAACTTTTTAGGAATGTGTTTAAGCAAATGTATCTAAACAAATGTCTTTAAAATATAAGTTTGTTTGTTTGTAAAATTTAAGAAGTTAATTCTTTTTATAATATTCTTGTACTTGATTTTGTAAACTAAGCCCGTTTTGTACTTGTTTTAGGAAAACCAGAAATAAATCGTACTTGAATTTTTAAGCACGATTTCGGCTTAAATTAAGAATTTAATTTTTGGATTTAGAATATCAGTTTTCTTTCTGTGTATATCCTTTTGACTAAAATGTTAATGTAGCTTGTGCTATTTATAAAGAAACAGAGATACATTTATTTGTATACAAAACCGGGCTATAACTAATGTTTCCATTGTAAAAAAAAACCTTCTTGCTTGGGTATTATAAATCAGACAAAGACAAATATTTACTTTATAGAAATTCCAAAAAATAAATTCACTATAAACCACACACCCAATTACGTGTCGTCTATAAAGCGGGCTTAATAAATCTTTTAGAGAAAAATTTATTGTTTCCACGACTGTGATCGCAGTTCCTGTAAAATTCGAACATAAATGCATTATTGTACTGAACGGGTCTGCAGAAACATTTGTGACCAGTCATATGACTCTTCAAACTTTACAATCGCGAAGAATTAGCTAAATACAAAAATTCAAAACATCGCTATTAGTTATGACACGACTATTATGCTACTTGCATTTACAGATGGTATTGTAAGAATTGATTGGAATAACATGGGTAGAAGGTTGTACAGCTTAAAAAGATGTACAAATTTTAAGTTCAGCAGAGATAAACCAGAATAGTGCGAAGTATACAATTTTAAGTAGTTTTGGATAGCTGAAGATATTTTTTAGTTTTAATCTGTCGATAAAACAAAAGATAACTTCACCTGGTCTTGGAAGGCAACCAGAAAAATAATATTTTTAAAATAGTGCGATGTTGATTTTAATATAAAGTCATCTTTAAGTTAAATAAAGTAGGGCAAATAGCTTATTTTAATTTCAGTTTCAGCATTGAACTAATGCACTTGTGGCCTATTGGAAATAAAAATCATGCAAAATAAAGATAAACGAGGGGCAATATGGCTGTTCTATAAGCAATAAGTTTTGTTGGGTAGTTTAAAAGTAAAATTCTCTCTTCACAATTTCCTGATCAAACTTGTTTTATTATATGGTTGTGACATACAGACGACAAAAGGCCATACAAAGTATTATTGACAGCAACTGATAGAAAGACATTACACGGTCCTATAGGTATTAAAGAAATGACTGAAGGCTGAAGGAGTTTTATAAAGGAACTTAGTACTTGGGTAATAAGGCGCATGAGGAACAATGTCTGGAATGACTCAAAAATGTCTGGTAAGTGGAATATGACGATTTATCTCATAATGCATAGAAGCAGAAGCCCATCGGAAGGTAAACTAAAAGAAAATAAGCTAAACGCCCTTGAAAACACGAGTTGCAGCAGAACTTTAAAGATATTGGGGAAAAAGCTAACACCAGCATGCGACTTATAGGAATAACTGTTTTTCTGTTTTATGTGAGGTCAAAAAAGTGATTGTCGTTTGAGTACACATGTTGGCATTTTGCCCTTCAACAACCGAAAATAACAATTTGAAACACTAGCATAAACAGTTTGAGTAACTCTGCCTTAGAAGGTTATTACATAATTAAATGTTTAGCAAAATTAAGCTCGAGAACAATTTCTATAATAGATTTATAATTTGTGCTAGAAAATGTTTATAAATTCGATTTAAGGCAAAAAGTAATTAAAATACAGGTAACCCTCCTACAACGCGGTTATTTTATAACGTGATTTTGCTACAAGGCGGTTTACAAAATGCAGAAGATTTTCCTATAACGCAGTACTCTAGCCTTCTACAACACTAAAAAATGTTCTTATTACGCAATTTCTTTTTAAATTTCATATTTCTTTTTAAAAAAAGGTTTTTCCTCATAAATTTCATCTTAAGAAGTCAAATAAATATTTACTATTTGTACGTAAAAATATGTTTTTCCGCATAATTAAAATGTCAAAGGTCAAAAAATGTTCAAAATAGCCTCTCTGTCGCCCTATCATGAAATGTATAAAGTGTTAGAAATATAATTTAAACTAAACACAGTTTTCATAATCAACATTAATATTTCTAAGTTAGCCATGCAATTTTGTTTATATAATAATTTGAAATATTTGAAAAATTGTTTTTTGATTGGTCATACCTTTGAAAAACTTCATTAGAAATAGTTTAATAAAATAAATGTTTGTTATACATATAAAACAAAGGAAAATCCGTGTTTCACATTTATAAGAAAGGATTTTTATCATAAATATTTACGAAACAATAGCAAACAGACTTCAGTAAAAGATTTTTTAAAACCTGTAATCGTCGAAAATCTATTCGTTTCTGATAGTGGTTCCAGCTCAGATTTTAAATAAGCACGACTAGAAACAAAATATTCGAGGCAGACTTAAATCATACTAAGTAATGAAGAAGACTCAGATTTGTAGAAAGTTGTGGCTTTATTTTTGCTTTGATTTATTAAATCTTTAAATGAAAATATTTTAAGTAGATAAATAATTAAATTAAATAATTGAAGTATTTATTATCAAATTATATGTTATGCTTTAATAAATTGATAAATACAAAAACATGTGTATACGAGTGCCATATAAGAATCAATTTTACGATTTAAGACCAAACTTTGATTTTTGGATAAAGCTAATGTCTCCTACAACGCAATTTTATATAACGCGGCAACTTTGAGGAACCTATCTACCGCGTTATAGGAGGGTTACCTGTACATTTGGCTTACTGACACGGTGTCGTAATGTCATAAAATTTTTTTTAAATATCTTAAAGACTTAAAAATAAACAATAGAAAACTTTACAATCAGTTTAAAACTTTTTGGGAAATTATGACTTTATGACAATACAATACTTAGGACACCCTTGTGAATACGCCAATTAAGTGTATAGTAAAAAATATTGTTCTAGAAAAATTTTTTTGTAAGAACGCAATAGATGATGCTTAGTACATCTGATTATATTCACCAAAAAAGATTATATATTATCACAGATAAAGAAACTGATTAAAGTACATCTGTTCAGCTGTGTACTAAAATCAGTTTTGGGCATTTTACTTATATGTGCGCACATATATTTAGAAGAATTTCGCTTTTAAAAGTTAACAACATTTCTTTACGAACAGCGAATAAAAATATGTAAAAAAATTCTATGGATATTTCTATATAAGAAGAATCTTATTGTGAAGCCTGCAGATTTGATAGATTTTATAAGTATTATATACCAAAGGAATTTTTCCATTCCTGAAACCTAAACTTCAATTGTCCTTAATGTTTATTTAATGTTAATTTAACATTTAGCCTTCCAACTTAACAAAACAAAAAATTCTTTCACTGGCATAAGTCAATTATAATGATCATAATTTAATTCAATTAAGTATTTCACTATAATTGAAATCACTATTGTCAAGTGTCATTTAATTTGCAACAAATTTTGCGAAAATATTTCAAAAAGTAATTCATGTGTATGCGTGCACTTAAATAAAATGGCATAAGTTACCATTTATATTCAATAGCAACAATAACGGTGTATTACGCTCACTTTAATATTACAGGAACGTGCAATTTAATAGCGTTATGGAATATCAGTTATAAATACCGAAGTACAGCTGCAAAAGGATACTTCTGTGAGAAATAGGTTGGTTAGTTTAGGTAAAACAAGCAGCTGTTGTGCAGCTTTTCATATTGACCCATAAGACATTGAGAGAAATATATATGTATTACTAGCATGAACAAAGAATAGGATCACAGAAAGAGAGAAAGAGAGAGGGACAGAAAAAACAACTAGTAAGAGTGCACGTGTACAACGTGTAGTCATGCAATAACAATTGTTTGTATAACCATTCATCTCATTAATATGAAATACGTACATACATATATAAAAACATCCCATTGTAAAATTATAAATTGAGTTCTGCATGTATGTAAAAAAAGAAAATAAATATATATATAAAAAACCAAAAAAAAAAAATATTTTTGGCTCAGTCTTCTCCTTCTCTCAAGAAATCTTCAACAGAAATCCTTAGAGGCTAGTCCCATTCTCCTGGCATGATTGCCAAATCTGCAGTGATATGCCAGTGTAACCACAATGTCTCTCACCTGTTTCCTCTTAAGTACCAGAGGCCGCTTGGTGCGCTAAGGATCCATTTAAGGCCATGTCATCGTAGTTATAGTACACCCATAATCATCAGGACTTATATTTGGAGTTATGTATCTATACGAAGTATGCTACAGTAGCGATTGATTTACCCAACACTAAATAATGTACCTTCTTTAGCAAAGCCATCAGCGATGCAATCTTGTGTGTTCATGCATCTAAAAAAAGCTGATGTTTGAATGTATTGCTATCCATTTCGAGAATGCCTGATATTCTTGGACGAGTTGTAAATCAATCTGGGATCTAATGCTGATTGGCTATCGGTAAAGATTCTGCTATTCCTATCCAACCAGGAGAATTAGGTAAAGATGTGAATGTTGTTGTAAGAAATTTCATATGAGAAAGAAGAACCGAAAAACTTTATTTGATTCAGCAAGTTATTCTTCGTCAATTGGTATACTCAAGAATTGCACATCTTTAAACAGCAAACAAAATGCACGCGACTGCTAATATTGCTTCGCATTGTAAGTAAATAAATATAACTGATACAATACTCTTGTTTATGCAACAGTACTTTAAACACTGCGGCTTTGTATATTTGATTTGTACTTTTGCTCTAGTTGCAATTTATTTGTATTTATTTATGTACGGATGTATGTTGCTGTGTAACTGACAACAAATCCTCTTAATTGGCTTTATGAACAAAAAATTCATATAAACCGATAAACCAACAAACATTAAATATTTTAAGACAAACTATGTTTAAATATTTATTTCTTCTTAAAATAATTTTGGTTTTGCTACCATTTACAAGGTTTGTGTTTGCTTGGTAATAAATGAAATGGCGTGACAGTTGACAGTTTATAATGCTTTGAGACGCACTTTGTTTTTCAATGACTATTTTGCAATAAAGTTAAGAAACAACGAAGCAGTTGTTTAAAGGAATGTAATCAGAAAGACTCAACTAATGTAGATATTCCTCCAACCAAATAATTGTTTCCCAACAAAAACAGTTTTGAAACAGTTGTAAGCTGGATTTATTCCCTTATCATATTACATCCATGGAAAATTGAATGCATACGAAAGCACCACAAAGTAGATCCTCTTAGCAGCGCATTATTTTAGCGGTGAAAATGGGGAGACAAATTTATTTTAACAATATTTTTTTTAGTTCTCCCTTACTTGCTGCTACATATTTTAGTAGTGCGTAAGGGAAACACCCATAGAATCGATCTTTATACAGACGATTCACAGATTGGTCACCAAACTGGAATGGGCTTATATGACATAAGCCGAAATAGAAGCAGATACTTCAGTGTACTAGATCAGAATACTATCTTCCAGGCTGAGACAATGGCGATTACGGAAGGAATAAAATAGATAAAGGACGCGAATAGTGAAGCCCCAAATCGTAACTTTACGGATAGCCAGTCAGTGATTAAGACGTTGAGAAAGGAGAAACTTGAATCTCGTAACGTTCTGCAATGCAAGAGCAAAATAAACTCATATGCAAATTGTGAATATCTGGAGATATACCTAGCCATCACGGGCTGATCGGAAACGAGAAAGCCGACAAATTATCCAAAATGGGAGCTCGTCTGAGTACTATAACTTTGGAAACGATTCAAGGGCAAACTTAATGGTTGGGCGATAGAGAAACATGTCAGAAAATGGCAAAGCACTGATGTCGGTAAACAAACATGCTATGGGGTGACCCAAATCTTGGGAAATCATAGGAGATTCTGAGACTGAGTAAACCAACACTTAGGAGACTAATCAGTGTAATTACAAGTCATACGGAGTTGAGAATCCATCTGGCTTGTATGAAATTATCTGAGAAAATGACATGTAGAGCATAGGAGGAAGAGGATGAGACTTTGGTACACTATCTCTGTCACTGAACTGCGTTTGGGCATATTAGACGCGAAAATTTTACAATGAATACTATGCCGAACTTGGAATTCCTGGGGAACTCAAACTGGAGATCCATAAGGAATTACATTTACGGAACTAGTCCGTACCTATGGGAAATTATGATTATAGTTTTCGTTTGGGAATTCCGTTTTCCTTATGGAGCGCACAACATGCAAACTGGGCGTAAGTGTATACCTGTTATGGGTTTGGGCTTTTAGTGCTCTTCCTTTTTAACCTTACCTAACCAAAGGAAAGCCATAATTAAGCTGTTTCTGTAGGGCCAAAATTAGCGATTATTAATTGCAAAAAGGGACCTACGTAGCACGTTACAAGATATCAAAATCATGCCTTTTAGTAGCGTTCTTAGAAGCAGGTAAGCACTAAGTAAGCGATTTAAGAAGTGAATAGGTGAGACGCAAAACTCGTTGATTACATTTCAAGAAAATTTTAAAAGCGCACATAATCAAGATGCTGCTGGCGAAATGCAGCAATTTAGGGGATCGTTTGTGACCCTAAAATAACATGACGTTCTTAGTTAAATATTTGACATTTTAAAAACCGAAAATTTAGGAAATATGAAAGAATAATGAATTAAAGTTTGAAGCGAAAAGAGTTTTTTTTAATTTTGTAACGAACGAGTTTTGCATCTCACCTACTCAAGTGCTTTTTGGTAAGAAAAGGTTTTTGTTGTGTTCTGAAGTAGCAGCTAATTTTTTTTTCTCAGTCAGAAATGTAAGAGGTTAAAGGTTGGTTCGTCAAAATACAAATAAAACCTCTGACGTAAAAAAGTTTGTATAATTTTTTATATATATTTCCCTGCTATGAGCAAAGAAATTACTCCTTTACTATTTTATAAAAAAAATACACCGTATTATAACAAGGTTGCTTAAGTGAATTGTTAATTGAAATGTTTAAAAAGAAATCTAAATTACATTTTGTTTTAAGTGAAATAAATACATATTTTTAAAACTGCTTCTTAATTGATTCTATATTTCGTTGCAAATATAGAATGTTTTCTTAATACAGGGTGTCCAAAAAAAATACAAAAATTCTTAACTAAATCACAAACGGTATTATTGAGTTTTTTTTATTGGTCGAACCTTTCTGCTTTAACTAGTATTTAAATTTGATTTAAGCTTGTGGTTTTTTAACACTGTTATTTTTACAAAGAAGTTTTTATTGTGATAAATGTAAGAATGATCTTAATGATGATGAATGATGTTTTGCTGACACTAGCCAAATTGAATGCATTAACGAAACCAACAATGGTTTCAGCATCAGGACTTTTCAATTTTTGATTAAGTGTAAGTTTTTGAAATAATTAAATTTGGTGGGTTAGGTTAGGTTAAATGGGTTTGAATTTTTTCTTTCAATTTACTTAATAACAAATGATCCTTACGAATTGCTGTACGAATTTTTTTTTCATTTTCATTATTTACAATCTATTTATTCAATAATAAGTTAATAAGATAATATAAGAACTTACTTAACATACGTTATTAAACTTCAGCAATCTTAATAAAGTAAGTTTAATATTCAATATTATTATTATTATTATTATTATTATTATTATTATTATTATTATTATTATTATTTTTATTATACCCTTCACCTGTGGTGCACAAGGGTATATATAGCTTTGTCATTCCGTTTGTAATTTCTACAATTTTCATTTCCGACCCCATAAAGTATATATTTTCTGAAAGCTTATGAATAGAGGAGTCGATTAAGCCCTGACCGTCTGTCCGTCTGTCCGTCTGCCCGTCTGTCCGTGTGTTGGTTGAAATCAACTTTTAGAAGCAACTACATGTTCCTCAGATCTGTATATGGTATCAATCTCTTGGAAATATCCAGGAATGAATCGCTATTGAAATTCAGCGCAATCGCCCCATAACTTTCTGAGATATGAGCAAAAAACCACGACCACCTCGTTTTTTTTCACAATTACAACAACAACATACATACATAAATACATGTGAAAAACATACCAAACAAAAAAATATTACAAAAAAAAAAATATTAAAAATAAGAAAAAAAATAATAAAAAAAAACTAAAAAAAAAAATTAAAAAAAAATTTAAAAAAAAATTAAAAAAAATTTTTTAAAAATTTTTCTAAAAAAATTTTTTAAAAAAATTTAAAAAAAATATAAAAAAAAATAATAAAATATAAATAATATATTAAATAAAATAAAATAAAATTTTTTTGGCTCAGCTGGGATTCGATGCCACATTTATTCTAACGTGTACGTATGCACGTATTTTATATGGGATGAATGGTGATACAAACAATTGTTATTGCATGACTACACGTTGTGAAGGGTATATAAGATTCGGCACGGCCGAATATAGCACTGTTACTTGTTATTAAATATTATTATTTATTATGCATATATCTAAAAGATTAAAATAATATGAACATAAATATATGTAGATCTAGTATACTATTTCTTGTAGGCTAAGTCTAATATGTGAAAGCTTTTTAATCTTCCAACTTTATCTGATTCATCTAAAAGAGTAATTGCTAAAATATCACAATGATTGCTAAGGCGATCCAAATATCTTGAACTAGATTTGTTTATTTCATTACTTATAAATGGAATTCTGGGATCATTATGAATTTGTGTGTGCGTTACAAACCATGGGGCATATACTATCATTCTAAGTGTTTTTGACTGGTATCGTTGCTTGTATTTTTTTCTTTTCAGTATTTTTGAAATGTGATTTATTGTTTTTCTCTGAATTTACATAATGGCAAATGATCCTTACGAATTGTTAGCAGAGACGTATTGAAAAAGGTTTTAAAATTTTTATAGTTTGCACCATCATTACCTGCGTAGATAAAAAGTGTATAAAAGTTTATCATGCAGAGTTTGACATCAATAATTACACATCCCAACAAAGTGTTATTTTTGATTTTCTAACTGTGAAAAATATTTCCATTATTCTTATCGTTAAATTAAATGAGACTTCGATTCACGTTTGACAGTCTTAATGGTATTAAAAATCAGTTAAATCGGATGAATTGCGATAGAGTTATAAAACAAAATGTATAAAAGCCATTAACAAATGTGGTATTAAAAAATTAAATTTGTTTTTAATTTTTTTATTTGAAAAGCACCTTGACCTTTAGTTTTAATTTTTGGAAGTTTGGGTTTAATGCCAAAAATTTATTAAACACGCTTTGTCAAAACTAATTTTTTCCTTTTGCTTGTTCCTTTTATTTTGTATCTTGATGGTTTGCGAAAGTTCGACAAAGCAAATTTCGGCAAAGCTCACAGAGCAAATACTTTTACGAAGCCCCTAAAAATAGGCAATTTTTAAATATACAGGCATGTTAGACATTCCGATCGGAATGGCTTTTTATACCCTTCACAGTGAGTGTAGGGGTATATATAGATAATACGGCAAAGAACTTTATAGATTAAGTACTTACGATAAGTGACAGGTATTATCATAGAAAGAATAGAAAATTTTTTATAAATATTCTTACACTATGTACACACACGCGCCTTAATTGTCAATTTAGAATATTATCGCAATTAAGGCCTTTATTGAGCTCAATTTACCATACTAAAAATTATTTTTAAATGAGCAATATATACTTAATTGTTTCACTTATTGTCTAAAACTCGAAACACAACTCTTGAGAAGTATGTTCAGTGAGAAGAAACTTCTATAGGTGGCATTTCTAATGTCAAACGAATAAAAATACAAAAAACAAAAATTAAGAAAATAGAAAATGTTTGATGAAAATTTAAAAAAAAATGTTCGAATAAAGTCAAATACATATATTTATATATAAATATAATTGTAAATATATTTTATGAACAGGAAAAATTGAAGAGAAGGCATTATTTGACGTGGTATTAATACATTGTATTTTTACAGCCAATGCTAATGGAGTATGATAAATTGAGTATGTGTGAACACTTATTTTAATTGTTCAGTTAATGCTTAATTGAAACAATCAAAAATATCTGTCTGAACAGGGTATTAAGGATAATGATTTTCCAATTAGATTCATTTATAAATTAATTGATAAATTTGACAATAGGAATGATAATAATTCAAGGAATATTGTTGAGCCGAAAATCTATAAGTTATTGACGTATGTATCGGGAGTATCGGAAATGATAAAAAAAATCTGACACTGATAGATAAGGGATGGCCTATAAAACGTTTAATACGATAGGTAATTTATTTAGTAAGACAAAAGACAGAATAGAAAAATGGGATAGATCTAATTTAGTATATAAGATACCTTGTGGTGGTAATGATAGTGAGAAATGTGGTAAAGTGTATATAGATACGGCTAAATAAAAACTAAAAACAAGAATTTCTGGACATAAGTCAGACCAAAGGCATAGGGACAATATAAATTCTCAAAAGACAGCATTATCCTCTTATTGTTCTAAATTAAATTACTTTCCAAACTTTAAAAATGTTTCAGTTTTAAACACAGAAAGTAATTATAAGCGTAGATTTATGTTAAAAATGTTACAAATTATTATTGTACCATCAACACTTAGAATTAACTATAAGGCAGACACTGATAATGTTGCTCAGAGCTACAGACATTTAATACATAAAAAAATAACACATTACATATATGCACACATAGTTTCTTATGTAATACATATTATTGAACTGTTTGTTAATATTTAAGATAGTACTTTTCCACACAATTTTTTCGTATCATAAAATATTTAAATTTATATGTTAAATGGTTTCAAAAGTTTGTCATTTCAAATTTATTATTTTTTTATACAAAAAATTTTTACAAAAAAAAAACAAAACAAATATTTCCTGACGATGCTACACAATGGTGTAGCGAAATATTGGAAGAATTCATAAAAATTAAAGATATTATTTAAATTATAAAAAGACCTTGACCTTAAATAATTTTAGTTAATATTTTAAAATGTTTATGTATTATTATTAACTAAATGCTTAACAAATCATCGATATAATCAAACATAACTTTTAGCATCTAAGTTTTACTTAGTCTTATTAATATTTTTTTTTAATAAATCATTCAAAATAGCGATTTCGCTTTAAAAATTTGAAGAAGTTGCATTCGGAAGAAGTTTATCGTTTTCTAAAGACCTGAATTTTGGCATTAAAATTTTTTTCTATCGGAATTGCGTTCTGTGACATGGCTGGTAGATGGTAAATGATGCAATTAGATGTGTCTATATCAATTTCTTTTGATAAATTAAAATTGGTTTAAAGGTTTCTTATTCTTTTTATAAAGAATTAAAATGCGGATTAATTTCATTTTTGAACGGAATTTGTATCTGTGCCGAATCTGATAATAATTAAATTCAAATTAATATTCATCACACGTAACGTAATACACATAATGAAAAAAGTGTATTTCTTAAGTCTTAAAGTTAAAATTAAATAAATATTTTCTATTAAAGAGTTTGCAAATAAAGTTGCTCTCAATTAGGCCAATAAAAATTTACGGTCTCAGTCATACACAATTTTTATATTTATTTACGGCCCTTAATAAATAACCAAATTTTTTGCAAATAAGAGTGTTAATTTAATATTTTTTTATATATAATCTTTATATCATTTAAATTTATTTAAAAAATATTAAAGCTAAAGTACATGAAGTTAATTTTTCTCCCTTTTGCCTTTGCGAAAATTTGTCTAGGACGTACATGTGCATTTAACATAAATTATTGTAGAATTGTGTTTGAATTTGCTACAACTACGTACATATGTGTTTAAAAGTAATTTAGAATAAGTAAGATTATTTTTATACTTTTGCAAGCAATATAAAAGTCCTATCGTATTAGAACTTTCATGCACGTACTTAGACTTCTACACGTTACTTTGCCGGCACCTTTATAATGAGCGTGTTGTTACCTCAAGGTGTTTAGAAAAACATTAAAATGTTTTTATGTGTTTTTAATAAGACATTTTGGGAAAACAACACAGACAAAACCTACAGGTCGTGGAAAATTGCCAAAAAAAAAGTCAATATAAAATATAAGTAAGTGTGGACGTAAAGAAGAAAACGATATAAAATCGGTTTTTACAACTGTTTGGTAAATACTTTATGAAAAGTGATTTGCAGCAGGGATTTGTTAGATATTGATTTTTTTTAAGGCAAGTATTAACAATTTTTAAGAATGTACTTAAGAGTGGGCTGATAAAAAAATTGTTTTCTAGTTCATTAAAAAATTTAAATTTAAAATTTTTTGTTTAACATGGCGTATGAGTAATATTTGGGGGGGGTGCTTTAATACCATGTGTGATAAGGCCATGATGGCTTTAATGCTCAATTGAATGGGAGATAAAGCCATAATGGCCTTATTGCCCAATCATTGAGAGGTAAGGCCATATTTTAAATTTTGCGAAATGAGAGATAAAGCCATATTTTTTTTCGCAAATGAGAGATAAAGCCATATTTTTCAGAATATTGTTATAATTATTTTTATAATTAATTAATTTTTATTCTCGTGACGCACGCAGGAAAACTTTATTCAGCGAAGCCACCTGCCGCGTCCAACTGAAGAAGAAAACCCGTAAGCACGGCCGCAGGCCGCCACGCGGAAAAACTTTAGTATACGAGGCCAGATTACAATACTTAACTTTAGTGTCTCCGAGAAGACATTTTTTTACAGAATGTTCAAATTATTGGAATCTGGCTTCGCAACCTAAAGTTTTTCCGCGTGGCGGCCTGCGGCCGTGCTTACGGGTTTTCTCCTTCAGTTGAACGCGGCAGGTGGCTTCGCTGAATAAAGTTTTCCTGCGTGCGTCACAAGAATCAAAGAATGTCTTTTCCCGGAAACAGTAAAGTTAAGTATTGAAATCTGGCTTCGCATACTAAAGTGTTTCTGCGTTGCGGCCTGCGGCCGTGCTTACGAGGTTTCTCCTCCAGTTGGACACGGCAGGTGGCTTCGCTGAATAAAGTTTTCCTGCGTGCGTCACAAGAATAAAAATTAATTAATTATAAAAATAAGAAAAGTATTAATCAATGTAAAATGCAAAAGTTCTTCAAAACTGAAATGAGAGATAAAGCCATTTTCTAATATTGCTAATGTGAGATAAGGCCATGATGGCTTTACCTCTCATTCAAATTAGAAAAAAAATAAAAAAGGTTTTATCTCTCTATTGAATAAGAGATAAAGCCATCATGGCCTTATCTCACATGGTATTAAAGCACAACCCCCCCCCCCCCCCCCCTAATATTTATTTATGACTAATAACTAATATTCGATTTTGGTTTATTACTGTTTTATATAATAAAATGTGTTTTAATTTTTAAAGTGTAATTTTAGAAGACATTCCAAGTAATCTATGTACATTTAGCTTATGTTTCTTATTATGATTTTGTTAAGATTTTGATATTATTTAATAAAATATTTTTGTTATTATTATCTCATTTATTTCTTCCTCCCTTATCATAATTATTTTTTAATATTTTTATAATGAATTTAAGAATTTATTGAAACTTCATTGCAGCCTTATAACAAAAAAAAAAAAAAAAACTGCCAACAGTTGTGGCAAAAAACTGCAACTAAGCTTAACAGGTCTTAAAACTACATTAGCATTAACTTGTTGTTCTAGTTCTTCTACAATTTTTTCCACTCTTCTTTTAAATAAACTCTCGCTGATGCCACACAAAAGAAAATAAAGTTGAAGTAAAAACAAATATACTAGATGGCTGAAGTGAATGGAGAAATACAATAGAAAGAATAAGAAACGTTAAAGCAAATGAAGCATGATGAGCTTAAGTTGCATTAGCGGTAGATGTTTTAGAGGTTTTTCCTGTAAGTCTTTCGTACATAGTTGCAAAGAGTCAGCAATGTTTATTTAATAGTAAATTTTTTGTAACATAAAGTTTTCATTAAGAGTAGATAGTTTTTCTATTTATACAAGAAAAAAAAATTAATTATGAAATTAATATCAATTAGTGTTTGAATATTCAAGATATTTACTAACATTCAGTGTTTTTTAACTAATGATACGTTAGATATGTTTAGCTCCCGTTAATTTGAAGAGTTAAACAGTTTTAGATAAAGTTTTTAAGAAGTTAAAATTAACTATTTACAATTGTGAAATTTATTTTTTTCCCTTTTACACATGGGATGTTATTTGTAAGATATTTAAATTTGGCTTTTTTAAATATTATTTAAGCATTTAACTTGTTTAAACCTTTTAGCTTTAGGCATCCTATTATTTTCAACCTTTTTTATTTAGTACTACGGAACGTATGATTAATATTAATTGTTGAGCGGTTTCTTATTAGCCTTTATATCTGTAGGTATACTTAAACAAATTTAGATATTTTAAATGGATCTAAGAGCACAGACAGTTAGCTTAACCGTATCTGTATGAAATTTAATAAAACTTATACGGTTCAATTAAAAATATGAAGATTTATTCAAATATTGTTCAAAAGAAATTATTAAAATAATGAAATAGGTATTACAAGGTATTTAAAATTTGTACACTTTTTCCTAAAGTCCTTCCATCAAAGGTTTCTTATTTTTTTCCGTAACGATTATAGACAAGTAAGTGGACTAATGCTTAAAATTTACCGTTTTCCTAATCCTTTAATTGTATTTTTTACAAGAACCCAAGTTATTGCCATTGGCCAAAGTTCTGGATATAATTAATATTATTTGAATAAAAGTGAATTCCATTCAATCGCTTTTTTTCCGTAGTAACTTGACGCCACAACAGTCCGAAATATTAAGGCATTCTGTGCTGTTTGAGAAAGGTAAAAGTCATTCTAGTAGAATTTTCGTAATTGTTCGGACTATCCTCAAATAATAAATGCACTGAGCAAAACGGAGTAAAAATTCAGAAAACACTCTTTTTTGTCTTAAATACTAAAAAGCCTTTATTTAGGTCGGATATTCATTTACCTTTTCTGTACAGTAGCTTATTCACAACTAACTCTACTTGAGATTATTAAAACTTACAAAGTATGTCTTATGACTAAAATAAGCATTTCCAATATATTTAGAGAGTATTTGAGAGGAGGTAATAATAAATTCAGTATTGTGCATGCATGCTCATAATTATAGGTATAACCTTTTTACTATCCTCCTGAACAGTAATCCTTTTATATTTTTGTGTTTATCATGATGTTTTACAATTGCAAATATCTAACCATTTAAGAAACTTATTTGTACTTTTAATAAAATAAAATTCGACCTCAAGTTGTTCGTTCATTCTTTATCACATTATGATCTGGAACTTTCTGAACCTTATTCAGCTTTAGCTTTGGCTCTGGGCATAAAGGATTAGAGTATTTGACTTAATAAGCTGTTTGCTAACAGAAGTGTTCGGTGGTGTTTAAAAGAGTTGTTCGATTTCTTTTACCTTAACAATTTCTGTCAGAGCTTTCTTTCTACTTGATCCAGATTTTCTTTTAAAGTTAAATGCTTCCTTATAGTGTTTAATAGCTTGTGAGAAACAGTAAGGTTAAAGCATTATATCTTTTGATATTTAAAACATTTATTTAAAGCATTACCCCGTAGTACACGAAATGTAAAAAGCCTCATATGCATGTGGCTTTGGCGTAATTTAGACGTCATCTTAAATCATAAATCTATCCGCTTCGGCCACATGTGCTTCATTTGTATTTTTGGACTAAAATACAATTCGTGTAAAATCGAAAAAAAATCTTACCGCATACAGCTACTACGACTATTTAAAAAAATGTAACCAAAGTTCTGAGCATTTAAATGACGTCAGACCCACATGTGAGTGGGGCTTATTACATTTCGTGTACTTAAGGCTTTACTGGAATTTTTCGTAAAGTTTTTATTATTTTTTCACTGTCTTTTTTTTACCGAAAAAACAGCAAGAAATTAATGACTTAGAAAAGTTATATCTGACTTAATCTTAACAGAAATAATAATTTGTTAAACCAAGGATAAGTTTCGGCTGAAATATTATGTACAGCGTAATCGATTTTAAGTTTCCCCAATTTTTTAAAGAAATAAACGCAGAAAATTGAAATTTAATTGGAAATGTGTATTATCATTTGAAAAAACATTCTTTGGTATTTATTTTTTGAAGATTATGTCTGCCAAATGTTGTCCGTTGCTACGTCACAGATGGTCCATCCGTTGAGTCCAATTTTCTATGACTCCTTTTAAGCATTTCGACTGGTAACTGGCGAATGACACCAGTGATGTTTTTCTCCAAGGCCTGAATCGAAGCGGATTTGTTTGCATAAACTTTAGACTTTAGATATTACCACAGGAAAAATTCTAACGGTGTGATATCACACGATCGTTAAATGCGCTCACCGAAGTGTTCTCTCAATAAGTCCATTGAGTGATGCGATGTGTGGGAAGTGGCGCCGTCTTGCTGAAACTAAACGTCGCCAAGATCACGAGCTTCAATTTCAGGCATCCAATAGTCGGTTATCATGGAACGATAACGGTCGCCATTGACGGTTACGTTCGCACTGGAATCATTTTTAATGAAATATGGACCGATGATTCCACCGGCCTACAGCGTGCTAGACGTGGTCTATTCGGTCGTATATTATCCAATAATAAATGCTGAATCTCAAAATGGGTGATGGTGTTGCTAATAGTACGCTCAGTAGGCCGATTATATTGACCAGAAGTTGAGCGAAGTGCAGGAAACTCATTCCTTACAGGACGTGAATTTTCGTAATAAATTTGAACGATTTGTGAACGCTTTTCAGGAGTAAGTCTATCTATTACGAAAAGTCAAACAATACTAAACAAAAATAACATGACAGCATGACACGACTCACACGTGTTCTTTCAAAAAAGGCTGTTGAAAAAAGTATATCTACTTCAATCACCGATTAAAAGTTTTTTCTTTCTCACTTCTTACTAAAATGAGGTTTTATTAAAGATGTGTCTTTGTGTTGGAAAAAAGTTTGAATAAATGAAAAATTTACATAAATTTATTAAAACAAACGCAATTATTTATGTCTACTTATTTGTTTAACTAATCAAAAGTTTTTTAATTTTTCTTTAATTTTATTGTTAAAAATTTTTATTTCCTTAAATTTAAAAATTTTAGAAAATATTCTATAGACTTTTACATTTTGCAACAAATAGACTCTTTGGCAAATTTAATCTGATTTTTTAACTTTTAAATAAAGCTATCGACTTAGAGAATTTTTTTCATAAATTCTTTAGGTAGTAATTATTTTTTATTGGCGGGATATTAAAGAGAAATTTTTGTTCACTTAGAATTTGAAATTTGAAATGTTGTTATATGGTGCGTATGATTAATATTAATTCAACAATAATTTCATATTTGCTTAGTATCTTGCAATATAAAATAAATTCTGCAATAATTAAAAAGGAATTTATTATCCCAATATAAAGAACTTTTTAAATCATCACAGAGTTTAGTAAGAAATTGTTCATGTTTTTAATATTTCTGTGTTATCTGTTCAAGCTAAGATTGGTTGAAACTAAAATTGTATTTAATTTTTCTACTTAAACAATTTTAAATGCTTAGTAGTATCTTATTTTGCAGGATTTCATTATTACGTTTCCTTAAGGCGGTAATAATATTTTTAATTAATTTTAAATAAAATTCGCAATTCATTTTGTAGTAGTTGCTTAAAAGCATTTTTTTCACTGTTAAAAGTGCGTCATAGTTTATGCATGACAATTACATCCTAACTTCACTTTCCGGTGGTTCTTGCTGTGCTTCCTACTTGTTTTTTTACATTTAATTTTATTTGTAATGGTGTTTTCTCTTATTGCTCTAACAAATTGAATAAAGCTCTTTTGAGGTTTTTTGCTCTGTTGTTAAGAAGTATTTAAGGGTACATTAAAATGCGGCAAAGATTGCTGCAATTAAGGTTCTTAAGCTTTTTGTGCTAGCTTAACATTGTTGTAGGTCAACGATTGCAACAGTGTAAATATTATTTTCCTGCAACATCTTAATATTTTTTTTGTCATATCTGTTGTTGGTGGCTGGAAGTACTTGGTAGTCTTTTTTGCCGCTTGAAGAATATAATGTCGTTTTAGTTGAACTTGATAAAGATAAGAATGGTTATTTACGATTTTTCTTTTTTAAATTACTTAAGGAAGTGTTTCTTAGTTTAGCTCTTGTCGACATTTTTCTGTTTGTTTTCTTACTTTTATTGCTGGAAATAATTAAGACTGAATAATGCACGGGAAAGAAGCGAAATGAAAATAAAATTTTTTAAATGTCATTGCATGAGGAAAATAGAAAGTATAAGTGGTGCATGGTTTAAGCAAAATTGAAGGAACAATGAAATCTAATATATATTTTTAAGAAAATAAACTTCATTTGACAGTTTACTTAAAATATTATTTAATTTTGACCTGCAGTAAACACAAGCTCTCTTTTAATTTACTCTTTATATTATTAGTTTTTTATTCATTTTTATATCTTTGTTCTTAAAATTTAAATAAATTTAAATTTAAAATAACTTTATTTATAATGATTTATTTTCTTTAACAATTTAAAATTTCCATCAGTGTTTATTGCAATTTAAAAATTAAATTATTAGTTTTACGGGGCGTATGAATGATATTAATTCATGATATATTTCGTACTTGGATTAAAAACTTTTAATTTGAACGCAAAAGGAAAGTTAATTTGATTCCTTTATGATAAATTTATCCTTTTAGATTTAATTTAATGGGTAATAGCCTAAAGATTTGAAGCCTTAATGAATTTATTGGAGATGTATTTAGCTTTTGCTGAGCTCACTTCTCTAATATTATTGATAAAAAAATAACAATTAAAACTAAAATTTTCCCAATTTTCTAGCAAAACTTAGTTTTGCTTTGCGCGGGTTAACATTAATTTTGCATTTTAGAGCTGTGAATGAAGAATTTGATTTGATAAATATTTGCCCTATGAAATGTATCAAATGTTTTAAAATAATTGTGCATTCCAGCAAAAAGTAGTTAATGACTTGCTCTTACTAAACAACATACTTTTTAATGGCATATATCACATATCGCCTGTCTTACTAAGAAGTGTTTTAGTAATGACTTGATTTATAATGTAATACATAAGTTGTTGGTTTTCAGACATTTGTTTAAATACACAGATACAATTTCTTATTGCAAAATTTATTAGAAGTCATTCAAATACCCAAATTTTTGTTAATTTTTATTTAGTTTAAGACACTTAGAGTATAGGTAGGTAGGTAAGGCTGGTGTGAAGTTACCCTCACCCGGAGACCATTATGGTCCATTGTGACGCCTTAATATAAAAATAAAGAGAAGAATAGAATAAGAATCGAAATAGTTAGAATAGAAGAGAAAGAGAAGCAGACCAGTCCAGAGTCATTGGCGGGAATCGAACCCGTAACCCCCAAACTAGCAGACTAGCACAATACTGACTAAGCCACCGGGGAACACTCACTTAGAGTATAAGTAATAATGTTTTGCAAAAGCAGTTCATAAGCAAACTGATGACTTACAGATCTTCATTGATTTTTGAATTCGAAAATAACGTATCGCAGAATAATCGAACCGAATTTTCGTCTTTAAGATAAACGTACGACTTCTGTAATTTCATATTATTGATGGGTTATTTAGGTTATAAAAATCAAGTTCTTATTTTTCAAGTTCTTTTCTTATTGGAAGAAGTTGATCTTGACAATATTTGGTAACAACAAAATGGGGCTACGTGACAAACAGCAAATGCAACAATTGAATTATTGCGAGAAAAGTTTGGAGATTTGATTATTTCAACAAATTGTGATATTGAATGGCCTTCAAGAAGTTGTGATTTAATACCAGTAGACTATTTCTTGTGGGGTTATTTGAAGTCATTGGTCTTTCGAAATAAACCAGACTCTCATCTAGCTTTTCAAGTCAATATTGGACATGCCGTTCATGACAAACGACTTGATTTAGTAGAAACAAGGGCTCAAAAATTGGGATCATCGACTTTGTTCATGCAGAAGAAGCGGTGAAGGCTATTTGAATGACATTTTGTTTAGAACTTATATCGACTGTACTTCAGATTAAATACAAATTTTTTAAATTCTCTTAACAGTAAAAGTGCTTTGTTTTTAAGAAATCCTATCACTTTTATTGAAAAACCTTTTATTATAGAAAAGACAGTACAAATTATGACCGAAATTTCAAGCTTTTAAGCGATTTTTTTTATTAAAGTTTAAATAAATTTATTTTTTTAATTATTGTTTTCGTTTTTCCAAACATATTAAAAAAAGTTTTATATTTAAAATTTTGTGGCGTATTTAAACTGAACACAGTATTCATTATTCATTATTTGTTTTTTTTTTGTTATAAACATTTGAAATAACCTTGATTTGAAAATGTTTGTTATATTTATTATCATTCTCGTTGTGTTGTGTCTTTTTTTTTCTCTACATATTTCATGTATTGACAAATAAACACTAATAAAAAAAAATACAACAACAGCAACAATAAAAAATGCTACATAAACGTATTGCGTGTTTTAAAATAATTGCATTAGTTTATTTATTTAATTTTGTTTTAATTAAAAACTCTTGTTCGTTATTTTTGTTGTTGTTTTTTTTTTGTATATTTTTTTTTATTTCATACAAAATGTATTAAATAATGTCAAGTGCTGAGGTGATATGGGAATTCGCTATTGTGGCATTTGGTTTAGTTTTTTAAATTAACTACATGGAAATAAAAGGAAAAGTAAACATACATTTTGGTCCTGGGAAATGACCGAATTTTATAGAATAAGGATATTGCAAGAAGTTTGGTGAAAATTATTTTAATGAGAGAAGCACTGATAAAAACGTATTTTAAGACTCAAAGTTCCAATTGTTCACAAGCCCTTTTTAAACTAAAATGCCGTCGGCCTAATATGCAAACCTGCTAACTTCCTTTCAGCAAATTTTACAGGAGAGACAAAAAACCCCTCATATTTCATATTTTCAGCTTGAGAGTAAAACAAAAATATATGTAGTTGGTTTATTTTATGGTATTCTTCATGTATGACTTCAATCTACAAAAAAAAACAAATTGGAGATAGTAATAAACACTGAAATAACAATGTACTGGATTAAGCACTTTTTCTTACAAACATTTTTCTGATAGATTAACTACATTTTGGTCGCCGAAGCGTATCTTTATCTACCACACGGCATCAAAATCTTAATTTACTAAAAAAAATGGATTTAGCAGGTTTGCATATAAAGCCGACAATATGCCATTCAACTAATAATTTCCTCTTAGGTTAGGTTTAGGTTAGGTTGAAAAGGAGGGGTATAAAAGCCCAAACCCATGACAGGTATACACCTATGCCCAGTTGGCATGTTGTGCGCTCCATGTGGAAAACGGAATTCCCAAACAAACAAAACCATAAACATAATTTCCCATAAATAACGGACTAGTCCAAGAAACCAGTCCCCTCAATGTAACGCCTTATGGATCTCCAGTTCGAGTCCCCCAGGTATTCCAAGTTCGGCATATTATCTACTGTAAAATTTTCGCGCCTAATATGCCCAAACGCAGGACAATGACAGAGGTAGTGTACCAGGGTCTCATCCTCTTCCTCGCAAGCTCTACATGTCGTCTCCTCAGATAATCCCATGCGAGCTAGATGAGTTCTCAACTCCGTATGACCTGTAATTACACCGGTTAATTTCCTAAGTGTAGGTCTACTTAGTCTCAGAATCTCCTTTGACTTCCCAAGATTTGGGTCACCCCAGAGTGTTCTTGTCACCTTACCGACATCAGTGCTTTGCCATTTTCTGACATGTTCTTCCATTGCCCAACTTTTAAGTTCATCCTTAAATCGTTTAAGGGGTTTGGCGTTCTCCAAAGTTATAGTACTCAAAAGAGCTCCCATTTTGGATAATTTGTCGGCTTTCTCGTTTCCGATCAGCCCGTGATGGCTTGGTATCCATATTATCTCCAGATGTTCACAATTTGCATATGAGTTTATCTCACTCTTGCATTGCAAAACGTTCCGGGATTCAACTTTCTCCTTTCTCAATGTCTTAATCACTGATTGGCTATCCGTAAAGATACGAATCGGAGTTTCGCTATTCGTTTCCTTTATCCATTTAATTCCTTCCGTAATCGCCATGATCTCAGCCTGAAAAATAGTGTTGTGATCTGGTAGACGGAAGTATTTGCCTCTATTTCGGCTTATGTCGTATAAGCCCATTCCAGTTTGGTCACCAATCTTTGAACCATCTGTATAAAGATCGATTCCGTGGGTGTTTCCCATCCTGATTATCTCATCCCATTCTCCCTCTTCCGGTATAATGGTGATGCAGTTAATATTCTCATATCTCATCGGGATTTTATCACATGTTAATTCTGTAATATTTCCTATCGGTAAGATATCCGTTATTCTTTGGTATCTGGTCTTATGTTCTCTTATAAGCCACTCATCTATTGCCATTAATCTTGTGGCAGCTAAGGCCGCTTCATATTTTACCTGTATCTCAATAGGCCAAATGGATAATATATTCTCAATGGCCATTGTCGATGTGGTCCTCATGGCGCCGCAAATACTAATGCAGCACTGTCTCTGAATCTTTTGAAGAGGTTTTATATTCACCTTCTTCTCTAAGGATGTCCACCACACTAACGAAGCGTACGTAATTGTAGTCCGCAGTACACTCGTATATAGCCAATGTGTCATCCTTGGGCTTAAGCCCCATTTTGAGCCAATCACTCTTCTGCAGAGGGCCCATATTCTTTGAGCTCTCTCCACTTTACATTCAATGTGGTCCTTCCAGGATAGTCTCCAATCAAGTACTATTCCTAGGTATTTGACCTTCTTATCAATCTTAATTGTCTTATTCCGAAAGATGGGATAGCTATGCACCGGTATCTTCCTCTTTCTCGTAAACAAACAGATTTCAGTCTTTTCCGGGTTGACATTGAG
Source organism: Phyto melanocephala (assembly GCA_941918925.1). Taxonomy (NCBI): domain Eukaryota; kingdom Metazoa; phylum Arthropoda; class Insecta; order Diptera; family Rhinophoridae; genus Phyto; species Phyto melanocephala. The sequence continues at coordinate 18,391,632 of OW799235.1, forward strand.
CCCTCGCTCCTTCGCCCAGTTATAGGATATATTCAAAGCCTCCATTGCTCTCATACATAAAGAATTTGGATTCGTCCCCCTGATCAGTATCGCAACATCATCTGCGTAACAGATAGGCTTGAATCCCTCGTTCGATAGAATCCTCAGTAGACTATGTATGGTAGTTACCCATAATAATGGAGATAAAATACCTCCCTGCGGGGTTCCTCGACATACTTTGTCCCTTCTTCTTACTCCATTTGCCTCACAATTTATCCATCTGTTCCTTAACATATTGCTAATCCATGCAATTAAGACATGGCTTAACCCTAAGTTTTCCAAGGAACCGATAAGACTCGAGGTCATTACGTTATTGAAAGCTCCTTCTATGTCTATAAATACGCCCATGGTATACACACCCAGGTCGAAGGATCTCTCTATATGATAAACAACCTCCTGAAGAGCAGTCTCAGTAGATCTGCCCTTGATATAGGCGTGTTGTCCAAATCTCATTGAATCGCCTGGTAATCGTCTTCTGACCATTCCATCGACGATACGCTCCATGGTTTTCAATAAGAATGATGTTAAGCTTATGGGTCTATAAGCTTTTAAATCTGCTTTATAATTTTGTATTGTAAACTACCTTTCAAAGATTCGAAAATCTAATAGATTTTACCATTTTTTATAAAAAAAAAGTTTTGCTGTTCAATCTTGGTAGTTAATATTCATCGATTTATTATTTATCAAAAACATTTATTAGCCGGCTGTCAGCACTTAAATATTAAGTTTTAAAATAAACTGTTATTAATGATTATAAAATAATGGAAAAAGATAATACTTATGCGAAATAAAAAACTTAAAAGTGTATATAATCTTTCAAATGATGGATTAAAATAAGTTTTAACTTAAGTGTACATTTAAATAATAAAAAAATAAATAAAAACTATATACATGGCCAACAGTTAAGGACAGTGTTTCAAAAGTGAAAAAAAATAGTAGACAAATTAAAAAATAAAAATTTTATCCTTAGGGGCTATAGACTAGGGGCCATTATTACAACTTGCCGACAAAATTAATATTAATAAAAGGTGACATTTGCTTACGTGAGCAATAAACTGACCATTTAGTATTTTTCGTTATTACAACCTCCCTGTTAAATAAATTGTATTTTTTGTTAAATATGGTAGCACCAAAGCAAATACCGACTATTTTTAAAAAAATTAATTAGTTCTTTAAAAACAAAGTGGAAACGAGACAAACGAATAGTAAAAAATTCCTTTATACCATAGGAAATATGATAACTTTGAATTTATAAACCTCACGTTAAAAGTTAAAGGTAGAGTGATCTTCCCTTTAACATAACGGATACTTTTAAGTTAAAGTGAAGTTGCTATAACCAAAAACTAGTTATCTGTCCGATAAAATATACTAACTTTAGTTATCGGTAAGCTATAATAATGGCCCTAAGGGTAGTTGCCTTAAGGCCTCGTTACTCTTACGTAAGGGTTGCGTATTCACCAACGTTTTTTTGTTTTTGAGTTTTAGAACTTTGGAAAATGTCCAATATTGTTTCAGTTTATGGCAGAAATAGAAAAAAAAATTATAAACAATTTTTATTAAAAATATCTTAAAAACTTAAAAACGAGCTCTAACATGAGCAAAGTATATGCTATATGGGCCGATAATAAACTTATTTCGGTAGAAATTTTTCACCCAAATTTTTTTTATTTTAAAAAGATTGTTATTGGTAATTCTGAGTTTAAGCCGGTTTTATTTTATAGAAAATATTTTATAATATACTTAGTTATTCGTACTCTGCAATAATATTTATTTGGTTTGGTGCTAATGCCAGATCATCAGTTAACCTTTACCCAAAAATTTTTGAAATAATAATTTAGTAAATTATTTAATAAGAGAAGATTTTATTTTTTGGTGGCCCTTATAAACATTTAGTGTTAACCATGTGTAAGCCAAATGTTAAATAGATAAGAAAAATAAAATAAATTTAAATTGAAAAATTGTTGGTTGGGTTTTTGAAATAGCTTTTTGTAGTTTTTGGTGTTTGAATTCTCATTATATTAATGAGAATTAAGAAATAAAAACTTATAACATTTTTGACTTTTTCAAAAATTCTTTTGGTAAAGGTTTACTGATGATCTGGCATAAGCACCAGTCAAATGCATATAAACCAGCTTAAACCCAACAACCAAACAAAAATTAAAAAATATTTTATTCCTTTCCAGAACCTCTAAACAGGATAGCTTCTATGGGGTTAAAAAAAATCTTAAAATAATATTTTTAAACAAGTTGGGAATAAGATTTATTTTTGTAACAGATTTTTTATAATTATTTTTAATTTTTAAAAGAAAATAAATCGTTATTTATGTTGTTGAAATACCTTTTGCAAATTATTTCCATGATTTTAAAGCGATTAGCATTTTTAATATTAATTAATAACAAATTAATATTTCTACAGTGAAAATTGTTTTAAACATAAGTATCTCTTAAAACTACATCAATAATATAGAAATATATTTAAAAGTAAAAAACACAATAAAACGGCTACTTTAAAAATAATCTTGACAACACTGCCTTTACGTAAAGGGGGAGAGAAATTCAAAGTTTATCAGGTTCACCGTCACGTTTATGAAATAAGACCTATATTACGCATAAGTTCCTTAAGGAAAAGAAAACAGATGAATCGGAACGAGTGTATTTACTTTAGAATAATTAGGACTTAAGAGTTGAAAAGTCTCCCAATCAACATTTAACCCGTTGTTGGCTAAATCAGGGCCTTTAATATTAAGTCATAAACTTTAAATCATATATTCAATTTAAAACGTCAACATTTTGCGGCTGTTTTATCGTTGCAACAAAACACATTTAAATATCCAGCGCTTAATGGTCAATGGTCTTTGTTAGTTATTAATGCAAAAGTATTTAATTAAGAGTCAATAAATCAATTAATTTCAGTTTTCCTCTTTATGGTATGACTTCCTGATCTTATTAAGAGTAATCCAGCAAAAAAAAAAAGACATGCAAAAGAAATAGTGAATGCATTAGTTCAATCCATGACGAAGTGGTTCAATTTAGGTAAAACATGCATGTTTTATATATTTACGTATCATTGGAGAGCATGTGTTTATTTGATAGAGTTAATATAATTCACTTCAGTATAATTAGTGTATAGAACGCATTTCTACATATTAGATGGAAAGAAACCCATGTCTCAGATATTTTTCATGCATTTGAATGTATTTTGAAGAACATTAATAATGGTTAACTATTTTGAAGGATAAGAACTCATGAAAAATATTATTCACATTGAACTAGTTTAAAATTTTTATGCTAGGAAGTTAAAAACAGACTCTACATTTTATTCTATTTGTATAGAGTGCGCCAGAAAGTTATAATTTTTTTGTTTCTATAATTTCTTTTTAGATTACAATGGACAATGGACAAGAGTTATAAAATTTTATTTTTAAAATTAGCCATCAATTATTTTTAAACAAAGAACATCTTGTCGACATTTTAAGGTCAGAATTTTCTACCCTTAAACAATGACTCGTTGCTTAATTCATCTTCACCATCAATATGGCGATGTAAATGATTTGCTCTAACTGGTAGACCACGTTTAATTCTCACCGCGGAAAACGTGTTGACGAAACTTAAGAAACATTTACTAAAAGGCGTTCTACTTAAGTAGGAATGTTTTATGCCTAACCATGGCGCACTAAAAAATATTTACTGTCATTGCCATATAAGGTGCAATTTTTGCAAGAATTTACACCCACAAATCAGCGGCAATATTTAAATTTTGCAATTAAATTTTAACGTCAATAAAATATATTTTATTGAAAATCAGATTGTAAATGATAAAGCTTATTTTTATTTGAACGGTTTTGCTGCTAATAAGCAGAACTATAAATTCTGGGGTCATACAAATCTAAGAACTATTCATCAACGCGTATTACACCCCATTAGGTGTACAGTACAGCAAGGCGTTACATTACAAAATACTATTGAACCTTTCTTGTTTGAAAATAAAGATGGAAGTACTAAAACCATAAATGGAATGGCATCAGTTTATGATTTAACATTTTTTGTCCGGCTTTTGAAAACAGACCGCAGATATGGTTTGAGCAGGATGGAGGTACTGACCGTTGTTCTCAAGATACAGTGGCACTTTCAAGTAAAATTTTGGGAGAACGAGTAACTGCCAGCTACTTAAAAAAAAAACTATAGACCAGCTCTTTCCTGAGTAGCAGACTTTTAGTTTTGGTGTTACTAAAACGAGTGAGTATATTTGAACAACATCGAGACAATCTTTGAATTCAAGTCCAAAATTGTTACACAAATTCGTGTGCTACAACCACAAAATTTTAAAAACGTTATAAAAAATGATCTAAAACGAGACCGTGGAAGCTAAAAAGATTAAGTTACTATTTTTCATATAAATTTCGGTTTTCATATATTGATTTTAAAATCTGAAAATAAAAAAAAAGATATAAAAATAAACGAAAATGTTTTTTTAAACCAAATTTTTTATTTCGTTTATATGTCGTACTACCGGCTCTGGGTTTTTTTTTTAATAAAAAGAAGTATGGGCTTTCCAAAAATATGAAAGAATTAAAATTTGGAAAATAAAGGTAAAAGTTACAATATATTTAATAAAATTAGTCGATAATTAATATTACTCATACGTCACAGATGACGCTTTCTTAAATGTTGTGGTTTTTTATGGGTTTAAAAGCTAATTAAACAACTCTAATGTAATTTTTAATGTTTAAATCATTAAAGTATATGTTTTAAGCATTCCGTTTATTTTTCTTGGCGCGTTTTTACGAGTATTAAGGATGAAATTATCGTATAATCTTCAGATAAAAAATATTTTACCAAAGATATTTTGTCAAAATTCCACAAACATATTATGCAATAATAATGTTAGAAAAATATTTGCTAATATAGTTGTCGTGTTAAAATATTTACGCTTAAATTCATGCCATAGTCTGCCTTATAAAATTGTTATTATTTTCCTTAATTGTAACCACTGTATCACGCTGTTAATTGCATTTAGACAAGCGGCAGTGCTTTTATGAATAATTTCATAATTTTTTATTTCGTTAAAATTTATTCATTTAATCTTCAACTTATGTAAATGTAATTCATTTGAGTAAAGTATTTTTTTCCTATTTATTTCATTTAAGTAAATCTACTTTATTGTTTACGATCAATTACCTTAAGATCTAAATCGCTATTATAATTTTTTTTTTCATTTAGTATTTCAAATGTTTAAGCATAAGACCCCATTATGAGCTCATAAATTAACAAAATATGTACGAACGTGAAAAAAGTTTAATATTTAATAGTTGTAAGTAACATTGGATTGTTTGATTTAAATTGTATATGACGTGGTCGTGGTCGTGGCGTTTTGCGTTGTCTATTAAATATTGCATTTTTGATCTATTAATTTTTTGTGGTCAGTTGCAAGGGGATTTATTAACTGTCAGCTGAGTTTTTTTATATGAATTTTCCTTGATTTGTTTAGTTTTTTTTTGAATTCAGACGAGACTGCTTAAATTGTTTGTATACAAGCATTTAGTGCTTAAATGACGCCAGTTTGTGATTAAGGCTGTTGTTTGTTTTAATCAAAAACGAACTCACATTTGTGATATTATTTTGAAAGTTTGTAAGGAAAATAGGAGGCAGCTATACTGTGTTTTTAGGAACATTTTACTTGTCTACCAGCTGAATTCAGATGCCAAAAATCAAGGTAAAAAGTTGAAAATATAAAAGTAACTGGCAGTTGAATCAAGTCACAAAAATGAATTTATTAAAAATCTTGTTGAAGGACTGGTTTTTTAATCGTATATATCAAGACAATTCATACAAAAGATAGGCAGACAGTCACAGAGAAGCACGATGTACAATTTCTTTAATTCGTTTAAATATTTATTCTGGAATAGAAAATGAGGTTTTTCATTTAGCATTAAACAATTTTTTGATACCAAAACTAAAATAAACTAACCCTTAATAGGAAATTTTAAATTTTATAAGTTTTTGCTGTTTGTGTTTAGTTTTGGGTGTTATAGTGTTTTGGTATATAAAATGAAATTGTCTGGCAAAAAATTTTTAGAACATTTCACTAACCCCCCTTTACCATTTTCTAGGTGTTTTTTACGATTTGTTAGAATAAAGCTTCAAAATGCCATTGTGATGTAGAGTTAGAGGGTTAATATGTTCTACAAAGATATTTGTTGTTTATTTTCTACAAAGTTTATAAGCATATATTACGTCTCTGAAGAAAAGGAAGCATAGTGCTGGGAAACTTTAACTGCTTCTCAAATAAAAATCAAAATTATTCTTTAAAGTGCTAACACACGTATATTTTTTTTGGTCTCTGCTAGTATCAATCTTCCGGACCCCGTAATTTTGGATAAAGTTTGAAAGTGTTGTAGAGTTTATTGCAATTAACTAAGTGTCCTTTTTTAAATATTGAAAGTATTAAATTTGTTAATATTTGTTGTTCTTATGTTCTTTATTATGGGGCTTGCAATTATATTTTCTTTTTAATCAGATTGTGTTATAATTAATTGATTTTTAAAACTTTTCTTTACTGGAAATAAGCAATATGGTAAGAATATCGTTGATCATAGGTAGAAAGGCCCTAACTCAAATAATTGTTAATTTCCAGAAAAAGGCAAAAACGTAATACAAACTGAGTTATCATGTTGTAACTTCTTTTGTAAAATTGCTTTTAAAATTTTTATTTTTGTTACTATTGCACAAACACCCCTTTCCCACTAGGCAAGTCACTTGCGCAAGAGACTCGCGCAAGTCTTGTGTTTATAGACAGAAAGGGTAAGGTCGGGTTAAGAGGAAGAAACTTGCTCATATTTGAGTACACACTTGCCTGTACTCGGCAAGTACCAGCAAGTTTTTGTTGAGAAGCCAAAAACAAAAAAGAAATAAAAACAAACAAGAGTGCTATATTCGGCCATGCCGAATCTTATATACTCTTCACAACGTGTAGTCATGCAACAACAATTGTTTATATCATCATTTATCTCATATGAAATACGTACATACATATAAAAACATATATATATATAAAAACATCCCATTGTTTTATTATAAATTTAGTTTACTTATGTGCTTAAAAAAAATAAATTAAAAGAAAAATTTAAAATAAAACAATAAAGACTTGAATAATATATAAAATAAAAAAATTTTTTTTTTTGGCTCACTCTAACCAGTATACCACGTTTGTATGTATGTGTAGATAATTGATAATTGTAGAAATTTCAAACGGAATGACAAACATATATATATATACCCTTTTTCACTGTGTGAAGAGTATAATAAGTAAAATATAACGAAACTTGGGCAAGTCAATTGCTGAGTCTGAACGTGGAAGCAAGTTCAAAGAAAAATAAAAGAAAATAAAAAAGTAACTTGCGCAAGTGACTTGCCTAGTCAGAAAGGCGTGTAAGTGTTTGCGTTGAGATATATTTGTGTGAAATGTATTGGAATCATTGAAAAATCGTGAAAAATATGAGTTAGCGCCTTTCTAAATACTTATGATCATCGCTATGGAGGTATATCATTCCGTTTATATTTTCTATAATACTTTAAAATTGTCCATCTGTCCGTTTGTCCGTTACTACCACTGTTTCGGGATTTTGAAAGACTTTTGATAAAGAAATTTTTAACAAAATATCAATAATTATTTGATCTTTTTCCATAGCTGTAAAAGAAACGCTTTATAGTTACAAGTTATTTTCAATTTGCATACCCTTCACACAATAGTGTTGGTCACATTAAGAAAGGATATAATTCAAATAATTGCAAGTTTACAGGAGAAGGTGAGAACTTAACAGAAACTGTATCATCATAATGTAACTTCCTTACAAATTTGCCTGTAAAACTGTTATATTTTGATATTTTAAAAGTGTGTCACAGATATTGCACAATGTATTTGTCGTTCGTTTAAAATAACCAACGTACATAAATTATAGTCCAAGACTAATAAGGTCCATACACAACACCATAATAATTGTGCAATCAAGTGATTGTGCCAGCTTATTGACCGTGTATGAGATTGTGGCGAGATTGTACCAGCTGATGGTGCTTTATCAAAAATAGTTTCATATTTTTTTGATTGTACCAGCATGATTTAGTCGTGTGTTGTAAAGTTTGCTCATAAAAGTTAAATCGTCAAGGCACAAACATGAAAAAATACAACATTTTAAATACGAATGCCAATTCATAGACATTTCTTCAGCCAAACATGTTTTTTTTGCTCCTTATTCGTTTTCGTTTTAAGATAATAGCAATAATAAGTGTAGCACACATTTTTTCGTTATTCATTATAAACTTTTCCACACAATTTTTGGGTAAAAATGAATTTTGTACGACCAAGCTTAATTGCACAATCACTTGATTGTACAAATATTATGGTGTTGTGTATGGGCCCTATAAATTGTATATTGTAAAGAACTTGTCACGTAAGATTTTTTGATAACTTTAACGATTATATTTCAATACAAGATGCTTAAAGTAACGTTTGTAATCAAATTGATTAACGGAGATATATGCTCTAGTTTTCTGCTATGCAACTCATCCTTCAATATTCCATCTCATCCAACTATAAATTTCTACCCATTGCACTTTTTGCATTGCAATTTTTTCGTCAAATTTATGCTAATGATAATCCTTTTAGAATAATTTGTAGCGATTTTAGTAATATTTATCATTTAATTGACTTTTTTTTAAGTGTTAATATTATTAAGAGTAATATCATATTGTTCTTAAATTCGTAATTGCAATATATTTCTGCATTTTTTTAATAGTCTGTAAGGACTTATACCATAGACTAACTTAAATAAATAAAATAAAAATAAATAAGACTTTGACCGCGCGTTCAGCCAGATTGTTTCTTCCTTTGAAAAAGGCGACAAGCTATTATAAATCTGCTCAGTGAGTGAATAAGATGTAAAAGCATTACAAATCTCTTTTTATTTTAAAATACAAGAGAACGTAGCCACTGGAATAGTAACAGAAATATATGTTTTTATAACAGAGCCTTTAACTTATAAGATTTGCCGGAAAAAATTCAAAATTCCATATGTAAGACACACTAAAGAGTTGACGCCAAAACAATAATATAGAAGCAACCTTAGGGATAGAAAAGCTAGCTTCGATCGTACGTTCAACCCAAGGCATATTCATATAGGTATATGCAACGACGAATTGATGCAACAAATAAACTTTTGAGGGGATGTTTTATGTTAAGGCCAATTCGTATGTCAGGGTTGGAAAATTTTTTATGACATATTGAATATGATAAAATTTTATTAAAAAAAGGATATACATTTTTGAAACACATTATTAGTGACGCAAAAGCATTAAATATACATACATTTAGGACATTATTATTAAATAAGTACATTTGAGTTAATTGTTTTATACCGAAGCCAAAATCACATTTAGCTTCCCTGCATTAATAAATGAAATTAAGCCAAATTCAACCAATTTTGACAAAAAGTTTCCCTCTCAGCTGTGCCGTTAATTTCACCTGTATAAATTTGCCTTAGTTTAACTTATCAAGACAAAATATTTTTGAATGAATTGATTATTATCTGAGTAAATATATATATTTTTTAATATTAAAAAATCTTTACGTCTTCTACTAATTTGCGAGATTCACCCGCATTTTTAACCTTAAAAACAATGTCCTATTAGTACGTTCAGCGTGCCCGTTTGCTCGGGGTGTTCGAACAGCATTTTGAAAAATTTTGATGTGATAATTTTTCCCCGGTTAAATACGATATTAATGATTAAGTATTGACCGAAATCGGAGCAGCAAATGCGGGCGAATCTCGCAAATTAGAGGCGAAATATAAAGGTCCGTATTTTATTATGTTATCACTGATTTGTCTGGTTCTACTAGAAAAAAACGACATTATTCAGGTGACAAATTAAAACCGTGGTGTAGTTTTGACAAAAATAATGATGAAAATGCTTTAAGGGAAGATGAAGAATTACACCATAGCCGTAGTGAGGTCATTCCGGATGTACAGGAAAGGCCGACTGTAAGAAACACTAAAGAGTTGGCGAAAATAAAAACATAGAAGTAACCTGAGGGATAGAAAAGCTAGCTTAAATCGTATGATCAACCGATCAAGAGAAAATTTGAGTTTGCTAAATGAATGAATTGATCGTTATCTGAGTAAACATACTTTTTGTTTTAAAAAAGAAATTAAAGACCTTTGCGTCTTTTGCATACAACACTACTTATTCGGGTATGATGGTTGTAAGCTTAATGAAAAATTTCTGTTTGTAGACATTAAGGTTAATTTAATCTTAATTGATGATATTAGCACAAGTGTACGTTGGGTTTTATTTTTTTTGCTAAAATTAAACATTTTGCTTTTATCTAAAGAATGTTGCATTATTTGCTTAAAAACAGATAAGGAAGTGTTTCTAAAAACTACTTGACTATAACATTTGCAAAAAGGGGAGATTAAAAACACAAAGAAATTATGTGCAAAAATAATAAAAAACAAACAAGTGGGTGATATGAAATGAAATATTTAGAAATTAATAATTCTAAAAGTATGAAAAGAATTTGGGTGGCGAATAAAAAATACAATTAGAAATTTATGAGTTGGAAAATAAAAATCTTCATCAATAGAAATTTTAAATACAAATCGAATTATTTAAAATTTAGAAAAAGGTAAAACTCTTATATGAAACAAGTGAGTGCTTTTAAAGCACTCAGGAATTTGTTTTTTTTTATAATAAAATTTTTGAATATAACACGTAATTTATTGCATGTTTTTATTATTTATTTATTTTCATTAGAATATAATTCGTAAATTAATCGAGGTGAGTAAGAAAGACCATTTGCCCCTTGTAGTGAAACGGACCAGAGTCTCTGTCAGGAATCGAACCCGCAACAATCAGATTAGCAGACCAGTAAACTACTTAGTAGTTCACCGTGGCACCCGTGTATGTTTTTTAACGGTTGTTACAAAATAAAAAAAAAAAAATAATAATAAAATACTAATGGCCGCATTCATAAAAAATATTTAAGGTTTATGAAAGGCTGATTTGACAGATGTTGCACAGAAATTTGTCAAAATCAAATCCAATAAACCTAAAATATTTTTTATGAATACGGCAGTAAAACTTTAATTAATTTTATTTGCCAAAAAAAAAAAAATATTGAAAGCAGAACAAAGCAAACTATATTTTCAAGACTTTTAAATCAATTGTGTAAAAGCATTTATTCTAAATAAATAAATAAATAATGCAACATTATGCAGTTCATTAATATATTCTTGTAAACTCATGATCTCCAATGATACGCTAATGTTAAAATCATAAGTGTTTTCACCTAAATTTAATCACTTTAACACCACACTCGAAGAAAAAACATGGCTGTGGTAATCATAATCGAAGAGCAACATACTATGATTGAATTGTATGGTTGTGGTCAAAACATATAATGGTTACCAATTATCATTATTATATTTAATTAAAGTATCGTTATTATTATGTTTAACTAAAGAATAGTTAAAATCAAATTATGGTTTAAAAAAGAATCATAGCATGATTGATTGATTGTTTGTTACTAGCAAAGCCCGGCGCGCGTTGGTATTCCCCTTAATAAATAAAAATGCGTTCTGAGTTTTAATTGAATATCAAGTGCAAGAAGCTAAAAATTATCTTTTTTTATGGGAATGGCACTGCCCACTTTTCTACTCACAAAACTGTTTAGTCATAACAGCTCAATACGTGTGTGCAAAGTTTCAGAAAAGTCGGTCCAGTGCAAGAACCATAAAATTATACCTTTTTTTATGGGCGTGGCCCTGCCCATTTTTATAATCACGAAATTATATAGTCATGAAAGCTCAATGTGTGTGCACAGTTTCATAAAAATCGATCTAGTAAATTATAACTTATTTTTTATGGGCGTGGCCCTGCCCACTTTTATAATCACGAAATTGTGTGCTAATAAGAGTTCAATACGTGTGCAAAGTTTCAGAGAAATCGGTCCAGTGCAAGAACCGTAAAATTATAACTTTTTTATGGGCGTGGCCCTGCCCACTTTTGTAATCACGAAATTATATAGTCACAATATGTGTGTGCAAAATTTAAGAAAAATGGATTTAGTGCAAGTAGCTAAAAATTATAACTTATTTTTTATGGGCATGGCCCAGCCCACTTTTATACTCACGAAATCGTATATTCATGAGAGTTCAATATGTGTGCAAAGTTTCAGAGAAATCAGTCAAGTGCAAGTAGATAAAAATTATAATTAATTTCTTATGGGCATGGCACTGCCCACCTTTTAACACCCATAAACACTTTCTGGAATGTGTACAACAACTTGCCAAAGTTTGGGTCCGATCGGTTTTACAGTTTCGGAGTCTATAGCTAACTTACATACACACAGAGTTTCACTATTATATAAACAGATTTTTAATGCTTTTGAATATAATGGTATTTTTTACACATTAATTTTTTCAAATCATACTGGTTTTAAATTAAAATTTTTACGAAAAGTAAATATCAAATACAATTCAAACAAACTCTTAAAATAAAATACAAAAAACTATTTCTTGATTTCGACAACCACATATTGTTTTAGAGAATATAACATGATCGTCTTAATCATTTCGTAACCATGGTTTTTCTTTGCGTGCAGTTGAACCCCTGCAAAACCACTGTATTGTCATTGATTTTTTTGCTGGGTTATTAAAGATTATCACTACGTATACTTAATACTAATTTTTGACTTTTATTTCAATTTTCCTTTTATCTTCTAAATCCGTGATTACTTAAAAAATTTTACATTATTATTGCATACCGCTGACTTAATGCTAAACATTTGAAGTCATGTTGGCTTAAATCAAAATAATAAATTATTTATACAAGTTATTTATGCCAACATCAATTTTCCTTTATGTTTTTTTTTAGCCAAGACTCCCCCATATTTTTATTCTTGGTTTAATAACAAGTTATTGTTACTTTACAACCTTAGGGTGAATATTTGTTTATAGAATGAAAAAATAAAAAAGCAAAAATAATGCAAAGGAGTTGCAAATAATAAATACATTTATCAAGCAAATACATTTCTCTTCTTTAATATTGAAACAAACAAGCAAAAATATAAATGTGTAGGCAGAGTGGAAGATGAAAACGAAACGTCAGCAAGAGGAAGATGAGCTGAAAAGTAAACACACATGGTGCTTTTGTTATAATCGTGAATGGTGGTAACATTGGTTACACCAGAGTCACAGAAGGCCATATTCGGAATTTTAATATTTTTACAAAATATTTTAATTACATTATTTGTTTGTGTTAATTTTATATGAATGAATTCCACGAAGTATTCCGCATATTACTTTTGAAAAACATGTTTCAACGTATTTTATATTTTGTGTTATACTTTATTAACGATAGTTATTTCATTGTGCTACAGTTTCTAGTACTACAGAAGTCAGTAATTTTGTTTGTAAATAAAACTAAGGATTGCATAATATCGCGCCCTTTGGAAATACAAAAGTTTTTAATTAATTATCACCAGACTTAAGCTGGTGTTATGTACCATGCATGCTATCAATTTATACGTTTTATGCATCTTTTAAAAAGTAGAATCAGTGTAATTGTATGTGACAAGTTACACGGCAAAACGCAAAGAATTCATATACATACTTATCAACGCAGCAAACTAGGTTAACTTTCTACTTTTGTATCTTTCGCATAAAAGGTGAAAAAATGTCAGCTGTTCTTGATAGCCATGGATGACAAATAATATATTCTTCGTCAATGCTATCGATAAACCTGTTTGTGTGGTGGATATATTTTTTCTATTTTTTTGTGTTAAAAAATGTTTTTAGAAAAAGAAAAAGTGGTCGAAATAAAGTTTACATTTACTTTTAAGAAAAAAATATATAAAAACTAATTTCAAACACTATTTTTTTATTATCAAAATTTTTATTATATTTATCGATAAGGCCCCTTTCGCATTAGGCAACTATAATTGCGCAATTCTTGTGTTTGTTGGTGTGAGAGGAAAGGTCGGTGTGAAGGGGAAAGAATTGCCGAGATTTGAGTACAGACTTGCTTGTACTTGGCAATTCTGCTTCTGCTGTCATTCTTGTCTTGGAATATTTATTTGTTTTTGACATTGTCTTTTATGTCTTCTTCGGTGTGTTGTGTAATTTTGTGTGTGTGAAAATTTTATTTGTTTATAAGTGAATCAAATATTTAAAAATGATGAGAAATTTGAAGAAACTGGAAGAAATTGAGCAACCAAGTTGCTCAATGTGAACATAAAAGCAGGTTCAAAAGAAAATAAATAAAAATAAAATTATACTTGCGCAATTATAGTTGCCTAATGCGAAAGGGGCCTAACTGTTATGTGTTGCGTGTCATCTCTGTTTGTTTATTATTAAAAGAAAACAAGATTTAAAAAAACACTCACTTTGTGTTTCAAATACAAGAAACGCACTAAAAGTCGTCTCGTGCTATTTTCGAGCTCTTCCTGGGCCCTTGTAGCACAAAGTATCATGTACATAAACTCATCCAATTCCATAAACTCTTTTCAAATATCAATTTCACTTTGCATTTTGGCAAAATTGTTTTTAGTTGATAAAAATATAAACACAATAGCTGATTTAAACAAAAAAGTTTATGTATAAAACGTGTTGTATGCAACTTGAGTTAAGAAACGTATAAAATTGTGAAAAAGTATCAAACGCAATAACGCATGAGCGGATGGTATTCATGTAACTCCAGCTTTAATATTAATAATATGCAATTATTTTCTACTTTAAAGAGTGCTAGCGCCCTGGTGTTGTTGCCGGTATGGGGGATATATAATCCTGACCCAAACCTTGGGTGTACGGAGCAATATTTAAGAGGGCTTTAAGAGTTTAAAGCATATGTGTGAGGCTGACAAGAGAACGACTGCGTACCATGAACAACTGTTCTAGACGGGTTTCCGGTGAGGTCTCTTTGAAGAATACGTGGTGGCTGTGAAAAGTAGATTTGGTGGTGTATACTGATACCAGTTAGTGTCACTTTTTAATCTTAAGAAATGCCGTCCTTGATTCCAACAGCAACTATTTATTGATAATAACTTTGTTGGCCTTTAGCAGGGAGACGACTACAGTTGTCACTTGGGTTTGAGTTGAATTTCCATATATCCCTGACACGTTACCACTACTCTACCTTGAATGGTATCAATATCCATTTCACAATATCACATAAAAGGACGAGTCTATCACTCTAATATTCACATGATGGAGACTCATTAAGTCATGCAGGCAGTTTCCTCTAGATATAAGAATATAATCCCTATAAGGTAGTATTAATATTAGTATTGCATCTTCTTAAACATTTCTACCTTCCAGTCGTTATTAAAAAAATATTCTGTCTTTCTTCTGCTCTCTCAAAATAAAGTAACTAATTCCAACATAAAACGCGTCACAAAATCACGTTTGAAGATTATAGGAATACCGTGATGTGGTGTTGCCTTATTATTCGCGTAGCAAGAATGAAGACCTCCAATTAAATAGGGGAATAAGGAAATCATCACCAAACCGCTTTTTTTTGATTTAAGCCCCAATTTATAGAACATATTTATGAAATTTATGTCATTTGTATCAATGTCTATTATTCTTTGAGAAGGAATATGAGTAGAGCCAGCATATATATTCTTCGAATAGTTAAGCGGCTTTAAAAGCGCTTATGGCATATAATGTCAGATTGGGTTGTATTGATTTGAATGTATTGATGTTCTAAACCACCTTGACATTTACAAATGTGTTACAGTGCTTTGGATTACGCATCACGAGGTCATTTTTGTAATGAACGTGCGTGACCCTTTTGAAAACTGCAAACAAACCGTCTAATGATTGGCCCGGAGTCTTTTTGTTGTGTATTTAGATTCTGCATTAAGGGTGAACTGTCTGTCAGACATCTTTGATGCTAAGTTTAGTTTTTACTGGCAATTACCTCAGAGTTAACGTCAGGCTTAGAGATTTGTATTCTTCCCAAGCACCAAATTCGAAGGACTTATGTCCCTGGACAGGAATAACCTGATAGTACCCTCATCAGGTTTTCTAATTGGACATAACAATCTCAGATACCATTTAAATAAAACTGGCAGGTCGAATGTAGTAACTTGCTGGTTATACGATATAAATGAAAAGACCGCAGATCACGTCCCCTGCAGTTGCAGTACTTTGCACAAGCACATTACGTTTTCTAGACTGAAGTGTTATTACGCATATTGGCATTTGAAATTCTTTGCATAATAAGGTATTAGATTTCACTATAAGCCTATAGGCAAGCTAGCGGCTGCATCCATCAGTCTTTATATATTTGCAGTTAATCGTCAGATATATGTTCTTAATTTATTTTTTTGCAATGTTGCAACAATAATGAATAGAAGATTCAGAAAATGCGTTATTTTTTTAATACTGTGACGACATTGGCCTACAGCTGTATACTTGTATGTTGTATTGGTATTGGCATACCTCCAAAAAAACAATAAAAATATAAATTATCAAAAAATAATAAAGAAAATTTTTTGGCTCAGCTGGGAATTGATGCCACGTTCACTCTAACCGGTATACTACCAGCGTCGTATTGATTGTCTTTTTCTGTGTATGTATGTTCACTATTTTATAAAATTCTAGAGAAAAATTTAGGGAACTTTTTTCAAAAAAGCGAGAAATATAAAATGATATACTTACTTATCCAGAAATGTGTGAAATGTAGACTATTATAGTTCGATGCAAAAGTGCCACTGACATTTAATTCAATTCGCCGCGTTAAGGGCTTAGAAGTTAAGTTATGATATTTCGGGGCAGATCGGAGCGATCTAAGGTAAAACAGACTATATTTAATAAAGGATTAGTGCCAACACATTAAGACTTAACAGCTACTGAACAGAGACACAGTATCAGTTTTGAGTTGGTAATCATATAACTTGGGTATGTTATTAAAGCTTTGTTTTAAACATGGCTTTAGTCCCCTAAGATAAATAGCGATCAAAGTAGCTTTCGGACACAACATATATATTAATGAAAAATGCGGGTTTAAAAAAAGATATCAGGATTACATGGAAATTGTTTTCAACTGCAAAAAAGGGTAACTGATAACACAGTTATCTGTTTCTGAAGTCCTCTATGCATGTAGTTGCAACATTTTTTTTTTTCAATTCTTCTATTCAACAGTAAATTATTGTTTGTTTTTACTGCTTGTGACTTTAAATAAGGTTGTATTTTATTTTCCCTTTGTTTTCCCTTTTTTGTTTTCTGTAAGCATTTCAACTCTGTTATAAGTTTGTCTTATGTGTATGACAGCTGCATAATTATGATTTACTGGAAAACACAATACATATGAAAAGCATAACTTGTTTACCTTTAGAAAAATATGAAGATATTACAAATAATGATTTGTTTATTTATATAAAAATATCAATTTATTTAAAACAAATCAATGAATGAAGTAAAATAAATTAAAATATTATTTAAATTACTTTTTTTAAGAGAAAAAATTTTAAATCATAGAATAAAGACATTTAAACAGTGCGTATGATTGATATTTATTTAAAAGTTGATTACATAAATGGAAAATAAAATAATAAGTGGTAGAGGTGGAGAAGATAGGATACAAGAAAGATACTTCTTAAAATTTAATTTTATAAAGAAGAAATGCTGCAAAGCTGTGTAAAAATATAAGAGTTGTTTGCTATCATACTGTGAAGATTTAACACATTTTTTGAAGACAATATTTCCCAGCAAAAAACTCTATGACAAAAAAGTGAATTTGCAGGAGTTCAACTGATGACGAAGTGATTAAATTTAAGTGAAAGCACTAATGATTTTAAAATTAGCGTGTAATTGGAGATCATGTGTTGACATGAATATTTTAATGAGTTCCACTTCATTCTGATAAGTACATAGAACTCATGAATGTTTGATGAAAAGCACCGGATGTTTCATGAGCTGAATTTGTTTGTTCACATGAATTGCATAAGATATTCTACATGATGTTGCATTCATTTTTAAACACATCATTTATGACAAATCGCTTCGCATTTAGGCAGTCAAAAATTATTGTTATTGAATTATTGCTTTTACACAATTAATTTCTTCCAGTAAGAGGCTTATATAAACAAAAAGTTTTAACATACGTTTTCAGAACAATTAGAGGAGGAGGTGTCCGTGGTTCCAGGCAGTTTACTCAAAATATTTTACACACTCGAAGAAATACTAGACAAGCTTTAAACTTAAATACTGTTAGATGTCGTTTAGATTTAACAAAACAACGCATTGCTTATGTTGGACCAAGTGAGTATAATGAATTGTCAATCAATATTCGTAATATACAAGCTTTATCTACATTCAAAAAATCCATTAAAGATCTTTTACCTCGTAATGGTGAAACACTTCTAGTATAAAATATTATTTTATTACTATTTTTTCCCTTTTTTTTCCTTTTCCTAAGTCTAAATTTATTGTATATATGTATTGTAAATTTTAAAAATAGATTTTAGAAATCTTCTATATGTAATATCGACATAGTTGCCTTTTAGCCTCTACGAAGCCTTAATGGCGCTGAGGCGTTAAACTTATTATTGTATAAATATTATATTGAATAAAAGAAAAAAAAAAAATTATAAGTCTTTAAACTGTAATTCGCTTTGCACTACTGCCAAGTTTTTTTTGTTGGGTTATTTATTTATTTCTTGCTTGAGTTCATTTTTATTTTGAATTTTTCTATACGAAAAGATTAAATTTTTTTAAAATTAACTTGGTTTTACACATTTAACATAAACTCTTTTTTTAAATAAATACTGGGGTTAAAATTATATTTTTTTAAGGTATATTTTTACGACAATTGAGCATAGCTTTAGGTTTTAAGCTTTTTAAAATTTCTCTTTTTAAACCTTTATTTAAAAATGAAGAATTAAATTTAAATAAAATTTTAAACACGACGTATGAGTAATATTAATTGAAAAGTGAAATTATTTATTTCGCGATATCTGGAAAATGAAAGCCATACAAGAGAAAATTTAACAGAAGAGTTAAAGCAGAGATTTGGAGATTTGTTTATTTTCTAGTATTTAGCAGAAATTTTATAGCAGTATTCAATTGTTAGAAGTTTGTTTACAGTTTAACCTGCGGCTTAACAATACCGAACCGGTTGAGCAATTTCAATACGTTTCCTTATTAACTTTACGCTGATGCATAGGAAATTTTGACTCACTGAACATGTTCTTTGATTTTTGCAAAAATTATTAAATTTTTGATATTTTTTAAGGATTTTTTTTATTTATTTTAATTTTGTTGGAAAGTTGCAAATGATGTACATAAAGGCATAGGATAGGAGGGAGACTAAAAACATAAATTTGTTTAAAAATTTTATGCAATTATTATTATAAGTTTGGGTGCCCCGGTGAGCTAGTGTGCTGGTCTGCTAGTCTGGGGGTTGCAGGTTCGTTTCCCGCCAGAGACTCTGGACTTTTCAGCTTCTCTTTTCTATTATATTCTATTCTTACTTTTCTTTTCTAATATCATAAAGGGATCAGTATAATGGTGAGCTGCACAACAGCTGTCTATTCTACCTAACCTATTACAAGTTTTAAAATTTTTTTTTAATTTTTTTTTTATTCTTTGTATGATTATTTGAATTCAGTAAGAAAAACTAAAAAAATATTATTATTATTATTATTATTATTATTATTATTATTATTATCATTATTTACATGACACGCTGTCCACACTGTGTCACAGTGAAATAACTACAAGTAATAAAACTTACACATTGCATGCTATATGATTGATAGCTGTTCTATTTTCAAGGTTTGAATGTGAAAATAACAAACGTTTTTTTTATTTTATACAATAAATTTAATTATAATCTGTCGTCGCTTATATCTAAATAACTAAAGTATTTCTTTTATTTATTTTTGCTTTATTTGTATTGTAAATTTACATTTAAAAAGGGGTGAATTATACTGCAAAAAAGACAGTTGGTAAATATTTGAAATTATAAAAATTAACTGTGACTATAAATTAACAAAGATGTAACAGAAGATAAACGGTGGTATGTAACGTACAACCTGTAGTTTAAAGCAACGTTACAAATGTGATATTTACAAAATGTGACTGTATTAATAATAAAGTAGAGAATAATTGGTCTATGAAAATTAACTAATATAAATTTTTTTTAAATCCGAGGAATTATCCAGGCATTACAAGGTGTTTTCTGCATTCCTTAGCAGCTAAAATTAAGCCGTAAGACTAAATGAACAAATTATTAAACCTTCATGATGTAATATTACATCATATGATGAATATGATTTAAAAAGGTATATATTTGTTTTACACTACACTGACACAAAAAACAGCATTATAATTACATTGCGCTAGTTCTAATCATTATCCAGACTTTAATAAAACATTAATTTTAAACAAAGAAAACAATTGCAGACGTAGAAATATGTTAGAAATGTTACAAATTATTAAAGTACCACCTACATAGAGAATTAATTATAAGACTGATACTGCAAATGTTGCCCAAAATTATATATTATTAGTTAATAAGATCTGAAAACGGTAGTCTAATAGTATTAGTTATTTTTGTAAATTGTTACCATAAATATGTGAATGAATTATTTTTGTTTGTTTGTTTGTATATTTCAAAAATTTTTTATATTGAAAAAATATGTTCCCGCCTTTTTACAAAATAGTTTTTATACCCTTCACACAGTGAAAAAGGGTATATATAGGTTTGTCATTCCGTGTGAAATTTCTACAATTTTCATTTCCGACCCCATAAAGTATATATTTTCTGAAAGCTTATGAATAGGGGAGTCGATTAAGCTCTGTCAGTCTGTCCGTCTGTCCGTGTGTATGTTGAAATCAACTTTTTGAAGCCCCTCGACATCGCTTGGACCCGGGTGAGGTATTAAAATATCAGAAAGATTCGGGAGTAGGTCGGTATTGAAAATCAGAAACATCGTTACATAAACAACTGAGATATGAGCAAAAACCCACGACCGCCTCGATTTTTTTTCACAAAAACAACATTACAACAAGTAACAGTGCTATAATCGGCCGTACCGAATCTTATATACCCTTCACAACGTGTAGTCATGCAATAACAATTGTTTGTATCACCATTCATCTCATATAAAATACGGCCGAATATAGCGCTCTTACTTGTTCAATTTGAGATTGTTTTGAATTGGTTTTTTGTTTTTATAAAATTTGTATACATATTACCCTGAAGAAGCTACCCATTATTTTACCACTAAAATTAAAATTTTTTAGCCATAGAATAATTTGCTACTATTTGTAGATAAAATATGCCTCTAGAGATATTCGTGAAGAAATTTTTTAATAAAGCGTGCCCCAATCGGTAAAGTTATATGAAAAAGTTTTTTTTTTTTAAAATATATATTCCACAAATTTAGAAAGGAAAATAAATTTTTTTCAGCTTCTAGACAACCGATTAAATTATGGTATCATCTGAAAGTACTTTACTTTTGCAATAAAGGCACTATAAAAAAAAGTAAAATTCATGTTAGCTGCCACTACAAAATGGCGGATAATAAATTTGTATGTGGGTCAAATCTGTTATTTTAAAACGTAACTTCTTGAACCTCCTCGATATTGGTATCAAATGAAACGGCTTGACCAATAGAATACCGCAAAATCAAGGATGGCGTCGGAAATAATAAGGAAAAATGGCGTATAACATGAAATTAAGGTTAAGCTACGATGTGTGATTATATTTATGTACATGATGGTGAATAGTATTATCAGATTCAGCGCGGCCGAATAATATAATATACAAATCACTTGCATATGTATAAAGCACTCTTTCCAACATACAATATCAATTAGTCGTTATATGTTTGATTTAAAGTTTAAAAGATAATGTCGCCAGCTGACTACATTTTATTTGAAACAAAGAGAAATAAGAGAAAATTAAATAAAATACTTGTCATTATTAAATAAGATCTGCAAATTACTGCACAAAAATGTCGCTTTAAAAACAATAATTTACAAACCAGAAGGCAAAGGTAAGTAACTTACTTCATTCTAGGCGGAAAATTTTAAAATTTCTAACGTCTTATGTTATGAAACTGGCCTTTATTTGTGTGGTGGATAAGCTGTTGTAGTGACCTTCCGTAGGAGTGTGCACCTAGCTGGTTATCGGCTGCTTCAGCCAGTCGAGGGTTCGTATTATTTACGGTTGGTCAATCCCATTGGCCAGTCACAACTAGAAAAATAACGTGCACACAAGTAGAAATATTTGATTCAACACCATTAAACTACAAAACGGACTTGTTTTCGGGAAATTGTTAGCCAGCAGTCCCAAATTTTATGTCTGCTCTATACCCTTCCCTTACCATGTCTTTTAAGGTATTATTTAAGACCCACAGAATGAATCAGGACAACTGAGTTTTCAAATAGTTTCGAATTACAAAATTTTATTTACAAAGTCATAATATTATTCAGATGACCTATTAACGAAAATATAGTTTTGCATATACATGTGAATGTATATGTTCTTGTATATCAAAAAAATTATATTATATACATACATATGTTTACAAACTCGGTGTCAATGTAAGAAAATTTATTCCATTTTTAAAATTCATTAATAAAAAGTAATTTTGAAGCGAAAAAAAATAGAAATATCGAGAATCAGTAATCCAAACAAATCACAAACATATGTATATGAATATGTACTTATAAATATATTTATATATATGTGTATATGTAAATTAGTATATGAATAAGCAAACTAATTGGTCTGAGACAA
This sequence comes from Phyto melanocephala, assembly GCA_941918925.1. Lineage (NCBI taxonomy): Eukaryota > Metazoa > Arthropoda > Insecta > Diptera > Rhinophoridae > Phyto > Phyto melanocephala. The sequence goes on from OW799235.1 coordinate 18,414,477, forward strand.
CAAAATAAAATAAATGTAATTCACAATAAGAAGGTGGTGAGAATAAATGACAAAATTAAATACAAAGTAAATCAGACCAATTATAAATAAATGAAATGTAACGAAAAGTAATAAAAAAATAAACAACGACAACCACTTACATACTTCCAAATATTATTTTCTCCCCGCTTCTCATCTCCGGATCGAAGACCTTCTTCTCCTGTGATGAAGTGCTTTGATTGGGATTTTAGAATTACAAATTTAAACTAATTATAAAAGATCACTATGTTCAACATATAAATAAACTTAAATTAACTGGCGATATTTTGTTTACAATTTGCAGTAATTTTAAATATTTTATTTTAATGTAACTATGTACATATATACACTTTTATAAAATTTTTGTTTCTCGTTAATATGTTCACACACTTGTTTGCTTCTTTTTGTTACTTCTTAACAACTGAATCGCGGTTATTTTGACAATGTCAAATTAACCTTGTTACGAGAGTGACAAAAAAACAAAGAAGTGTGACACAGATGTACATATGTATATATAAAGAAAAATAATAAGGAAAGTTAGGATTAGAAGTAATTCAATATAAAATGAGCAACAAAAAAAATATAGTTTTGTCAATGAAAATACAAAAAAAGTTAATCTATAAGCCAGAGTTGGGGATATTTTTTTTATATTGGATATTTACACTAAAAATAGGTTTTTATATCTTTAACTTAAAAAATTATATAAATCTAGTTTACATAATCAAAGTATTAGAGATAATACATTGAATTATTAACACAAGTTTGGCCGACAATAAGATTTTAGCGCTTTGACAAACAAAAATTACATACACTAAAATATATTTTTATAATTAAACGTTGGAAGAGTTAATTTTAAGTATTTAGTAATAGGGCAACTTAAATAAGGTCGTATTAAATTAATCGAGGCGCGCTGGCCTGACACAATTTTAATAAAACCACCTACACCACACTTTGCACTCCTATAGGATTTTCTTTTATTACTTTCCCAAAGAAACTTAAGATGGGTGGCCCAATTAAATTCTTTGATCAATGGTTGGGGTTATGTAACAATAATTTATTGAAAATAAAGAAATGCTGTAGATATCAGGGCTTTAAGGTTAGAATACAATTTGTAAGCCACAAATTCTCCAAACGTTCTGCAATAGAGATTATTTCCTTTTCACTTGTCGAAAATAGAGTTTAATATTAAGTTATAAATACCTTTTAATATGTGTCGTCTTTGATACTTTACTATTTCAAATATAAACCACAAATTAATTTATTTTTGCACATGGAAACTATGTCACAACTTTACTATCCAACATTTGATACTTAAATGCCGGAAATGACATAAACTTTCTAGATTTCACATGGTTTAATTGACAAGTATAAAACTTATCAATTAACTAATGAAATTGTCAGAAATGATTAAGAGAGGCGAGCTCACACTGTAAATCAGAGTTCGGAAAGTAATTTGTTTATTTTTGCTTTATGAGTAATCGAATAAAAATAACAAGAATATCATCTTCTGACAATTCAAAAAAATTAAAGCTAAAAGAGACACAAAATTTAAAAGATTTAAAAAAAAATCTTCAACACAGCACACTTAACAGAATTCCAAGGAACAATTTCCAAAAAATAAAATAAAAGGTCAAATGGACTTAATTAAAAAAAATGGTGATTTAAATTTTCATAACCGGGTTTGTATACACAATTATATTTTTCAAAAGAAAAGACTATCTTGTATATCAATCGCTAAATTATATATATACTTTTAAATATTTTTTCCTTTCGTTCGAAATATTGGAAACTAAATTTAAACTACGGATTTTCTTTAGACAAATAAACTTTTTATCTATTAGAAGAACTGCACTGCATATGAAATGCCCCCTTTTTTATTATAACAAACATGATTGCCAAAAACTGTTGGATGATAAAGGGTGCATAGATTTAAGAAATACGCCACAGATTTATTGCGAACAAAAATATTTTAAAAAAATATAAAATATCAAATATAGAAGGCATAAATTTAAATTGATACCCCGTTGCCAATAGCATGCGAAATGGTGGCGTATGATTGATATTAATACAGAGTTTAAAAGGAAAAATGTTAAAATACCTTAAGATCTGTGAGCATTAACAGGGAGGAGTTACCGAGCAATAAAACAAAACAAGTTTAAGACTTTAAATATTAAAAAATATATATTAAAAATATGCAGTTTTGTCAAAAGAAATTGATATGAAAAAAAAAATTGTTTTTTTAAACTAAAAGTAATTTGAAAACTTTTAAATGCTTAAACTGCATACTGTGTGTATTCTATTAACAACCATTTTGTTTTCTTTACCTTATCTCTTTCCTTAAAAGTAAATGTCAAAATAATTCCTGTTTAATTTTAAAATATATACAAGTCATCAATATTTTTTATTATTGTCCTTTTTTCATATCATTTTACACTGAAAAACATTATCAAATTTCGCAATTTTAATGACAAAGACTTGATAAAAATCTTTTGAAAGAAAAAGAAAAACTTGAAAATTATATGCTTTTGCTCATTGCAATTAAGAAGACAGAACAGGCAGCACGTAAAAGAAAAAAATTATAAAAAATAATTATGGTCAAAAGAAGTTAATTATAGTACTACAACAAGAAAACAGCGAAAAAAAAACCTTTAGTCCATATTTTTGTTGCGATAATTCATGGCACATGTAGCAAAGGCAAAATGGCGAAAATGATTACAATGTCAAAATAGGGAAAAAAGAAAATTAACTTTATCCTTCTTTAGCTCTTCAGCACACACAAATGATATTTTCCTCGCAATATTTTCTTCATTATATCGTTTTGTATACTAGACAAGCGAAAAGATAAAAAAAAAATTGAAATTTTACTTAATCGTTTGGCTTGTGTGTCAGATGCTCATTCCGCTCTCTTAATAAAAGTTGCACTTATGCGTGTGTGTTTAATCTTTGTACAAACATAAATTGTAAAACAACTTGTCTTATTTTTTTTCGCCATTATAACTTTGGTCTTGTATTTGCTGGGTTGGCCGAATTGTACAGCGAAAAGCAACAACAGAAACTTGTATGGAAATTAATACTTTTAAATGTACCTCAATTAAAACCATAAAATATACATTAAAGACAAGACTACTGCCACAGCAGCAAGATAGAGAAACAACAAAAACCAACAGAAGCTGCCACAACTTGAAAAAATAATTGTTGGTGCTTGTTTTTTAATATATTTTGTTGTGCTGTTTTACATGCATTAAGCTGGTATAATACTACATGTCTTATTGCCTTTATGTGGCCAGTTTTATTATTTGGTGTTGTAGTGAACATTTTTATAAGACAGATTTAAATGATGCGCGAGCCAAGAGGAAGTAAAGGCTAAAAATAATAAATGATGAAAGCCCCGATAGACTCTAATTCACGCCACATACTCTGGACGGATCTGCTCTCTTTCGGTTTTCTATTATTATCAGATATCACAAAGGGATCAGTATGGTGGTCCTAAGTGAGATGCACAACAGCTGCCTGATCTACCTAATTATGGTTATCATTTGGCAGAAATTTTGTTCCATACATAATTGAACCATAAAAATATTATCATTATAAAAATAAATTATAATAATTTCCTAAATAATTTGTGTTTTATTTAAATTCAACATCGGCCCTTAAAATTTAACCACCCTTTATAACTTCGATTAGCTAGTAAAATGTTTTCGTAAATTTAGTCTTTCAATGAAAGTGGGCGTTAAAGTAGGCGTGTCAATAAAGTTTCTGCTAATAAATACAACTTAGATATTTCAATATAGTCCTTTATAATTCCAATATCTTTATTCATTGAGATATTATATGAATTGGAGATAAACCGTTATTAGGGAGGTAGGCGTTAAAGTGGGCATGTCACCCAAAATTTTCCGGAATAACAATGACATTGACCAGGAGAATATATGTAGCGAATTTCATCATCATACCTCTAATTTTGTAGGCGTAAAAGTGGGCGTGTTACGTTAATTTGCTAGCATAGTAATGAAATTGATTAGAAGGATATACGAAAAAAATTTTTTCATCATACCTCTCATTTTGTCAATTTTATGGGCTTTTAAATTTCACTAACGGTAGATAACGTGAAAAGTGGGCGTTATAGTAGGCGTGTCAAAGATATTTCTGCTAATGAATACAACTTAGATATTTCAATATGGTCCTGTAGTATTTCAAAATCTTTATTCATAGAGAAATTATATGAATTTTAGGAGGTGGGCGTAAAAGTGGGCGTGTCACATAAATTTTCCGTTACAACAAAGCCTCTCACCAAAATTTCAGAATCGTACATCTTATTTTGTCCGTTTTATTAGGTTTTAGATTTCAAATATACTGAAAAATACACTGCGCGGTATAAATTTTTGTACATTTTGGTCTATAACTCCCTTCCTAATGCATAGCCTTAAAAAAATTTTTAAGGAGAAATATTGTTTTGACTCGAGAAATATATATTCGAAGTTTTATGACTGTACGTTAATGCGGTTGGACACAATTGCATTTGCATAGCTAGATCGTCATGAAATCAAACCCCGATTCAGAATATATATACTTTATGGGGTCTAAAATGGAAATTTCGATGTGTTACAAACGGAATGACAAAATGAATATTTTTTGGTGGCGGGTATAAAAATTGTATCGTAAATAATTTTTAATAACGTCTGCGGCATTGCAAAACTACGAATGGGAAACTCTTGCACGATGTCTTTTAACGTATTAATTGAATGATAGTCCCCGGTAATAAAGTCTATTAAAAAAACTAGTCTTTAATAAACAAAATTATTTTGTGGCACCCTGTTTGTCTTAGTGCACTTTTAATTTAAAAAATATTTTCCATCAATAAAGGTTCAGTTTATGCTAAAGTTTTTGTATAAATAACAAAGAATTGAAGGTTTAGTAACATGTAATAATGATGATAATATTTATAATAATTGCAGAGGCTGTGCTACTGTTTGAACATCGATTTAATATTTTTCAATACAATTTCCAGTTCATCTCATATTATATTTATGCTGTTCACTTGCAACATTAATGATGTTGTGTTGCTTAAGAGCTCAATGCTACTGCAGCAGCCACTGAACACGGATGTTGAGTGGCTAGATTTTTTGTTGTTCGAACACTGTTTGGTATTGGTTAGTATGACATGCATTTATGATGTAGGCTTGGTTGGTGGTCAGTTGGTCAAACACTACTGTTTGTTTTTATAGTATATACTTTAATAATGATGTTGCTCTCTCATTGTTATGCTTGTCATGGTGATGATGACGTTTTTGTACTGCAGATGTGAATTAAGGATGATAAAGCATAATCAATAATTTATAAAAATACACTATAATTTATGATGGGATTTGTTTGTACGTAAATGATACTGAAAATATGACAGAAAATTATAAGACTTAAGTTAAATGTGATTTTCACAAAAAAAAAAAAAATTATTGTAATAATAACTTTGATTTAATGTTAAATATATTCTAATGTACATTTTTTTATAAATTACCCTTGAATTGTTTAATAATAATGCAACGAAAGATATTAGGCTCGCTCGATTACTTAAATGTTGTGAACATTTTTCAACAGTCTTTACTAGATTGAGTTCGTTTATACAAAATCCAATAAATGAGAACACAAACTAACAGAGTAAAGTGTCAGTTTTTTTACGTGAAAAATATATGCTTTCAAATTAAAACAAATTAATAAAAGTAGAAAAGCTAAATTAATTGTCTTAAATTTTTTTATAAATCAATTTAGAATTATAAAAAAAAATATATATTAAAAAAGAAAAAAAAAACTAAAAAACAATTAAGAGCGCTATGATAATACCCTTTACCATCATGTACAAAGGCATAAACACCACATCGTAGCTTAGCTTAGATTAGTAATATGCCATTATCTGTATTATTTCCGACGCCATCTTTGATCTTGAATTTCTACATAGTTAACTGTATTCTACTAGTCAAGGCCTTTCATTTGATAAAATTTGTTCCGTCCTCTTGGATCTTACACTTTACAATCTACTGGTCAAGTTCTTTTATTTGATATCAATTTTGTAGAGGTTAAAGTGGACAAATCCGTTACTACTATATTTGACTTATATATTCACTATTTAATCTAGGACGCCATCTTGGATTTTTTTCTCTTAATAGCTAACTATATTTTAATACACAAGCCCATTCATTTTATCCCCATATTAACTCTCTTGGTTATATAGAAACTGAAAAATATCGATTTCCGTTTAGAAATTTTAGGAAAAACACCGAAGTTGTTGTACTTTGCTGCTTACATCTCTGTTGGTTCCAAACCGCTTTTCTAGTTTTTAAAAAGTAATTTCTGAGATTGCGGCTGATAATTTGGTGTCTTAAGCGTGTTCGAATCTTACTTAGGAGTTTGAAAAAACTTTATATATTTAAAAAAAAATATATATATGTCTTTAAATAATTTTTGCCTATAACTTTGTTGATTAGTAAAGTTTCCAGAGGCATATCAATTTTATAAATGGTAACGACGGTGTCTATAAATTATCATAGGGCTGGAAAATTTTAATTGTTGTTGTAAAAATAAGTAAAAAAGCAATGAAAGTCGCGTTTTTGCTTATATCTCAGCAGGTTATGAAGCAATTAAGCTAATTTCCAATAGTGATTTGCTTCCAAATATTTCCGATATTTTAATAACTTACATGGGTCTTTGCAATGTTGGGGGGCTTCAAATAGTTGATTTCAACATTCACACGGACAGACAGACGGATAATGCTTAATCGACTTCCGTATTCATAAGCTTTCAGGATATACCTATATATACTTTATGTCGTGTTGAAAATTACACAAGTTATAAAATTTTTGCGAAATTAATACAATTTCATGTTAATTATCGGGCCGCAAATAAATATTGTGAGAACTTTAAACAGATTGACAAACTTTACGCTCTCGTGTGAGCGTATACGGTATGACAAACCTATTTATATATACCCTTCTAGACTATGAAATAAATATGTATATATTTTATTAAAATTAGTAGAATTTTTACATACGCCTTTTTGAAAATGAAAAGCTATTTTTCCTTGTTATTTTTTAATTATTTACAATCTGTTTTGAGTTGTCAAAAACTTAAGTTTGAGGATACTCGGTACTATTAATTGTTAAGGGTATTAAAGATTTAAAATAAAATCTTTATATATAAAAATCAATGTGTGTTTGTATGTTTGTTTGTGCTTTATAGACGGTTAAACGGCTGGACCGATTTCTTTGAAATTTTCACAGAATCTTTCTGTATGTCTGGAAGGAACTATAGGCTATACTTTGGTTTGAAATTATAAGTGGGTGGGGTGTCACGCCCTATTAAAGAATAAGTATTAAATATTATATATCACGAAAATTAATGCAGCTAGAGTCTTCAAATTAAGTACGGTAAACTTTGACATTCACACGAACATTTGGATAAAAAATGGGCGGACTTTCAATAGTAGGCGTGGCCACATGAATTAAATACTAAATTTCGTACATTTGGAAAATGATATCGATTAGAGTACTAGAATTTTGCAAGAGCAACTTTGACACACAAAAAAAAACATTTCTGGAAAAAATGGGTACATTAGAAATAGTGGGCGTGGCAGTTATCATAGCAATTGAATACTAAACTTCGTATATTCGGGAAGCGATAACAGTTGGAGTACCCAAATTTTGCACGAGAAGCTTTGACATCTATATAACTATTTTGATAAGAAATGGATGCTGTAGTAATAGTGGGCGTGGCACCTGTCATATGAATTAAATGCAAAAATTCGTGTATCTGGGAAGCGATAATAGTTAGAGTACCCAAAATTTGCAAGAGACACTTTGACGTCTATATGATTATTTGAATAAGAAATGGTTGATTTAGTAATAGTAGGCGTGGCACTTGCAAAATAAATATATTTTTGAACTATAAAATTTTTATTTCATTACGATGGGGGTGACGAAGCACACCGGGTTATTAGCTAGTACTTATATAATAGTAAAATACCGAATACCAAAGGAAGTACATTGAGTAATCAAAAGTGTGTACATATAACAATACAATGTGTTTTAATCGAACAGCTGTTTTGATTAACCTACAAGATTTAATTTTCGCCTACTTTTTGCTTTAAGTGTTTTCTGCGAGAGTAATTTTTTTTCAAATTACTCACCATTACTTATTTACTGGACTTTTCTGAAAAATTTAATGAACAGACCTATTATAACATATCTTTACATTATTTTTTTAAATATTTCATTTCTTAACATATTTGCGGAACTTTTCATTTCTTGTTTAAAATATTTAACTTTTTCTTCTCAATTAGTATTCAAGTAATAACATATTTTGCCACAAGCAAGCAAGGACAACAAAAAAATATTCTCTCACTTTTTAAAAAAAGAACTAATTGTAAAGTTTAAAAAAATGTATATACATAAATTTATTCTTTTTAGGAAAAGTAAAGTCAAACTGGACAACAGGGACAAATTACAAGACAAATATTAATAAGAAAAACTTTTTTTGGGTTAATTTTTTTCTTTTTAGCCATGAGTTAGATTGACTTCATTAGCTGCTCTTGATACAAAAAAAAAACAAATATTTTAAAGAAAAAAGTAAGAAAAAGAGGATTTGAAAATAAACAAAGGAAAAGTTAGGGAATATTTCTGTGTGCTAAAGTTAGTACAGAATAGAACTCGCCCAAATATCAAAGCCACTATATCAAATATTAGAAAAGCCCGGCGCGCGTTGCTACGCCCCTTAATGAATAAAAATGCATACTGAATTTAAATTGAATATCAAGTGCAAAAAGCTAAAAATTATAACTTTTATTTTATGGGCGTGGCCCTGCCCACTTTTCTAATCACGAAACTGTTTAGTCATGACAGTTCAATATGTGTGTGCAAAGTTTCAGAAAAATCGATCTAGTGCAAGTAGCTAAAAATTAAAAATTAAATAAAAATTTTCTAATCACGAAATTGTATAATCATGAGAGCTCAATATGTATGTGCTAAGTTTCAAAAAAATCGGTGAAGTTCAAGTAGCTGAAAATGATAACTAATTTTTTATGGGCGTAGCCCGCCCACTTTTTACCACCCATAAACACCCGCCGGAATATGTACAACAACTTGCCAAAATTTGAGTCCGATCGGTTTTACAGTTTCGGAGTCTATACCTAACACACACACACAGAGTTTCACTTTTATATATATAGATGTTCTGTTGGGACACAGACTATTTAAAAATATTTTTAATATAAGAAAATCTTAAATATTTTTTAAAGATAATAACTTTTCTAAGTTTTGTTAAAAAAATAATTTTTAGACACATTTTTGGTCGTTTGATTTTTCCAAAAAAATTTTCTTCGGGAGTATAATTTTCGAATAAAAAATTTTAAATGTAAGTTTTTGACACAAGTACTGGTAATTTTTTATGGAAGTGGGCGTGGTAACTCTTATATAAAATAAATACATTTTTCAGTGTTTTTGTATGCTAATTTGTACTTGAGAGGCAACTTCTTAAGCTTTTGTTATACTAAAAGAAGATTTTTATGATGGATCATGATGATGATGATGTTCCGCTATTCTGCAGCTTGGGAGCAAACGGCCTGAATTAGAAATATCCATCGATTGCGATCGGGAGCTAAAGGGTGTTTTTTTAAGCCCGATAGAACTTGAAATTGTAAAAAATAACACAAAAAATTAAATTGTAATCAAAATTTTTTTTTTATTCGAAAGATCAATACGTGACATTAACATTTGAAAATGATTTCGGGCATATGGGCACCGTGGCTGTTCTTGACGAAGCGCATTCTGGACGTCCGTTGTTTTATCGCAAAATTGTGTTCTGCGATGAGGCGCATTTTTGGCTTAACGGGTTTGTTAATAAGCAAAATTGCCGCATATGGAGCGAGACTAATCCACAAGAGACCCTACAGACTCCATTACATCCAGAAAAATGCACCGTTTGGTGCGGTTTTCACGCTGGTGGCATCATCGGACCTTATTTCTTAAAAAATGAGGCCGGAGCTCGCGTTACGGTCAATGGAGATCGTTACCGCACCATGATCAATGATTTTTTGTTTGAAAATATGGATGACATTGATCCGGAGGAGATGTGGTTTCAACAGGATGGCGCTACGTGCTATACGGCGAACGCAACCATCGACTTATTGAAATCAAAATTTGGCGATAAGTTGATTTCGAGAAATGGACCTGTCAATTGGCCTCCAAGGTCGTGCGATTTGACACCTCTCGATTATTTCCTGTGGGGCTACGTGAAGTCACTGGCTTATGCTGATAAACCAGCAACAATTGACGCCTTGGAGGCCAGCATTGTTCGTGTTATTCGTGACATACGGCCAGCAGTGCTCGAAAAAGTGGCCCAAAATTGGACGTCCAGAATGCGCTTCGTCAAGAACAGCCGCGGCTGGATGTAATGGAGTCTGTAGGGTCTCTTGTGGATTGGTCTCGCTCCATATGCGGCAATTTTGCTTACTAACAAACCCGTTAAGCCAAAAATGCGCCTCATCGCTGAACACAATTTTGCGATAAAACAACGGACGTCCAGAATGCGCTTCGTCAAGAACAGCCGCGGTGCCCATATGCCCGAAATCATTTTCAAATGTTAATGTCACGTATTGATCTTTCGAATAAAAAAATTTTGATTACAATTTAATTTTTTGTGTTATTTTTTACAATTTCAAGTTCTATCGGGCTTAAAAAAACACCCTTTATTTGCACAGCTTCATTCCATGTACATTGTGCTAAAGATAGTTGATTGAGTGTTGTTGTACGCCAGGTTGTCTTTGGGCGTCCTCGTCGACGGGAACCTTGTGGATTATACGTCAGAGCGGTTTTTGCGATTGTATTTGTTGATCTAAGCGTGTGGTTGATCCATCCAAATTTTCTGTCTTGGTGAATTGGTATCTGTTTTGTTTTGTGGATCAGGTCAGAGTTGTTGATCGTGTTTGGCCAGAAGCATCAGATGATACGGCGTAGACAACGGTTGGCGAATGTTTGGAACCTCCTTGTAGCGCATTTATTCCGGCCTCAGGTTTCACATCCATAAATGAGGATGGGTTCAAAGCAGGTGTTGAAAATTCTTAATTTCAGGTCACGGGAAAGATCGTTTGATATTCAAACTGTCCTCATCGAGTACACAGCCTTACGCGCGTTTATCCTCTTCACCTTTGTCTTCTTTGTGTTGATGCGAAGTTTAACCTTAAGTGCATTTTGATGAAGGGCTTGGAGTTATCCATTTATAAGTTCAAAGTCGTGTGCGAGTAGGCATAGAACAGCTGCATAGTCCAAGTCATTTAATTTTTGGAATTGAGCCCACTGTAAGCCGTTAGGAGCTGCTGTGTTTGTCGTAACCATTACTTCATCCAGTACGATAAAAAACAGGAGAGGGAAAAGCACGCATCCTTTGCGGACTCCGAGGTCGATTGAAAAGGCATCAGAAGTTTGTCCTTTTAGCTGGGTTTTGTTCGCAGCATTGAATTACATGTTTCTAATAATGTTTGTAATGATGCTTGTGATCCCCTTGCGCCCTAGCGCTTTCCATATTTGCTGCCTTATAATAGGGTCGAATGCTTGTTCGAAGTCTACAAATAGTAGGTATGTGGGTGATTTGTTCTCGTTTGCCTGTTCGATAATAATTCTGAGTGTGGATACATGGTCGATACATGATCTGCCTTCACGAAAGCCAGCCTGCTCTTGTTTCAACATGTTTTAACATTTGGTTGAGTGGAGAGAGTCGTGATGATGGATACAAGCGAAAATTTCAGAGTTTAAAGTGGGCGTAACTTCCCTTTATATAGGTAAGAAGTTTAAGGCATACAACTGCAAAACTTTTTATATTCAAGCTTTTTTAGTGTTATTGCGGTATACACTTAAATAGGTTTCAAATGGTCTGACAGAGAACAATGGGCGTGGCAGATTATAAATTAGGGAAATAATATACTATTACTTTCTTGTCTAACTGTTTTTTGTTTCTATAAAATACTAAATACCTTAATTTTGTATAAATAGAGAAAAATTTATTCAACACCTGTTTATATAGTACCTGACAAATTTTCTTTTATTAAAATAAGTGAACCACTTAATTCTATTCTCTGCTAAAGAGAACACTGTTAAGATCTTATAATCCTTAAAGGGTTGGTTGGATTGTTGACAGAGAAACATATTAAGGTGTGGAACTATGCAACCATAAAATTAACTTTTAATAAATTTTTTTCCACTATACTAAATATATTCGTTTATTTATTTTATTGTTTGTTATTTCGTTTTTATTCAAAAGGAAATGAATTAAGCAGGATTTGTCAGCTGCGAAACCCAAATAACAGCTTAAATATTGTTGGGTTAATAAACAGGTTTAACGCCTGCCACCTCACTCATACTCAGCAGTTAGGGATGTTTTAGCATTATAAAGGGCTTAACTTTACCTTTTTTTTTATTGCCTGCTGCTTTTGTCAGCCATTGTAATGCTTGTCAAATAGAAAGGAAAATAATGCGACAAATTGCTAGGGGAGTGGGTGAAGAGTGTTTGTAAAAAAAAAAGACAACGGAAGTCAATTTTCTTGTTCAAATATTTAAACTTTTTGCTTATAAATATTTACGAATAGCTCAAGCGCAACCAAATTTAAACATTATGTTGAAATTTAATTTTTATTAAATATTTTTCACTTTCAATATAAAATCTAGGCGTTATCCCTGATTAAATATACGTTTAAAACACACAGTTGGTAGATAATGTGTTTAACTGTAAGTATGTTTTAGGTGGAGCTTTACATTAAAATTGAAAAAAAAATTTTTTAAATTTTTTTATGATAAAGATTAATATGAAAGACATTTTAAACTAAAATAAATTTTATGCAGTATTTTGTCTCTTTTTTAAAAAAATCCTTCACGAAAAAGCGGTTGGGTACATTAAGCTCCTCCATTTGTCATTTGATAAAAAAAAATATAGCATTTGACAGACTTCTACTTACAGATGTGTACAATAAAAAGGGCTGCTAAATTTTAGGAGCTACAAAAATTAAAATTTTCTATAACATACACACTCACATTTACTATCTCTCAACTACAATAAATGTGAATGTTTGATTTTTTGTTACTCTATTACTCAGGAACAGCAGAACGGAACTAAGATTCCTGTTAGCATCTCTATACCAAAATAACAGCGAATTCAGTCGTTCGAGTAAATTGTTGATTGCGATCGAATGCCGTAATTTGGTCCCTGATTCTATCTCCATGATTTTATCATCAAGCAAAATCGTTGCATATAGATGAATGAGTAGTCTGAAGTGGTGCACGGGGCACAAGTTTATGAGTGAGATATATATATACATGTAGTAGGAATATCGAAGCAGACCACTACTACCACGGGTCCCTTTTCGACCCCCTTCGTTCTCCAGTGATTTCGTGTCCACCGATCAGCACACCCTCAATCACTGAGTCCCGCGCCACAACCGGCGTTTGCTCTGGACTAGAAAAACGATTTCACACTGCCGACTGGTGATTGTCGACAATCCTCATTGCACAGTCCTTTGTAATCGCCAGCATCTCCCTAAGACTAAAGTCCCCCATCGCACTCACACTCAACGTGTGCTTGCCTTGATCCTTAATCTTACGCTCGCCAACGCCGGACACTCGCATACCACATGCGCTGCCGTCTCGGCACCCTCCAGGCACATTCTACAAATATCATCATCCACGATTCGCATCCTTTTCAGATGATATATGAAGTTACCATGTCCTGTAATCAACGCAGTGATCCAGCTCAGCATACTCCGACTAAAACCGAGTATCTTTACTGCACCCCTGCCAAGTGGCTCTCGAGCACCATACGAGCCTGTCTACATGTGGTTCCCTCCATCCACCTTCGCAAGTTCACAGAGTTCACCCATTGAAAGATCCTTGCCCGCACTAACCCACTGTCCAGAGCAGTTCTGTGTTCCGGTCCGCAGAATGCAGCCTTAGACCCCTTCTTCGCAAGTTCGTCAGCAGCCTCATTCCCAGCTATGCCCACGTGTCCCTTAACCCACATCAGCGTTACCTCATTTGTAGAGGCACACCTATTGAGCTTCAGAACACACTCAAGCACCAAAGAGGAGTTCACATCCATCCGCTGCATACGTTTTATAACCGACTGGTTGTCAACTGCAATAAGAATTTTCCTCCCATACATTCGACATTCCAACAGGTGGTCCAACGCGTGCAGCAAACCAAGCATTTCTGCCTGATAGACCGACACGTACTCCCCCAGACTCAGGGTGCAGGATAAGTCCAACTCAGATGAGTACACACCAGCACCTGCCCTTCCGTCCATAAAGGACCCATCAGTAAAGATACTGATGTCATTCCCCATGCACTCATCGTGCATGAATCCATCCGCTATGAGCGTGTGATGTAGCCTTTCGACCACTTTCACCCGACTCATGCGCTCCATCGGCATCTGAGCCTCCCTAACCTCTTTATCCACGAGGTCCAGGATTCTCCTATGCCCCAATGAGTGTATATAACTATGAGTGAGATATAACTATTTGGTACGTTTTTCATTTCAGTGGCATCATCTGCCTATATTTCTTTCTTTATGAAAAGACTTGGTAATAACTATCAACGTAGTTTAACTAAAGGGCGATGATGTCGAAGTATTTTTGGAACCAAGTCGAAACTATAAACTACGGCGATATGAGGCACGCACGTACTCTACCCAGTAGAAATGTCAAAGACCAACTTTGGCGTTTATAATGAACCTCATTTCACTTTGGTTTTAGTAAATAAAAAATTAAGCATTAAATCATTTAGAACACATTAGAATTGAATAATGTCAATATTGAAAAGGTTGAATACATGAATTTGTATTATCTGGCCTTTCATATAATCCAAATAAGATGATTTTAGTTTCGTACTTGCAGTTCCGTTCGTTTTTGCTTAACCTTCTTTGGATTCCGTTTATTTAATTTTAATTTCATCATAAATAATTGCATATCTTAAGGTGTTACTTTATTTTTTTTTCAAGAGCAAATATTTAAATAGCGCCCTTATAAGTATGCAAATTTTTTTTCACAACTTTTGTACAATATATTTTAAATATAAATATCTAATTCAATTCCATTTGAGAAACTTTACTCTCCCTGAAAAAGTAAAATCAGGATTCGTATCCATTCACTTTGTGGCAGTTCTGTATACCTCTTTTCTTTTAAATTTATTGTTTTATTATAAAACTTTTAAACTCTGCTGACCTTACGCTGAGAACTGAAAGGAGACTTAACATATTAAACATCCTAATGGCTGTTGTCCGAATGACAAATTAATAAAAACTTATTTTAATTTAGGGTTCTGTTAATTAGTTTGTTTTATGACAAACTAATTTGTAATAATTTTTTCATTAAAATAACTTTGTTGGCACTTCATTATCAAATTCTTTATTGGTAATTAATCAATATTATTTGTTATAGAAATTGTAATCCAAATAAATTGATTGAACTTTTTAACTTGTTTATTATTTTATGTGGCTACTAAAAAGCAATGCAAACAGTATATAAATAATTTGATGATTTTGGGCATTTTAAGGGCAGAAAATAAGTTTTGAATTAAGAAATCCAATTTTTTACGGTTTTCTATGTTTTGCTCTTTATTTTTTTTTTTAATTTAACTAATTTTGTTATTTTTACAATATCACGCTGAGCACAGTGGTTTAGAAATGTTTTTAGTGGAAATTATTCGGTAACATGTGAAACATTAAATATATCGGAAACAGTTGAAATATTCTTAATTTTATTTAGAGTCTCACGAGTGAGTGAGTGGGCGTGGCTTCATACTTATATAATATAGTGGTTTAAAATATCTTTAAATGATATGTTTAAATTAAGTTTTATCATTTAATGATACCACTTCGTATAAGTTTCGATATGATTGCCGTTTGAAAATACAGTAAACTCGCGGTAACGTGAACTATTTAAAACCGAGCGTGTTCACATTTGCGAAGTTGTTCATATTGACGAAGGTGTAACTGTTTAATTTTTATAAATAAATTAGACATGTGATTTAACTCCAGTTCATATATTTTTTGGTATTTCGGATTGTTATGTTCATATGTTTTGTTAAGAAAAAAAGTACGTTAACATTACGTCGTTCGCAAATTATTGTGTTCTATACCGCAAAATATAAAAAATTGAGAAAAGACTGAATTTTAGGAAAACTTTTCGAGATTTGTCGATCTGTGTAATCGGTTTGCTGTTATCATTTATAGTTTTCGAAATATAAGACATCATCTTTGTGCTATACAACACTTTAGTGACAAGTTTCGTAACCTATTGTGTTCTATATGAAAAAAATCGTGAATATAGAACAAAAACGGAACAAAAACACGTAATAAAAAAAAAATTTTAATTTTGTTCTATATGCAAGTCTAAATAATTTGTAGCATGGTACAATCATCAGATAACCTCACTAAAACTGCTGTTTTTTTTTCTCTACCTTAAGGTACGAAGTACACAGTGGTCGTTCAGGCAATGACATAGCTAGTGCTGTCGGAAAAGTTTTACAGCAAATAGTTAAGGATTTTAAGAATGTAAAGCATTTCATCTTGTGGAGCGACTCTTGTGTGCCTCAAAATAAAAATCAGATTTTCTCAACTGCTCTTCTGCAATTAATGTTCAGCAATAAAAACATTCAAACAATCACCCAAAATTTTTCTGAACCGGGTCATTCCCAAATTCAAGAAGTGGATGCCGTGCATAGTGCCATTGAACGATATTTAAAATTTCGAGAAATTCACGCCCCTTTTAATTTAGTGGAATTATTAAAAGCTTATAAATCACCGAAAGTTAAGCTTATTGTAATCCAAATGACAAATGAAGACTTTCATGTGTATTCAGTAAAATCTAAAAAACTTGATTTTCAAAATATCCCTTTTGCACGTATTAAATCGTTGCAATATGATAAAAATAAGCTATTCACAATATCATATAAAACATCGTTATGTCAAGAAGAATATATGAAAATTAATATTAAAAAACAAAGGCCGAAAGGGGGTTTTTTCAACTCCAAACAATTTATTTGAAGAACATCTAAAAAACTCTGCTCCTAAAAAGATATCATTGGAAAAAATAAATGACGTGAACAGTTTATATAACTTTTTATCTCTAGATGCAGTAGTATACTATAATAACTTGTTTAATACAAGTTAAAATACAGGTACAACTTTTTGTCTTTGTTTCTTTTTTTTAACAAGCTTACTTAAGTAAAAAAATTTTCCAAACGGTTGCCTAAGTCAGGCATTAACTTTGTGGAATCAAAATCAAATGAATTCGATTTACTCTCTCTTTATTTTATAGTCGAAACTTATTTTGTTTTATGGAATTAACAAGTATTGTCTTAAGTTTACTTATAAAAACATAGTTATAAGATTGAGTTTAAAAAGAAGTCGATATTATATGAAATAAAGTTTTTGTTGCGTAAAAATCCTTTGCTTTTTTACATTTTGTTCTATATGCTATAAAACAAGAAGAGTTTCGCAAATAAGTGCATATAGAACAAAGCATTTTTTTTCAAAACGCTTCCAATTCTCAGAAGCGTTCTCAAAGAAGGAAATTTTTTTAACAGAAAAAACCACAAGTTATACAACTTTCCTTGGTAGGAAGGTCACAAAATTTTTTTCGGTTCAGTTTTTTGTAATTAACAACTAAACTTTAACAGGGATTTACCAATAAAATATTTTTGTCATATAGAACACAATAATTTGCGAACGACGATTAATTAAAAAAATTGTGTTACCTTTTTTGGGTTGTCTTTTAATTTCTAAATTTTAAGTGCTGAACAAATTCTTTCTCTCAGAAAAGCTAACGGAATATCCTCTTCACAGTCTTCTTCATCTCTTAAAGAGCTAAAAATATTCAGCCAGCATTCGATTTGGAGCAATTGTAGTCCACAGGAGATTCAAAATTTCTTAAAGAGCGACGATTTTTTGCCTTTTCAATCACAAGAAGTTTAAGTTTAAATTTTTTTTAGTTTTTTGTGACATTTTTCACGAAAAACTTAGATTAGATCATGCTAAATCAGCACCGCGCACTAAACTAAACTTGTGCAACCATTTACGGGAATACACCTTTTTTTGGAAAACGATTTGGGTAACCGACAAATTTGTTCACGTTATAAGGCTTTCTCACTGTGTTCAAGCTACAGAGTAGCCAGAGTAAAAAAAAATATTGTAACGGTTTTCGAATGTACTAGAATGTACAAACGAGAACTTTGTCGAATGTTACCGAACACCACTATGTTACTATAAATAGCCGAACAACACAGCTAACATGATCAGTATAATACCAGAGCTAGTAAAGTGCTATTAAACAATATCTGAGTGTGTTTAAGTAAATAAAGTGCTGTTAATATTATAAGTAATTTCAACTGTTTTTGATTGCAATAAAAGAACTCAAAGTATATTTAAAGGAAATAAGCCAACTTTTATAAAAGGTATAAACGTAACAATATGTTCATCTTATCCGGTGTTCACGTAAGGCAGTGTTTTTGTTACCGCGAGTCTACTGTAGTATGATTTAGAAAAACCGTTCTAAAAAAAATTAACATTATAGTCAATATATGTGTGTGAAACAACAGTAGGTTGAAAAAGTAATCCGGCAATGACTTTTTTAATAATATTTTGATTTCAACTGCTTTTCTTCTTGCTGAATAAATTTTTATTGTTTTAAAAGTTTGAGATGTCAAAAAAGTGAACAAAAATTTTTAAAAAATTAAAGAAATTTAAAAATCAACGAAAAATTTCAAAAAAATATTGGTACAAAAATTGCAATTAAAATGGTAAGTACCATTAGTTTATCTAACTTAAAGCAAAATACAATAATTTTTCCGTAAAAAAGAAAAGATTGTCGATTTCAACTATAGGCATATATATGATTATTGCATGATACTTTATTTAAACATAAAAATGATAACCGGTAACCATTATATGTTTTAACCATAATCAGACAATTCAATCATAGTAACGGGTCCGCAATCTAACGTTTTTTTTCTACTAGTGCTTTGACAGATAATTAGTTTTATCCTTCCGCTGAACAAATATGGTTGAAGCCAACTGACCACCCAATGGGTTAAGTGGGCCTGCGATCGACGTACAGAAAATGAAGCTCATTTTGATCTTGGCGGGTATGTGAACAAGCAAAATTATCGCATTTGGGGCACAGAAAACCCGATACACACAAAACGAGTCACTGTTTAGTGCGGATTTTGGTCCAGAGGCATAATTGAGCCATTTTTCTTCGAAAATAAGCAAGGAGTGGCCGAGTCAATGGCGATCGTAATCGGGCCATGTTGAACAAATTTTTGTTTACAAAAAGTGAAGAGGATGATATTGACAACATTTGGTTTCAACAAGACGGCGCTACGTGCCACACAGCCGAAGCACAGTAGTTTTTTTATAGCATTTTCAAAAAAAAAAGTTATTTGGCGGACCGTTTATGTTGCTCTTACATTATGATTACCACAACCATATTTTTGTAGTTAAAGAGATATTAAAGTTTTAAATCTTTAATTTTTTTACTGACATTTTGTTTTGATTTTTTACATGACGGGTTTATTTAAGAACAGAATTTTTTTCTGAAATATTATTTGGATTGTAGATAAAATTATATAAAAACTGTAAAAAAAAACATTACATAGATATTTGATTTACATAATAAGTTACAAACACCCAAATCGGGGACATATTTTTACGTCTTCTTTAACAAATATTATTTTATATACGCTCAATGCAAAAAATTCATAAGACTTTTTTTGTTGTATTTTTTTTAAATTTCCAAAAAAAAAAAAAAAAAAAAAAGAATTTGTCTAAAACAAAAAATAATGTAAATCAGATTAGTTGTTAGTTCCTACATGTTTTTTTCCAATTTTATGTAAACCTCACTGTTTGCTTGTCCAAAATTGCATTTATTTTAATATTCTTTTTTATTACGGAAGATTAATTATTTATCTCCGGCATTTGGAGTCATAAGTGTAAAGCACAATATTTATTTGGAAGCATTGCGTGCTTACGCTACGTCCGTCTGTCCATGTATGGGTTAAATTTAGAAAGATAATTCCTTAAAGCAAACTATTGCTCATATTAAGATGAAAGCATGTCTGTACGCTTATCACACTTTTATATCCGATTCTAAATACCAAAGACATAACGAACAATTTAAAAAATGTAACCTACACGTTTTAAAAAATAAGAAATATATTTTTTTTAAATTGCCTTGCGAAAATTCTTCATTTTAGTTTTTATTACCAAAAAAGTTTGATGTTTGTAAAAGTTTAAATTTTTTCAGTTTATTTGCAATTCTGTTCCACAGTCGTTACTAATACAAATATTTTCGTAAAGAAACCTGAAAAAATATTGGCGTATTTACAAGAAGTCCTTAATTTGTATTGTTATAATGTCATTATTTTCCAAAACTTTTAAAACATTATTGTATTATTTTTAAACCTTTTTCAAAGCATTTTCATAAGGTACTAGATGGGCCCGGTCCGCGTGGCTGGCCCCAAATTTTTCTTTTATTTTGAACTGCCTCTCGAAGAAAATCAAAATCAGTGTTTTTAGTTATTTATAATAAAAAAAAATGTCACTCATCACGGCCTGTAGAGCATGCATATAAAGTTTCGTCAAAATCGGTGCAGTAGTTTTTGTGTTTATCGATCACGAACATGCACGTAATTTTTTATATACAGAGATATGTATGCATCGCGGCAACAGCCATAACAATTCAAAAACATATACATTTTGTTTTTGTATAAATGCCGACATGTGTCACACAATTTTATTATTTGTTTCTTTAAGTTCAATAATTTTTAAGAAACGTCATTGTACAAATTTTCTAAACCCTTTTTAACAAACTGAAACTGCAAATTATTTGTTGTAGATTAAAAATAGAAAAATTAAGTTTGACACGTGCAGGCATATTATTAAAAAAAATTTGGTAAGTCTGATAAATTGTAAAACAAACAGCTGATTCGAAACAAGTACTTTATTGACCTTGACGTTTTCGCAATTTTGAATAGTTATGACATTATGTCACTTGTGACATTTTGTAAATTTTCCTTCAATTGATTTTGTTGTAACATTTGTTTACTCACAGTTATTGTTCTGTTTACTCTGTGTAAATTGCATAACTATTTCAGAACAAGTAATATTAATTAAATTAATTATTTTGTCATTCCACTCGTATGTTTTAAATAAATAAATTGAAGTGGTTGTTAGTTTATGTTGCGCGTCGACGTCGATGTGTTTGTGCTCTTAAGAGTGTGAGTGTTTAAACAATAGATAAGATTATTATATTGTGAATTGTTTGCAATCAAAATTTGTTTACATTTTCATTAATTTTTTGTACCACTACATAGTCAATTGAAAATGATTGAAATTAAAAATAGGAAAAAAAAATCGATTTTTCCGAAACAAAAACTAGTTTACACAATCAACCATTACACAATCAAGCTTAACAAAATTGTTAATTTTTAGTCAATTTTAAAGATTGTAGTTTCTGATTGCAATCATTCACGATTCATAAATTAAATGAAATCTGGTACATGTAAAGGGAAAACTATAATTTTTAACTGCTATAATACACAGTAAGATAACTGTTATTGCATAAAATGAAATAAATTATTTAAATCATGTGTTAGGAGGGATAATTAAAATTCAAATAGTACATTTTTTGTCAAACCTACATGTCGTTCATATTTAATTTTTTTTTATTAGATGTAAAACTAACGTAGAGGGGTTGCCGTTTTCATCTTGTGGAAAGTAAGACTTAAACTCCAAAGAAAAGACAATAAAAAAATTGAAAAAATAACAACGCCAAAATATATAAAGGAAGTCAGTAATAATGCACTTTTTAAATTAATAGTGATTTTTTTGTGCAAGTGGCAACTCTGAAATTTGGCAGCTGTCATATATCTTTATTTCGACTATAAAAAAATTCTTAGCGAAAGAACTTAACGTGATAATTGTAACAACTTAGTGCAAAAATGTTAAGAAAGGTGCTGAGACCACAAACTTAAACAATTTTGCAGTAGAGAAGGTGCACCCAATGGTTCTGACAACCGAAGAATAGCTGTATAAGATTCATCACAGCCGAATAAAGCACTCCTACTTGTTCTAATTCTAACTTAAGTTGTTCTGTTAAGAGGCCAAAACTATATTTGACAAATTTTTTAAGACCCTATTTATGTGATACTCAATCTTCGCTGGCTATCAAATTTCTCGCTGAACATCAAATATCGATTTATAATATGATTAAGCATCGCTGATAAAATTTTTTGTTGGGTGTTAACTTTTCTTTTATTTTTCACCCCTTGAATGAAGAAATAAATTTAAAATTCTAAAAATTGCTGTCGAATGTGCTTTACATGAAAATGCGTTCGGTTATTTAGTTCTTTCGATCACAGTCAACGATATATTTGTCCATGCTGACTCTGATAATACCCTTCACGATCTTATGACAAGTTACTGTTATGTTCAATCCAGAAGCTTAAAAAAATTAATTTTCGTTCATATTTAAAAAAAAAACCAAAAAGTAGTTGTATTTGTATGCTTATATCGCAGATAGTCTCTAGCTGTTTTATCAGTTATTCTCTGAAATCATTTTCGAGCTACAGCTTGTATTTGGGTGTATTTGGCGGGTTCCAAAAATTAACTGGGAGCTTAAGACACTTGACATAATTAAAAAATATTTATTCAAAAAAATATGTTTGCCTATAACTTTGACGATTATAGACTGATTTGCTCAAAAAAACTAAAAACGTGTCTATGAACTATACTAGGGCTGAAAATGTTTGAGTTGAATTGAGTTTAAGACCCGGTATTGACGGGTCACTGAATGTTAGGCAAACATGCAAGTCAACTCGAACTTCCATCGAACGACCATTGTCACAGCTCTCTGGACAGGTAGAAGGAGGAATCGGTTTTCGACCTTCTCTGCGAATGTCCTGAACTACTGGCGGCTAAGAGACCCAGACTTCTGGGCGAACATGTACTGGATGGCCTCTCTGCGATATTTGAAGCTGAACTGAATTATCTACTGAGATACCTCACGGCCACGGAGTGGATCTAGCACCCTTACACTTGCATTTATTCTGAGATACATTAGACCTGACGAATGATGTGGTCCTGTCAAACAGACTCCACTTGACTGTATGCGTGCAGTGAACTATCACGTTAACCAACCAAGCAATAGTAAAAATATTTAGGTAAAAAACAGAGGTACTTGTATCTTTATTTAGTCATATCACAGAAAGTAATGGAGCGATTGTGCTGGGTTTTAATAGCAATTCATTCGCTTATATTTTCAAAAGATTAGTACAACATACAGATCTGTGTGTAATGTGGGGGCTTTTAAAAATTGATTTCAACAAACACACGAACAGAAGGACATACAGACATAGTCGACTCCCCTAGTCATAAACTTTTTCAAACTAGGTATTGGGTTGGTTGTAAATATTGTAGAAATTACAAATGGAATGACAAAGCACTACAGGTGATGGGTATAAATTTTAGGTTTGCAATAAAAAATACAAATTAAATTTTTACTTGCATTTTCTGGAAGCTTATAACTGTGATCACATATTTTTTGTACAACATTCGTTTATTTTACATATAAAACTTACTACAGGGTTTTCTAAAATTTTCACAGCAGGAAATAGAGTTTATTTCAAAGTATTTTTTTTTTTTTGTTAAGAAATAGGGTGAGAGATTCTTCTCAAAAATTATTTTTATTTCCATTTTGTAATAAAGCGATTGATGCTGAAACCCTCAAAAGTCTTTAATTATTAAATTGTTTTTACTATTACTATTACTGTTTCGTCAGCTGATAAAATTATTCCTGATTTTTATATCTAATTTTTTCTAGGCACAAATGACAGAAAATTTAAATCTCGTCAATCGTCAATTTGAAGACATCCTAAATTTTTTTTAGAATTTTCTTTTCAACTGTTACATAATCCAATTAAGCAGTTATGCAACAAAAAAAATTTTTATTAGCTTGCTTATTTTTTTAGAACATTTTTTTTTGTTTCAGCTCTTTGAGACAATAAAATATTTAACAAGTTTACAACTTTACCTGCTTGTAAAGAAATATATTTGAAAAAGAAGTTGTCAACATACCTGTAAAGAGACGAAGAAAAAAAAAATACAATTAAAGAAATGAAATAAAATCATTGAATATTAAATTAGACAGACGGAATGACAAACCTATATATACCCCTTTTTATACCCTTCACACAGTGAAAAAGGGTATATATAGGTTTGTCATTCCGTGTGAAATTTCTACAATTTTCATTTCCGACCCCATAAAGTATATATTTTCTGAAAGCTTATGAATAGGGGAGTCGATTAAGCCCTGTCAGTCTGTCCATCTGTCCGTCTGACCGTCTGTCCGTGTGTATGTTGAAATCAACTTTTTGAAGCCCCCCGACATAGGTTGGACCCGGGTAAGGTATTAAAATATCAGAAATATTCGGGAGTAGATCGGTATTGAAAATCAGAAACATCGGTACATAAACAACTGAGATATGAGCAAAAACCCACGACCACCTCGATTTTCTTTTCACAAAAAC
Source organism: Phyto melanocephala (assembly GCA_941918925.1). NCBI lineage: Eukaryota > Metazoa > Arthropoda > Insecta > Diptera > Rhinophoridae > Phyto > Phyto melanocephala. Next base: position 18,439,106 of record OW799235.1, read on the forward strand.
AACATTACAACAACAACATACATACATACAAACGTGTATACTGGTTAGGGAAAACGTGGCATCGAATCCCAGCAGAGCCAAAAAAATTTTTTTTAATTTTTTTAAAATTTTTTTTTTTAATTTTTTTTTTATTTTTTTTTTATTTTTTATTTAATATATTATATATATTTTTATTATTATTTTTTTTAAATTTTTTTTTTTTTTAATTTTTTTTTATTTTTTTTTGTTTTATATATATTATATATGTATATAATAATTTTTTTTTTTAATTTTTTTTTTAAATTTTTTTTTTAAAAATTTTTTTTTTATTTTTTTTTTTTTGTTTTTTTAACGTACATACGTGAATTTACTGTTATTGCATGACTACTCGTTGTGAAGGGTATATAAGATTCGGCACGGCCGAATATAGCGCTTTTACTTGTTCACTGTGTGAAGGGTATAAAAAGATAAATAATACGCATCTTTTTTAATATAAATGCACAAATGTCACTGCTTGCAAAATTAGTCACGTGATAAAGTAAAAAAAATATTAAAAACACATATAAAAGCAGCAACAAAAACTACAACAAAATTATAATGTTTTAATATAAAGCCGTATTTCTGATGTAGGGAACAGCAGTAACAACAACATAAAGTACATTTAATTCACGTTTTGCATAATAAATAAGTTTATTGTTTCTGTCTACGAATCACTTGTTCATGAACAAGCAGCATTATGTTTTGTATTTTATTTAAATACTTCATAGTGCCGTTTGTCAAAAGTTTGTACGAAAAATGAATTTTATTGCATTTTAAGCGGCAAAAGAAAGAAAACAGAAAATTTTAACATGAATAAAAGATGTGATTTTTTGTAGGAAACTTTAATATGAAATAATTAATATTAGGCTTATAATTCCTGAAATATGTTTCCATTAACTGTTTTGAGTAAACATTTATATGCGACACTAAAAAAATTCATCGGAGAGAGCTGGTGATAAAATAGAAATTGGTTTTGAATATCCAGAGGCTAGAGTTGAAAATATTTTTAAGCATTTCGCCAACACTTTATTTCTAGAAACGTATCTTTCAAGGCAGTTGCTTATATCAAGTGCAAACTATTTTCATTTAATGTTGTGACATTTGCATACATTTTTTTATTATGATTATTATTATTATTATGAATTAAACCAACAACTAACCCAACAACAGGGAACTTGTTAGGGCTTTTGTTATCGTATCCCAGGCGATGGCGGAAGAACTCCTTAAAAATGGGTATATTAAGGTGAGCTGGTTTCGTGTAAGACGGAAGAGGTACGAAAACATCAAGAGATGCTTCAGATGCTTCAGTACCAGACATGAACAGTGGAATTGTACTGGACCTGATAGAAAAGGCCAAGGGATATGTATGAGGTGCGGAGAAGTCGGACATGTTATGAAAACATGTGTAAATAAATCGAAATGTTGCATGTGTTCTGAAGCTGGACACAGCAAGGTGGACCACATAGCAGGGACAAACAACTGCAAAATGACAACAATAGGACGAAAAAGAGAATACTTCAAGCCAATATGCACAGAAGCAAGACGGCTGACGCTCTTCTGATATAGTAGTTATCAGCGAACAATACGGAAGGCCAAAAAGTGGTACATGGATCACCGATACTAGCAATACAGCAGCCATATGGATACCGACACGTAGCAGCCTAGTTATAGAGGACAAATGTTGTGAAAACGGATTTGTTTGGTTCAAAACGAAGGATTTCACGCTATTCAGCTGCTACTTGACACCGAACGAAGAACTGGAGGCCTTTCAAGTGGCCTAAAGAAAGGTTATAAAGAAATTTTAAAAACCAGCGTTATCTATATCTAAACAGATGAGTTAGCCTCTGACAGTCAATCTCCTTAGGTGTTCGTAATTTGAATCTCTTCATTTGTTTTTTTTCAAATGTTATGATCAAATTTCTATGAATCATTTCTATAGTTTATGGCCTGCCATAGTGTGCAACTCTTTGGTGGGAAATTTTCTAGGAAGATTGTATATAATCTTGAGGTTCTTATTTGAGATAATTTACAGTCTTTTCTTATCCCACTTTGCACAACTATTCCATATTGGTCTTATGCATATTGTGTTAATTTTTTGAATTTAATTTATTTTTTATGTTTAGGAGAGGAAAGAGAGATCTGCTACATGTCACTGCTTTTGAGCAGTTTATATGTTCTTTAAATAGAAGTTCACGATCGAGAGTTACACCGTGGTACCTAAAAGAATCCGTAAACGGTATAAATTTGCCTTGGATTATAATCGGATGACATGGAATTCTTTTAGGAGATTTGTTAAATGGCGAAATTATGGCCTGCAGTTTCTCTTCATTTATTTTTTATTTCCATTTCTTAAAAATTTTTGTGCTGATAGAATGATCTTTCCATATAACACTATAAATAGTGCTCTTCTCAAAAGACAAACAAGAATTTTACTTTTAAGTATCTTTTGCTTATAATTCCTGTATAGTTTTTCCATTAGATATTTCGACACGTCCGAGTGTTTTAGACTTATTATTAAAGACATGTTTATTCAAGACTGTCAACTGTCTATTTAAAAACATAAAATTCTTTAGCTTAAAACATTTCTTTACTATTTATTTGATGTTGTTTGTTAAGTGAATGACATTTACATATAGCACTAAGAATAGTGATTAAAAAGTGCTGTTCTTAAAAAAAACCAACAAAAATTTGGTTTTTAAGTATCTTTTGCTTATAATTCCTGTATCGTATTTCTATTATATATTTCGAGACGTCCAAGTATAGTAAATTTTTGTTAACGACACACTTATTCCATACTGACAACTGTATATTCCAAACCATAGATTTCTTTAGCTGGAATCTTAATACTGTATCTTGTTACTCTTAGAAATATTTTACTTTTATCTCTAAATTCACTTTCTATCATTGTGATTTTAGATTTTCTATAGACCTTGACCCGAACATTTTCCCTTAGCTGCAAAAGCCCCTAACGAATCGGCTTATTTTTATAGTAATCGTCTTCTTCCAACAACTTCTTTAAGGCCTCTTTTTCATATTTAAGTCTTATAAATATTTATAAAATACGTACAATTTCGAGAAAAAAAATTTATTTATTTTAATTTTTTTAAATTAAACATAATTTACTTATTTTAAAATGTGTTTTGAATATTTTCTTTATTTACATATAGTTTTTGTTATTTAATTGTTCACTGGGCTTTTAAGTTAAACTACAAAAATCCCGCATAATAAATTATTCAAATACAAGTGTCACTTGCTGAATACGCAATGAATTTTAAAATCTTTGTTTAATGGCTTCTAAGTCACAGCAACAACAAACTGTTAAACAAAGTAAGACAACACAATTGTGCATTTATTTTTATTTAATTTGGTATAGACAACCAATAATATTAAATAAACATGTTAAACAATTTTATGGCAACTTAAATGGAAATTAATTATAAATATTTTTTTTATTTATTAAAAAATAAATATGCGGCTAACGTTTGAACAAAAACAAAAAACTAACAATTATGTGTGATAAAAATAATAATTATCTAAATAAAATATGTAATGTTAAAAAAATTAATTAAATGCAAAGAAATAATAAATATGCAAAACAGAAAGACAGACAGACAAACAAAAATTATTAAATATATTGTAATAGTAAATATCACTCCACGAATAAAACAAAAGATTAAGGGTTATATTTATATTCATAATAAATGTGAATGTTTTTATCTTTGGATGTTTGTATGATTTGTTACTCAATCACGCAAAACTGCTAAACGGAACTAAATGAAATTCGGCACATAGATAGACAACAACCCAGATTAACACATAGGCTCCTTTTTATCACTATAACCAGGCAAAGTCGTTGGAAAACTTATCATCACACAGCCTAAAAGGGTTTGCTGTAAGTTTTGACTTTTCTTTTATATTTTCAAATTCAAATTTTCAAGTTAATAATTCTACTAATCCTACTAATAGGTATAAGAGATGTGAATGTTTGTAAAATTTCCTTTTTTTTGTATTTTTTGGTCCTCAAGCAAATTGTTCATACATGAGTTCCTTAAGGATTTAGTTGTACAATTATACATATATTACTTTGGTCAGTATGAACACATCTTAGCATCTCAATAAAGTAAACCTAGTGGAAATTGAAGGTAACTATCTATGATATCAAACCACATTTATACTTTTTCCCAAAAATTTTGCACGTAGCGCCGTCCTGTTGAAACCAAATGTTGCCAAAATTCTCCTCTTCAATTTTTGTGCACAAAAATTCGTTCAACATGGCCCGATAACGATCGCCATTGACAATGGCCCAATTATGCCTCCGGACCAAAATCCGCATCAAACTGTGACTCGTTTTGGGTGTATCGGCTTTTCAATGAGTTCGTGCGGGTTTTCTGTGCCCCAAATGTGACAATTTTGCTTGTTTACATACCCGCCAAGATCAAAATGAGCTTCCTCTGAGAAGATGATTTTTTTTTGGCAACATCGGCCAAAGTAATGTCGCAATATTTCCCAGCGTTGTTTAAGCTTATACACAACCATATTCGTTCAGCGGAAGGATAAAAATAATTATCTGTCCAATCAGACATAAGCTAAGTATTACCATTCATGAAATAAGCACTAGTTATAAAAAAGTTAGATGGCGGACCCTTTGTTACAAAAAGAATATTTTTATATTGAGAAAATTTATAAAAAAATTTTTTAATGAAAACGCTGTTTAAAAAAAATTTTCTGCAGAGTGAAAATTCATTAACATTTTTTGAGACAATTTTATACAAAAATGATTTAATGGAAAATTTTTTGATAGAGCAAAAGACATATAAAATTTTCTTAAAATAAATTATGAAAACTTGCCAATTGTTTCGTTTATAATTTATTTTATTAGATCCCTGACGATAGTATGCGAAATAGGCCGAAATATTGGAATCAAATAAATAAATAAATTTAAAATCTTTTTCTTAAAAATAAAACAACAAAATTTAATTTTTATGACCTAAAGACAAACAAAACTCTACAACAAAATATATAAACAACTAAAATAGGTCAACAATACTTATTTAACATTTTCTAAAGATAAAAAATTTTCAAAAATATTTTTAAAGAAAAGATATAAAACAAGTAAGAGTGCTATATTCGGCCGTGCCGATTCTTATATACCCTTCACAACGTGTAGTCATGCAATAACAATAGCTTGTTTCACCATTATATCTCATATGAAATACGTACATACATATAAAAAACATACATATATAAAAACATACCATTGTAAAATGATAAATTTACGTATGTATGTTAAAAAAAAATAAAAAAAATTATCAAAAAAAATGAAAAAAAAAAATAAAAGATAATAAAAAAAATTTAAAAAAAAAGATAATAAAAATATAAATAATAAATATAAAATAAAAAATAAAAAAATATAAAAAAAAAATTAAAAAAAAAACAAAAAAAAAAATTTTAAAAATTTTTTTTTGGCCCAGCGGGGATTCGATGCTACGAAGTTGAAAAAAAAACGAGGTGTTTAAAAAAAATTAAAAAAAAATAATAATAAAAATATATATAAAATAAAAAATAAATTATATAAAAAAAAAATTTTTTTTTTACTCAGCTGGGATTCGATGCCACGTTTACTTCGTTTGTATGTATTATATTGTTGTTGTACGTTTTTGTTGTGAAAAAAAAACCAAGTGGTCGTGGGTTTTTGCTCATCTCTCAGTTGTTTATGTACCGATCTACTCCCGAATATTTCTGATATTTTAATACCTCACCCAGGCCCAGGCAATATCGGGGGGCTTCAAATAGTTGATTTCAACATACACACGGACAGAGGGACAGAGCTTAATCGGCGCCCCTATTCATAAGCTTTCAGAAAATATATACTTTATGGGGTCGGAAATGAAAATTGTAGAAATTTCACGCGGAATGACAAACCTATATATACCCTTTTTTACTGTGTAAGGGTACACAAATTTCCTATTTTAGAAATTTTTTTTATAATTGTTATCGAAATTTACGTTTTAGATACATAATTTTCTCTGGATAGAAATTTTTTCATAAAATAGAATTTTGCAAAGAGAAAACCACAAAATATATTTTGTTAATGTCTGCCAAACATTTTTTTCTAATTTCAAAGCAGCCTAATATTTTAAAACTTAGTTTTAACGGTAGAGCATTTCAAATTGCTGCCAATCATAAAATATTTAGTTTTTGTTTTCAGGCTGTAGAAAAAAAGCTCAAATTTGCGTACACACACTCACTCTTGCACCGGTTTATAAACATACTGGCCAAATACTTGCAGTTTTGATCATTAATCGCCTGCCTTTTAATCCGATCAATTTATTGAAATGTCCACAAGCTTAACACATAATCGGTCAGTTATTTAATGCGCCAGTTGGTGGGCAAACAAGCAAGCAATTGACGTTAAAATGCTATTTTGTGCATTCAACTAGAAAAAGTCTTTAAATGAACGTACATACACACACACGTATAAGTTGCTGTATGGTAAAGCTAATGTGTTCGATTGTTTGTAAGCAATAGAGTTTAAGTCAGATTATTTTAATAAAAAAGAGAGATATTAAATGCAATAAAGATTATTTCTGCAAGCATTAGAATAAAGCATAAATAAAGTACAATTCACAAAAAAAAGAAATAAAAAAAAATATTGACCGTTTGTTAACTGGGTTGTAGAGTGGTCTTGGGTATGACGTTTTCCTTTAGTTCTTTAACAGCATGACTTTTACCAGAACAGGAAGTCTACTCATAGCTTTTCTTTGCCCACAATTTCGTGGAATTTTGATAAGTATCTTTGCTAAACTGTCTAATACATATTGTGCATTTATAGGCTTAAATTGACAGTTAATGTTTAAATCCCAAAGCCTTGGATAACTTTAAGCCAAATTGTATTAGTTTGTGATTAAAGTTTAAACGAAATGCAGATTTTTAGTACATTATTATGCAGATAGATTGTAGAACTCTTTTAACTACAACATATTGAAAAAAATTTTTAATCAACAAGTGTTTTTAAATTCATTTAAATGAAAACCATCCTAAAAAACCTATCTGGATAAGCCTAAAAGATTCTTCTTTATGTAGTAATCCCTTGTCTATTGGATTGGTAATCATAAGGTTTTGTAGTTAAGAAAACCTTTAAAAAACAGTTTATGAGATGATCATTAAAAAGTAGTAAAAATGGAGCTCGAAACGAAACCATAAAACATTTTTGTTGTCGAACTATTTTTTAAAATAAGCCCCCAGTTCTTTGTTCCTGGTAAAATTTTGATAATTTGAAATTGCGATTACAATAATGTTGCTTTTAACAAAAATATTACTATTGCTTTTAGCTCCTATTTGAAAAGATTTGTAGAAAAAAAATTTATTTAAAATGTTGGCATTAGTTAGCTTTTTCCTAACTTTGAAACAATATATGATTTTTATGCAAAAATAACTGCTCATCTTTTGAGGTCGATAATGAATCAAACTTTAAAAACCCTCATCTTAAATGAAGCGTATTACAGAGAGAGAAAGAGAGTTCTGGATTGATCAAGACAAATATTAGTCGGACGGGATAAGGTCTGGTCAGTAAGGGGTGAGTCAAAACTTTCTAACCACTTCTTTCTAAATAGTTTTTAATAGATTCATACAATCTCTTATGCTCCCGGTTAAAATTATTGATCCATTTTTCATTGCATATAATTATTTGCTTAAGCTGTTGCTGGATAATTCCTTCTAAATTTGCAATTGCTGCCAATTGAAGGTATTTAGACTTTTACATTTATGATTGAAATTTGGATCAATTGTTTGCACTAGTACTAGTCATCTTTAGACAAGCTATGCAAATGTCAATACTGTAGCAGGGAGCCAGAATTAAAGCTAAGTCCAGAAAATTCAATTAAGAACAATGGATAATAATACAGGATTTTACACATAAAATATAAATTAAATTAATACAACAGCTGAAGCCTGAAACAAATTAACTCCAAAAAGAGTTCAGATAGTTTCAGTTAGTTCGTAGCAATTAAATAATATTTAATTCAAATAACCCACATGTCTTAAGCAAATCAATCCACAACTCGTAACCTTTTTTGTACATATTTTGGGCAGGTATAATGATTGGCGCAACTTCTTATCAAATGAGGCTAGCTAAACAGTGAATTTAATTTAAGCTCGACATAATAAGTGAATAAATGAAAAACTTCGTAATTTCAGCGATTCGGTTGATAACGCCAACGCACAACCAGACAACCAGATAATAAAGGCATATTAAATCAGGTTTAGTAACGGTTAATTCGCGGTTATTGAAGAACATGCACCTAGTCACCAAATAGGCATTTCGTAATGAAAATAGCTACTACTAGAAACTCTTTAAAAGCTTTTATAAAAATTTCACTATAATGGCAAATAAAGTGACAAAAAAGAGATCATTATTTATTAGACCCGAAGTTGCAATACTCTTACAGCATTAACGTTCAAATTCGCTAGTGAATACACGGATACCTGCTTATGCGTTCTTGGGTTAAGTGTGTAAAAGGCACAGCTCACTTTTGTTGTTGTTATTTAAGTAAAATTTTGTTGTTCAAATCTAAATAAAGAAATACGTATATTTTCCAATATCTTCGATGCAATATTTTTAATTAATCTTCTTATCTGTATATCTTTCATTAAACAGATCATTAAGTTATCTGGGAGTTGCAACATTTTACATTGTTTGGGAAAAAAAAGGAACAATCGTATCGTTTCGTTCATATCTTAGCTCACTATATCACATAACAAATTTTTAATAGCAAAGTTGTTGAAAGCACATCTTATAAATTGATATCATTTAAGAGTGTAAAGCATACGTGGGTGCTTAAAAAAGTTGATTTCAACATACACATGGACAGACGGACTTAGCTAAATCAATTCGTCTATCTATAAGTATTCAGAATATTTTTTACATTCCCCTGTGAAGGGTATAAAAAAAATATAAGCGAAAAAGTTGTTAAATTCTTAAGGCCTATGACTTTTGGCCCACCCTGTACATTGGAATTAAAAACTTTATCAAAATCCATACAAACATTTGTACTTGTGTTTTTTAAGATTTCAATTTGTTTAATCAAGAAGTATTAGTTTGTTTATAAGGTGGTGCTGAAAGTTTTCTATATTCTACGGCTCGAAACGTCAAACTTCATATGCAAAAGTGAACAATAAATTACTTTTCCAACGGCTACTACCTTTTGACTGATAGTTAAGTTATTGTTTGCGCATCCTAGTATACATATTTATATCATGTTACAAGGTACAGTTATATATCTGGCTACTTGCAGGAGATCCTGAGATTTTAATCAAGTATTATGATAAATGTAATATTTAAGGAAGGTGTCCTAGTTGTCGTATTTTTAACGCTTCAATTCCCATACTCAAAATTAAAAGAACTTTTATTTTATTTTTGGCTAAAATAGATTAGGTATGTTAAAAAAAAATTTAGAAAAATATAATTGCTAAATAAAACCGCCAATTTTTTGTTAAAGGGCGGTCACCTACAGGTAACACTGGGCACTGTGTAAAGTTAATGGTTTAAAATACCCGTTTTTTTTTTAAATCTTTTCATAGATAGAAAACATGAATTTTTTTAATAATATATATTTATTTAAAAGAAATGATTAAAATTTATTTATTGTGGAAGCTGTACCAATAATTTATATGCAAACCGATATTACACTTAGCACACATTTTTCTAGTGATAGGATCCAATGCATGACAGTTTGATGCAACGTTGACAATACTTTTATCATGCCACTTAGCTGCAATAATTTCTTTGAATAATTTATAACATAGCTTACCCCTTGGTTCTTTTTTCATTTTTTTTGAGCTTGGCATATTGCAATTCTCAGTACAGGTTTCCCTTATAGTGCCAGTTGCCAAACTTTCTGCTCGCGTAAATATTTAAGAAATGGTAAACCGGTTAAAAAGTTATCGAAGTACAAATTGTAATGTCCCATATCTTGGAGCAATCTGGAGTGGAGCTTTCAAATGACAGCAGCTCCTAGGACTAAATCCGGCTGCAGCTTTAGACTTGGTCCTGACGCATCCTGATAAAGTTCACAATTCACTAAATATCCACAGCGAGTAGGTGCAATTGGGCGGCAAGGACATACTGTCTGCAAAGTGGAGATATTGTTGACTTTCATAACTAGGTCATTGTAGGTGTCACTCTTTACTTCTCAAATCATTCTCATATGCTTTGGCGTCAAATATCCTGTAAGCAACAGTATTGCGATGTAAACTCTAATTTCATTAACAGTCACATTCAGTGTAAGATTGCTTTGTAAAGCATACAAATTACTCATATCAACTATGAGCTCAACAAGATTTTTGCTATAAAGTAATTCAAAAATTCCACGGCAGTCATCTCTTCCTGTAAGTTAGTAAAAGCTTCTTCGTCACAGTTTCCTTTGCCACAAGAAGCAAATGAAGGATTGTAGATAGTGCTTTCTCAGTTTTTGATAGTGCTGTGATTCTTTCTTTTCTTCTTGGGCAAAGATTTGATAATTTAATCTTCTCTATCTACATTATGTACACTGTTTTCTGTGCATATAGGCGCATTTTGCAGTTCTACTATAGAACGAAGCATGCGACCAGGAAGATGACTAATACTAGCTTCATTTTCATCACCACTGTCTTCATCAGTCACTTCGCCATCATCAGGTAGAAATAAAATAATATCATCTACGACTTCACCGGCATTAAAAATATCGCCAATCTAATCTTATGTCAACCTATGTTGCATATGAGCATACAAAATATATTTATATTGTAAATAAATTAAGTACCAATAATACCCAGTGTCACCTGCAAGTGACAGTTGGTATAGATTGTTATTTTTTATGAGAACCAAATAATTTTTTTTCATAACTTCATATTAAATAATTGAAGTGGATATTTTGAAATGATAAAGAGAAAAAAATTTTGAATTCTTACCCTTTTAGCATTTTTATAAATTTTTTTTTATCACAAGACACACTAGTATGTAAAAATCAAAACCACTGCTTAAAAATGCTCAAAAATCCCCTATTTTAAATAATGGCAGCAATACCAAAATAAAATCAGATACAAAACAGGGTATTGTCTGTATATTATTGATATTTTTATTATTCATTGGTGTCTGTATTTATGTTTAAAAATTCCGTTAATCTTTGTTACCTGCAGGTGACACTGGGAATTGCCGGGTTAAAAAAATTTAAAAAGAACTTAATATTTTACAATCAGTAATACATACAATATTTTAATATAATATTAAATTTCTTGAAAAATGTATATCAATATGATAGTTATGACTCCTTGCGAATACACCAAATTTTCTTGTAAGAAAAAAAAAAAACGATTATAAATGAACTGGATTAATAAGAATTGGTTAAATTTGCAATTATTTAATAATTTTCTACTTTTAAATCTATGTACATTCCCCATTTATATACTACACACTAACAAAGTCATCAAATGCATTTCGTTTGAAGTTGACATGTGTCATACAAACATATGCTTGTAAATGATTTAAGTTAAACAAAAAAAACTCCAATTGACATGTAAAATTTGCGACTTTATGTCGTTAAGAAAAAACAAAATTATTTGTTTGTTGTATATTTTGGGTAGTATTATGAATAGAAACAAGATTTTTACTGTAATGTACAAATTTACTTTACAATTTGTTTAACATGACAGCTGAAGCATGCTTTAGAGTTAAGAAAAAAAATACTCTTACACTCTATGATGGTGGTAAAGGAAGGAGGTAAAATGATTGCAAAATCTAAATGTAAAAGTTTGTTATTACAATAAACACAAAATAAGTAGATGTTGGCGTAAAAGGCACTTAAGTCCTATAGTAGTAATACTTATGTTATTTAGAAGAACTCTAATTTTACAATCTGCCTACTAACATGCTAAAGACATATTCCATTTAAATCTAAAAAATCTAAAAAGCAGCGTTTTATTTAAAGCAGTTTTTATGTTAAATAACAAACATTTAGTATTCCACAATAGCAGTAGCAAGTAAAGCAGCTAATACACGGCATGTTTTTTACATCTGACTTGAAAAATGCCACACTGATAAAAACGAACATGTCGTGTTTTAAATTTAAAACATTACTTCTAGAAAAAAATATGTGCTGAGACAACTGACAAAATTTCAATTATAGCGCCCTCTATTTTGTTCTGTCATAACATGTGACATCAGCCGTTGGCAGAAATCTCTGCTGCTGCAAAGCAGTCAGCGACGGTTGCCTGTAAAAGTACAATTTTGACAGACATGTATATTTACATACTTATGTCTCACAAATTTTAAAGTCAGATGTAAAAAACATGCCGTGTCATAGCTGCTTACGAAGTATAAAATTCTACATGTTAAATGTCATATTGAATTTCATACAAATGTACTTGTTTTGTAGATTTTTATAAACAAGTGCTTAAAATAAAACAAAAAAAAATGTATGAACACTTAACTGTCAGCTGCTGTAGATCACATATTAAAATCCAAAATTATTCAAAAATAAAACTACTTCTCTTTTTTGGGGGGTAACTAACATAAATAAAATCAATATGATAATCCCGTTTAATGTAAATTGTATGATAAGTTCTTGTAAAATTGCTTACTTTTATTTAATTTTTTTTTTTAATTCAAATGTAAAAATTGTAATTATGTTGTTTATGCAAGTGACAGCTGTCAAAATATCTTATGTTTTGTTTTTGTGGTTCTTATGTGTATGTATGTATTTTATGTCTGCATACGCATTAATGTTTCATTTTCTGTTGAGAATTTAAATTGTGTTAAGAGCATTAATACGCCCATGGTTTTAAACTGGTTTGTTTTTACTTAAATCTTAAACATATATGATTAAAAAGGGTCTGCAAAACAAAGCATTGTTCACATAAAATCCGGTGGCATAATAATTTTATTATTTATATAAAGTGCGAAATGTTTAAATAAATTAAAATAAAAATATTTTAAAATTGGCAACATTGAAATCCGCTTTGATTTCATTTAAATTATTCAGGGATGGAAAATTAGATTTTCGTTTTGGTATTAACTTATTAGTGGTCTTAAGTGCACTTTATTATACCCTTCACACGACAGTGTAAGAAGGTACTACATATAGGTTTGTCATTCCGTGTAAAATTTTTACATTATTCATTTCCGACCTCATAAAGAATATACCTATATTTTGTGAAAGCTTATTCATAGGGGAGTCGATTTTCCCTCTGTCTGTCTGTCTCCGTGTATGTTGAAATCGACTTTTGAAGCACCCCGACCAACATCCGTTTAAGGAATCCAAATATCAAAAATATTTGTGAACAGATTGGTATTGGAAACCAGCATAATCACCCCATAACTATGAGAGATACGAACAAATAAACATGACTGCCTCTGTTTTCTCGCTTATTTTCATCACAAAAAATACAATTTTCCGGCCCTAGGATAATTTATAGGCAGGTTGTTACTATGTATTTATAAACTTGGCATGCCTCTGGAGATATTCATAACAAATTTTGGACAAATTGGTCTCCACTTGGCAAAGTTATAGCAAAAAATTATTTTTTAAATTTATCAAAATTTTCTTAACTCCTAAATAATTTTTGAACATGTTTAAGATACCAAATTATAAGCCGTATACTCAGATATTATTTCTATGAAGACCTAAAAAATCGGTTTGAAACCAACTGAGATATAGGCATCAGAGTACAGCTGCATTGGTGTTTTTCCTAAAATATGCAAACAGAAATCGATATTTTTCAGTTTCTATACAACCAAGAGAGCCAATATGGGGATCAAATGAAAGGGCTTGAGAACTAAAATATGGTTAGATGTAAAAAGAAAAAAAAATCAAGATGGCGTCCTAGATTAAATGGCGAATATATGCATCAAAAATAGTAGGTACGACTTTGTCCCCTTTTATGGCCACAATATTAGTATCAAAAAACGAGCACTCGAACAGTACAATGTAGTAAACTATAAAAAAGTGTAAAATCCAAGATGCAGTCTGATACAAAATGGCGGATCCAATTTTTTTAACACCAACAATATGGGTATCAAATGAAAGGGCTTGACTAGTAGAAAACAGTTAACTATGTAAAAATTCAAAATCAAAGATGGCATCGAAAATAATAAAGAAATAAGCGTATTACATGTAATATTAAATCTAGTCTAAGCTACGATGTGCTCATTATAGCTATGTAGATAACGGTGAAGGGTATTATCAGATTCGGCACGGCCGAATATAGTGCTTTTACTTGTTTAAAGCATATTTATTTTTGAGAGAAACTTATATTACTTTTTTTAACAGTGACATGGACTTTGCAGCAAGATAATGTTATACCTGTAAAGAATTTATTTTAAAAAAAAAGGTGAATGGCTGCCATTTTCTCCCTATCTTGTTCTTTCCGAAAGCTTTATGAATGGGAAGACAATTTGTAGATGAGAAATTACTAATTGAACTATTACAGGAATCTGAATTGAAATTAATTTAGATTATTTAACGTCAGTCTATGATTCATTGAAAAACCGTAGGTATTCTTAAAGTTAATTTCAACAAGAGAGGTAGCACCGATTTTTAAAATGTATAAAATATTTTGAAAAAATTTATTTATAATATAACTATAGCATTTTTAGTAAAAATTAATTAAGGATTGTATTTGGTATTGCCTTTTTTTAAAAAAACAAAATTTTAGGAATTATTTGTTTAAACTTTGTTAGTTCTTGTCCTTTTCAATGGTATAGAAGTTTTGTCTAACTACTAAAAACTAAAAACCAAAGATATGGCCTACTAAATTTAAATGGTTCTAATCATCTAATATTTGTTATTTTTTTGCAAACATGCCCATATTATTTATTAACATTATGTCATGTTTTTCGTAATTATTTTTTCTGAATTTCAAAATGACACATATTTGTTTAAAAGGTGGTTTGTTAACACAAAATTCCATTAATCTGTTTAAAAGTACTCAGACAAGAAACTTGTTTCGTTTTGCTCTACCCTCTTTGCCAGCTCTTTTCCACATCCTAATTTCAATTTAATTTCTGGCCGATAAGAGGCAAAACTGGGAAACAAGACATGTAATTTCGAAAATCAAACACAAGTGTGTCAGCAAAAGATACTAAAAGAACAACAACAACAAGAAAAATAAACGGCTTTTAGCAGTTTATTTACAAAAATAAGTTCCACAACATGTCTTTTCTGTCGCCATTTAATTTTCAATGTCAATGTCAAGTTTAAGGCTGTCATGACAATTGGTGTTAATGTTGATGTTGTTGTTGTTTATAGTTGTGGTACTTTCAGTACACTCGGTTTTTTTATTTTTTTTCGCTCTGTTGCCACACATTTCAGTGGAATTAAATTGAGTTTCTTTTATTTGTTTTATTTTTATTTTTGGTTTTATTTTTAATTTTGTATCTTTGAGTGTTTTTAATTCATTAGTGGTTTGTTGTTTTGTTTATCTTGTTAGTGATTTTATTAGGTGCATAAGCAGTATGTTGGGTGATCAAATTTTTTTTATCTTAAGTATTATGTGTAAAAAGGGTAAAAAAAATTTATTTAAAAAAAAATCTCAAAATCACGTTTTAATATTAGCAAATCGAACTAAAGCAAGTAAGAGCGCTATATTCAGCTATGCAGAATCTTATATGCTCCTCACACAGTTTTGGCATTATGTACACATCTATATTATATACGGAATGACAAACTTATAATCACTTATTCTCTCGTGTGAAGTGTTTAAAAACAGAAGAACTATTGTTTTTTGCTTATATCTCAGTAATTTATACGGAAACTTTTTTACTTTTGCAGTTTTAAGGCCATAACTAAAAATTATGTAGGAAAAGTGTGACGAAATCTTATTTAGGAAATCGATCATCTGTACTTTTAATCAAAAAAAAAAAATTTTTTCGTTGATATCTTTGACGGTTATTTAACCGAGAAACGCTGCCAAAATATATATTTTATATATACGTAACAAACATTTAAAGAAGTGTCATTGGAACTTCAAAATCTCTGACTTTGGTTGGTTACAAAACAGAGGTAATCGTGTCCCTTCGCACATAATTGATTTTCAATAGCAAAATTTTCGAAAGCATATCTGATATTTTAATACCATTTAGGACTGTGAAGTTTACGTGGGGGTTCAAGAAGTTGCTTTTAATATAAAACCGGACGGATGGACTAAGCTCAAAAAATTCTCCTGTCTATAAGGATTTATAATATTTACTTCGTATGGCTTAAATTAAAAATTGTATAGATTGCAAATGGAAATAAAAACCTATATATTGATCGTAACTAGTACAAATGCCCTAACCCTAATTTTTTATGATATTGAGTTTTTCAGTGATTCCAAACCATTTCACATAAATACACCTTGACACCGAAAATTTAATACGATAGTATCAAACATAACAGTTTACAAGCTATTTTACAAAAGAAGTTTTATTGTAATAATACCGTTCCTATTACGTTCTCACCTTCTCCTGTAAAGTAACAAATATTTGAGTTAGGGCCTTTGTACTCCTGACAAACGATATACCCTTTTACACTCTGGTATGAAGGGTATGCAAATTGAAAATAATTTGTAACTTTGAGGCGTTTCTTCTACAGCTATGAAAAAAATCAAATAATTATTGACATTTTGTTAAAAGTTTCTTTACCAAAAGTCTTTCGAAATACCAAAACTTAAATTTTTTTACAAATCCTTAACCTGCCACACATTTCCAGCATAATGATTTTAATTTCGAACTTAAAATATCGATCGTTTTTGCTTTTCAACTTCTTCAGATTTTATAAAATTTCACCCAAGTATTTAGCATTTTCGTAATTTAAATTGCGATTGTGTTTGCTTTGAAGCTTTTCAGCTTCTTTAAATTCCATAAAATTTCTTGAATAAAAAACTTGCATTTAGTTTGTTTCAAGACGCAAATATAATGCTTTTTATTGTAAAAAATATAAATGTTAAAATCAATTTAGTTTTCGTTTTACTTTTACTTTGAAAAAAAAAAAAACAGAATACAGTTTCATTTCCAAACGAGATTAATTGCTGTTACATTACCCACAAAATAACTGTATTAGCGAAAAGAGCTTTTTAAATCGCTTACTTATGCTTAACTGTTTCCGAGAGCGCTTCAAAATACATGATTTTTTATGTGCGATGTCCTACTTCGTAGGTTTATTTTTTGCAATTAATCAGCGTGATTTTCATCCCTATAAGAATAGCTTAAATATGAATCCTCCTTACGCAAGTACGGGAGAAATATAAAAAAAATTACTTTTATTAACTGCTGAAATAATGAGCAGTACATAGGACATAGTTTGTTGAGCTTTGGCAGGCAAATAATTTTAGCATTTTAATGAAAGCACTAAGGTAAGGAAATAAAGTTCGCACTGATAGGTAGGTAGGTGGGTAATTAAGGCTTAAGTTAACCTCACACCCTCACCCACGGACCAATACGGTTCATTGTGACGCCTTAATCTAATAACAAAGTATAAGAAATTTCTTCCAGGGTAGAAATACTCTTCAAATTATAATGTCAAGAAAAACTTAATGTCTGTGCGAAATATTTTAGGAACGTTTTCGATAAAAGGGGTTGGGGTTTTTGTTTGTTTATGCTTTGCACTTTCTAATCATTTTATTCTTTGATATTTGGCAAAAATGTCTTAAGTAAAAAAATTTAAGTTAAAGTTTTTTATTGGGTTTTTTGATTTTTTTGTACCTCTTTAATTTGGTATTTATAAAAACATATGTAAATCTAGCATAGCTATTTCAAACCATGATAATTTAGTCTGTAGACAATAATTCAGAAAAAAAATAATTTTTTTGGTACTAAACAAAAACTGTAGTTATTGACCTAAGACATTTTTCTTTACTTTAAATAATGCCCCGGTGGACTAGTCAGTAGTATGCTAGTCTGCTATTATGGGGGTTGCAGGCTCGATTCCCGACAGAGACTCTGGACTGGTCTGCTTCTCTTTTTTTATTACATTCTTTCTATTCTATTTAGGTATCACAAAGGGAGCAACACGATGGACCCTAGTAAGCTACTAGAGCTGCGGATTATCTTTTCTATTCTATTCTTTCCATTCTATTCAGGTATTACAAAGGGAGCAATACGACGAACCCTACACAACTGCTGTCTTCACTACTTAATCTAACCTAAACTCAATGAGTGCTAAATTTCATAAGTAAAATGAAATTTTATTTAATGCTTTTTGTTTAATTTTTAAGTTTTTATGTGTTTTATGTGTAAAACATTATCAATTAGTCCCCGTTTACACAGGGAAACATTTGGTCCCCGTTTACACAGGGAAACATTTATTTATTTATTTATTTTTTATTCAAATAAAGTCAAATATAAAACATAGAAAACAAAGTACGCCGAAAAGAAATAAAGCAAATGTCAAAAAGCATAGCAAATGTAAACAATAAGATTGAAAGCACAAAGCGTGCCTTCGAGAACGGGAAAAAATTTCATGTTCTTTTCCCCACCCGTCCCTCTCTACCAAACAAAATGTTTCCCTGTCTAAATAAATGGTGACTAACACTTTAAATATTGTAATACTTTTGTAATAATAAACAAACTAGCAACTTTAACTTGTATGAAACAAGCAGTAAATGCTATCAAGCCTGTCATGTATTTGGAAATATTTATGGTAGAAAATCTTTTCTGTGTCGCTACACTGAATAAAAGGCTTTATAAAAAACTAAACACTGAGATTAAAGATTTTGTTTACATTTACAAAAAAAAAAAATAATAAATAAAATAATAATAAATAAGTTTTCAATTCAAAGAAAGTCTTGTTTTTTATTCAAATTTACAAAAAAAAAATTTAATAATTTAGCAATTTAAAACTTTTTTTGAATGTATTTATTTATCAATTTAAAAAAAAAAACTTAAGGCTAAGCTTTATTCATGTAAAATTATTCCATTAATATTATTTTAAAAATCTCGCGTTCTTTCATTTAACCATTAAAATATTTAAATAAATTATGTACATGTTTTTGTTTTTATCCCTCTTTTGTTTTGCAAGTATTTTTTTTAAAATACACCTTAATGTTAGGCAATGTATGTTATTGTGCTCTGGCAGCCTCAAGGTATGCAATTAAAATAACAATTTAATTTATACATTTAATAAATATTAAATTATTACTTAAGCAATGTAAACTTTTTTTGCATTATTTCATTTCAAAAATTAGATTTATTTCGTAGCTGTCAGCGTTTATTGTATATAATTTAATAATGATTTTAAAAATGTTTAATTTCAAATATCTCTTGCCTTCTATGCATGCATGAAAAAATGCCAAATGATAATATTTTTTATTTTTTTTTTTTTTTGAACAAATACAAATAACAATTTTACTGTTAATAAAATAAAACCAAAAATTTGTTTGTATTCTCTGCTGAATTAAAAACAATTTATTATGTAATTAAAAAGACAACAATGATGAAGTCGATAAGGAAAGAGAATCGTGACTTACATTTATCTGGCAGCAATTGTTATGAGTTTTGAAAAAAACAACCTTTAAAATAAATACAAATTGTCTCAATTTGCCTGATTTTGTTGTTGATTTTGTTAATGTTGAAATGTTGTTAATGTTGAAAAACGTTTATTTACAAAATTCATAGACTTTTTTTAAACTAAAGTTACCTCAAGAGACCAAAGACTAGTATTGAAACTACACATTTATTAAAATTTTGTTCTTATGACAAAAACGTTTCTTTAAACAAAGATTTTTTCATAAATTTGGCCAGACTTCAAAACAATCATGTAAATTCGATTTTTGAAATTTTTTTGGCGCTTGCCGTATGACTGCTGAAAGGGCAGACAAGTCATAAAATAATCAAAGTGAAAAAAATTATCTGATAATATCACACGTTGCTAAGCCTAGATCAAGAATTTAATCAGAGACCGAAAATAACAGTTATTTTGAAGTTTTAAAACAAAAAAAGAATATAGAAGTAAATGCCGGAAAACGGATTCAAGTATACCATATTGATCATTATGCAGTAGTCTATGATAAAATATGTTGCTTTTTAAAAATTTGATTTTTATTTTTTCGAGCAAGAGTAAAAGTTATTTTTTGATTTTTATTTTTTCGATCAAAAATAAAAGTAATTTTTTGATTTTTATTTTTTCGATCAAAAATAAAATTTATTTTTTCGATCAAAAATAAAATTTATTTTTTGATTTTTATTTTTGTGAGCAAAAATAAACGCTATTTTTTGATTTTTATTTTTGCGATCAAAAATGAAAGTTATTTTTTAATTAGTAGCAACCGTGTCTATTAATTTTTCTAATGCTGAAACATTTTAATTTTTATTGCAAAAATATGGGGGAAAAACAGATTCAGTAGTGTTTATCTATTCACATCTTAGAAAGTTATAAGGAGTAAATCGGATAAATCGGGCTCTAATCGGTAAAGTTAAAGTTTAAAAATGACAACAAATTTTTTTCAGCTTCTGGTATCAAATGAAAGGGATTGAACCATAAATTACAGTATACTATAAAAAAAAAGTAAAAATCCAAGATGGCGGTCTAAATAAAATGGTGGATATATGGGTCAAATATACTAATATCGGCTGTGTCCCCTTCAATCCCCATCAATCTGTATATCAAATGAAAGCGCTTGACTGGTAGAATACAGCTAACTATGTAAAAATTCAAAATCAAGGATGGCGTCGAAAAAAATAAAGGAAAATGGCGTATAACATGATATCTAGGTTAAGCTACGATGTGGGATTATACCTATGTACATGATGGTGAAGGGTATTTGGCACGGCCGAATAAAGCACTCTTACTTGTTAATTACAAAATTTTATAAAATGTTATTACTTTGCTTAAAACTAAAAATATCGACATTTTCTGTCATTTTTTCTTGCATTTTTTTTAGTTATTTAACAAAAAAAAATTTTTTTCTTCATATTACATATATTTGTGGCAAAAAGCAAAAGCTGCTTAAGTCGACAAACGCTTAAATTGAGGTAATCAATTGCAATTCTGGAATTTAAAACTGCTCGCAGGAAAATTTTCAGATGTCTTGGGCAACTCTACAGGAAGTTATGGTATTACAACGTATTGCCTATATTTTTTGAAAGACCGAAATCATTTGGAATTTTAACTTATTTTATTTTGTAATTTAGCTACCTAGCTAAAAGTTTCATTACAAAATAATGAGCTGAATGTATTAAAAAACAGTTCTTCAATACTTACAAATCTAAACCGGCAAAGTCATTAGGGGCAAATATAAATAGGGATTTAAATAATTACTTACTTTTATAGCAATAAAAAAAAACTTGATTACACACCTAAATAATCTATTAACATTATGGACTTATAAAGGGTGTTTTTTTTAAAGGTTTGTTTTTCGAATAGAGATAAAACTGGCATTTTGTGGTCAAATCTGGCAACTCTAATGTCATTTATGTTCAGTTTGGTTTGCCATTTCATCATGAACAGGTTGACAAAAGAACAACGCTTGCAAATCGTGCAAATTTATTTCGAAAATTGAGATTGATCTCGATGCTGATTTTCATCGCAAAATTTTGTTCAGTGATGAGGCTCATTTTTGGTTGAATGGCTACGTCAACAAGCAAAATTGCCGCATTTGGAGTGAAGAAAATCCACATGCGACCCTTGAGACGCCATTACATCCACAAAAACTGACTGTTTGGTGTGCTCTATGGGCTGGTGGAGTCATTGGGCCATACTTCTTCCGAAATAATGCTGGAGAGGCAGTTACCGTTAATGGAGACCGGTATAGAGCCATGATAACCGACTATTTTGTTCCCGAATTGGATGGCATGAATGTGGATGAGTTGTGGTTCCAACAAGACGGCGCTACATGCCACACAGCGCACGCCACAATCGATTTATTGAAGGAAACATTCGATGAGCGCATAATTTCGCGGAATGGACCTGTCAATTGGCCACCAAGATCGTGTGATTTGACACCATTGGATTATTTTCTTTGGGGATATGTGAAGTCGCTCGTCTACGCCAACAAACCAGAAACGTTAGGGGAATTGGAAGCCAACATTCGTGGCGTTATTGCCGACATACGGCCCCATATGCTCGAAAAAGTGGTTAAAAATTGGACCTGTAGAATTGGCTTTATTCGAACCAGCCGCGGCGGCCACATGCCTGAAATCATATTTAAACATTAATGGCAAAAAATTATCCTTCCAATAAAGCCAAATTGATGGTCATTAAAACGATTTTCTTGTGTTTTATTTCAATTCGAAGTTCTATACCACTGAAAAAAACACCCGGTATAAGTCGTTCGGTTCTTTCTTTTAAGGACGAAAACTCGGTTTGATTATTCTGCGATACGTTAATTTGAAATTTAAAAATTAGTGAAAATCTATGTCATTACTTTTTTAATGAAATGCTTTGCCGCTGTTGTAAATCATTATTACTTATACCCTAAGCATTTTGAACTAAATGAGAATTATAAAAAGTTATGTATTTAAATTTCGCAATAAAAAAATGTATTGTGTGTGTATCTTACTTCTTAGTAAGACAACCGATATGTAAAAGTTGTTGAAAAGTATGTTGATTAGTAAGAGCAAGTCATTACCTTGTTTTTGCTGGGTACATATTTAATTTTATATTATATTTAATTCAGCGCAAAATTCAACTAAAGGGAATCATTATTAAAAAATTAACTAAAAAATAAGTTTTAAAATTTTATTACAAATAATGTTAGGTTGGGTATACATTTCAAAATGATCAGCTTTTAAGTTTCTTTGGTTCTTTCACTTTGCTCTTTAATCCATTGTTAAAATGTTCTTTTTATTAATAGTTTTTTGTTTTGTTTTTTTTTTTTAGGATTTCAATCCATAAGGCACGCTTTTAACAGCTGTAAGCTATAAATATTTCACAGCATTCAGATTTTATTTTGAATTAAAGAAAAAGATCAAAGCCGCCAGAAGCAAATTATAAATCAATCATATTTTAACATAAAAAAAAAATTCATGTTAAAATTACGTTACACTTCAAAGTAACTTTGTTTTTTCGTTGTTGTCTTTTTAAAGGTGTAAATAATTAAAAATGATAAAAAAAAACATCTACATGAATATTAAGTGATAAACGTATGTATATATGAAGATATGAGTATATAGAAGAGCTTATGTATTTCGTTAGGTGTTATACACATGCCTACCTTCAAACAGTTGTGTATTTTACTTTAATAATGGGTTTCATTAATGGCTGCTGTCGGTATGAGCGAGATAAGGCATCACGCAACTTATAGCATATAACGACAATCACAATAATAACATTTATAATGCTCATACATTAAATCTAAGCTACTGATATTTAGCAAAAATCTTCAAAGAGCTACAAATAAAGACATCAATGAATTAAAAAAAATTAAGAATTACCTTATAAATATCTTACAATTAATTAGGATACCATTAGCAATCCAATAGTCATATGTATGTGTAAGTAGAATTTTTAACAGTTATAAGTGAAAATATTAATTTATTTTTCTAAGTATATGATTTAGAAATCTGCGAAATTTTTTAATGCTCAAAAAAGGCTACAAATTAATATCCTCGCATACTTAACTACACATATTTACATTCATATGTATATAGAAATGCCTGCTACACGACTTGACACGTTTAATTTATCCAATAGTTGTTGTTTTATCTATTTTCAGATGCCGTTAATTTGTTTTTTTTTTTAGTTTTCATTACAAAAATATGTTAAAGGTCCAAGGTAAACAACGAAGGATTTTAGACCTATCAAACTATCGTGTTTCTCAAGACATCAAATAGACTGGTCGATCTGTATCTGAGGGGTTTTTTAGATCCCCACTTCATCAGTGGGGCCAAGCATGCTCAACTTAAGAGTAGATCCGTTGGGAACGTACTGCATGAGGTGTTTAGTTATATAATATGTAGAAATGATTGGTAGCAGCGATTTTAGACATGGAGACAGCTTTTAATAATGTTATAATAGGGTCAATTAGAGTGGCTCTTTCTGAGTTCATAATTTTATGCTTCGAAGATTTCTGTATGAGAAAATAAGTGATAATTGTGACATATATCAACCCCTGTGCGCGAAATTATCGTATGTTACAAAAACAAAATATTACTTTTAAATAAATAAAAACGTAAATAACACTGCTACATACGATAAAATGTACACAGTGTTAACTCCATAACTAAAACAGTTATCGCTATAATATTTTATCAGTAGATGGAATGGAATGGATGTAGAACCAATTTGCATAAAAAAATCGATTTATAAACAAGTAAGAGCGCTATATTCGGCCGTGCCGAATCTTATATACCCTTCACAACGTGTAGTCATGCAATAACAGTAGTTTGTATCACCATTCATCCCATATGAAATACGTACAACAATATAAAAAACATACATATATAAAAACAACCCATTTTAAAATTATAACTTTACGTATGAAAAAAAAATTAAAAAAAAAATTTAAAAAAAAAATTAAAAAAAAAAATTAAAAAAAATTAAAAAAAAAATTTTTTTAAAAAATTAAAAAAAAAAAATAAAAATATAAATAAAAAATAAAAAAAATAAAAAAAATAAAAAAAAAATTATAAAAAAAATATAAAAAAAAAAAAAAAAAAATTTTTTTTTGGCTCAGCTGGGATTCGATGCCACGTTTTCTCTAACCAGTATACACGTTTATATGTATGTATGTTGTTGTTGTAATGTTGTTTTTGTGAAAAAAAATCGAGGTGGTCGTGGGTTTTTGCTCATATCTCAGTTGTTTATGTAGCGATGTTTCTGAATTTCAATACCGATCTACTCCCGAATATTTCTGATATTTTAATACCTCATCCGGGTCCAAGCGATGTCGGGGGGCTTCAAAAAGTTGATTTCAACATACACACGGACAGACGGTCAGACTGACAGACTGACAGAGCTTAATCGACTCCCCTATTCATAAGCTTTCAGAAAATATATACTTTATGGGGTCGGAAATGAAAATTGTAGAAATTTCACACGGAATGACAAACCTATATATACCCTTTTTCACTGTGTGAAGGGTATAAAAAAGTTGTATACGATAATTTTGCCCACAGCGGACGATATGATGGACGTAATGCTGCCTGTGAGGGAAGCATTCCTTCCAACGATTACCGAGGTCCGGCACTGTGTGCACTTTATTCTTGGCTTGATGTAAACCCGGAAAAGATGAAGCAAGTTCTGATTACCAGGAGATATTAGATTAATAGGCTTGAGTTAATATTGTCTAGTGAGACAAATAATCTCGATAAAGTCCTGGACAGTAAGCTGTCTTGAAAGAAAAAAAAACACAGAAGAGGGTGAAAAGGGTCCCGAATGCCTACTACACATAAAAAACCACTATAGGCCAGAGTTGGGGCCTATGGTAAAAAATTGCGAATTTGATTTACACAACCCTGGCAAGACTTTGACATATGAATGTACTGAGCGGTGAAAGCTATAGAAAAAGGATGGTTATAGGAAACTTCTTAAAACAGTTTAGAGTTATACTTCATTTAGTGTCACTAGTGCTAGTTATTGGAAATATATCTCAGATGGTGCTGGATACCATTCTTAATACTATACCTATAGAATTTTTGGTGAAGGGAATGGCGGCAAAGAGCTTGAGTAGGCAAGGTTAGTCAGGGTTGTGTAGAATACTTAATATCGGTCACACTAGGATCGTATAGGAAACTGATCTCATGTGGACTAAGACTGATGCCACGGTTGACTAGTCAGTAGTGTGTTGGTTTGCTAGTTTGCGGGTTCGATTCCCGTCAGAGACTCTGGACTTGTCTGCTTCTCTTCTCTCTTTTTTATTATATTCTTACTTTTCTATTCAGGTATCACAAAGGGATCAATATAATGGATCCAAGTGAGCTGCACAATAGCTGCCTGTTCTACCTAACCTAACCATTATATTAAATATTAGGAATCGATTTTTCATAGGACACATCTACTACTAATTGTTGGTTAGGATCCGACGTACTGCATAACGGGTGTGCATTTTTTACGGATGGATCAAAGATGGATAAGGGCACAGGTGAAGGTGTCGATATCATGAGAGAGTAAACTAAGAGGTCTTACAGGCTTTCTGATGACTGTAGTGTGTTTCGGACGAAAATATTTGCAACTATTAATGCAAAAGGTCTCATTAGGGAACATGTTAGAAAGGTTAGGGAGGATACTACTTACGAAAATAGTCGAGTGGCTCTCAAAGCCTTGAAAGAACGTTTTTTAAAATCTGGGCTGGTTATGCACTGTAGAAGAGCTTCAGGTTAATTCATGGGGTTCTTCAATGTCAAACTGCGTAGGGTACCAGAGCACTGAGGAGTTTTCGGCAACGAAATTACAGACAAATTTGTGAGCGATCGATCGGCACTAGAGTTCACATATGAAGAAGGGATGATTGGCCACTACTTTGCGAAAATTAGGGTGTGGATGTTATATAAGACTTATATGGCAAGGAGGTACAGAAGGGACTACTCGATTACTTTTCCGAAATTTTTTGATGAATAAAGACTTCAAATTTTTCCTTTAATAAATCAATTGTTAATATAAAATTATAAAATCTTAATTCAAAGTTTTACACCTTCGACCAAACACACACTTTTCTCACCACCCTCGAATCGCATTTAGATTTAATTATTATTTGAAATTTAATTGACAAAAATTTTCTCACGCAAACAGAGCACCCCAGTAACTAGAGTGATAATAAAGACATTTTATATCTTCAGTTCGATTGTTTTTGTTCTTACAGATTGAAGACAATATTTAAAGTTCACTGGAGCTTGCTTGGTATCAAATGAATGTGTGCCTCTGTAGCGTTTGTGTTGTTTGACAAAGCTCTGCTTCCACGTAAGGCCATAAAAATTTATTCGTTTACGTGTTTCTATACATATGAATGTATGTAAAGGGTGATTTTTTGTTATTTCGTTTTTCAGTGTAAGAAAATGAATCGTAACGCTATTTCACCATGAAGAACTTACAAACAAACAACGCTTGTATATGATTAAATTTTGATATAAAAATTCTTAAATAAAAAATATGTTAATGGTAAATTGCGTAAATTTTCGACCCATCCAACAGGCCCTTCAAGGTGGTGTGCCCAAATTTCGAAAACCCTTTAACTTTATTGCACATTAATTCACCAACCCGTATGCGAAAAGTTTGTATGAATCAGAATATTGCAGCTGTATCGGCCAATGTAAATGAACAATGAGGCAGGACACTATTGCTTGATATGTGGTTGCATTAAGACAGTGCCGCACGGCACGCTACTGTGAATCTGTTAAGAGGCGAGTTTGGTGAGCAATTAAATTAGACGTTGAGGCTCCAATATCAAGTGATTTGATCCTACTAGACTATATTTTTAATACGTGAAGGTTCTCGTATACAGTAATAAGCCAGTTTCAGCTCTAGAAGTCAACTTTACTGCTGCCATTGGCAAGATACCGGTCAAAATTCTGGAATAAGAATGTCAAGGTTGAAGCTAAAGAATGGGCCACCTACATGTACCTAAAGTAATTAACATTTAGATAGGCTGCATTTATTTATCGCTCAAAATAAATATTAAATTAACTTTTGCGAATTTCTGTGTGTTTTTTTAATTTTCAAAATCCAAATGGCCAAAAAATCACCCGTTATGTTCGGTTTATGAGTGTATAAAAATATTTGTGGCTTTTTTCCTTTTTTATTTCAAACGTACATACATATTTATAAAAATATAATGTGCCTCTGTGCGATATGTGTTTGATTATTTGTTGTTTTTATTTTTATTATATCAAGATTTATTTTTATTTCGTTGATGAAATAATTCAAGTGGTAAATTACTTAAGGAACTCTTTTTCCTTTTTTTTTCAATTTTTCTTGTCTTCTCTGACTTTTTCAACAAACTGGGCTATTGTGCTTATAGACATGCTCCAACTGCCTGAAGCTGTTCTTGGGTTTTGTTCCATTTTTTAAGCAGTTTTTTTTTCTGTACTTGTCATTTTAAGAATGCAAACATTAAAGAACCAACATGTAGTAAAATGACAAGAATAGAATGTGAAGAACACAAAATTTGCAGACATGTGTTGAAATAAATTCACTGGAAATTCACATTTAATGTCAACACAATTTTCTGAAGGTGAAGAAGAAATCATGTCAGTTAGTGTGAAAAAAAACAATGTAAGTTTTTTGTATTATTGCGCAAAAAAAAAAGAAAAAAAAATTAATGTAATTAAATAGCGGTGGGGGTAGAGGGGGAAAATTAAATTGAAGTGTAATGATGACAACATATAAAAGTTAATGAATCTTGAGAGACGCTAAATTTAAAACACTTAAGAGCCTAAAAGTTTAAAGGTGTCAGTGGGATAAAATAAATTTTCGGTTCTAATGTAAATATTAAAAAAAGAACAAGAAACCTTAGGGAGTTCACTCTTAAAAAATCCTATAAATATTTAACTATAGAAATTTTTACTTTGTCGAGAGTGTATAAAATTAAATTCAGTACTCCAAGTCAACTACAAAACAATAACAATTTTTTTAATATATAAACAATTTTAAGGGTCATTTAGATCTCTGATGCTTGTAAGGGTTAAAATAAAATTGTTATCAAAAAAGAACAGAAAAAAAAAATTTAATCACTTATTATTGATTTAAAAGCTCTAAACAAAATACATAATATTTTATTAATGTTACTTTAGTGATAAAAGTGTTGTTATTCAGTACTGGTTTTAAGGGTTAATGTGCATTTAAGGAAAAAACTTAACCCTTTGACGACCAGAGGCAAACATACTTGCCCAGGGGTTTTCATCATATAATTGTTTCCGTAGAAGATCGAGTAAATTTGTTCAATACTGGTTTACAGCAGATGATAGTGGCAACACAAATGTGGTAGGTGGTAGGTTCTTATCTGCACCCATTTGCCCGCTAGGTGGCCTCAATGTTGGTCAAAAAGTCAACTTACTTTAGAGGGGTAGTGTGGAGAGACCGTAGGATGCATCTGTCTAAAACTAAGCTATATTTTGGCGGCACCTCTTACCTTTAAATATATATAAATATATTAGCCAGGTTTGTGTAAGTTTCGAGCTGCCCACAACTTTGCTAAACGTTTTTGGCAAGTATGTTTGCCTGTGGGCTGAAACGGAAAAAATTCACCTAAAAATAATCAAATGTTGTTTGCTTATTTTCATCATTATATGTATGTCTGAGTATACAGTTTTTAATTTTTTGGTGCATGTCAGTTTTTAATTGTTTATAATGAAATTCAATTGAACAAAACGGATTTTGTTTGTTATTGTTCTAAGTTGCAAGCGTCTTCTGCGCTGGTTGTGGGGAAGAAGCTGCTATACTTATGGATAAAGAGGATATTATTTTTCTAGAAAATGACGCTATGGAAATCCAAGAGGATAAACCGATAGAAATTGTTATCGAGGGCAATAATCCCGTAAAGTCTCCTGTAATTAAAAAGATCCGCAGTAGTCGTAACCCATTAACAGTTGCTGTAGAGGCTGAGTCAATTGCAACGACTTCTAATGCTTTAGTTATACTAGAAAAGCCAACACTTTTTATACCACCAAAGAAGACTTTCCGGTTCAGAGAGACGAGTGCCTATAAAAGCCCCGTTTTTACTGGATTTCAGGATTGCACTTATGACTATTCCCAAGTTCTAAAACCTACTGTAATTATACATGAGGAAATGCCATCAGCATATGATGTATTTAGTACTGTTTGTAATCATGAAGGTTACTTTTTACAATTGCAATATACTAAATAGTTCTTATTTTATGTATAATTTGTGGTTTCAGAAATGTGCATATTAATAGTGGAGTAGTCCAAACTGTTTTCCAAGCAAAAAGGTCGTGTTTTCACTCTGACCGTGAAAGAGTTCAAGACTTATATGGGCCTAATCATACGAAGGAGCCTAGTAAAACTACCCAGTATTCGAATGTATTGGTCCATAAATCCGACATTTCAGCAATCTCAAATTGCAGATATCAGGACGCGGCTTCCTTCACCTATGGCAAATATAGTCGCAAAAATGTATTTTGTACTACATGTAATGTATTCCTTTGCTTTACATTATCAAGTGACTACCTTGGCGAGTACCATGTATAGCACTTGTTATTTTTGTTCAAATTCTTCATAAATTTTTTCCTTAATAGCTTAAATAAATAAAAAAATATAAAACAACATACGTTTCAATAAAAAATTTTTTATAAAAGAATTTTCTTTCAGCCCATAGGCAAATACATTTGTCAGCAGTAATTTCTTTTTCTTGGATAAAAAATTCCCTTTCAACCCAGATGCAACTATATTTGCCAATTAAAATGAGGGACAAAGCGAGGGCCTAGGTAGCCAAATTTTTTTAACGTACCTATTATTGGTGCATATATTATGAAAATCCAAAAAAAGAAAAAATCGCTTCAGTAGAAAAAGTCCGGTCCTCAAAGGGTTAAAACTATTTTTTTAGCACATACATATGTGTACATAAATTGAAAAATATTTAGTTTCTTGTGTTTCACTTGATACGTTGTTCTATTATTTTATCTTGAGATCAGTTTTGTATATTTTTTTTTAATGTATTGAAAAATTTTTATATTGATAATTGTTTAATAAATGAATGCTTTCGTTCTTTTTAATTTATATAAATAGTTATTTTTTGTATTGAGCTTGAGATCACTTTTTTTAAAATTGTAAAAACTTTCCCTGAAGAAGCTACCCAATGTGGTAGCGAAATATCGGAAAATAAAATTAAAACTATTTTTTATTAAAAAAAAGTGATCTCAAGCTCAATACAAAAAACAACTGTTTATGTTAATTGTTTAATTTATAAACAGCCTTTTTCTTAAGAAGCTACCTAATGTGGCAGCAAAATCTTAGATTAAAATAAAATATTTTTTTTATAAATATAAAAAACTCTTCCCAAGCTTTAATAATAGACAACGTAGCACACTGAAAAATTTTACTAAAACAACTAGACAAAATGCAAAATATCATTAATCTGTTTGCAAAATTTCGAAAAATAATTAACGTACATTAAAGATTAATAATTTTCAATGTTTTCCAAATTTTTAAAAGAAATTTTTATAGCCTGTTTGATCTTTATGTAAATTGAAAGATATTGAGGCACCCATTTCAATTTCAAATAAAATTCGCTGTAGAAGTTAATTACATTAATGATAAGATTGGCTAATAAGGGGAATTCCCAATTTAAAATTACATACAATTTAAATTCTAAAAATTGCAAAATTATTATAAATTACTTTTTGTACAGTTAAGACTAGTGTTGGAAAATTTTACCACATAAATAATTTTTGTTTGGGTACTGACACTGATCAACACTTTTTCAAAACCCGGTTTTCGAATATTCCGAATAATTGCTATTAAAAACAAGTAAGAGTGTTATTTTTGGCCATGCCGAATCTTATATACCCTTCACAACGTGTAGTCATGCAATAACAGTAGTTTGTATCACCATTCATCCGATATGAAATACGTACATACATATAAAAAACATACATATATAAAAACATTCCATTGTAAATTTACGTATATATGTTAAAAAAACAAAAATAAAAAAAATATATAAAAAAAAAATAAATTTTAAAAAATATTAAAAAAAAAAATTTAAAAAATATTAAAGAAAAAAATGTAAAAAAAATTTAAAAAAAAAAATAATTAAAATATATATAATATATATATAAAAAAAAATAATAATAATAAAAATATAAATAATAGGTTAGGTTAGGTTAGGTTGAAAAGGAGGGGCACTAAAAGCCCAAACCCACGACAGGTATACACTTATGCCCAATGGGCATGTTGTGCGCTCCATTGAATAGAATAGTTAGAATAGAAAGAGAATAGAAGAGAAAAGGAAGCAGACCAGTCCAGAGTCTTTGGCGGGAATCGAACCCGCAACCCTCAAACTAGCAGAACAGTACACTACTGACTAGTCCACTGGGGCACCCTAAAAAAAAAATATAAATAATATATTAAATAAAAAATAAAAAAAAAAAAAAAATATAAAAAAAAAAAAATAAAAAAAAAAAAAAAAAAAAAAAAAAAAAAAAAATTTAAAAAAATAAAAAAAAATTTTTTTTGTCTCAGCTGGGATTCGATGCCACGTTTTCTCTAACCAGTATACACGTTTGTATGTATGTATGTTGTTGTTGTAAAAAAAAAAATCGAGGTGGTCGTGGGTTTTTGCTCATATCTCAGTTGTTTATGTACCGATGTTTCTGATTTTCAATAGCGATCTACTCCCGAATATTTCTGATATTTTAATACCTCACCCGGGTCCAAGCGATGTCGGGGGCCTTCAAAAAGTTGATTTCAACATACACACGGACAGACTGACAGAGCTTAATCGACACCCCTATTCATAAGCTTTCAGAAAATATATACTTTATGGGGTCGGAAATGAAAATTGTAGAAATTTCACACGGAATGACAAACCTATATATACCCTTCTTCACTGTGTGAAGGGTATAAAAAGGTTTTAAGTTAAGCATTTAAAAACCAACAGGTAATTAGTTTTGTTCGAATAAACAATAACACAAAAATCAAATTATTATACCCTTCACCTGTGGTGCACAAGGGTATATATAGCTTTGTCATTCCGTTTGTAATTTCTACAATTTTCATTTCCGACCCCATAAAGTATATATTTTCTGAAAGCTTATGAATAGAGGAGTCGATTAAGCCCTGACCGTCTGTCCGTCTTCCCGTCTGTCCGTGTGTTGGTTGAAATCAACTTTTAGAAGCAACTATATGTTCCTCAGATCTGTATATGGTATCAATCTCTTGGACATATCCAGGAATGAATCGCTATTGAAATTCAGCAGAATCGTCCCATAACTTTCTGAGATATGAGCAAAAAACCACGACCACCTCGTTTTTTTCACAATTACAACAACAACATACATACATACATACATACATACATGTAAAAAACATACCAAACAAAAGAAATTACAAAAAAAAAATATTAAAAATAAGAAAAAAATAATAAAAAAAACTACAAAAAAAAATTTAAAAAAAAATTTAAAAAAAATTTTAAAAAAAATAATAAAATATAAATAATATATTAAATAAAATAAAATAAAATTTTTTTGGCTCAGCTGGGATTCGATGCCACATTTATTCTAACGTGTACGTATGCACGTATTTTATATGGGATGAATGGTGATACAAACAATTGTTATTGCATGACTACACGTTGTGAAGGGTATATAAGATTCGGCACGGCCGAATATAGCACTGTTACTTGTTTATTTTCAAACTGGTGTAAAGGCAAGCTTTTCTACGATTAAATGAGTTATTAAATTATGTGCGCATTATCAGAGAAAAAGACTTCAGAAGAAGCCACCATTGAACACGCAATGCAAGGAAAAGAGTCTTGAGTTCGGACGTGCTAATTATTATTTTCATAAGTTAAGAAAAGGGGCATGAGTTTCTCTTACTACGGAACACGGAAATAGTTTTTGAGAGCGCTATCTTGTAAATGTATTCTAGAATCAACATTTCTACATTTTAACGAGCTTTTCTATATTCTCTATCTGTATTCTAAAATCAACATTTCTACATTTTAACGAGCTTTTTGGGCCGATATCTTGGACTTACCAGCATGACAACGCACCCATACCCACAGCTAGAATTGTGAAATCCTGGATTTATGCACAGAATGTTGAGATCATGCAGTGGCCACCGTATTCACCCGACCTTAATATTGTTAAAAATGTCTGGGCCTGGATGACAAAAAATGAGAAGAAGGCAATTTGATGACAAAATTTTATTAATTAAAGTTATCAAGGAAGCCTGGAACAAAATTACTTTGGAATATTTTAAGCGTTTGTATGATTCACTACCAAATAGAATATTCAAAGTAATTTCAAACAAAGGACGCTGTATTAAAACCTGAAAAGTATTAAAGCGTACACATTTTACTATAATGCCAAAATAAATAATTTAAAAAATGTTGAAGTATTAATGGCATTTACCCATATGTAGAGATGGGATTCTACCCGGTATTTACCCGATGTGTGGGTAAATACCGGCTAAATACCGGGTAAATACCTTTTTTGGGAATTTATTTGGGTATTTATAAAATGCTTGATAAACAGTAAAGTTTCACTTTAAGCTTTGGCTGTTCACGAAAAAGTGAACCTAAAAACTACAACAAAATCATCATTACTATGTGAAGACTTTTGGAATATGTTGAACTTCAATTTAAAATACAATGGATAACTACTTTAGAATCCAACCAATATAGTATTCATCGTATATATTTTGCTTTTAAAGACATTCAAAATAAGCTACGAGATGCATTTCTAGCAATAACTGCAATTGATGGTAATGACAAAAATAATTATTGCCTAACTTTGATAAAAGGATGAAAATGTCTGTTAAACCAATACATTTGGCAGCTAGTTTGCTTGACCCCAATAATCAAGGGCACGACTTAACTTCATCCGATTATCTAATTGCGCTCATTCAGCACTCAAAGTTTTATCCACTCAAAAAAACGAAACAGATTAACTGCAGATAATGCCGGAAAAGTATGTTTTATATCACATAATTGGAATCTCTGCAATAAAGACATACGGCAAAAGGGAACTTCCCAAAACGTTTTACCGGCTGAGGATGAAATCATGAATTCTGTAAATTCATTTGAAGAAGCACCTTCCACTTCTACTAGTATCACCCATTCTACACCTCACTCTTCTTTTAGATATTTTCAGAGTGAAACTGATAATGACAGTGATTTCGATTAATGTAAAGTAATATTGCAACAATAAATGTGTCTATATAATATAGTTATTATCTTAAGCTGTTACTTTTCTTCTGCTCAGTAAGTACTTTTATTACTATTTATAAAATTTATTATAAAACACATTAAATTATGCATTTACCCTCTTCCCATCTCTACCCATATGGCCTTATTCTAAAGTAGTATTTAAAAAAAAATTAAGTTTACCTATTTATGAAAATTTAAAATAAATTAAAATAGTTACTTGTTCATATCTTCATTAAGCGTTTGTAATTTTGATGGATTACATATCCACCCTAGCTTGAACAGAGGGATGCATTTTTTAACAGACTTTCATTTAAACCTTTAAATGTTTGCTTCAATTAATTAAAAAAAAAAACATGCTCGTAGTATCGAGTAACCACTTTATAGTATTAAGTGCCGAAAGAAGGGCAATTACCTAATACTCAGTAATGCCCAAAGAAGGGTAATTACTTAATACTCAGTAACTAATTTTGCCTAAAGTGCACAACAAATAGACCTAAACGCAATCATAAAATTTTTTTACGCCCCAGCTAATCGGTAGACTTAATGCGAAAATCCGTTAACTTCATTTTGATTATGCTTGCTAGTTTCAAGGATGGGGAATTCACTATTATTTTGTTGCTTAATTAATTAATTAAATAGTAGATTTTTGATCGCAGTATTGTTCTTTCCACTGTCTTTCCATATCTCTAAGTTTATGTTTAATGTAATATTTGGTATATTGAAGTTAGTTTTTTGCTTATATTCATCGTTAGAAAAAGTATATTTGTCTGTCTGCTTGTTTGTCTCTTAAGCAGCATCTGTGAGAATCAGTGCAACACTTACATTAAATATCAATATAAAAATAGCAAAACTAAGCAACTGCTATTTGATACTATTTGTTGAAATAATTAATAAAAAAAAAAAAACAAAAAACTAAATACATTTTCTTTAAAAAAAAAGCTTTAAAGTGCAATATTTATTTGACATTTTATTACTAAATTTGTTAATGCAACACGAGACATTTGAAAGTCACTAGATGAAGTCATTTTAAAGTAATTTTGTTGTTGTATGCAAAATCAGCTATAGAAGTAATAAAATATTCCACAATACTGTCAGTTAAGCGTAAAAAATGACACTAATTTGAGGTGGTTTTTAAATGAGCCATTTGCACTTGCATTTTCGAGTGGCGGTGTAAACCTTGAAAACAATTAAGTCATAAATGTAAATAGATTTATGTGAATATGAAGAATCTCTATTTCATAAGCAATTGTTCTCAATTACATCATTAGGTTGTAAAAAGTATAATTTAAATGCTTTCAAATTATGACAAATTGAATTATCATTACTTACTTTTACAAATGGAATGATTAAGCAATTTAAAATTGTTGTTTGTAAATACCTGTAATGAAACAACAAAAAATATATATATTTTTAATTATTATCAAAGATTTTAAAGCAAAAAAAAAATAGTTTGTACTTAAAACTCTTTAGGAAAAAAAGCTGGCATGCATACTAATTGTTCTTGTAATGTTGATGTAATCAGAACCGTGTACATAACTAAGCATATCAAATGTGTGAATGCGACGAGACCACAACTGATTTGTAAGCTACATATGTGTGTAAAAGATAGTGAATTTATTTTTTTTGTTGTTTCAACAAATAATATTAAATTAAACAATTTAAGTAGGGAGCCCCGGTGGACTAGTAAGCAGTGTACTAGTCTGCTAGTCTGGGAGTTGCGGCTTTGATTCCCGCCAGAGACTGGTCTGTGATGATCTTTGTTAATCAGCTCGGTTAATTAAATTATAATATAATTTGTTATTGTATTGTAATAAAAATAAGTAAATAAATTAATTAAAGGAAAGTAATAAAGAAAGAAGTCCATTCAGGTTTTTTTCGAGCAAGATTTTCTTTATCCATGTTATTGAACTTTAAACAACATTTTCTTTAACCAACAGTTTCTTAACGAAGTTACATTATACGCTTTACCTGTGTTGTCAAGGGTATACATGGCTTTGTTATTTCGTTTGTTTTTTATACCAATTCCAATTCATTTTTGACCCCATAAAGTTTTTTGCAAGCTGTCCCTCTCTCTACATGTTTGTTGAAATCGACTCTAAGAAGCTCCTACATGTTGCACAGGTTTATTTGTGGTATAGGATCCCATATAATTGATCCGTATTCTAGAATAGGTCGAACTAGATAGATGAATATATTTGTTTCATAACATAAGGATCTAGAAAATCTTTGTACCACCTCTTTATTAATCAAAAAACACCATTTGTTTAACAATTAACGAAATATGGCCACGAATTGGTGATCAAGCAAAATACCAAGATCAAGACAGTTCGGAACTTTATCAAGCTTATACTCATTAATGCAATAAAATAAATCTAATTTCGTAATTCTGAAAAAGGACATGTGTTTACCTTTTTCTTACATTCAGCTCCATCAAGTTAATTTCATACTAATCAGGCAATTTGTCAATATCAGACTGAAGGAACTAAACTTCAGGATTATTCAGAGAACGAAAGATTTTGACAACATCGGCGTACATTAAAACTTAGGAGTGCTGAATAGATAATTTTCAAATAAGATTAATAAAATAGGGTCAAGATGACTACATTGCGGAACGCCAGAAGAGACTTCGATAGCATTAGATCTAGTACTTCCAAACTTAACTTGTTGGGCTCTATCAGACATTTTGTTGTAATGTCCGTAAACAAATTAAAATTAATTAAATTAATGACAATTTATTAAGCAAGAAATCATGTTTCACTTTATCAAAAGCTATACTAAAATCAGTGTAGATGGTATCAGTTTGCCTATTATTTATAAAACCGCCATTTATAATAGTAGTTAGTTTCATTATTTAAAATAGTTATAAGTAGTTGTAGAACGAGATTTACAAAAAACATGTTGACACGAAGACAATATCAAAGAGATTCGATATTGTAGATTATTAGTTAAATTTTTTCCAAAATTTATCCTTAATCGGCAAAGTTATAGGCAAAAAATAATTTTAAAAATAAATGTGGCTTTTAATATATCAAGTTCCATAAGCTTCTTAATATTTTTTGGGCACGATAGCGACTCCAAATCCCATCAGAAAAACTAGAAAATCGGTTTGAAATTAACTGAGATATAAGCAAAAAAATACAATTGCATTGGTGCTTTTAGAGATTTTAGACACCCGGAAGGGTCAATTTGGGTATAAAATAAAAATCCTGGACTACCAAAATATAATACCCGGCAAAAAATATTAAATCTATGATAGCAGCCACTACAAAATGGCAAAAAATAAAATTATATATGGGTCATATTAACTTTTTAAAAATTTACTCTCTTAAACCCCCTTCAATGTTAATATCAAGTAACAAGTAAGCTTTACTAGTGGAATACAGTAAACTATGAAAAATTTAAAATCCAAGATGGCTTTGTCCCCTTCAACACCCACAATATTGGTATCGGATTAAAGGTCTTGACCATAAAAATACGGTGAAGTCTGATTAAGATAAAATCCGAGATGGCGTTGTAAATCAAATGGCGGATATATGTATCATATATAGTAATTACACCTTTGTCCTCTAAAACACATACAAAATTGGTGTTAAATGAAGTGACTTGACCGCCATAATACAGAAAATTAGAAAAAATGAGTAAAATCCAAAATATCGTAAAAATATGGCTTTTAGACTCCATCAATATTCATATCAAATAAAGGGCTTGATTATTAGAAAATAGTTAATAATGTAAAAATTCAAAGTCAAAGATGGAAATAACTAAGTAAAATAACAACACGTAACAGTGCTATATTCAACCGTGCCGAATCTTTTATACCCTTCACAACGTGTAGTCATGCAATAACAATTGTTTGTATCACCATCTCATATTAAATACGTACATGCATGTGAAAAACATACCAAAAAAAAAATAAAAAAAAAAAAATATAATAAAAATAAATAAAATAAAAAAAAAATTACAAAAAAAATAAAAAAAAAATTAAAAAAAATGTTAAAAAAATTTTTTAAAAAAATTAAAAGAAAAATAATAAAATATATTAAAAACAAAAAAACAATAAAAAATATTATAAAAAAAAAATTAAAAAAAATTTTTTTAAAAAATTAATAAATTTTTTTTTTAAAAAATTAAAAAAAATATAAAAAAAATAATAAAAATATAAATAATATATAAAATAAAAAAAATAAAATGAAAAAAAAAATTTTTTTTGGCTCAGCAGGGATTCAATGCCACGTTTACTCTAACCAGTATAAATGTATGTTGTTGTTGTAATTGTGAAAAAAACGAGGTGGTCGTGGTTTTTTGCTCATATCTCAGAAAGTTATCGGGCGATTATGCTAAATTTCAATAGCGATTAATTTCCGGATATTTCCAAAGGATTGATACCATACTCAGATCTGAGGAACATATAGTTGCTTCTAAAAGTTGATTTGAACCAACACACGGACAGACGGTCAGGGCTCTCTATTCATAAGCTTTCAGAGAATATATACTTTATGGGGTCGGAAATGAAAATTGTAGAAATTACAAACGGAATGACAAAGCTATAAACCCCCTGTGCACCACAGGTGAAAGGTATAAAAGGATTAAATATAAAATCTAGGCTACATTACAATTTGGCGATTATGCCACGTAAATGATGTGAAGGGTATTATCAGTCTCCGCAAGACCGAGTATAGTGCTCTTACTTGTTTTTTTTATTTTTTTCACAACACAAATTCAAAGTTGTCGACTACTTTTGGTATTTTTTTTTTGTATTTTAGTTTTTCAACAAACTTTTTTTTTGCTAAAAACTCTCAATTCTATTTAAAAGCAATTTATAAACACTTGAAACTATTGTCAAATTATACAGAAGGAGAGGGCAAGAAAAACCCAACTTGTGTGACTTGTGCTGCGTCATTCCTAATAATATAACAAATAATCATAATAACTTTGTACATTGTTGTATTATTGTTGTCATGATGGCTATAATATATTTTTTTATCAGAGAAAGAAATTTATATAAAAGTTTATAATAATTGGTAGACCAAGTAACAGCCAAGCTTAAATAAGAGCGACAAGCGTTGTGCTGAGCGCTAACGCTAAAGAGTCAAACACAAACAAAAGCGTCAATGCTGTACAACGCACAGAGGAGTATTTGGCCTGAAAAGCTGGCCAAAAAGGCAAAACTGAATTTTAAGAAATCTTAAAAACAAAGTACGCAG
The DNA here is from genome assembly GCA_941918925.1 of Phyto melanocephala. Lineage (NCBI taxonomy): Eukaryota > Metazoa > Arthropoda > Insecta > Diptera > Rhinophoridae > Phyto > Phyto melanocephala. The sequence continues at coordinate 18,479,095 of OW799235.1, forward strand.
CTCGACAAACAACAATATTTTACATTATATTGTAAATTTTGAAGGCTTTTAGTTGCGATTTGTAGCTCTGAGACCCTGCTAAATTCAGGAAAGTGAAGAAAATTATATGAGATTTAAATGTTTTTTTCGGTTTCTGGATGTTTTTATGATATTTTTTTAGGGCTAAACGAATAAAGGCTTAACAATGATTTTTTTTTTCGCTGAAAGGTTTGATCAAAGTTGTTTAAAAAAGAAAAAAAAATTTAAGTATGTTGAAAATTCATGTTAAAACAATTCGTTCAAAAGCTAAAAACAAAAAAATTATACACTTTTTTTTTGCAAAAAAAAGAAAAAGAAGAGGCTTTTAAAAGTAAGGTTAGCATCTCTACGAATTATGTTTGATATTACAATAAAATTTGGAGTCTCTAATTTTAGAAACAGGAAAAAAAGTGTGCGCTGGTTTGCGCCATTATTTTTGACGATTTTTTTAAATTTTTAAATTTCTTCTATTTTTGCTCATTAGGCACTTTTTCTTATACATTTATATCGTCATTAACTTTTATGTATTTTGAATTATTGATTTAAAATGTAATTTACATCACTTTTAACACTTTACAATGTTAATACCTGCCTATAATTATAAATTTTAAATATTCTTTATTATCGATAATAGTTATAAGGGAATGTCCCACGCATCCCCATAAAGGATATTTTTATATACCTGCTCTACAAAACATTATATCTTAAAAAAAATAAATATACGTATCTAATAAGAATAATTATTAAGAGCATTAATCACAAAAACAAGTTTACAAAAAATAAATACAGGTACATAAAAAATACATGGGCACTCAGGTAACAGGCTACCATCCAATTGTCAGAAGAAGCTGCCGAGGCTAGAAATAAGCCCTTACGATTATATTGTACGAATTATTCGGGGAAATTCAGCAAAAGCGATATAAATCGAGATGTCTTGAATGGGTTATTTCTAAGTAGTGACCATTTTATAAGCTGCAGTATGCAAAAAGAACGGATTAATAAAAAACCTTTTTCATCAGAAACCATCACACTTCTTCTTCCTGACACCGATGATGCAGCTAATAAGGATATACATACGACATAATAAATATTGAGGAATTTTTATTAGTTTAACTTGTCCATATATTAAGTATTATATAATATAAAATAAATATAATAAAGCCTTGTTTCATAAAAAAATACTTTCCTATAAGAGCCTTACAATTTTTAAAATTTTTTTGAATTAGACCTTAAATCATGCATTTGCATACAGTCTATTAAGAATGAGTTTAAACATTTAAAATCAACATTTGTTAATTGAGTTTAACTATTTATACCGTCTTTTATTCCTTAGTAATGTGGAATGTGGAATTTGGAAAAATCTTAAAAATTTAAACTTTTTGGTTCTTAAATTTTTTTTATTGCATTTTGAAAACAAAAAATTTTTTTTCGACATTAAATTTTTAATAACTCCGAAATATTAATAGATAGAAAAGAAATGTGTGGGGTTAGTTTAAGCAGAATTTTTCGGTGCATCTTCTGATCAAAATCGGAGAACCTGTTTACAAGTTATGATTAAATATATTAGGCAACCCAATGATTTAGGGGGTGAAATATGCCACGCCTTTAAAATCAAATCCTTACGTACTAGAGAAAAACGGAAAACAGATTTGAATTAAGGGCATCAAAATCCATATAGTCCACATACTTTTATTTGTAGGAGAGACAACAATTTTTTTTTTGTTGCGCAGTGTACTTTTGTTACGCAGTGTAATTTTTTAAAAATCTGCCACTAGACTTTTTATATCATACTACACCTAAAACTATCAAAAAACTAAAACGTTTAATTCAAAAAACACGTTTAATAATTTTGGCCAGCTTTTCAGCCCAAATACTCCTCTGTGCAACGTATAGTAATGTTCTCTTATGATGTTTAATAAAACCCACTAAGTAGAAAACAAAATGGTGATAAAATCACAAGATTGACCTAAAAATAGCTAAAACGGCATTACTTTTAACAATAATAAAAGTTGTACTACAGTCAACTTCAGCACCTAACGGTCTGTCAAAATTAGATCCTCCAGTTGTAATGAGTTGCAGCCTTGGGATTTCTGTGCAGTTATCGACACAGAAGGTAGCATTTATGCATAATTATTCAGGTTGCTATATATTTTTGTGGCAAATTTAATTTAAATTCGTTTAGTAATTTTTCGTGTGTTTGATTAAAAATATTAAAACATTTAAAAATACAAACATTCATATTTATGATAGGTATAAGTTGAATAGAACATAATGCAAATTATTAGGAAAAAATACTTTTACAGACGACGTTGGATAATAACAATTTGTTCGTCAGTACGGACATTTGAAACCTTTGAACAACCGACTAACTGAATAAAAAAAATATTTTTCGTATAATTCCGTGAATTCGCCTGATTATTGAGTATAATGTAAATGTGCTAATCTAGGTAATTGTCTATCTGTGTGCCAAATTTCATTTAGTTCCGTTCCGCCGTTTTTTCGTGATTGAGTAACAAACATGCAAACATTCATATGTATTCTATTAGGGTATTTCGTTATGCAGTGTAGCGTAAATAAAATAATTCAACTTAAAAACCAATGACTAGAAGTTTTTTTTTTTCATGAAACTAAAGTATCAGCGGGAAATAAAAGTTATTTAAATAATTTTTTTAAATATTACGAAAAAGTTTTGGCAACAAGCGGAACAAAAACAAGTAAAAGTGCTATATTCGGCCGTGCCGAATCTTATATACCCTTCACAACGTATAGTCATGCAATAACAGTAGTTTGTATCACCATTCATCCTATATGAAATACGTACAGACATACATATAAAAAACATCCATATATAAAAACATCCCATTGTAAAATTATAAATTTACGTATATATGTTAAAAAAAAAATTAAAAAAAAAATTTAAAAAAAAAATTTAAAAAAAAAAATTAAAAAAAAAATTTAAAAAAAAAAAAAATTTTAAAAATAATTAAATATATATAATAAATATAAAACAAAAAAAAAATATTTGAAAAAAAAAATTAAAAAAATATTAAAAAAAAATAATAATAAAAATATAAATAATATATTAAATAAAAAATAAAAAAAAATAAAAAAAATATTAAAAAAAAAATATAAAAAAAAATAAAAAAAATTTTTTTTTGCCTCAGCTGGGATTCGATCCAACGTTTTCTCTAACCAGTATACACGTTTATATGTATGTATGTTGTTGTTGTAATGTTGTTTTTGTGAAAAAAAAATCGAGGTGGTCGTGGGTTTTTGCTCATATCTCAGTTGTTTATGTACCGATGTTTCTGATTTTCAATACCGATCTACTCCCGAATATTTCTGATATTTTAATACCTCACCTGAGTCCAAGCGATGTCGGGGGGCTTCAAAAAGTTGATTTCAACATACACACGGACAGACGTTCAGACGGACAGACTGACAGACTGACAGGGCTTAATCGACTCCCCTATTCATAAGCTTTCAGAAAATATATACTTTAAGGGGTCGGAAGTCAAAATTGTAGAAATTTCACACGGAATGACAAACCTATATATACCCTTTTTCACTGTGTGAAGGGTATAAAAAATTTTCAAAAACATAAATTCATATTTCATTACTCATCATAATTTTGTATACCCTTCACACTACAGCGTACAAGGGTATATATAGGTTTGTCATTATACCCTTCACACAGTGAAAAAGGGTATATATAGGTTTGTCATTCCGTGTGAAATTTCTACAATTTTGATTTCCGACCCCATAAAGTATATATATTCTGAAAGCTTATAAATAGGGGAGTCGATTAAGCCCTGTCAGTCTGTCCGTCTGACCGTCTGTCCGTGTGTATGTTGAAATCAACTTTTTGAAGCCCCCCGACATCGCTTGGACTCGGGTGAGGTATTAAAATATCAGAAATATTCGGGAGTAGATTGGTATTGAAAATCAGAAACATCGGTACATAAACAACTGAGATATGAGCAAAAACCTACGACCACCTCGATTTTTTTTCCACAAAAACAACATTACAACAACAACATACATATATACAAACGTGTATACTGGTTAGAGAAACGTGGCATTGAATCCCAGCTGAGCCAAAAAAATTTTTTTTTTATTTTTTTTTTTAATTTTTTTTTTTTAATTTTTTTTTTATTTTTTTTTTATTTTTTATTTAATATATTATTTATATTTTTATTAATAATTTTTTTTTAATTTTTTTTTTAAATATTTTTTTTTATTTTTTTTTTGTTTCATATTTATTATATATATTTTAATTAATTTTTAAAATTAATTTTTTTTTTTAAATTTTTTTTTTTAAATTTTTTTTTTAATTTTTTTTTTAAATTTTTTTTTAAATTTTTTTTTTAATTTTTTTTAACATACATATGTACGTAAATTTATAATTTTGCAATGTGGATGTTTTTATATATGTATGGTTTTTATATGTTTGTACGTATATCATATGGAATGGTGATACAAACTACTGTTATTGCATGACTACACGGTGTGAAGGGCATATAAGATTCGGCACGGCCGAATATAGCACTCTTACTTGTTTCATGTTAGATTTCTATCCTTCTGTTCATGTGTGTGTTGAAATCAACTTTTTGAAGCCCCCGACATCGCTAACACCCGTGTAAGATATCAAAATATCAGAAATATTTGGGAGAAAATCGGTATTAGAAATCAGCATAATCGCTCCATAACCATCTGAGATATGAACAAATAATCACGACTGCCTCTGTTTTTTCCTTATTTTTATCACAAAAATTTATAGACATGGTTATTACTTTTTATAAATTTGGTATGCCTCTGAAGATACTCTTAAAAAATGTTGGACAAATAAGTCACTAGTCGGCAAAGTTAAAGGCAAAAACTATTTGAAAAAATATTTTTATATTTTAATATTTAAAAAAGTTTTTTAACTCCTTTTTATATTTTAATATTTAAAAAAGTTTTTTAACTCCTGAGTAATTCTTAAACACGCTTAGGACACCGAATTATAAGCCGTAATCTTAGAAATTATTATTTTTATGAAAAACTAGTAAATCGGTATAAAACCAACTGAGATATAAGCGTTGAATCGGTGTTTTTCCTAAAATTTGCAAACGGAAATCGATATTTTTCATTTTTAATAAATACAACCAAGAGAGCTAATATTAAGAGATCAAATGAAAGGGTTTGAGTCCTATATTAAATGACGAATATATGTGTCAAATATAGTAGTTATAACTTTGTCCTTTTTAACCCCCACAATATTGGTATAACAACAAAGCGCTCGACCAGTACAATGTTATAAACTATACAAAATTTAAGATCCATGATGGCGTCTGAAACAAAATGGCGTAGCAAATTTTTTAAAACCCAACAATATGGGTATCTAATAAAATGACTTGACTAATCGAATACAGTTAACTATGTCAATCAAAGGTGGGGTCTGAAGTTATACAACAAATGGCGTATTATATGAAATCTTAAATCTAGGCTAAGCTACAATGTGGTCATTATAGCTATCTACATGATGGTGAAGGATATTTTCAGATTCTGTACGGCTAAATATAGCACTTTTACTTGTTTTTAATGTTGAGGGGCAAAACTAAATATATTTATGATTAGAATGTAGTGGCCTAGTAGCTGAAATAAGAATATAATTAATTATATTATAAACTATAAATGACCGAATTTTACCGAGTCATCCCATACCTGCTTCAATTATATTCATGATCAAATAGAATTTTGGTATGACGAGTTGTATCATACACAATAAAATAAGCAATAAAAAGTAGATTTATAAAGTAATTGGAAATTATAATCTATTTTTGATTTTTTTGATAATGTTGCAACATTATTACACAAATTTATATATGGCGTATTCGCAAGTAGTCTTAAGTATCGTATTGTCATAATGTTATTGTTTACTAGTGTTTTAAAATATATAGAAAGTATTGTAATCTTTATTAATAATTTTTGGTGTATACAAAAATTATCTGTGACATTATGATAATACGATTCTTTGGATGCCTTGTGAATTCACTAATTGTTTGTATACAAACACAATTTTAAGTTTTGGTACAAAATGGAAAAGGTACATAAAGGCTGGTTAAATTTTAAGGGCCGATGTTTGATTTTAAATATAACACAAATTATTTAGAAAATTATTATCATTTCTTTTTATTATGGAAATATTTGTATGGTTCAATTATGGGTAGAATAAAATATTGGCCAAATGGCCGCCACGACCTCGGCGGCACACCTCCATCCGATGGTCCAAATTTTCAATGACAATGTTGATGATCAATTGTTGGGCACGACGGTGAGTCGAGGTTGACTGCTCTTTTGGCACAATATCGCGAAGAACAGCAATGTTTTCCATTCAACGAACTAAGAAGGCTTTTACAGGTGTTTTCACATTTCATACCGACCTGTCTTGCTGAAATTTAAATATTTTTCACAATTCTTCCGATTGTAGGCGAATTTGAGCGATTATGTTGACCAAAAGAATCACAAAGTGCACGAAATGCATTTTGATTTGAACGTCCATTTTCATAATAAACCTGAATAACTTTAACCCGTTGCTCGATTGTGTATCTTTCCATTGTTCAAATTGAGTAAGTCTGAAATTAAGAAATGACAAATGAAATGCAGACAAAAACTTGACGTTAAGGTGTGGTTTACACTAAACATTGACCCTTAAAATTTAACCACCCTTTTCTTGAAATGAATTCTGCAAATTTAATAACAGTTCTTCATTCCTTTAACGGAGCTTTGTAGTTGCGGATATATAATGTTTTATCACTCTCTGATTTTTTTCTAATAATTCTCGTACAACTCTCTGTATTAAAAAAAGCTCAACACAGATTGCTTTGTTTTGTTACATATAAGCCTATGATTTGCTTATGTGTTAGCAGGATTGAACAATTTAAATAAAACATGTATTGTGCATATCTGTAAGCTAATACCTCTTAAAAGAATTTTTCTAAACAAAATCGTACGACAAACAAAGAAGAACAAAGGATTGTACTCTTTTGTCTTTATATATTTAAAAATTTCAGCTGTTAGTAATTTAGGAGAATGCAATAATTATATGAACTTCTTTCCATTGTCTACTTACTCCAGCTACAAACAACTATGAGTCTGGGGTAACAAATCACTTGCCAGTTCTTGTTTCGTTGTTGGCTTCAATAGTTAAATTTGCTTTAACTTTATTTGTAATAAGGTTCCTACAGGTAAATTATGGCCATGTTAGTAATATTTTATAGAGCGTGTGTGCGTTAGCGTTTGTTTATTTTTAATAACTAGTACTGGAATAATGCACCAAGTGCACTTGTAACCTTATTGGGCTAATAAGTTACTTATACATGCCTACATAGTATAAATATATTTACGCAAAAACTAACGAAGACAAACCAAAAATTCGTTTCGAAAACATTTTTCTTTATAAATACTTGTGCAAGACTCTATAATCAAATTTATCCCACATCTTTTCCGTGTCACACTTTATAGCCTGCCCTCGCTAACTGAACACAAAGTTTTGTGTGTAGCTGTCAAAGGTACCACAGCTTCAGAACTTCTACTCACTGCACTTATGTTTGTTGTAGTTTATGTATGAGTGCAGGCATGTTCATTTATTTGTGCAGTGTGTCAATTTTAATGCCTGACATTTAATGTTGCCATTGGATGTTGTAGAGAAAATATGACTTTGGATTGTTTCGTTATTCTAAAACTATTTTGACATAAATATGTATGGTTACACACCGAGAGACAAACACACAGTGGCCTACTCAAAGTCGTGCACACATTGGGCCACACTTCCTGGGGTGCACAAATTTATGTAAATTTATATTTCTATTGACAAGTTCTAATGATTACATGTTACTCGCTAAATAATGTAATAAATATAAGGAAATTTAATCTTTAGCCAATTGTGTTCTCAATTGTGTTTGTGGTGAAAAAAAAAGACGAGACTTAGTTTGTGATTTAAAATATATTTAATGAGTAGTATAGTAATTTAACAGCATAACATTATTAATTTTGTTAGAAACAAAATTACTGCCGACCAAATTAACACTTAAATATTAATGTAATTATTTTGTTTCGATTTGCTATAAAAGCCTGATTTTTTATGACAAAAACTTAGTTTTTTAGTCTCAAAATAAATTTAAAAAATTTTTAAATGCTACATAGTTTTCTTAACCACGCTGTTGTATTTTCACCTTTACTTAATGGGTGCATAAAGTTCGTGAGACTCAGTGATATTATTAATGGACGCTTATCCACATATTAAAAGTGTCAGAGCTGTTCGCCATATGTGCAGAGTTTTGAGAAGTTTCTACTTCAAGTAGAAGTGATATAAAAAAGAATGATTATTTTGCATGGGCGTGGCGCTATCTGCTCTTAGAATCACGACATTTTTTATTATTAGAACTAAATGTTCGTACACAAGTTCAAGTTGATTGAATTTAAAGTTTGAATTGAAAAATTCTAATATATTTAAACGTGCATTTAAAGCTTTTCAAGCAGCATGCAAAAGTGGGCGTGTCATATTTATATTCCATATATTTGATTAAGGTTGTATATTAGTAAATATATTAAGTCTGATTAACATAAAAAGAAAAGATATATAGAAGCTTTAGGTATATGAATGAGTAAATATAACTTTTTTGGTATGTGGGCGTTATAGTAGGCGTGTTAACGCCAACAAAATGAACTACATTTAGATATTGAAGTAGTTTAAAGCTTATGTAAAGTCTTTAGCCATTCAGTAAATATATAAATTAAGGAATAACCCTTAATGTAGTTCTAGGATCATGTCAAATCTTTGTCCATACAGATAATATATAAATTTAGGAATAACCATTATATAAAGGAGGTAGAACATACTATTATATCTGCCGATTTAGAGAAAGGTGAAATACGGAGCAGCCTTGGCCGCTTCCAGATTATTGGCATTGGGTAAATGACTATTGAGAGATCCTTAAACCAGATACCAAAAAATAATTAATGTCTTAACGACGAGAAATATCACAGATGTAACATATAACAAAATTTTACGAAATATAAAGGCGTTAACTACATAACCATCATACCAGTGGAGGTAGAATGAAATGAATTAATAAAGGTAAGTTCTATTTAAGACACCGACATTAATACACACGGATTGAAGATTAAAGACTAAATTAGAATGGATTTCTATGACTCAAATCGAAACAGAAGTGAAATATATTTATGACCAGTTCGCATTGTAAGACAAGAATTGACATTTGTATTTTTCTTTCATGGAGCGAATGGAACCCTCTCTATAATCGTTAAGTTAAAGTTATTGTTGTTTATGAAAATTAATCGATTTTACTTACAGTGAGATGTGCAATGTTCAAGGTTATATGTTAGTTTGATATTACTTATTACTACAGCAATACATTTTACAATATTTAAAGTGTAGATTGTATACCAATGATTACAGTTAATATGCTGATGAGTGTAAGTATAACTCATGAAAAACACCATTTATTTGCAAATTATATCAAGTGTTGACTGTTTTATTGTTAACTGTAATTGGATACTTAAATATTGTTTATTTATTTCTTGAGGCAAGTATCATGTTCGTCACAGGTAGAAAGGTCCTAACTCAAACAATTGTAACTTTACAGGAGAAGGAAAAACGTCATATAAACTGTATTATTATAATGTAATTTCTTTTGTTAAACTGCTTGTAAAACAGTTATTTTTTGTTACTATTGCATTAAATGTTTGTGTCGAAGTGTATTTGTGTAAAATGTATTGAAATCACTGAAAAACTTAATTTCGTAAAAATTACGAGTTAGGGCATTTCTACTTGTGATCATCGATGTACTCTACATACACTGTAACTCATACGAATTCTCACGACATACAATATCGAAGTAAAACCATCCGTTTACCAGATCACAATACAATTTTCCAGGCTGAGATGATGGCAACTAAGAAAAATATTAGATGGATTAAAAATAATGATAACGAATCCTTGATTCGTATCTTTGCTGACAGCAAATCAGTTATCAAGACCATAACGAAGGAAAAAGTTGAATATCGGAGTGTCCTACAATGTAAGGATTAGATTAACTCGCAGATTGTAAAGATTGTGAACGTATAGAAATAATACGGATAGCAGGTTACCACCACATTAGCAGAAAGACAGTAATCGACAATTTATCCAAAAAGGGATCATTTTAAAATACCATCATCTTGAATATTCTTAACTTTTTCGAGGGTTCAAAAATAATTTCAAGGAACACTTCAGAAAGTGGCAAAATACTGATGCCGCTAAGATGAGGAACAAACTATGGAGTAATCCGAATATTAACAAATCAAAGGAAATTCTGAAACTGGGTAAGTCAACACTTAGAAGTTAATTGGTGTAATAATAGGTCAAACGGAATTTAGGACTTCTTTAGCTCGAATAGAACAGCCGGATGAATGGACATGTAGAGCATTTAAAAAAGACGATGAAACTTTGTGACACCCTCCTGCTAAAACCATATGTCTGCCTTCTAACAGAAGAACGGAAATTAGTCAGTAAGCATGGCTGTGACGTTCTAACGAGCGTTTGTTTTATCGATCAGTGATACTACTACCCCATTAAATTCACCAAGCAATGAGCTTATTCGGACAATATTTTAAGAATTATCATCGCCTAAAATGCTGTGGCAATTCAGTTTTTGATATAAGCATTTAACACAACGTATGCCTTAACCAATGCCATATAAGTTTGGTTATATGGGTTGCAAGTGGTTTTCATAATAAATTTGAACAATTTGCAAAGGCTAATCTGGAGAGGACTTATTTATTAAAAAAAAACAACAACTGATTAACTGTCACAGAAATCAGTGTTGCGGATAAAAATTAATCTGCCCCTTAAACAGCACCTTTTACAGATCTTTTCGTAAATTACAGATTTAAATAATTTTAAATAAAAAAAACATGTTAAAGGCCGCGGCATTTAGCTCGGCGTTGTTTTACTTTAATGTAGATCGAAGATAGAATGATACCAGGATTCTGAGAATATATATTTAATGAGGTCATAAACAAATACTTGATTGTGTTACAAGCGGAATGGCAATATAAATATACCCCCACACAATTTGCATTATTTTTGTGAGAGACAAGTAATATTTATAATGAAAGCTAATAAGTAAGTTAATAACTAAACAATGACTTTGAAACCCTAGATTATTCCCGGTTTCATTTTCCACAGAGGACAGAATCTAATGATAATATAAAGCGCAAAAGTTCTACTTTCTGCTATTCAGTTAATTCCTTTATATTATTTATTTATTGATTAACTTAATAATAATAAATTATTATAAAGTTAGAAAAGAAAATAGAGCGCTAGCTACTTAGGCCATCAGCTCTAAATTCCTTTATAGAATAAGAAACCAAAAGGAGTAAAAGCTGAAGCTCAATATTGCTCTCTTAGGTTCATTTAAAATGGCAAACTTAAGAAAGCAAGAATTAAAAACTTTATTTAGTAGTAATATTAATGAAATGGCTGAATGCTTCTTATTTTATATTTAAATTGACCCTAAATTAAGTACAATTAGTTTTAAAACGAAAAAGTTGAAAATATATTCAAAACAAAAATAAACACAAAAAACGACACTTTAGCTGTTAATTTAAGTCTCTTAAGAGAATTTCAATTTATTGTTAAACTTCAGCCAAAGAAAACGAAATGAAGGCAACTAAATAGTTTAAAAACAACAGGAAAAATTGGAACCATGAAGCACATGAAGTAGACAAAGTGGCACCGTTTTCAACTACTCAAGGGTAAAGTTTTTTTTTTTAACTCATACTAGAGCTTTACTTTTGTTTAAGGAGGACATTTTAAATGACAACAACTAACGAAGTGACAACTCGGTAAGGCATTCAAAAAGCGCAATAGAAATATTTGTGAGTCTCTTGTCTCGTTTGGTTGCTGTTGTCATTGTCATGTTTAAATAAGTACTTATGTACGAAAGGCTCGTAAATAATTTAACACAAAAAGATAGTTAAGAAGGCTTTCAATTTCTAGGGAATATAATTATTAATATGTATGTATGAATATGTATGGAAGGAGTTATAATAATAGTTGTGTTTGTGTTTTTAAATTTTCACAAATTTTCACTGCAAATTTAAGTAGATAAAAATACCTATACAGTACCGAGTAATTAAGTAGCAATTTTAGAAATAATTTATATGCGAATCCCAGTGATCGCTTTGAATGGACGTTTTGCGTGTAATGGCTTGTTTTTACAATAACACACAAGGCTATTGTTGGAATTATAAAAAAAGCAGAAAATAAAAAAAAAAATTTCGAAAGCATAAAGGGTGTTTCTCTAAGTTGAAATAGTATTTTCTTTTAGATTATCTAGTCGCAGTTCATGGTTCTTTTTAGGTTGGTTTAGAAATTTATGATCAATGGACTTCCGCTGCATTGTAATTATGCTTTAATTCATTATATTCATTTGTGTTGATTTTACTAGTTATGAATTACACTTTTGCTTAAATGAGTATGTTAATAAATGAAACAACCCATTGTCGAATAATCATTGGAAAATAATCACCGGTTGGAGGTCTTTCTGAGCCTATGGAACTTGTACTCAGCAAATTCTCAAAAAATTAAATATTAACATTAAATATTTTGAATAATTATAGTAAAGCTTCGGTTTTAAAAAGACGCTGCAAAGTATCACACAGCACATTTAAACATACTTTTACAAAACACATGTGAAATTTCAATACGTACCGGTCAGGTTTAGGTTCTAAAGGTTGTCCAAAATTAACGCAAGATTCAAATTTGTCACCATTAATACAGTAAAATGTTGGCAACCCAAAAAAAAAACAATTCGACAGCTGACACTGATGTTAAGTAAAAGTGGTGCGTTGCACTTTATAACAACTTGTCGTCTTTGTTGAACAACATTTAATAAATAATGAAATCTTTACTGAAGAAAGATTCTTGAAATTTTAAATTCTTGTCCATGATGTCAAATTAAGGTTCCTAGATTGTTCTTATTTTGCGTAAAGTTTTCGAACTGTTACCGCCCAGCTTTCACTCTTTTTAAAATATTATTCATTAATGAAAACATTTTGTTCTATCATGCAACGCTCTATTCTACAAACACTAAACGGTCAAATCTTTTTTAGGGTTGCCAACAATTAACTGCACAAATAAAAAAATTAAAATCTTGCATTAATTTGGAATACAATTTATCATTAAACAAAATAAACCAGCTAATATATTAAATTCTTTTTGCATCTGACAAATTTCCCACTGCTAAATATTTACGAACATGTCGTATGCTATCCTTAAAGCATTGCGTCTGAAAACCTTATGTGCAAAGTCATTTGACACAATTTTTATTAAGGCTTGCTCTTTTGTTACAAATGAGTCAGAAATTTGACAAGTCATATGTAAAAAACAAGCCGCGTAGTAGCTGTTATACAACAACAAGTTTCTTATTTATTTATTTAAAATAATTTTCTTTTTTTGTTATTTACAAAAATGTAAAAAACGCCTTTTAATGATAAACAAAGAATTCTGAATTAATTCAATGAATTCAAGGCCCATATCTCCAACAGATGCTTTTATTTTCAAAAGCTTTTAATAACAAAATAAGTTGTTCTTTTGAACGACCTTAAATAAAAGCCTATCATAATAAGCACTGCTATTATGGACAAAATAAATTCAACTTTAAGTTAAAATAGCTTTAAATGGGTGACGAGCAAAATGCAGCACATATTTTCATACATATAATGTCAACTTCTAAACAAGTGGCAACCTTGATCGTTAGAAAAGAGGATTAAGTGGATACGAAGAAAAATGTTTTCATTTCTTTTAATTTTTGGAAAACTAAGTTAAGTAAAATGAGAATGTTTTTCAAATGAAACATAAATGTTTTTCTATGATGTCTTGTTTAAGCAATTAAAGTAATTAATGGATTGTAACAAAAAATGTTAATAACCTTTTAATTAACAAAAACTTTACAGGACTAGAAGCGGGTTATTTAGTACCTTTGAAATCATTAGCTTATATTAAAGTTAAAGTTTACTTTAGCAGTTAACTTTTAGCAAAGAATATTTTCTATAAACACTCTATGGCGTTTGCATATTTTAAAAACAACGAAAATGTTTATCTTTCGTTTTCTATAACACAGTACAACACATGATTTGCCAACTCAATTCTGTTAACTGTATGTGAAATTAGACCCAAAAAGAAGAATTTCTGCATCATTCGTTTTGTCTTCTTACCTGCGATTTGAAGTTAGTATCGATTTGAAGTTAGTACTATCGTATAGGGGAATTTATCACGTTTTAGGCCCTGTTGTTTGACATAGCTCGACAACCACTAGCCCAATTTAGTTGAAATAAATTTTAAAAAATTAAGAATTACAATTCCCTTAATCTGTTCATATATTGTTTTCCTATACAAGTAACACTTTCGAAGTTAAAAATGAATGTATGAAGGGAAAAAATTTTTTTTTGCCTAAAAATTAAAATTTTTTTTTTTTAAATACATAAAAAATCGAAAATGGAAAAAAGTTTCAAGTCTAGTTATTTTTTCGCAAAGTCACATAACCTATGAGCAAAATGAGACAAAGATCATAAAAATCGATGCACGCGTTTCGCTTTTATTCGCAATTGAGTAAATGTATGAATTTCAAAAATCAGTTATAGCCACCACCCTTAAAATAAAAATATAAATTAAAAAATTATCATGAAAAAAAAAACTTTATTTATAAAAACTTAATGAAAATAAAATAATATGCAATTAATACGCCATTATAATATGCATAAAAACAAAATTTAGAACATTTTTTCAATTATTTTCAATATATAATATGGGTGTAATGACCCTATAGTAGCGTAGCCTAGATTTTGAAAATTAATTTTGTATGCCATTTTGAATTTGAAATTGTACATACTAGGTTACTGTATTCTACTAGTTGTCTAGAGGCTTAACAAAATTACTTTCCATTTGTAAATTTTAAGAAAAATACAAAAGCAGTTGTATTTTAGTGATTACAACGCAGTTGTCTTCAAACTGATTTGTTAGTTTTTCTCAAAAATAATTTCCAAGACTAAAATATATAGGGAGCTTTAGTAATTTGATATATTAAAAAATAAAAATTTTTTAGAATAATTATTGCCTAAAACTTTGCTGACCGATTTGTCAAAAATTGTTTATGAACACTCCTAGAAAAATAATATCTATAAATACAAGGTGGCGCAAAATTAATCGTCATTGTGCCCGTTTTATACCATTTTGCATAATTTTTCTCAATATTTCTGGTGATAACTGTTCTCATTCCTGTCGAATTTTCTCGCTAAGGTCTGTGATTATCTGCGGTTTGTTGGTATAAGCCCGCGACTGAAAGTAGCCCCCACGAAAGAAGTCTGGGATGATTAAAAGGGGCGGCTTGTCGCTCATGACAATTTTCGACTTAAAATCGTCCTCTTCGTTGTTGAGATTGAGGATGGCTTTACAGTAATTCACACGAGACTAAGAGTCAGCCGGAATTTACTGATGCACTGTTTGCACTTTGTATCGGAAAATGTGCCATACAAATAGTGTTTCTTTTTTCTCAGCAACATCAGCAGCCACAAAGCGATATTTTCGACAGAATGACCAGTCCGCTGTCGGAAAAATTTTAAAATATCTGCTGTGGTTGCAGTCGGCGTAATGTTTGTCCAGTTGGCGCAACATGATTCAAAAAAATTCGACACAATTATTCTACGTTCTTGCGGAGTAGAGCGCTATATTGTTTGTCTGTTTGTATTCTTCAGCTGTCTAGTTAACAAATGTCAAATATGATTGATGTAAAGCGCCACTTGTAAAAGTTATTACATCATACGATAGGGTGCTTAATTTTATTCCACCTTGTATTAACAAACGTGTATAAAAATCATATGAAGGGTTAAAACTAAGAATTTTTTTGGTAAAAAGAACAACAAAGAGATAGATGGAAATCTTTTATTGAACTTTCATATTCATAAAGCTTTAGACAATATAAACATCATGGGGTAGGAAATGAATATTTTAGAAATTACACACAACCCAGTGATGAAGCGTATTAATACTTAGTACGTTAATGCAGCAAACAGTTGCTTATGGTTATGGCAGATGAGCAAAATTCAGTTATGATTATGAATATGACGTTATGTCATGTGTTACCCATTAGGTTAGTTCAAACCACTGTTTTATTATGTTTATGGTACCTCTAATTGAACCTTTATGTTTAGGCAGTTTCTAGTTGTTTTTGTTTTTGGGTAATTTTTAATTGGGCCATTTCATTAGTAGACTGGAATAAAAAAAAAGCTGAAATAATGATAAATTTTTAAATATTTTTTTTTGTGTTTATCTTTTGTTGTTATAAATTAAAATGTCATTAATATCAAATGATTATTGTTGTCATTAAATAGCTAACAAAATATATTTCTCTTTTACAAAAACACAAATATTAAAAGCCCATTAAAACCAAAAATTTGTTTTTACCAAAATAACTTTATGATTTAGTTGTTAAAATAAAAAAACCAATATCAATCTGCAATTGAGACATTTAAGATAGAAATGTGTAAAAACTTTTGGTTGTTAATAATTTGGAGTCAAATAATTTTGGCAGATGTAAGTTTAAGAAAAAAAAAGCAAAAAATTAAAAAGAACTTTTTAAACAAAAATTTTGTTAAGCAAAAAGTGATCCGCAAAATTTTTATTTATTTACAACTAACTCACACTTGCTTCTCTCCCCTAGTCAGTTGTCAAGATTGTCTTTACCGATATACAAAACGAAATCTATGCCAAGGATATTGTCAATCTGCACGATATACATTTTGTAAACATTCAAGGCCGCCAAACATTAAGCGGTGCTTTTAGCTACAATCAAATCATGACCAATATGCAAATGCATTTAAAGCTGGATTTTGAGAAGCCCGATAAGACCCGTTTCGAAATGTTGAACTTAATGATAGATGTATGCCAGTTTTTAAATGGTACTTATAACAGATTAAAAGTTACACAAATTATGTTAAATGAACTGTCCAAACAAAAGGGTTTTCCAAAAAAGTGTCCCATCGAAGCGGTGAGTTATTGTAAATAATTGTAATGTTTCCCGTTAACTAAACGTTTCCGTTTTAGAATAAAACTTTTACTTTGGAAAATTATGAATTTGATGTGCAGAAATTCCCTCTGCCCAACTTAAAATTTATTTTCGCCATTACTCTTTATAAATCGGACAAGAAAGAGAAGATTCTTTATACCCAGCTAAAAGGAGCAACTAAGCGTTAACGTTGAATACAATTTTGAAATATCTTATTGAAAATGGTTTCATTTAATTAATATAAAACACCCTTAAAACTACACTTGTTACTTTTAGTTGGAGCCAAACAAAAAAAAAAACAACAAATAAAGCGGAAAAAGGTCTTTTAAATATTTTATTTTTACTTATACAGACAAACCGATAAAAGAACGGCAAGAACTGTGTCTTTCTACACATTGTACTTCAAAATGAAGATAAAATCACAAGTTTGGCATGAAAATTACTAAAATGGCATTACTTTTCATTAAATACAAAAGCGAAAAATGAAAAAAACAATAACACTGTTTCGCTGCCAACTTCACTACCTCTAACAAAATTGAATTTTTTAATTGCAAAGTTTTGTCACCGCGTCACGCGACATTGTGAAAGGGTTTATATAGGTTTGTCATTCCATGTGCAATTTCTACAATATTCATTTCCGACCCCATAAAGTATATATTTTCTTAAAGCTTATGAAACGTGGAGTCGATTAAGCATTATTCATCTATCAAGCTCCATATATAAAAAAGAGAGGCAAAAAATACTCTCTCTCTGCGCTATCATCTTATGTGGTTACAGCATGATTTGTGCTAGTAAGAGCTGTCTCTAACCGAAATTGTTTTTCTCATCTTTTTTTACTTTTGTAATATTTAATCTGGCCAATTTTGTTCTGTTATTAAACGTCAAAATACACTACAAATTCCGCCACAAACCGCTAAATTTAGTTTTAAAAGCGATATTCACATATAAAATGTCACCAATTTTTGTTTATTATAACAAAATAGACCAAAAAAGAGGTTGGTAAGCGATTTCGAATTTATCATTTGTATTGAAGTAAACAAATTTCATTAATTGAAAAAAGTGTTAAGATTCTAAATAGGAAAATGATAATCTACATTTTTTTCTTAAAAGAATTTTGTAAGAAATTAAGAGTCAACTTTTTATACCCTCCAAGTAAAGGGCGATTTTTTAGCTATTATCTTTTTGGCAACACTGGTTTAAACAGCTGATGCATGTTTCGTGTTTTGTTTCACTGTCAAACATCTTCAGTTTGGTCTATAATTTAATCATGAATCGTATTACAAACGAACAACGCTTGCAAATTATTGAATTTTATTATCAAAATGCGTGCTCTGTTAAGAAAGTTCATCGCGCGCTTCTTGTGTTCAGCGACGAAGCTCACTTTTGGCTCAATGGGTACATTAATAAGCAGAATTGTCGATTTTGGAGTGAAGATCAGCCAGAAGCATTGCAAGAGCTACCAATGCATCCAGAAAAAGTCACAGTTTGGTGCGGTTTATGGACTGGTGGTATCATTGGACCGTACTTCTTCAAAGATGATGCGAATCGTAACGTAACTGTGAATGGTGAACGCTACCGTGAGATGATATCCAACTTTTTTTTGCCCAAAAAGCAAGACCTTGACTAACATGACATGTGGTTTCAACAAGAAGGTACCACATGCCGCACAGCACGCTTAACAATGGACTTATTGAGAGGCGAGTTCGGTGAACATTTTATTTCACGTTTGGGACCGGTCAATTGGCCGCCTAGATCGTGCGATTTAACGCCTCTAGACTATTTTTTGTGGGTCTGTGTTAAAACTCATGTCTATAAACACATGCTCGCTTCAATTGACGCATTGGAAGACAACATTCAAGTATGTATTCATGATATACCGGGCGAAATGTTGGAAAGAGTGTGTCAAAATTGGACTAAGCGGATGGACCATTTGAGGCGCAGTCACGGTCAACATTTGCATGAAATAATCTTTAAACATTAAATAATATGGACCGTACCGTATCGATTCAAATAAAGATTTCATGAATTTTTCTGAATTTTATGTGTTTTTTTTAAACTTTCCTATAGCTCCTAAAAAATCACGCTTTGTAAAAGATGAGTTAGGAGAATATCGAAGCAGACCTGTTTCCATCACTACTACGGTTATTTTCTCTAGACTAGAAAACGATTTCTCTTTGCCGACTGGTGGTTGTCAACAAGCCTAAATTCACAGTTCTTTGTTACCGCCAGCATGGTCGTTTAACTGAGGTCCCTCATAGCCTTTATTCTACGTGCGTGCGATGCTGCCGCTAGATCATATTCGCTTGACTTATGCGCACTATCGAATTCGCAGTCTACCTAACTTTCTTATGTACGCAGTTTAGGATTCTAGTATACACTAGATGCTGGTAATAACTCTGTAGCCCCTCTATAGTCTATAGCATTAGCACTAAGGGGTGGAAACTTCGCCAAGGTATCATGCAATTTAGGCATATTTCATTGAAGACCTTGTAAAGTATTTTAAATACTTATAAATAGAGGAACTGATTTATTTCTTCTGTTCGTCTGTCCCCCACGTCTACTTCAGACTCTTTTACTGTATCGACTTATCGAGTATGCTTTCGAGAAACTAAATCACTAACTAAACTTATTTATAGACTTTAATTTTAAAAAATTTGCTTGTATGAACATAGTTAATACAAGAAGTATCAACAAAAAATGCGATAAAGCACATTTTGTGC
This sequence comes from Phyto melanocephala, assembly GCA_941918925.1. Lineage (NCBI taxonomy): Eukaryota > Metazoa > Arthropoda > Insecta > Diptera > Rhinophoridae > Phyto > Phyto melanocephala. Next base: position 18,498,944 of record OW799235.1, read on the forward strand.
CGTCCATAATATTTTCAATCTGAATTTGGACTAATAGTCCGTAATTTCAAAAATCTAGATTGATAAAAGTATAAAATACAAAAAGTACAATAAAAATAGAGAAAAGTACCTTTTGTGTCGTCCATAATATTTTCAATCTTAATTTGGATTGATAGCTCCTAATTTAAAAAAAAATCTGGATTTATAAACGTAGAAAAAACTAAAAGTACTATAAAAATTCAAAAGAGTGCATTTTAGGTCGATCGTATAGTTTTTAATCTCAACTTGGATCACTAACCTCTTGTTTCAAATATCTACATCCATAAACGTATAGAAAATAAAAAGTACTATATAAATGGAAAAAGTACCTTTTGGTATCACCATATCACTTTCAACCTCAACATGGATTCAAAGTCCCTGATTTTAAAAATCTAGATTCATAAACTTAGAAAATACAAAAAGTACTATAAAAATGGAGAAAGTATCTTTACGGGTTTCTCATGTTAATGTACAAGTCCAAAGTTTACATATAAAATATTTTAATAGACACAATTGAGAGTTATATATTTGGTTTAAACTGGTTTATATGCATTCCACTGGTACTTATGCCAAATCATCAGTAAACCTTTACCTAACAACCAAATAAATAATATGGAAAAACTATTAGAGAATATCGCGAATAATTTTGAAAATTATTTAGTTTAGTTTAGTTAAAGTGTGTAAACGAAAAATTTTTTACAAATTGATTTACTAATAACTTTTAATACAAAACTAATAATAAGAAAAATTATACCTCAATTTAATAACATTACTTCAAATATTTTAAAAGTAATAAAAAATTTACTCATGATAACGGGCTAGTGCGTAGGAGCGTATTTTACCCTTTAAGCCTCTCATAAGGTTTTGGACACCTTTGCTACCAATTTTTTTAACCGCCTTATTCCATCTGAAGTATAATGTTTTTTGAGTTTTAGCTACTTCCGATGTTTTTCGAAGTATTGTTTTTACTTGAGCCCAAAATTTTTCTACTGGACGAAGTTCAGGGCAATTTGGTGGATTGCACTCCTTTTCAACAAATTGTACATTATTTTTTCTCAACCATTCGATAGTTTCGCTGGAATAATGAATTGTTGCTAAATCAGGCCAGAATATTGAGGGCGTAGAATGGAGTTTATAGAATGACAACAAACGTTTTTGTTTTTTGTACCACGTAACACCAAAGGATTTGTGAATTTACCACAGCTGCAAATTGCTTGCCACACTAAGAACTTTTTCGCAAATTTGTCAACCTTTTTATATTTAAAAATTTTCCTTACACCTTCTCTCATAAATGCAGTGTAGTATTGATATCCAGGAATTTGTCTGAAATCCTCTTTGACGTACGTTTCGTCATCTATTAATATTCAGCCTTTAAAATTGTTAAATACTGTCTTCAGCAGTTTTCTTGCTCGTTTTTTTGGCCTTCGATCAACTTCAGAACTTCTGTTTGGTACCTTTATTACTTTGTATGATCTTAGCTTAAATTTTTTCTTTACTTTTTGAACATACATATGAGAAACGTTAAACTTTTTTGCCAAATCCGGAGTTGACATGTTTGGATTAGACACTAGCGCATTCTTCACTTTTAACGCCATTTTATTATTAACAAAACCGGGAGTTCGGCCAGATCCGCGTTTTCTTTCAGTGGATTCGGTCTCCCTGAACCGGTTTATGACATTCCTTGCAGTCGCTCGGGTCGTTCCTGTTAGCCTTGCTATAGCTGCAAAAGAGGCATTAGGGTTAAACAAAAAAGTGTCCACAATGTTTTTTCTTTGATTTCGTAATTTTGCTGTTGACGCCATAATCTATGATCAAAAACTAAATGGATGATGCTCAGTTTATTGCTAACAAATCATAAAGTTTTAAAAGTAACGGAACTTTTTTTACAAGTTAACAGTTTTTAAAAGTTATCAATTTCCTTAATAGGTTTAGGTCTCTGTTGCACCATATAATTGTCAGTTATGGTCATAAAACGATCGTTCGAACTTCTTGAAGGGCATATAAGATTCGGTATAGCTGAACTTAGCTCTCTTTTTTGCTGGGAAAATACATATATTTTTATGTTCTTTTTTTAAATAATAAAATACTATACAGAAGTATATAGAAAACTATTTATAGAAATTCTTTTAAAAACTTATATTTTTTAAAAATGTACGCCTGCAATCAAAGAAAGTACATTTCAGTGCTATAAAGCTTACTTCTCTTAAAAGTTAACTTTTTATCTATTATAAATCATAAAAACTATACTGTGTTTGCTTGGGATTGCTTAGGATTGACACCATGAAAGCAGTTGTCGTTTTAAGGTCGTTTTTAAAATAAACTGTTTTACTGTTGTGGAAGTATAATTATGTGCCATAGTTATATAAAAAAAAATTTTAAATAAAGGTTATTGAAAAAAACATGCAACTTGCCATGATAAAAAACTTATAAGGTAAAGTTTCTAAATCGTTTTTTTGGAAAATATTTTTTTGTTATTTTTTTTTTTTGAAGCTGCCTTTACACCTTTTGATTTTCCATTTGAGTTGAGATATAAAACTTTAGTTTAAATCTCTGCTAGTATGCAAAAATTTTAAAATTTATTTATTCTTATCTTAATTATACTCATGGAAAACACTTCTAAATTGAAAAGATTATAAATATATAAAAAAGTCAAAGATTTTTTGTTTGGACGTGAAACAGTTGTAAAAGTTCGATGAGAACTCAGATAGTGTAATGATAGCATAAACAAATACTGTTAGTTTTACCTTTGCTGAGTAATGGAATTTCGACCGTGGTCATTCAAATTATTATGAGTATTATAAATGTGGGTGTAGCAAGTTTTAAAGCCAATAACTTATATTCAAATTTCGAAACAGGCTTGAGTTCAATTTTTAAACATTTTTATTTTTACAAAGAATTTTTTAATTATGTGATAATGAAAGAATAATCTGAAAAAGTATGTTTTACTGACACTAGCCGAGTGGAATGAATTTTCTAAATTAGCTACGATTTCATCATCAGCATTCTTTGATCGGTGATTACGTGTTGGTTGTTAATATCATCTATTTGACTGACAGGTTTTTAATTAAATTCGGTAAATAATATGTTTTCTTTTTTCATATTTTCTTACCACAACGAGTTAGATCGAAATTTACCAACAGCAACCATTTTTCTTTTATTTTTTACTATATTTCTATTATCACTAGTTTTATCCTGTTCTAGCCATTAAGCCATTAAGGTAGCGATACGAATATATGATTGTTTTTTTTTAGTAACAATCAATGTTTATAATCATTTATTTAAATAACTTTCGAATTACTAAATTGATGATTAAAACTTAATAAAAATGTTGGCATTTTAAACAAAGCGATTTATTTAAAAAATTTTAAATTTTTGACTTATGCCTCTATCTTTCAAATTCAATTTGATATTAATTTCTGTATTTCTTTGCACAACATTTTTCTTTGTTTGTAAAACAAATCGTGTGGTTTCGAATACTTCAAGGTAACAAGCCAATATTTTCTTTGTCAAATTATTAGAATTTCAAACAGCCGGTCAATAATTTAAAATAAACGATGTACGTGTTAGGGATGCAGCAAAACGTTATGAAAATTAGATTTGACTTTCACATTAATTGCATTATTTAAATTAACACCGAATGCCATGAAATAAGATTTCATTGAAATGTCAAGGAAAATCAATATACATTGATATTAATTATTTATTTTGTTTAATTTCCTGTACATATTGATTGACGTAATTTCTTTTACAGCAAATAATTACAAATGGATTTTTTTAATTAAATTTTTCTTTATTTTATTTATTGAAAAACAGTTCAAATCGTTTTCAGTGTATTGCACTTACGGGTATAAGTAATAAATAAGTATGAAATGAATTTTTAAAATTTTTCAAATTCCTTGCGAAATAATTCAAAAGTCTTTATCAAGGTTAATCTTTTTTTACCCTGCACAACCAAAGGGTATATATAGAATTTACATTCAGTGTGATACATTAAGAAATAATCATCTAGGACTCAATAAAGTTTTGGTGTCTTTCTTAATTGAGTGAAATTTCCCAAGGCTATTTATAGTTTTGAGAGGTAGTTTGGTATTGAAAATAATTGAAATCATCATCATCATGAAAACGAACTAAAAAAAGTATTTTTTTACTCAACGGATTAAAAATTAATTATAAATTAAGATAGTTTGCGCTAAAAAAATTATAACCAAATATTGATAAATAATTAAAATTTTCATAACTTTTATTGAGTCAACCCCTAAATAACCTCTGACAACAAATAAGAGTGCTTTTTGCGGATATGACGAATCTTATATACCCTTCGCACAGTTTGTACTATCATCTATATATATAAAAGTGAAACTCTGTGTGTGTGTGTGTGTGTGTGTTAGCTATAGACTCCGAAACTGCAAAACCGATCGGGCTCAAACTTTGGTAAGTTGTTGTACACATACCGGGGAGTGTTTATGGGTGAAAAAAAGTGGGCGGGGCCACGCCCATAAAAAATTAGTTATCAGTTTTAGCTACTTGCACTTGACCGATTTTTCTGAATTTTTGCACACATATCGAGCTGTCATGACTAAATAATTTCGTGATAAGAAAAGTGGGCGGGGCCACGCCCCTAAAAAAGTTTTAATTTTGAGGTACTTGCACTGGACCGATTTTTCTGAAACTTTGCACACATATTAAGCTGTCGTGACTTTATAATTTCGTGATTAAAAAAGTGGGCGGGGCCACGCCCATAAAAAAAGGCTACAATTTTGAGGTGCTTGCACCAGACCGATTTTTCTGAAACTTTGCACACATATTGAGCTGTCATGGCTAAATAATTTCGTCTTTAGAAAAGTGGGCAGTGCCACGCCTATAAAAAAAAGGTATCATTTTGAGGTACTTGCACTTGACCGATTATTCTGAAACTTTGCACACATATTGAGCTGTTATGACTTTACAATTTCGTGATTAGAAAAGTGGGATGTGCCACGCCCATTAAAAAAAATTTATCATTTTGAGGTACTTGCACTGGACCGATTTTTCTGAAACTTTGCACACATATTGAGTTGTCATGGCTATACAGTTTCGTATTTAGAAAAGCGGGCATTGCCACGCCCATAAAAAAGGTATCATTTTGAGGTAGTTATACTGGACCGATTCTTCTGAAACTTTGCACACTTATTGAGCTGTCATGACTATACAGTTTCGTAATTAGAAAAGTGGGCAGTGCCACGCTCATATAGAAAAAAATATAGTTTTTAGCCTTGCACTTGATATTCGATTAAAATTTAGAATGCGATTAAAATTCATGAAGGGCGTAGCAACGCGCGCCGGGATTGGCTAGTGTACATATAATCATAAGTAGGTAGGAAAGGGGGATGCAGAAAGCAGTATCTGCCTCCTACACCCACACCCGGAGACCAATAAGGTCCATTGCGTTAATCATAAGTATATAGCAGCGTAAATATTGCTAAAGCCTTGAATATAAAATACATAAAAGCTATAGAGTGCATATCAATATTTTTTAAACATCAATAATTCTTTTAATTAACAATAATCAAAAATGTTAGGGGTAAATCAGAGCAGAGTAGACATACATTCCTTACTATAACACAAACCTATACATTGACTGAACAAACTAAGTAAAAAAAACCACACACACAACAGAACAATAAATTTTCGAGGTTTTATTGTTGTTGTGTTGAACGACTAGCAGCTAATAAAACTCCGCAAACATTGATTCTGTTTTGAAAAAAGAGGCATAAGTTGTTTTTTGTTTATATCTAAGCTGTTAATTACCCTAAATGGCTGATTTTAAATACCAAAATTCTCGAAAGTATTTTCGATAAACGGATGCTACACACGGGTTCGAAGAATATGTGGACGCTTTAAAAAGTTGATTTCAACGCTCACGTGGAAGGACAGACGGACATAACAAAATCGACTTATCAATCTATAAAGCTGGAGTTACATACCATCTTTTCATGCGTTTAATAATTTTTCACCTTTTTATAGGTTTACAAATTCAAGTTACACACAACGTGTTTTATGCATCATCATTTTTGTTTTGATCAGCTGTTGTGTTTATATTTTTATTAAATAAAAACAATTTTGCCAAAATGGGAAGTGAAATTGACATTTTAAAGGAATTAATGGAATTCATTGAGTTTACGTACAAGATATATTGCGCTACAAAGGCCTACAAAAAGTTCGAAAATAACACTAGCATCAATAAGCTTCTCCTCCATTGCACTTGTTTTCTTTTAATAATAAAAAAAGCAGAGATGACACTGAGCACATAACAGTTATCGATAAATAGAATAAAAATTTTATTATGAAAAAATTGTGTTTAAAATTAGTTTTTATGTTTTTTTTTTCTTAAAAGTAATTATAAACTTTATTTCGAATGCGTTCTCTTTTATTAAAAACTTAAAAAAAAATGGAAAACAGCCACATAAACATATCTATCGATAACATTGAAAAAAAATATTATTTGTAGTCCAAGGCTATCGACAACTACTGACATTTTTTCACCTTTCTCGTGTGAAGGGTATAAAAACCCCAACCATGTGCATTACAACGACAATTTTTTATTGTGTCTACTAAAACAGGTATCGTGCGTATTTCTAAAGAGATTAAAAGATTTAGAACTTCTTAACTACTATTTAAACTTATTTGATATTTTTAACACGTGGTAGAAACGATTTCAATATATAATTTTCCAAAAAAAAATATTTAAGTTTGAAGGGAAAGCTAAAGGTGAATGCTCTTAGTTGTTTTTTTTTTTTGTCACATAAAAACTTCTAATAAATTCAAACACATTAATAAAATAAAATTTAAACATATTAAAAAAAAACTAATAAAATAAATCTAAAAGCCAAAAGCACTTTTCTTTTTGCAAATAAATTTCAGTTAATGCTGGTATTTAGAGTATTAAAGATTCGTTACTGCCCAATTATTACTTGCTTTTTTTATTTACTCATCATTAATAGCGAAAGCAGCCAAATTTATAGAATGAAGTGTTTTTAGTATGTTTATTTCTGATATCATGGTATTTCTGTTTTATTAAACTTTTTTCTAATATTTTTATCATTACAGTTATTTGTTTGTTTTATGGCTTATTTAAGATTAAAATATGTTATATATTTTTGCAGTTTTTATATTTAGAATATCTTTTTTAATATGAAAATCAGATGCAGAATACTTTATAAGTGCTTGTTGTTGTTTACGCTATCAAAAAGGAAGATAATAAAGTGATTTAGAAATAATTTTTTTAGTCAAGAACAAAAAAATAATAATAAGAAATTTATCTATTTAATATACACTTTAAATTAAAAACAACTAAGAGCACTATATTCGGCTGTGCCGAACTTTTGATACCCACCATCAATTTAGTGAACCTTTATAGCACGAAATTTGTTATTTTGCTATTAGCAGTAATCGCAATGGGATAATCTCTTTATACTAAAATATGTATCACTTTCTTTGTGTAACTTTGATTTTTTTTTTTATTTTCTTAACTAACAATATATAACAATACAATTGTATATTTGTCTTGTCAGGCCTATTCCTGAGTATGGTTCAATAATTTGGGATCAAACTTACAATGTTTACATCAATAGCATTGAATCTGTGCAAAAACAGTTCCTGCTATTTTGTCTTCGTGGCTTACAGTGGAATTCGTTAGACCTGCCGCCTTATACTAGTAGACTTGCACTAGTAAAGCTCCAAACTTTAAAAAGTCGAAGAACAATGCTAAATGTTACGTTTATTTTAAATTGAACAAAACAATGTATATGCTTTGATTTGCTATTAGCGAATATCTTTTTTAATGTACCATGTCGTTCTACACGTCATTTTTGTCCGCTATCAGTCAAAGGTTTCAGAACGAATTATGCGAACTTCGATCCGTTTTTGAGGATTTGTACCGAGTTCAATAAACTTTATCAACATATTGATTTTTCCTTAAATGTTAATATTGAAAAATGTAAAATTATTTTGTTTTTGAATAACTAATATTAAACAATTTGAATGTACTGCTTTATAGTCAGTAAGGATCTAGAATCCATAGACTTAAATAAATAAATAAATTTAGTTTTATAATGAAACCTTAAGTATTTCTACATTAGAAATGATACTACTAACTCTGTTTTTTTACAATGTTGTATTTTTAAGGAACCTAAAGAGTATAATTTGGTAACCAGAGGTAATTGAAAAATAATATTTGCTTGGTGTGGGCATGTCACCTCCTACTTTTAAAATTATATAATTATGTTTAAATTTTACTTAGATAATCCATTACAGAATTTTTTTTTGAAAAACTTTGTTCATACCAAAATATTATGAATTTAAGATAAAACGTTATATGGGAGGTGGGCGTTGCAGTGGGCGTGTCAACTTAATTTTTTTGAATTATACTTATATTGGCATAGTTTAATTTGCGAGAAAGCTAAATATGCGAAATTTCATCATCATACATCTAGAGAAATTATATGAATTTGAATTAAAGTATGGGAGGTGGGCGTTAAAGTGGACGTGTTACCGTAATTGTGCGTTATTGCAAGTCTTTTGATTTAAGAGCAACTTTCGAAAAATTTTATCATCATACATCTAATTCTGTCGGTTTTATGAGCTTTTGAATATCATTAAGAGTAAATTATGTGAGAAGTGGGCGTTTAAATAGGCGTGTCAAAGTAGTTTCTGCTGATAAATTCAACTTAAATATATCCATACAGAGTCCCTTATTCTTTCAAAACCAATGTCCAGAAATTATATGAATTTGAGATAAAGCGTTATATGGGAGGTGTTCGTTGAAGTGGGCGTGCCATCCTTATATTTTGAAATTATACTCATATTGACAAGAAATGTATATCTGCAAAATTTACATTTAGTAAAATAAATGAAATAAATTATATCTAATATTTTCAACAAAGTGTTATGCATACAAACAACTCACTTTAATATCTCTTCTGCTTATCGAAAGTATTATGATGTCAAAAATCTTTTATTTACACGTGTAAACACATGAACACGTGAATACCTTTACATTGTACTAGACCATAAATAGATACCGCACATCAGTTTTAGGGTTTGCTAATGTTTGATTTTTTAAAAACCGGGTATTATTAGTTGTAGTTTAGAGAAAAAGTGGTTACAGTTAAAAGAGAACAGAAGACTTAACCTAAAAGCCTTAATAAACGGATAAGATATTAATAAATTAATAGTAATAAATATAATAGTTAGCTGGACATATCATTGACAATGTTACACCTAAATAAATAACGTACAAGGTTTCGGGAAAAATATGTTTGATATCCCATATTAATCAAATTATACTACTCCACTAGACTTTAACAAAATAGACTAGTACTTTGTTATGCCAACTTGTTTATCACAAAAAAAAAACTCTAGAAAGGGGAAATATTTGAGCATATTTTAAAAATTGGTTTCATTTGCGACACTACTTTTTACTCGCTTATTACTGTTGAGCTTTAATTAAAAAAAGAAACATAATAGTCACATAAATAAAGAAAGAAAGAAACAACATTAGACGTAAGCATTGGGGTTGAAAAACTTTATCAGCTTTCATCTAGTTACAGCAAACATTAAAATAGTGCTATAAAGAATAAGATGGGGCCAAATTGACTTCCCTGTAGAACTCCAGAAGTTACTCTTATATATTTTGATAAACAGTTATTATAAAAACACAATCGCCTGTGTTATACATTCCGAGTGAAATTAAATCACTTTAAATTGCCATGAAATTGTTGTTGTAAACAATAACACTACAAAGTTAATTCCGAGTGATTAAACTTCAATTGGAATACAGAATACAGACGATTTTCTCCGACGTTTTTAACATCTTATTTTTTTTTAAAAGGAAATCGGAAATCTTTAGGTATTAATCTTCACTTACAATAAATCATGGTTAATTTTGTCGAAGCTTTATTAAAGTCAGTATTGAATACATCGATTAAAGATCCTGTATTGATGAAGGACGTCAGTAATTGGCGTAAATAACAAATTTTTTTGGGGATGGAAAAACCCTACAGATTTTTTTCTTGGTGGTGAAATCTTAATTTAATAATGTATATTTAATGTAAACTGTTAGCTTTATTCAAAATAGTTTTTTGCTGTCAAAAAATTTTTTTGTTTTGGAATTTCACCCCTGGAATGGTCTAGTTACGCCCATGACGTCAATCTAATTAGATTTGTGGATGTAGATCTAACTTCACACAATTCGTGTGGCAGTAAAGAAAGAATTGTTAATATTTGGTTAGTTGGGTTAGTTGTCGGTTATTATATTCTCAAACAGCTCAGGAATGGAGTTACGTTTAACTTTTACTCTATAATAAGCAACATCACTGCGGCTACCGAACTTATAAAGCTGGATAAAAAATTAATCTTTTCAGCAGTTACGAAATATACCCAATTTCAGAGAACGTCTAAATATATGAGTGATAGGATTTACCAAAATGTCAGTACAATTTTTTGGTATTATTTATTTATTGTTTATACATTAATTTGATAAATGCAGTTGAACTTTAAAAGTCGTAGAGTATAGAAATTAATACATTTTAATAAAAACGAAATATGGTTTACCCCTAACGTTTTAATAAAATTAAAAAATAATTATTTTAAATCTACTAGATTATACTCAGTTTATTAATATCCTAAAGAATTTACATTTGTAAGAAAATCTAAGACTGCTAAGTTAAAAACCCGGTTTTTGATCCGGTTGCTTATCCCAAGATTTTACTCTGATAAAAAAAAAATAAAAAATTATGTCTATGAGTTTATTAATATTTAATAAAATTAATATTTGGAAGAAAATGTAAGACCGCTAAGTTAAAAACCCGGTTTTTTATCCGGTTGCTTAACCCAAGATTTTACTCTGATAATAAAAATAAAAAATTGTGTCTATGTGTTTATTAATATTCAATAAAATTAATATTTGGAAGAAAATGCAAGACTGCTAAGTTAAAAACCCGGTTTTTTATCCGGTTGCTTAACCCAAGATTTTACTCACATAAAGCATATAAAAAATTATGTCTATGTGTTTATTAATATTCAATAAAATTACCATTTGGAAGAAAATCTAAGACTGCTAAGTTAAAAACCCGGTTTTTGATCCGGTTGCTTAACCCAAGATTTTACTCAGATAAAAAAAAATAAAAAATTGTGTCCACGTGTTTATTAATATTCAATAAAATTAACATTTGTAAGAAAATCTAAGACTGCTAAGTTAAAAACCCGGTTTTTGATCCGGTTTCTCTTCCCAAGATTTTACTCACATAAAAAATATAAAAAATTATGTCTATGTGTTTATTAATATTCAATAAAATTACCAAATGGAAGAAAATCTAACACTGCTAAGTTACAAACCGGGTTTTTGAACCGTCGATAACTCTACTTAAGTACGTTAACAGTAAAAACATGATGTTATTTTATGCTGTAAACGTAGATTACAAATGTGGTTTCAGTTTTGCGGCAACATTTGTTGCTGCTACTGCTGTTGCATGGTATTTAGTTGTTGTAACTAGTGTCAATATGCAATTACCACATTTAATATAAAAATGCAAATATTGATTTAACCATTTACATACATATTTGCATAACTATTTTAGCAGGCATACAAATAACAATTACAGGGATTTAATATGTGTGAAAAATAAATGCAATTTATATTCAAATGTAAATAGGGATTTTAAACAAAACAAGAATTTTATGATAACAAATATTAGAGATTTTTCATTCGACAGAGATATACATAAGTATAAAATATTAAATAATCAATTGATATGTAAATATATATTTGACTGCAGCGGAAGACTAAATTATAAACAAATTATGTTAAATAGATAATTCAAAATGTGTGATAAAATACAATGTAGTATTCTACACCACGGTTGTGTTTTATATAATTTAGTTAAACTATACATTTTTGATAATAATTTAAAATTTAGTGGTAGGTATTTGTTTTCAGGACAATTAGACTACTAGCACTAGTATGAACGAAGGGTATAAATTAGTTTGTCAGTTTGTGTGTAGCCTCAAGAAATGTTCATGTGCTGTTTTACGTTTTAAACGACAAAAAGTAGCGCCGTCTTGCCACCGCCGAGATCACGAGCTTCAATTTCAGGCATCAAATAGTCGGTTATCATGGTACGATAACGGTCGCCATTGACGGTTACGTTCGCAGCGGCATCATTTTTAAAGAAATATGGACCGATGATTCCACCGCTTTGACGTGGTCTTTTCAATCGAATATTATCCAATAATGAATACTGGGTGATGGTTCTGCGAATAGTACGCTCAGTAGGCCGATTATATTGACCATAAATTGAGCGAAGTGCACAAAAACACATTCCTCACAGAAGATGAATTTTTGTAATAAAGTTGAACGATTTTTAAACGTTTTTCAGGCGTAAGTCTTTCCATTATAAAAGGCTATTGGAAAAAGTGTCTCTACTTGAATCACCCATTATTATAAAACATCAGATATTAACATCTTGTGGTAAATATGGTGCTCACGTCATCAAAAGCTAATTTGCGTATTTTTTTACACTTTTTCTCAAAATTTAATTGATGACGTGAACACCTTTCACACGTTTTAAGTTGTTGCTTTTTAAATAACAAATCAATAGCAAAAGTACATTTAAAGTTAAAACGGAACTTGTCAAAAGTCTAATTGTTTTGAGTTAAACAAATTGTTGGCGCCGTCATTTATTATTGTCCATGTTAAGCCGGACTTTGTAGTTTTTATTTCTATTTTTTATATATTTTTTTAAGTGTTTATTTACTTATATATTTGTTTATTTACTTATATATTTGTTTATTTACTTATATATTTGTTTATTTACTATTGATTAGTGATTGTGCTGTTTTGATATTGTGGAAATTGTTTTGTACCATCTACACATAAATACACACTTTGTGAAACGTTAGAGGATTTGCCAAAAAAAATATTTATATGCTAAGTATGTATGTAAATAATAAATATAATAAAAATCAATAAGTATAAGTTATTGGATTATTAAATAAGAAAAAGATAAATTGAATTAATTTACAGTTTAACACGTAAAACAAAATATCATTAAGTCACAAGATGAAATATGATTAAACAAGTATTAAATTCAATTTTAGAAAATAAAATGGTAGCGGCGGTTGTAACGGGTTTAGATGGTGGTTATGATACCAATAGGTGACTGAGAGAAACTTTTTTTATAAGAACAGCCCACACTAATTTTGCTATATTACCTGCATTGTACATACTTATGTTTGTATGTTTGAATGTATGCGTTTTTTATTCGTACCTGCAATGAGAAAAAAAAAATTAATTTTAATTATTTTTTTTTAATAAAGTTTTTAAGGGTTATCTCTAGAATAAAATTTTATAATTATAAATTTTTTAAGTTGTATACAAAATTTCAAGTTTTTTAAGAAGGCATTCTGCTGGTATTTAATTACAATCTACAACTTTGATTTTGTAACATAAAACAGAGGCAACAAGAGCATAAGGTAACGCTACTTGATAATGGTCCTTCGAACTAGATATGGTTGCCGGGATTGACGATGCTGCACCTAGTTCTTGCAAATGCAAGCCTTAACGCAAGCGCAGTTCCTTTAAACATTTCACATAAATCCAAATAGAAAATCACATTTTGTTGATTTCAAATTAGTTTGCACTGCTACAGCCAAGCTTTAACAACAGGATTATTAATGTCTTATTGAAATTCAATAGACTATATATTTAACTGCCTTAGTCTCCCGAAGTTTTAGTAGAAAGTGTTTTAAAAATACTTTTATTAAGAACTATTTTCTGTTAAATATATAAGAGACAACTTATTGTTCAAAGAAATATTTGCAATAAAATTTTTGAAAAGTTCTTTAGTTCTTTTTTCAAATTTATATAAATTCACATTTTAAGAAATAAATATCACATAAGTTTAGGAATATTATTCTTTAAATGTTCTTAAAAAACTCCCCTCGTATAATCTTCTTTTTCATATTTGACTTGATATAGTTTTATGCTGATTAATTAAAAATAACTGAAATTAAATCTGCTGAGTTTACAAAAAAATTATTGAAGAATTATAATAAATACAAAAACAATGTAAAAGCAAAATGCAATTTGTAGTATACAAGTTGAGCCCGGTTAGCTTCACTAAGACTATTAAATGTTTATATTATTTTTTTTTTTAATAAACAAAAAACTTCAAGAAGCCCTAAAGCAGGTAAGCAACAAAGTAAGTAAAAACTATTTAAGTATTTATTTTATTATTAGTCTTATTCCGTAACAGGACTAGGCACACATCAAGCATACTCATCAATCATTGTGATAGCTTTTGTGGAAATGTGCTTGTATGTTTTACACCGACGGTTTTTATATGGAGAAACCAAATGTTTTGATCACAAGCAAACACGTTGTTACAAACAATACCAAATGACTTAAAGAGTATTTAAATCTTATTTAAAAATTGTTTTTTTGTGTTACACCGACGGTTTTTGATGGAGAAACCAAATGTTTTGATCACAAGCAAACACGTTTTCCAAAATTATACCAAATGACTTTATGAGTATTTAAATTGTGTCTAGTCCCTCTTGCAGAGAGGCGGGTTGTATTGCCTGAGTTTTGATACCGCTAACATTAAACATGAAGAGGGGAGCTTTTGAAAAGTTTTTATATCATAATAAAATGTTAGCATAATGTCTCAGGTATGTCCTTATTTTTACTTTGTATAAGTAAGCAAAGATCTCTTACATACAAACAAACAGATTAACTTTACCTCATTATAGTATAAGTAAGTATTAGTATAGTTAAAAATAAACCTAAAGAGAAACCTGCATAAAAAAATATTGTTTGAATGACTTCTTGATAAAAGTGTCACTGGACTCTAAAGAAACTTTGGACTCAAATTTATAATAGAATTTTTATAAAAAAAACACAACAAAAGCATTTCTAAGCAAAATGTTAACAAGTAAAAGTACTATATTCGGCCGTGTTGAATCTAATAATACCCTTCACCAATATGTACGTAGATGTAATGACCACATCGTAGTTAAGCTTAGAATTAATTTCATTTATTCATGATACGACATTTTCTTTATTATTTTCCATGTTATCTTTGATTTGGAACTTTTGCATAGTTAACTGTATTCTTCTAGTCAAGGACTTTTTTTTGATGCCCATGTTGATGAAGTGAACAAAATTCCGCCATTTTGTTACAGACGACATCTTAGATTTTACGCTTTTTAATAATTTATTGTATTTAAGTGGTCAAACGCTTTTATTTGATACCAATATTTTAGGGGTTAAATGCACAACGCCATAACTAATATATTTTGGCAATTAAATCTAGGAAGTTATCTTGGATTTTTACGCTTTCATAGTTACGAAACTTAAGTTATCAAGTATTTTTATTTGAAACTAATATTGGCTGTATCTGTGTTATATACTGAAAAAATCGATTTTGTTTGTAAGTTTTAGGAAAAACACCGAAGCCTTAGTATTTCCATGCTAATAACTCAGTCGGTTTCAAACAGATTTCTTATTTGTTTATAAGAAGTAATTTTTAGGATCATGGTTTCTAATTTCTTGTCTTTGTCGTGTCCAAAAATCATTAATAAGCTTGCAAAATTTGATAATATTTTAAAAAATATATATTTTTTCAAAATAATTTTTGCCTATATCTCTGCTACTTAGTGACCGATTTGACAAAAAAAAACCTTTAGCACACTGCATCTTTAAATAATCACAAGTTTGACCATAAATTATTCTAAGACGAAAGTTTTTAATTTTTGTGGTAAAAATAAGGAAAAAAAGGCAGTCATGCTTCTTTGCTCATATCTCAAAAATTCATTAAGAAATTATGCTGATTTTGAATACCAATATCACTCCAAATATTCGTAATATTTGTGTATGCCTTTTGGGTCTTGGAGATGTCAGGGGTCTTCAAAGAACTGATTTCAACATACATCCGGACAGTTGAACACTATTGAATCTACTCTCCTATTCATAAGCTTTCAAAAAATATATATATTTTAAAGAGTCGGAAATAAGTATTGCCGAAATTTCAAACGGAATGTTACACCTATAGATACTCTCTATGAAGGGTATAAAAATATAAATCAAATATTTGAAGCGTCTTTTATTTATAGTCTTTTTATGAAATCCACCCGCAAACTAAAAAAACATAAATCACTGATATTTCAAAAGTTTTCATTTATTGAAAACTAAACTGCTACTGTTTGTTTGTTTGTTGGAATGTATGTATGTGCTGTGGCTGAAAACAAAAGAATAATAAGGACAAAGTTTAAAAAAAATTATGTTTTGTTTCATACAATTCTCAATAGAAAATTTTTTAAGAATAATTTGTTTAAGAAAGATATTTGGTTCACTGGACTTTTAAAAGAGTTCTAAATTAACAAAAAAAATCAATTTAAAAGAAAATGTTTATTTTATATATATTTTTTTAGTTTATAAAAAAAATTAACCGAAAACTTTAGTTTTGTACCATAATTCATTTAAAAAATTACCTAATAGTATTGTTCATCAAGTTTAACTGCACTACTCATACACCTTGTTTAACAGACATTTCGAAAATCACAGCCTCAGTTCATTAAACTGCAACTTCATATTGCTTACGTAAACGTTTTATTAAACAAAGCATTAAGAAGACAACTGTAAACAAAACTAACACCCTACATCACAATACATGGAGAGGGTATTAGGCATTTGTTCACTTAAAAGTTTACAGGTTGACCTAGAAATACGCTGTGATTCAAATTGGTTATGTCTGTCTGTAGGTCAGTTAGTTTATGTATGTCTTCCTAGAAGGCAATTTTAAGTATTTTTCTATTAGATTGAAAATGCATAATTGTTTGAAGATGAGAAAGTAACTCTTTTAATATTAGTTATAAGAGTACTTTGTAGATTTTTTTCCAAGGGCCTCTGAAAGTGTTCTAACGTTATAAAGTAACGTTAATAGGTCTCCTCAAAACATGTATTAATTATTCAACCAAATCCAATATAAACTTTTTTACGATTACAACGTTTACAAAAATAATAAAAGCTTGGAGACGTCACACAGAGGGTTGATATGTACTAAAAGTGAGGATTAATTCAAAAGCTAAACTTTATCCTACACATTCGTGTGTGGTACTGGGTGAAAGGTAATTAAATTCTACATCACTATTTGCCAAAAACCTTTGTTTTGAGTAAATTACTCTATCGACTGTGAGCTGCCAGAGTCAAATAATTTTTCAAAATTTTTCGTTCCGTGCCTAAAACTGAAAATTGAGATATTTTGGGTGCTGATAATTCTTATTAAGCGTTCTAAAAGTAATTTTATTAAAATGGAACCATCAACTTCAGGTATTTGGCTACATAATTGGATTAATGTTTTTTAGATAAATGTTTTGCAAATATTTTTAATATTTTTTTGAAAAGTGCTCCATATTTGGGGTATTTTCGATATATACACAGAGTTTCAACAAATTTCTTGTTGCGATCCAGCAAATTTTATTAAGTGATATTTTGATATAGTATTTTAGTAAATTTCATACAAAATAGTTGTCGTAAAAGTGCTTTTTACTTTGTCAACTGTGAAGAGATTAATTGAAAAATTCAGGGAGACTAGATCCGTTCGAGACGCCAAACACGAAAAAACAATCCAAAACCCTTCCATGACGTGAACAAGAACTGCTTGTTTCAAAAAGCTCTCTAGAGCGTATGCTCACTAAAGTTTTGATGATTTTTAAGACATTGTTCAATAATGTAGACATATTTTTCTATCGTGTAATGATTAATATTCACCCACCCTCAACTGTCGAATGGTTTTTTAGAGTTGCCAAAACTTTACAACATAAATTGCGACAAGTTCAAATCTAGAATTAGTTTTGGGGCATTGTTTATAAATATATTAGAGTGCATCAGTGCTCTATTTGGCCAGTCTTAATGATGTAGATTTAAATTCCGGCAAGGGATCTCTCTGGGTTGTTACACTACAACAAGGATATAGTCTTCACTGATCTGTTCGGTTCATAAAAATAATTGTTGTCATAAATCAGTATGTTTAACTAATTTCGTGGTGGTCTTCTAAACACTCATAAACCTATTTTAATATTAATGTAATCTAAGTAAAATCAGCAACTTTATATCAACACAAATCTCTTTACTTAATATTGTAGTGTTTGGTTCAAAATCGGTTTTAGTTCTTAAATAAAGGCGGCTCCCAAGGATCACCTAAAGGTTTGTAAGACTGTTAAAAATTTTTTTTAAGTATGGCTACTTTATGGCGCATAGAGGAATAATTGTATAAATTCAGCAAAAAGAAATTTATGTTTTAGATATTAAGATGCAGGGTAAAATTAAGTCGAACTTACCCCATATAACTTGCATGCTTGTTATACTCTTTACTCGAGGGCGTTTTAAGGTAGATACATATGTTCATATTAATTAAAAACCCTTTTTAATGCAGATATTCTAAATCCATATAGATAGAGCAAATTATTTAGTTAAGTTCGTCTGTCCGATTGTCCACCTGTCCATGTGTCCATCTGTCCGTGTGCATGTTTTTGTTTTTTTTTACTCATAATTTATTTATTGGATCTTTCTATATTAAATGACAATAAGTATTAAAATCTGAAATTAAATTATTTCTGGGTCTATTGCCATTGCAATAGAGGCTCCAATTTTTATTGCATATAGGTTATCGTTCTAGTGGGTCCGCTAGCGCCAATGTTTAATTCGAGTATGTCCATTATAATACAGTAGATTCTGTGCGAGAGGATTTGGATGAAATTCCAGCACATTTTGAGCAGAAGGTTTTTATTTCGTCGCGAACAAATGGAATATAAAGGTCCTTACGAATATTCGCGTTTCTAATACACCACGGGTCTCCAGTAATAAGTCGCAATATTTTATTTTGTCGTCTTTGTAATGTCTCTATATTAGAAGCTGTTCTTCATAGTTGGATACCACAGGTTCATATTGGCTTAATGATAGCTTTGTAGAGTAAAACCTTGCAGTTTAGACTGAGAGCAGAATGAGAACAAAAAAGCCAATGAAGTTGTTGTGTGTTTTTTTTTTTTTTTAATATACAACACTCAGGGGCTGTCCCCTATGCATGCATGCATTGTGTTGGTATCAGGAAAATAGGTTATGGGTAGGAGGAGAAAGGGAGTAGTGTTTGTGGACATTTGATTTAAACTTTTCCAGATTGTAAGTGCCTGGAAAAACTTCAGCGGGGAGTCTGTTCCACATACGAACAGTACGACTAAAGAACGAATTTTCCCTGTAGTGTGTAGTTCGATCCACTGGCCAATCGACCACATATGGGTGTGCTCTTCTAGAAAAACGAGTATTACGTACAAAATTGCGGTTCTCAGGAACAAGTTCCCTTATCTCATCGGAGCATATTCCATTGTAATATCGATAGAACAGTGAAACACAACCCACATTGCGACGGTGTTCGAGAGAGTCAAAAGAGTTGGTTACCCTACTGTCGTTTATAAGCACCTTCGCCCTCTCCTGTACACGGTCGAGTAACTCCAAAATAGACTTTGAAGCACCGGCCCATACGTGAGAGTTGTATGCCATTTTCGGTCGGATGTAGGTGGTATAAATAACAAGAAGATCGGATGGGGTGAAGTATTTTCTACACCGTCTTAAAAAACCGAGACACTTGAATGCTTCCTTAGACACGAGAAAAATATGTTCAGTCCAGCGGACGTCGCACTGAATTTTCATGCCCAGAACATCAAGAGCTTCCGATCCCTTGATGCTTATACTATCTAATAGAACAGATGAGGCAACAATATCCGCGTTTATGTGTTAGTAGACAACGCTGAGTTTTTCGAGGATTAAAATTCACTCTATTCGCACGACCCCATTCGTAAATGTTCACCAGATCCCGATTCAGCGTCTTATTCATGTTCCGCCTCATAGCATGGATCTCAGGAAGGCTCGGTCTATGGCTGAATGAATACGAATGGCACAAGTTGCTGTCAACAGCAAAAGAATATATAGGGTTCGAAGTTTGACGTAGAAGGTCATTGATATCAGAAATAGAGTCGGAGATAAAACGGAGCCTTGCGGTACCCCTGAATTGAGTTTGAGTTGTATGGATTTGCATTCGATATGTTGAGACCAGGTAAGGCGTCGATCAAGGTGTATACTAAGATATTTTATATGATTTTGAACTGGGATAGGGATTTTATTTATCCTCAGATGTGCATGTTGAAATAAACTTTTTAAAGCCTCCACTCATACTTCAGACTCTTATATGACATAAATTTTTCAGATATGATGTACCGAATTTCGTTATTTTAAATAAGTTTTGTGGGCACATTAAAAGCTGAAATATGAACGAAGAAATATAAAGTTTTGCAGCTCCTATGGAACATCTTGAACTTCTTTGTTACGTATATATAAATGTATCTTTGGCAATTTTTAAAGAAAATCTTGGTTTCATAGGTTATTAACAAAGAAAAAAAAAAAATATCGGCGAACAAATTAAAAACATGTCAATTAAAAGTTAAAATTGTCGACTTCCTAAGTAATTTTAGGCAAAAGTTGCAACATATAATGTCAGTTAAGGTCATGAAACTGCAAGTGTTGAAAAGTAATAAAATTGTCATATTAATAACTGAGATATAAGCAAGTACTCATTAGTACTCCTGTCTTTTGTTGGATCTATTTTTGTACATAAAAATTTATTTAGCTCAGCTCCGGATAAATGTTTGCTTTTTTTCAATATGAAAAACACTTCCTTTGCGGAAATATTTGGTTTAAAAGGTTTACTTATACCAAAGCTATAGGCAAAGATATTATTTTAAAAATAGTGGCATATAAAAAACGAATAACTATGTGAGGGGTATATAAGATTCGTTACAGCCGAATATAGTGCCCTTACTTGTTTTAAATTACTCTGATACGTTTTGTTTTTTAACACTCCAATAATAATTCAAGATATTTATCAGCTCGATTGTGTGTTTTTGTTGCACTCACTTGGTTCGATTTAAGAAACGTGAACACGTCACAAACATCATGAGCGATAAGAAATCTACAATCTCAATAACACACATTAGCTCGTATTTTATCTTCAGCTGAATTTTGATTGTGTTTCTTTTTGGACTCCTTTATTTGTTTTTTTTTTTGGTTTTTTGAAAGCCACGAAAAAATAAAACGTTTGTATGTACGAAAAAAAAAGAAGAGATATAAATTGTATTTGATTGTTTAGTGACTCTTGGAAAGTGTGGCAAAAAATGAACTGTCAATTATGTGGTATTTTTCTAACTTTTAAAAGGCCAATTAAATATTTCTTGTGAAATTTAAAAGAGGCTGCATTTTTTTATCACATAAGCGACACAATATTGCTAAAGAAAATAAGAAGGAATGATATGGAATGGTGGTGCATATTTGCTAAATTGGAATATGAAATAAATGTATAAGGAGTATGAAATAATATTGATGAGATTGGATTAGTCTAATTCTTTTATTATTTTACAAAGCTGGAATATAGGCAAGGAATATAGCGCTTTTCTTTAGAGTTTGACAGCTGAGTTTCAGAATAAGTTTAGAGAAAAATTACCAGCTGCTGAATAAAGATTAGTGATGATTAAATACATAGAGAAAAATATTTAAATATTTGTTAACATTATGGTTTTAATAAATTTGTTCTCAATACAATGCTAACTTTATTGATATAACCACCAAAAAAAATATTTAAAAAAAGACAATTATTTTTATAAACACAATCTGATTGTAAAATGCTTTAAATTTCCCCAATTCATGCCCTGTCAAAGGATATATTGAAAAAAAATTTAATAGTTTTCAACTCAATATTTAAAACTTTCTTTTATTCTTATTTCCTTTGTTTGCTATTTAGCCCACCCTCCTTCTTACTTTATATAATAGCTAAACTTTTCATTCATTACTGCCTTCTTCTTTTTGTTCTGAATATTTTCTCTTGTCCCTTGATTAATTGATCAAAATAAGAATGTTTTTTATTTTTTTTTTCTATTTTCATTTAATAAAGGTTTAATAAGTCGAGAAAAAGTAAAAAAGCTTAAATAAATACGTTTGAATATTGTAGAAAATAATAAATGAATGACATTTGCATTAAATGCCAGTGCTGGCTGTAAGTAAATTGAATAACAAACGTCATCACCATGATATCCTTCCATACTGCCTTGAGTTTGTTGCTGGCATTATAAGTATATGGCTAACTTTCTGCAACAGCTATTTTGTTTTTTGTTTAAACTTCCTCTGACTTTTTTTCTTTAAACAATTGCTTCCACACATTTTTTTCTTTAACATCCTACTGACTTATAGACTTTTAAATGTTTAGAGGGAGAGTGTTTTGTTGAAGGGCTAGAGTAAAATATTGGGTTTGTTGCTCGTTGAACTGGCTATTATAGTAATAATAATAATTATATTTTCGTCTTCCGCATATTTGTTATATGGCCAGACATAAGGCAAGTTGATAGCAATGGGAATATAATATTCACATTATAAATCTTAAAAAAACATAGTTAATGTTAATGTTATTGTGCATACAAGTCAAATCTATCTATGTATATATAAAAGTGAAATTCTGTCTTTGTGTGTGTTAGCTATAGATTCCAAAACCGTAAAGCCGATCGGACTCAAACTTTGGCAAGTTGTTATACATATTCCAGGGAGTGTTTCTGGGTGGTAAACAGTGGGTGGGATTGCGCCCATAAAAAAACAAGTTATCATTTTTAGCCGATTTAACCGATTTTTCTGAAACCTTGCACACATATTAAACTCTCATTATTATATAAGTTCGTGATTAAAAAAGTGGCCAGTGCCACGCCCATAAATTATAAGTTATCATTTTCAGCTACTTGAACTTCACCAATTTTTCTAAAGCTGTGCACACATATTGAGCTGTCATGACTATACAGTTTGGTGATTAGAAAACTGAGCAGTGCCACGCCCATAAAAAAATTTATAATTTTTAGCTTCTTGAACTTGATATTCAATTAAAATTCAGAATACATTTTTATTCATTAAGGGGAGTAGCAACGCGCCTGGCTTGGCTAGTAAAAAATAAAAAAAAAAAGATACGAATTAAGAAATCAACAAAATTCTAGGCACTTTACTCGATCTTCCCTACATATGTATTTTAGAAATAATTTTGATTTTAATTTGTTTTATAATTTATTATTTTTAGAGTTAGACATTTGGCAGTAGTATTTGTGTTGGCTTATATCAATTTAATGACTTTGAAAGAAATTTCGTTTTATTTGTTAATGATATTATGTTGTCTGTCAACTTTAAAGCCTGCTTAGAAATTTAATCAAAAATTAATTCAAATTATATATTAGCAAAGATTAATTTGAATACAATTTGTATATGTATATGTACATGTATATGTTTTAAGTGCTGCTTAAGAACCGTTAACTAAAATATTTTACTGAATCACATGACAACAATATAAAGGTAACGGTCCTTAGCTTTTATGCCATTAAATTATAAACTGCTTAAACTTAAACTAAGAATTACTTTAAGCTTAACTTTCAATCAACTCCCTCGGTTGCTCTACAATCGTGATCTATGCTAACTATAACCTCTGGTTTAATGTTTTATTTTTATTTCAATCTTTATATATTATAAATTTTGACTATACTTATTATAATAATTTTTTAGTTAATCATATCATTATACTACAATTTTCTAATAATAAGCAACAAACAAATAAAAAATTATTTTGCATAATTATCTAATTATGAAAATAAAAAAAATATTGACTGCCATATAATAAGTGCAATTATTTGCAATTTTAATAATGGCAGTTTTTTTTTAAATGACACATGTCTAAAGCCATGTCCATATTTGACAAATATTTGATAAAATAAACGTAACCGCTAAAGTGTATTATCTTCAATCCTAGTAAATAAATATTCATTCGAATAAAAATTGTCTTTATTTAGACAAACTATAATAAATTTTGACTATATTTGGTGTATTAATATTTAACAAAAATAGTGGTTACGGTGATTAGGTTAAATATTAGCTTAATGTGAATATGCGTTAGGTATTATTTTTAAATTTAAATTGCTTTACATTTGACGGTATATTTGTTACAAAATGTTGAAACATTATAAAGGTATGATTTGAAATCCCAACCCTGAAAATTTCGGAATTTTCGAGAATTAAAAATACCGAATTAAAAAAAAAAAATTATTTGCTTTTTATACCCTTCACACAGTGAAAAAGGGTATATATAGGTTTGTCATTCCGTGTGAAGTTTCTACAATTTTCATTTCCGACCCCATAAAGTATATATTTTCTGAAAGCTTATGAATAGGGGAGTCGATTTAGCTCTGTCAGTCTGACCGTCTGTTCGTGTGTATGTTGAAATCAACTTTTTGAAGGCCCCCGAAATGGTTTGGACCCGGTATTTAAATATTAGAAATATTCGGGAGTAGATCGGTATTGAAAATCAGAAACATCGCTTCATAAACAACTGAGATATAAGCAAAAACCCACGACCACCTCGATTTTTTTTTCACAAAAACAACATTACAACAACAACATACATACATACAAACGTGTATACTAGGTAGAGAAAACGTGGTATCGACTCCCAGCTGAGCCAAAAAAAAATTTTTTTATATTTTTTTTTAATTTTTTTTTATTTTTTTTGTTTTTATTTAATATATTTTATTTATGTTTTTATTATTAATTTTTTTTTTTTTTGGTTTTATATTTATTATATATATATTTTAATTATTTTTTTTAAATATTTTTTTAAAAAATTTTTTTAAACAAATTTTTTTTAATATTTTTTTTTTAATATTTTTTTTTAATAATTTTTTTTAATTTTTTTTTTCTATTTTTTTTTTTAACATACATACGTAAATTTAAAATTTTACAATGGGATGTTTTTATATATGTATGTTTTTTATATATGTATGTACGTATTTCATATGGGATGAATGGTGTCACAAACTACTGTTATTGCATGACTACACGTTGTAAAGGGTATATAAGATTCGGCATGGCCGAATATAGCACTCTTACTTGTTTTAACTTTCTATGATGTCTTATATATCTCATAAACTGTACTATATCCCAAAATGAAACTTACAGGAAGTGTAGACAAGACTTTGTTCTTTAATATAGATTTTTTTAAGAATTTTAAATATTACGTTTTTTGGGGAAGAATAATTACTTAAGATACAAAATTTGACTTTTGAATTTTAAATATTAAATCTACAATTTAAATATTTTAAGGGCTCAATGTCTTTCATTTCATCCTTTAACAAAGAATATTGCTTAAGAAGTTTCGAAAGCAAAAATAAATTTCTAAGTCCATAATGGTACTTTATTGTTGAAGTTTCTGATATTCAAGTTGCTGTAGCTCGCAAATATGTCATGATTATATGCCAAAATTTTGCACTAAAGCTTACTTTCTCACAGAAAAAATTTAAGTAAAAACTTTTTATTTTACTTAACTGAGGAAAATAAGAAAACTTTTCCTTAGGTTAACCAAAACCATTTTTTGAACTGACTTACGACCTTTTCGGTTTCAGAAAAATCAATTCCTTAAAGGCGTAAGTTTCACATATCTGTAAATAATTAAAAAACTGGATATTTTCCTTAAAACAATTATTCTTAAATGAAAATTTAGCTTTAACTGAAACATTTTGAACAATTTTAAAGTATTTTGAAAGTATTTCATATTAGAGTGTTTTTCGCTTCCGCTGTAAAATTTGTTCAATGTGACTAAGGGCTTTATTGAAATCATATGACGATATAAAGTTTCTAAATTCGTATACCACAACATTCACTGTATATTTCTTTAAAAATTGTATGGGGAAACCCCACCTAAAAAAATTAATATTTTTGCCAGCAATTAAAAAACTATTAAGGCAATCTGCAATTGTATTTAAAAAAAAACCTGTGTGACAAAATAGCCAAACAACTAAATATAATTTTCAGTATAAAAAATCCAACAAAACTCTCATATCGAATGCAAAATTTCTTTAAACAAACGTTTCTGGCAATTTTGACTGTAAACCAAAAATAACTTTTGAAATGTCTTTATTTAAATATTTTGTCATCATTTTCTTAATAACTATGAACTTTAAAAACTCCAACACTTTGGTGAGTTTAGTTAAACAAAGCAAACAAATCGAAGCAAATAAAACTTTTTAAATTTTTTTTTTTATTTTAGCGTCCATTTGATATACGTTGGCGCAGTATAAACTGTTCCATAGCCTCTAAATCATATTTTGGGTTCTTCAATTGTTCACTGCATGAGTTGCCGCGTAATCGTGGAAATTATATTACAGCTCTTGTACAATTCAGTCAGGATATAAGAAGAGTTATATTGGATATTCGTGTTTCAATGATTGGTCGGCTTGACAAGAACGAGCAATTGGCTAGATTTCGTTCAGATGGTTGTAGTATGTCTAAATATCAGCTGGCTAATCCTATGATAACTGCCATATTCAAGCAATTATATCAGTCGGCAAATTTTCCCAGCAGCTGTCCTCTTAAGGCGGTGGGTATTTATAGGTTCAATATGAGCATTTTTTAATATCTTTTTTCCTCTTAGAACCACACCTACCATGTCAAGAAATTATCTCTAAATCCTGATTATTTTCCTGGCTATACACCGGAAATGAGTTTTTCGATTATGTTCAATATGTATACGGATAAGATACTTATGCTGGCGGCACAGTTGGTGGCAAGTATTATCAAGAAGTAATAATTGGAATGTGAATGAATGCTAAAATTAAAATACATATATTTTTATAACCTTAGCCTGTAGTGCCGTTTATAATTTGTACTGATTGGCGAAGTTATAAGCAAAAAAAATTATTTTTTTTTTTTAATATATATCAGGTTCTTTAAGGTCTTAGCAAAATATAGAAAGCAAAAGTGGTATCGTAAGTTACTTCAGATAAAAAACTAAAAAGTTGGAAACTGACTGAGATACTAGCGCCATAATACATCTTTGACGGTTTCTTTCCTACAATTTGCAAACGAATATAAACTTCTTTAACTTGCAGACATCTAAATAATAGATACAATTTTAGTATAGAACGAAAAAGTATCACAATGGACCCCAGTGAGCTGCACAATAGCTGCCTAACTACTTCTCAATATGTGTATTAAATTCTTCTTCTGTTATCCTTGACTGCCAGCATAGGAACTGATCTATTGCTAGTGGTTTAGCTGAAATCTAGCCGGTGCCTCAACAATTCGGCCTCCTCTTGCTAATAGTTCTACCGCCTTTTTCTTTGAAATATCTTCAAAGGAGCCAAGATTTGATTTGCCGCATTAAGAAAATCAGCGTTCCGTATGCGATTCGACCACCATATGTTTTGAATTTGCCAAAGATATTTGATTGTAAAGATCTGGAGTTCGATGCAAGCCATAAATCTGGAAAAACTTAATGTTCCTGATATTTTCCAAAATCTCCAAATAAATTGGAGCATGCCAAATGCAGCTTTTGCCTTATTAACCCGTGCTTCAATGTCTTTGTCAGAACAGTTCTTTTATTTGCGTTCTTTTGTTTGCCTACGGTCCATACTTAAATTGCCTTAGCAATTTTAGATTTTATTATCCTCATCGATGTGTAGTGAGAAACATATGCCACAGACACCAGACAATATCTTAGTTTTAGAAATGTTGACTTCCAGTCCAACTCCACGCGAATCAGACCAAATCGCAACAATATTGTCATGAATCGCAGAAGACACATGCCATCGACATCTTCCAAATACTCGAGGTGTTTGAAAGGTGTCCACTGAATGCCGCATTAGCCATTCAGAGCCGAACGTATTACGTTGTCTAAGACGATCTTGCCTTACACCTCGCCATTTAAATGAATCTGACAGTAAAACGTTGCGTTGGCTACGACATAAGAAACCAACGTACATACATATCCCGGATTTAATCGAGAATTTTTGAGGGTATTCTATGCCTCTTATCAACCACAGATTACTTATTGACACTATGGAAGACCTTCATACAGTCAATAAGCGCCAAGTTGGTAGAGGTGCAGAACCCATAACAATATTAATGTTAAGAATATTATTCTTAAAGAGCAAATAAGATCAACACAGAAATGGTTCTCTCTGAACCCAAACTGAATCCTTCAGATTGTAGTAATATCAGAGTTAAATATTCAGGCCAGTATAATACGACTTAATATTTTGATCCTTATTGAAAGTAGTGTTATGCTAAGGCATGACTAAACTATTCCTGGTAGATATAAATTTAGCACTTATCTATTGCAAAAAAGAGATTTACGAAATGGGTCATCACGTACAAAAATATATCTCTCTAGAAGCGCTGTTAAAAGCAGGTAAACAGTAGGTAAGTGATTCAAGAAGCGCTGTTGAAAGCAGGTAAACAGTAGGTAAGTGATTGAAGAAGCGCTGTTGAAAGCAGGTTAACAGTAGGTAAGTGATTCAAGAAGCGCTATTCGTTAATAAAATTGAGTGGGATGTGAATGATGCCTATACATAGTATCGCTCTTGTTTTTTTATATATTTTTTATAACTCTTTTGCTCCTATATCGGTTAAGCTTATTTTCAACTCTAAACTGCGCATGAAAACAGCCCATCATTTATGGAAGTTTTATTATATTCATGCACCTTGAGTCCGTGGAAAAACGTATTCGCCTATCGGGCAGTGATGCTTGGTTTGCTGTATGTGTTTATTTATATGCCTGAATTTAAGGTACAAGAAAAAATCATTTTCATTGCATTTGATAACCAATCGGTTATAAAAAGGATGTAAATTTCTCTTTGGTGATTGGATATATTCCACAAATAGGCGTGCTTGTACAAATGAAGTAACGCCGATGAGGGTTAAAGGACATGAAGGTATAGGTGGTATGAAGCAAAAGAGGAACTTTCGAAAAGGAGATCTATGACAACATTTTGTGGACCAGAACCCAGAGCTGCTCTAGCTGATGGGTTGGTGCGGGCAAAAATCTTTCAATAAACCTTTAAATATGAAATGTAAATAAGACACGATCATATGGTGGTTAAGGAGCCATGTAGCGGAAATAATCGGATTTAATTGGAATATGATGAGCTGAAGATCTGTGTTGGTTACCAGACACAGAAATCTTAACTGAAAAGGATGTAAATCGAGGGTGATTAAGTTTGCAAAATGTATTCAAAGTATACTAAGACAACAAATGTCCAGCTCTGAGACAGACTCACACTAAGTGTGGATGCTACTGAGAATTTTAGTCGAAAGAAAAGAGACGCGAAATCGTAGTGATCTTTTTCCATGTTCCCTCTACACATACATACATACAAGGT
The DNA here is from genome assembly GCA_941918925.1 of Phyto melanocephala. Lineage (NCBI taxonomy): Eukaryota > Metazoa > Arthropoda > Insecta > Diptera > Rhinophoridae > Phyto > Phyto melanocephala. The sequence goes on from OW799235.1 coordinate 18,528,275, forward strand.
CTATTAAATAAGGTCTGTGCAACTCTACAAAAACAAAAAGCAAAAAAAATATACGGGCATTTTGTTAGTGTAAAATTACTCTAAGGTAGTCAAAAACAGCTGACTAAAATACCAAAAAATTCATCCAGGTGAAATTATCAGTCCATCTGAAGGGAAACGTTACTGTCAAACTCTATGTATAAAAAATTATTTTTTTATGAGGTATTTGACAGAGAGCAGCACAGCAAATTCGCCGTTGCACATACCTGTATGAATATGCCCAACGCCTATTAAATTTTGTGTTTTCATTTTGTTTAACAATTTTTTCAAGACAACAAAAATAAATTGTGTTAATAGTAAATATTTGCTAAAAATATGGCTGATAAAGATAAAATAGAAGTCTAGACGATGTCTTGAAGAAGCGTGCTGTTTCACAAGGTATGTTGGGCCAGAAAGATGCTCGTTTCGCTGCTGGTGTTGTACAAATGGTGCGTGAAGGCAAAATAGCCAATCGTTGTATTTTCTTGGCCTGTGAGCCAAGTAATGGCAAGATTGCTATAGCTGTTGGTGTGGCTCAGTCCTTGGGTACAAAAACGCCTTTTACCAGCATAAATATAAATGAATATAAATCATAAGTTGAAAAATTATCAATCATAAAATTGAAAAATTGAAAAACATAAATGTCGCCCTAAAAAGGTAAACAAATTTTGACAACTTCGAGTAGTAAACATAGGGGAGCAAAAAACGATCAGCTGATTAGTTGAACAGACCTTATTTAATAGACCTTGCATACATATAGCAAACAAAATAATATATTTTTGCAGTTTTGGTCTAACCAAAACTAAGAACGACAGAAATTTTACACAAGCATTGACAATACATGCCGCAAACTGAGCCGCAAATAATGAATGGTTGTGAGTAGAAATTGAGTTAAAATTAAAACTTTCATAAAGCAGAATTATAGATTTTTTTAAACAGACATTTACGTTTAGCCTCATTTCCAACAAAATATTTAAGTCACAACTTTTATGCCAAAGCCATTATTAGATCCGCAAATTAACTTTTTTTATTGGCCATTTCATAACTTTTTAGTAAATTGACTGTGAAGTAAAATTTTTTTGCCATCATGTGTATCTTTTTCAACTTTTTCCATCATTAAAATTGAATTGTATTCATTTCATTTAGCCAGGTTTTTATGTGCGCCATTATTTTATGTTTCTGTTTAATTGTTTTTAAATTTTTTTGTTTGTTCTCGTTTTCTTGTATTTTTTTATTTTTTATTTAAAACCATAATTTCCTGTAATTTAATATAATTTTTTTTTCGCAAATGTTTTACACGTTGTTTAACATGAATTGAAAGAACAAAAAAAAAAATATATAAAATTAATAAAATACAAAGAAATCAAGATTATTTACTTGTTGACGTTGTTTTTGAAAAGCCAAAGTCTTTGAACTTTTTGTAGGTAGAATTGTCACGTTGTTTATACCGGGAGGTTTAGAGGTTTAACATTAAGAAACATTAACTAAAGTGTAATTAACAGGAAAATAATAAAGAAGAAAAATTGTGGTTAGAAGTGAAAAAGACACACGACAAAATTGTATGTAAAAATAAATTTAATAAATTAATTGTAGGTAAAATAAGATACAAGTTGGTTTGATTTTTCTATTATAAAAATTAGTAATTGTAAAAGACATATGTACAGAAGAAGCTCTTTATAACATCAGATCTCCATGCTTAGAGTACTTAAGTGACGCAACCACCCAGCAAAAAAAAAACTATGAAAAAGAAATGATTTTGAAATGGTGACGAATTGATTTAATTTACGTGAAAATACGAATGATTTCAACATTAGTATGTTAAAGGAGATCGTGTGTTGACATAAATAGATATCAATGCACTTAATTTTATTCTAAAAAGTGCACAGAACTTAGGCATATTTGGTGACAAGCAAACGATGTTTCATGATTTGTTTACTTGAATGGTTTAAGATATTTTTAATGATTTTAAATTCATTTTAAGGCACATCATTTATGATAAATTATTGCGAAATTTTGGAATTATTTAGAATGAATACTTTTGCACTGCATATAAATTTTTTTTGCTGGGCATTTGGGCCTAATATCACACTACAGGTTGATTGAATTTAAGCCCTTCCTTTAGTTGCTTCCAAATTCTTATAAGAAAAAGTAATGCTTTAATTTTCAAATTAACCAATGTTTCAGTTTACAAGTGGTACAGGGTGAACTAAAACGTACCATGGTGTGTAAATATTTAAAACCTTTTCGTTTATATTTCTTTTATTTTTTTTTTAAAGAGAGACTAGATAATAGAAAGATTTATTCACACCTGAACAAAGAACCGGAATAACATAATTTTATTATTTGAATCAGCGTAGAATTATTTTGGCACAAAGTGCATATTGTTGACATATCAACGTTAGAATTTCGCCGTCTGAAGAAACGATTCATTGCTTAGTTAATCGTCACTACAAACATGGCACCTTAGGAGATTTACCTCGAACAGCTGGACTAAATTCAATTCGCACTGTGAAGTAAATTAAACGAGCAGAGCAAAAAGTTAATGAAATAGCAGATATATCTACAAGAAACAGTTTTACTCAGCTAGGAATGAATGGCTTTTACGTTTGCTGCCGCTCATTTAAAAAAAGTTATTGTTATTCCCATTCAATTGGTGTAAGAACTAAAACCTGTAGATCATCTGTAATGTCTTAATTTTGCAATTAAATTTCAACAATTGGACTGGAATGATCAACTTCATTGAAAATCTTGTTATGGATGACGTCGAAGGCAACTCTGATAAATTGATACCATAAACAAGTCATTTAGGTTACGAAGCGTTTTGTCCCAGTGATGTTTCCGGCTAGCCTGTTCGTGGCGATATCTTAGGTAGGTTACAACCTACTTACTAGCCGCGCATTCGTTTATAAAAACAGAGAACACAAAACAGCTACATCCAATACTATAACAAACTCCACCACACGAAGAATTCATGAGACCTAGATGTTCGTTCTCAAATTTGACCACCCAACCATGTCCTAGCAGCATCGCTGAAAAATCTTTTTACGACTAGGCAGCTTAAAAAAGTTGGTTTATACAGATACACGGACAGGCTGACTAAATTAATTCATCTATGTATAAGGCTTCAGAATTTATATACTGTGTAGGGTCTTAAATTAATATTGTAGAATTGACAAACGGAACGACAAACTTGCACTTATACAACTTTTACGCTTTCATGTTAAGGGTATAAAATAGCACCCATGTATATTAAGTAGAGTCCCGCATTCACTTCTTTTAATAACAATGACTTCAGCTTAGCACTGTGCTACTATTCACCACAAAGAACATAACAAATAAAGAAATTATCCCTTTTCTTCTGTACACTATATTAAAAACAACAAGTAACAGTGCTATATTCGGCCGTGCCGAATCTTATATACCCTTCACAACTTGTAGTCATGCAGTAACAACTGTTTGTTTCACCATTCATCTCACATAAAATACGTACATACATGTAAAAAACATACATATATAACAACATCCCATTGTAAAATTATAAATTGAGTTTACGTATGTATGTTTGTAAAAAAAAAAAATTACAAAAAAAATATATTAAAAACCAAAAAAAAAAAAAAACAACAAAAAAAAATTTTTAAAAAAATTTTAAAATTTTTTTAAAAAAATTAAATAATTAAAAATAAATATATATAAAAAAAATATAAATATTATATTAAATAAAAAAATTTTTGGCTCAGCTGGGATTCGATGCCACGTTTACTCTAACCAGTATATGTGTATGTTGTTGTTGTAATTGTGAGAAAAACGAGGTGGGCGTGGTTTTTTCCTCATATCTCTGAAATTTATGGTGCGATTGTGCTGAATATCAATAGCGATTCATTTCCGGATATTTCCAAACGATTGATACCATACTCAGATCTGAGGAACATATAGTTCTAAAAGTTGATTTCAACCAACACACGGGCAGACGGTCAGGGCTTAACCGACTCCTCTATTCATAAGCTTTCAGAAAATATATACTTTATGGGGTCGAAAATGAAAATTGTAGAAATTACAAACGGAATGGCAAAGCTATATATACCCTTGTGCACTACAGGCGAAGTGTATAAAAACAAGTAAGAGCACTATATTCAGCTGTGCCGAATCTTTTATACCCACCACCAATTTTGTGTACATTTAAAGCACAATAATTATTATTTTGTTAATGGCTTTCTTTTTAGAGGGTGGTTAAATTTTAAATTTAAAACAGAGGCCGAATTACGGCACTCGAACGTGATCGAAATTTGAAAACTCTTATTAGAATCTATATACCTAAAGCATACTCGATCGTTCGAGTAAAATTTCGATCGATATCGAATGCCGTAATTCGGCCCCAGGTCTGTATAAAATGTTAGAACATCTATGAATGCCTTCTAAATTCGTTAAATGAGAAGCATTGCTGTTTATCGCGATAGTGTGGCAAAAAAACAGTCAACTTCGACTCATCATCGTGCCAAACAATTGAGCATCAGCAATGTTATTTAAAATTTGGACTATCGGATCGAGGTGTGCCGTTGAGGTCGCGGGGCCATTTGGCCGATATTTTGTTCCATACATAATTGAACCATACAAATATTATCATTAAAAAAGAAATTATAATAATTTCCTAAATAATTTGTGTTTTATTCAAAATCAACATCGGACCTTAAAATTTAACCACCTTTTATAACTTGGATATGCTGGTAAAATGTTTTCGTAAATTAAGTGTTTCAGTGAAAATGGGCGTTAAAGTAAGCGTGTCAATAAAATTTCTGCTAATAAATACAACTTAGATATTTCAATATAGTCCGTAATTCTTCCAAAATAATTATTCATTGAGAAATTATATGAATTTGAAATAAAGCATTATATAGGATGTGGGCGTAACAGTGGGCGTGTCACCTAAATTTTCTGGCATAACAATAACATTGACTAGAAGGATTTCCGTAGCAAATTTTATCATCATACCTCTAATTTTGTCAGTTTTATAAATTTAAATTTCATTAACAGTAAATAACGTGGAAAGTGAGCGTTATAGTAGGTGTGTCGAAGTTATTTATGCTAATAAATACAACTTAGAATATTCAATAAAGTCCTTTATTATTCGATTTATAGAGAAATTATAAGAATTTAAGAGAAAACGTTGTATGGGAGGTTGGCGTGTCACACTTATTTTCCGTCAGAAGAAAGCCTTTGACCAAAAAGCAATTCCTGCAAAATTTCAGAATCGTAGATCTAAATTTGTCACTCTTATTAGGTTTAAAATTTTTAAGATATTGGAAAATACACTGCGCGGTATAAATTTTCGTACATTTTGATCTCTAACTCCCTTCCTAATGCATGCATTTAGGCAATTTTTCTTTCTTCCTTATACTCCGATTTAGCCAATTTTCTATTCCAAACAAACCTTGTGTATAAGACATATTCTGGCAAAATTTGAGCCCACTAGCTTTTTCGATGGGACCTCTATCGTGCTTTTAACAGACGGACATACGGACGGACATAGCTAGATCGTCGTCAAATAAAACCCCGATTAAGAATATATACATACCATTTTTTGGTGGCGGATATAAAAACTCAAATACTTCAAAAAAACACATTACAAAAAAATTTGTTTAGCTCTTTTACTAAAATTTTGCAAGAAATATTTGACCTTGTGTCACAAAAATTGGTCTGCTGATCACGGTCGGATCGTAACGGGTATAAAATGGGGAGGAGAGGAGAGTTTTATCTAATAAATGGTGCTAATTCCTTTTTGTTATCTTATGTTTTCTAGAAGTTATGGTGTATTAAAAAAAGGAATTTAGGAAAACTTAGACCTAAAGATAAAAATACAATTATTTCTAAGCATTATTAACTATTTATTTTCATGTACTAATGGCTAACAAATTTTAAAATTATACAAAACTTATTTCGTTTGAAAATCTTTTAAAAGCAAAATGTTATAGAACTTTAAAAATCAAAATCTTACTAATAAATTTCCTGTTTTAGCAAAATTCTGAGCATGTCTATTTTGAATCACCCTGTGGCCCTTAAAATTTAACCACCCTTTGCAAGAGAATAGATAGATAAAAAAAAATTAGTTAAAATATGTATTTTAGATATTCAAATACTTATTTTAAATCTACTGATGCACATTTTTTTTAAATATTTTTAAATCTTAAACCTCATAAGACTGTGTGTACAACTATATGTAAAGTTGGGCACAAATCATTACTCTAGTTAATTTTTGTCAACAAACTTCGGTCATTTTCGTTTTCACAAACCCCTATAAAATTCCTTTGTAGTTTGTGCAAAAAATGTTACTAGAGTCATCTAGTGTTCTACGTGATGTTTAGCAAAGACATCATCCTCAGTGTTTGCAAAATGTAGTGGCGCCTTCAACAGATGTCGCCATCTGCAATAAATAAATGCTAATGAATATGACTAATATATTTTTATAAAAATTTAAAAAAAAAGTGGGCGTGGCACATTTTTTTTTTTCCGTTATAACGAAGACTTTGACCAAAAAACCATGTTTGCAAAATTTCAGAACCGTACATATAGTTTTGTCAGTTTTATTACGTTTTAAACTTCAAATATACACTGAGCGGTATAAATTTTCGTACATTTTGACCTATAACTCCTTTTCTAATGCATAGATTTAAGCAATTTTTGGGGAGAAATATTCTTTTGACTCGAGAAATATATATTCGAAGTTTCATGACTCTACGTTTATGCGTTTGGACACAATTCCTTTTTTTTCGATGTTTGAAGGACACGGTTTTTTCGACCTACTCTTGCTTTACGAGCTATAACTCTCTTCCTAATATTCCGATATAGCCCATTTTCAATACCAAACAAACCTTGTCTATAAGAAAGATTCTGACAAAATTTGAGCCCTTTAGCTTTTTCGGTGCGACCTTTATCGTGCTTTCAACAGACGGACAGACGGACAGACGGACGGACATAGCTAGATCGTCATCAAATCAAACCCCGATTCAGAATATATATACTTTATGGGGTCTAAAATGGATATTTCGATGTGTTACAAACGGAATGACAAAATGAATATACCCCCACCATTTTTTTGGTGGCGGGTATAAAAAGTGGTACAACAGAGTGAATGCTTACTGTGTAGTGTGAATATCACATGCTGTTTTGAGTCAATGTTCTAATGAATCACTTAACAAATAACATATGACTGAACGCAATAACAATGAATGGAGAAGTGTACGTTGCTATTTAAAGAGAGCTGCTTAAAGTGCTCCCATTCAACAGTATGTGTGACATTGCCAGCACGATTCATTTTGAAAATAAAAGCACAGTTTTGAAATAAAATGGCATTTTTGCAGAACTTTAGCATTAACTACACATAACAAACATTTGTTTGTTGTTGTACTGTGTATCGTGTAAACTGGAGTCAGAGATTGATTTATGTTTGTGCAAATGCAGTTTGCTTTAACAAAATCTGTTTGACGAAAGTTTTTAACAAAAAGATATACTTTAATTTTTATAATTGTCCAGATTTTTTAAATTCTCATAACCATCTAGTTTTTTATTTTTAATCACGTACTTCTTTAGTTTTCAAAAAAAAAAAAAAGTCAATGCAAAATTTTGAATTTTTGTTCAATATTCACTTTGTGCAAAAACAATTTCTATTTGTTTGAAATACAAATAAACTAAAAAAACTAAAATGTTTAAACTTTTATTTAATATATTGTGTTAATTATGAGGGTTTTAAATAATTTTCCATACACATGTGTTTGGCTTATAAATATTATAATACACTAGTAAACCGCCAATTAAATGATAATCATGGTTAATTATAAATATCTAGCTGTCAGATTATATAAATAAAAAAGCATCTAAAATAGAAACACTGGTAGTGTATTATCAAAATGTATGTTTAAATTGTATTGAAATTTAGGGGATTTATGGAGGGTGCTCACAGATTGATAAAATTAAAAATATATGGAAAAATAAGTAGTCCGTCACAGACGATTATATGGCTCAGACAATGTCTTATGAATTAAGTAAATTAGAGTGGCTCTTTTGGTATCTTTGATAATTTAAATGATCTTAATATATTTACATAAAAATTATATGTTTATTTAGAAAGCAAAAATACCAAGAATCAATCAATAAAAATATTCTAAAAGTTTTTACAAAACAAACTAGAATTATACAAAAATATTTTAACAAGTAAAGTTTTTAGCAAGTAGGAAACTATAAAAATTAAATTAAAAATAAAGACACTACAGCTCTATAAGTAAAAAATTACAGAATGGATTACGGCGCAATGCATTATAGAATATACCATGTTTGTACTGGCCTCATGCTCGAAATGATAAAAAAGCATTTATGCTATAAAGTATATACTTTGGCATCTTCCCTTCACAATTTTTTTCGTTGCTAAAGCTTAGGTACAAAAAAGGTTAAAAGCCACATACGCATGTGGCTGTGACGTAATTTTGATGTCATCATAAAGCATAAATGTATCCGCTTCAGCCAAATGTGTTTCATTTGCAGCCATTACGACTATTTTAAAATATGTAACCAAAATGCTGAACATGTAACGTCATATCCACATGTGCATGTGGCTTTTTACATTTTGTGTACTGTAGGCGTGAGACGTTTATTTAAAGCAATTCAAATAACAGCCTAAACGTATATGTCGGAGTTTATTTGAACTCAAGGTATCTCATATATTAAAAGGTAAGTCGATTTCTTGTAACACAGTTTACGCTCATATTATAAAAGGTGGATCAAAATTCACCATGAGGGTTTAAATTTATTTTCGTTTTATTTTTAAAATTTATTCTAAAAAATATTAACCCCCATTATGACTTTTGGCTCATCCTGTACAATTGACTTTAAGCGTTTAAAATTAGTACAATTTTTTAAATAGAGCGTGTTCTATTTTGATCTTACGTCAACTGATACGTTTGTTGGCACAGCATAAAGCATGCTAAGAAAAAACATAAAAAATAACAGAAAAATCAATACAAAGACTTTTAAAATGTGCTTGTTGGCTAAATAATACAGAAGAAAAAAATAACACTTTTTTTGTTGCATAAAGTTTTTCTACTGTTGTTTACTAATATGGGTGCGCTGATTTCAAATCCTTCAGATTTTTTGTAGCAGCTCTAGTTAGTGAGATACAGATACCGTCTTAAATTTACATAAATAGTCGATAGTTTATATCAATACCGGTGTAACTGGACTAGTTCCTTTATAAATTTCAGTATGTCTTCCTCAAGAAGGACGTGTTTAAATAATCGTAATTGTTTTTGTGCTATTTGTGGAGAATATATGTTCCAAAAATATCGTTTTAGTGTGTCGGACTTTGTGAAAAAAGCATACTTGGACTACTTTGGGTTTCCGTTGCCGCCAAACGCTAAACCTTGGATACCAAGTTTGGTATGTAAAACATGTGTTGAATCTTTGCGACTGTGGGCAAACAAAAAAGACCCACTTTTAAGTACAAAGCTCCTATGATTTGGCGTGAACCATCCAACCATCATGACGACTGTTATTTCTGTGTAACGAAAATCATAGGAATAAGCCATAAAAATTGCTCTAACTTAAAATCTGCCATACGACTAGTCTTGAGTATTGTATATCACAGCACCCATATACATCTTCGCAAAATTCAGACCAGTGCAGCGGACAAACCGAAAATGACGACAGTGGTAGCGACAGTGATTTTGATTGCTATGGTAGTCCCAACCACTAAATCAAGATGATCTAATTGACTGGATAAGGGACCTTGGACTTTCTAAAACAGCATCAGAAATTTTAGCTAGTAAGGAAATAGGAAATGTGACGACTACATTCAGCACGTTGAACAGTTGCTGATACACTTCCAGCGGCTTGGATGCAACATGAGTACTAAGCTTCAATACTTTCAAAGCCTCTAGACTATTTTCGTGAAAATCTCGGTGACTTAAGCTAGGAACAAGGTTATCGCTTTCACCAGGATTTTCGCAATATGGAAGAGAGGTATCAGGGGCACTGGAATAAACATATGATGGCTGATTATTGTTGGAGCATTCGAAATAGGAAATAGGAAATTTTATTTAGAATAAATATATTCAGTAAATTTTTTAAACTTAAACTACATATGTATGTGCATTTTCAATGAAAAATCCTGTCACTTCATAACTCAAAAACTAGAGTTGCTTTGTTGTTTTGGTTTTCTCTGTTTTAAATTTTTTGTTCACAGTAAATGGGATTAATTTTCAAATTGAGAATTTGCTGTTACCAGCTTCAGCTAGTAAACCTTTAACTGTGAACATACCTTACCTACCTAAAAATTGTATGATTAAATGTACAATATCTAAATTAAGTTTATTCAATTATTGTTTTCACGAAATTTGCCGCGCTGATAATCAACAGAGAAATGGTCCCACAACAAAAAAGGGGGCGATAAATAAAATGATGGAAAAACCAAGGTTCAGTCTTCCTATTGCAAATTGGATTTTAGAATAATTTACTTAGTTCCTAAGCATTAATGATACAAAAAAGAAAATAAAAAATATACATAAATATTCATTACTACTCATTTGTGTAGCAAAGAGCAAACAACATGGAGTAGAGATAAGGTGACCATTCGTTATGTATTTAACAGAACAGTACTATATTTGAGAGTATTTTTCTGTGTGAATTATTTATTAACCTAAAAGTGCTCTAAAAAAGTTAAAATATCAATACAGTTTTTTCAACAGTGAAGAAGTTTTTTTAATAGTCAACCAGAAATCTGTGGCAAAAAGAAAGAACTGCTTAAGTCGACATAAGAAAAAATTAAGATAATAACATCATTGCAATGCCACAAACCAAAACTATCCTCAGGCGAACTATTCCACTATTTTAGACAACTTTACAGAAAGTTCCTGCGCAAAAACTTATTACCTGTATTTTTTTAACGAACAATATCAATTGGAATTAAACCATATTTAAACTTATAAATAAACTAAATATACGAAAACCGATAGGCTCATATTATAGTTTTTATTTTAAAGGGATTAATTTTATTAAAATCAACTCAAAAATGTAAAAGTTATTTCCTGAAAAACTATTAGAACAGACATAAGCTATTTATCCTTATTGATACAGAAGTATGGTCGTAGTTTAACAAAAATACAAAAACAACATGAGTGCTTGCCGTGGCAATTTTGTATGTTTACGTCCGAATGCACATGTTTTTAGAAGAATAAAACCAAATTTAAAGTTTTTTAATAACCAGCACCGGTGATGCCATGGGTATTTTTAGCTTTAGTCATTGTATGTATAAAGTATATATTTTGAGAATCTAGTGTTGATTAAGATTATCTTTTTTAACACGCATATGTTTCATATACAGGTATGTAACGTCTAGGATATCGAAATCGGCATGCAGTTCTTTTGGCGCAGATTCTATACGCCACCAGAAAAATGGGAAAAGGTAGTGGCTAACGATGGACACTACCTAAGATAATATATCAACTCATCTTGTTATTATAATAAATGCGTTCTTCAAGAAAAACTATTGTCATTATTAACTTGTATACCTGTATAAAAATTTTTATACCAATATTTTCTTATAGTTTATTTGCATGATATCCTGATTTTTGTTTTTAAACTTTTGTATATTTTCCTCCAGGCGTCAAACATTTTAAATAATAAAAATGTAATCCCCAAGTTGAACCATTAAAACAAAATTATTATTAAAAGATAGCTTAGCTTGATTACTTTGTAATCGTACTGTTGTTTCACACAACGTTTAATGATTATTTTTAATTTTAAAGGTTTTGACTATAATGTTATTTTTGCGGCGATATCATCATATTTTTTTGTTACAATAATATAGTAAATCATACTATTTTTACGGGAAACCCATATCACGGTTTTCATTAAAAGTTAAAATCTATCTATCTATCTATCTATCTATGTATCTATCTATCTATCTATCTATCTATCTATCTATCTATCTTCTTCTTCTTCTATATATATAAAAGTGAAACTCTGTGTGTGTGTGTGTGTGTCAGCTATAGACTCTCTGTAAAACCAATCGGACTTAAACCTTGGTAAGTTGTTATACACATTGCAATGAGTGCTTATGGGTGGCAAAAAGTGGGCGTGGTCACGCCCATACAAAATTTGTTATCAGTTTTAGCTACTTGCACTTGATCGATTTTTCTGAAACATAGTGAGCAGTGATGACTATATAATTTCGTAATTAAAAAAGTGGGCAGAGCCACGCCCATAAAATACAATTAAAATTTTGAGGTACTTGAACCGGACCGATTTTCCTAAAACTTTGCACAAATATTAAACTGTCATGACTTTATAATTTTGTGATTAGAAAAGTGGGCAGGGCCACGCCTATAAAAAAAAAGTTATCATTTTCAGGTACTTGCACTGGACGGATTTTTCTATAACTTTGAACACATATTGAGCTGTAATGAATATACAGTTTCGTAATAAGAAAAGTGGGCAGTACCACGCCCATTAAAAAAAGTTATTATTTTCAGCTATTTCCACGCATTCCAATGGTTCCCAGCGATTTGCCTTTCAACTTCAAGCGACTACAGTTTCCAGTTCGCCTCGCCTTCGCTATTACCATCAACAAAGTTTTTCACATGACCAGCTGTACGTCGCATGCTCATGAAAGGAAGCACCAAAAAATTTGTTCATTTTTACAGCGAATGGCAAAACCAAAAATATTGTATACTTACCTGCATTACAATAAAAATCAATAAAATATTATTTTTAATATATTCAATTAAAATTCGGAATGTAGTTTTATCCATTAAGGGGCGTAGCACGCCGGTTAATTAATAAATTTCAAACAAGCGCTTGATTGTTGCGACGAAATAAATGATAAAAAAAACTATTACTTCTTTTTGTTAGCCAAATATTGTTGCAGAGAATATAATATGACCGTCGTAATCATAGTCGTGATCATGTCGGAACGAGGGTTTTTCTTTGCGTCTAGGTATAGATAAAGAAGAAGATTATAAATTTGTCGTTGTTGTTTTAAAGGTTTCGCGTATTCTCTTTAAATTGTATTTTTATTTCATCTCTCTTTAAATAAGAAGTTAGAAAAATCTTTAAAATGTCTTTATGTTTAAAAACAATGTTCTGCTCTCAGTTTAAGAAATACTGTGTTACAGTGTACCAGTAAAACAAAAAACATTTGCTACTGTATTCTGCAATAAATTATTAAAGATCTATTAAAACCCCTTTTATCTATTATAATATTTAAAAGTGAGCAGAAGTTTATGTGTATGATATTAAATACCTTTAAAAAATATATTTATATGGTTTCATAGACAATACACATTTTAAGTAGAAACCTTTGTTTCTAACTCTTATCGTATATCGCATTACACAAATATCTACGAAACTAATAAGCCTTTAATAAAATTAAAAAACAAAAACGTCTGATATTTAGGGGAATTGTAACAAAACGATTAAAGATTAAAATGAAATACAGCCAATAACATTTGCCATTAACTCGTTGGATACACGAATAGTTGTCAGTAAAAGATAACAGGGGGCATAAGGAAACAAATAGACAATATTGATAAAAATAATAACAATAAAATACACTTTTTCCTAATTAACAACAAATAATAAAGCATTAAGAGAAAATTTAATTAAAAACAAATTATATAAAAAGAGAATATCAAAATACCCGAATTAACAACAATAGTTTCTTTTGGCTTAAGGACGACAGCCAAAGTACACAAATTGATTGAAATCTCTATAAGGTGTTTTTCGAATGGTAACAAATGGTAACAGTGTATTTAAATATAGGTTAACATGTCAACAGGGAGTTTGTCTAAATACACATATAAATGTGTGCATGTATACAACACTGTATGTAATTAAATATTTCTGTGTCTATCTGCCTGCCTTTGTGTCTCTGTTTAACAGTGTGTCGTTACCATTTGATTATTGATTTAAACAACATGTTTCCATATCGTTTCCCATTAACACTATTGTAATAAACGCATACATTAGCACATTTATGTGTATAAAATAAAATACAAAAAGAATTATTTTTTTTTTACTGATGTTGGTTTTTTTATGCCTTCAGAGTTTGACGATATTGTTGTTATGTTTAGCACTTGTTCGTTATCGTCGTCATCACCAATATTAAATGTTTGATTTCCGTTTTTTTCTTTCTTGTTTATTCTCTTTTTTATTGGGTTTCTCAATAAATCAAAACAGTTTTTTGTTTTTTTTTTTGTTAAATGGGTTTTCTTTCAGTTTTATTTTCAATGTTTTTTTTCACAAATTCGATATCGATATGCTGGCAAATGCAAGTTGGGAATTATAAATAAAATTAAAAAGAAAAGCCGTACAAATTTAACTGAGGGCGTTGAGAGTATTAAAAATTTGTTATTGTTGTAATAATAATAAAAAGTAAATAAAAACAAATTACAGTGCTTTATTCGGCAAAGCATAGTCTAATAATACCTTTCACCATCATGTACCCAAGTATAATTATTACAACGTAATGTAACCTAAATTTAAGATTTAATGTTATAAGCAATTTTGCTTTACCGAAGTCATCTTTGAATTTTAATTTTTACATAGTTTCTTTTCATTTGATATCCCTATTAATGGGTTAAGGAAAATATCCGCCATTTTGTTGCGGACGCTATCCCCAATTTTCGTATTTTTCCTTTTGCATAGTGTGTTGTATTCTACTTTTCCAACCCATTCATTTAATGCCAATATTATGCGGATTAAAGGGACAAAGTCGTAAAAACTACATGTGACGCCATCTTGGATTTTAACTTTTTCATAGTTGACTGTATAGTAGTGGTAAACACCTTTGATTTAATTCCAAAATTTTGAGGGTGTAAATTTTTAAATACTCGATTTAAAACGTTTATAAATTTTTTATACGCCATTTTTAAGTGGCGGCCATTATGGCTTTTAAATATTTTTATAACGTTTTATATTCCGCTAGTCAACCCTTTTCGTTAAGTACCCATATTGACCATGCAGATATTTTGTATCCGAAAAAAAATCTATTGTCGTTTGTAAATTCTTGGGAAAAAGAAAAAAGTTGTTGTTTGTTTGTTGCCTATATCTCAGTAAAATTCAAACCAAGTTCTTACCTTTTCCATGAATAATTTTTGAGACTACGTGTTGTTATAAAGCGTATTTTTTTTAATCTAATAAAACACTTAAATTTGCATCTTGTATTCAAAATAAATTGGTCTTTGCCATTAACTTTTTGAAAATACTTTAATGTAAATGCTGCCCGCGACTCCGGTTCAAATGGACCATTTGTAAGGTCCAATTTTGCACCACTTTTTCGAGCATTTCGGCCTGTATTCCATGAATAACACGTGTTATGTCATATTCTAAGGCTTCAATCGTGTTTGGCTTGTCCAAATAGACCAACAACTTCGCATAACCCCACTGGAAATAGTCAAGAGGCGTTAAATCACATGATCTTGGCGGCCAACTCACAGGGCCATTGCGAGAGATAATCTGCTCACCAAATTCATCCTTGAATATGTTCATTGTTTCATGAGCTGTGTGGCATGTGGCACCGTCTTGTTGAAACCACATAACAACCAAGTCCAACTCAGCCAATTGGGGCAAAAAAAAAAGTCGCGTATTATGGCACGATATCATTTGCCGTTAACTGTAACGTTTCTTCCACGATCGTCTTTAAAGAAAAATGGACCGATGATGCCACCAGCCCATAAACCACACTAAGCTGTCGTTTTTTCGGGATGCATCGGTAACTCTTGTACGGCATGTGGCTGTTCTTCATCCCAGATGCGACAGTATTGCTTATTTACGTATCCATTTAGCCAGAAATAAGCCTCATCGCTGTACACATTTTTTCGATAAAACAGTGGATTTCCATCGAGCTGTTGTAAGGCCCATTCACCAAAAATTCAACGTTTTGGTAGGCCATTCGGCTTTAGTTCTTGTACCGGTTGGATTTTATAGGTTTTTAAATGCAAATCGACACGTAAGATTTTTCACGTGGTTGAATAACACGTGCCCAATAACTGAGAACGGCGACGAACTGATATTTTACTATCTTCAGTAACAGTGGTTGCTACGGCTGCACTATTCTTTTCGGTTCGCACTTTGCGAACGCGAGTCGGTGGTTTAATGTCCACGAAAGTAAATTTTTGCTTTGCCGCTTTTGTCAAAAATGTGCCTAATAATTATCTAAAAGCTGAAAAATTTTTATTTTTATAGGAAAAACTAGAAAAGCCCGGCGCGCGTTGCTACGCCCCTTAATAATAAATAAAAAATAAAATGTATTCTGAATTTAAATTGAATATCAAGTGCAAAAAGCTAAAAATTCAAAAAATTTTTTAATTGGCATGGCACTGCCCACTTTTCTAATCAAGAAATTGTTTAGTCATGACAACTAAATATGCGTGCAAAGTTTCAGAAAAATCGCTCCAGTACAAGTACCTCAAAATTAAAACTTTTTTATGGGCGTGGCCCCGCCCACTTTTCTTATCACGAAATTATTTAGTCATGACAGCTCGATACGTGTGCAAAGTTTCAGAAAAATCGGTCCAGTGCAAGTACCTCAAAATTAAAACTTTTTTTGGGGCGTGGCTCCGCCCACTTTTCTAATCACGAAATTATTTAGTCATGACAGCTCGATATGTGTGCAAATTTTCAGAAAAATCGGTCAAGTGCAAGTAGCTAAAACTGATAACTAATTTTGTATGTGAGTGGTCCCGCCCACTTTTTGCCACCCATAAACACTCCTTGGAATGTGTACAACAACTTGCCGAAGCTTAACTCCGATCGGTTTTACAGTTTCGGAGTCTATAGCTAACACACACACACACAGAGAGTTTC
Organism: Phyto melanocephala; assembly: GCA_941918925.1. Lineage (NCBI taxonomy): Eukaryota > Metazoa > Arthropoda > Insecta > Diptera > Rhinophoridae > Phyto > Phyto melanocephala. The sequence goes on from OW799235.1 coordinate 18,545,138, forward strand.
ACTTTTATATATATAGATATACGAAAGGACAGAAGCCGTCGCCTTTATTTGCTTATATCTAAGAAACTTATAGGACGGTTTTATTGGATGTTAATAGCATTCATTTAAAAAGATAACTATCATATACAACCCTGTGCAACATATCTGGGCTTTCTTACTTGGACGTTCTGAAATAGCTTAGTTGACTCCTGTATTCGTAAGTTTTTTCGAAAATATATGCCATTTGGGGTGGGAAATGATATCGTAGAAATTAGAAGCAGAATTTCATTCCGAAAAAATTCATTCCGATGTAAAAATCATGAAAAATAAATAACTAAAAGTGAAGTTTCAATGCGAACATACTAAAGTTAAATACGTTAACTGTTTTTGTCTTGCGAAAATGCAATTTTTTTTTAAACATAACAACATTATATAAAACAAGTAAGAGTGCTATATTCGGCCATGCCGAATCTTATATACCCTTCACAACGTGTAGTCATGCAATAACAGTTGCTTGTATCACCATTCATCCCATATGAAATACGTACACGTATGTATGTTAAAAAAAACGAAAAAAAAAATTAAAAAAAAATTTCAAAAAAAAATTTAAAAAAAAATTTAAAAAAAAATTTAAAAAAAAAATTAAAAAAAAAATGATTATATATATAATATACATATATAAAACAAAAAAAAAAATAATAAAAAAAATAAATAAAAAAAAATTAAAAAAAAAAATAAAAAAAAATAATAATAAAAATATAAATAATATATTAAATAAAAAATAAAAAAAAAATAAAAAAAAAAATTAAAAAAAAAATTTTTTAAAAAATTAAAAAAAATTTTTTTTTGGCTCAGTTGGGATTCGATGCCACGTTTTCTCTAACCAGTATACACGTTTGTATGTATGTATGTTGTTGTTGTAATGTTGTTTTTGTGAAAAAAAAATCGAGGTGGTCGTGGGTTTTTGCTCATATCTCAGTTGTTTATGTACCGATGTTTCTGATTTTCAATAGCGATCTACTCCCGAATATTTCTGATATTTTAATACCTTACCCGGGTCCAACCTATGTCTGGGGGCTTCAAAAAGTTGATTTCAACATACACACGGACAGACGGTCAGACGGACAGACGGACAGACGGACAGACGGACAGACGGACAGACTGACAGGGCTTAATCGACTTCCCTATTCATAAGCTTTCAGAAAATATATACTATATGGGGTCGAAAATGAAAATTGTAGAAATTTCACACGGAATGACAAACCTATATATACCCTTTTTCACTGTGTGAAGGGTATAATAATTTTGTACTAAGTTTAACTTCAGCCCTACAGATTTATTTTGCCAAAGCTAAGCGCTCAACTTGTCAGCCCTTGTTTGACCTCGAGTGTTTTTAAGATGATAAACACCTTTTAGGTAAAATACGTCAATAAAAGTGAACTTTTTAGCTAGAGTAAATCCACTGGCGTGAATACCTTTACTGTTGTCAATTTCATAATTTTCTATATAGACTTTGAATTTTGACATTTAGGTTATGTTTTTAACTCTTAACTTTTTTGTGTGATTATTATCTAAGACTTCAATCGTTGTTTTGATAGATTGCAAATATTTATACAGGAATTTTGATTATTTTTTTTTATTATTATTTTTAATTTATTATATGCGAAAACGTGTGCTTTTGCCAACCATATCAATTTGCAAAAAAAAAAAATGTGAATTGATATAAAATATAATAAAAAAAATAGATTTATTTTGCAAAACAAGGCTATATTGTCTAGTTTTAACTTTTAGATAAGCAAAATATTTGCTCGTAAAATATACAACAACAATATAACTAAATGATTTATAACAAATAATATTTACAACTTACTTAACACTTGTTGCTTATATTCGTAAAAAATTACCTGCAAAAAAAAAAAAGTAAAAATTAAAATTTAAATGACAATATAAAAAGGTTGTAATAATAAGATTAAGGGTAAAAAAGCATGACCACTCTGTCTTTTAAATAATTATTTAATGTTAGATTTTTCATATGATCGATCTTATCGCAAATATCATCGAAATATATTTCAATCGATCGACATTGCAAATTTATTATAACTAGAAAAATTTTCAATCAAACCAAATCAGGACCTATAGCTGTTTTATCAACAACTAGCTAATACCCGGTGTGCTTCGCCACCACCATCATAATGAAATAAAAATTTTATAGTTTAAAAATATATTTATTTTGCAAGTGCCACGCCTACTATTACTAAATCAACCATTTCTTATTCAAATAATCATATAGACGACAAGGTGTCTCTTGCAAAATTTGGGTACTCTAACTATTATCGCTTCCCAGATATACGAATTTTTGTATTTAATTCATATGACAGGTGCCACGCCCACTATTACCAAAGCATCCATTTCTTATCAAAAAGTCATATAGATGTCGAAGCTTCTAGTGCAAATTTTGGGTACTCTAACTGTTATCGCTTCCCGAATATACGAATTTTAGTATTCAATTGCTATGAGAGCTGCCACGCCCACTATTTCTAATGTACTCTAATCGATATCGTTTTCCAAATATACGAAATTTAGTATTTAATTCATGTGGCCACGCCTACTATTGAAAGTCCGCCCATTTTGTACCCAAATGTTCGTGTGGATGTCGAAGCTTATCGTACTTAATTCAAAGACTCTAGCTGCATTAACTTTCGTGATATATAATATTTAATAAGTATTGTTTAATATGGCGTGGCACCCCGCCCACTTACAATTTCAAACCAAAGTTATATAGTCTATAGTTCCTTCCAGACACATAGAAAAATTCTGTGAAAATTTCAAGAAAATCGGTCCAGACGTTTAACCGTCTATAAAGCACAAACAAACATACAAACACACATTGATTTTTATATAGATTGATAAAATATTTGAAAAGTTATTGTACTCTCAATGATCAACGTTTTTTTTTGATAATGAAAATTGAATATAATCCAATCAATATTATTTCAGACGGCGATGCACTGCTGATGAGGTTGTAATAAATATAGTTAATCATATATGTAAAAGCCTGGATATGGGTTTTTTGGCTGTAGGAGCGATGTTTTATGATTTAACTAAAGCGTTTGATCTTTTGGATCACGAAATACTGTTGAAAAAGTTACACTATATTGAAATAAGAGGCAAAAATCTACTACTAATAAAAAGTTATTTAGAAAATCGGAAACAGTATGTGCATATCAACGATAGCAGAAGTAATATGGCTGATGTTAAATACGGTGTTCCCAAAGAAAGCGTTTTGGGGCCTTTGTTGTTTATTATTTATTTAAATGATGTAAACAATATAGGACATATGTATTCTTTATCCAAAGTCGAAACAGATGCGGCGTTAATTTTTTAATATTCACGTTTGAACAAACCTGTAATTAATGCAAACAAAATCAAGTTTATAGGCCTATTCTAAAAAGCAACATATCCATTTTTGCAGATGGTAGGGAAATTTTGGAAGTGGACTGTATTAAATACTTGGGCATTTATCTTCAAAATAGCTCAACACGAAATACACATATAAAACAACTTAGAGCTAAAATTGCTCCTGCTCTTGGTATTTTGTACAATTTGAAACACAGCTTAAATACAGCAACTTAATTAGTTATTTTTCAATCATTAATTCAAAGTTATTTGAATTATTTAGCTCTTATATATGGGTACGGAAAAACTACAGATTTAAAATTAAATGAAATGCAAGTGGTTTATAATCTATATCTTCGTTACCTAACTCTGTCTTTGTATACTGATATAGCTAAAAATGTATTGCCAGTATATGGATTATTTAAAATGCAGATATTAGTCTATGTCTTCAAGGTTTTACACAATATTGGTCAACATACAACAACTTTTACAAAAAATCAAACTGCTTTTAGCACCAGAAATAGTAATTAATAGTAACCTATGGATGTCAAGATATCTCTTGGAAGCTACTAAACCAAAAATATATAACATTTTACCACAACAATTACAATTGATTGTAGTACAATTTCGTTGTTTTAAAGAAAATTAAAAAATTATTTGTCACAAAATATTGAAATACTTTTAATTTAATATTTACTAAAAATTGTTATATAATGTTTTTATATGTAATTTAATATATATATTTAAGTTTTTGTTTTCTCTGTAAAAAAATAAATTGTAAACTTTTTGTACTTATGTAAATTTTTTACCAACTTGTCTCTGTAATGCCCTAGTGTCAGTAAGACCCAATATTAAAATTATATTTATTGTACTAATACAAATATGTATTTAAAATAAAAAAAAAATTCAAATTTATGACTTTTTGCAGATATTCACCGATTGTAAATGTTTACTCTCTAGATTGTTCTAAATTAAATGTTGTTGATTCGTTTTTGGACCTTGAAAGTACCTAAAAATTTTAACTTTTTTATCAGCGTGGCCCTGCCCACTTTTCTTATATATAGTCATGACAGTTCAATATGTTTCAAAAAAATCTATTCAGTGCATGTAGCTAAAAATGATAACTTATTTTTTATAGGCGTAGCCCCGCCCACTTTTTACCACCCACAAACACTTCCTGGAATGTGTGCAACAATTAGCCAAAGTTTGAGGCCGATTGGCTTTACGGTTTCGGAGTCTTTAGCTAACACACGCACAGACAGACAGAGTTTCACTTTTATATACATATATATAGATAAGGAGTTATAAATCAAAATTTCAGCATAAAGGTATAAGCAATATAAAGCAATAAGGCGAAAAAAAAACTGAATATTAAAACCTACGGAATTTATATTAACGAAATTGTCTAAGTTAGCGATTGCGATTTCATAAAAAGTTTTTTTTAAATTTTACAATATAAACCTGTGTTTTATACACTTGAATGTGAAGTTCTCTTATAACTATTTGTATTATTAAACTATAAGTGCCGTATTCATAAAAAATATATTATAGGTTTATTAAAGGCTTATTTGACAGATGCTGTAGAGAAATTTGTCAAATAAGCCTTATATAAACCTAAAATACTTTTTATGAATGCGGCCCTAAAACTTAAATTATTAATTAAAATTCATTACAAAAAAAAAACCAGGTCATGAGGTTCCTTTTTGTAAGCTTTTTTAAATGTCAGCCTTTTCCTTTAACTCCAAACATTTAGATTTTTTTAACACTCATGCCGATTGATTCAGCACTTCACATAAGAAATATACTTCAATATTTCTCTCATTTTTTCTTTTTTTATAAAATTTCAAATGTCATATTCCTGACATGTGATGAATGTATGATAGAGTTAGACTTTTGCAAATTTTCTCTCACCTAATTACGAACTTTATCAAAATAAAACAATAGTGTGGACGGTAACAAAAAAAAAAAAAATCAAAATAATTTAGTTTTTTGTTGGCCACTTTAAATAAAACCAACATTTGTTTATTGTCAATTTCTTTTTTAATATTTGAAAAGATTGTCAAAATTAAGTGTGCGTTGGCAAAATAAAATATACACAGTCATTAATCATTTTATTTTGAGGGGGTACAACAAAAAATAAATTACTATTATAATAAATGTGTTTTAGGTTCACTTGAACTTCTTGTACTTTGATTTTAACATATTTTTTTATTGTTAAAAAATAGTTTTTGTTTGTTTTTTATTTATATGTATGTTAGTTATGTTTTACCTAATGTAAGTCTAGAAAATGCGCATCGCAAACAGGTGAAAAGAACAAGAAAGACAAAAAAGACAGTGTTGCCAGTAGAAAGGAAAATGTCAAAATAATGGAACATATATTCTATGGACATATGTGACAGCGCATAGAGAAAGGGACCTAAGGGTAAAAAAAAAATTTTTCACTTTTTTTTTATTTTATTGGTCCCTGTTGCAGTAGTAACTCGATTCTTGCACATACTTGATACTTGCACACCTCGATTCTTGCAACATAGAAATATTATTCATTACGCACTCAGTACTTGCGACATCCGAAAATTTTTAACTCGATACTTGCAACATTACTCTTGTATTACTTTTGCGTGCTGCTTTGTTTACGTTTTTTTAGACTGAATACATTTCGGGAAATCCCCGTCGTTTTATGCCGCTGATGAAATGTTGTACATAATTTAATCAGGGTTAAGCTGACTATTGAGAGGTGCGATGACATAATGGCAAAGAAAAAATTAACGTTGCTGACAATTAAAGACAAAGCTGAGATTTTAAAGAATTTTAAATTTCTTTAATTCCACATAAAATATGTTATACGAATGCGTTGAACTTAAGTGTTTTGAAATCAAATACATATAAAACTTAGATTTTAAACAGATGTTTGTATCATTTATTTTGTATGGGAAATTAATACTCGGTATTTGCGACAACCTCAAAAGTTGCACCGAGCCCGGTTTTTATTGCGTGCAAGAATCGAGTTTCTACGGTACTTTAAACTAAATTAACTCTATGTGATTTTCACACAGCTGTTAAAAATTAACCAGGCGCCAAATTACGGCATTCGATCACGATCGAAATTTAACTCGAACGATCGAGTTCGTTGTGCTTTAGGTATAGAGATTCTAAATGTGGGATCACATGATTGCCGCAAATGCGCCAACCTGACACAATTTTTATTGTGCTGAATTGGCGCACAATAATGAGATTATTTCAATCAAATACTTTGTAATCACACGATTGCCTCACTTTATACAAAAAAAAAAAAATGCTATAGTGACAAAAATCGCCGCATTCCCGTCACACGATTGTTCCTGCTTGTAGCAATGCTAGCTTATTTTGTTGTGTCTGTTTTGTTTTTTTTTGTGCATTAAAATGGTTTGTTTTTTAAAAAGAAAGAAAATTCCATCTTTGTATATTGTGTGTTTATTTGGTATAAAAAAATTTATTTATGGTTTTGTAGAAATATACTTACAAAAACAAATGTGCACACTTAATAAGGAAAAATAGATATGCTGGGGGTACGCAAAGCTTAACTGGCTTAAATTTATGTAATTAAAAAGTATAATCATGCAAAGAAAAACTTTTTTAATAACAAACCACAAATAATTGAAGCACGCAAAAAAAAAATTTAAATTTTGGCGCGTATTGTAAACTTTGATTGCCGCTAAAGAACAAAATAAATATTGGCACACTTTTGACATTTTTATTGCCGCGCTGTTGTATTTAAAGTGGTCACACGGTTGCCCCACAAGAGTTGCATTTGATTGGTTAAAACAAGCACAATATTATCCGCGATTGTCACATGAACCAGTTTATTGTGCAATCACACAATTGGGATACAAAAAATTGTAGAAATTGGTGCATTACGGCAATCGTGTGATCCTACCGTAATAAACATAATTTGCCCCCTGATATGAATTGAAAAATAATGTTCAATAATGAAGATACATTTTTCTACAGTATAACGCTCCAGTTTTACTAACATCAAACTTTCGGCTGTCTAATTGTTTTTATAGGGTTGCCAACACTTTACGGCGTGAATAGTGAAAGATTCAGATCTCACTTTAGTTTTGGATCTCCCTTTATATGTGGTTTGCATATGTTTTAGTAGCAAATTTTAATGTTTAAAATCTTTTGAATTTTAAAATGATTTTAATAAAATAAATATTGTTTACGTTTTTAATTAAAATTGATCTCTAGCTTAATAAAAAAAATAACTATTGATATAATTAAATTTCTTCTACAAAATATTATCAAAATTCTCTTTAAATCTTAGCAAAAAGTGCACTGAACGCTTGTGTTTTTGCCTGTATATACATATATTCGGTAGTTTTGTTTTATAATCTAAAATCCACAATTTATAAAACTTTAAAAATAAATTATCGGTACCGAGATTTTTCGCTCTTATCTGGGCTATTTGTAGTAAACAGCAATTGTTAAGAATTAAACTGCAGACAATAGGGAATTGATAATAGTTCTGGGTAACGGCTTTATCAGTTATTATCATTTTTACTAAAAATATAGGTCAATTGCTTAAACTGTGTTAAAAATAAAATATTAAAAACTTTAATGGGTTATAAGAATTAAATGCCGCACTCTTCATATAATAGAATTTATTTATTAAATTTTTTCATAAACATCAATTTTGGTATAAAAATGGGCTTAAACACTATTGGGTTATTTTTTTTTTTTTTTTTGGATATTGTGGCAAATAAAAAAGAAAAAGTAAAACTAAAATAGTGAAACTTTAGTTAAGGATGTAAAAGCAATATAGTCTAGCATTAGGAGACTTGACACATATGGTGACAGTGCAAAAAAGAAACTCATTTTTCGAATTAATTTGTTTTTGCCCTCTAGTCAGAAAAGAAAACCTCACAAAACATAAAAGACAGGAAAAGCACAAAATAGTTATAATACGTTCCGAATCTTGCATTCTCTACACCAGCAAAAATAAGAGTTAATGACAAAATAGAAACTTCTAGCAAAATCTGTGTCCATAGTTTAATCAAAGACAGTTACTTCAAATACTGTCATTCTATCGTTTGATATTCTTTTGTCTATTTATAATCATGATAATTTTATTTTTGACAGATTGTCTATTTGTTTAAGTTTTTTGTATGGGACTACGACAGTATCGTTTGTTGGCTGGCATTAGACATATGTGATAGATGCAATAGTTTCCTAGTTTTATAATAAAATATATTTTAATATTTTATTTGGTTGTTGGGTTTAAGCTGGTCTATATGCATTTCACTGGTGCTTATGCCAGATCATCATGAAATGGATAAGAAAAATAAAATACTTTAATAAGAAAAAATGTTGGTTGGGTTTTTGAGGAAGTTTTTTATAGTTTTTCGTTTTATTTTTGAATTCTTATTTAGTTAATAAGAATTTTGAAATAAAACTTACAACATTTTAAAACTTTTTCAAGAATTTGGGTAAAAGGTCTACTGATGATCTGGCATAAGCACCAGTGAAATGCATATAGACCAGCTTTAACCCAACAACCAAATAAAATATTGAAAAATTAGTTGGGAGCATATCCCGAATAATTAAGTAAATTATTTAAAATATATTTTATTTAAAATGGGTTTTTCAATAAGAGCGCTACAAAAGTTTTTTTTAAATAAAACAAAAACGGATATATAATATCAATGAAATTCTTTATTCCTGTGAAAGTACGTTCGAGTATAGAACTCGATTTCTTTTGCATGGCCACCACGGGCACGCTTGCAGAAGTCCAGACGCTGAACCCAATTTTCGACGGTTTTCAAGCATAAATCGGTCGATACTGCTGCACGTTCAATATTAGTACGAAGTTCATCAATCGTCGCTGACTTGTTGGCATAGACCATAGACTTGACGTAGCCCCACAGGAAATAGTTAAACGGCGTCAAATCGCACGATCGAGGCGGACCATTTCGTGAAATAACACGTTCTCCAAACTTGGTTTCCAATAAATTGATTGTTACATTAGCTGTATGGCTTGTGGCGCCGTCCTGTTGGAACAACATGTCCTCCAAGTCCATATCATCCAATTAGGGCCAAAAATATTCTGTTATCATTGAACGGTAGCGATTCCCATTCACAGTAACGTGTCGGTCTTGATCATCACGGAAGAAGTACGGCCCAATGACGCCGCCGGCCCATAAACCGCACCAAACCATAATTTTTACAGGATGCAATGATGACTCATGGAGTACGTGTGGATTGCTGTCTGATCAATAACGCATATTTTGCTTATTGACGAAACCATTCAGCCAGAAATGAGCCTCATCGCTGGAGATGATTTTTCGATGAAAATCCAAATCATTTTTAAGTTGTTGTTCAGCCCAATTCACGAATATACGACGGTTCTGCTGGTCAAGCGGCTTCAGTTCTTGCTTCAATTTGATTTTGTAAGGATGTAGGCCAAGATCTTTTCGCAAAATTCACCACAACGACGTCACAGAGATGCCCAACGCTTGAGAACGACGTGTGAGAGACACATTTGGGCTTTCTTCAACTAAAGCCTTAGCGGCATCAATATTCTCGACACTACGGGCACTTCTTTGTCTCACTGGCACGGGAACATTTTGTGCTGTGCCTGTGGATTAAAATTTTTTCACTAAACGCTCAATTGTTAATCTGGTAGGACGATTATGACGACCATAAATTTGACGTTGAGGCCACTGACTACGAATTTCGGAGTAAATTTTAAAAATTTCGACTCGTTGTTAGTTCGTATATCTTTCCATCATGAAATGGCAAACCATACTGAAGAGAAAGGTCAAAAGGGCGGCAAAAAATAAGGCGTTGCTTGCTGTCCCTATCGGTCTACTTCTATAGCGTGTCTGTTTAAAACCCCTTTATTTAAGGTGCTGGTGTTGTTTTCCAGCTCATTTTAAGCTGAATTTTGCAAATTGTAACCCACACTAATTTTGAAGACATTATTTTGCTAATTATATATGGGAGGTGTCATGCCTTCTAAGGAAAAATTTAATAATTTTTCGGGTGATGCCCTTAGCAGTGGACATCATTTCATTTATGTTTTTAAAGAAGAAGATTATGCAAACATTAAACAAATCTAGGCAAACCGGTTTCTGTAGAAACTTAAATTAGATTACTACGAATATTAAAAAAAAAATTCGGCAAATTGGTTAAGCCGTTCTCCTATTTTATATTAATAAAAAAGTGGGCGTAAAAACCTAAGTCGAGTAATGATAAACTTTGAAAAATAAAAATTAGCGAAAACGAAAAAGCCGTTCTTAAGTGATGCGATTACTAACGAAAGGCATTTGATTTGTATTTATATTGATTTATAAGAATTGTTTGTTTTATGACTGTCAAAATCTATTTAGACTTAATGATAAGAATTTGTGGCCCTATATTCTCTATAAGAACTACAGGATAAAATATATTCATGGAAGTTTCAAACATTCCCTTCTTTCCTAGATTAACGCTTGCTTGGTACTAAGTACAATTAAAGTTTATGTATTGGTTTCACTTATTTAACTCCAACAAACACATGGAATGAGAGACTCCTATTTAGAATATATTAAAGGTAGTAAATGGACATTGTAAGATTTATATAATGACACATGCCCTTTATAATCATGCTGTAGGGTAAAAAAATTTATGTTAAAGGAAGAGGTTTTGCTAGTTACTACCACCCACTAGCTGCTTTACCACCGCTGGACTACTAGTTTTGACAGATGAGGTTAATTAAATGTTATAAATGGTGCAAACATTACAACAACAGCGCTTTTAAGGGAAATTTATATCTGCTTATAATATTTCATTAGAAATCTTCTAAAAATATGTGACAATCTGTTCTACCAAAAAAAAAAAAAACAAAATATATATATAATCACCTAAACACGCTCCCTTGTAATATAAAGCAACATAAAAGGCGCCTTTTAAACATTTATGGTTTTATTTGGTGGAGATAAGAGAAAAATAATTTGATTTTAAAATTTGTGCAGACAATAACACACAACCATATAAAAGAACTAAAATATTACAGACATTAATAAAAGGGGTGGTTACCATCAAACTCATAAAAACACCCTGCATACTTTGCTAATTTATTTGTGTTAAATAAATACAATAAAAAGCCCAATAACTCGTGTTCACTAAAGTTTAATAACTTTAAAAATATTTGCTTTAAAAAAAAAAAAATAATACAAACAAGTATGAACTCAATAATAATACTTTTTTTCAGCACTTTGGTGGCAAGTCATTGAACTCTTAGCCAAAGAGTTAAAATGTAAGTATGCTATTTATAACAGCAACCATAATATGAAGTTAAAAAAAATGCTGATTTTAATGAATTTATGAAAAATAAAAAATATTCAACGTTGCGTAAATTAAAAAACAACTACATAAATGTTCAAAAATAAATTATAAAAAGCTGGTGTTTAAGCAAAAAGAAAAATGTTAAATGTTATTATAAAATTCTTATTAAAATAAATACAACTGAAGTTTAATAAAAACTATTCTATAAGTATGTTTGAAAGTTTTTTTTTCTCTGTATGCACTTAAATAATTTAATTGTGTTTAAGAAGGGATACAAGTTGCTTTTATAACCATCACTCGACAGTGTTAAAGGGGTATATATAGGTTTGTCATTCCGTGTGAAATTTCTACAATTTTCATTTCCGACCCAATAAAGTATTTATTTTCTAAAAGCTTACGGGGAGACAATTTAGCACTGTCAGTCTGTCCGTGTGTATGTTGAAATCAACTATCAAAAGCCCCCTGACTTTACCTGAATCGGCGTGAGATATTAAGATATCAGAAATATTTGGGTGCAGATCGATATTGCAAGTAAGAAAAATTGCTCTATAAATAACTGAGACATGTTGTCGTCTTTTCATACCAACACGAACTGATAAACATAGGTTCGAATCTCAGCTAAGACAAAACAACTTTTTTCTTAATACATACATAAACTCAATTTGGAATTCTACAATGGGATGTTTTTAAGCGGACAATGTCATTATAAAGATAATGAAACATATATGTATGTACGTGATACAATTATTATTGCATGATTACACGTTGTGAAGGATATATAAGATTCGGCACGGCTGAATATAACACTCTTCCTTGTTTGTATTAAAATCGTCTAATAACAATAATACAATAATTCATAATACATTTATATTTAAAAATTAAATTAAAAGAAGAATTTGTATGGCTGTTTCTAGTAAAAGGTTAAAGCGTATTTTCAGCAAATTAAAAATTCATCGAAGTTCTATTAAAGTGGAATTTAGTATTCTCTCAAATGCAGACAATATGATTTAAAATCCCATTTATACAAAGTTCAATATAAATAAATAATTATTGGATTAATTCCGGCAGTACATTTTTTTCGACTTATACCATACGTGAACTATTCTTTAAAAATATTTGAAAATCTATTGTGCTTTTATAACCTTTACCAAGAGTGACAAAAAATAACTTTGTTCTAACAATTTATTGTCTTTTTTTATCTATTTATTTATTTCGACTTTCCAATAAGCTGTGAATATCAACCCTAAAAAAATAAGTAAGTAATATGTAAGAGTATGTTCGGCCGCAACGAATCTGACAATACTTTTCACCGTCATGTTGATAGCTATAATAACCACTTCGTTGTTAAGCCTAGATTTTAGATTTCATATAATACGCCATTTTCTTTATTATTTCGGACGCCGCCTTTGATTTTGAATTTTTACATAGTTAACTGTATTCTACTAGTCAAGCCATATTGTCCATATTTGTCCCATATTGTTGGGGTAAAAATAATTCTCTCCGCTATTTCGTTTAGTATTTTGTACTGGTCGAGCGATTTTATTTAATACCTATATTGTGAGGGTTAAAGGGGCCAAAGACGTATATTCGCCATTTAATCTAGGACGTCATCTTGGATTTTTTATTTTTTATTTTTTATTTTTTTTTTGATTTTAATACTCAAGCTCTTTCATTTGATATCAATATTGGCTGTCTTAGTTATATAAAATCAGAAAAATATCGACTTCCGTTTGTAAATTATTAGAAAAACACCGAAGCAGTTGAACTTTGGCACTTATATCTCAGTTGGTTTCAAACTTATTTGTTAGCTTTCCTAGCAATAATTTCTAAGATTGCGGCTTATAATCTGGTATCTTAGGCGTGATCAAAAATTATTAAGGACTTTGAAAAAATTTAATATAAAAGGTGATTCAATTTTAAGGGCCGATGTTGATTTAGAATAAAACACAAATTATTTAGGAAATTGTTGTCATTTCTTTTTATTATGATAATATTGGTATAGTTCAATTATGTATGGAATAAAATATCGGCAAAATGGCCGCCGCTCCGATGGTCCAAATTTTTGATGACGCTGAGGCATAATTGAGGTTCTATGCTGCTAATGTGCCGAATTATCTCATCCATTAGCTCTTGAATTGTTGCTGGCTTACTTGTCAGCCATAGGTTAATTTACAGAGACATTTGTTACTATTTGTGGGTACAATATGCCTCGTGGGATTTTCTAAAAAAATTTGGATAAATCGGTAGCTAGCCAACGAAGTTATAGGCAAAACATTTTTTTCACATATACATATATATATTTGAAATATATCATATTATTAAATCTTCTAATTAATTTTTGAACATACCAAAGACATTAGAATACAAGCTGTAGTCTCGAAAATTATTGCCGAGAAAAAGTGACAAATCATTTTCAATCTTACGGAGGTATAAGCACAAAAAATGCTTCAAAAATTTACAAACGAAAACCGATTTTTTCAGCTTTTGGACAACAGAAAGGAACGACATGGATATCAAAAGTGAGGGCATGACTAAGAAAATATAAGACAATATAACAAATTTTAAAAATCATGACAACCACTACTACAAAATGGCGTGGAATTAATCTATATATAGATCAAGTCTAGTAATTTGAAATTTACCCACTTTAATCAACCCCCTCAATACTGCTATCAATTGAAACGACTTTGCCAGTTAACAATAAAAAATTAAAATTTGTTTGTCTGTGCGTATGTGGAAATCAAGTTGACAAAGCTGCCTGATAATTAATAGACTGGTATGTAGTATCAATATGTTAGATATATTTATAAGAAAATTGGTATAGAAAATCAACAAAATCGGCCTATAAAACGCAGTGATGTTGCAAAAATATTGCCTCTCTTTTATCTCACAAAAAAAAATTTTTTTTATTCAAAAAATAAAATTTTTGTTACAGGTTTTTTATACCAGCGAATTCTTGTTCAAAACTTTTAACCATAAACTTTTATTAGTTAACACATACACTTTTAAAAGCAGTCCCACTGTAATTTGCTTGCCTAAATACTCCCTATTTATGAAGCGCACATGTAAACATATGAACATATATGTATATGTGTGAAGTAATTTAATAATTTTGACATTTTATTGCTGTTAAAAAAAAGTTGTTTGATAAAAAAATTTATTACAAATATTTCGATACCAATATCAGTTATGTTTTGTACTTAATTAATTGTAAAATAAAAAATCTAACAACGTTTAGCATAATAAATTTTTGATTTTTATTATTATAATAAAGTTATTAATTTTATCTTTAGATGCATATTTAAATATATGCCTACATAATTTAGTTCATCTTTAAATTAAGTGTGAATAAATAAAAAGGTAAATTATAATATCGACATAGATACCAGTTGAATAATTTTATACCTAAATATAAACTGCTTATTGGTAATACAGAAAAATTATTCGTATAGAAGTAAAACTCAAGAACGAACATAAATAAAATGTGAACTTATATTTGGCATGATTAGAGACAGTGGCAAGCAAAAAAATGACCAAATAACGAAAAGTGAACATATATCTGGCATGATTGGAGACAGTCGCAAGCAAAACAAAACCCATTAAGGTGTAATTAAGTCGATACAACTGTTTGGTTAGAAAAATAAAAGCTTGTCTGTGGATATAAGAGCAAGCAAAAAAATTCATATACTTACCAAGTTAGCAAAAGAAAGTCTGATCTTTTAAAGGTCAATTGTCCAATTTACAAGCCCATTGTAATGTTGTTTACAGCATTGTATGCTTGTCGTTAGTAATTCATTTAAAAAAAATCCTGTGATTTAATGCAGTCTTATTTCATACATTGTTTTAGATTTATTTATAATTTATGCAGAGATCCAAATTGAAAGAAATTTGGAATCAAGCGAACAAAAAAAGTATATTTTTCTCTGTCTCAAAAAATAATTATATTTTTGAACTCACGGATTTTTGCTGACTTTTTTGTAACTCTCCTAAAAAGATTTACTCTAAAAGTTTTTACTAATTGTATATTTTGAAATTTTGCAGAATCTAATAAACTTATCCATACCTGGTTTTTAATTTTTTAAATTCTTTTATATTATTTTATTAATATTAAACAATTTAATAAACCTACCGCTGAAACAGCATTGGAGTTCACAAGTAAAAAAAGTTAAAAGTGTATTTCAATTAACAAAACAAAATTCAAGGGGGATTGTGAATAATCATTATATATATCTTCTATATAAAATAAAATATCGTTCATTAGTAAACGCATAAGTTAAGAACGACTCCATCAATTTCTATTTCTTTTGATATGTTGGAAAAATTGACCACGCCCTTTTTTATGCTCTCGTTTGCGTCCACTTTTTTAATTTATCATAAATTGGAGAACATGCTTGACTGATTTTTTTCTTAAAATGATTTATGAAACTCTAGTGTGGTTCTTACGGACCCTTTGTCTTGAAATTTTAAATAGGCGTGGCATATCCCATACCAAATCAACAGTTTTTTCCGAATATACAGACTACTGTAATACCTAAAGTCTTCAAAATTTGTGTGTAGTATAATAACGATTACTTGAAAAGTTCAGCTTAATATGAGCTCTAGAAGAACAATAGGCTTGGTACCGTTAACATATATTAAGTACATTTCAATAGCTATCTAGAAAACTGTAACATCTATATTCTTGAAGCTTTTATGTGCTTTACTTTTATCTCTTTTGTCTTATTTTACCAAAAATTCGATGCGATCGGAGCAGGGGAATTAATACCCCCTTTACAAAAAATCCATTATATGGGATATAAAAGGAAATATTATATAAAAGTTATTATTGTATAAGAAATATTAAAAATTTGACAATTTATTCAAATAAAATAATAATAGGATCAAATGTAAGGACGTGACACCTCCCATAAAAAGAATGTATATTTAATGGCATACTTATATAACTAGAATTTAAATAGGGTTTAAAATCTGTGTAATTAGCTGACATATCAACTTACTCTATGTGCGTAAAATCGATAGGATCAGGCAAAGAGACGTAGTACTCCCCAAACCAAAAAAAGTTTATTTGATTTAAACTGTAAACTTTATTTGGTTTAAGTTTTGTACTAGCTAATTTGGAGAACAATTTCGCTATTAGAACCCATTGGGGTTTGGAAGGAGGGAGTGATACCCTGTTACAAATCAAATACCATTTATGACAGTTATTTTATATCTAATTTATGGTGGCACATAATCTTAAAATCTATCATCAAATATATACAATTCAAAAACTTTGTTGGGGCCAGCAAAGCAGTCCCCGTTCTGTTAGTAAAAAATAAATTTAAAAAGGTAATAATTTTGAAGAAAATATTTTAGTTTTCGATTAAATAGGTACTCAGTTTCTTTTAATAAATTGAACTCCTTTTAATTTTGATTAAAAATATTAAAACTCCAATTTTTTTGTACAAAGTTCGTTATGATTAAATTTTGTTAAAATATTTTATGCCTTAAAAATGTCTAAATTTTAGTTAAAATTTTTTAAAACATTTGAAATATTTAATACAATAAACTTAATAGTTGTGTTATTTATGCAATTTATGCAAAAGTTTTTAAACTTTTATATTATTATATCTAAAATTGGTATAAATTAATTAAAAAGATTAAATAAATTTTCAATAAAATATCTATTTTATTATATTGTAATGGTATTACAATACAACATGTTTTGTTTTGTTTCTCAGTGTTTTGAATTTTCAAGGTGGCAATAAAATCGTAAATAATAAGACTATGAACACATTTAGTGAGGTGTAATATAGAAATATGTTCGCGTAGGTGTTGCTTTTATAATTTAAGGCGCCTAGTGAACTTCAATAATCAGTTGTACATGAATATGTCAGAAGAGAAGATTGTTGACATATTACTAAATAGTGTTACATAAAATTCACTTTATTTAATAATTTTTAAGCGATTTTATGTCAAAAAATTTATTAAATAAAGTTATTTCTTTGACAACTTGGTTTAAGATTTTAATTAACACGTCATTGCTTGTGTAATTGATATTGTATAATCTAAAAAGGAATTCACATCATCTTTGTTATTCTTGGGAAAATGCAAAATCGCATACATTTCATGACTACCTTTATCGAAGAGGTGTTTAACCTTGCAGCCGCCTTTGTTTGGATTCTTAGGCCGCCAGCGAGTTATGCGTTTACCTTCATCGAAATCGGAAATGTTGTTTGTAGCATAAGCTCCAGGTTAGAGGTGTGCAAATATTGATGTTAGTGCGAAATTATTTTACACATATGTAGTTGTTTTGATGCGTTTCAAAGCTATTTTGCACTTTCGCAAGACTAAAACCGGTGACGTGAATACCACTTATGCATTTTTTAATAAACTAAAAATGGTTGAATTTATTATTATAGTGCAAAAAAAAAAAAAAACTAATGTATTAAAAAAAAAATAAGAAGTTCGAAATAATAAAATATTAGCCTGTTATGTGTTTATAGTCTAGTTGTTAAGGCGACTTTACTCTCATTGTTTTGCTTTTTTATACCACACACAAAAAGCTTTTTTTGCAAAAACTATTTGTAGCAACAAAGTTCATTCAATACGTTTTTTGTTTATACTATGTACACGCGCCTTAATTGTCAATTTAGGATATTCTCGCAATTAAAGGCCTTTATTGAGCTGAATTTACCATACTAAAAAGTAATTATAAATTGCGAAATATTTACTTTATTGTTTCACTTATTGTCCAAGACTTGAAATGCAACTATTGAGGAGTATGCTCACTGAGAAGAATGTGGAATCCCGAATGTCAGACAAATAAATATCCAAAAAATAAAAAGTAAGAAAATGGCAGGCAAACAACCACAACGCATTTTTACAGCTGTCAAATGTTAATTTAATAAGATAAATTGAGTATGTGTGAACACTTATTTTAGTTGCTCAATCAAGATTAAATTGAAACAATTAAAAATATGTGTCTGAACAGGGTATAAAATAGTTAAGTTTGTTTAGTTCCGTATGTTTCGCGCAAGTGCTAGTAGCAACTTTAAACGCTTATAACCACTAAAGCCTAGTATTCTGTTTCAATTTGTGATAAATGTTTTATTTATTAGTTATTTCACACGAAGATATTGACACATACAAATAGTTTTAAGATCGAGGAAACAAAAAAAATTTACCAACTTTTGCTTTGAATTTCTTACGAAATACTTATTGTTCATATTATTTGATACGAAATAAAATGTTGCTTGAATGATGCCAGAATTTGTTTCTATGGAGTTTGACAACAGTTCACATGAAATATTGAACATAATATTAGGCTTAAGATGCAGAACCAATCTACACCTGGAAAATTCTATTTGATTTTTTTTTTATTAAAATCGATTATATAATTTGAGTGCAAACTGCTTAACAAAAGCTCGACTTGCCGATTAATGAATAAGATACTTTTTTTACAAAGACTATATGGACAGATAGATGGGCAAATATTGCTTATGCGACCTAGAATATATTAAAGACCGTGAACAATAATTTTGTGGCATTATAATTTGGCCATACAATCCAAAGAACCGTTTTAAATAAGGCTATTCACTTGATAAAATCTGGTTGAGTAGAAAAAAACCGAAATTTGCCTAAATAAAAATGCTCCGTCAAGTACAAGTACTTGTGGAAGTAAATTGCTTAATGTGAAACCGCTCTAATATCCTTCTCACCAATAGTGTTGCAGGTTATAACACAACAGCGAAAAGTAAGAAAGGTGTAACTAAAAACAAAAATCAGTACCAAACACCTAATTTAAGAGAAAAAAACAAAATAATAATAAAACTAACTGAAAACGTCCATAAAACAACCAACTTTAGGTAAATGCCCTCAAGCTGACTTTAATGATGCTTAAAAGCAAAGGTTGCTTTTCAGACACACCAATTTCTTTTTTAACACTGCGCTGCTAAATTTAGCAATAAAAAAAGAACACGCTTTTTTTGTATAAAATTCATTTTAATTTTATTGTTGTTATTTTTTTATAAAAAAAAATAAATTCCACTTCTTTCTTGACTTTTTTGTTTGTTTTGATTGTGGACAAAAGTAAAATATGAAAGAGTAAAACAACAAGAAAGATACTTTTAATATAATAGTTAAGTCAGAATAATGTGTTTAAAGTAACTAATTTAAAGTGTACTTTAAACATAAATATCTATCTGCACGATAGACAAGAAGGGGTTGTAGATCAAACGTAAATAAAAATGATAGGAGGCTATCCGTAAGTGATAAGCTCTTTTTATAAAAGCACTATAGCTAAAAATTTTTAAAGATGTTATGGAAAATGCTCTAAAATAAGTCCATCATTGCGATGCTGAATACAGGGTTTTTTTTAAAACATTATTTTCCATATTTAGTGAAAAAAGTATATAAACGAAAAGTTATAAAATTTTTAAGCCTCATGATGAGTTTTGGCCCACCCTGCAAAATATAAGTCATAATGTTACACCACTTGTAATACGTTACCTAAATACTTTTAATAAACTCTATACTTGAAGAATTTTTTGATTAAAATTTTATGTTTTCTATAAATTTCATAACATTAGAAAATTTAGCGAAAATTTAAGTCTCCTTCACTTGATATTAATTTTCCTAAATTACCAACACGACATAGACAATAGAACACGCAAAACTCAATTTAACCTAATAAGAAAGGCGATAAATGTATGCAAAAGAGAAAAAAAAGGTCGCTGGAATGATTAAAATCTTTCTTCCTAAAACTTTGGTTCAAGTAATTAATTGTTGTTTTGGTTGTTGTTATTTTTTTTTTACATTTTTGTTTTGTTTAAAAAAGCGTACAACGAAATAAATAAATTACAAAGTGCAAATAGAAAAGTTCGTATAAAAAGTAACAAATAATAACTATTAAGTCATGAAAAATAAAGAAAAATGTCTTTAACTTAAATATTTGCCTATTCTTAACCTATAACCGGTGTGCCACAACAAGAAAGTAATTTAAAAGGCATTTATAGCATTTCTTTAATGTAAACTCTTATATTATCTAGCTTCACTCAAAAGTGAAAAAGGGTATATATAGGTTTGTCATTCCATGTGAAATTTCTAGAAGTTTAATTTTAGAAGTTTATGTTGATTGAGCCCTATCCGTCTGTCCGTGTGTATGTTGAAATCAACTTTTAGAAGCCCTCTGACATCGCCTAGACCCGCGTGAGGAATTAAAATATCAGAAATATTCGGGAATAGATCGGTATTGAAAATCAGAAAAATCGGAACAAAAACAACTGAAATATGAGGAAAAATCCACGACCACCTCGTTTTTTTACAACAACAACATACAACACATACATACAAACGTGATATACTGGTCAAGGTGCACGTGTCATCGAATCTCAGCTGAGCCAAGGTTAGGTTAGGTTAGATCCAGCAGCCGCCTGAAGGCATAGCTCACTTGGGTCCTCCGAGGGTCCCGTTGTGATACCGTAGGCACCATCGCCCGTTCGTCTATGTCCTCTGGCCGTCGTTCCTTAGCCATCCTGTCCTGTTCACGGAGGTATGGATCTTTCCCAGATCAACTGCGGAAAGACAAGTTTTACTTACAAGTATTCGTTGACCTAGAATCTGGCGTCTCAGGTCCCCGAATGAAGGACAATTGCAGAGAAGATGTTCAGTCGTCTCCTCCTCTTCCTCGTTATCGCAACTTCTGCAGAAGTCGTTGTAAGGGATATTCAGCCTTTTCGCATGTATACCTATAGGCCAGTGTCCGGTAATGACCGCTATGAGGTTCCTAAGGTGGATTCGGGGCATATTCACTGCATATTGCGTCCTATGCACATCCATGTCAGGCCAGATCTTTCTGGTTTCCAAACAAGTGGGTTCTCTCACCCATCTTTCCTTGGCATCCAAATATAATTGATGCGAGATTAGCTGCTTACCCTTCGATAAGGGAATACCCAAAGCATAACTGGATTCAACCGAATCTAAGGTGGTACCGGCTTTTGCAAGTGCATCAGCTCTATTATTACCATGGAACCCACACAAGGGTAACCGTCGAATGTCTCGCTATCTCCTTAAGAGACACCCGGCATTCCAGGGCAATTTTCGATGTGCTGTACACACTATCAAGGGACCTAATAGCCGCTTTGCTGTCAGTAAATATATAAATATCTTTGCCAGATATTTCATTATACTAAATCTGTTCCACGGCTGTCTTAATAGCCATTAATTCCGCCTGTATCGCGCTACAATAATCCGGTAGCCTAAGGGACAATTCCAAACCCAACTGGATCGAAAAGATACCACATCCAGTTCCAGCATGTGATTTCGATCCGTCAGTAAATATCTGGATGGCATTCTCCGGAGGTCGGAGGCCGTTGCCGTATTCAGATCTATCAGGTATATTCGTCACGAAACCCGGATCAAATGCTGGTTTAGGTACCTTGTAATCAATAGGAGAAGCAATATTGATCATACCCAAAATTCTTGCATGTGCATAATTCACATACTTCCATGCCCTTGTGGCATTCAGCCTCAGTGCGGTGTCCGCAGCCATCTGCTTAGCCATGATGTCTGGTGGTAACCAGTTTAAAATAGTGAAAAGTGCCTTAGATGGTGTAGTCCTAAGAGCACCTGTTATCGCAATCTCAGCCATTCTCATAATACGTCCGAAACTGTCCTGGTGGATTCTCTTCTCCAGCGCCACCCACAAGACTGCCGCTCCGTAATAAAGAATTGGTCTGACGACAGAATCGTACAGCCAGTTAATACCCCAATTAAGGCCAATTGCCCTCTTGCAGCAGTATAATACAGTTGCCGCCTTAGTGGTCCTGGATTTTGTGTTCAGGTTCCAGTTTAGTTTGCACTCTTACATGTTTTGAATATATTTTAACACTCATTTAAAAGTTAACAAATGATGTAAGAAAAACAGGTGACATCACCTAATTATTTTTACCAAAAATCAGATCTAAAATTCTAGGTGTTAGAATTTATGTCGACCAGTGCTATTATTACTTATACATTTATAGTTAATTTTTCTTTTTAAAAAAATTATTAAAATATATAACGCTAATATATTAAATAGACATTCCGACACTCACACACAAAACTATTAAATTTGAACAAGATGTATGTACGTACATTGATATATACAAACGACTATAATTATAAGTTATGATCACCCTGATCTTGAAAAAAAAAAATAGAAATGTTTTTTTTTTTTTGTATTTTTATAAATGTACGAGTAAACGTAGCTAAGATGACGCCACAAATTTTTCAAATTCACGTGACGTGGGTGGTATTCAAAACACATAATGGACAGACAAGAAAAAGCTTATGACTAGAAGCGATTTTGTATGTTTATAAAGTGACTTTGGAAAGAACATATGTGAGTTCATATAGAAAAAAACACACACACAAAATCTTCTAGTAATGAAAACAAAACAAACAATTAATAATTATTTCAAACAAAACATTTGTTTTTTTGTCTTACTTTATGGCGCTATTAAAATAATAAAGATTTTGTTGTTTCGTATTTAGTCTGAAGTTCATTGATACTAGAGATATGTATGTGAACACATGATAAATACACTTTTGATATTGTTCAGATTAATGAGGTTTAGTGCTACTAAATTCCATTATGGGCGTAAGTATGAACTCGGGGGATTTTCGCCAAATTCTTTCCATACACAGCACATTTGTACATACACACTCGTATACATATTGATATGTCATATTGGATAAAAAAAACAAATTTAAAATTTATCTATATTAATGAAGGGATGTTCTTTTTCTTATTTACAAATAACTAACTCACAAATACAGCAACTGCTTTATAGTGCCTATTTTAGGCTTTTAGTATTGTTAGCGATAAGATACAGTCATTAGCAGGTATATGCTAATATAAAGGTAGCCTGATTACATGTACATATGTATGTACATGTACCCTTTACCACGATCAATGAAACTTTAAATTATTTGTTCTAAATTGTAGTGCTAATAGATAAAAGTTAGTCATATATTTAATATATTTATGGCAACCTTAAGAAAAAAAATCTTACTGTGGTTCTATAGTGTATAGATGAAATTTGAAATTGTAAACAATAATACAAAAAATCAAATTTTAATAAAATGTGACCTTCTCCGAGAAAAGGGACCTAGAGTGTGAAAATGAAGTTTTGAGAAAAACGCATTTAAAGTTTCGTAACGCATTATCACTGTGAACACACCTTCAGTTGGCAGATGCGATTTGGTATGGGTGCCGACTTCGGTGACGTCATGCCTATGTGACGTTTTTTTTCGCTTTTAGTATGACAATACCTTTGCTATTGTTGCTGCTCTGTTTGTTCTGATCCCGATACTTGTTTCTTAAACCGCAACCAGTGACCGACGCAACACGTTTTTATGGAGTAAATAAATTTTTATCAGAAATCTAACTCATTTCATCTTATTCGTCACCCTTCTAGGTACCAGAATCCACTCTTAAGTTCAAACCCGTTTTTCGACACACTAGGTCCCTTTTCTCGTAGATCTTATATTAGTGGGGTTAAGCAAATTATTCGCCATTTTGTTTCTGCTTCCATCTTGGAATTTACTCTTTTTCTACTAGACAAGTCCTTTCAGTTGATGACAATATTATGGACGTTGAACGGGATAAGACCGTAATTTCTGTATATGACGCATATATTCGCCATTTTATTAAGGATGATATTTTGGATTTTAACTTTTTATAGTTCATTGAATTTTACTGGTCACTAATATTGAAGGGTTCAAAGGCCATACATTTTTAAATACAATACCGGATTAATAAATTTATTTTGCGTAATTTTGTACTGGCGGCCAGTTTGGATTTAACATTTTTTATTAAGTATTATAGTCCTCCTTTCAAGGCTTTTGTTTGACATCCGAGTGTTTTTTTTTTAAATCTAAAAAATTGATTTGCATTTATGAATATTTTGGTGCTTACATCTCAGTTAATTTCAAACTAATTTCTTAGTTTCTCTTGGAATATTTTTGAGACAGCTGCTTGGAATTTGGTGTCTTTGGCATGTTTAAAAATTATTGAGGAACTTTGGAAAATCGATGCAATAAAACAAATTTTAATTATTTAAAAAAAATTTTGTCTATAACTCGGCCGATTAGAGGAAGATTTTTCAAAATACGACTTACGCACAGCCCTAGAGACATAAAATCTACAAAAGGTATCAGACGTTATCAGTGTGATGAAAATTTAAACATTTGTATAAAAAATATGGGAAAAACAAAGGCATAGCACAATTGATTCATAAGCTTTCAGAAAATAAACATCTTATGGGGCCAAAAATGAATATTGAATAAATTACAAACAGAATGACAATGCTATATATACCCTTGGTACCTCAGGTGAAGGGTATCACATCAACAACAATTGCTCTAAACAAGCTACCCTACAAACTCAGAGTTAAGTTTTTTTTTTTTTGCAAAATGTTTAGCTGGCGTAGAAATCTATTAATAGAAAAATGTTTTAGTTCTCACAATTAAACGCTTTGTTTACATTACAATTGTGTCTCATTTACCTATTTATCCACTCATACGTTTAATTTCTTGCTTATTGTTCACACTGCGTTCACATTTATTCGCACATTGCAAAACATGTGCTTTTATGTTTACGAAATGATTCATGTTTGAGTAATTTTTGTATTGAAATGTATTGTTTTGCCTCTTTTTTTTTGATTTTATTTCGAAAGAAAGTGAAATGACTAGACGTAAATGATTTACACAATTGAAGACAACATCATCATTCGCAGCAACAACAGCAATGACAAACAAAGTTGCGCTCATAATAAAATTTTACTTTTAAATAATTTCATTTAAATCAGATGAAAGGGAAAGAAGAAAACACTTGTAATGAATTGTAATTGTTGTGGTGATTGCAAACAATTAAACGGATATTTAAATTAAAGTTTTTTAAAACCACAGCTACAATATTGTTACTAAGGAAATTATAAAGCCAACAATAATGGGATGAATCATAAAATGCAAACATAGACCACAAATTATAAACAACAGTTTATTTGAAAAGTGACATAACACAAGTTTTAATATAATTTTCAAAAAACACACAAATATAAAATTCTTTTTAAAAAGGCAAATTTAATAAGGAACTGGGCATTATTCTAAAATACATACAAATATTAATGATGAAAACAAAATAACATGAATCCCTCACTATTAGATCACATGTCTTACCGGCTGCATTTCAAGAATTTTTTCGAGTTAATAAAATTGAGTTTCTTTAAAATATTTAAATATTGATATGATTCTTGCCACATACGGTTCTTTATATTTATAGACTTCTATTATTGAGAATTTTCCTAAAACACACACACACACACACATTTGTACTCTATTTAAACACTTGTACTTAAAATTGCAATTTATTTGTGCCAAAAAAATACCGGAAAAAATAACATCAAATATTTTTATATTCGTGAGAACAATAAACTGAAAATATTTTTTTCAAGTTAAAATCAACAAAAAACAGATGTTTTTAGGTATGGTATTCGCTTGGTGCTGCAGAAGTTCTTAAACTTTTTTAAAGCTTATTAAATAAAACTATAAGACTGTGCCTACCTAAGGCTGCAAAGTAGCACAACAAGTACTTGCAAAGCACTCAAAACAATTTCTTCTGGTTTTTTAGTTTGTAAAACAAAAGAGTGAGAGCAAACAATAATATTACACAACGAAGAAGAAACAAGTCAGAAACATACTGATTGAGAGATTGTATTGGAGACTGTATGATAATTTCTATTTACAAGAAAGTATTTAAATAGTTCCATTTCTTAATTTTCTATTTTTTTGTAAATATCCAATAACAGTTCACACTATGAAAAAAATATTTAATCAAGATTAAACGAAGTTGGTAGTAAGGCTGGTGCAAAGTTACTCTCACACCCCCACCCAGAGAGCAATATCGACCATTGTGACGCCTTAATATAGCAATAATAAGAAGAATATAATAGTAATAGAATAAGAATAAAAGAAAGAGAAAAACAAGTGGTGAGGTAGTGGACACCAAATTATTACCAAAAAGAGCTAAACCCTACAATCGACCCATTCTCAATCTAGTGTCACAAAGCCAGGTTATTCCCATTACGAGTCCACAGCTCGCGACATCCCCCAATTCGCCTAGAAATCTGCTACGTAGCCATTACAACCTTCTAATCTGCAGTCTGGGATACTGGATACAGAATATGCTCAACTATCTCTCCAACTTCTCCGGACCCTCGCACAGTCTGCACATATCCGACAGGTTAAGTCCCATTCTTACCGCCATCTAAGAAAAAAAGTATACAAATGGTATACTGACATGGAAACAGTTGTCACTTTGTTTTACAAAATCAACATAGACCGGTATAGCGTACAAATGATAAAATTGTTTTACCAAAATGTATGTTCTATTCGGATAATATTTCGCGCACTGCACCTCGATTATGCTCGCCATAATCGTTCTACCGAGACTAGTCGCAGTGTGGTGAGTAAATTTATTTTCACTAGTAAGATTCACTTGGTTAATTTTGTGCCGTAACTTGAGCCTGCGTCCATACAAATTTTAACTGGCCAAGGAACTAAAAGTAAACGACCAAAGACAACGTTTCGTTTTTTGGTGAATCTATCCTCTAATAATTGGGTCTAATTTACGTTAACAAATCATATACAGAGATGAGGTCCATTTCCGGATCAATGGCTACAAATGGCAACAAACAAGATTGTCAAATTTTTGGACGATACCAATTTACATAATACTTAACAGTTGACAATCCCTTACAACAAGTTACCGTTTTCCAGTTCATTAATGACAAGGGCAAACGTTATAGGTGGATGATTACTAGAATCTTTGAGCCACTTACGATATATGGTTTTAACAGCTGATGCTGCATTGCACATTCTTCACAGGCAATTTTAGGACATGGTCATTTCTCAATTTTTATGCCTTTAGACTTTTTCCTGTGGAATTTTCTTAGTCGCAGATCTATGCCACACGGATGTCATCTTCAAAATTCAGTGTCATATTTTAGACAGAGTCATGGAAAGTTAGATATTTCAGAACCGTGGCAGATATTTGCACGATGCTTTACTTTATTTATTTAAAGATAGGAAGCGTTTACCGAATAACCCATTAGTTATACACCATATAGACCAGATAGACAAGCCACACGAGCGCCCAGAGCCAACATGATCGATGCCATCTTCAATATTTAGTCTCATATTTTAGCCAGAGTCATGGAAAGTTAGATATTTCAGAAACGTGGCAGATATTTGCAAGATGCTTTAATTTATAGACAGAGTATTTAAAGATAGCAAGCGCTTACTGAATGACCCCTTAGTTAAGATCCATATAGACAAGATAGACAGGTAGAAACAAATTTAAACTTTATTCGTATGAATTTATTATACAAAATTTTGGGGGTGGCAAACTACTAGGAACAAGGATCAAGTTTTGCGCCTTCAAAAATGATTTGTTCTAGAAGAAATGACTTCAGACAGTCAACTTCTGTTTGTCAAGCCTTCGTCATTGCGAAGTTCTCAGTAATTGTCAGAATTTGTTCCAAAATTGCCACTTTTTGTTTGCCTATGATGATAAATATGATCTTGCAGCCATTGCTGAATATTCACACATTATATGAGCCTCAGCCTCCACTTAGTATTTTCCAAACATCATCCTTCTGGGTCTTTATTTTGGACAGATGATATTTAAAACTTATATGTCTTGCTACCAAAACAGTCAAACAACAGGTTTACCAATTAAATCCATATACAATACCTTTAATGTTTTGCAGCTTTTTGGACACCATTCAACCGTTTTCATTATTTTATTTTCTTAGGTTCATAGAGTTGAACTTTTGCTGTTCCTTAAATTTGTTTGAAGCAACTCTTTATTATTAAATGAATTATAAAAATATCGTTCAGCTTAAAAATGTTTATGTTTGACGACTACTAATTTTCCAACTATAATTAGATAAATGGAGGAGGAAAAGACAAAAGTATGCTGATCCTCGGTTTAGTATTAAATTTTTGTACTTAAGACTTCTTTAAAACTTTTGCAGACATTGGGAGTCCCCATTATATTATTACAATCACGTGTCTATTTACAGGGTATTATGTTTATACATCGGCTTAATCTGTGTTTGGGAGTGGGTGCATTTTCTAATTAATTTCCTGTTACAATATAAGAGTCACTCCATTGCTTCCCTTATATTTTTTTTTTCACTTCACTGTATGGAATTTCCTTAATATGTACATATGAACGTTTGTTTTTTAGAAAGTAAAATATTTGAAGAATTTCTTTTCATTTGTTTAAATTTATAAAATGACCTTCTTCTTTTTCTATATTTAAGGAAATTTAAAACTTTTTCACGCCACCCATTTTTCGTAGTTTTACCGCAACACAAAAAATTTATTGGCGTTATATAATTTTGTGATTTTGTTGTTGTTCGTGTAGTTGATTTCTTTTTAAATTAATTTTTGTAGTGGAATGTGCTAAACAAATATTTGCTTTCAGCATTTTTTTCATATTTAATAATCACCGTATGGAAGTATTTCAAGGGAAAATGAAAACAAGGTGGCAGAGGTAGACAGACAGAACTTAAACGAGTAGAAAAGTTCTTAATACAATTTTGCAGCTCTCTCAAGCAGATATGTTTAAAAATTTACAGGGATATATTTTATCTTGACAACGTGCTGGGGATACTGTGGCAACTAATCAAAGCGTCTAGACAAAAAGGTAATGCAGAGTATAAAGAGGGAATGTGTCGTACTAGACCCATATGATGTTAGCTAATTAGTTTTGCTGGTTTTATTCTCTAAGCTGTTAAAAATTGTATAATTGTGTAAAAAATTATAATTTTCCAAATTAGTTGAGTTTAGAGATTTTTTTTAACACTTCCCAAAAAAACTTCCTAAATTACCTTTTAAATAATTTATTACTCACTACAAAGAAAGAAAGATAGTTGCCTTAAAGCAACTAGTACAATTACAAGAAAAGAGAGCACTATTACAAACGGGGTTAGAGTGTTTATAGAAAAATACTAGTGCCGATAAGACTAATACTTGAAGTAGTTCAAGGGCACCACTTGCAGGTTGATAGAATATTTCTGTGACGGAACAATGATTCGGCAGTTTGAGTTTAAATACAGCTTTTGTAATTAAGATTTTTAAATTATAATCTCCAGCATCCAATAAATAAAGCATTACTACAGTATATGCCCACAATTAATGGTACTATACAGTCAATTCTAATTGGAGCATTAGGCATCAGCATTTTGTCTTAAAATAGTGTTAATTAAGGAGAGTGTTCCCCAATGATAGAAAATACCTTTTAAATGACACCGTGTTATAGAAAGATAAGTGCAGATTTTAAATAGCCCAGAGGCTCAATACGGACAACAACAACAAAGCTATAAAAACATATTAAGCTATAAAAAATTTGCAGCCCATGATGTCCGCCCCTACCAAACGATGGACAATAAATTTATATATTGTTCAAAACTATAAAATAAAAAATTACTCCCACAATAGTAATATCAAATGAAAGGGCTTGCCCAGTAGGATACAGTAAATTATATTAAAAGCAACGTGAAAGATGTTTTATTTTTGCTTTTTTCTCGTTGC
The DNA here is from genome assembly GCA_941918925.1 of Phyto melanocephala. NCBI lineage: Eukaryota > Metazoa > Arthropoda > Insecta > Diptera > Rhinophoridae > Phyto > Phyto melanocephala. The sequence goes on from OW799235.1 coordinate 18,575,441, forward strand.
TCACATACCAATGCAATGCTTAATTGTTTATGTGCGTTGCACTCTTTCACTCTGACAACGTACTTAACAAAACTTAATAAATATTTTACATAGCAATTTAAAAAACAAGCGTCAACACAGCCGCTTTGCTCAAAAAGCTTATGCGACACTAACTTCATGTTTGTTTTTTGTTAATACACGTGAGGCACTGTTGGGATCTGAAAACTTGAATATTGTACCATGCCGATAGCAAAATTGCACAAAACACATATTAAATGTATTAACATTTTGCCAAATTAAAATACGCAGATAAAAATTAATCACATTAACAGAAAAAGTAGCAAAAATATCAAATAATATCAAATAACGCTTTCTTCAAATTGTAAGTGTTGAAATCATGTCACCGGTCAGCATTTTTAGTACCTATAAAAGCCAACAACTTTTCTGTGGAGTTCGTTTTGTGACTGTCAAAATTCGGTTACGTGATAACTTTATTATAATATGACTGCTCTAGAGTTTGAATTGAACATGCATATATAAAAATGTTATGAAATATGATTCAAAGTTTCAAAGTCTCTTTAAGCAGTTTAAGATTATAGCATTTTTCATCGGGTTTTACATCTGACGAATATACAAAAATAAACTGTGTAATTTTTGAAATTTCTTCGAGTTTACACCACTGCATTCAAATCAAACGAAACGATAAACTTTAAAAGTAATTATATGTAACTTAAATAGTGTAACAAATGCAGTTTATAAAGGGTGATTTTTTAGCTATTATCTTTTTGGCAACACTGGTTTAAACAGCTGACGCACGTTTCGTGTTTTGTTTCACTGTCAAACATCTTCAGTTTGAATTGAATTTTATTATCAAAATACTTGCTCTGTTAAGAAAGTTCATCGCGCGCTTCTTATCGCAAAATTGTGTTCAGCGACGAAGCTCACTTTTGGCTCAATGGGTACGTCAATAAGCAGAATTGTCGATTTTAGAGTGAAGATCAGCCAGAAGCATTGCAAGAGCTACCAATGCATCCAGAAAAAGTCACAGTTTGGTGCGGTTTATGGGCTGGTGGCATCATTCAAACGTACTTTTTCAAAGATGATGCGAATCGTAACGTAACTGTGAATGGTGAGCGCTACCGTGAGATGATATCCAATTTTTTTTGCCCAAATTGCAAGAGCTGGACTTGCATGACATGTGGTTTCAACAAAACGGTGCCACATGCCACACAGCACGCTTAACAATGGACTTATTAACAGGCGAATTCGGTGAACATTTTATTTCACGTTCGGGATCGGTCAATTGGCCTCCTAGGTCGTGCGATTTAATGCCTTTAGACTATTTTTTGTGGGGCTATGTTAAAGCTCATGTCTATACACACATGCCCGCTTCAATTGACGCATTGGAAGACATCATTGAAGCATTTATTCATGAGATACCGGCCGGATGGACCATTTGAGGCGCAGTCACGGTCAACATTTGCATGAAATAATCTTCAAAGATTAAATTATATGGACGGTACAATCGATTTAAATAAAGGTTTCATGCATTTTTCTGAATTTTATGTGTTTTTTTTAAACTTTCCTATAGCTTTTAAAAAAATCACGCTTTAGAAATAAATGCTTTAACCAACTATATTGTTTGATTTTCATTTGACTAAACATAAGATAACAGCTACTAAAATTTGACGCTATCAATGCTTCGGATATTTGTCGAAATATATCTCTTTAGCTTAAGCTAAAATTCAGAAGAGTTTACTTAATATTTTTTTTGTTGTCATCAAGAAAATACTTCTTGAAAATCTTCTTGGATCTCAATCTTTCTTCTGATGTACACACTTTAATAAACATAACATAGAGTGCAAAACATTTCCAATGATTTTAAAATCTTTAAGGTTATGATAAGCCATCGTTTAGTAGCTGTATGTTCCAGTATCTATGTTGTTATATATCAGACATCCTAAATCTTTAAACAAAATTCTGCTATAGTATTTTTACTGTATTTTTCTTCTTGTAAACAAGACATCTGCAACATTTATTGCAAGGGATGTATGTAGATGTGATCAGAAACTACCTGGTAAACAGTTCTAATGTTTTTTAGAAAATCTGTGACCTTAACCTTTTCATTGCGAACCGATCAGGTAGATTAAGTTTTCATGGCGATTACTTAAGAGAAACTTTAAATTGATTTAAAAGGGAATATAAATTTAAGACACAACACAATTTTATCAATGGGTTTTTTTGGACAGAAAATACTGCTGCAACCAGAAGGCAACAACATTACTAACCTGCCGTTGCCACATGCAAGTGAAAGTGAAAAAAAACCAATACACTAACACTTTTTTACTAACACAACTACACTTTGGCAACCTGCGACTCAGCTTGCGAAGAAATTTTTAAGCAAGTAAAATTTTTACAGTTACGGCAAGTAAAGTGACAAGCCGAAAAACAGTGTTGTCTAATACTGAGTTTTTTGTTAACTCAACAATATATCATACAATTGTGGTAAATAATTCAGCTAATTTTTTTAATAAATACTTATGTATATATGTATATGAAGAATATTAAGAAAAAAATATAAATATTCATTTAAAATGTAAGTTTTAATATAAATATCAATATTTAATAAAAAAAATTATATTAAAAAGTTACATGTCTAAAGGTAACGCTCAATAGTGGCTATAGACAACACTTAATTACCAATTGAAGCAGCGCCATTTTTTTTAAATTTGTTTGAAGTTTTTTTGTTGACGACATTTCAAAAATGAACTTGCACTGTGCTGTGTAGCCACTCAAAAAATTTTTGTGTTTTTTTTGGCATTTCTCCTGATTTTCGTTAGTAATACGTATACACTACTTGCAAGTAAATACTTGCCTGTGGCAACGTAGGGTAAACGTTTCTACAGTTGTTTGCAGATTTTTTTTTTATTTTCTTTTTTTATTTACACTCATTTTATTGCATTGTTTTGGGAACACGATAAAGGCATGTGTAAAGGAAGAGTGACTAATGTAGCCGGTATTTCGTAGTGAACGTCTTTTTAAACCTTTTTTTCTAAAGTAAATATTTTTTTAGTTCTTAGTTTTGTTGTTTCTAATATAAATACATATTGTATGTATATAATGTATTTTGTTGTTGTTGCTGTTACTTTAAAATTCTTCGCCGGTTATATACTGATAAGAAATACTAAAAGTATATTTAGGCTAGTAGTATGGACTGAAATAGAAGAGAAAGAAAATAATTTGCAGCAACTATTTTGCAAAAAAGCAGCTGTTTTTTTTGTTTGTTGTTGCTATTACGGTTTATTTCATTGTTTTTTTTTTTTCTTTTGTTGATATGCTAAAACGCAGAGCAAAAACAAAATAAATAATATAATACACAGTGGGTCTGGTCTGGTGAAGCATTAATCAAAAACTTTCTAAAAATTAAAAATTATTAAAAAATTTTCATTTTATATTTAGAAGAAACCAATTTCAAGCATCCTAATAACCTCTAAATGACTTTATAGGATTCAAGCCAACATATTAAAATTGCGGCTCTGAAGTAATCAACGCAGTTTTTATGCTTTTAAAAATAGAACAAAAAAAAAAAATAGAAAAAATTTCGAGTTTTAGTAGATATTTAAATTTATTGAAAAACGTAAAGGTTCAAAATTAAGATAAGGGCCAATTATGATCCCTAAAACAAGAGAGTATTAAAAATTCTTCCTGCTATTATACTGTTTGAGAATCTAGCCTCCAACATTAAATTAGAAATACTGGTCATTTATATCAATATTATCCAGTATTATTCTTAAACAGATTTACGTCTGCAACTTCAAGCAAAATCACTGTCGAGAGACATGATCATAATTAAATCTGCGACAAGTAGCGACAATTAATCTCCTTATTTTATTTAATTTACTTTTATTACTATTTTTCGTTAAACCAAAACGACATAAACAAATAACTATTTACAAATGTATACAGTTATCATGAAAATATGATGATATTGTTGAATGAGTAAGAGCATAAGAAAAAACGATCCGAAGATAAAATATATTCTATTTTACGAATAAGTTTTTTATTCGATTTTAAATGTCAATTTATGTGGAAAGTCTTGTTACGACGAAATTTTGTTTTATAAGTTAACCAGCAGAAGAAGTTTAAGCTGCTGCTTGACCAGACTAATTTTTGACAGAGTACAATGACACTATATTCCGAAATCACCACTACACTTTTAAACGTAGGGGTTGCGTTAATTTATGAACAGTCTCCTGTGGCTACTGTAAAACCTAAATGGGAAAATTTCTACTTAATACGAAGCGTAAAGTTGAAATCAAGTTTCATTGCTCACAGCAATACTAATAGTTTACCGATTACTAAATGTTGATTTACAAAATTTTTTTTTATATGATAGGAATTGAACTATTATATTAATGGTCAAAAGTAGAAAGGCTCTGACCCGTATTTTTTTACGATATTGAATTTTTTTCAGTGATTCCTATATATTTAATAAAAATACACCTGGACGCAAATATTTAACGTAATAGTATAAAAAATAACAGTTTTATAAGTAATTATACAAAAAAAATTACATTATTATAATACAGTTTCTGTTACGTTTTTAAAATTTTTGGAGTTAGGGCATATCTACTTGTGACCAACGATAATATTTATAAAAAATTTTGAATTTATTTATAAAAGTTCTTCCACAATTACAGACTTTTATTAAACAAATATGTTATTATTTCATTATATATAAATATGTAGGCGCTTACAAAATGTTAACCTGCCTTTGTTTAATAATTTAATCAGCCCCATTGTGCTACATTATTTTGCTAACAGTCTACATTGATGCTTTTTTATAGTATTTTTTATTAGGTAATACAAGAGTAAATAAATAACAAAAAAAAAAACAAATCAAATTAAAATTTAATGAAAAAAAATTAAATAAAACAATAATGAAAACAATAACAACAAAAACACACTCACTCACTACTCAAATGTATGTCAAATAACGCGATTTGAAATTCAAAGCACGCGTGTGGGTGTGTATGACAGCTGAATGAAAAAAAAAAACAAAAAAACGCTAAAACATTGTAGCAAGAACAATTTGTTTATACAGTTTTTTTGCTTCAGTTCCATCGTCTTTTTAAGGAAAGGGAAATTGATAATTATAACAACAAGCTTCGAAATTACGTTAAGTAGAGCGTTAATATTTTTTAATTTTTGCGGTTTTAAAATTTAAGCTAATCTTGTTAATGGTAAAATTTTGTGTATCTTTATCTCGATAGTTTAAAAACGCTGTACGGGAAATGGCTGTTTAAAAGGAAGTGTTTTTCAAATTTCTCTGAATCACAGAGTTAATTTCATAACTCGCTAACTATTACGTTAGTGAATTCTAAGAATTTTTTTGTAATTGACAAAACAAAACATAATGGAATTGACTGTAATAGAATTAGCATTAACAGTATTAACTTTGAGCTTTCAAAAGGGCAACTCGTTTATACGTAAGTATGTACGATGTATAGATTTAAATGAAGATCGTAACTGTATAAAAATAAAACAATCTGTATAAAATAATATTTTAATTAATTCTTTCCATACTTAGTCTGCAATTATGTTTAAAAATTGTATTAAAAAATTAATTGTTTTTAAAAATATTTATTTTTATTATTTATTTATTTATTTATATTATTATAGATAAACAACATAATGCATATGGGTTAAACCATCTCAAATCAACTTTAAAAATTTTGAATTTAATTTTTAAAAAGATCGCTGGCCTTTGACCTTATATCAAATCAAAGACTATCTGATAACTTTTCAAATGCAGTCCTGCTAAGCTACGTCCCTATAATACTTCTTCTTCAAAGTGGTATTTATGTAAGTTCAACTTTGTATATTCTTTTCCCGATTTTAAAGACCTCATACTTTCGGATTTAAATGGTAAGTGACCTCAAACGTTAAATCTTTCTTAAATATATAAAATACTGTATGTGTATGTAAAATTCGAAGGGGGAGGTGCATCAGTTGGTTGAATTGATATGGAATTATCCATATGATGTTAGTAAAAAATAGCAATATCTTTTAATGTAACCATTGCCAGTGATAGTCATGTCTAAAGGGGTGTAAGTCATTCTCAGCTTATCTATAGACACCTCCCAGAATATATGTTACACAAGATTTTATATATCTTATTAGTAACGTTCCACAAAAAGTGGGTGTAGTCCCACCTTGGAACAATGGTCTAAGTACATAATGGATTTAATCCTATATACTATTTTTTATACATTAAAATGAAAGCTTATTGCCTTAAAAAATTTTTATACCCACCACCACGTTTTCAGACAAAAAGCATACATAAATAAATACAAATACCCGTCAACTGGTCTTTAATTGAGGGCATCATATTTTGAAATAAATAAATAAAATCCGTATGATGTGTTTGGAGTTAGACAAAAAGCTTTTAATTAAATAAATTGCCGTTAAAGTTTTTTATTGGGTCTTAATGTTTTTTTTTTTCTTTGGTATAAGTAACTGACATAAGTCTGTTGGAGGTAGTTGTATACCTCCAATGAAATCATGTAATATTTATTTTGGGAAAAAATTTAAACATTTTATATATTGTTTGATATTAAAAATAGACTACAATTTCTGACTTAATTCCTTTTTGCATAACTTCAAAGAGATATTATTGACATTATTTAATTTTGTGAAATTTTATGCTGCCATTATATGTGTAGTATCTTGACAAGAAGACACATACCCATGGGAATAGACATTAAAATAGAAGAAGTGTTTTTACAAACTAAGGTATATGTCAACTATCTCGGGATAAGGCTTGACTCTAAGATGACCTTCTCAAATCAAATCCAGTATGCAGCAGGCAAAGCGGCTAGGGTAACAGCGCAACTGAGCCGATTAATAGCGAATATAGGGGGCCCGCGACAGAATAAGAGAAAGTTGCTAATGGAAACAAGTAATGGTATTCTCCTATACGGTAGTGAGATCTGGGGCGAGAGTATTAGGAGAAATAGGATAAATATGCTACTTGCGGTACAGAGAACATACGCACTGCGGATAGCTTCTGCTTATCGTACAGTATCCACGGCAGCCATTCTTGTAATATCGGGAACTATTCCGATAGATTTGCTAATAAGGGAAAAAGAAAAGATATGGCGAAAAAAACAGACTGGCGGTTTCGAACAAGGTGATAGAGAGCTCATAAGACAAGAGACCTTACAAAGCTGGCAGAAAAAAAGGAACGAGGAAACGACAGCTAGATGGATGAAGGAACTCCTCCCAGACATTAACCGGAAAAGTAAACTACTATCTGACACAAATGATATCTGGTCACGGATACTTCAGGAAGTACCTGTATAACATAGGCAACTGCAGCACAACATACTGTTTATATGAAGACGAAGACATAATTGACGACGCTAAACACACCTTTTTCGAATGCTGTAAATAAGCTGAAAAGAGAATTGGAGAAATTTATGGGCGAAATAAATGCTGAGAGCATAATTGATCGCATGGTAAGAATTGAGGAAAATTGGCGAACAGTATCAAGGTACTGTGAGTACATACTGAGAAGAAAGAAACCTGATCTGGATGAAGCAGATTAGGGACTAAGGGCAGATAGGCGAGGACCTAGACGCAGGTCAACACGGACTGCGGCTGCAGCGAACGGCCAAAGGGAAACTACCCCGAAGTAATGCATGGCAGCGGTCCCGGGGTGGAATTATTTCCAGAAGGGGAAAAAAGGGGGTTTTTTAGTCGGTATACCATGCGGGGGAGCCCGACATACCACAAATGGTGACGACCGATCGTGTATGCAGGAATGCATTTTTACCTATTTCTCACCAAAAAAAAAAAAATTTATGTGGAGTAATATAGTTCAAACATCCACTACAGTTTCGCTGAGCACCACGCATTTGAAGTGTTTAATTTTCCTTGATTCTGACGCACAAGCCAGACTGAATTTAATCGATGCTATGCTAGGTTGGCTTTGAGAGTCGCTGTGGCTTATTTTCGTAGACCAGCAACATAACAGATCTTCACTAGAGAAACAGTGACGGTACCAATTCGCACAATCTCGGATCACGTTTCATTTATATGAGATGGCCATTCTCTTAGATCTCTCGTAAAGGATGTCTACTATGTCAAGGCCTGCGAGGCACTTAAAACTACATATCTTTCGTGATCTTATTATCCAACTCAGACCGAAAGATGGTCACGTCGTTTTGAAAGGATCATGGACCAATGACACCGTCAGTTCGAAATTCACAACAAACAGAGAATTTTTAGGGACGTTAGTAAATCTGATTTAGATAAGTATCATAACAAATTTGATGATTTTGTTGGTCGACGTACCCATCCATCTAGAAATGGAAGTCATTGTTAAAAATTAGTTTTTCATTAAAATTGGGGTAAATTTCTAGTCGCTCCAGAGCCTATTCAGCAAACAAACATCCTTGTTAATAGCTGTTTATTGTCAGATTTTGGGTTAGTTGAATTGTCAAGGGGTGAAGATCCAAGTATCGATGCAAAACTCGTTCTGGTGTGCAAATGTTCTAGTTCTAGTGTTAGACGCTAATTTGAGTACATCGGATTCTCCTGCACAGTCTTACGGACAATGACAGATCTTACATTAAGTTATTGTATGGGCTTTGGTTTAGTGTTTTCAGAACCAGGGAACTCATTTTTATCAACCACACTGCAACAAGTCGCCAAGGTAGAACTATTATGCAGATCGTAAAATAAGAGTCGCGTGGTTTCGCAAAACAAATTAAAAAATGGCAGCCACTTAGACAGATATAGCCAGCAGTGGTGAAAGTTTGAAAATCTCCAATGAAAAATTATTCGAACGTAAGATATTAATCGAAAATTTTTTTTTATTTTTTTTTGTTTTGAAAGCTTGAGATGAAGTGGGTGCGTTTTAGCATCCATATTATAATACTTTAAATCTGTGGCTTGGAGCTAAAAGCGGCCAATGTCAAAATATTTACTTTTGACAAAATTGGAGTTGAATTTTAACTTTTAACGGTGACATTGGCCAGCATTTTATTTATGAAGCTGTTCTGGGTTAAGTATGACTTTAGCTGTTTTACCATAATGAAATAGAGCAAGAAAACAAATCTTATGCAATGCTTAACTCAAAAGAGCAAAAAAGTGACATTGGCCCTTTTAGCTCCAAGCCACAGAAATAATGTAAATCTATATACGTTTAGATTTATTTAAGGCAAGGAAAAACGAAAGTCTTATTTGAAGTCAAAAGTTCTTCAAATAAAAATGCACCGTGAATACCACTAATGTGAGGAATTCTTGTGCACGTTTTTAAAAACATTTTTTTTATGTAATTTTTTTTTGTTAGCTTGTTTTGTTTTTCCACATTTTTCATAAAAAATAATTTTTAAAATACATACGTACACATATGAATATATTTTTTTTAGTTTCTTGTTTTGCATAGTATTTCCCTGTAGTTTCAGTCTTGTGCGAAGGGCAAAGATGCGGTCGATTTCTGTAGTATTTTTCTTTTTGTAGAAAACACAATAATTTCATTCATAAATACGTACCATAGATTATTGTCTTATTTTGTTCAATGAAATTTTTCAATTTATTTTCAGTTTAATATTTTGTACAAATTTTTGCTCTAATCAGCGCTACTATGAATCGTATAATTAATTTAAGAATTTGGCATGCCCATTTATAGCAAAACGGAGAGATTTTTATTTTCTCATATCTGCTGATAGATATGTTGAATAGAGTTTCTTCTGGAGAATTTTTTTTTTAATCCTATGAGGCTATAATCCTTTTTTAAATTAATAGAAAATTAATTGATGTACAATTTCAATTTCACATTAAGATTTTGTGACGGAATATTTTTATAGTCACAGAAGAAGAAGCTACATAATTGAGCGTAACCACCATCAATCAAAGATTTTTACACATTTCGTAATCTTTATTGTAGGTTCAGACCAAAATCAATTTTTTTCGGGCTGTAAGGCTAAGCACCTGACTTTGTATAAATCATTTGTTATGGACTTGAATATTTATTTTTAAAAAATTTAATTTATTTTTTTTGATTTTTTGGTTTGGGATTTCTATTTGATGGTTTTCTTTTAAATTTTGTTTGTTTAACTTTTACAAGTTAAAGTTTTTCCTAATTTATTATTTACAATTTTTTGTTGTTGTTTTTTAAAATACTTATATTTTAAATATTGTATACATATGGGTCATTCATATTCATAGTGAAAAGTAAAGCTAAAAGTCAACGTACTAACGTTTACATTATTGACATTTTTTTTAAACAAAAATTAGCCTTTTTAGCTGAAATTTAAACTTTGGAATAATTTCTAAAGCATTTCTACTGCCTGTTTCTCAGAAAGTGTTGTGTCTAAAAAGTGCTGAAATTCTAGAGTTTTAATATTTTTGCGATAATTTAACCTTCAAAAAAAAAAAAAAAAATACACATTAAACACATCAACGAGTGGAGGTAGATGCATGTAGCCATGTAACAGCATGTGAGCGTCGACCTCTCAAATTATCGCGACTGCCTTTTAAAGCCAAGACAGTTGTGTTATATGCGTTGGACAAATTACACATTATTTTTTCGGCAATTTATCAACGTCCATATTTCAAAGAAACTCAAATAAGACAAGATTAATATTTATGTCCGTAAAATTAAACAGGAGAACAAGATACAGGTAATTTCTAACCAGAAGCCGTACATTTAATTTTAAGGATTTTGTTCGGTATTTAAGCTTACCTTTTTGTGAATCCTAAAGCTAATGACCATAAATAGCGCCATTGTTTTTCTGAGCACTTTTCAAAATTTTTGTGAGATTTAACTAATTTTGACCAAAGAAACTTTTTTAAGATGAAGCGCATTTTTGATCGAAAAAATTATCATGTATAAAACGAAGGCTGAGGATCAACAGCTAATATGTTAGGTTAAACAGGCAAAAGATCTAAAGACTATCACACTTGGGTCCATGAGTGATCCCTTTGTGATACTTGATGCATAGGATGGTCCCTTGTATCTCATGTCACTTTCACCGAGGTAATAACGGTTCCAGCACTTCAAAACCAATCCGACGCACGAAAAACCCGAGCATATGCTCCTAATATTAACGACAGATAAACTCGCCGAATCATGAATAAAACTCTTTTCCAGATGTAAAGCTCGGAGTTTAAAGGGATATATTATCGCCTGGCGTATACTCTCAAGACAAAATGTTCAATTAGAACATTAACTAGAATTGAAAGCAGGAAAGCCACCTAGATGGTAGTGATGACCAGTGACTAATGGGATAGAATTTGTGAAGAGTCAGTGTATCAATTTTTCTCGAGTGCAGAATATTTCATTATTATTCTTTGTCGAGCGATGTGGATCCGGTGATTGGTACAGATAATCTCCTATTAAAAATGGGAGTTGGAGTGGATTAGTCGATATATTTCAGAATATTGAAAATGTATTCCATTATAGATGCATGTATGTAAGTTTCTAGGTATTAATAACACGTAGTCTGAATCCCGTACTAAACGCCGTGTGTGTAGCAACCAACATCGCAAATAGTGCCTTTAAGGTTGTTGTCCGAAAAGCATCTATAGTATGCAATGCTGAGCTTAACAGAACATTCTTGAAGAGTTTGCTGTATGTGGAAGGGGTTAGTGCAGTCTTCTGTTCTCTGTACATAAAAATTGGTTTTACAATCTTGTGAAACAAGTAAGGAAGTGTTTTTTGGATCTATGCCCCTGGGTTTGCCAATGGCCTTTCTGCAAGAATTAATGAATATAGAAGCCTTAAATACTCTTAATTGAGTGTTCTGGAATCAGGATATTTTTGCGTGCACTATCCACAATACCGAGTTCCATGCCCCCAATTGCGAAAGTGAAAATTTTAGTACCTTGTATTTTCTGATGAAGCTTACAAGATCCGGTTTGGATAGATTAACCGCTACCTATACTTCATTCACTGACAAGTTCAAGGGCCAACTCCATGAAGCTCGATATATTATTTAGATATTTCTCCAATTCTTTTGTAGCGACGTCGTTTGCGTAGGAGATCGTTTTGTAAATCAAGGAATTTAGTTCAATGTGGGGTACCCCTATTTACTACCCTGTAAAGCATAGCAGGCACTGTAGTCAAGATTATTACTGTAATTATGGGTACACCACCCTTATTAAAGTGAGAAGTCCTTTTATCTACCTCTAGTTGGCCGATAGATACAATGTCGCATCTAGCCAAACATTATTGATCAACAGATGATAATCACGCTGCAAGGAATTTTTCGAATTTCGTAATTAATGCAGAGTTCTTTCTTTTACCGTATTGCATCAATGAAAATTATTAAATGTGTTACATACGAAAGCACAAAAAGTATGTCTCAGTACTGCTTATTATTTTACCGGCTAGAAAACGCTCGAAACTAATTAATTTCAATAGTATTTTTTTTTATATTTCTCCTTATTTGCAGTTATCTCTTTCAGCAGTGCGAAGGGTGAAGTCATGATTGAGCTGTTCTTGGTAGAGTTGAAATTTGTGCTTACTGATTGCACGACAGAGACCTACAAATATAAAATCATACCTTCTAGAAGCGCTGTTGGAGCAAGGGAAGTACTAAGTAAGCGATTGAAGAAGACCGTTTTGGTATTAAAGTTTTTGTTGGACATTAACAAAAAGTTTCTGTTTGAGAGTATAACTGATCTAGAGATCTTTGCTAGGCCTTTTATTGAAGGGGCTTTTGCAGTGGCAGCTTTAAACTAATTGGCCACATTTGAGTGAAGCACTCAATATAAATAAAAACTAACCCGTTACTAAAAGTGGGCCAAATCCATGTGAATTTTAACACTAGTGTCATATATGTATACACGAATTTTGCTAATACCGGATAAACTTTTTATTTATTTCATCAGTTATACAGGGTTTTAAAAATTTTTTCGATTCCATGTAATTTTCCACAACTAAAACTCTCATAAGAAAAAAGCATAGAGAAGTTCAAATAAAGATTTGGAAAACCTGATACTTCAACATGGCTCCCTTTTCTTTATAAAACCCTGTATTTTCTGGGAGGATAAAACAGCGAACAGAAAGTACAAAAAAGAAGTTGGAGTATTCACCAAGCATCCCATCATGTTTTTTTAAATTTAAAAAAATTCTCTTTATTTAAATGCTATAATTTGCAAAAATTAATTTTAGTATTCTAAGACTTTTAACGAAATGTCCCACATCTTCAGTTTTTTACCTCAATACATTTATAGTTGTTATTTTTAGCATTTATGTACATTTTGGCAAATTGTTTCGTTTATGAAAAGGAAAATATTTGTTTAAATTTTTGTTATTTGCTGTTCTTAATCTATTTGTGTTTTAAGATAAAAAATATATTTAAATTACCTTTAAATTTATAATTAAATACACAGCACAACATAATGTAATGTTATTACGTTCTCTCTATTTTTTTATTCCCTGCGCTATTGGGGTGCATTAAAATAAGTTAGTCATTTGGTTTGTTGTTTCAAGCATAGTAGTTTCTCAAGCCTTAAGAAATAAATCTATGGAAGTCGTGTAGAGCGGAAAGTTAATTTAGCGATGTTCAGCTTTTTGAGTGTTGCTGATTTTAAGTTTCGGTAGATCTTATAAGATCTACGGATATATATGTGTAGTTAGATAATTTTTATTATTAAAATTTAACAAAATCGTTTTATAACTCTGATTACATAAACAAGTTAAATGGTTATCACTATTCTAGCACTAAACATATGTTGTGAATTGTACATGCAACTATTCGGAAGTTCTATTAATTGGTAATTACATGTTTTTTTATCGTTTTACCGAAGTCCGAGTAAAAATGTAAAAAAAATGTTAAAAAAATTTTATCCGACATGTTTTTTTAGACGCCATCTTGAATTTTAAATTTTTTAATAATTTACTGGCCAAGCCCCTTTCATTTGATAACAATATTGAGGGTGTTTAAGAAGTAACATTGAAAATACCAGATTTGACCCATATATAAATTTATTGTCCGCCATTTTGTAGTGGCGGCCAACATGAATATTAATTTTTTTATAGTGCTTATATTGCGCTGGTCAAGCCCTTTCAGATGATTCTAATATTGGCTCTCTCGGTTGTCTAGAAGCTGAAATAATTGATTTAAGTTTGAAAATTTTTGGAATTTATATCGTTCATAAAATTTTTTGCCTCTAACTTTACCGATTAGAGCCCGCTTAATCCAAAATTTTCACGAATATCTCTAGAGGTTTGAAAGATTGATACTACACACAGATCTGACGAATATATGGTTGCTTCTAACAACACACAGACAGACAGACGGACATGGCTTAATGGACTCCTCTATTCATAAGCTTTCAGAAAATTTATATTTTATGGGGTCGAAAATAAAAATTGTAGAAATTACAAACGGAATGACAGAGCTATATATAATCTTATGCACCACAGGTGAAGGGTATAAAAATGAATGCTCAGCAAAATGATTCATATACAAGTCCATGGTTTCACGTGCTGTAAGGCTAGTAGCGCAATCTTGTTGAAATCATAGTTCACCGAAACCATGTGTTTGAAAGTTAGGAAGTACATAGTCCGATAACATGTTACGATAACGGTTACCATTGACGGTAGCATTCTGATTTATATAATTTTTGAAGAAAAATGATCCAATTATTGTACCAGATTATGAACAACGGCATATAGTTGTTATTAATGGTTCTTTGGGATGCTCATCGGCCCAAAAACGGAAATTTTGTTTAACAACGTATCTATTGAGCCAGATATGGGCTTCATTACTGAACAAAAGACGCCGGATTTTTATTTTAATAAATTTTTCGAACAATTTGGAGACGATGTTGTGGTATGAGTCTTTCCATGATAATTTGCAAAACGACACTCAACAACAATGACAATGCATTTTTAGATAAGTCATGCGTGAACACTCAAAAAAATCCTATTGAAAACCAAACCTCACCATTAATCACCTGATACAACTCTCCTATAAAATCATCAAAACTCGTATAAAAACATTAGGATGATTGGAAATGAATTAAGTTGTTTCGATTGCTTATTATGGTCCTTCGAACCGATTCTGCTTGACTGTGTTGATGATGCTGCAAAAACGTTGCTGGCATTTTCTTCAACTAGTTTCTAATTACACTCTAGAAACTCTGTTTTGGTAACGGAAAACTGATACAGTAAGGGCATAAAGTCTGGTCCTTTTTTACTTTGTATTGTTAGGCATGAAATATTAATCAACGTCAAGTGGATTTTAAATAGAAAGGAACAAATTTTACAAGTTGCATTTCTTTAAATGAAATGCAAAACTTAGAAACTTCTTTAATGCTTTTTTTTGGCTTACGGTTAAAAGACAAAACTGCCATCGTTAATTATTTTCGAATTTATTGTCAAATATTTTTTAAAAAGCCTGCTCCAGTAACTGGCAATCGACCTATAACTTCGTATAGGAAGCCAGTATTTCCGAAATCGACACCTTATATTAAATTCCGCATGTAGTAAATTGAGACTCAGGGTAACTGTAACTCGGTGCAGCTAACCAATGCGAAGGCAGATGTAAAGGCTTGTTTTTCCTTATTAGAAACGTTAATTGCAATGATGAGGGAGCTCTTGACCCCACCAGAACAGAATTACGACTGTCTTTAATGCTTTATGCGATACCTATGACTTTAAACAGTCGTTGACATTAGATCGGTAACATCTCAAAAATATGTTAAAGGAAGCTTTATATATTTTTTAATACATTTCTATGAACACTATTTACTAAAACTATAAGTAATGAAAGTTCGTTAATTTCGAGATAAGGCTAATGATAAAATATTAATTCCATTTTTTTTAATTTAACGTTCGATAAGAAAGAAAAAAAGAAAAGAGAGAAAGATAGAAACTATTAAATTTAAAAAAAAAAATTACCAACTCTTCCATCTCTGCTTCAAACTAATACATTTTCTACTAATGCCCGTTAGCGTATTTCAGCAACCTTGACAGAGTTTCCACGTCTTGATGTTATCACTAGTCCAATATATAAACTACGCCCTCTGGCTTGCGTATTAGTCGAGTGATGTTGGTCGAGAAACAGCATTCTCCATTCATAGTGGATGATTCCATGCACAATGAGGATATGGAGAGTGATATAAGAATATCTATTACTGGGGCTTAGGAGAATCCCAGACCTGGTGCTTAAAGAGGTAAGGGGAGCTTAGAATGTTGTTAGGTGGGGCATAGTGAAATCCTGGATGTCGTACATAAAGGGGTAAAAGAGATACAGATGCCGAAGGAGCATATGCATCAAGTGAAGTTGGTCGAGGAGCAGCGTTGCACGCTCAAAGTGGATAGATACATGCACAATTATGGATTATGGGGGAATCCCTGGTACCTTAAGAGGTTAGGAAGACAAAGATCGTAGTTGGGTGGAACATAGTGAAATTCTGAGGTTAGGGAGGCTCTGATGCCGACGGAGTGTATAATGAAAGTGGTCAAAAGGTTACATCGCAAGCTCATAGCGGATAAATCCATTAACAATATAACCAAAGTAAAAGTTAGCACCTGCCATCGATGAATCATTAGGACGTTCGCGACGAGTTGTTTTTCCCACAACTCTCTTGTATTTAAAAAAAATAAACACACATTGCTTTACTCTGTTCCGTTATATACATATATTATATTTTACATATGTGTTAGTAGTTAATTTGTATGCCTATAACTTGTTAAATTTTAAAATAATGACTTCTGTTACTTCCTAAAGTTTGACTAAACTGAATAAAAAACATACTAAAATAATTTTTCTTGGACTATTTGTGTAGGGTATAAAATAAATATTAAATAAGTAAATGAATTTTATTAAGAAAAATATTTTTTTTATTATTATTAATGTTGTTTTTACTGTTGGCTTTTATTACTGTATTATTTTATGATGTTTTCTCTCCCGTTTGTTTATTTGATTATTGTTTTAAATAAACAAATGTTGTTGTTTTTCTCAAGCACTTGTTTCTTTTCTTTGTTATTTAATTATATTTTGCAAGCTTCAATATTTAATCAAGACATTCCTTAAATATTTCATAATAAAATACTTTAAAAATGGAAAGACACTTGAAATTAAATGAAAGACGTCATACAAGTTGCATTAAAATGTTTTTTAAGTGTTTGAAGGAGTGAAAAATTATTGATAGGTTTTTTCCTAGAACTTTAGAATTTAAAATATGGTTGTCAGGGAAATATTTAAATAAGAATATGAGTAATACAAATTTCCCTTTAAAATAAAGCAAACAAAGCTCTGGTTTTATGTGAAATATTAAATCTTTTGAAAACAAAATGTTGTGGTTGCGCTCTAATTCTGTTTTGATATTAAGACAAATTTGTACGCAAATTAAAAGAAAAAATTCTCACTTTTAACATTTGCTATTTATTATATTTTTTATTGTTAATTATCATATACTATTTAAATACCTGTTAATATTCCATTTGCTTTATGGCTAAATACCAAAAATATGAGTATGCTGCTCCAGAATATGATGTAATCCAAGTTAATTTTATGATTCATATTTAGTGGCTCTGGTTTGTCTGCTATTTGGGTCAATGATTAAAGCAAAAGGTGCTGACGCAGGCTTTTAAATAAATATATACCAGTTATATTTGAATAGATTAAGTAGTTCAAATGTATGCTAAAACTTTGAAAGTTATTCACAAATATTAAATATTTAGCACTTAATAAACACAATGATTAATAATATAAAAGAACTATTTATTATTTGCAGTTTGTAAGGAATTGGATTATTTTTTTCAATTCACACTTTTTTAAAAAATAACTTGAAGGCAAATTTTTTTAATAAATTTTATTTTAATATATTTTATTTTAATATTTGATCTCACTTAAATAAAAAAAAAACACTTTAAAGCACAATAGTTTTTAAATTAAGATTTTAAAATTTCTCTGCAAAATGATGTAGTTGAGCTGCAAATAAAAAAAATAATATTAATTTATTAATGTAAAATATTTATCCCCATATTGAAAAAATGTAAAATGAATTTGAATTGTATTTTCTTAATAATTTTTTCATACCAAATTTTGTTAAAATAAATTTTAAACACATTTTAGTTTTATATGAATATATGCCTTAAAATTTAAAATTATCTATTTGAGTCTATCTTTTGCTACTTTAACAACTGTCATTTATAGTTTGGCATACAACATGATAACAATAAAAATCCTAAACACCATTTATATAATTTATATAATTTTTGAATGGTTTTCTTAAAAATTGGCTTAAGCATTAACATATGCTTTGAGAAAACCTTCGGCAGTACTGCATTTAAACAAATTATTTTAATGCGAGAAATTTAAAAATTAAAGATTTTATTGTCCGCTATTTTTTTGAATTTTTTACTGATATTTAATACCAACATTTGTGCAAATATATCTGATATTTTGACACCTTACACGAGTTAATAGGACTACCAGGAGTTTCGCTAATTTGATTTCCACATACACATAAGAAGTGAGCATTGCTAAATCGACACGAATTTAAATTAATATTGTAGAAATTTCGAACTTCGTTATACCGCTAGTCAATTAATTGCAATTAAAAAGACTATATTGATATAAAATTCAGCATATGGGCATTGTACTCCTGAAAAGTGGAGTAATTTTTACAAAAGTAAGAGCAACTGAAACAAAATTAGATCTTTATGTTCCATTCAAAGGGTACTTTATTTAAAAAAAAATTAGTTATATTAGATTAACTGTTGTCTAAAACATCCAGAAAAATAAGAATATATCGTACGTGACATAAAACAGAAGTGATTTTGAGGTAGGGTTGCCATTTTTATTAAAAAAAAAGAGGACGCCAGCATAAAAACTGTAGGACATTTGCCCAAAAAAAGAGGACAC
This sequence comes from Phyto melanocephala, assembly GCA_941918925.1. Classification (NCBI taxonomy): domain Eukaryota; kingdom Metazoa; phylum Arthropoda; class Insecta; order Diptera; family Rhinophoridae; genus Phyto; species Phyto melanocephala. Next base: position 18,594,316 of record OW799235.1, read on the forward strand.
ATTTAAAATAAAATTAAATTTGATAAAATTTACGACGCCATTTTAAATACAAAAACAAAATTTGTTTTTACGAAAAAACTTTATTTACAAAAAAAACAAACTAAACATTCTAATTTAATGGTTGAAAATAAAAACAAAAAAACAAAAAAAAAAAACAACAAAAATTCATTGCATTCATTATCGAGAATGCACACTTTTATAATTTTTACATATATTTTTCAACACTTCCAATTTGAGCCAATATATTACCATCGCATCTCTTCAAATATTTGTAAAACTCTAGGCAATTCATATCAAAATTATATACCTTTACTATATTTTTTTTCAAGACTTTCTTCTATATCTGGAAAACAAACTTTATAAAAAACACACAGCTGACAAGAGGACCTCTTTGCCGAACTTTTTTAAAATAAAAGATAAGTTAAAATAGGATAAATAGCGACAATTAAGGATAATAAAACTAATTTTGTACAAAGAGAAGTTTTAAAATTCTACTTTTTTAAAACTAATTGTACGAGCACCTAAATTTTTTTTTATACATTTTGTGACCTGTGATTTAAAGTTTAAATGTAAGAAAAAAAACTTCAGAAACGGTGCAAAAAGCCGGACAACCCCGGGCATTTGCTAAAAAAGAAGTAGGACTGCCCCGTATGCCCTAAAAAAGAGGACGGTGTCCGGGGAAAAGAGGACGGATGGCAACCCTATTTTGAGAGAAATATGAAAAATATGGAAATATGAAAAAATCTGCGAATCTTGGGAGGTATTTTTTCTTTTTTTTAATTTTTTTACAATAAACCAAATATTTTTCATTTTCTATACATCACACCTTATTGAGAACAATCTTTAAATGATTTTTTAATATATTAAATTTAATATCGTTCGTGACAGATTTTTCTCTAATAGTATTCTTAGGCAATCAAATATATATTGTGTTAAGAAAAAAAGTTAAATTCTAAATTTGGTGCTCTTGCGACTGTTCAAATACGAATGACGGAGACAAATAATATTTCCGCACTACGTACGTGACATCAAAATAACATCCAAGAGAAATCAAAAAAAAAATACCGCTAATTGGACTCTATATTTTCTTTTTTCTTATAGATCTTGTTAATTGTTGTTGTTACCTTAATTTTAAAGCATAAATATTTACAATTACAATTTATGTTTTCAATTTAGTCGCTAAAAAAATACTTGATTGCAATTCTTTAAAATCGGTCAAAGGGATAATCAGATTAAACTCTTATTATTGCTCTTAGAATAATTAAATAAGCTCTTAATACCTGCGCATAGTAAAATCTGAGTGTTTTTTTTTTATCAATAAACTTATATTGAAAGACTTTCAAGAGTTTTTATTTTTACAGTCGTGGTTGACATATTCATGGAAATGTCCGTATGTGACCTTTTCCAAGAAAAGTGTGTCGAAAAACGGGTTTGGACTTAAGAGTGGATTCTAGTACCTTAAAGGGTGTATAATAAGATGAAATGAGTTAGATTACTGATAAAAATTTATTTACCCCAGAAAAACTTTGTAACGTCGGTCATTGGTTGCGGCTTAAGAATCAATTTAAATTTAAATTTATTACAGCCATTGTCAATAAAACTTATCTTATTCTAGTTTTTTGACAATTTGTAAATAATGTTTTTTTAATATTTTTAAACTTTAAATATAAATATAACCAACCTACTGCCACTAATATTACTATTATTACTCCTGTTTTCTATTGTTGTTGTCTCTTTACACAAATGAAAGTGGCAGTGTTTTGTTTGAAATTTATACTAATTAATTGCTTGTTTTAACAATTATTTAAAATTAACAAAAAAAGTGATAGGCCATAATTAATTTATTATTAATTACAATCATTAATGAAATTTATAATAATTATTTTTTTATTATTTTTTTAATAAGTTTTTTTCTCTTGCTTTACTAACCTGAGTAAACTTTTGTAAACAGTTTTTTTTTACTTTTGTTTTTATTACTGTTTTTTAGAGTTTTTTGTTAACAGCATTACATATACATATTATATTTGTATTTGATATAATATATTGTAATTAATGAATTAAAATTTTTTTCGCCACTTTTATTCTAATATTTGTTTAATTTATTTTACCTCTATTTTCAATTTTTGCTTGTGACACTATTATATTTTTTTTTTTCGTCTATTAAGATTAATGTTAATTACATTTGCAAAATTTTTATTATGAATTCTGGTATATTTTTTTTAAATTTTATTTAGCTAAAGTGTTTGTAATTAATTTAAAATCGTGTTAAACCAATTTATTTTAACCAAAGTATTAATGAGAGACAATTATTTATTTTTATATCATTTATCTTTGCAATTTATTATTTTAGTTTTTTTGTGTTAGGCTGCTTTTAACGTTATAGTAAATTTGCACTTTTTGTTGTAATTTTATTGTAATAAACCAATGAATGAGATCCTGTAAATAGACAATAGATAAAAGAAATCAATTAATAAAATTTTTAAAATAACAAGAATTTCTAACAATTAATGAAGTGCTAAGTTGATTTGTGTTAATAATATTAATAATGCTAAAGCGTTGCTCTGAGAAGGGAATACACACCCTTTTAAAAAAAATTAAATTTTTAAATACATGCAATTATATCTTGTATGATATTGTGTACTAAACTAAAGACTTATGCAAAAACCAACATTTGTAACATTTGCGTTTTGTAAAAAAAATATTTATTTAAATTTTAATTTCTTTGTCTTGATACAACTTTAAATGATTTCCTACTTTATAATCTCCGTTATTAAAAATCGATTATGGAAAAAGTATTGCCTTATTGTTATTTTAATATTCATATTTTTGTGCTGTCAACATAATAAAATTTAAAAACGCGCATATCAATGGAAATGATGTTGACGAAAAGATAAATTAAACATACATACAATATTGTTTATAATTCATAAAAATATTAATATAAAATAGTATATAAATAACAATCGTACACACTCCCACATTAAAAAAACACGAACATAAAAATCAGAAAAAAAAATTTCAAACATTAATTTGTTTAATAGACAACATAAATTATTTAGCAAAAAAATAAACCAGCGAACAATCTTTTTTTTTTAGGCGAATTTCTTTTTTATAAAAACGTTTGATTAATGAATTTTTTTTCCTATAGAAAATTTCTAAAAAAAATTCATACATAAAAATGAATATTATAAATTATTTTATAAATTTTTTTTTATAGAAATTAAAATTTTTTTTTTTTTTTGTTAAAAATTTTTCACAATTTTTTGAAATTTTTTTTTTTTTGTTAAAAATTTTTCACAAATTTCTATTAATAATTTTTTTTTGTATAAGAATATGTTTTGTAGGTAAATATCTTTTAAGAGAAAACTTCATGTTATAAATATTTTATTAAAAAAATTCTTCTTTCTATGGAAATATAATAATTTTTTTGGACAGTTTTGATAAATTTTCATTCTATATAAAAATCTTGATCCTTTAATAAAAATGTTTGATAAGTTTTTTTTAAGGAAATTTTTGTTAATTTTTTAATAGAAAATCTTTAGTAAATTGTTTATAATATTTTGTTATAAATGTTCGTTCTATAGAAAAGATTTATTTATTCTTTTTCCATAAATTTTCTTTTTAAATTTTCTTTGTATGAAAATTTTGTTCAATTTGGTTTCTGTGTGGAAAATCTAAATAATTTTGAAACAAATTTTTACATAAATTTTATTTAGAAAAATTTTCCTATAGAAAATTAGTCTAAAATTATTTTCTTTTTTTGATTATGTAAAAATTCTTGACAATTTTTTTCTAGTAAAAATATCAATATTCCTTTCTAAGAAACATTCGAAGAATTATTTTGCTAAAAGGTATTTGGTAAAATTTCTTCCATAGAAAATTTAGAAAATTTCTTCCTACATAAGATTTTCAACTAATATTCCAGCTATAGAAAATTTCCGGCAAATCTTCTTTCTATAGAAAGTTATTGAGAATTTTTTTTTCTACAGAAAATTTTTAACAAATTTTCTTTCTATTGAAAAATGTTTACAAATTTTCTATAAATAGAAAAACTTTGACAAATTTTGGACAAATGTTTTTTCTACTGAAAACTTTTCACAAATTTTCTTTTTATAGAAACTTTTTTTCAAATTTTTTTTAATAGAAAATCTTTAACAAATTTTCGACAAATGTTTTTTCTATAAAAAATTTTTTTAAAATTTTCTTTCAATAGAAAATTTTTGACAAATTTTTTTCTCTAAAAAGTTGTCGACAAATTTTCATTCTATAAAAAAGTTTTGACAAATTTACTTAAAAAATTTTTTTTTTGGCAATTTCTTTCGATTCTATAGCAAATTTTTGATAATATTTTTTAATGGAAAATGTTTCACAATTTTTTGAAATTTTTTTTTTTGTTAAAAATTTTTCACAAATTTCTATTAATAATTTTTTTTTGTATAAGAATATGTTTTGTAGGTAAATATCTTTTAAGAGAAAATTTAATTTTAAAAATATTTTATTAAAAAAAATTCTTCTTTCTATGGAAATATAATAATTTTTTTGACAGTTTTGATAAATTTTCATTCTATAGACAAATCTTAGTCCTTTAATAAAAATGTTTGATTAGTTTTTTTTAAAGGAAATTTTTGCTAATTTTTTAATAGAAATTTTTGGTTAATTGTTTATAATATTTTGTTATAAATTTTCTTTGTATAGAAAAGATTTATTTATTCTGTTTCCATAAATTTTTTTTTGCAATTTTCTTTTTATGAAAATTTTGTTCAATTTGGTTTCTGTGTGGAAAATCTAAATAATTTCTGAAACAAATTTTTAACATAAATTTTATTTAGAAAAATTTTCCTATAAAAAATTAGTCTAAAATTATTTTCTTTTTTTGATTATGTAAAAATTCTTGAAAATTTTTTGTCTAGTAAAAATATCAATATTCCTTTCTAAGAAACATTTGAAGAATTATTTTGCTAAAAGTATTTGGTAAAATTTTTTCCATAGAAAATTTAGAAAATTTCTTCCTACATAAGATTTTCAACCAATATTCCAGCTATAGAAAATTTTCGGCAAATCTTCTTTCTATAGAAAGTTATTGAGAATTTTTTTTTCTACAGAAAATTTTTAAAAAATTTTCTTTCTATAGAAAAATGTTTACAAATTTTCTATAAATAGAAAATCTTTGACAAATTTTGGACAAATGTTTTTTCTACTGAAAGCTTTTCACAAGTTTTCTTTTTATAGAAACTTTTTTTCAAATTTTTTTTGAATACAAAATCTTTGACAAATTTTCGACAAATGTTTTTTCTATAGAAAATTTTTTTAAAATTTTCTTTCAATAGAAAATTTTTAACAAATTTTTGTCTTTAAAAAGTTGTTGACAAATTTTTTTTCTATAGAAAATTTTTGACAAATTTACTTAAACATTTTTTTGGCAATTTGTTTTTTGAAAAATTTTTTTAATAAAAATTTTTCATAATTTTTTAATAAAAAAAATTGTTTTAAAATTTTGATTCTATAGCAAATTTTTGATAATTTTTTTTTTGGAAAATTTTTGACAAATCTACTTTCTATAAAAAAATTGTGGCAATTTTTTTTTCAATAAATGTTGTGAACATTTTTTAATAAAAATTTATGACAATTATTTTTCAATAGAAAACTTTTGACATAATTTGTTTCCATAGCAAATTTTTGATAAATTTTCTTTCAATAGAAAATTTTTAACAAATTTTTTTTTCTAAAAGGTTGTCGACAATTTTTTTTTCTATAGAAAATTTTTGACAAATTTGCTTAAACATTTTTGTTTGTTTTTTGAAAAAATTTTTAATAAAAATTTTTGATAATTTTTTTAATAAAAATTTTTGATAATTTTTTTAATAAAAATTTTTGATAATTTTTTTAATAAAAAAAATTTTTTAAATATTGATTTTAAAGCAAATTTTTGATAATTTTTTTTTACGGAAAATTTTTGACTACTTTCTATAAAATTTTTTGACAAATCTACTTTCTATAAAATTTTTTGACAAATTTACTTTATAAAAAAAATTTTTGGCATTTTTTTTTTAATAAATGTTTTAGAAATTTTTTTTAATAAAAATTTATGACAATGTTTTTTAATATAAAACTTACGACATATTTTGGTTTCCACAACAAATTTTTGACAAATTTTCTTTCAATGGAAAATTTTTTGACAAATATACTTCTTATAAAAAATTTGTGACAAATTTGTTTTTTATAAAAATTTTTTAAATAAAATGTTTTTGACAATTTTTATTAATATTAATGTTAAGCAAATTTTATTTCTATAGAATTTTTTTAAACTAATTTTCTTTGAATACAAAATTTTTAAGAATTTTTATTCATAATTTTTCTTTCTAAAGAAAATATTTGACATATTTTCGACAAATGTTTTTCCTATAGAAAATTTTTGTTTTTTTCTGAATTTGAAATTTCCATTAACTTCCCTACATTTTACACACAGCAATGCTCTCTTGGTTGCCTTTAAAATCTCTGCGGTGTATCATTTCTACTTCAAAAATCTTTTACAAAACTTTCTTTTCCAAAAAAAAGTGACATGATTATTAATTAAAAAAAATTGTTTTTTTTTTTTATTTTCTACTTCTTTTAATCTAAATAAGGCGTAATTTATAGTGTTAATTTATTAAGCAAATAGAAGGCGGAAAACAAGTCGATTCTGTAAATATTTTTTTATTTAAAAAAAAAAAAAATAAATCATAAAAACAAATTTTAGGTGTTATCAATAAAAAAAATCGAAGGGTAAAGAGAAATCTGAACAGAAAATAAAACGCAATTGATTTTGCTAATTTATAAAAATATAAAAAATCCAGTAAAAGTTTTAAATAATGGATAAAAATATTTTTGCTAATAAAAACCTACAAAGAAAAGGGATTTTAAAATAAACACAAATTTGTTGAGGAGTAAAATTTTTGTTTTTTATTGACTGTGTTTATTAACGGTGTGTTGCCAAATTATAAGAAAGCGTAGAATAAATATTGAATTGAAAGTTCCTTCAACTTGCGTAATTTCAGCGGAATTTATTTATTTTGAAAAGTAAACCAGAGTTAGAGGTGGTAATATAATTCGCACATTAATGCAATTGGTGTTTGTTAAATATATATTTGTTTGACATGTCAGTAATATTTAGCGAAATAAATTCCTCAGTTTAATTCAGACGTGTTAACATGTGTTGTCATAAAAATGTTTAAAAAATATGTTGTTATAACAAACTCTCTCGGAAAATGAGACACATTATAGTTGCAATATATTGAAAAGTGTTTGATAATAATGTGGAGTCTAGTCTAGAGCTCCGAGAAAGGAGAATCGAATAATTGTTTTCTCAAATGTACAAAATTACCACAAACTACCCCGAAAAAAACTAGGTAATAACTTGCTCTTACTGAACTACTATAATTTTCATTTGCACTTACATATCGTCTGCCTTACTAAGAAGTGTCTTAGTAATGAGTTGAGTTATAAGGTGATACATAAGTAATAATTTTTCAGACATTTGTTTAGATACATACAATTTCTTGTTGCGAAACTTGTTATAATCTATTCAAATACATAATTTTTTTATAATTCCCATTTAGTTTAACACGCTTAGAGTATAAGTAAAAATGTTTTTGACAATATCGGCAAGCAGTTCATTACCAAAGTGATGACTTACATTATAACGCGTGATCCATTTTGAGGTTCCCTACTTTTTTAAAGAAAAAAGCACAGAAAATTCAAATTTCATGGGGAATGTTTATTATCATTTGAAGGAAAATTCTTTGGCATTTATTTTTTTAAGATTATGTCTATCAAATATTAGCCGTTGCTACGTCGCAGATGGTCCATCCCTTGAGTCCAATTTTCGATGACTCGTTCGAGCATTTCGACTGGTAACTCGCGAATGACACGCTTGATGTTTCCTCCAAGGCCTGAATCGAAGCGGGTTTGTCTGCATAAGCTTTAGACTCTACATGCCCCACAGGAAAAACTCGAATGGTGTGATATCACATGACCTTGGTGGCTAATCGACCGGTCCAAAACGTGAAGTTATGAGCTCACCGAAGTGTTCTCTCAATAAATCCATTGATTGATGAGATGTGTGGGAAGAGGCGCAGTCTTGCTGAAACCAAATGTCGCCAAGATCACGAGCTTCAATTTCAGGCATCAAATAGTCGGTTATCATAGAATGATAACGGTCGCCATTGACGGTTACGTTCGCATTGGCATTATTTTTAAAGAAATATATAATTTTTAAAGAAATATGGACAGATGATTCCAACGGCATACAGCGTGTTGGACGTGGTATATTCGGTCGGATATTATCCAATAATGAATGCTTAAAATGAGTGATGGTGTTGCGAATATTACGCTCAGTAGGCCGATTCTATTGACCATAAATTGAGCGAAGTGGACGAAACACATTCCTTAGAGAACGTGAATTTTCGTAATAAAGTTGAACGATTTGTAAACGTTGTTCAGGCGTAAGTGTTTCCGTTATAAAATTCCAAACAATACTAAACAAAACTAACATGGCAGCATGACACGACTCACACGTGATCTTTTAAAAAAAGGCTATTAAACAAGTATCTTTAGTTGAGTCGCTCAGTATTATCATTGATTTTTAAGTTTCTAATTAACGTATTAAAGAATAATCTAACCGAATTTTTTCCTTAGAAGAATCGAACGACTTTTGTAAGCCCATATTATTGATAGATTATTTGTTTATTAAAATCAAGTACTTATTTATTGCTATAAAAAAAGTCGCTATTTATAAGCGATCGTAATAAGTACTTTACGAGTCCCTATTTGTAAGCGAGGGTGGTAAGTACGTATTTAAGTCCCTATTTGTACGCGTGCATGGCTAGTACTTGCCTCCAATAATATCGCCGTGTTAATATAATGGGTTCAGATGACAAATTATAAGTAGTGAAGCACTTTCTTTTTACACATTAAACTGGGGTGATGATATGCAAACCCAAAAAACCACTGTATGAATACAGATTGACAAAAAGATAAGATATCTAGAAGTAGTACTAGAGAGAAAAAGTACTATAGAGAAGTAGTATTATAAGTAGTGAAGAACTTTCTTTTTACACATTAAACTGGGGTGATGAGATGCAAACCCAAAAAACCACTGTATGAATACAGATTGACGAAAAGATAAGATATCTAGAAGTAGTACTAGAGAGAAAAAGTACTATAGAGAAGTAGTACTAGAGAAAAGTTGTACTAGAAGCCATTTTGGAAGGACCCATTAAAATTAGAGTAAAAACAGGTTAAAGAATATGAGCCTTTTGTAGAATAGCGGTAGGCTCAAAGTTAAGAATAAGCCGGAAAATGACTATACACGAACTTAACGAATGCCTCTGTTGCATAGTGAAGAAGGTTTAGCCTTTTCATAAAATGCAGTCATGCATTATTGACTACGGTGTAATAAAAAACACAACGAAATGAGAGTAAACTATCAATATCACCGATCGAGACACAGATGTTATGATGAAGCAGTTTTAGCTGCTATTAGATTGATGGCTATGGGCGGAAAAATAGATAGAGAACATGTAAACAGATATAAAATCATATGTGTATAAAACCTTGGGATGGGAAAAATGAAATGTAACAATATTCCAAAAAGATATCGCGACATTACTTGGGGAAAGAAAATAAAGTTATTAGATTAAGGACTACCATGAGTACAGTTGGATAAAAAATTCGTAATTAAACTGAAATCGTCCTCTATAATAAACAGTTCAATTTAAAGGTCCGATGTTGAATGTGAATCACACCTAAACGTCAAGCTTTTTTTAGAATTTACTTGACATTTCTCAATTTCAGACTAACTTAACTTGAACCATAGAAAAAATACAATACAATCGAGCAACGCGTTATTATGAAAATGAGCGTTCAAATCAAAATGAATTTCGTGCACTTTGTGATCCTTTTGGTCAACATAATCGTTTAAATTCATCCACAATCGGGAGAATTTTCAAAAATATTTAAATTTTAGCAAAACAGGTTTGTATGATCTGTGATTGCATTCTTAGTTCGTTGAATGGAAAACATTGCTGTTTTTCGCGATAGTGTGGCAAAAGAGTAATCAACCTCGACTCATCATCGTGCCCAACAATTGAACATCAACATTGCCATTGAAAATTTGGACCATCAGATGGAGGTATGCCGTCGAAGTCGCGGCGGCCATTTGGCCGATATTTTGTTCCATACATAATTGAACCATACCAATATTTTCATAATAAAAAGAAATTACAATAATTTGCTAAATAATTTGTGCTTTATTCAAAATCAACATCTGCCTTTAAAATATAACTATATAAATCGAAACTGAAGAAAATACTTTACCGCTTTCTAGAATACAATACTGTTTTCTAGGCTGCGATCATGGCTATTACGGAAGGCACTAAATTGTTGAAGGAAACTGATAATGAAATACCGAATCGCTCTTTTTAGGACAGCTAAGCAGTTATCAGGACTTTTAAGAACGAATGGGGAGAATTTCGACATATCGTATAATGCCTGAATGAGATAAGCTGGTATGAAAACGGTGCACGTCTAAAGATAATTTGGTTATCATGAAATTATTGACAAATAAATCAAATTATGATTTGTTTTGAACACCACCATTGAAGAAAACGCTAAGTCCTTTAACAGGTTAAAAAATAAACTTTATAAATATAATAAACTTAGGCGATGAAGGAATTTGTCAGGATATGGCAAACTTATGCTTTCTATAAAGTGACGAACGCATTATGGGAACAATCAATTCCTATGCCTTACCGAGGGCATGTTAGCTTGTTTAAGTGTCCACGCCTTGATATTATTGCTAGTCTAGGGTATAGAAGTATGGGAAATCCTGGACCTCTTGTATAAAGAGGTAAGGAAGACTAAGATGCCAATGTAGTGCGTGAGTCGGGTTTAGTGGTCGAGGGGCTATATCTCACATTTATAGGGGAGGGATCCGTGCACAAGAAGGGCATGGATAATGATAAAAGTATCTTTGCTCAGATAGGGGGACTCAGATCGCGGTAGACTAAGGATCAGAGTAAGGCACACATGCTATGGCGGACCTCTTCTTATGAAGATGCTGGCAATTATGAAGAACTGTGCGATTTGGATTGTCGAGAGTCACTAATCCGATGTGTGAAATCGTATTCATGTCTAGAGCAAACGCAGTTTATGACGGTGATCCATGAAATTACTGAGGAGCAAAGCATATAAGAAGGATAATACTTCGAAGATTAATTGTTGAATTAATAGGCCTTACAGAACTGAGAACTCGTTAAGCTTGTTCAGTAGTTTTCGATAGAAGATCAAGCAAAGAGAATCATAACACTATCTGTGGTAGGACAAAATTGATACAAAATCTTTTGCCTCTATACTATGCCGAACTTGGAATACCTTAGGGTTTCGGTTTGGTAATCCCTAAGGGGTTACATGAAGGGAATGGAAAAAATATCTACTATTGTTCGATATAATTAACTGCATATTATGTATGTAATTAAAAGTACCATATGATTTCCCATGCCAATTCATTGAATAAAACAGGGCCAACTTTAAAGACCTGTACTTACAAATATATTAAACAAAATTTTAACGATTTTATATTACAAGGTAACACTTCGTAGGTCTTTTTTTTTAAGATTTACCTTGTCCTTATGAGAAAATTTTCCTTGTTTTTATTAAAGGAACTAAATATTTAAAATGCACTACGCCGTCAAGGATATGTCGTGGGCTCAGTTATCTATTTTTTATATGGTAAATCAGGCTGTTAGTGTGGTTTTGTTTATTTTCCAAAACACTTTAAATAGTAAAAATGTCATGTGGATTAAAATAACAAAAATAACTATTCTTATACATTTGCTTTCTACTACGTGTCATTCCAGTTAAGAAACACTGTTTAAAACATTAAAAAAAATTTCCCCCATCATATTAACTTAAATAAGAATATATTGACTTTTTTTTTAAATAATTTCTAATCAAATCTAAAATAATTTCAATATATGAATTCTCTTTTAATTGAAAACATCAAACAAAGTCTTGTTAATAAAAAATTTCATTAAATACGCCAGCATCATCATTTGAAACGTAGGCATTAATACATATGAGATAATAAATTAATGTCACAATAATTTATTTGGAGCGATTTGTAATACAAACCTTAAAAAGATTTAAATCAAATTACAGCACACCATAAGACTATATATAGATTTAGTAAAAACAAAACACAAAACACGAACAAAAAAATGTTATTAGAGATTTATGAATAGAACATAAATTTAATTTTTAATTTGAAATGTTTTACACGCATGACGTTATCGATTACGTTAAATAGAATCCATAAAGAATTCTACACATTAAACTTTGTTATACATATTTCAGACAATACAACCTTCAATAAATACCTATATATTTTTTTAATTTTACAATAATTTTTTTCCATAATGTTTACAATGTTGGAAGGGAAAATAGTAAAAAAAAAGTTCTAAAAAACAATTAATTGTGTAAAAAAAAATTCATTATTTAAATAAGTAATTAATTTAAACGGTTTTTCTTTTTAGTTTTTTTTTTTATGTGCATATTCATTTGCTAATGAAGCGATAATCGTAAATTCAATAAATTTTATTACAGACATTAAGTCAGAGAGACGGACAATCTTGGTACTGTTGGTACAAATCGCGTGAAGCAGACGAACATGCAAAAACAACATTAAATGTTTGTTTGTAAATTTTAGCACTCAACAGAAACACTCTTCTCTTCTTTATGTGGACGGGAGAGAGGGACAGAAATAGATTTCCAACAAATATATTTTATATTAAATATCTTCAATCGCAAACATAATTAGTAGATATGTGGAAAATTAGCGAAACTAATGAGGTCTGTTAAGTTTGTAATTGAAACAGATTTTAAATTATAAAATTGGGGTATTCACATGCTATGGCTTAATGTGTTGTTGCTTATGTATTGTCATATTGCCCAATTTTTTTTTTTTTTTTTGAAAATTGCATAGTTAGCTTAAATATTTTAAATTAAAGTCGCCAATATATTTATGTCATTATTAAGTTAAAGTAAATTATGACATGACAACTTGAAAACATATTTGGTGAATACCCCAAAGATTCAAGGTAAATAAAAATAAAAAAAAAGGTTTGGATTTAGAACAAGTAGATACTTGTAAGTAAAAATATGTAGGTACTTTTTGGAATTTTTGTATAAATATAAAACTTCACGTGTGCGCATCTCACGTTACAGCCAAACAAGAGCAGCAAGTAAAAATTATCCTGTCCACACAATTTGTATGAAATAAACTAAAATACCTCAGCGGCAACGCTGTGCACTTGAAAAACCTCAACAAGAGCGGCAAGCGTTTTTTGGCTTTCAAAAATTCTCATGTTACCATAATTTCTATGAAACATACCGAAATACCGCGACGGCAATGCTTTGTAATTAGAATATCCAATTTCGACAAGGCGTTAGGTATGGAATTTGGCTGCAATACAACATTTGTTATTCATTTTTACTTAACGTCTAGACGAGCCATCATCACGAGTTCAGACTAGAACAAAACTTCGGCAGAGCAACTGTCAAAAAATTGTTCATGTTCTTTGATATGGAGAAAACGTTGCTATTTGTTGCTTTTTTTATGTGTCGTCTCTTTCTTTCATATTCAAGATGCCTTTTAATATCAGACATCGTTGTTCGAACAAATGTTCTGACAACGCTGTTTGAACAAAAACAAAACATCGACAAGAGCGGTTCACACCAAGCAAATTCATGTGCGCACAAAAAATTGTTTGTTGTTCGAACAAATCGATGGCTGGTGTGGACCGTACATTACTTATGTAATTGTTGAAAAGTAATGCCCCTTTAGCTATTTTTAGGATAATCTAGTGATTTTATTTCTTTGTAGTGAGTTTTTTTTAGAAAACATAAGGGAACATTACTGTTCATTGAACAACTTTGAAGCTCTTGTTTAATTTTATCACCTCATCGTTACCGCTCAGCGGAATATTACACATCACCTGCCCCTCTTGTTAAGGTTTGGTTTGTCTGTTAATTTGATAAGGCGTTAGGTATTGAAGTTGGCTGCAGTACAACAGTCGTTATTCTTGTTGCTTATGTAATTGTTGGAAATTATAAAATTTTAGATATTTTCTGGCTAATATAGCAATTTTATATCTATTTTTTATTTTTATTGTGAGTTTTATTAAACGACATATGTAAATACTGCTTTTCATTGCGCAATATTAACACTCTTGTTTATGTTTGTCACTTTAGCTTTAACGCTTAGCACAATGTTCTTATTATGGTTTGACTGTTAGGTGGGAACGGCAGTACAAGTATGATTTTTTGCTAGCATTTCAACACCCAAAAATAAGTAGACCCACACCCAGCCTAAACTACACCAATTACAGAGTCAAATAAGTTATTTCCGTTCGTTCCATTTGTTTGACGATAACCGTTTTACTCAATGTAAGGGCTTTCGCGTTTAATACATTTAAAACAATTTAGTTCTCAAAACGTTTTGGGCTTAAGAAAGAATTTATTTATTTTGGTTTAATCGTTGCTCAATGATTTAAATTTAAACATTCATAATTTACTTGAATAAATTAAATTTTAACAAGAAAATTTTTGAAGGTATTTGTTTAAAAAAGTACATGACGATCGATCTAAATTGGTCTGCCTACTCTCAATATGATTATATCAAAAATTGAAAAACAAACAAAGTCAGTAACAAATTACTGTTAATGATGCCTTAGAATGATAAATGAGACAACAACAGAATAAAAATTCAAAATATAGAAGTTACTATTTAACAGCTAGAAATAATAAAACAAAAAAAAAAAAAAATTAAATCTACGTCCCTCGGAGGACGTGTAAAAAGGAATATAACAGAAATTTATGCATTTCAAAAACACGCCAGGGTGAAGAATTTCAAAAATATTAAAATCAGATTTAGTGACAAAATGATGTTGTAAGTAAGCTGGCATCTTTGTCAAAAAAAAAAAAAAAAAAAAGGTGGAAATCACAGTCATGGCCAAACAATTTGCCCAAGTTGAAAAAAATCTTGCCAAACTTTAAGTATTTCCTTGAAGAAGTGGGCTACTACTTTTTAAAATTTTTAATTGTAATATCAATCAATATTGAACGTGCTATTGATGACATACGACTTGATTTATGGAAATGGAAAAATGCTTGAAAGTTGGGTTCATCAAATTCGTTCTTGCATTAAAAGTCGTGGAGGCCATTTGAATGACGTTTGATTTAGAAGTTAATTGTATCGATTGTACTTCACATTAAATAAAAAGCTTTTGATTTTCCTTAACAATAAGTGTGTTTTTTTAAATCATATGACTCTTATTGGAAAAACCTTTTATAATGTGTTTTTTATATAAAATTTTGATGCTGCAATCTCATTAAAAACGATATTTTTGCCGAAAATAGACTGATTGAACCAATGTTTTCCATTAATGTTTTATATGTACTTATATATTATTGTGACATTCAACCAACGGGTGAAAAAGTTATCGTATGCCTTTTTTTATATATTAGGTTTTTGGCATATACAGCAGCCGGTAAGAGTTCGAAATTGCTGATTTTCAATACCACAATTTTCTAAAGTACTTATGATCGACTAATACCACACACGCGTCGATGCGATTTGTGGGGGCTGCAAAAAATTGATTTCAACGCTCACTTGGATGGCAAGACGAACATAGCTAAATGGACTAGTAAATGTGAAAAGATTCGGAATTGACATACTTTAAGGGGTCGCAAATTAATACTGAGGAAATTACAATCGGAACGACAAACTAATATATGTATCTACATCGATTGACACTCTCGTGTGAAGGGTATGAAAATAATTAAATCAGCTTTGGTGAAGTTATGTGCCAAAATCTAATTTAGTTATTTGCAAACAAAATGTAAACAACAATCTTGGCCATACGCATTACAACAAAAACAAACTACTAAGTATTGTTCCTATATTAACACAAGCTTGTATTTGTAAACACTAGACAGGCGTGTGCGTGATAGAATATTTATGTATGTTGTAAAGAAAACAAATAAAATGAAAATAAATATAGAACTTTAAAACCACTACGCATATTTCTGTAAGGCTTGGAGAACGATAAGAAAAATCAAGTTTTAAAAAAAATTGTTTTCGAAAGAAAATCCATTTAATTTAGCTGCAGTTAGAGTGGATTTAAGTTGGCAAACTTATTATGCTTTTTTCAAACTAAGATGTTTTAAAAACATTTTTAATAAAATTATAATTTTGTATAAAAAAATTTTGCCCCATACTGATTTTATAAAAAATGTTCAGAAAATGTTTTATAAAAGGAAATAAAAAAATATATTTTTTGCAAGCATTCGTTTAATTCGCAAGGGTGTCCTAAGTGTCTCATGGTCACAAAGTCATAATTTCCTAAAAATTTTAAAATGATTTAAAAGTTTTGTGCTTCTTATAGTAAAATATTTAGGCATTTTTATATATATTTTTTTAATTATGTAAATACAACACTTAAGACATCTTGTGTATTATCCAATTGTGTTTTTCATAGAGTCTGTTAAATTTTTAAATTAAAGAATATGACTTTTTTGCCCGTTTTTGGTTTCAATAGATTCTTTTTTGGTCTATGAATTCCCAAACCTCTTTTTTACATAAAATATTGAATATTTTTACTTTTAAAAAAATATTGGAAAAATTCGTACTAGAGCAAAATACAAGTGTTATATTGTTTAGTTGTTTGAAAAACTTGTCAGTCTACCCTCTTAACTCAGTTTTCTTTTATTATTTCCTAAATTGCTTTACAATTACACTTGATTACAATCGAATTTTGTTGTTGTTTTTTTCTTTGCCTTTTTTACAGACTCATCGTTATAAGTACGATTTCTTTTTATTAAGTATTTGATTTCCTTTGGTGTTTTTTTTTACAAATCATTTTATTACTTTGTATTGAATATAATTTGATTTCTTTACTTCATCGTTTGCTACTTAAATAAAAGCTAATTAATAAACAAGTATGTAAAGAATTTTACGTGATCATGTCTGGCCGTAAGAGACCCTACACTAACTGTCTAACTGGAAGTATGTTGAAAATTAATTTTTATAATAAAACAAAATTTATTTATTACGAACCAGTACCAGTTGAATGTACTAAAAAACAGCTGTTCACTACTTACCATTTGTCATTACGCCAACCCGATTTCTGGTGTTAAAATTCGAATAGAAATCTTTACGCTTAATTTTTCTTCCTTTTCTTCTTTTTCTTCAAAAATAATTTTTTGTGATTTAATTTTAAAGCTTACTTTTTCATGTGACTGTAATTAAAAACTCTCTCAGCCGCATTGCAAATCATTTTTGGGCATTTATGGTTTTGATCAAGGCATATTAATTCATCAGGTAATTGCAGTTCGGAGAGCATTTTTTTGTTTATATTTTTTATATAAGACCTTTGACATTTGAAATAAATGAGAGAGGAGAGAAATTTGTTTTTTATCTATAGACTTTGACAGCTGAAACTTAAAATAAGAGATGAAAAAAATAATCAGGTGACGAATCAAGACTACCTGATGAATATCTTTGGTTTAGATTATAGATATTGGTGAGAATATTTTAAAGTACAGTGCTATGAAAAAGTAAGCTCCCAGATTTTTATCAAATTTTAGTCACTAAAAATTGTTTTGGTTTTTTCAATTGTCAAATAATGCAGTTCACACTGAGTTTGCTATTTTTTTGGTTAAAAGAAAAAATAAGCGTTAAGATTTCCATCAAAAACTAATAAAAATGCAGTAAGCACTGAATTTATTATTTTTTACTTGTTAAAATGGAAAACTTTCAATAAATTTTGCAGTTTTAATTCTGACTTTTTAAAAATAAAATATTTTTCTAATTCCACCATCATTATTTACGCACTGTATTTGAATAAATAAATACCAACATAGCCGCTAAGCATGTGCACTCGTCGGTGTTTCATGGACGACTAAATTAAAGAGCATAAAAATAAAAGAAGTGGGCCCTCTTTTATAGTCCCTCGAGGGGTTACAAACAATTGTTTGATGAAATGGACACCTATGATCTGAACCTATTATTTTAACACGGCGATGTCACTGTAGGCAAGTACTTGCTGCGTATACAAATAGGGACTCGAATTAGTACGTACTCAAATATGTAAGTACTTAACAACCTCGCTTACTAATTACGCTCGCTTAAAAATGGGGGTTTAACTAAGACTTATTTTTATAGCAATAAATAAAGGCTTCATTAGTCTTTACTTTCTGTTGTTTTTGTGGTTACTTCTTCTGTAAAAACGCATCTGCCTTAATTTACAAGATAATCTTACAAAAACAAGCTTATTATATTTTTTGTTTATTTTTCTCGTCAAAGTTCATACATAAAAAAATTGTTGTGGTGCAGATTTTATATATCAGCAAACAGAGTCTCTCTATTGTTAAAATATAGGCACCTAAATATCAACTGTTTCTCGCTCAATGGCCGTCACTTAACGTTGAATTCTATTTTCTACAGGTTCGTCCCCAACGGAACGAAACGAAACAGAAAAACTAGCGACATATACACACTTTCTATTAATAAAAACAAGTCAGCTGATTCGTCACGGAACAGAAAGTAAAGACTAATTCTACCTTAAGTACTTGATTTAAATAACGTAAATAACCCATTAATATTATAAAGTTACAGAAGTCGTTAGGTTCTTTTAAGGACGAAATTATTATGTGATACGTTAATTTGAAATTTAAAAAATTCAATGACAATATATATTTCATCACTTTGGTAATGAACTGCTTTGCCGCTGTTATCAAAAAAATATTGACTTATACTTTAAGCGTGTTAAACTAAATGAGAATTATAAATAGTTATGCATTTGAATAGATTCTAACAAATGTCGCAATAAAAAATTTATTGTGTGTATATCTAAGCAAATGTCTGATACGTAAGTACTTACGTATCACCTTATAAATAAAGTCATTACTAAAGTACTTCTTAGTAAGACAGACGATATGTAATAGTCATTGTAAAGTATGTTACTTAGTAAGAGCAAGTCGTTAGTTTTTGTTGGGAAAGTTTATGTAATTCTTAAATTAAAGTAAAAAGAAAAAAATGAGGGCTGAGTTTCGTTACTAGACAGGCAGCCAAAGAGACGTTTGCAAGAATTCATTACAAATCGTTTGGGAAATTCCTTTTCAACATCACAACCAATAGCACCACCTAAAGTAGTGTAGGTTATGAACAAATCTGTAACATTTACAAATACACAGACACGCACACACAGACGCATATACATATATTTTGTGTTATATTTGATTTCATTACTTAGCACTTTAAGTTGATTTTATGTTTTTTCTTACAACACAGTTCCGCTTAGAATTTTTTTTTATTTTTCTGATTTATTATTTTCGTTTTCCACCCCTAACGGTCCCATGTTTTTTTTCTATTATCTATTGAGTTTATTAGTTATAATTTGTTTACGTAATTTTTATTTGATTTGTTTGTGGCATTTTCAAATTGCTTATTTATTTATATGCTTTAGTTGAGATTTTTCATACAGCCTAGTACAAACTGCCATTTGTAATTTTTAAAGAAATGTAAAATGTTTATGCTTAATGACACCATTAAAGATTTTATAGGTAATTTTAAAATACTTTTCATGTTGTACATATTATTAAACTTGACCCTAATACCTGCATATGTATACACTATTCTATAATTTATGCTAAACTATTATGTTTTCCTATTAAATTTAGTAAAAGTCTGGTAGCATTGAAATTACAATAAAATAGTTCTTTATATTATTAACCTGAAAAATATTTGTTCAAATCCTTTTAATATATGTTCGAGCTATTACCTATAAAAAGCAGTTTTGACCTTGCCCTAGCACACATGGGAGTGTGTGTGCCTTTGTGTGATTTGTTTACAAACTTAAAATTTTTATCTTTTGAACTCTAAATTGCAGGGCGTTTTAAGAGGGATGTCGCTTTGACTGGTTTTTGTTTGTTTATTGATTGGTATTGGGTAAGTTGCCTTGGTATCTATTTCTATTCTACGAAATCATATTTTTTAAATTATAAATTACTCTTCTAGAATTGAATATGCCCTTATTATAAAGGTACTTTTGTTATAACTTTTAATTTAATTGAAAAATTTGTTTGAGCTTTAAGTGTTTAACCACAAGGAGGGTTCTTGGAAATCAATTTATTGGAAAAATAAATGTTTTGGTTTAGTAAAGATTAACTCAGATAATTAAGTAATCATATAAGCGGATATAATCCGTGGAACTAAAATAAATAAAATATCGTTTTTAAATTAAAAGAAAGGATAATTTTTTAAGGCAATATTTTTATTCTAGCGTATTCAAAAAATATTATTTTTTATTGTTTATTGTATCGACTGACTGTTTTAATTTTTTCGTTTGAAAACTTAAATAAACAGAAATATTTTAAAAATGAAAATTAGCCGTAGATAGCCTTTCCGTTAGCTCCAATTTAAACATACATTTTTAGGCATATTGGCCGGTATCTCAACAATGGCAACTCTAGTGTTGACTTTTAGGGCTGAAATTGTAGTTGGCTTGTCCCTGTACACGAGAGGCATTACGCATCTACACAAAAAATAGTCTACTGGGGTCAAATTCTCATGATCTTGGCGGCCAATGGACTACGCAAAAACGTGATATATATTGCTTGCCAAACACGCCACTCAATAGGTTCATGGTATAGCGTGCTGTGTGACACATAGTAAAGTCTTATTGAAGCCACATGCCAAGTCAATTCAGTTCTAAAAAAACGGTAATCAAAGCTCGGTGTCTTTCTGCCTTGACTGTGGTGTTGTAATTTTCATCCTTCTTGATGCGGGAACAAAAAGTAGCGTCGCCGCTAAAAACAACTTTTCGTTAGAACAATGGAACTTCATTCAGCTTTTTAAGGTCTATTCATCAAACTAACGAGGTTGTTCGTTACCTTTCTTCAGTTGCTGCTGAGACTGTATTTTGTATGGTTTCTTATCGAGTTCCTTATGTAATATCTTCCAAGTGGTTGAATAATACAAGCCCAATTATTGAATTGCCATATCGCGATCTTCATTGACACATACGTGTGGTTTGTTTAGCGTTAGCACCAGCTCCAAGTGCAATAATTTGACAATGAAATTAGCTTTAAATTAGGTTTTTTATCCCCAATAGCCGCCTCTTTGATGGAATTGTAGTATTCAATAATGTCACAGGTGGCAATATTACCTTCATTTATCATTGGTAAATGCAAATGCATTTTACTAGAGCTCGGGCTATTCGTCTCTTATTACTTTTTTTAAATAGGCATTTAGTCAGCGATAGTATCGGATGTGCATTCCGCAAGAAGCCGTACAATTTGCCTAGTAACTTCTTCTGTTAGAAGGCAGTAGCATCCCGAGTTTGCAGATCTTTTTTTTACAGAAAAAAAATTCACGTTGAAAACCCAAATGGAAAAAAATTACTATTATGCTTAAAAAATCTTGGGTCCTATAACAAGGACAAAAAAACAGATAATCGAAAACTAATTAAACGGTTCTACTTCATTTACATACTACTTATATATGTACATATATCGAAAAATTCATGTTTCGATATATAAAATTACATGAAAATATTTAAATGAAAAATAAGCAGTATCCTAACGAACAATTCAATTGCTCCTTTTAAGATAATTTTTTTTATCCTGAACATAGCGTCGATATCTATGAAAAAAAATAGATATAACAAATATTGTACAGTTTTGTTTTATATCTCAAACACTCATCATACATTCAAATGTTTGCCCTTTTTCCTTGTAAGTGCTGTTTTTTATTGCGTTGATTTTCAGCTATTGTGAACAAAACGTAAACAAGCGAGTTTGCATAAAAAGAATAAAAAAATGTACATTGAATTGAATGAATCACCCAATATATTTGTGTGTAAGAATTTATATATTTTTTAGAAAGGTTTTTCAAAAAGGAACTTGAATACATCAACATTTCCTTTAAGACGATCGTCCAGTTACGTCAATCATTAAAAGCTTTTTTTAAAAACACCATATACTTTTTTTGTAAAGATATAGAAAGACCTAACAAAAAAAAAAAAAAAAAAATAAGCTGTATAGCATAGACTCAACAGTACGGCAACTGTTAAAAAGGTCAGTTCTTAAAAACTGAAATTTGGTCAAAGCATTAGTTTCTGTTGAATTTTGCGTTCTTCGCAAACTAATAATAAATCTGCCGATTACTTATAACTATTTGCGAGAGAAAAAATAGTTTCTGATTATTTAGACTTTAACTTGAATCTATAATTTATTGCAGGGACCTCTAATAGTGGTATAACAGCACTAGAAATACCTCTATAATTAATAGATAAAAATGTTATTTACAGCAGGGCTCTTATATGATACGTATACACAACATCCCCACTTTGAAAAATGTTACTAATAAAACGTATAAAATATTGGATAAAAGTAAACTTTTTGTAGGGCAGAGGTAGACTTAGATAAAAAAAATTTTTATTGTTAGGACAATCGCCGCTGTAATAACAAGTGTGGTACGATAAATTTTTAAACGTATATTTCTTTAGTCCTAAAAAAAGTGTATCAACGAGATTGTCCTACAGCAATTTTTAGCTTGCCATTAAATTCAATCAATTCTACACATCTGGCAATATTTTATTCTTGAAGTTTTATTATTTATTATGTTGGTTTTGAGGGGTTACACAAAGTCCAGTCATTTAATGTTTAACCAAACAACGTAACAACAACAATAAAATAATTATCAGGTGTCAACAAATTGTCTTAAACAAGCTTGTATTTATGCTTTATTAATATATAGTAGTAAGAGAAAAATGTGCTTAAGAGTACTAAACATTTAAGAGAATATGTAACAGTGTTTGCTATACCTTATGGGACTCAAGGAAACCTAAAAGAAACTCGTAAAATAACAACTAAAAATACAAACTTTGCTAAAACAGTTTCTGAGAAATTAATAAAAACAAATGTGCGACATCTTCTAAATACAATAAAAAATTAAGTTAGAAATGTTTTTTAAATTAAAAAGGAGGTATTTACTAACATGGACTTTATGGAAAATTGGCATATGGTGGGACGTAAAAAAATAATCAGTTAGGCTGGCACCACTACCTGTATAAGTGTACCCTTCTGTACTTCACTTTCTGTTTTAGTTTGCGAAAAATCAGCAGTAGTTACTCATGTGACAATGACACAACAAAGGGAGTAAAGCATGTCAACATCATTGAAGGGTCACCAACTTATGAAAGTTGAAACTTAGCGATGATTTCTGTTATGAGTTCATAACAGCACATAGGAGTGCGATAATGAACAATGATGATATATTCTGCTAGGTTTCATAATTATGCGGATGCCTACGAAACAAAATCATGTTTAGTTTTCTATAAATGTTTGAATTTCAAAATTCATATATGACACCAAAGAAGCGTTTGTCACGACGAATAACGATGACGGTCGCCACCGAGTATTTACTTGTAACTATTAAAACATATTTTGTGCATAACTGCATTCAAATTACTTTAAAGAATAATAATCAAATAATTGCAACATCACAGGAGAAGGAAAGCACGTGATAGAAACTGTATTATAATAAAATTTCTTTTGTTAAATTGCTTGTAAAACTTGTATTCGAGTTTGGGCATTTCTGCTTGTGACCGTCGGTAGGTTTATTGTCAAATTCCCTTAAAAAAATCAGAATATAAACGAGTTCCGAACTAGCTTGTCTTTTTTTGTATGTGAAATTCTACGTTTAAAAATTTAAAAACTTCTAAAATTTTTTAAATAATCAATTTATTTGAAAACTTGCAAAGGTAAGGATAAACCATACACAACATGATAAAATTACTTCAGCAGCCAAATACTCTATTCCGTTGAAAATGATTTACCAAATAAATCCATTTTTAGAAAATACTAGCCAAGCCTGACGTGCGTTGCTACGCCCCTTAATGAATAAAAATGCATTATGAATTTTTATTAAATATCAAGTGCAAGAAGCTTAAAATTTTAACTTTATGGGCATGGCACTGCCTACATTTCTAATCTCGAAACTGTATAGTCATAACAGCTTAATATCTGTGCAAAGTTTCAGAAAAATCGGTGAAGTTCAAGTAGCTGAAAATGATAACTTCTTTTATGGACGTGGCACTGCCTACATTTCTAATCTCGAAACTGTATAGTCATAACAGCTTAATATGTGTGCAAAGTTTCAGAAAAATCAAGTAGCTGAAAATTATAGCTATTTTTTATGGGCGTGGCCCTGCCCACTTTTCCAATCAGGAAATTATAAAGTCATAACAGCTCAATATGTTTGCAAGGTTTCAGAAAAATCGATCTACTGAAAGTAGCTAAAAATTATAACTATTTTTTTGGGCGTGGCACTGCCCACTTTTCTAATCACGAAATTGTATAATCATGAGAGTCCAATTAGTGTGCAAAGTTTCAGAAAAATCAAGTGCAAGTAGCTAAAAATGATAACTTATTTTTTATAGGAGTAGCCCCGTCTACTTTTTACCACCTATAAGCATTCCTTGAAATGTGTAAAACAACTTGCCAAAGTCTGATTCCGATCGGATTTACGGTTTCTGAGTCTGTAGCTAACACACACACAGACATTCGGTTTACTTTTATATACATATGTACATATATAGATGTATAAAAATTTTAAAGAATTTCGGTAGGTCTATATAGCTGTTTGTAGCTTAAATTTACTATTTAAACAATTTATTATTTACATATTTTGCCATTTTATGTTTGCACAAAATAACTGTTAGTTTGCTTAAACTAACTGAAAAAATCTCTGCTATATTTTGTTAAAAAAATAAATATTTAATGAAAAGAAAGACCAAGAAAAAATAACAATTAATTCAATTATCAAAAAAAAAAAAAAAAAGAAAACCAATAATTTCATAACAATACTCTTATTTGGTATGTGTCTATAATTGTTATACCAACACCAGAACACTGCTATAAACAAATTCATTATCACTAGAGAAAAGCAAATAATTGTTGACTGTGTGTAGTACACACATACATTTTTAAATGTTGTTAGCTTTTCTCTTTTCCTTTTCGTTTCTAATTATTTTGGGACAATGCAACAGAAAAAAATTGTACTCAAGATAATTCTCATAAATAGAGTAATTTCTCTGCTGTTCTCGTACAATAATAACAAAAGTAACAATAACAGTTATTTGGAGAATTTATTTTTATTCTTTTGGCGTACACCAACAATAATCATAACCAAAAAAAAAAAAAAAAAAAAAAATAGGGCATTAGAAAAACACGCATAATATACTTAGATTTAACTTGAGTAAATAATAATAAGAATAAAGTAATAACAAAAACAACAATTACGAAACAACACGACATCTGCTAAACAAAAAAATTATTAAAAGAGAGCAAAGGTGAATTCAATTGTACGCTACCGCAGTCTTTTCTGTATAAAGAATTTTGTTTTTAGACAATTTATTTCTTTTTAGTTTCCACTTTTTATGAGAACATATTCTAATTGCGAAAAATGTTCTATGTAAAATACTTAAGGATACCCTTTCCATAGATACACAATTTTTAAAATGTAAAATGAATTCCATAAAAATTTTATGTTCGTGATCATGGACATGACAACAATTTCAATTAAATTGTTGAGGAATAAAAACTTGATCATATAAATTTTCAAGGTTATATTTTAACAAATGCCAGTTTTGGTCCACCCATATTGGATTAAAAAATAGCGTTGAATAGTACGTTGATTCACAAGTACTTTGTAGTTATCGTGCAAAAAATAAATTGAATTAAAATGGGCACACATCAGTACCTGTACCCGAAATTGTTTATACAAAGTATATTAGAAAAAGAAACATATGGACATATCCTTTGCTATATAATACAAGCATATGATATATGATTACAATGATACGAGGTTACGAATTAGATGGATGCAGATATAATTACAGTTAGTTTAATAGAAAAACACAAAATCTACGGCCTTATTTATAACTCGGAGAATTTTATGGATTTCTTGACATAGTATCCCTTTCAGGTTTATATAGGAATAGATTCAATCCTGAATCAGCAAAGAAGTGGTGGATGTGTTCTTAAGCACAATAATTGTTTTTAATGTAACATATCTTTGTTAATAGAGGTCATGACTCTAGAGTGTCCGCGACAAAATTGCAAAGACTTGATCTACTAAGAATTTCTATGTACATATCATAAAATTAGTTGTTTCGGGTTAAGGTTCTTTATTGAGTGAACTCTTTGAACCTCAGAAATTGAAAAGCTCATATGGTACTCAAAGAGTCCCCTACCAGAAGGACGGTTAAAATACTTATATTGAAATCAAGGCATATTTTTTCACCAGTTAGTCTTTATTTGTGAGCTGATTATTTTTTTCTTCACTTATTTTAAATTTCAAATGTCAAAGTCCATAGATAAAAAACTATTTTCTCTCATTTATCAAACTTGATATATAAAAAATATAAACAAAAAAGTTCTCTCTGGACTGCAATTACCTGATAAATAAATATGCCTTGGAATGAAATAAAGTACTCAGAACTGGTTAACTGCGGTGTAGGGACGTTGAGAAATATATGTATAAGTATTTCAAAAATATTTCTACAATGAGTTTAGAGAAGGTTGGTAGGACAGTGCGAGAATATGCTGATCAGACTGGTATCAGACTTAGTACTAAAGGCAGACATACAATTGGGTCACTTAGTCTAACAATAAAAGTCTTCATGATAAAAAGTCTTCGCTAAAAACTAGAACAAACGAATATGAAAGAACAGTAGTAAGTCAAGTAACGAGTCCGGCGGAAATCACTAAGGGAACGAAATTGTGTAAATAAGTTATCCGCCTTAGTATTAATTTGGTTCGTTCTATTTCCCTACATTTAATAAAAGAGAAGTACCTACATCTTGCTTTAGACTAGTTATTGATTATGTTTGTTCGAAAAGCATGTGGTTAATTCTCAAGCAGGAAAATATAGTCGATTGTGATTTAATAACTAATGCTCGTCGTTGCGTGGGACTTTGGCAACCACTCATGTTTCTGGATGTTGTTAAATTCTCAACAGAAATAATAACTGACTGATGCTCGCAGAGGTGACGGTTGTACGGATTTCGGGCAACCATAAAAAACTCCGAGTTATGTTGCCTTTCAATAGAGATATCACAGGGTTGCTTGTTCCACTTTTTTCGCATCGCAAGCCTAATTCTCTTGCTGACTTACAAATTAGTTAACCAATGTATAGGCAAGGTGCCAATGTATAGATTAATGTAGGTAGAATTGCAACCTGTGGTTATAGATTATGCACAATATGACACCAAGGGGCAAGTGACTGATTGTCAGAAAATCAACTCCGTGGTAAAATTAGCATCAGACTACGGCACTCGATATCAGTGCTGACGTAAAACAAACTATATTCTGTTAAAAATATTTGTACTATATAGTCGTGCAAAAAAAAACGCATACTTTCGTTGTTGCATTCCACTTAGTCTAATATTTCTTTAAGAATCAACTAAGCGGGGATCTGAAAGTAAGTGGCAATACACCCTGTTAGTTTAATGGGTTTGGAATGTGTATTATAGGACTGAAATTTCGGCTTCGAAATAATCCTACTAATATAATAAATGTGAATGTTTGGATATCAATCACGCCAAAACAGCTGAACTTTATGAATTTCGGCACATAGATAGATAACAACCTAGATTAACACATAGGCTTTTTTATAGCGATCATAAAGCGAAGTCGTTTTTCAAACTGATCATAACACATTCGAAACGGGTTGTTTGCGTTGTAAATATTTTTTTTTTGTTGTTAATTGTAAGGCTACCTTTTATCCCGATAACTACGCAGACGAAGTCGCGGTCACAAGATAGTATAGTAATAAGCACAACTCGCACATAGGGATATAATAAAGCAACACAATCGGATTAATGATAACTATAATTGCAAAGTTCTTTGCCAATAATTAAACAATATCGATGCCTTATTTCCTCAACCTCGTAACGTAAAAAAAACGGTTTTGACTTTTTCATATCAAACGATTGTTTTATGCTTTAACTAAAAAAGATGAGTATATTTTTACTACTAATATACATAAATACAATCAATTCCTTAATAATTGCATTTAAACTTTTAACCAAACACCGAAGTATAAAAAGATGAACCGTTTTTTTATCTCTCCTGAAAAATTTTATTTTTTAAGATACGAGGTTGAGGAAGTAAGGCATCGATATTGATTTAAACTACTTTTAAGCAACTTTACGGGTCAGCAAACACCACAATGGACATACAGATTATCTTATTTGATGATACGGTTAACTCTTGCGAGGATGACGTGAATTAAGCTACTAAATATAAAATATTAGCTATTTCATTAAAAGATTCGAATAGGAAAAAAAATCATTAATCAAAGACTTTTACTTCTCTATTAATATTAAATCAAAGAGGAGAATTTTTTTGCAAATGTATAGGTTTTGGGGCAAACCTAAGGAAAATTCGCAACATCAAGTTAAGAGACTTTGACATATTAAGAATTAAAATTTAAATAAAGTTGAAATTTACGAAATTAAGTTTTGAGAAAATTTACGTTTAGCCAAATTATTTGGCAAGTACAGTAGCGCCCTTCACACTGTTCGGTGTTGACACATTTGTAGGAAATAACTCTTATCAAAAAACCAATAAATATTATGAAACAAAAAAAAAACAAATGCACTGCGGCGCTGCTTTTAGTTTGGGTACAATTTTAGTTAATCTTTTACTTTTATATTACTATTTAAGAAAACCCTTAAAACGACAGCGAAGAAAAAACTTTTTACCACCAAATTAATGTCACTCACACATAACAGATACATGAAAAAGACTAGCAAAACAAAGAAATAAAAAAATAGGCAAAAAGGACACAAGAAAACTGCAGAAAAATAAACAAACAAAAAAATCGATCTATTGCAAACAATTACAAGTACCAAAAGACAATGAATTGTATGTATGTAACTACCTACACGTACAAAAACACTCTCATTAGGCATATAACAAAAACAAAAGTCACAATTGTGCTTAATTATTGTAAAAGAAAACAGTTGTGGTGCTAGGAAAAAGGATGGGCAATGCTTGAGTTTAATTACTTTGCTCAAAGTATTTAAAATGTCGATAAATATTACGGTAACTTTCAAATTATGTGGGCAGAATAAAATCATTAGTATTGACGGATGCACATACTTGACATTATTTAATGTTAATATGCATTTTTCCATTAAATAAGTGAATTTACATTAACCATAGTTTCCGAGTTCTTATTTTGTTGTGGTAAAAAATTGTGTCCGTACATGACATACCCTTTTAACTTTTTTGTGCCATAGTCTATATTTAGTTATCGAAGTAGAATATAAAACATCGATTATAAGAATTTTCGTAAGTGCGTTTTTTTATTTTGTTTATTTATTTAAAGTTTGGTAACCTAGCGTTTAGGCCATAATTGGTTAAAAACTTCTACAAAAAAAATTTACAATGCTTTTTACTTAAACTATAAATATGTAATGTAATCATTTTAATATAAAAACAAAGGAATTTAAAATATGTATAATAAATAAATGACAAGACAATTGCACAGAAAATATAAACCAAACTAACCATACTTAAGATCAATATTGAAATATGTATGTACATGGATAAAAAATGGTTATTCAATATAAAGCAAGTCAAATCAATCCAAAAAGAATAATTTATTTAAACCAAAAAAATTAAATAAGTTAATTAAGATTTAGAAATAAGTTCTATTTTCAAACAACTCGCGAAAAAGTTTTTTCCTTAAGGAATCAATATTAACATCGAACGTCCTTAAAGTGTCCGATAACCTGTTATAAGTTCGTGTTACTCTCACACAAAAAGATCGTTCCAAAATTGAGGTCAATCTTAGTATGATCAACTGTCTTTTTCAATTAGATCTACAAAACCTAAAAAACTTAACTAAATAATCCGCAACTTATATAACTTATAAAAGTGTAAATTATTTTTGTCTGCTTTCTTAAACTCAAAAACTACAGAATGGATTTTAATACAATTTTAGGTGGAGATATATTAGTATCATTTTCAATATATTGGATACTCCTTAAGGCGAGATAATTTCCAAGAAAAAATAGGTAACGGAAACGTTTCAAATAAAATAAAATCTTTCAATGGAAACGGTAGGGCCAGCAACTAGTGTATATTGTATTTGAATAAGGTGCCATACATATCATTTTATGATCCAAAGGCAAACCCTGTTTCATTTAGTTGTAGATGCCCCGCAATTAACTTAAAGCCTTTGAGTAAAAAATTAATTAAAAGTCGCCGAAAGTTTTCGTGGTAAGTATTAAAAAAATATTAGATACTAGTGTGTGCCCATGACTTTGTTTGCAGAGTTATCGGAATAAAAAGTAGCTTATGTGTTAACTTATGTTGATAAATACCTGTGTGACAAAGTTAAATTCCGTTCAGTGGTTTTTACATAATTGAGCAACAAAGATACAATTATTCACACTAATTATATTAATAGGAGGCTATACTATAAACATACAAATGCATGTATGTATGTAGTTGCAATTCAATTATATATATGTATATTTAAGAATACGTTTGTACACATAGTCGTTGTATTTGTAATACTTTCTATGTAGTTTCAATTTACTCAACTTATCTTGTGAAGGTTCAAAAGAAGTACAACATGTTTTTTTTTACATTCATACAATTTATAACTCATAACAACGCGCCAAAAAGTTCGCATTGCATTCTGTTTCGAATGTGAGTTTTAGTAGAGTTACATATACATATAATACATGTACAGTTACATGTACATACATTTATGTATGCGCATTCACCTTAATGTGATAACAAATAAGATAATAAAGGTGAAAGAATGCCAAATTATAATACTTACATACATACGAAAAGACAATAAATGAAAATCTTTTTAACAATTCTTAATCTGCACGAGTTATCTATTTGTTCGCATACAAATGAATGTTTCAAATTTCATGTATAAAAATACTATAAAAAAATTATTATTTTTCCGTATTGAATTTAACGATTCTTAAAACAAATTCTTTATTTTCTAAATCGCCATGTCGCCAATTCGAACATTGGAACGCCAAACAAATTTTTAAATCGACAGGTTTGTCGAAAAATCGGCAGTTCTGACTATGTTGGTTGCTAAGATGTAGTAGAAATGAAACAAATTCTTATAATACAAACTAGAATCGTAAAACTGGTTCAAATGAAATGATTAATTAGAAAGTTTATATAATAAGTGTTCATTGACATTTATCATGATTCTGATTTTATTACCACGTTTTTAGCGTTTCAGGTGACTTGCCGACATGGGAATTATATGACATCAATTATTAAATGTTGTGGCAATTTCAATGTTTTTAAAATACCTTGTGAACATTTAGATGATGCCCAGCAGTTGGCATGGATAACTAGATAATTACAATTATACTTGCACCTTCTCAAAATTTTTATAAGGAGAATTTTATGACTAAAAAAAAAGACATACAAAAGAAATAGTGAATGCATGAGTTTAACCCATGATGAATTGGATCAATTAAGGTGAAACATGTATGATTTCAACATAAACGTGTCACTGCAGAACATGTGTTTATATTAATAAAATTCACTTCATTCTAATAAGTGCCTAGAATGCATGTATAGTAGATAAAAGAGAAATCCATGATTTTTGAGTTAAGCTGGAATTACATACCATGCGTTCTATTCGTTGTTCCGTTTTATACATCTGTCAAACAGTAGAATCAATGTAATTGTATGTGACAAATTACACGACAAAATACAAAGAATGCATATACATACGTATCAACGCAGCAAAGTCGGTTTACTTTCTACTTTTGTATCCGTCGCAGAAAAGGTGAAAAAATTTCAGCTGTTGTTAATAGCCATGGATGAGAAATAATATTTTTGGGTCGATGTTATCGATAAATATGATTGTGTGGTGAAATTTCTTCTTCTATTTTTTTTTCTGTTAAAAAATGTATTTAATAAAAGAAAAAGCATTCGAAATAAAGTTTATAATTTCTTTTAAGAAAAAAATACATAAAAACTTATTTTAAACGCAATTTCTTCATTACAAAAATTGTTATTCTATTTATCGATAACTGTTATGTGCTGAGTGTCATCTTTGTTTGTTTATTATTAAAAGAAAACAAGTGCCATGGAGGAGAAGCTTATTGATGTTCGTGTTATTTTCGAGCTTTTTGTAGGCCCTTGTAGCACAAAATATCAGGTACACAAACTCAATAAATTCCCTTAAAATGTCAATTTCACTTTTCATTTTGGCGAAATTGTTTTTAGTTGATAAAAATATAAATACAACAGCTGATCAAAACAAAAAAGTTGATGCATAAAACGCATTGTGTGTAACTTGAATTTAGAAAAGTATAAGAGTGAAAAAGTATTAATTGCAACAACGTATGAACGGATGGTATGTAACTCCAGCTTTTATATTGTTTGTTTACATGAATTGTGTAAGATATTTTGCATGCATTTGCATGTATTTTGAAGAGCACATTATTAATCGCTAACTTTTTTGAATTTTGGAGAAAGCACCTTTATGCCTTCTCTTGCACTTTTGAATTAGAAGTCATAAAAAATTTTATTCACATTGAACTGGTGCAAACTTTTTTTGCTGCGAAATAAAAATTTGTTTGATAAGAATTTATCTATGGTAAAATTTCTAAAAACTCTTTAGCAATTAATTAATTTTAAAAGGAAGGTATATTAATTCCGTAGATTCTTAACTAATAGTTGAGCATTCATACGAAAATAGGGTAAGAAAACTTCTTATATGCCATTTTTGTTAATTTTTTTTACAGAAAATGTATATAATATTAGCCGATTAGAAGCGAAATCATTATAGTTTAAATTTGTGCTATAACTTTCATCAAAATGTATTTAAAATTGTGACCTGGACTTTGAATGTAAGGTGAGACAGATGTGCGGACACCTACATATAATATATTAAAAAAAGAAAGATATTACAGCTTACGGTACATCTTGAAGTGCAATTTACAATTTTCTTCCTAAGGTGGGGTAGAGTTTAATCATGTTTTTCTTTATGTGCAATTAAAAGAAATACAAAAAATTTTGGAATAAAATTATAATAAAATATTTTTTTTATTTTCATTAAACTTTCTAAAAAAAAACACCCATGACAAGATAAGTTTAACTGATTGGTTTTATATATCCGTATCTAAATACTTAATAACTGAAAATTGATTTCTTTTTAGTGGTTTAAGATTGAATACGTTAAATCTTTTATAAACTAAACTAAAATTTTTTTTTGCAATGCAGCTCAATCCATAAACTATACTTTTTAACTTAGTTCAGCACCTTTCAAACATATAAAGAGAAATACACAAACCATACCAATTTGAATTAATTTAACAGACAAAATTATTGATTATTCGCCTTTGGCTTAGACATAAATTTTAACACTATAATTTTATATTTTTTTCTGTTTGTTAAATTTTATTTGAATTTTATATATTTTTTATAACTAAATAGGTATACACTAACTAATTTATTTGTTATGCTTTCATATTTTATACACATTTTTCTTACGTACATTTTAATTTGAACACATTTGCCGGCAATTACTTTGAATTTGGATTTTTTTTATTGAATAATTTTAAATTTATTTTAAAACTTAAAAATTTTTTGTTTTTTAAACAACACAAAAATCACTTTCTATTTTTCACAATTTTATTTCTGTTTAAATATTTACGTTCTAGTTTAATTTTTTTACGTAAATTTTAAGTTTGTTTTTATTATAATTTTCACAATTTCTTTTCAAATTTCGAAAATAAAAATTTATACCGTCTTCCTTAGTTCGCTTTTAAATGAATACTGATGTGTACAAGACACAGCGATATTCTTAAAAATCAACATTTTTTTATTTGCTTTATTATTGCTTTGTTTTGTTGTTTATTTTTTAATTTATATGGTTGTTGGTTTTTTGTTTGGAAATGAGAAAAAATATTGGGGGACAACAAAAAACAGTGAAAGACCGCTATACTATTTACCTTACGCCAAATTGGTGTGAGAGCATGCAAGACATTGTAAGAGAACAGTCATATTGTTCGTTTAGTTTTTTAATATTAAGAAACTAACAAAAAGCTTAATTAAAGAGCACATAAATATCACTCATGATTTTGGGGAGACATTTACATATGTTCACCCAGAAGAGTTAAAACAGTTGGAGCCCAAACCAAGGGGGAAAAGTTGATGTGTATGTGTGTTGTTGATGTGGTATGAGTTGGCAGTGAAACATTTGTTTTGGTGCTGTAAGGAATGAGTGTGGCCAGACAAAGAGGTTTGTTAGTTAAAAAAATGGGAATAAGATGAGACATTTAAAAAAACGAAAAAAAATATATTTTAATTAATATAAATTGAAAATATTTTATGGATGTCGTGACAGACAATTTTTTTAATGGATAAACAAAATTAAAAAAAAATACATATGCATGTTCATAAAGAGTTTTTGAAGGTGTGCGATTTTTAATTAGAAGAAAGTAAAGTTAAATCGTAAAGTGACATAAGTTGAATCGAAAATTAGACTTATAAAAGAGTAATTTTTTACCATTATGGGTTGAATATGAATATTGTTTGTGACAGCTTCGAGTATAACGGAATTTGGTCCAATTTTGACAACTTCATGTATTTGGTGCAATATTTGGGCAACGGTATTTTGGAGCCTGCTGCAGCTTAATTTGCATAAACCAATGTTTTTACATAAACTTATAGTATATATTTTAATTTCACGATCTGCGTAGCCAATTGATTGCTCTCTTTGATGAAATAATGCGTACGCAATAATTTTCCGGTGTACAAAAATATTTCTTTAAAAATATTTGCAGCAAATTTTAGTTATATTTTACCTTAAACGCAGGAACATGCTTGTAGTAGATTGACAGCTAAACGCACGATACTGCAAGATACGGAATTCATTTTAAAGGCAATTTTTTAAAGAATTGTAGTAAAATGAACTCACTTTTTATGAACCGGCAACTGATAAATATTGTCAAAATAAATTTACATTAAGCACTCTTTAACAAGTTATCGATCATGTACCGAGACTTAACCAAATAATTTTTGAGGCGAGTATAAAACTTAACTTTTTGACAATAAAATAAATTGCGCTACATATTTATCGTTAAAAAGTTTACGAGATAGCAAAACTTAAAACTTTCTTACGTACTTTGTTTTAAGAGCTGCGACTTTTACTAAAATAACACAACTAATTGTACAACTGTTGTAAAGAATTCCTATTTTTATGCATCTGGCAACGTTCCAGTTTTCAACGTTTTTCTAATTTGTTTGTTTTGAGGGGTTAAAAAGAATCTATTCATAATGTTTGATCTAGGGCTGCCAAGTCCTCTTTTTACAATAAATAAACAATAAAACTTTTCATGAAACGAAAAACATTAAATTGTTGCTTAAATAATTATGTTTTGTAGTGAGTATCAATTTTTAATGAAAAAGTTCCAGACACTAAAATAAGAACTTAAAATAATAACAACAATTTTATGAACAAATATTTAAATAAGTTAAATTTTGAATATGTGTAAATTTTAACCTTAATTTATTTCATATATGAAAAAGAACTAAATAAAGGGTCTGCTAAATAACTTTCTTTTTTGAAAATGCTTTAAAAAGTGTAGCTTAGGCTGTGTGGCACGTGCGCCGTCCGTTGAAACCAAATGTTTCCAATATCCTCCTCTTAAATTTTTGTGAACAAAAATTGGTTCAATATGGCCCGATAACGATCGCCATTGACTACGTCCACTCCTTGCTCATTTTCGAAGAAAAATGGCCCAATTATGACTCTGGACCAAAATCCGCACCAAAGAGTGACTCTTTTTGGGTGTATCGGCTTTTCAATTTATGTGTGCGGGTTTTCTGTGCCCCAAATGCGACAATTTTGCTTGTTTACATACCCGCCAGGATCAAAATGGGCTTCATCTGAAAAGATGATTTTTTTTGGCAAAATCGGCTAAAGTCGCAATATTTCTCAGCGTTGTTCAAGCGTATACACAATCATATGCGTTCAGCGGAAGGATAAAACTAATTATCTGTCTAAACAGACATGAGCTTAGTGTTACCATTCACGAAATAAGCACTAGTTGAAAAAAAACGTTAGATGGGGGACCCTTTTTATTATTTTGGTATTAAATTCTTTTATAATTTCAATTGTAGGCTCAAATAAGTGACAGGAATTATATACATAAGTGTATGTTTTCAGTTAAAGTTTCTAATTCTTATCTAACTCTAATTCTAATTTCTATTAAGAATACCTACTGTATATATTTTGTTCCCAAGAAAGTTGAAAAAATCCCCTAATTTGGGGACGAATCACCAATACTAACAGCCCCGGTTTGACCAAACAAACTAAGAAATACTAACAATCAGGTGTTAAAAAAGCACTTAAAAATTTTTAAGAGAAAGATAATACTAAAAATTAAGAGAACTAATGTTAGGTGGTCAACTAGTTCTTATATTTGTATACAAATGGAACAAAGGAAATATGAAACGGAAAAAAAAATATTTTTAAATACTTTAAAAAGTAACTGCACAAATCATTAATTACTAAACGTTTAAACCAAAGTTTTTTTTTTGTTTAAGGTTTGGGTATATGTTTTGAAATATAGTTTCATAAAGAAATTTAATTTTTATAATGAAAGAATAACCTAACCGTTACCACTGTTTGTTCAAGATTAAAATTTCTTTATTACAAAAAAAAATTGATGTTTTTTGATAACTTAAAAAGCTTTTTACGAATTAACAGATTGCTTTTTCTTTGATCCTAGGCATCATTTCAATTTCATCATGTGAAAAAAAATTCTGTTATCTTTAATAAGTGTTACCATTTCTAATAAATAAATTTTTTTTGTTTTAATCCAAAATAAATACCTGAAGTTTTGTTATAAAGACTTAGAAAAAGTAAATAAAAGCTTATTATTTAAGAGATAAAAACACTTTTCGGACTAATAGTTTTTAAGAGTATTTTGATATGATGAAATTAAAAAATTACTAAGAGACGCTATAATATATTTAAAAATTAATTTAATAAAAATCTATTTAAAATCAAAAGCGCTTTAAAATATAAAAAAACTGAATAAATTTTCTTTCTATATATCAGTGTAGATATCCATATTTTTTTATAACTATTTAAAAATTGTTTACCAATTCGGAATTTAAAAAAAAATCCGATACTTTTTTTTAATTTTATGTTACTTGTTGTACATAGACAATTTTTTTCAAACGTTTCTAGAAACTTTTTAATTAATTATTTTCATTTAATTTCATATATTTCGACTCCTGTGCGCAAAATTATCGTATGTTACAAAAAAAAAACAAAATTTTACAGGAGAGCGTTTTTATTACTTTTAAATATATAAAAACGTATTAAACACTTCAACATACGATAAAATGTACACAATGTTATCTCCATAACTAAAACAGTTATCGCTATAATATGTTATCAGCTGATGGATTAATGGATGTAGAACCACTTTGCGATTTTCAAAAAAACGTAACCTACGATATTTTCGCTCACAGGGGTCAATTTAATTTTTGATAAATTCTTAATTTCAATAAATCATTAATTCGTGCTTTGTCGCTATTAGCTCCAAAAGCGATCTATACAGATCAAATTGAAGATTATAGAATTAAATTTTTTTTACAATAACAAGTACAATATGTAAGTGTAGGTCAATCTTACGAAAGCATATGAAAAACGCTGACAAATAGAAATTAAATAAGTTAGAGTATGTCTATTTAAGGTCGAGTTGAAAAAACAACAACAACAAAAAAACACAAAAATCCAACCTTGACATACTTTTTTCAGTATTTCATCAGGTATCTGACCAGTAACAGCTGTAATGTTGTCTTTCAGGGCTGGAATTGTGGCTGGCTTTTTTCTCTATAAAGGCCATGACTGACTATCCTACAAAGTCGTGCGATTATGTCAAATAAAAATCTGATAGTTTTCTGTCCTACATGAAAAAATCGCAACAAAATGTGTTATTGGATGCCACACTGTCATACTTGCTTAGAAAAAGCAACTCTGATCGCACAGACTCTATTATTTTATGAAAATTTTCAAAAGATTATCAAATCGGACACACATGTCAAAAAATCTGTCACACATGTGCACTTTGTGTCCACACTATCACACTTTCTGAACACACGTACAATTTTTGACATATCGAACGACTAAATCTGATAGTCAGTCATGGCCTTAAGACAGAATACACGTATAACAAAAAATGGCGTAGTGAGGTTAAATCTCATGATCTTGGCTACCAGTAAACTGCTCAAAATGTCAGTTTACTTACTCAACAAACCTGTCTCTCAATAGGTTTTGGTATTGCGTGCCATGTGACATATGGCACCATCTCGTTGAAACTACATCTTCACTAAGTCAAATTCCTCCATTAATTTATACTTGTTCAGTGGAACGATTACGACTACCATGAAATGGACGTGATAAACGAAATACATTTCTTACACAGCACTAATTTTGATAATAAGATTTAATGCTTTGCATTCGTTGTTCTTTTGTGGGTCTGTTTATGGTGGAATGACAAATCTTACCAAACATTTTTCGCATTGCCATTTGTCACGATTTTTTTGTCACTATGAAAAAATATTTAACATATTAAAAGAATTATCCTTTGTTTTATTAAAATGTTATTCGTCCTAGAGTATTTAGTTTTTATAAAAAATGTTAAATAGACAAGAAATCTAAAATGTAATTTATCGATATCATGACATAATATAAAAAGGGTTACATTAAATGACCACATTTCTTCAATTTTATTTACTTTTTATTATATTTTTAAGACCTTATGGATTTTTAACATGAAAAGTGTGTATAAAAAATATATTTTTTTTATTGGAAATCTACAGGCTACTACTACGGAGAGAATAGAATATGAAAACTTGTAAAGGTATTTAAAAAAAAAAATAACAAGCATATAGATTAATAAACAATACAGGGTGGAGCAAAATACAACTACAAGTTTTAAGTTTTTGTAAATATAAAAATAAATACCTTTTTTTTTATTTATTCATTATTTAATTAATAAGACTTCGCGAACAAGGTGGTATAGAAAAATAAAAATTTGTTTTTATTTTTTTTGGTGATTTATTTTTAATTGTCCAAGTCTCTACAGCTGCTAATTGTGAGCTTTAGATATATTTTAAATCAGTTGTATGAATTAACAAGCCTAGAACCGTTTAAAACTGTCTAAACCCTATGGCTCTTTTGCTTTATTGGCTTTTAGTTTGTATTTCTGTCAATTAACGAAATTAAATTCACACTAAAAGGGCTAAAGATGGGGAAATTTTACAGAGAAAACTGTTAAGGGGAAACAGCTCAAAGTGGTTGTTTATTACAGAGAAAAAAAAAAACTTTTTAAAGGAAAGCTTTGTTGCGATTAAAAGAGTAAATAATAAATACTATCAGATCTTTGAAAAGAGTCACACTTACAAAGCTTTTAAAAGCTTATAAATATCTTAAAATTAAGTGTTACCATAATAGGAACTTAATTTAATACAGAAAAAAATGAATAAATTATGTCAGCATAAACTTACCTTTCAGAATTTTTTTTTGCCACAATTATATCAAAAAAATAATATAAAGTATAAAACATAAAATAAATAATATTAATAATAATCAAAAATAAAAAAAACGTCAGAATAAATTAAATAAATATTTTTTTTAAGAAAAATTTTCAATATTTTTGTAACTTTCAACAAAGTTTAGTTAAATTTTTAGCAAAATATTGATCGCAAATGCTTTAGATTTCTCTCGGGTTTTATAATAAATAAAAAACAAAATAATACAAATAGTAATTTTACCCTTTTTAATATTTTAGTGAAAATATATTGAGTTCAAAACCTTTCCTCTTTAACCCATTAAAGACAGCTCATAGACCGCTCGTACGATTTCGACAAAACTTTCAGAATTTTACCTGGAAGTCCATAGAAGTTGCTTGGCGTAAAAAAACAATTTTACCTTATCCCATTCCTGAGAAAGGACATGGGTATTTAAATACCCAACCGTCTTTAACGATATAATTTTTTAAATATTTTTGAACAATTTTGGTTTTTTTTAGTATAAATAAAAAGCTATTTAATTATTTACAAAATTTTCAAATTTTTTACCACTTAAAGTTCCGGTACAACCCACTGTGTCATTTAAAATGTGAACAGGTGAACAGGTTAAGTCAAGTGAATTTTTTTACAATAAAACAAGTGCATAAAAACATAAATTTATACGAAAAAAAAAATTATAAATAATCGATATAAAAATAAATCGTCATCAGAAAATCCGTACTACTGCCGAATTGCAAGAAATGCTCGATAGATGGTCCGATGGGAAAAAATATTTTGAAAGAGAATCAGATACAACTGATGTTGTAATATAACCATCCGATGACGTCGATGAAATAAGTGGTACGGAGGAGTTGGATGATAATTTTTTACTAGCCATTAAATTATTAACACGCTTGTCGGGTGATTAATTTTTCGTCTTGGGAACTGTTCATGAAAATCGGACTAATCATGCTCCACTGATGGACGTAAAGATAATGCGTAAACAGCCCTGTTGAACTTCAGACTTTTGTTTAGATGTGAAGAATTCTATAATTGCTGTACTTTGGAACAATAATTCGGTATGCTGTTATTCACCGAAATATTTTACATAATTTGCTTTTGCTATTATTTTTTAGGTCGTAACATTATTATCGAATTAATTAAGACATACACTAATGATTCGCGCAAGGCGATATGATTGAAAACAATGAAAAGGCAATTGAAAACCCCTCTTTAGTCAACCAATATAATAAATACATGGGAGGTGTGGACCTTTTCGATAACGCCATAAACAATTATCGCATTTGAGTTTGGGGCAAAACGTGGTATTGACCACTAGTTACCAACGCTATCGATGCGGCTATGGTAAATGCATGGAAACTGCATTGGCTTTGTCTTAAATATGAAAAAAACCCCAATTGGAAGTATGCGAGAGGATAATTATGAAGTTTAAACGGAAAAATGCCGGTAAGATTATGATTTCCGGAGCACAAATGGAAGTTAGATATAATCACGTCGATCATTTAATAGGAAAACGGATGTTTTAAGTGCCAGGCGAATTTGCACCCAGCACCATGCTTCCTGGATTACCATAGAAGTGTTACACCAGATAAATCTAAAATTGCAGTCTAAGTAACCTCTAATTTTTTTAAATAAAATTAAAATATATGAATTTGCCTCCTATTTACGCTAAAAAGAATTATTCCAATATAAAGAAAATAGTTCATTTTAGAACTCATTATGGACGGTTGGTTATTTAAATACCCATTTTTACTTTTTAGCGCGTAACTGCCAAGAGTGTTGACAAATCGCTTTTATTTTTTTCACATTACAACATTGCAAACAAAATAATGCAATTTTTCCAATTCTCAACTGAAGGTAAAAACTCAATAATTTTTTTTAAATCTTTCCCACATTAATCAGTCTCTAGTATTAAATAAAAAAGCAAATTGCAGTCATTATCTCTTAACAGACCAACGCAGGTATTTTTTTACTACTTTAACTTTTTTGGGTATTTAAATACCCAGTCGACTTAAATGAGTTAATAGCAACAAAAACATTTTTTCTGTTATATTTTTAATTTGTAGCCTTTGTTTTATTGAATTTTGTATCTCTTTTTTACTTTTGTTTAGTTTTTTTATAACTTAATCTTATACAATACATTTTCATTTATATAATTATTAACTTAATTTTAATTATATATTCCTTGTTTAACATTTATAAGTAAATATTTATATTTATATTCTTGTTTAATATTTACTTAAACTTTATTATAATGTCTATTTACATACATAAAATAAATAGTTTGTATCAACAATTGAAGATTTTT
Organism: Phyto melanocephala; assembly: GCA_941918925.1. Classification (NCBI taxonomy): domain Eukaryota; kingdom Metazoa; phylum Arthropoda; class Insecta; order Diptera; family Rhinophoridae; genus Phyto; species Phyto melanocephala. The sequence continues at coordinate 18,636,344 of OW799235.1, forward strand.
TTTATATATTTTATATAAGAAATTTTTATAAATAGTTATTTGTTTATTATAAAAGAGCGCTAATATATAATTAATATAGACAAATATATATGTATATAAATTTTGTGTTATTTTTGTCTTTTTATAAAAGAAAAAATTATTGTTGTCTTCTTAGGGTTAAATAAAAGCTAATGAAGAGTTACGGTAGAACATTTCAAATATATAGTATTTTTGAAATAAAATTATTTCAAAGATTTAAGCTTAAACTTCTCAAATAAATTATATGTTTAAAATCAAATTATTTCACTCATACTTTTTATACTTTTCTTTGCAATTTCTATTTTTAGCAACGAAGTTCTTTTATTGTTGGCATCGCTTCTATTTCAAATGTTGTTTCAAATGACTTGGCATCACTAATTATGTTTGACAAAATATAAAGCTTACTACCCGGTGAGTGAAAATTTAGTACTTTAACACTTTTATTGCAGTATTTTAATTTGCGAAATACTGTACTACCCGCCTGGCATAAAATACAGTTTTCTTATCTACAAAAATACGGTTTTTACTTTCTACTCCATATAGAATAGTGTAGTATTTATGTATATTAAAACTGATTTTTTTATAGAGAAAGCAAGAATTGTATATATATATTATAACTTTCAGCTTAGTAGTGCGAACTATAATGTCATTCAATAAGAAGTTTCTTATTAAGATATTTATGGCTTCGTTTAAGCAATTTCCATAGTAAAATCAAAGATTAACTCGAATTAGTTAGAAAGTTGTTTGTATTCATTAAAAGTTGCAATGTCACGGCAGTTCAGTGAATATGGGCCTTTTTTAAGTTTCGCGTTCCCTTTTTCTTAAATCGAAAATGGCAACTCTAGCTTAATCACTTTTTAAACAATCAAAGAAAATAATTTAACTCATAGTATCGAAGTATTGAAGAAAAAATTAATGAATATGACAATTTTTTCTATACAATTGGGGGATTCACAGTAGTGTCATAAAATCATATGTCCTATAATAATAGCATGAAAAATTAAGACTAATGTAAACAACCCCTCATAATTAAGTGTGCTATTTTGAATTCAAATCAGCTGATGTAAAACAATTGTAAAAATAAATATTTTCTTCGATAATGCCAAAAACAAATGAAACAAGTAAGAGCGCTATATTCGGCCATGCCGAATCTTATATACCCTTCACAACGTGTAGTTATGCAATAACAGTAGTTTGTATCACCATTCACTCATATGAAATACGTACATACATATAAAAAACATGCATATATAAAAACATCCCATTGTACAATTATAAATTTACGTATGTATGTTAAAAAAAAAAAAATAAATAAAAAAAAAATTAAAAAAAAATTTAAAAAAAAATTTAAAAAAAAAATTTAAAAAAAAAATAATAATAAAAATATAAATAATATACATATTTAATAAAAAATAAAAAAAAAATATTTAAAAAAAAAATTTAACCCTAGTCCTTATACCCGAGTACAGGTGTGGCCATTGACACTTCTGAGTAATGCACCTTCTAAACGGCTTGTGCTTTTTTACTGCAACTTTAGATCTAAGAAAATGGAAGAAATATGCGTTAACTGACACCTCAATTATTATCCTAGATCAAGTCTTTGAGGAGCTATGAGCTTCTAAAGTCGAGACCCCCAAGAAATTATACCCAAGTACAGATGTGGCCACTAGTGCAATTGTATGAATTGTCTATACAACTTAAAGAACGTTTATTTTTTATGTAAATTTATGTTTTTATTTTATTTTTTATTACCTAAATTAAAGTTTTGTCGCCATTATTGCAATTTTCGCATAGAAAGTAACTTCTTGAATGTTGCACACATGATGGCCGTTTACAATTAAATCATATGTTACGAGTACGTCTTTTGTGCTCGTCATGAATATAATACAAAAAGAAGCTTTAAACTTGGATTTTTTCCCCGCACACTTGACGCTGCAGACGATAAAGATGACGCGTCAACTCTTTCTTCCATGGCTGTACTTACAAAACTCGATATGCCAAGTTTCGTGTTGGAGTTCCGCATTACCTGAACCTTGACTGACCGACTTTCAATGACTAGCACACATAGCTCCTTGGTTAAAAATTATAGTTCATCACGGTCCACAACTCGGAGATTGGAGCAGCTTTGTTAGTGTGTTGGTGAATTTCTCTTCTGTTTAAATCATTAAACCTTTTAAATCGCAGTATTGCTTGGAATCGATTGATGCCCATTGCAGCACGATAAAGTTGACAATTTTCTACCGACCACAAATATGGAATACTTTCGCCGTTACTGTGGTTTTAACCAGTCATAATGAGCACTCCTTAGAATGCATACAATCGTTCAACATCACAGGATTCTAAATTTTAAGTTGCCCCTCCAGATGATTGGCGTTGTATGCTCTGTATGTAGCCTCCGCTTTTTTGTTTGTGGGGGTATTACAATATCCAACATTTGAATGTATTCACAATGGACATTGTAGCTGTAAACTTTACTGGGCCACTTCGTTGTCTCAAAATGTTTGGTTGTCTGGCTTGGCGTGCTGGCATATGTTGCGTGCATCATATGGTACCATCACCTGCAGCGAATTCAGCTGCACCCAAATTTATTTGCACTGGACCATCCTCAGCGTTGCTTTCCTGGTCATCATCTTCCCCATTATCAATATTATCGTCATAATAGATATTCTCCTCCATTTGTTCAATATCCGAATATGTAACTTCGATTGGAGTTTTTCATGTTCCTCTTTGATATTTTCAGTTTCCGGATATATATCGTCCACTAAAATGTCGTCAAAAAGTCTTTGGGTATACTATTTTCTATCGGCACTAGACAATCTGTTATTTTCATTACGTTTATATTATTTTTTATATACATATGTATATGAATTCACCTCTTATATTGTCTCGAAGGCAGTTGAAAGTTTCTTTTGCCATCAATTTTTTATTTTTATTATTTTCACAAAAATTGACTTTAAAAACCAACTTTTCTAACAACAATAAAAATTCTTAAATGCTTTCGACAGTTAGAAGTAGGCAAATACTAATTTTTGCTTGTAAGGACTTGGTGTTGAAAAATGAAGTTCCCATAAATTCGAACACATTTTGTAACGATTTTTTGGCTGTAAAAAATTACATATTTTTTTAATAAATAAATCAAAGTAATGCTATTGTACGCAAACTTATTATAACCAGTCAAAATTTTAATTAATATATTAGAGTACAAATTGTATGAATAAAATAATTTTTTGCTAATAAATTATAAGGAAAAAACGCAAATAATTGTTACTGGCCACACATGTACTTGGGTATGCGTTTACGTAATAAAAGTTGGGTATAAGGGCTAGGGTTAAAAAAATTAAAAAAAAATTTGTATGCATGTATGTTGTTGTTGTAATGTTGTTTTTGTGAAAAAAAAATCGAGGTGGTCGTGGGTTTTTGCTCATATCTCAGTTGTTTATGTACCGATGTTTCTGATTTTCAATACCGATCTACTCCCGAATATTTCTGATATTTTAGTACCTCAGCCGAGTCCAAGCGATGTCGGGGGGCTTCAAAAAGTTGATTTCAACATACACACGGACAGACTGCCAGAGCTTAATCGACTTCCCTATTCATAAGCTTTCAGAAAATATATACTTTATGGGGTCAGAAATGAAAATTGTAGAAATTTCACACGGAATGACAAACCTATATATACCATTTTTCACTGTGTGAAGGGTATAAAAACAAAATAATAGCCAGTTTGTGCGAAAAGTACATTTCAGATGTGTTAATGGCAGACTCAATAAAATAAATCACAAATAAATTAAATTTTGTTTGATAAACAGAAATAGCAGAGTCCTTAGCCGATCTTATTTGACGCCACCAATGATTTGTTATCAAAAATTAGCAACTGCGCTTAAATTTGGATGTCGGCCCGATAAAATTATACAATAAACGGCGACGGCTTACATAAACTATTGCGGCTTGGCTTAGCCGTTTAGCACAGGTCTCTGCTTATTTTATACGACATCACAATAAACATAGTTAGCGTACAAAGTTCTATTATTATAAGACACTTTTTGTTTGAAAAGCAACAATAACATTTTTAAACCATTGTAAAATTTTAGAACAATATGACAATATGCCATTAAAAAGCGTTGTAAAATATAGTTATGAGACTATTTCTCTCTTAATAATGTTGCCATATTCTTAAAAACTTTCATGCATTTTGTAAATAAAAGTAATTGTTTTTGCTTTTAAGTGCAATAAATAATATGAGTACTTACAATTGAACCTGTGCAAGTTTGCACAGAGCAAATTTGCTGTGTATAGTACGGCATATAGTGAGCGTCCTTTTTCAATTCGAAATATATCTGTACCATAATTTTATTTATTCATCACATATTTCTTTTTTTTTTCAAAAGAATCTTTTTTTTATTATTTTTAATTTTGTTGTTACTAAGGAAAATTTCTTGTTATTTTAGTTTTCTTTTAATTAATTAATTAATGAGCATATATACACAGTCAATTTTGCTCGAGTTTTTTAATAGTGCAAATGAATGAAAGTGAAGCAAATTGCGAATGAATATATTTTGTTGTTGTGTTAGAAAAATATTGCATATTTGCAATCATTTGCATCGTTTGCACAACCGTTTGTGAGTACCTTTAATAATAACTGATAAAGTGAATCAATAAACTTAATAAATGGCTTAAGAAGGTTCAATAATGGCATATTTTTTGGCTGCGCTTTTACTCAAAGTTGTAAAAAAGATTACTCCGATCAAAGGTGATTGAAATTTTAGAAATCTTATTAAAATCTCTATCGTAAAATAACAGTGAACTTGAACGTTCTAGTAAAATTCGAAATCGATTGCACCCTAGTTTAGCTTAGTTCGGAAACTTTTAATTTTTATTTAAATTTTATTTGAATTTGTTTTACGGGGTGGGGAAAAGTCACTATGGAGTTTAAAAATTAAACACTTTTTCATTAATAAGTGTATGTTATTAATTTATTTTTATTTTTTTTAGTAGATTATATGAATAATTCTTGGGGAATAAATTATGCAGAAATTCACACTTAAACAATGAACCAGAATAATAAAATTTTATTATTTTAATCAACAAACAATTATTTTAACGCATAGAGCATATCGTCGAAATTTAAACGTTAGAATTTCGCCCTCTAAAGTAATTTTTTGTTGCCTAAGGCTATAATACACGGCATATTTTTTACATCTGACTTTGAAATTTGTGAGACAAATGTAAATCTACATGTCTAGCAAAATTGTACTTTTATAGACAACCTTCGCTGACTACTTTGCAGCAGCAGAGATTTTTTCCAAAGGCTGATGTCACATGTTTTGACAGAAGAAAATAGAGCGCGCTCTAATTGAAATTTTGCCAGATGTCTAAACACATGTTTTTTACAGAAGTCATGTTTTAAAGGTAACACACGACATCTTCGTATTTATCAGTGTAGAATTTGTCAAGTCAGACGTAAAAAAACATGTCGTGTATTATAGCCTTTAGTTCATTGTCACCACAACAACATGACACCGTAATAAATTTGCCTTGATCCGGTAGACTACATTTAATTCGCACTGCGAAAAATGTTGAGCGTGTATAACAAAGTAAATCATTCACTTTCACACTGTATTTACATATAAGGTGCAATTGGTAAATGAATTTAAACCTTCAGATCAACGGCACCGTCTAAATTTTGCAATTAAATTTGAACAGTTAATTAGGACTAATGATGATGAGTGATAAAGCTCATTTTCATTTCAATGGCTTTATTAGTAAGTACACGCAAAGAAAAAACATGGTTGTAGTGATCATAATCTTATAGCAATATATTATGATTGTATTATATGGTTGTTGTTAAAACATGTAATGATTGCCAGTTATCAATTTTTTATTCAATTGAATTATCGTGCAATAATCATATATATGTATGTGTATGACTACAGTTGAAATCGAAAATCTTTGCTTTTTTTTACGGCATATTATTGTTTTTTGCTGTTAGTTTTATGGATTGTACTTACCTTCTTAATTGGAAATTTTATACTAATATTTTCCTACAATTTCTTGTTTATTTTTAAAATTTTCTAATCTTTTCAACATTTTTTTTGTGTTTTTTTTTACATCATAATATTAAAATAAAATAAAAAAAAAATAATAAAAATTTAACTTGCATGATCACGGCGATCATATCATATTTTCTATAACAATATTTGGCTATAAAAAACAATTAATAGTTATTTTGGTTATACTTTATCATTATTTTGGTTACAATAACCAATCATTTGTTTGAACTTTATCATTAAAAGTTTACTTTTTATAAAAACTTCGATATGGTTATCCTATTAAAATAGTATGATTTACGAAATTAATATAAAAAAAATTGTATCATGTCTTTACAAAAATAACATTATATTTAAAGCCATTTAAAATTACAAATAACTATTTAATGATAATTGAGATTACAAAGCAATCACGCTATGACATGTTTTAATCATAATTTATTTATTTATTTAAATTTCGGCAACCAAGCCTTTAGGCCATAATTGGCTACAAACTTCTACTAAAAATTTGTTCTAATTTGTTTTCAAACGTTCTTCTTTTTTTTTGTTAAGTGAAATTTTATTATTCAAAAGTTTGACATGTACAAAAAATTTATAAAAATTTTAAGAAATTGAAAGAAGTTGACAGAAATAATTAAGATAAACAATAAAATGTTCCAAAAATTATAGAAAAAGTTGTTCCATCTAATATTCTATATTAACTACACGATGTTCCATTTCGTTTCAATTGAAATTTAATGTCGATGTCGGCCATGTGGATTCTACTCTAAATATTGTTTTGCTATGTCGCTTGATAGCTTACAAGGCTGATTTATGCTGGAGCGGTTGCTGGTGAGCTTCTGACCACAGGTGAATGTTGGAGATAGTTGAGTACAAATACACGCTCAGTATCTTGCATAGATTTTTATTTTTGTTAAAAAAATGTGTTTTAGAAAAAAAACCAACATTGTATGTTTAATTTTTAGTCTTAATATGATAATTGCACGATACTTTAATAAACCATAATAATGATAATTGGCAACCATTATATGTTTTAACAACAACCATATAATACAATCATAGTATGTTGCTCTTAGATAATGATTACCACAACCATGTTTTTTCTTTGTGTGTATGGACAAGCAATCGAGACAATCCATGAACTCGAGGCCAAGATTGTTGTAAAAATTCGAGCGCTACAGGGATAAATTTTGAAAGATCTAATAGAAAATGCTTGCGAAATCATTGCGAAGCTAAAAATGGGAGTCATTAAAGTGACAAAATTTTTAGCATTTTGAGAAAAAAAATTTCCATTTGTTGTATTTGAAGATCTGAAAAATTAAAATTAAAAAATATTTATAAATTAAGAAACAAGGCGAATTCAGACAGGTGAAATTATCAGCCCAGCTGATGGGGAGACTTTATGTCAAAATATGTTGAATTTGCCTTATTAATGCAGGGAAGGGAAATGTGATTTTGAATTCTGTATTAAACAATTAACTTACGTGTACTTTTTTGATAATAAATGTGCTAAATTTATGTATATTTGTTGCTTTTGCGCCATTAATAATGTGTTTCAAACAATTATATACGTTTTTTAATCAAATTTTATTATATTTAATATGTAAAAACAGCTTTTCCACCCCTGATATACGAATTGGCCTTGAAATAAAACATCTCATGAAAAGTTGCTTTGTTGTATCAATTCCCGTTGCATATACCTTATGGATATTCCTTGTGAAGAAGTTATGAAACTCTTAAACCCCCTTGTGACTTTTGGCTCACTTTGTATTCATAGGAAAATATTTCTTCGGTTGTATTTGAAAACGATGTAAAATCGCTACCGAAGTGAAAATAAACTTAAAAGGCTTGTCATAATATCCAATACGTAGCAGCAGATGATTTCAGCCTTAATCTGTATCGAAAGCTTTTTGGCTAATTCATATTCTCTTAATATATTTTTTAGAGTTTTAGTAATAAAGATTTAAATTAAGTGAGTTACAGAATAAAACTGCAGGGCGTTCAATTGGAGACTAACTGCCTTATTCATTAAAATTATTAAGTGTTTATAAAGTGCTTATAAAACTGATTTTCTTTAGAATTTTGATTAATAAACCTATTATAAAGCAATTTTAAGTTTTAAGACCGTAAAGCTACAAAAATATTTAAAAAATAAATTTATTATTATTAGTATTATTTTTTAAAAAAATTCTGTCTTTTGTCTGCTTTCTTTTCGTACAAATGAGCTTTTTCGTTTAGTAAGTGGTGCAAACGAACATTTTAAAAATAGCTTGAGGTTTTAGTAAAATTGATATTATTATTTTAATATTATTTTGAGTAAAATTACTTAAATTTTATGTACAAGGGGCATCATATTTTTGCAAACTGAAAAGAAAACGGCATAAGATACAACTTTCTTTTAAACATAACTTCTTTTCTTAAATCCAGTCTCTTGTGTTTTCAATCTCCATTAAGCTTTTATTTAACCCTAGTTTGCTAAACATCATGCTTATTTGCTTATAAAACCTATTGTCTTGTTGAAATGAGCGATGTTTTTATTATAATTTCTTATGCAATTTGTTGTGTTCTTTTTGATAATTATTTTAAATTATTTATTGTTTTGTTACACTTATCATTTGTATACGTTTTTCTAATTTAATTTTACTTTAATGGCTGTAGTTACCCAATTAAAAATTTTAAAATCCTGAAAAATCGCTGTCAACAAAGTTTTAAGACCATGTCAGATAAAACTTTTGCTGCGCTTTGACATTTAGGATGAAATAGCCATACTTATATGAAACATGTAACATAAAGTACTTTCAACGCAGCGCGACACTTAAAGTTAAGCAACTCTCACCTTTTGCACGATTTGACAATCAGATGGCAAATTTTGTTATATTTTTTTCTTTTTAAAACTAATTAGTTTTAAAAACTATTATAAAATAAAATGTTTAGCTTTTACTTAATAACTATTTTATTTAATAATGAAATAATAATGGAAAAATTTAAAAAGTACTTGCAATATTTATAGGTAAACAAACAATCCGTAAGTGTTGTCAAAGTTTTCATTGTAACATACACCTTTTCCCTTGCGCTTTTCTGTCAAAGTTAGAAATGTCACGCAAAACGACTAAGTTTTATCTGACATGGTCCTAATGTACTTTTGGCTTCACTTGTTTAAATCATCATTTATTTGTTAAAAATTTCGAAGAGTAAAATCAATAGATTTAAGAAGTAAATATATTAATGCAGTGTTATTTCTTAGCCAAAGAAAAATAATTTTTAAAAAAGTTAAAGGGCTTAGTTGAAATGTTCTGATTAAAGCAAGTTTTTATAACAGTGTTAACCACATTGATTTTATATTTAAAATTTCCAAGAGAAGTGTGACTAAGTGCAAAATACGACTTATGTAAAATATCCATCGCAGAATAAAATACTCTGCTGGATTATCTAAAGTGACAGCCTGGGTTTTGTTACCTTTTAAGGCATTAATCGATTATAGTTTTTTGTTATAGATCTGCGCCTTCTAAAAATTTCACCAAAAGAAGTTAAGTGAGGTGCAAAATAACTTCAGTTTCGTGACAGGCAACCACTCTGTCAAAACGTTTCTGTAGTTTGTAGTTTGTCTATTCGATCTGTGGAATGCAGCGTAGTTCTTCTGCCACTAAATGTCGTGCATATCACTAAATTTTGACTTAATTATATTCTATAAATTCCAACAATAGTTTTGGTTGATGGTGATAACTTTGCGACCCTTTCGACGTTTTCACAGGAGATTAAACTAATGATGCCATTACAATAAAATTCCACATCTAAATTCACCACATCTAAATTCACCACATAAAATAACGACATTCATTGTTGTTTAATGAACCTCAGCACCGGCAACGAGTATTAAAATTTGCCGGTGGTGTCATCACTAGTTTGGATTTGTGATGCCCAGCCTCGTCTCTGTGATCATGTTATGCATTTCAATAATGACCACAGGTGGTAACCGTACCTATATTAATTCTTGGTCATTTGAAATGCACCTTCCTAAAGAGTATGGTCAAACTATCCCTTGTTACTTCTTCGGCTATTAGATTATTTAGCGAGAGAATCGGATTTATGCACTGAAAAGAGCCAACAAATTCACTATGTAACTATTTCTGCTGAAAGGCAGCAGCATCCCAAGAAATAAATAGCTGCCCGAAGGTTCGCCATGTGTGGAAACATCAGTTATTAAACCATTATTTTGTATTTCTGTTGAGAAGGCAATAGCTCCAAGAAACATCAGAGGTTGCCCAAAGTCCAACCAAAGTCGAGCATCAGCCAAAAAACCAACTCTGAATCTGCTTTCCTGTTTAGAAGTAACCACATTCTTCACGTGTAATCCGATTAGGCTTCACCAGTAACCAGTACAGAACAAAGTCTAAGGGCTTACTGATTCCCGTGTCACCAGATACATCAATGGTCGACCATTTGTAAAATTTTTTTAATAGTCTTTACTCTTCCAAGTTTTTGGTTCTAGAAGCCAGCATTGTTGGTCTAACCCCTCTACCTTGTACTAACAAAACACTATTGCCAGACACTAGCCAAAGAGATATGCATTTGGGGATCATTTTAACAACAATCCTATAGAATGAGTGCCTAATTTAAGGAAACTACTGAGGGGAATAGCTTACAGAAGATAAAAAATCAAATGATGAATTTAACAATAAAAACTTTTTCTACAAAATAAAGGGTCCGCCATATAACGTTTTTTTTTCAACTAGTGCTTATTTCGTGAATGGTAACACTTAGCTCATGTCCGATTTGATAGATAATTAGTTTTATACTTCCGCTGAACGAATATGGTTGTGTATACGCTGGAACAACGCTGGGAAATGTTGCGTCATTACCTTGGCCGATTTTGCCAAAAAATCATCTTTTCAGATGAAGCTCATTTTGATCTTGGCGGGTATGTTAACAAGCAAAATTGTCGCATTTGGGGCACAGAAAACCCACTCTGATAGATTCTGTTATATTTTACGGAGTCTTTTAGCTTTAATAAGAATCATATGAAAATAAAATCTTCGAAATGCAAACTTTCTTTAAAGCTTATGAACAGACTTTGCTCCAAACATTTAAATTTTAAGAAGACAAGGGAAATATTTATAAATCGTGGTCAATAAGGTCCTTTAAACTTTTTATTTTAGCCACATCATCGGCGAAAGGAAACATGAACTGCTTCTTTGAAAAGGAAAACATCTAAGGTAATTATAGAATGGGATGAAAGCAAATGTCTTGATGATATTAGATCGTAAAATGGGAATTGGTGAATTAAAGAACTGGTTTGTGTGAAAACAATTTTCAAACATCATGCCTTGTGTAATTAACCAGTGATTGGGTTAGGTTAGGTTGAAAGGGAAGGGCATTAAAAGCCCAAACCCATGACAGGTATGCACTTATGCCCAGTTGGCAAGTTGTGCGCTCCATGTGGAAAACGGAATTCCCAAACAAAAACAATAAACATAATTTCCCATAAATAACGGACAAGTCCAATAACCTAGTCCCCTCAATGTAACTCCTTATGGATCACCAGTTTGAGTACCATAAGAAGTTTGAGTGATTGGGTTACTTTCTCTATAGGATATTCATATGGAGATGTCGAACAAAAAGTTACATTTTGTGTAGGAATAACACCGTGAAATAAAGTAAATTTAAATGCGTAGGCGTAGTTTCATATAGGAAAGTTGCCAGAGCCGTCATCCAAAACGCTTCAAAATCCACTTAGCGATCAAAAGCTTTTACGCTTCCATGTCATTTTGATGTGGTACTTATGTTAGCCGACAAAAAGTTCATTACATTCTGCTAAGTTCCGAGATGTTGTATCAGAAAAGGAAATGGCTACCTCCGGTTTCATTTAACATTTTACAAACAAATATGATAATCTATCTCGGTTTAGAGTTTCGTTGAAAAAACAAAAATTAGTTGATAATTGGAGAAAGTTTATTAAATTTGTCTACCAAACACTTAAACATCGAATTGAAAGCGTAAACACTTTCGCCAAAAAATGGACATAGCGAAAACCAGCAAAAGTGTCATTAGGTTTTTGAAATTTCATTTTGAGTAAGGCCTATAGTACACGAAATGTAAAAAGCCACATGCACATCTGGGTCTGACGTCACTAAAATTTTCAGCACTTTAGTTTTATTTTTTAAAATAGTCGTAGTGTCTGCATGCGTTAAGATTTTGATATTACACGAAATGTATTTTAGTCCAAAAATGCAAATTAAACACATGTGGCCGAAGCGGATAAATTTATGCTTTACGATGACGTCAAAATTTCGTCACAGTCACATGCGTATGTGACTGTTAAGATTTTATGTACTACAGGATTAAGTTTGTATATCTTTACAAATATAATTTAGTGTTTACAAAAAAAAAAAAAAAAAAGGAAATCATTATAGTTAAGCTTTATTATTTACTAAAGCTTTTACAACTTAAAAGAGCTTTCTGGTTAATAACACACATTTACGTTTTTACTTTTTACTTTGTATATAACTATATCCTATATATCCGTTACATGTATGTTTTTTTATTTATATAAATGTTTTAGTTACAAATTATAAATAGTTTTATTAGCAGTATTATGTTGTTGTTTGTTAATTTATTTTTATTTGTATATATTCTCTAAACACTAGGCAAGCATTTACAATACATTTATACAAAAAGAGTATTTTGTGGGGGGTTTTTTTTTATTCCTTACATAAGTATGTACTTGTATGTTATTATCCTATCAACTTTTGTTTTGCTTCGACTTCTTTTACTAGGAATGAGGGTGGTCGTGTTGTTTCTTTCAGCTGACTTTACAGGTTGAACGTGTTTAAAACAGAAAAGTCTTACGCACACAGCTTTGTAAACCCAAAAGCATTAGTGTAGAATAAATTTGCTGAAAATAAAAGAAGCAAACAAAGAATATTTGTTAGATGGTAGATATTAAATGTAACCAGATACTTCAATCTAAATAAGATTTTCTTTTTTAACTCTAAATATCCTCTTTGACACTTATTTTGTAGGTGGCTTAGGGGGACATTTTATTTTATTTTAAAATCTACTTAAGGATACTTATGAGGTTCTTTAAAGTTTTAGTCACTTTTTGCTTTTAACAACCTTTTTTGGTTTATATGCTTCACTTAATAAACAAAAAACTATTTGACCCAAAAAACACAAGTTGAAATAGGCAATATTTTTGATTAATAATTATAATTTAAACCCTGAAAATATGCCTTAATTTATTGCCTCATTTGGCCAACATAAACTAGACTTTTTTTTGGCTACACATTTTTGTTTATTTAATGAACTCATTAATAACTCATTAAATATTAATCACATTTCTGTCACTTGGGTATGTCTTAAAATAAATTTATTTTATTTTTCTTTTGTCTTTTTTATAAGCAGCCTTAAATTATACTTTATTGATATTCGATGGCTATACAACCTTGATTTGTCACATTTTCAACGAAAAGGTGTGTCTAATATTTAATTAATTGCCACAAGCAATGAACAATACAGTCACCCTTCTAGATTTTCAAAAATATTGGACTTAGTAAGACAGCGTATTAAAATATTAACCCAGTAGGAAGGAAAGCGAAATTAGTTGCAGAGTTTTTGGGAGAAAATAAGAAGAAGAAGAATAATAAATTAAATATAAAGGGGAAAAGCAGAAAGTAAATCCTTGAGATGAATTTCAATGTAAGTATAATTTGATTCTATATCACATTTTGTGACAGGTGTTCCCAAACTGAGTCACACACATCCCAAAGGCAGGCGAGTTTAATGTTTCTGGGAAGACTTTAAGAATTTTAGGGAGATGACTCTGAGAACCGAAAATTTGCGATAAATTTTTTAGCTTCTTGGGCATAGTTTTTGAAAAATTTTTTCTAGTTTTTTTAATAAGTTTTTTAATAAGGGTCCGCCATCTAACGTTTTTCATTTTATGCTTTATATCATTTAGTGCTTATTTCGTGAATGGTAATACTTAGCTCATGTCTGATTAGACAGATAGTTAGTTTTATCCTTCCGCTGAACGAATATGGTTGTGTATACGCTTGAACAACGCTGGGAAAGTGGGCCTGCGATCGAATTACAGAAGATGCCAATTTTGCAAAAAAAAAAATCACTTTTTCAGATGAAGCTCATTTTGAACTTGGCGGGTATGTAAACAAGCAAAATTGTCGCATTTGGGGCACAGAAAACCCGCAGGCATACATTGAAAAGCCGATGCACCAAAAACGAGTCACTGTTTGGTGCGGATTTCGGTCCAGAGGCATAATTAGGTCATTTTTCTTCAAAAATGAGCAAGGAGTGGCCGTTACAGTCAATGGCGATCGTTATCGGGTCTGTTGAGGATATAGGAGAGGAGGATATTGGCAACATCTGGTTTCAACAGGACGGCGCTACGTGCAACACAGCCGAAGCTACACTTTTTTTATAGCATTTTCAAAAAAAAAAAAAAAAGTTATTTGGCGGACCCGATATATCTTTCTCTTCCTTTCTTTGTAGTAAAGTTTCATTTCAGTTAAGAAGAAATTTTAACAATTAGAAATTGTTCCTTATTAGGCATTTTTCAGAAATTTATAACAAATTATTGTTTTATAGAGAATTTTTATAAAGTTCTGTTCTGAAAAAATTTCAATAAATTCACACTTTATAAGGGGTGCCCCGGTGGACTAGTCAGTAGTATGTTGGTGTGATAGTTTGAGGGTTCGCCAGAGTCTCTGGACTTGTCTGATTCTTTTTCTTTTCTATTCTATTTTTACTTCTCTATTCAGATATCACACAGGGATCAATATAATGAACCCAAGTGAGCTGCACAACAGCTGCCTGTTCTACCTACCTACTCTTTAAAAGCCAACCCTTTGCCTTTAGATGGTATTAGACCAAAGTCTACTTTATAAAGAGTTTGTTTAGTCCCTCTTTACTTCAAATTTTTGAATAATCTTCTCAAATTTTTCATAAATTTAATGTTTATAAACTAAATTTTTTTTCAAATAAATTTAAAAAAAATGGTTTTTATAGGGAGTTTCTTTAAAATATTTTTTCTCAATGAAAAATGTTTGCCAATTCCTCTTTTTTTCAAAAAAAAAAATGTTTTTAACACTTTTTTTTTCTTTTTAGTGGTTTCCTTTTTTGGGAACCACTGCACTTCAACAACATGGGATGAAATGAAAGATGGACAAAGAAAAGTGTAAGGTTCCCAAAGTCAAGGAGTGCTTTAAATGAAAATATCTTCTCTACTAAATTAATTAATTCGGTAGCAACAATTTATTGCCAGATTATGTGCTGCTATGCGTATGTTTGGCCTAAATAGTTAAATGAGTTGCTGAAATTCTATATAAAGTTCATAAGAAAATTCTTGTTAATAAGAATGAAGTGGCCTAATAAAAAAAACTTTTAATATGCCTGGCAAACATAATAAACATAAAACAAAAATAAATTAATTTATTATACACAAGGCACATGTTGGCCATATGCGCAAAAAAATTAAAGGTGACTTGAGCGTAGAATAAATATTTTACGTTGTAACTTTAAAGACTTCAGAGTTTGTATGGGTTAAGCCATTATTTAAATGCATGGTTATGCTGGGAAAAAGCTGAAAGAACATAGTGGGCGTGGCAGTTTTTATCAAGTTAAATGAATGCCAAGAGATATCTTGAAAATTATAAAATCTTATGAGTGAAATATTTTTTTGTATTTCACTCTGATTCCATTTTCTAATTTGAGACATTAAAGTTGTGGACGCAGTGCTATCAACAAATACGAATTTCGCGATATATTGTATGAAAATGATAGTAACTTAACATTATATGATAGCAATATTATATTAAGAAATAACAGGTAATGAAAAGTAAGCATTAAAATAGGGGTATCAATCAAGTTTCTGTTAATAACTACAACTCAGATATTTCAAAATAGACTCCTTTATTCCTCCAAAAACTTTATCCGTAGAGAAATTATATGGATTTAAGATAAAGCATTATACGAAAAGTGGGCGTAAAAGGGGGCGTGTCACCTTAATTTTCTGACAGTGACATTGACTTGAAAGCTATATGTACGAAATTTCATTATCATACCTCTAATATTGTCGGTTTTATGAGCTTTTAATTTTCATTAACAGTAAATTACGTGAATAGTGGGCGCCAAAGTAGGCGTGTCAAAAAAGTTTCTGCTAATAAATTAAACTTAGATATTTCAATATAGAGTCTTTTATTCTTTCAATATTATTATTCATAGAAAAATTATATGAATTTGAGATAAAGCGTTATATGGGAGGTGGCCGTAAAAGTGGGCGTGTCTAATTTATTTTTCGTTAGTACAAGTTCTTTGACCAAAAAGCAATGTTTGCAAAATTTCAGAATCATACATCTAATTTTGTCAGTTTTATTACGTTTTAAATTTTATATACCGAAAAATACACTGTACGGTACAAAATTTTCGTAGATTTTGATCTAAAACTCCTTCCCTAATTCATAGATTAAGGCAATTTTCGGTGAAAAATATTTTTTTTACTCAGGAAATATACATAAGAAATTTAAGGGCTCTACGTTAATGCGTTTGGAAACCATTGGATCGTATTTGATGTTGGAAGGACATGGTTTTTTCACCTACTCCTGCATTACGAGCTATAATTCTCTTCCTATTATACCGATTTTGTCAATTTTCAATACCAAACAAGCCTTGAATCTGCTGGCAGATTTATATTTTTAAACTAAAAAAAAACGTAATAATTGACACAAAGTTTTATAACGATAGAATGAAAATGCGCATTTCGTTTTTTTTTTTTTAAATATGTCACACACTGTTCAAAACGGAGCCTTGTGTTCTGCGCCACACGCTGCAGTAAACTTGGTTCAATTGAGCAAGTTTCTTGACGAATATTTTCCTTTAAAGATACAAGAGATTGGGGACTGTCATTATTATTATCATTTGAGGTGATCCCATAAAAATAATCTATTAGAGCTAAATCGGGTGACCTTGGTGGCTATGGGATGTTGCCAAACCTACTGATCAGTTTTTGGTGGAAATTTTCCCGAAGCAAATTCATCGAAACTCTGGCTCTGTGTGCAGCCGCAACAACCTGTTGAAACCACGTATGTAAAGAGTACAATAGATGAGCTCGCAGGTTTGGCAAAAAGGATTCCGTAATCATGCGTCGATAATTTTCACCGTTGACATTCGTCGCCTAGCCTCAAGAATTTTCGAAATGAAATGGTACAGTTATCTCCTGCGTGGATAAGGCCAACCAAACAGTTACCCTGGGCCAATGAAATAGGGTTTGTTGTTTCAGTCGAGGGTTGCGTGTTCTTGAAGACCAGTAATGAAAGTTTTGCTTTTTGACGTGGCCGTTTAAGTAAAGATGAGCCTCGTCGCTCCAAAGGAATGGGATTTATAATGCGAAAATGCTTTAACATCGTTTCACAAACATTTTTGGGTAAATCAAAGCCAGTTTCTTTCAGTTCAGCTCTTGAATGATTTGTATTTTAAAATGATGGACCTTTAGATCCTTTTATAAAATTTCATAAATAATCGCTCTTGGAGGTCCCAGCAAGGCTGCTCTTTTCCGTATTGAAAGTTGTGGATTTGTACGTCAACTGATTTCACTCAGTTCAATGTTTTGAAGATCAACTGTGCCCTGCCCGTGGGACATTCATAACCCAAGCAGTTGCGCGGAATCTCTGCACCCAGGTACGAATTTAATTTACACTCGTACCATCACGTATTCGCCGTATACCGAACTTTGAACAAAATTATCGACGAGCAATTACCTAACAATCATTACTTTTAACAAATGTCTCCGTAGTAAACGCGCGATGCTCATTCGACCACTGCGACATCGTGACTGACAAATCCGCATAATCGATGATTCCAACGGCGCCACCATTCTTTCGCACCGTTTATTACTAATTTGAAATAATCGTATTTAAAAATGTAAATTTACCACCAGAAACCCTGTATATATTTGGTAAGACTATTTACTGATGACATTTTTCATTAAAGAATTTTTTGAAATCTAAACACTGCTTGGATTTTTTCTTCTTCTTTTTTATTTTTATTTTTTCTAAAAACTTAAACACTTTAATTTTTAATCCTTTTATTTATTAAGTTTTTTCTACAATTTTCTACAAATTAAGTAGAATTATATTTCACCATATGTTTTTTCATCTTCTACCATAAACAAGTAGAAATTTGTTTTTAATCCTTTTCTGCATACTTTTTTCCCAAAACATTATACAAAGATTTGTTTCATGTTTATTTTGTTGGTTATTATTTTAATAAATCATTTTGCTTTGTTTCAGTTTTATATATATATTCCACTTATAAATTATTTATGAACATATTTTAATATGTAGAATACAGGACAGTAAAAGCTCTAAAGAACACCAAGTCTCCTCGTTAGTTATAATAAATTTATCGAAATATTAACAATATTTTAAAACCGAAATATTTTATTTTTTTTCAATTTAAAATGTTTCACTGTTTACTGTGTTGACTACATATCATTCGATTTTTACCTATTTCTCAGTACAGCTGCTGTTGGTCTGCGTCCTGCCGTGTATATGTGTGTATACACATTGTTTTTGTATGCAAATTTTAATAAACGAGTGTTGTAATTTGTAAATTTTTCCTTTTTTTAATACTCCTGCTTGCAACACACTAAATATGTATAAAATATAAATTTATTAAATTGCAGCTTTAAGCAGTCATGTATAAATTTTTGATATGATTGCAAGGATTAATGTTTGGATGTCCAATATATTCAACTTTTCAAAAGGAAAATTAAAGTTTTAACACTTAAGCTTAATGCACGTGTCATAGTTGGGTAGCATTTTATATTTATTGAATTATTTTAATATTTTCTCTTAGAAAATAATGTAAATTTTCCGTCTAGTATTTCAACAGAGACAAGGAGTTTGTGAGAGAGAGATAAACAATATATTTCGTATATGAAATTTTAAGTCAAAAATAAACTTAATGGCAAGATATTTATTAAAATTATTAATATTTGATTTTTTAAAATTTTTTTTAAAATATTTTTATGCCTTTCAGTCGTTACATATAAAGGGCTTTCCAATAGGTACTTGACAACTTTGAATTTAGTGTTTGAACGAACTACTTCACTGATCATTCTGTGATCATCAACTGTTACTCTTACTCAGCATTATCATCATGGCAAAGTGTACGAATGATCAAGGTATGCAAATTATAAAAATGTACTACCAAAATTCAAAGTCGGTGACCTCAACTTTAAGAGCGTTAACTCCAATTTTCGGTCGTTATTCTCGCCATAATTTTTCGGTCTGCAAAAAATCCACATGTGTTTCATTAATCGTCCCTTCATCCACAAAAAATAACTGTTTGATGCGGTTTGCATGCCGGCAGCGTTTTTGGGCCATATATTTTCGTCGACAATAACGATCGTCACGTTTCTGTGAATAGCGATCGTTATTGCGCCATGATTACCAATTATTTTTAGCGCGAATTGGAAAACATGGACTTGGACGAAATGTGATATCAACAGGATGTTACCACAAGCCATACAGCAAACGATTTATTGTGGAGTAAGTTTGGTGAGCGTGTGATCTCAAACAATGGACCTGTCAATTGGTCACCTCGTTTGAGCGATTTAACGCCGGTAGACTTTTTTCTTTGGGGCTTCGTCAAATAATTGGTCTATAACAACAAGCCGATGACGTTGAAAGAACCCAGAGCCAACATTGAACGGGAAATAGCGGCCGTTGCCGCCGAAATGTTGGACCGAGTCAGCGATTCGACTTGCTCGCTGTGGTCATATGAACGAAGACGAGTTCGATTGATAGATGCTTTGATTGTATTTCAAGTAGATCATAAAGTTTTGGAAATATTTCAAATGGTTGGCGTTTTATTTAAAAAAAAAAGTTGGCAAGTCCTTTTTGGAAAGGGCCATCTGTCGGTTAAAATTTGAACTTGCAGTTATTTAAAATCTGGCAACACTTATGTTATTCTATTTTATCACAAAATTAAGTATGTTATCTCCGCTTAATGAAATAAATCGTTTTACCCTTGAGTATCGTTGAGATTTATTGAAAATTTATTTCCAAAATAAAGACAATTGGTCGGAAATTACAATTGGAAAAAATCATCTTTTCGGATTAAACTCTTTTATTTCGTGGTGGGCACGTTAATAAGAAAAATTGCCGTATTGGGGTGTCAAAAAACCCCAACGTGATCTTATAAAGGGTCCGCCATCTAACGTTTTTTTTTCAACTAGTGCTTATTTCGTGAATGGTAACACTTAACTCATGTCTGATTTGAGAGATAATTATTTTTATCCTTCCGCTGAACGAATATGGTTGTGCATACGCTTGAACAACGCAGGGAAATGTTGCGACACTACTTTGGCCGAACTTGCCAAAAAAATCATCTTTTCAGATGAAGCTCATTTTGATCTTGGCGGAATTTGTGATACACACAAAACGAGTCACTGTTTGGTGCGGATTTTGGTCCAGAGGCATAATTGGGCCATTTTTCTTCGAAAATGAGCAAGGAGTGGCCGTAGTCAATGGCGATCGTTATCGGGCCATGTTGAACGAATTTTGGTTTAAAAAATTGAAGTGGAGAATATTGGCAACATTTGGTTTCAACAGGACGGCGCTACGTGCCACACACCCGAAGCCACACTTTCTTTTATAGCATTTTCAATAAAAAAGAAGTTATTTGGCGGACCCTTTAAAAGCCAATGCACCCATTACGAGTGACAGTTTGGAGCGGAGGCATCACTGACCCATATTTCTTTGAAAATTAGTACGGCGCAGCCATTACGGTCAATGAAAACACCTACAGCATATTAATAAACGATTTCTTTGTGCCCGTTCTTCATGATATTGATATGAACGATGTTTGGTTTCAACAGGCCATACATCTCCTTTCACAATCAATTTATTGCGTAAACGGTTGATGGCCGTTTAATTAGCCAAAATGGTGATGTCAATTGGCCGCCAAGATGCTGCGATTTGACACCATTGGACTATTTTCTGCAGGGCACCCTTAAAAACAAGTGTTATGCAGACAAACCAGAGACAATTTAGCATTCAAAGCCCAACATTCGTGATTTCAATACCGAGATACAACCCCATGCACTCGAAAAAGTGCTTGAAAATTGATACGATCGAATAGAGTACCACGGAAGTCTTATAGATGTAATGATATTTAATTTCTAGCAGGAATAATTGTTATTTACAAAAATGAATAAAGAAAATAATTTGACAAAATTTCAAACCGGTTTTGTTTTAATGAATTTTTAAATATAAACTTCTAAATGGCCCACCCTTATATCTCCCTAGTTCTTTAATAAATTCATTAAAACTTGCAGCAATATTTGGCTGTACACATTGAAACATTTATTAAATAATTGATTTAAATATATCGCACACTAAATACAACAACGTTACAACTCAAAATTCTTAAATTTTCAGCAGAAATAAAGAACTGTTTATGCAAAAACGATTGTAAAAAAATGTATTTCCATTACGAAAACAGTCCATTGTCAACATGTTTGGGCTATACCAATTTTGCTGTATTGTGTTTGTTAGGACTTTTTAACTGACATTTTTCCAATTAAATAGTTATATTATCTTGAGCTGTGTCTGTTTAATAAAAAAGTTTTTTTTTTAAGATTCCCATTAAAATTTTTAGTTAAAGCACAAAATTTAACACCATAAGATTATTTAATCTTTACATTAAAATGTAGTCGCGAAACTCAAAATAACACTCTGTATGTGAAACAATAATAATTTGTCGTTTGTGAGCACATTGACCGACCCACCTTTTTAATTGATCGGACAATTAAAAAAAAAGGTGGAGATGTGTATTATGAATCAATTTATGTAGAAAAGTCCATTCTGAGTTGTGACGTTATTGTATTGAGTGTGCGGTATGTGTCGATATTATTTTATATCTGTGTAAAATTTCAAGAAATAGGTCAAGTGTAAAGATAATTTGTTTATGATTGAATTCATGTTTATTATTTTATGATAAAAAAAACTCGCATACACACACTCGCATACACACACTTGCTGCCCTTAATTTTTCACTTTATAAACATTTCGATTTTATATCTATGAAGAGTAATTGTAAATTATTATTTTTTGTTATTCTACATACATTTTCTCTTAAACTACATTTTAACATACGAGTATGAATGTGTTTAAAATTAAAATGAAAAAACACATGGCAATTAAAAACTTACGGCCTTATTCATAACAAAAAGTTAGCCACAGTTTATACACTACGTACAACGAGCTGCTAACTAGAATGCCGATTAAGCTTGGCAGCTCGTTAGCACAGAGTTTATTCATAAGAAACTTTTATCCGTCTGCCAACTTTTCATAAATCAACTCTGAAATTGCATGATACCCCTAAAATATGCTACCATTTTTTGTATATAATCCCTAATTTTGACATTTTTGTTTTTCCATCGATACTAACAATTTTTAAAATTGAAAAATAAATTAAAAAACAAACGAACAATATAATTTTTATTAAAATGGAAAAGCAACACAAACGATCTGTAAATTGGGAACAGGATGAAAAGGTAGGTAAAAAAATATTGGTAATGTAAAACAACAACACATAAAAGCTGTCTTTCACAAGTTGGCAAACGTTTGGCAGCTCGTTAACAAGAGTTTGGCCATAGTTTGGCATGAGTGTTATGAATAAACTTAATGTTAACTTTATGCCAACTTTTTGTTATGAATAAGGCCGTTATTTTTTGCCACATTGAAATCGTTAACTATATTGCACTCTTTGTTATAGATATTCCTACGTATGTGTGTAGGGGGGATTACGAAGCATATCACTACAATTACGGGCTCATTTAAAGATTCTCCTCGGTTCTTAGTAATTTATTGACTACCGCACAACATCTCTTCCGTTACTGTTTTTTTTAAGCACCGGCGCTTAGTCACATAGAAAATGTTTTCACATTGCCGGAATTCCTTATTACACTGTCTTTGGTAATCGCCAGCATCTTGTTCGGACTGTGGTCCCCTCTAGCAGCTATATTTATTTTTGGCCTGCTAGTGTTCCTCAAACTACCCCTATCCAATGCTTGTTATTTGCATGTATCATTCACTGCTATATCCAGGCATATTTTAAGTTATTATCCTCGAACTTCGTCTTTTTTAGATGGTATTTGATGTTATCGTGTCTGGCAAGTCATCCATTTTATTGTACTTCGATAAAATCCAGTTACCTTTACGTTACCCTTGCTACGTGGTTCTTTAAGCAGCATACGAGTCTGTCTGCGAGTAATTTGCTACATTAACTTTTGCTGACTTATAGAGTTTAACCATCATCCAGAGCAATTCTGGGTTCTGGTTCACAGAATATTGCTGCCATTCCTTTTTTGCCTTGCCCGTTTATCGCTTTATTACCAGCCAAACTCACGAGTCTCACTACCCACACCTAATTTGTAGAGTTACACTCGTTTTAGAGTCGAGCATTATTTTACATTTACCAAAAGATGATCCAACGTGTGCAGCAAACCAAGCATCTATGAGTTTGAGCATAACTCTTGAGTCCTCAGACTCAAGCTATAGGATAGGTCTAACTCAAGTGAGTATACACCAACACCTGCTTCTTGTCTATAAAAAACCCATCAGTAAAGATACTGATCTCCCTATCCATGACCTAAGTGTGCAAGGATCCATCCACAAAGAGCAAGCAATGTAGAATTTCGGCAATTTTCACTCGATTCATATGCTTATCGGTATTTTAGTGTCTAGGGTTCTTCTGTGGCCACAAGTCGACCCGAAAAGATACCTTATGCTTTTGTATTTAAAATGTTGATCTTGCAGCGATATTTTCCGAATGAATGAGGCAACCAACAGCAATATTAGCATTGTCTTCATTGCTTTCGTGAGTGTATCGCACAAAATATACTCAAAAAAACAAACATCTCAACCCCAACCAACTTCCTTCCTTCTAGCCATCACCCTACCTTCGAACATAAGCCTGTTTACACTGATGTATGCACTTCTTGTTACCCATTACTAAATTGGTCTAAATATTTTCGATTCATTTTATTTTAATTCCTACTCCACTATTAACACAAAAAAGTTTTTACATTAAAATGATCTATCTAATTATTGACAAATTTTTCCTTTTAAACAAAATGACATTCAAAAGTCGTCGTGGAAAGAAGTCTTGATAAAAAATATAAAAGGTGTTTTACTTTGTATGCGGAAAACTGTGACTTGGCAACACTGTGTTATGTGATAGCAGATTTTTTTAAGTTCTAGGTTATTCTGACAAATTATCGTGTATTGATTCACGCCAGAGCAACGTATACACATTGTTCAATCACATTGAAGACATGTGGTTTCCTTAGGTTGGTGCCACATAGTCAATTTACTTTTAGTAATATTTAAAGAGATGGACCTGTTAACTGGCTGCATTATTTGTGTGATTTGGATTCGATTATATTCTCTGGGAATGTGTAAAGTCACAGGTCTAGATAAACAAAAAACTTTCGATCACTTGAAAGCAAAAATTCGATGCATTATTGCCGAAATCGTGCGAAGGGTGTGTAAAAATTCGTCCAGCCATAAGCAGCGTTCACTTGATAGAAATTACCTTACAAATGAAGCAGGAAAAAACTTTTTCTCTGTTTCATTTCATATCATTTAACAAATTTATATAATTTTCAGACTATAAGACTATTATTCAATTCACAACCCCTTCTCCCATCTATTTTCTATATAAAATCAATGTTTGTTTGTATGTGTGTTTGTGCTTTATAGACGGTTGAACGGCTGGACCGATTTCCTTGAAATTTTTACAGAATCTTTCTATATGTCTGAAAGAAACTAAAGGCCATACTTTGGTTTGAAATTGTAAGTGGGCGGGGTGCCACGCCCTATTAAAGAATAAGTATTAAATATTATATATCACGAAAGTTAATGCAGCTAGAGCCTTCAAATTAAGTACGGTAAACTTTGACATCCACACGAACATTTAGGTAAAAAATGGGCGGACTTTAAATAGTAGGCGTGGCCACATGAATTAAATACTAAATTTCGTATATTTGGAAAACGATATCGATTAGAGTACTAAAATTTTGCAAGAGCAACTTTGACACCCAAATAAACATTTCTGGAAAAAATGGGAACATTAGAAATAGTGGGCGTGGCAGCTCTCATAGCAATTGAATACTAAAATTCGTATATTCGGGAAGCGACAACAGTTAGAGTACCAAAATTTTGCACGAGAAGCTTTGACATCTATATGACTATTTTGATAAGAAATTGATGCTTTAGTAATAGTGGGCATGGCACCTATCATATATAATAAATACAAAAATTCGTATATCTGGGAAGCGATAATAGTTAGAGTACCCAAATTTTGCAAGAGACACTTTGACGTCTATATGATTATTTGAATAAGAAATGGTTGATTTAGTAATAGTAAGCGTGGCACTTGCAAAATAAATATATTTTTGAACTATAAAATTTTTATTTCATTACGATGGGGGTACCGAAGCTTTACGGGTATTAGCTAGTTATATTTTAAAAATGTTTTATTGGAAATTACTAACAACAAGCCTACAATAGCATAAACTAACTACAATAGCAAAAATACTAAACTAATACTAATACAAAAAAGGATCAATACAAATAGGGTGGTGAGCTAAATAAGTGTTTCTTAAAGATTTTATACATTTTTAAATTAAACATTAATAGAGTTAATATCGCTTGCTAAACTGTTTTTTTTTTCAGACTGATTTTATGTGAACACTGGCTTAATGGGTGGGTCTATACAGGGTATGGTGGAGTATATTTATCTGAAACCTTTGATTAGTCGCTTCTGTATAGAACTTTAATAAATTAAAGTTTTAAGTCAGTATAAAAGGCCCAGCTTTAAAAAATCTGGCAGTAATAACACTTGCAACAACACTTTAGTATGCTATGGGTTGTGTAAGAAAAAAATACATTTGTGCTGGGTTGTAAACCAGAGAATATTGCCAGCTTATAATGAGTAATGGTTGACTAAAGGCACATTTAGTCATCAGATAATCGCAGTTTGTAGAGAAGTTTTTTGTTTATGTTTTTAAAATACGAAGTTTGACTTTTGAATTAAATGAGAGAAGAGACTTTTACACAGATTGAAATAAGTAGAAAAAATTAATCAGCTAACGAATTAAGACTACCTAGCGAATAGATTTGCCTTGGACTGACTTAACAATTAGTTATAGTAAAAAGAAAAATAAAAACATAACCTCAAACTGAAAGTTCAAACTTATATAGTGTCCCAAACACACACAGAAATGCTAGATATTTGTCTAGTTTAAAAAAAATGATGATAACTTTTGTTAACTTTTTATCTATTTAAAAGGTTTGTTCCCAAATTTAATTGAAAAAAATGCTGCAATTAAACATCACTATTCATTGCAATTACATTGTGTTTGTTTATTTGTGATAAAGTATATAAAATAGTTTATTCATTTAGAAACTATTTGCAAAGAATGTGAGAAAGTGTGTCATAGCAATTACATAATCATATACTTGAAAGAATATTTAAGGTCCTTAGCATACACTTCGTGCAATACCTTTGCACTTAGGTGAATCTTAGCTGCTCCTCTGAAGTCATGTCGGCACGAGTCTATAAAAATAAAAGTGTGGCATAGTGAGGCTATAAACAACTCAAATATGTATGTATGAGTTTGTTGAATAATTTTCGACCTACACCTGCAAGAATACTAAAAAAATTTGTTACATTGACATTAAAATATTTATGTACGTCTGTATGTATGTATATTAGACTGGCTCAGTAAAATAAGGGATTTGCAGATGTTATAAGTTTATGTCTTTACCAGGTTGCTTACTCCGCTTAACAAAAGAAGTGTGCATACCAAAAATTGTAACAATCAAACCATATTTTAGTAACAATTTTTTTTCTACAAATAAATATTTTGTTTGAAAATTACATGGCCCCTGAAAAATCATAAATTTCCAGCGACTAGATATGGTTCGATCTGTCTGAAATTGAAAATATATATTTATTCGGTCGATTGGAGTAGACTTATGGAGCACAAGATTTTAAGTTTCTTGCATTTTGAGCCAGTCTAATGCATATATTGTATAGTGTTGGTTGAAAAAAAAGTTATTAATGTTTTGCTGGCTGGCTGTGTTAGTGACACCAACAAGTGTTACCACTTGCAACAGCCAGAAGAAGCAAAATAAAATAAATTTGTAGCTTTTATTTATTGAAGAAGAAATTTATAAGATACCCACATCTAGATGTGCCAGAGCTGTTTTCGCTGTTCCATTACAAGTCAGTGTACAAATACATTTTTCCTTTCTCCTCTTTTTCCTCAAGATATTACAAAATGAATATTTTGTAACGAAACTTAAGTGTTTGTGCATGTTCTGCAACAAAACGGTGTTTAAAATAAATGAGTGCAATTCTTTGCAATTGACGAAAAAAAAAATATAATAAAATGAAATGAAATAAAAAGGAAAAAGTACATTCTTGCAAAAGTCGATAACGTGGTAAATTTGTCAAGGTAAAATTAAATAAAACAAATAAGTGTAATTCAAATGACAACTAACCGTTTAAAAGTCAGGCATTAAAGTTGCTATAAATGTTATTTGTACTCCGCTTTAAAAAAATTATTTTTTCATCTTT
The DNA here is from genome assembly GCA_941918925.1 of Phyto melanocephala. Taxonomy (NCBI): domain Eukaryota; kingdom Metazoa; phylum Arthropoda; class Insecta; order Diptera; family Rhinophoridae; genus Phyto; species Phyto melanocephala. Next base: position 18,664,075 of record OW799235.1, read on the forward strand.
AAAAGTATGCTGTTTGTTTGTGCCACAAATGCAAATTTGCACTCCTAAAAGTATGCTTTAATATTGCTAGTCGAATTCCGAAAACCATTATGCAATCAATCGATTTTTTTAGCTGGTTTTTTTAAATCTTTGTTGACATACTTTTTCCCAGAATTTAAAACAATAAAAACAGTGACAGAAGAGAATAAAATAATAGTGATCCAACAGTATGAATACTTGTTTATATAGCGATGGTTTTAGGTTGACATCACGTAAAGGACAACCATTTTTTTTAACGTGAGGCAATGAAGTTAAAAATCATTAGCAGAGTAAAGAAAGCGCTTACCACGGTTTTTTTATGTTCGATACAATCATAATATTGATTTCGAAAATAAGCTCTGAGTTCTGAATTGCATACATTAATGCATTTTAGATACAAATACTATTTAGGTATGTGTTTACAGTATTCAATGGTTGTTGTTGCTTATATCTATTGAAACATTTGATATAAAAATATAAAATCATTTTATATGCTTATAAAGTGTTGTAGTGAATTCATACAGGGATGGGAAATGATTTTTTTTGACACAATTGAAAAAAAAATTTTGTTGTATTTTTTTTTGCTTCCAAAATAATAAATATAAAACATTTTCTTAACTTTATCAGCAAAAGTTTCTCGAATTACAGGACAGACTAAATGATTACAAATTTATCTATACAGATGGATCAAGGACAACTGATGGAACTGGCTACAGTGTTGTAAACTTAAACAGAACTCTTAAAACTTCAGTACTACCGGCATACAGTACAAACTTTTTGGCAGAGTTATGGCAATCTATGAGGCTGTCAAAGTAATAAGATACTCTCGGGGAAAATTTCCAGTTTGTACCGACTCACTAGCCGCCATCGACCTAATAGAAAATATTAACAATAACAGTTACTACCCAAACCAGATCCGACAAATTATTATTGGGAATCTAATATGGATCCCGAGCCATTCGGGCATAAAAGGCAATGAACTTACCGAAAAAATTGCAAAAGAAGCTTTAACTGCACCGCTGATTATGACACCTAACTACTTACAGTTGGATATAAAAAATTATCTAAAGCACCAATTCAGTAGCTATCACAAAATCAATTGGAACCTTTCAACGCCCTGGTACAAGAAGAACAACCCAAGAAGACAGACTGCATCACAACTATTCAGGACTTTAAATGCCTTCTCTAGGAAGGATCAAATTAAGATAATTCGTCTAAGACTTGGACACACACGAATTACGCAATTTTTCTATTACTACACATATTTTTATAATACTATAAATTTCTTTTTAACTATTTTTGCTATAATACACTTTGGTTAATATTTTTATATAAATTGAAATTTTTGTTGTACTACATTCTTGTAAAATTTTTATAATATCAATTTTTTATGTTATTTTAAATTTTTTAATCAAACTATAAATTAAAAAAAAAAAAACAAATATCAACTTAACAACAACAAAAAACAAACATATAATAAAAACTCGTATCCTGATGATGCTACACAAAGACGTAGCGAAATATTGATAAAACAATATAAAATAGAACAAAAAAAAAATTTTATTATTGAAAAGACCTTAAGCATAAAAATTTTTACTCAAAATTGTTTAAAAAAAAATTTTTTTTAACTCTTCAAAAGTAAATCTTGATCTCATTCCTGATGTTTTTTTTGTCTGACGATTAATGTCAGCTGACTTTTAGCAATATAACCGATATAAAAGTAATTGTATTTACAATAAACCAAAACTGTAATTCAGTACATGATATAAAATACAACAGGGGGTTGTGAATTGAACAATTATACATTTGCTCTATTCACAGCCTATGGTATAAAAAGTGGTTGAAGATCATTTATTGTTGGCACTGAATATTATATTGTCTATATTAGGAACAAAAAAATAATTTAATCTTAATCGAACACTTCCACTGCCTATCTATATGGGCGGTATCTTAATCGATTTTTCGCATAAAATTTTTTCAATCCACGAAAAAGTCTTTAAATTTGGTGCATACAATTTTAGAATAAACAAAAGATTCATGCCAAGTTTTATCATCATCGTCTTACATGACCATCGTTAAGGGTGGGCCATTTAAAAGCTTAAATTTAAAATTTCAATAACACAAAAACGGTTTGAAATTTTGTCAAATTAATTTTCTTGTTATGAAGTATAATTATCCAGGTTAGAAATGAAACACTATTTCATTTCATTTATATTCGATCGGACAATTTTTCGATGATTTTTTTGAGAACAAGGGGTTGTATTTCGACAATGGCTTAGCGAATACTGGCTTTCAAATGCTCAATTGTCTCTGGTTTGTCTGCATGACACTTGTTTTTAACGGCGCCCTAAAAAAAACAATCCAACATTGTCAAATCGCAGCTTCTTGGCGGCCAATTGTCATCACCATTTTGGCTAGATAAACGGCCGTCAAACGTTTACGCAATAAATCAAGATGTGTGACTAGTTGCATCATTCTTTTAAAACCAAACATTGTTCACATCAATACCATGAAGAGCGGGCATAAAGAAATCGGTTATCATTGTGCGATAGGTGCCCGCATTAACCGTAATGGTTGGCCGTCCTCAGTTTCAAAGAAATATGGGCAAGTAATGCCTTCGCTCCACAAGCTGCACCAAACAGTCACTTGTAACTGTAGCAATGGATTCTGTAAAACTACGTTGGGGTTTAAATACGGCATTTTTGGCTATTACGGTCCTACCAAGATGAAAATAAGCATCTTCCGAAAAGATGATTTGTTTTTGTGTACAAAATTTTTGTGCAATTACCAACCAATTGTCTTAGCAGAAATAATATACTGACTTTTGTGGCAGAATAGACGGACGTAAGCCAGATTAAAAATAACAGCTGATTTAAATTTAAACAAATAGATGGTCCACCCTTTGTAAAAAAAATGAGTCCAAGATAATAAAATATTTTATTCATCAATTAGCATTTCTTTAACTATATAATCTAGTTCTTAAAAGATGTTTATGAGTTTGACGTTTTCTACTTCTACTACACTACTAGTCATTAGCGTGCTGGTCTGGTAGTTTGAAGGTTGAGGGTTTGATTTCTGCTAAAGACTCTGGTCTATTTCCCTTTCTTTTCTATTCTTTCTATTCTATTTAGGCATTACAAAGGGATCAATACTGTGGACCCAAGTGAGCTGCACAACACCGGCCTAATCTAACCTAACGCTTATAACTCGTGGAAATTTATTTCCAAAACTCTCGCTCTGTTCGTCAAACTAATAGAGCAACATATCAAGCTTACGGTGCGCATATACGCCCATCTGAGCAGGTAATACGCAGTAATGCAGATAGCGATTTTGAAAGAGGACTTAAATATATAGAGCCGACGCCTGCTTAGTAAGTCGGTCCCGAAATTCGGGATTTTTATTCCTCATAGCATTGAAAATCATTTGGAGAAGAAATGGTTACAACAACATGGCGTAACATGCCAAACAGTGCGTAAAACTTTACTCTATTTATCCGTCCAGTAACCGAATTATCTCAAGACTACTTTTTGTGAGCGGGTACAACAAATCTCTGGTCTATGCTGAGTTTCTAGCAACGATGGAATATTTGCCTCTTATTTTATTACTCATAAGAAGACGTGGATGAATTTAATTTAGTTAAAAATTTGTGTACTGTGCTGTGTGACAAATAATATTTAATAAAATAGGAGTTACAGAATTGTTTTTTAATTTTTTAAATTATTATAATTATAATAATGAAAAATAATTGAAAGAGATATTTTTGTTTTTTACATGTCATCAAATCCTTAAACATAGAAAGATTGTCATTAATGCAAAAATCGTCTTCTTATCTCGACTAAAGTTGTTTTGTCAAAAGTCCACAGATATGTTATTTACGAAATGTAAAAAATGTCATCAAATTTTGTTACAATTTAAAGCTTTTTCGAACTTATATTTTAATTAGAAATCAACACAAGCAGTTACGTATTTGTTCCAAAGTCGCCTCTTATAAATTTTTTTGTCAAATGTAATGCTATTTTTGCCGCATCCACTGTATACAGTTTTTGTATGCCATTTAAAATTTTGTGCTTTTAGACTAACAAGAACATCGATAACAACAATAAACACACGTTCGTTCAAATATCACAGCATCCAATATCATTTAGTGGTTGGAAAAATTGCTGTATAAATGTTCCAAACAAATACTCCACTTCATTGAACTATGACCATTAAGGAGATCAATTACACAAATAAATACAATCACTTAAATTCACTCAACATAAAAAAGAAAACAAATAAGCTGCAGCAAAATAAAAAATAAACAACAACAATAGTTAAAACAACTGCAAATAGCAACGAAAAAAACAAAAAAAAAAAAAAAAAAGAATTTTTAACAATTGTAAACCAATACGGCATTTTTGCTTTAGCTAATGCTTACAGTCCTTTTTTTCATGTTGGTCTCGATGTTAGAATTGTTTTTTTGATGTTGTATTAGTTTACCTTTGAATTAAATGCAAATGAACCAATAAACCTGATATATAAATGTGAAAAAATCTTTTAGATTTTTATATGTATGTGTTAGTTGAAGATTCTATGAGCAGAAGAAGTAGAACAAAAAAAAGTAGTACTTTTGTACTTGAGTTCTAATAATGGCTGCTGTTAGTCGAGATAGAAAAACATTTTTTATATGTGTTTTATTTCGTTTATTAAAATCGTAACAAAATTTTGTTTTTTCTTTTAGAAATAATTGTTTAGTCATACAGGGAGGGCCAAAATTTGACATGCGGCTTGAATATTTATTAACTTTTTGGTTTGTGGATTTTGAAATTTCTTTTAATAAATAACATACGGAGAGCAAATAATGGGGTGATTTACAATCGACCAAAGAATCAGAATAAATAAATTTTATTTTTTAAATGTGTGGTCAATTCTTTGATCCCAAACAGCATATCGTTAAAACTCGTAGAAAGTTATTCACCATTAAATCAATGGCAAGCTGATTTCGATACAAGAGATAATATGATATTTATTTTGATTTAATTGAACAAACTGTTATAATGTTAATGTGCTAAGAGTGCTTTTGTTATTTGCAATAAAGAAAACCCTGACTTATTGAAAGGAAATGAAGCGGAGTTTACAAAAAGATCAAATTTAAAAGTATTTATTATGTAACAGATAAAATATACTGGAAATTATATTCACTCTTTAATTGTTTATGGTTCAATCATAATGAACGATGTTAATGGTGAGTCAAACCTTAACGTCAGGTATTTTGTCCCAAGTTAATTTGACACTTCTTTGTATCAGTGTGTTTTACAAGTTCAACCATGAAGAGGCATACAATTATACAGTGCATTAAGATTGTTAATGACTTTTACGAAAATAGACGTTCAAATCATAATGCGTTTCGTTTTTTTTTTATAATTTTTTTGGTCATCACAATCGAATAAATGTTTTCACAACCGGGAGAACTGTGGGAAAATTTTAGCAAACAAGGTCTGTATGAAATGTGAACAAACCAGTGCATGCTCACTCAGTTCTTTCTGCAACAATCCTTGCTGTTGTTTTCAATAGTGTAGCAAAAGAGCCGTCAACTGCGACTCGTCGTCGTACTTAACAATTGGATATCTCACGAACATCACAGATGCTAAATTTCAATAAGGATTTGAATTTACATGCATCGTTAATATGCCGAGTGGTTGATTGAACAGACTAATGGTGACTATTTGAAGGCAATCATCCTCAGAAACAAGGAAAACTTTCGATCCAGCAGTTTCGTTAACAAACAGAATTGCCTCATTTAGGTATATGAGATATAATTGCTGAAAAGCCAATCCATTAATTCATGGTGCAGTTTATGGGCTGGTGGCGTAATTAGGCCGTATTTCTTCGCAAATGAGGTCGGTCAAGCAATCACCGTGAATGGTTTTCTCTAACGCAAGAAGATAATGTACTTCTTGTGGCAAAAGTTTAATGATATGGGCTGTATGATATGTGGTTCAAACAGAATAATGCCACTTTCCACACAGCCAACGAAACAATTGCTCTTTTGCACGATTTATTCAAAGGTTGTGTTATCTCATGGTGTGTCCATGTTATCTGGCCGCCACGATCATGTTATTTGAGACTGTTAGACTTCTTTTTTTGGGGATATTTAAAAGCAAAATTGTACAACTCAACAACTAAATTATGAGACTAGTCGAAACATTACCATTATACCTCAATTATCATTGAATATATAAACTATCGGATGGAAGTATGCCTCCAAGCTGTGTCAAATGTTTGGATTATCACAGATCCTTTTATAATTAAAAAAATATTAAGATAACTCTCTGAAAACTTTTTATTTTATTTTCAACTAGCTGAGCTAACAAAACATTGTTTTGCTTTCAAGGTGGTCGTTGTTTTGCCTTTATCTTTTTTGTTTTGTCTCGTCTAAAACAAAATTTCCACTATAAAATTAGAGAGACCAAATTTCATTAGTAAATCAAAAATTTAATGATTTGCAGAAAAGTATCGTTATAACAGCAACAACAACAATAACGCATTCCAATGTTATAATGCAGATGCGAATCAAGTTAAAAATCTAAGGGGCAGCGCACAAAAAAAATGAAGTTTGACTCAACGATTGAAAAGATTCAGCTGTATTAATTTACTTAGTTTCAAGTTCTCCTTCAATCTGGATTTATGTCACCCCATAGTGTATTCGCCACCTTACCGACAGCAGCATTTTCCCACTTTTTAAGTTGAAATTTTTTATTTCTGAACTTTTGAAAGGGTTTAGAATTTTCAAAGAAGATGGTATTTAAAAATAGCTTCTTCGTTTTTAATTATGCCGTAATGGCCTGGGATCTACATTATATTTAGTTGCTCAGAATTTCCATGCGAGTTTATCTCTTGCATTTCAGGACATTCCGAGATTCAACTTTTTCGTCCAATAAGGTCTTGACGAATCATTGCTTTGTTATTAATCTTCTATATTCAATTAATGTCTTTCGTAATCGCGGAAAATACAAAAACCATCTATAAATTAAAGATTTAGAGAATTAAAAGTTTTGCAAAAATATTCCTTGTAATATTTCGTATAAAGGTGCTGCAGATATCTTATAGATAAAATGTAAAGGACGCTTATTTAAAAACCCCGTTTACCAAAAGAAATGTGCAATAGCTTAGTAGGCCTTCTAAGGTAGAATCTTGTTAACTTATAAAACTTAAATTTTCTTTTTTAGTGTAATTCAGCGTAGGATTATTCAGGTCTGAGCAACATCCAGAAAATTTGTAACTAGTTTATTACATCTGCGTCGGCTGGAACTGTCGGGTAATTATAGCTTACCCTTTACGTAAATAACACTTACAATCTCATATTAAACTTGGTAGAAGAAACACATAAATTTAGTGATGCAAAAAGGTGAAAGTGGTTGAAAATATATTTAAAACAAAATATTTAAGAAAACAACAAAAAATATTATTCATCTCACACAAGTTGAGAATAGTTTTAAATATTATTTATCTCTTTTATGTAACAAAAATATTTTGTAGCATACTTTTAAAAGTTAGACAAGTGGAGGAGGACAAGCAACAATTTCAGTTTGCTTTAAGTTGTTGCTGGTTGTCGCATATCACTCTCTAGTTTAATGCACAAAACTTTTAGCATACTTTTCGGCTTAGTTTGTCAAATTCTTTTAAAAGCATACTCTACTGCAACATGTAAGAAGAGAATTTATTGAAAACAATATCTCTCTACATTTGAATTCACTGGTTTGCTGGTGTGTGTATATACATACAATGGAAACAACTACTGACTGAATGCAAGTGTGCTGGCGTATAACACAGGAAAATAATTTTGAAAACTCTGACAATACAATGTAGCTGTAGTATGTTTGTCTTTGCATTGAATTCAACCTAGTTTTAAGTGTGTCGCATAGAAAAGTTGCAATATTATTTTAAGAATTTAAGAAGATTTGCAAAATTTGTTTGCATTTAGTTTGACAAAAATACTAATGCGGTGTATACATGTATATGAATAGTTTTTTTTTTTTTAATATTTTATTGGATTTAACAAGATTTATTGTTAGATTTAAGGATTTAAATCTGTTTGAAAATTTGTTTTTAAAGACCAATTTCTTTAGAAAATTATAAATTATTTTGTGTTAAATTAAAAAGTATGGAAAAAAATTATTTTTTAGAAAATCGCAATATCGTTAAAAAGTGACTTTATTATCAATAAGATTATTTGCTTTGATAATTTTTGCAACCACATGACTAATCTGATGAACGTGAAAAATGGTGGCAGAAAAGCCAATATTCAACAAGCGTTTGCTCAAGTACAATCTGGTAAAGAGTGTGTTAAAATAGCACCTTTACATTGGGCTCACTACATGCCAGCTATTTATAAGAATTTAATATTTGACAGAAGTAAGAAGACATATTCGGCTGCACCGAATCTTATATTCCACCTACACAATTTGTAGCATCATGTAATAATCTAATAAGTTTGAAGCGGATAACATATTCTCATCACACATATATCAGTAACACAAGCCGATAATCTTAACTTTTAACTGATATTTTTATACCGACATTTTTTTCGCCGTTATCGTTGCCAGCTTTGGCCTATAGAACCAAGATTTTTTGTAAATATTTTTGTATATGTAACAAACATTTCCAAAAGTTTGATAATTGTTGCAAAATCTGACTTTGTTTGGGAACAAAACAGAGGTGATGGTGTTCTTCCGCTCATATCGGTCCTCGTAACGTACCCAGATAACGGATTTTCGATAGAAAAATTTTCCAAAGCACATTATTTAAAGAACTTGCCAAATTCCGAATGTTATTAAAGTTCCAATACAGTACCAAACATATAAAAGTCAAAACAAAAAATATTGGCCAAATTGTATTTTAACACTCATTTGCAAAATATATTGTTACGTTTATGCCTTTTATAAACGTTGGATTATTTCCTTTAAATAGACCTTGAGTTCTTTATTGCAATTAAAAACACTTGAAATTCGTTGTATAATTAAGAGCACTTTATTTAATTAAACTCACTCAGATATTGCTTTATAGCACTTTACTTATTTCACTTATCGTTATAAACTTTTATTATCAAACTCACTTTGGTACGCGCTTTACAAGCTCTACTGTTATACTGATCATGTTAGCTGTGTTGGTCGGCTATGTATTGTAACATAGTGGTGTTCGGCAACATTCGACAAAGTTCTAGTATGTACATTCTAGTACATTCTAAAACCGTTACATTTAAATTAAGACGTTAGGTAATACGCAGGAATAATAAAAGTGCCTAAAGGTATGCTACACATAATAACAAACATCATGTTCGAACAACCAGCGAAATAAACTAATACAAATAAAACTAAAGTAACTTAAACTACTGCAACTAAAATAAATTATAATGTAAATTAAGCTACTTAAAAATAAATCTGTAACAATCTTTAATTTTCATGTTCATAATATTCGTCTTATGTCTGATGATTGTACTATTACAGCGTCATATGTGGTGTAAGACTAACTGGATTATTTTTCTTTACCTATTTCAGATTTTGTACATTTTGCATTTTAAAATTCTACAAGGCTCAAATCTACTGAAGCAAATATTAGTAATAACGCCCCTAAAAGTATGCTTTTTTTTGTAAGTATAATAAATTCTATTTAAGAAAAGTTTAAGTTTACGTTTTTAAAAGATACAAAGTGCGGTGTAAAATTAAATTTCCAAATTGAATTTCTTTTTGTATTGTGCCTGATAAAAATCTTTGGCAGACTAACATTTATTGTGAAAAAAATAGACGTAATCAAATGCAGAGAAAATAATTTTTTATTTCATAGGGTATAGGGTAAAACATGGTTAGAGTTGACCTTCTATTAAATTCCTAATTGTTTGTTTTTCTTGTTTTTTTCATTCGTCTGGAAACAAGTACATAAAAACTTTTTGCTTTTAATACTGAAATAATCCAGACAGTTGTCAAACACAGTAGACAGCCGTTTATAATCTTCAATAATAATCACAACATCTATTTGTTGTATTTTGCGTGAAAAGAAAACAAAACAAATATTAATATTTTCTAAGGCCATATATTTTTTCTTTAGCTTATAATTTTTGCTTTTATTATTATTTTTTTTATTGCCTGTATAATTTTACGTTTTTTTATTAACTTTCTTTTTATTATTGCATGTTTGCCAGACATGCTATTGTAAATACAAATATTATTTATTTTACCGTTTTTCGTTTTCATTCTGTAGGTCAGAAAAATAAAATTATTTCTTCTAGAGCATGTTCGAAGGTAAGTGTTTTTAAGGCATTTATATTTTATGCAAATTAAATAATACTGGAGAAGAAAATTAAAAAACAAAATTAGAAGGCTTAGTTGGACTGTAACGAATCTGTCATACCCTGCAAGACATTAACATATACAACTGTACTCCTTGTTTGATTTCTAATATTGCAGTCCTTTATGATTTAAGTATTTTAAGAAATTTTTCGAAACTTTAGCTGGAATTTGCAAAATACCAATTTAATTTATCTTATTAAATTTTTTATATGTATCACCAATATTTGGGCTATTTGTTGTCTCATAAGACCATGATTTTCTATAAAACATTTTATCAATATCAATTCTCAATTACTGTGACGATGAGAAAATTACGTGAAATTTTTGGGAGAAACAACTAGACACACTATTTATCGTGTAGTGAATAATTTCGATGAAAGAGGGTCTGATACGCCTAAGCATGAACGATAAAGTACTGCACGATCGGCTGAAAAACTGCTCTTCAAGAAAGTGTTCAGGAGCTTGGTCTTCAAACAACAACTTTGGCCACAATTTTGCACAAAGATTTGCATTCGTTTCCAATTAAGATTCAGTTGACACAAAAGCTTCTTCCAGAAGACCATTTACGCCGATATACATATGAAAATAGGATGTAACAGCTCGCCCATGACAATCCCGATTTTGATGAAGAAATCATAATGAGTGACGAGGCACATCTTCTTTTGAATGGATATGTAAATAAACAGAATAGTCGGTTCTAGGAAATGGAAACTCCTCAAATTATTCATCAGTCACCTTTGCATCCATCAAAAATGACAGCCTGGTGTGCAATTTAATCCGGAAGATTCATTGCACCTTACTTTTTTGCAACTGAAAACGGCGTAACGGCAACTGTCAATGGGGACCGATATTGTGATATGATTGAAAACTTTCTAACACCACAAATGCGTTTTTTGGGCTTGACTAACATGTGGCTTCAACAGGACGGTGCCACATTGCATACAGCCAGAAGAGAAATCGTTTCAAAACAAGTTATTTCAAGGAATGGTGATGTTAATTGGCCTCCACGGTCGCCTGATTTGACTGCTCCGGCTTCTTTTTATAGAAATTTCTCAAAGCAAGAAAACAAACCAGAATCGCTGGAGCAATTCAAACAAAATATTCGTGATGAAATTAATGAAATACCGCGTGAAATGTGTGAGAATGTAATTAAAATTGTGCTCAAAAGGGCTTGCAATTGTGAGGCTAACAGAGGCGGAAATTTATTTGGGGCCAAATTACGGCATTCGAACGTGATCGAAATTTGAAAATTCTTATTAGAATCTCTATACCTAAAGCACAGCGAACTCGATCGTTCGAGTTAAATTTCAATCGATATCGAATGCCGTAATTCGGCACCTGATTCAATTTATTTCAATTTATTTTGCCCTTTTAAAGGACCTAATAAAGTTAGGATTATAGGAATTGTTCAACCTTTTTGTGATGCAATTAAATTATTTACTAAAAAAAAAAACAATTTTGTGGGATTAAAGGGGACAAAAATACGCCATTTTATTTCAGACGATTTCTTAGATTTTAACTTTTTCGTTTTTACCTGTTTTCCACTGGTCAAGACCTCTTATTTGATATTATTATTAAGGGAGTTAAAGTGCGTACATTTTGAATTGCTAAATTTGATTAATATATAAATTTATTAAACGCCATTTTGTGAAGGCAGCCATCATGAATTTCAAATTATTTTATAACGTATTTTTTTCTGCTGATCGAGCCCTTTTTTAAAACCATATCTCTCCTCTCTGTAGTCCTAAAGCTAAAAAGATCGACTTTGGTTTGCAAGTGTTAGCAAAAACCCTGAAGGATTCGTATTGTTATGCTTATAACTCTGCTAGTTTTTAACCGATTTCTAAGTTGTTTCAAGCAAAAGTTTTCGAGACCAGGCCTCTTTAGCGTGTACAAAATTAATTATGGGCTTTTGTAACTTTAAATATATAAAAAAAAAATTATTTTTTTGAAGTGATTTTTGCTTATAACTTTGTTGATTAGTGGCCGATTGTTCCTGAGATTTTTGCGAGTCATTTCATATTTACATGAGGTAGCAAGAGTGTCTACAACTTATTCTAGGGCTGAAAAATGTTGATTTTGTTGGTAAAATTATTGGAAAAACCAGAGGCAGTCGTGTTTATTTGCTTATACCTCAGAAAGTTATGGGGCGGGGCGATTGTGTTCGATTTTAATATTAAATCATTCCTAAAAATGTAATCTATGTAAAGTTCTATGCTATATGTGGGGCTTTTAAAAGTTGAATGTTATCAACTCACAGAAAGACGGCTGTTGCTCAGTTCACTCCTCATAAGGTCTTAAAAATTATACATTTTATGGGTCAGAAATAAATACTGTAGGAATTACAAACGAAATGTCAAAGTCATATATATAGGCTTGGCATCACAGTTAAAAGGGTTTAAAAACCAGAGATCATATGATTACTTGGCTTATATCTTAGTTACTTATTAGTATAGTTCTCTGGTTCTTTGTACTTATTTTTTATGCAATTATTAAGATATTTTAAATATAATCAGACACACCCGTGCAACAACTGATTGATTCTCAAATTTGTTTTCCACTAACTCATCAAATAAAGAAACTCAGCATATAGATGTTTTTGTATACAATTGAGGTTATTCTTTATGTTATAAAAAATAAATATTGTATAAATTACCAATGGTATGACATGTATAACATACTCTCAGCTAATCATGGTCAAGGGTATTTCTTATTCAAAAATTTGTAGTATGCATTAAGGCGTACTTTTTGAATATAATTTACGGCAAGAATTAAGGTTCTTTTCTAACTTTTCTTTATGTGAAAGTAATTGAAAATAAAAGTGTGTTACCAGGTCAGTAAATAATGTAAATTTAGGCAAACTGTTTTTAATAAAGACAATGTATGAAATGTGTATTAGGGAAATAATTAAAAAACTTTTTAAATTAAGGTCGATATTTGACAGGTGTTTTAAGGGTTGTACATAAAACAAAAATAATAATTTTTCCATTAAGTCAACCAAAAATACTCTTAAATGTTGAATTGCTGGAATTAAAGTTTAAATACTAAGAATAACTTTGGGTAAAATACTGTAAATGTTATGGTTTTTAGGCACTTAGTGTGACTACTTAAAAACTCATTATTATTATGAAAGAGAAAATTTTTTATATTCAAGTTAAATTGCCTTTTCCTAAACATTTCTGGTTTTCTTAAATTATATACATATTAAGTAAACTGTCAAGTTATAAAACAACTCTAATACATAACATTTCATTATAAGTACAAATACTGTCTATCAATTTGTTTTAGCCTCTTCACCGCACACTTTTGAAGCTGTAATGGTTTATTTTCCTTTTGCACATTTTTAATATAATTTTCTCATTTGGTGACACAGGATATCTGGTAATCACATAACATCTAATAAAACAACACAGAATTTTATAAATGACATTAAATCTTTAAGAGACAAGTACAATGTACAAATAAAGTGAAACGAAATATAGAGAGAATAAAAAATAACACAAAAAAAAACACAGAATCACAAACAGATGGACGGAAGTAGAAAATGTATTAAATCATAGTTGATCAAGCCTGACCATATTTTACTCCATCCCACAAGTAAAATAAAATATAACATCATGTTTGCTAAATCTTTAAGTTATTTTGCGACATTGGAAATTAGTCCAATGACAGCTTTATAGGTGTTTGGACAATTTCCGGGTGTCAGCCTAATACGTGAGTTAGGCATATTGATGCTCAAACTTTTCGAAATTTCGTTAGAATATTTGTCATTCGCAATAAATTTTTCTGTAGTGATTTTTTACCCTACTACTTTAATAAAATTGAAAATCGCAGTTTTACAGTCAATGCAAAAATGAACTTTGCGATTTTGGTTACCATTTTTATACCCTTCACACAGTGAAAAAAGGTATATATAGGTTTGTCATTCCGTGTGAAATTTTTCATTTCCGACACAATAAAGTATATATTTTCTGAAAGCTTATGAATAGGGGAGTCGATTAAGCTCTGTCAGTCTGTCCGTCCGACCGTCTGTCCGTGTGTATGTTAAAATAATTTTTTTGAAGCCCTCCGACATTGCTTGGACCCGGATAAGGTAATAAAATATCAGAAATAATCGGGAGTAGATCGGTATTGAAAATCAGAAACTTCGGTACATAAACAACTGAGATATGAGGAAAAACCCACGACCACCTCGATTTTTTTCACAAAAACAACATTACAACAACAACATACATACAAACGTGTATACTGGTTAGAGTAATCGTGGCATCGAATTCCAGCTGAGCCAAAAAAATTTTTTTTTATTTTTTTATATTTTTTTTTAATTTTTTTATAATTTTTTTTAATTTTTTTATATTTTTTTTTTTATTTTTTATTTTACATACATATTTTTTTTTAAATTTTTTTTAAATTTTTTTTTTATTTTTTTTTTGTTTAATGTATATTATTTATATTTTAATTATTTTTTTTTTTAATTTTTTTTAAAATTTTTTTTTAATTTTCTTTTTTTATTTTTTTTTTTAACACACATACGTAAATTTATAATTTTACAATGGGATGTTTTTATATATGTATGTTTTTCATATGTTTGTACGTATTTCATATGGGATGAATGGTGATACAAACAATTGTTATTACATGACTACACGTTGTGAAGGGTATATAAGATTCGGCACGGCCGAATATAGCACTCTTACTTGTTTTAAACCAAAAAGTAAAGAATTGCACTAAGTTGACATGTCACTTTTACAAGACCGAGTTACATACCACAAGTCATGTGAGTCCATTAGGTTATTGAGAAGCGAGTTTAGTGTTAATTAATCTGAAGTTTTGGAGCAGTCATAATAAGTTTCTTATATACAGTTTAAAGCCATAATGTCTGAAAATATATCAAGTGCACTATTAGTTTTAAAAACTTCACAAAACACAGCAAATAATTTACCACATCTACCTTCAAATTTTTTGTCCGAATCAATGCACTCTATATGGATGTTTTTTAAATCTGAACAGTCTCTTGTATTTTATACAGTCGTTACGTCATTTTACATTCAACAGCCTTAAAAATATGACATTAAGTGTGAAGCAACATCTTTTAAAAACAAAACTAATAAAAAAAAGCTTTTTACGAAAAACAAAACAAGCAAATGTAATAATGCTTAGAGATAATAAACTTTTCATTAAAATGATAATCAAAGAACACATAAATGAATATATTTATTTGTGTAATAACTTGTCCATAAGTACAGTAGAGGGCAACAAAAAAGCAGAGTGTTGTCTTGTAACTGAAAGAAAGTTGTCGATAAGTTTAGAAATCGTTAAGGAAAGATATTACATATTTTATATATTTTACCGTTAGTTAGATGACAGATGCAATCGCCTACTACATTCTCTCTCAATTCTGTATAAAGAGTGAATTTTATTTTTAATTGCCATTACAGTGTTGTAGCCTGTAAGAAATTATTATGGTAATTCGAAACTAATTGATTTCACTCGGAATATAGAACAAGAACACATTATGGCATTCGATCAGTAACGAAATTTTACTCGACTGATTGAGTTCGGTGTGCTTTTGGAAAAAAGATTCTAATAAGAATTAACAAATTTTGATCACATTAGAATGTTGTAATTTGTGCCCAGGTATTTTAAGTATATTTGCAAACATTTATCAATACCAAAAATTATTTATGAATTTTTAGACCCTTTACATTTGAGTGTTTGAGAGTTTGTCATTCTATTTGTAATTTTTAAAATATTTATTTGAGACCCTATAAAATGTATTTATACTCTGAATTCTTATTGGTAGAGGAATTAATTTAATAAGATCCATCTGTCTTTGCATATATTGATATCAAGTTTTTGAATCCCCCAAGATACTTAAGACTCTTATGTGGAAACAATTTATTAGATATGCTTTCGAGAACCAGTTATGTAGATACATTACAAGCTAAGATATTAACGAAAGAACACGATTTCCTCAGATTTTGGAGCTCCTTTGGAACTTCAAACAACTTTTGTTACGCGTATATAAGATACGCGTTGTTTCAATGTGTCAATTATCGCCAAAGATATCGGCGAAAAAATTTTTTTAAAACAAAATATCAATTATAAGTTCAGATTATTGATTTTTTAAATAGGTTTTGGCTACTGTTGCACCATATAATTATAAGTTTTAGTCTGGAAAATGATTGTGTATAAGAAAATCATTTTGTATAAGCAAAAAACAATTAGTAGTTCTGTTTTTTTCCTAATTTTTTTTTTACAAGAATCTGTTAAGCTCGATTAACGCTGCTGTTAGATTTAGGCTATTTTGTCCGATATTTTTCTTGTTATTTCTATAACTTTTAAACAGTACTAAAAATTGTTTGAAAAACTCTGCTCACATGATTTTATTTTTTGAACAACTTATTAAAATATTTAGTTTCTTTGGGCTAATTTTCTTGCTAAAAATTATATTTTTCTGTAAGTTTTGCAAGTAATATTCTCGCAAGAGAACGTTTAAAAATCTGCAGAAAATCCCAAATAAGGGATGAGTGTGATCCTTATATTTCAGTAAGAACAATAAACTCTATGTGCCTTAGCAAAATATAGTGCTAGCTGATGTAAAAATGCTGGCTTCGTACGATTTCGTTTAGCTGGTGCCCATGAAACGTCGATCAAAAGAGTCAGTCATTAAGTCTGCAGTATCTTAATCAAGCATTAGCAACTTTAGACGAACAAAAAAAAATTTTTGTCAAATTCTAATAAGAAAAAATGTTTTTTTTTTTTCGACACACTTCTACCAACAAAAACCAAATATAGACTTATACAATGGGAGGTTTTTTAACATTCAGCAACTTCGAAGAAATAAACGTTTTGTTTTGCCGAACTGTTCCTAAATAAGATTTTTATCAAGAAGTTGTTATATTTGACTCTTTCAAGCTTTCCATTAATTCCGGCATAACGCGTTGTCCGTGAGTTTGTTCAGGTCTTACAGTTTTAGATTTTAAAAAATCCGACTGTGTTTTCAAGACGTAGCCCGTTCTTTGAAGTTCAGAAGTTTTGCATTAACAGTAACATTTTTGTGATTTGAAGAAGGAATTGCCAGCACTCCAACAATTCACAAATATGATCAAATTTGTAGTTACTACTCATTTCAATAAAGCATCGTTCTTTGAAGTTCAGAAGTTTTGCATTAACAGTTAGATTTTTGTAATTTGAAGAAGGAATTGCCAGCACTACAACAATTTGCAAATAGGAAAAAAATTTTAGTTACTACTCATTTCTTTTCAAACAAAAGGGATAGTACCTTAAATCATGTTAACCATACCATAACCATCTTCATTTCCTTCAATATCGTGTTCAAATGCAATTCTTTTAATAACATTAGGATATAAAAATCAGTATATTGATATGCTTCTACAAGAATTAGTGCAGCAATATATGTATGTCCGTAATGGGTCTTCTTCAATATCGTTCTATTTATAACCAAATTTGACTCTGCCGTAATTATTTGCATTTTCAATTATTATCTTTCTTATTAGAGTTGGAATGAAACACAAAAATATTGAAATCAAACTGCAAGGCTTTTTGGCCCTGGTTGTGCTGATATAACATTCTCCACAGCTTTTCCAATGGGTAGAGTAGTAGTGAGAGTGGAACTCAACATCATTTTATTTTTAGCATCAAGAAGGGGATCAGATCTAGTTTCATCCACGACTGGTTAACTGTCTGTTTCGCAATTACTTGTTTCATTTGCTCCGAAGGATAAAATAAAATCTCTGGGTCACTTTCTAAATATATAGAGTTAAGTAAAAATTCGTTCGAATTCATTTTATAAAGTGTAAAAAAGCACTAGGCTTAGTTGTTATCCACGTTACCTTCTATATGAATTTGCCTTGATATAAATATATTAGTTGTTCTGATATACTTCGGAGGATCAATATAATTGTATTAAGGAGATATTCAATACAATTAGATTTTTAAAATATTGGTTTGACATTTTAATTTTATTATAACATATATATTGACCAAATGGTTATTTTTGTTTTAATCCAACAGCAGGGTTAAGAAGTTGATTTAGCTAAAACAACAACAAAATCAAACCGTAACTGATACATTCTTATGTATTTATATTTGTACATGATGGTACAGACTGCTTTAAGGGTACATATGATACGGCGCATTCGAATAAACCCTCTTATTATACCCTTCACACATAGGTTTGTCATTCCGTGTGAAATTTCTACAATTTTCATTTCCGACCCCATAAAGTGTATATTTTCTGAAAGCTTATGAATAGGGGAGTCGATTAAGCTCTGTCAGTCTGTCCGTCTGTCCGTGTGTATGTTGAAATCAACTTTTTGAAGCCCCCCGAAATCGCTTGTACCCGGGTGAGGTATTAAAATATCAGAAATATTCGGGAGTAGATCGGTATTGAAAATCAGAAACATCGGTACATAAACAAATGAGATAAAAACCCACGACCACCTCGATTTTTTTTTTCATAAAAACAACATTACAACAACAACATACATACATACAAACGTGTATACTGGTTAGAGAAAACGTGGCATAAAATCCCACCTGAGCCAAAAAAAATTTTTGTTTTATTAATTTTTTTTTATTTTTTATTTAATATATTATTTATATTTTTATTATTTGTTTTTTATAAATTTTTTTTTAAATTTTTTTTTTGTTTTATATTTATTACATATTTATTTAATTATTTTTAAAAAAATTTTTTTTTTTAATTTTTTTTTTTAATTTTTTTTTTATTTATTTTTATTTGTTCTGTTAACATACGTACGTAAAGTTATAATTTTAAAATGGGTTGTTTTTATATATGTATGGTTTTTATATGTATGTACGTATATCATATGGAATGGTGATACAAACTACTGTTATTGCATGACTACACCTTGTGAAGGGTATATAAGATTCGGCACGGTCGAATATAGCACTCTTACTTGTTTGTTTATACTTTTATATCAGAGAAGATCATATTTTCACAAGTCTAAATTATATGCACGTCTTAATTGTTTAAAAAATTTGCCATTGAAAACCAGCAGCATTAACACCACTACGCGCTGAGTTTTACTAAAATTTGCTATTTTTATAAATTCCTTTGTATTAGAGTTTTTATAAAAAGCTTTCGTTAATATAAAGCAGTACACACAATCTATTTGAACTAACATTTTTAAATAAATACACACACATACATACTTATTTCAACGTTTTTACTACATGTTGATGTGTTATTTAGTCTTAGCTAAAATTTAATTTGCGTTAAGAATTTATTTATTTATTTTTTGTCCTACAAAGGAAATTCTTTAAGCAACAAGTTGTCAGTTTGATGTCGTTTGAGGTTAAAGGGCACACAGCACAGAAATAAGAGAAAAAAAAGCAATCTGTAGGATGTTGCTAATGGCATCAAAGTAAATAAATAATATAAATAGGTTGGCATTTATTAACACATAATGAGAGTTTTATATATAATGTTGATTACAAACCAAAAAAAAAAAGAAAATAAATAAAAGAAAGTAAGAAAAATGTCTTACAAGTTGACAAACACTTATGATTATTTGGCACCAATAACATACATCAAATAAGTCTATGGACTGTTGACAAAACAAATTATTTCAAATATTTCAAGTTTGATATTTTTAATATAATATTTCTTGTCTTATAATGGTTAACAAGCCGCTTATTAGTGTAGATGAAAATGAGTTTCAAAAATATATTAAATTTGCTGTTTAGAAAGACACCGATTTCAATTTAATAATTAGAAACTTGAAAATTTTCTAGTCTTGAGTTATGATGTTTTATCCAAAGCTCAGAGAAATAATGTTCGGAAAAATTGACAAAATAAGTGCAAACCTTATTTATTTGAAGTAAAGTGGGGTGTTATGTTGAACGCAGTTATATGCTGTATAAGAATAAAATAATACACAATACGGGATACTTTTATTATTTTATTGATTTAATTATAAGGAGTTTGAAACTCTTCACCAAGAGCGAAGAAGATATATATGAACTTGTCATTATGTTAATAATTTTAAAAATTTATCATTTCAAATCTATATATATAAAACAGGATGTGTGTATGTATGTAACGTATGGACTCCAAAACGGCTGGGCCGATTTTGATTTTCAGGCAATCTTCTGAATATTTAGAAGTCTGATTTTTGAATTTAGGTCTGCGGGCGGAGGGGCGTGGCAAAATTCAATTTTCATATTGCACCACCAATGAGATATACATATATTTATTTATTTTCTTTGCGTTCTTTTATTATTATTCTTTTTTGAAAGCCGTTCTCGTGTGTTTCAAAACATGTTATGTGGTTCCGAAGAGATTTACAAAAAAGACCAGCAATGCGGACTGGGTCAGCTAGAATTACAATAATCATGCGTTTGTCGAAAAAATTTTTTTTGAAAAATCTAGAGCCATATCTATTTAAAAATATTACACTAGTTCAAAACAACTGCTATATATAAACTACTGAGATATAACCACATTACCGAGACTGACTTGTTTTGCTCTGAGGTAACTATCATAATAATAACTAGGGTGTTACTTTTTTTAAGATAAAACCAAAATTGGAGTATATGTAAACTGCATTTGTATCAGGGATATGATAGCGGAGTTTCTGTGATCTTAAATTGATGGCTCAAGATAGCTCAACCTGCTACTCAGTTAATTATTATGCGATCTTCTTTGGGTTTTGTGGAACCTCGGACTTATGCGAATAAAAATAACTAATTCTGAGCTGATGATATACAATCACATCTCTGTGAAAAGGTCGTGAAAAATTATATTAAAAGGGTTATGGACTGCCATTAAATCCGGTACATGTTTTCTTATTTATCCGTGTTTTTACTTTTTCTTAATTAAGACAGCCTTAATATAACCTGTATTATGAGATATATTTGCAAGGTAATTCTTAAAAGTTTAATTGATTCATAAATGCTAAAATATATACATATAATAAAAATCAGCAAAATGTTTCTCTAAGTAAAAGGGATTTCAGTAACAAATAACTCTCTGTGCTTTTCCAAACAAAAATTTTCCAGCAAAAATCTATTTTGCACAACCCCCAGGACACTTTAATATTTTTTTATGTAAATGTACATACATATATTACACACTTACTAATCAAATTATATGAAAATATATGCCCTTTTTTTAATAACTAAATATTGCATGGCTACATACAAGTGCAGGGT
The DNA here is from genome assembly GCA_941918925.1 of Phyto melanocephala. NCBI lineage: Eukaryota > Metazoa > Arthropoda > Insecta > Diptera > Rhinophoridae > Phyto > Phyto melanocephala. The sequence continues at coordinate 18,685,620 of OW799235.1, forward strand.
ACATAAGAACCTGCGCTACCATTCACAAAACTATTGCTTTTTATTTGTAAGCAATAAGTGTTCTTTTTTATTTATTTTGACTTGTAATACAGATTTAAAACTTTGTTGGAGCTTTCTTTTCAGTAATTTTTAAATTAAAAACATCAAACATATTTGACAGCTTCATCCTTAAAGTAGACAATAAATATTTAATACCTTAAATTAGGCAATTTTTGTTAGGGGGATTATTTTTATAGTCAGATACATGCCTTGCATGTACATACATGTCTGTTTTATTTTTAAAAAGTATTTTCGAAATAACAGTGAGTGCATAAAATATTCTCTCATTGTTATAATTTTTCAAGAGAAAAAAATAAATATATTAAAGATGTTTTTCTATTTGAAAAGGGGACAACGAACCCAGAATACATTAAAAGTAGTTCCAAATGTATGTGTTTAATTTACTAAATAAACAATAGGTAACACATTAAAAAAATACGTTTCGTGATTCAATTACATATATGATGGCCATACACTTCGTTCTTTTTTGGAAGTTTAAACCGCACGTTTGAAACTGTACTGGAAAACACGAACAACGACCATATCCGCACATAAGACGTTGTTGGATTCAGTGAAAGTTTTATTTACTCTATATGGTGGCATTACGACGGCAACAATAAAAACAAAGATAATGCACAAATGTCAACAGCAAGTGCAATTTGTCCGTTATATCTCCTTATGTCTGTCTGTTATATCTCCCTATGTCTGCTATTTTGCATGCAACAAGAAAATTTCTTTAACTACGAATCACGAATCAAACAAAAAATAATAGCAAAAAATAATCAGCTAGCGTTGTAATATTACCTGATATTCGAGAATAAAAAACTGTAATTTTTAATTGCGCCATCCCACATACGAACAATTTTGAACGAATACATTTAGAAACGGACGGGTTAAATCATTTCCTGTAAAATGATACAGTAAATCACTTCTATAAGCTAATTTTCTATTTTTATCTCACTTGTACGTCTCATGTACATTGAAAAATAATTTCATTTATTTATATGCGTCAAGAGAAGCCCTGAATATAATTTACTGATATCCTCTTCTTTTGTACAAAAAAGTGAATTTGTTTGTGACTATATATGTGTGATGGTGATTTCAGGATGCATTACTGGATTGAATATCTTAAATAATAAGAATTTCCTAATGAACTTGCAATAAATTTGACAGGACCGATATAATATCATAGTATTATATAATGCAATATGAAATATGAGTTTAGTGACCTGTCACAAAGTGTCTAAAGAGTGTCATTTGATCCCATATTAATAGGCAATAAGTTCTGGGTCTACACTGAACAAATGTTCTGTGTGCAGAAAACCATGTACGCTCTAGCTTTTTGCTAGATCCTAATTAAGTTATAAAGCTATACCAAATTTGCCTTAAAAATATACTTTGGTTCCGTGAGCTTTAACAAGAGGAATTAATTCCTTACCTACAATCACGTTGATAGCAAAAATATTAATGCTAGAAAGAACATACATTTATTCTTTTGTGCTTTTTTTATCATTTAAAACATTAAATGCCCTTAATAAATCATGAAGCGTTCAAATTACGTACCCCTTTTCAACTTAAAAATATCACAAGATACATTGTTGTTGTAATATCCAAATAGTGCTTTAATTAAGTATATCTATAGTGTAAGCGGAGTTACCTGCATTAAATGCATGACTCTATAAATTATGCAGTCAACTATGGAACATTCCATAGATAATTAGAAAGCGTATAGTAAGCTTTGACTTTGTTTAGTATAATTAAACTATTGAATTTCTCAAAAGTGTTACTGGGTTCGTAGAAGTAAATAAACGAATAAGAACAACGCAGATCAAATACGCAAAAAGCAGTTTTATGTGAATTAAACTAATTAGCCGTCATGTCACAGCGTTAAATTTCGTTTTAAAGTAAAACAAAACAAGTGAAACAATTTTATTTTCGAAATAAAATCAGTTTTACTATCTCAAATGGAATTGATAGATTTTGTTGTGCCAAAATTTTGCAGTAAAAAATATTATTTATTTCTATCGAAATTTATAAAAAACAAATAGTTGATATTGCACTCAAGAATTAGAACAACATATCAGTATAGAGATAGAAGAAATTAGATAATGCTATAAGAAAATAAAAAATTGCATACTTTTAGGGGCGACAATTATGGATAAATATATACTCCACAAATTTTTGAACGTAAAACAGATTTAGGGCCTTAAAGTAAGAGTGCTATATTCGGCCGTGCCGAATATGATAATACCCTTCACCATCGTGTATATAGGTATAATACCACGTCGCAGCTTAACCTATATTTCATGTTATATGCCATTTTTCTTTACTATTTCCGACGCCATCCACGATTTTGAATTTCTACGTAGTTATCTGTATTCCGCTGGTCACGCCCTTTCATTTGATACCAATATTGAGGGGGTTCAAGATGTTACATTTTAAAATACAAGATTTGACCCATATACAAATTTTTTGTCCGCCATTTTGTAGTGGCGGCCAACATAAATTTTAGTTTTTTTATACTCAAACCCTTTAAGATGATACCAATATTGACTCTCTCGGTTGTGTAGAAGCTAAAAAATTGATTTTAGTTTGTAAATTTTTGAAATATGCATATATTTTTTAAGCAAAATTTTTGCTTATAACTTTACCGATTAGAGTACGCTTTATCTAAAATTGTTCATAAATATCTCTAGAGGCATATGATATCTACAGAGGTACCTAAAAATTATCCTGTGGCTGAAAAACTTTAATTTTGTTGGTAAAACTATGGGAAAAAACAGAGGCAGTCGTGTTTATTTGCTCATATCTCAGAAAGTTATGGTGTGATTGTGCTGAATTTCAATAGCGATTCATATTAATAGCGGATATTTTCAAAACATTGATATGATACATAGATCTGAGGAGGTTACTTCTAAAAGTTGATTTCAACCAACACAAGGACAGACGGGCAGGACTTAATCGACTCTACTATTCATAAGCTTTCAGAAAATATATACTTTATGGGGTCGAAAAATAAAAATTGTGTAAATTACAGACGGATTGACAAAGCTATATATACCCTTGTGCATCACAGGTGAAGGGTATAAAAAATCAAACAGAATCTGTAATGCAAACATATAAATTATGCTTAAGGTAAACCTTAGTATAAATCTAATATATATACAAGATAAAATTATAGTGACATTTTTAAAGTTCTTTTCGTATTTCTTATAGACACCCTATTACTTATGCATATACTTTAAATTAATTAAACCATGGCTATTTATATATTTTAGTTTTTTTAAATACTCCAAGTAATAATTAGAATTATTGCCTCAGATTTATTTAACTGCAATTATTATTTTTGAGCACTTATTTAACTATAGTATACTTTTATAATGTTCTTACTAATTTGCCTTAAGTAAGTTGTATTTCAATAAGAGAATTACAAAGTAAACAAAGTAAGCAATAGAAATGTTAAAAAAAAATCCCTAAAAGTAGGCCACATAATATATGTAAATATCTCTAATTAGCTGATGATTTCAATGGTTTTAAGAACAAGTATTTGAAAAAAAAAAGAAAAAAGACAAACAATTAGAATTCTTTCGAGAAAATAATTCTTTTGTAAAATATATTAAAGCATATAAATTAAAGTATACTTCTAGGATGATTTAGTGTATGGCACAAATAAAAAAACTGATTATCTTAGAAGAAATAGAATAAATTAAATAAAATGAAGACAAAATAAATTAAAGTTACATTTCTTGATGAAAACTTACGTTTTCATTACTTAATTCAGTATAATAAATTCAACATGTCTATATTAAAGCAGAAAAAAGCTTATATAAAAAGATTATGGGACAGGAAGAGAGTTAAATTTAATGTTTTAATTGTCACGAACAGATAACAAGCATACTTATTAGCTTGAAGTAAAGTAAACCCGATTCTTTTAATTACAAATAATTTTATAACAAAAGTTATTACAAAAAGGCATCAAGTAATTTAGAAAGGTGCAAATTCTAGCTAGTTCATACATTTGAGAGGCTTCATGAAGCTCCTGAACTTTACTTTCAGTTTCAGCATAAACTAAGTAAGATTATAACTATGAAAATAGCTACAAAGTTATTTCAGTTACCTTAAGGATTGCTTTGTATTAATGTTCTTAAATAGTTTTGACCTTTATCTTAGACATTAAATATTCTATTGTGGTATATTTTTCGGAAACGATTTCGAGAGTAAAACTAAAGTTTAGTTTAGCACCTAAAAATGGATAAAAAACTAAATAGATTTTCGTGGTAAAATTTTTATACGAAAAGCAAAATTCAGGGTTCGTTACCTTTATGTCAGTAAGTTGCGATTCAATATTTTCTGATTTGCTACAGTAAACTTTTTTTAAGTAGATATAATTTATATATTTACGGCCTTATTTTTAAAATTAAAAAAGTTTCCATAGAAAATTTGTTTACGCGAGTCAGTAAAATACTAAGGGGCTATTCAAGTTTGATGGTAACGGACAAACAGACAAACGGACAGATGGACAATACTAAATCGGGTTGAGAATTTACAGCATCAGAATTTATAATAATACTAATGGTTGTTATAGAAAATATAAACGGAATTATAAGTTTTCAGTAGCAATAATCATATGTAGAAAGGCGCTAACTTTTATTTTACGATTTTTCAGTGTTTCCAATAAATTTTACACAAATACGTCGCGACGCAAACATTTAGTTCAATATTATTAAAAATAATGAGCAATTTTACAAAAAAAGTTACAATATGATAATACAGTTTCTTATTTATTTCCTAATCCTGTAAGGTTTAAATTTTTTGAGTCTTTCGGCCTTTCTACTTGTGACCAACGATATGTAACCTTTTTATTCCTTTGCGCAAGGAGAATAAATGGATGAAGTACTAATAATCTAACAGCAATATATCCAAGTTAAAACACAATACAATTATTATAAGTTTAATTAAAGTATCACGATTTATCATACGGGCATTTCCATGTCATCGTACGTGACATTTGTACTCCTATAAAGTGGAGTAATTTTTGCAAAAGTAAGAATAACTGAAACAAAATTAGATCTTTATGCTCCATTCAAAGGGTACTTTATTTAAAAAAAAATTAATTATATTCGGATCATTGTTTTCTAAAATATCCAGAAAAATAAGAATATATCGTACGTGACATAAAACAGAAGAGATTTTGAGGCATTTATGGAAATATGAAAAAATCTGCGAATCTTGGAATCTTACACTAAACCAAATATTTTTAATTTAAAATTCATCATACTTAATTGAAAACAATCTTTAAATGATTTTATAATAAATTGAATTTAATATCGTTCGTGACATATAGTACGTGACACATTTTTCTCTAATAATATTCTTAGGTAATAAAATTTATATTATGTTAAGAAAACAAAAGTTCAATTCTAAATTAGTTGCTCTTGCGACTGTTCAAATACGAATGACGGAGACAAATAATGTTATTGCACTACGTACGTGACATTAAAATAACATTCAAGGAAAGTCAAAAAAATACCGCTAATTGGACTCTCTATTTTTTTTCTTATGGATTTTGTTAATTGTTGTTGTTACCTTAATTTTAAAGGATATTTACAATTACAATTTATTTTTACAATTTAGTCGGTAAAAAAATAGCTATTGCAATTCTTTAAAATAAGTCAAAGAGATAATCAGATTAAACTCTAATTATTGCTCTTAAAATAATTTAATAAGCTCTTAATACCTGCGCATAGAAAAATTTGAGTGTTTTTTTTATCAATAAACTTTAATTGAAAGACTTTCAAGAGTTTTTATTTTTACAGTCGTGGTTAACATATTCATGAAAATGCCCATATTCGAAATAAACGTTGACACACGTGATCATAATATTGTATACAAATTCAATACCATGTAATAATAATACTGTTACAGATTTAAATATCTTAATTTGCATGATAACTTTATTAGTTTATTTTATAGTAGTTTTATTTGTAGTAGTTTTTGCTTATTTAAAATTTCATTTGGTTGGCTGGTTGTTCAAATATCATGTTATGTTATGTACAGCCGAGGTGTCTTATTATGTGCAGCATAATTTTAGGAAAATTTATTTTTCTTGTATGTTACTTAACATTAACTTTAAGTCTTTATTTAAATGCTACGGCCTTCTAGAATGTGCGAGAACTTTGTGGAATATTACTGACCACCACTATGTTACTAAATATAAATAGTCGAACGACACAGCTAACATTATCAGTAGGGATACAACTTTTTTACAATTTTTGAAAATATAAAAATGGCACTATCCATACCATGCAGTGGAAAAAAAACAATAAGAACTGCATCTTTAGATTTTCGATATCGTTAAAAAAGGTTCCGCGTCAAATGCAATTAAGTTTGGGATCAGTAAGTTTTAGAAAAATAAAAATTTCACTTTACATAGATAGTTTTTAGGTTGGGATTTTGAATATAATCATATTGTTACAGATTATTTTAAATAGCTTAAATTATGTACATAATAATTTTATTTTAGTTATATTTACAGTAGTTTAAGTTACAGTAGTTTTGTTTGTATTAGTTTATGTACATTTAACATTTCGTTTCGTTCGCTGGTTGCTCGAACATGATGTTAAGTTATATGCAGCCGAGGTGAGCTATTATGTGCAGCATACTCTTAGGCACTTTTACTATTCCTTCATATTACTTAACATTAACATTGCGTTTTAATTTTAATGTAACGGCTTTCGAATAATTTACAGAATAAACTAGTGTGTACATACGAGAACTTTGTCGAATGTTACAGAACACCACTTTGTTACTATAAATAGCTGAACAACACAGCTAACATGATCAGAATTACAGTAGAGCTTGTAAAGTGCGTATCAAAGTGAGTTTGATAATAAAAGTGTATAACCATAAGTGAAATAAGTAAAGCGACATAAAAGCAATATCTGAGCGTGCTTAAATAAATAAAGTGCTCTTAATTTTATAACTAATTCTAACTGTTTTTATTTGCAATACGAAAAGAACTCAAACTATATTTAAAGGAAATAAGCCAACATTTATAAAAGGTATAAACGTAACAATATTATTACATTAAGAAATGTAAATAGTTAAATAATTATAAAAAAAAAATTTTTTAATAATATAAAAAAAATCTTAAAGGGCTTTCCGAAATTGGCTTCGGAACGTTTTTGTTCCGCAATGACCTGAGGAAACATTTATCGGTTTCAGCACAACATCGGCCGCAGCGTGGTGAGAGTGCCTTATTTTGGTTGTACCCCTAATGATCAGTATTACAGTAGAACTTGTAAAGTGTGTATCAAAGTGAGTTTGATAATACAGGTGTATAACAATAAGTGAAATAATAAAGTGTATTATAAGTAAATTCGGGTGTGTTGAAATAGATTAAGTGCTCTTACTTTTATACCCAGCAAACAAATTTATGACAAAAAAGTGAATTTGCAGGGGGGTTCAACTGATAACCAAGTGATTAAATTTAGGTAAAAACACTAATGATTTTAACATTATCATGTGTTTACATGTTTATATTAATGAACTGCACTCCATTCTGAAAAGTACATAGAATTCATGCGTATTTGATAAGAAGCATCGGATGTTTCATGAGCTGAATTTGTTTGTTTACATGAATTGTTTAAGATATTTTGCATGATGTTGCATTCATATTTAAGCACATCATTTATGACAAATTTTTTCACATTTAGGAAGTCATTTAGAATAAATGCTTTTACACAATTTATTTAAAAGTCTTGAAAATTTAATTCGCTTTGCACTACTTTTATTTTTTTTGCTGGGTAATAAATTGCAAGTGTTATTATTTGCAAAACAAAAGAATCCTCAGTTTATTCACTGGAAGCGAACCAACATTTACAAAAGGTATAAATGTGACAATACGATACTACAAGAGAACAGTCACAAATAACATTTTATTATAATAATATAATTTGGTATGCTCTTACAAACACAAATTATTGCTTTTTGCTATCAGTTCTATGGATTTACCGACTTTGTTAAGTGTAAATTTTTAGCAACATTTTTTTCTCTTCGATTTTTTAAATTTAAGCACATTTTCCGCATACATATTTTAAACTATAAAATAAATAATATCCTTAAATAAAACATATTTGAAAATTATTCCAACTTGATTGTTTCACAACTATACTGTTAGTGTACTTAACATTTTATGGTTATTAAAATCTTTAACTGTATGTGTATGATGATAGTATTTCCGCAAACATATCATTGCTACTATGCTGATGGTAATAACTTTCTTATCAATGTTAGAAGATATAGAGTACTTTACTTGATGTTTAAAATTTTTATTATAAAAATTTTATATATTATTTAGTATAATAAATTTCCATGCAACAAGATAATAGGACCTGGTAAATAAATCATCTTCTGGAATCATATTAGCAAAGGATCTATTGATAGTAAACCATAAATCATAATATGTATTTAAACAAACCCTAGATTACCGTGATTAAAGAAAACAATTTAATAAAAATAACTGTAATATGTCTGTCTTTACTATTATTATTCATAGCTTGAGGTAAAAGTTAAGAAATTGCTATTTTGCACTGCTTTAGTTGAAAATTACAGCATAGTTTTGGGGGCCTTAAAACAAAAATCATAGTATAACTCTTTGGCTGAAAAACATGTAGGAAATATTGCCATAATTTTAGGCTGTTTAATCTATTCTATGTATAACTTAAAAGTAATTAAGTTCATGGTTAGTTGTAATACACGTTTAACTCTTTATTGAAAAGAACTGCGCAATTTCAGTCTAGCGTGCAGAAACTTTTCTATATCTTTATCTCATGTTTGAAAAATATTTATAGAACAAATAATTTATTAATTTTAAATATTTTTATTTATTGTTTTCTAGCAATATTCTCCAGAAACATTGTTTCTACAATAAGCTCACCTGTGTTCCCTTGAGCTTTAAACTTTAGTTGTTTCACAAAGTAAATACAAATATTTTATTATTTATTACAAATATTTATTTTGTAAAGTTTTATATTTATTAATGTAGTTTTTGATAGTGATGCTTTTGTTTTTGCGTCTTCAGTTATTAATGAAATAGAATATAAAATATCAATTTCTTTTCTTCATTTCATGTGTAATCTCATTGTCATGTTTTTGGTATCCACTAAGACTTTTTGTGAATTTAGTGAAATACTCATAGTGAAGTAAAAAAAAAATAGAAATAGGCATAGAAATTTATACAGTGGTAGACATTTATATGGATGCACCTTGAATAAATAGTTTATTTATTAATATGTTATTTTAGATGTTAAGAGCCAAGATCATTTTCTCTTTTATATATAAAAATTTAAGATGCAATTCAAGGTACTTTGAGATTCCTTTTGAGCCAAAGTTTAATAAAAAAATAATGTTTGCACTAGCGACCTATTTATATTGAAATTATAAACAGAAACGGAGGTCGTCCACAACATCTGACGAAGCTATCCTATTTGGAAACACTATCAAAAATATATTTTTTTGTAATTTCCTTATGTAATTTACAACTGATATAATGGGCTCTCTTATTGGTATGACAATTCTAATACTGTTTATATATAATATAGCATCACCTCAAAAATAGGAAGTCTACAGTTTATTGAGTTTGTTTTGTGAGGACCGAAGCAAAACATCCCCCCCTCACATGACAGACGTTAGCTAGTCTTTCCAATTAATGGCTCCAGCATTCCTCATGTAACATACTTAGTCTACTTTACTTTAGGTAGAATATAAATCGTGTATTTATTAAGTGTACTTGTTCATAACAGTAGATAAAGTTCTAGTCCCTAAAAAAACGAAAACAAAGACATGTGCGAGGTACAGTTATCAATTTAAAATTTTTTCATTAATTTGAGTCTTTATTGTCGAAAGTTTTTATTTTTAACTAATGTTATTAAATTTTATTCTGTCCAAGGCATATATATTCATCAGGTAATCGCAGTTTGGAAAGAATTTTTTGTTTATATTTTTTATATGAGATGTGTGCTGGTCTGCTTGAGTTGATTTAGAAAAATATGCAGAATATGCTTCGAAACTGTATCAATTTTAGCAGAATTATATCCAGAAAAAAAGTTGATCTCAACTGTTTAAAAAATATTTTGACATGGCAAAGATATTATTAAATATTAGTCTTCGCCAATTGAAAAGCTTTTTCAAGAATCACAGGAGCCCCAAAACAGATCATTAAGGCTGAGACAAAATTAGGACCTCTTCAAAGTGTTAGCATGTTTCATCACTGCGGCATGTTAAATCATATAGTTAGAAAATAATTATAGCTCAGAAATGATTAGTCTTTTAGATTTATCTTTTTAAAAGATTGTGAGCAAAATCCTACGAAAAATTGAAAAAGAAATTAAGCAAAAAAAAAATAAACAATTTAAAATTCCCTACGTATTGCCAGTACTTTATTCATTATTTCTTTATGCCTGACAAATATTTTACTTTTCACACAAAAACCATTGGAGCAAAAAAAAAAACTCTCGGCAATTATTTCCTTTGTAATACAGAAAAAAATAAAAACAAAACGAAGTTTTTATTTTTCGAAAACTTTTGCAACTTTTATCAAACGACTGCAGCAGTAAAAGCAGTTTTTTCGATGTCTGTAAATTAAACATGTGAAATATTTCAACAATCATTGTTATCGCTGTAAAGTATATAATAAGCATTTGTACTTTTGCAAAATCACTTATTTGAAGTTTCTACTCACGTCTCTACTGCATTATGTTTTAAGAATTAGGAGTAATAGTGGCTGTAAAATAGCATTAGTGTTGCCATAAGGAGTTTATAAAACGTTGGAATATATTGAATGAGAAATCATAAAAAAAAAAAAATAATGAAAAGCTACTAAGGCTTTATAAACAATTTAAAAATAAATTTATTCCGTTCGAACATATATAAATCTCATTCACATTTATATGGCACATTAATTGCTATACAAGAACACCAACCTATATATGTGCGATAAAAATCGCACTTTTGATAGTAGATTCAATAGGAAACGATTTTTCAAAATTCAATGTAAAGGGAAAAAAGGATAAAAACCAGTTAACAACCGGTTAAAATGGTAAATTGGGTTTCTAAATTTTAATAAGTTTTTTATTAATATATTTTCATCACTTCTCTTTACGATTATAAAATATACAAAGTGGAGAGTTTTTTACAAGTATGGAAAATAGTGCCACTTAAATGACCCTCCTTTTTAGGTTTGCAATAATGGACTCGTTTCAGAGAATTCTTCTAAAGACCTTGCAAAAGGTTTGGGCTTAATAATGTTTTCCTCAAATTCAATGATTGTTTTGGGCTTGTTCATATAAACTCGCCACTCCAAACAAAACCAAGAATTAGCTGGTCGCTATAAAACCTAGTCATCGTTTGGGCCAATTAATTTCCGAATTTCTCGCTCTCAAAAAATTTACATTAACATTAAATCTTTTTTAGATGCGCCATAGTAATGTAAGAGACATTTGCGGCCAACAACGCCATCTGGCAGATGTTGCTGATATATAGTTTTCATTTGTTCTACGAGTTCAATACTTTCTTAATGCGAATTTTAACGTGGTCTACCGGTTCGAGAAAAATCTCTAACAGTATCACGTGGGTGGTAACGATAAACCAAATAATGAATTACTGCCTAGAGGAAAAAATTCTGACGTTTAACTGTCGACAATATAATCATTGCTTTCAGTACTTTTTGTTTTTATACCCACTACCAGAAAAATTGTATATATTTTGTGAGTCCTGTTATCATTTTATGACAATCTAGCTATGTCCCTCTGTCCGTCCGTGGAAAGCACAATAGAGCTTAAACCGAAAAAGTTAGGGGGCTGAAATTCTCGCAGAATACTTCTTATACACAAGATTTGTTTGTTATTGAAAATAGCTTTAATCGGTATATTAGGAAGAGAGTTATAGCTCGTAATGCAAAAGTAGGTAAAAAACAATGTCGTTTCAACATCGAATAAAATGCATATGTGTCTAAACGCATTGACGTAGAGCAGTAAAACTCCGAATGTATATTTTCTTATGTTGAAATCTGAAAATTGCTCAAATCTATGCAGTAGTTATAGATCAAATCTATAGGAGTTATAAAACAAAATGTACAGTGTAATTATCGGTATATTAAAAATTAAAAACGTAATAAAACTGAAAAAAATTAGATGTATGTTTCCGAGTGCATGCAATAACGGAAAATAAGGGTGGCACGCCTACTTTCACGCCTATTTCTTACAAAATTAACTTTATAGGAAATTAAAAAGCTCCTAAAACCGACAGAATTGGATGAAGGATAATGAAATTTTGCATATGTGCATTTCTCGTCAATATAACTATGGCCGCTTGAACGCCCTCCTATATCTCAAATTCATATATTTTCTCTATAAACAAAGATTTTGAAAGAATAAAGGTCTCTATATTGAAATATCTTAGTTGATTTTTTCAGCAGAAACTATTTTGACACGCCTACTTCCGCGCCCATTTCTTACATAAAATTCCTTTTGTAATTACTGTTAATAACAAAAGAAAAAATTTTGTGCTATAAAAGTACACAAAATGGGTGGTGGGTATCAAAAATTCAGCACAGCGGAATATTGTGCTCTCACTTGTTCTTAATAAGATGATTTAGGCAAAAGTTTTTATAAATTTAATGAAAAAGTATTTTTTTTTTAAAGGAAGAACTTGAATATTGAAGAAAAGGTAAAGAACTTGTAAAGTGGTATAAAGAAAAAAATTAATTTTGATATACCAAACAAAGTGGGAAAAACAGGTAAGAGCAGTGTGTTTGAATTTTGGATTCCCAGCATCAATTTTGTGTATTACTTTTATAAAACAAAATTTATTATTTTGTTATTAGCTTCAAACGCTATGGAATAATTTCTTTACTGTCAAATATGTATTACTTTCTTTGTGTAACTTTGAGTTGCAATTAATTTATTTTCTTAAATTTAGGCTAACAATGAAACCTTAAGTATTTATGCACTAGGACTGACAATTTTAACTGAAATATTGTATTTTAATGGAAACCAAAAAACAGAGTTTTGTAGCATTAAAATACCACTTAGAACAATAAATAAAGATTTTAGGGAGCATTTAAATTTTTTTTATCAAATTCTTACTTGCTTAGCTGGGATTCGGTGCCAGGATTACTCTAACCAGTATATACGTTTGTATGTATGTATGTTGTTGTTGTAATGTTGTTTTTGTGAAAAGAAAATCGAGGTGGTCGTGGGTTTTTGCTAATACCTCAGTTGTTTATGTACCGATGTTTCTGATTTTCAATACCAATTTACTCCCGAATATTTCTGATATTTTAATACCTCACCAAGTGATGTCGGGGGGCTTCTAAAAGTTAATTTCAACATACACATGGACAGACGGACAGACTGACAGAACTTAATCGACTCGCCTATTCATAAGCTTTCAAAAAATATATACTTAATGGGGCGGAAATGAAAATTGTAGAAATATGCCCTTTTTCACTGTGTGAAGGATTCAAATAATAATGTAAAAGTTTTCTTAGGAACCATTTAAAGGAGTTAAAAATTTCAAAATGTAGTCTTGACTATGTTTTTCTTAAAAATAAAAAAACAATAAGATTAACTCTTCAATTAAATTGTTGTAGTGAACATCTAAGACTTTAATATTTGGTACGCAATTTCTACTTAATATATCTTCACTATTACAACTTTAAGGCAATGAAACCAACAACAATTCTGTTTTTTTCATTTTATGAGTTAATGAAAAGTTAATTTTCTTTTATTTCAATATTTAGAATTTATTGAAAATTGCTTTTTATTCTTATTGCCTAAGGAATTCTATATATCCTACTTTCGTTTACACGCCTTAAATTAAAACTAATAGAACAACAAAACAAATTTTCTACAGAAAAATTTCTATTGAATTTTCTTAACAAAACAAGTGTTTTGTTTTCAAAGTTTTTACTTGACGAAAATTTTGAAAAATTAAACATACTTCAGAAGACACTTTCGTGGTCAATGCTGTTGTTGTTGTTGTTTTCGTAACTTAAAAACATACAAAACAACAACTATGTTTTTGGAAAAGAAACGACAACAACTTTGCAATGCGTACTAATGAAACCGGAAAACTTAGAACAAATTCAAACAGAAAAACAAAGTTTTTGTATACAACAACAACAAAAAAATATATATTTATTTATTTTAGTTATATATTTATATTTTATTCGAACTTTTTTCTATATATTAAATTTTAATGTGAACCATTTTTTATTTTGGCTTAAGTTCATTTGTTTATTTATTTAATTTTATAATTCAAATTAAATTAAATTGTAACCATTAATTATGAATTGTCATTTGATAGGTGAAATTAAATATTCAACAAAATATGAAAAATGATACTAAGATTCACTAATTCAAATTTCATTCAATTGTAACATAAATAGGAATTTTAAGTTACATAGTAGTATACCGATAAAGAGTGCTGATGATGAAATCGTAGCTGATTTCGAAAATGCATTCCACTCGGCTAATATCGGAAATAATTTTTAGAAAGAATATTCCTAAAATGGTTACAATTTAATTTAATTTGAATTATAAAATTAAATAAATAAACAAATGAACTTAAGCCAAAATAAAAAATGGTTCACATTAAAATTTAATATATAGAAAAAAGTTCGAATAAAATATAAATATATAATTATAACACACATGGCACGGTGTTAATGACATTCAAGAATTCATTGTTCAGTGTCTATCACCTAGATGGACTTATATAAATGAAAATGTAAATACAACCTTGTTTTCAATAATTCCAGCCAAAGGATGGATATTGAAAGCATAACGAAAATGTATTACGAATAAAGAAGAATATGAACATGTTGAATTATGAATTGTCATTTGATAGGTGAAATTAAATATTCAACAAAATATGAAAAATGATACTAAGATTCACTAATTCAAATTTCATTCAATTGTAACATAAATAGGAATTTTAAGTTACATAGTAGTATACCGATAAAGAGTGCTGATGATGAAATCGTAGCTGATTTCGAAAATGCATTCCACTCGGCTAATATCGGAAATAATTTTTAGAAAGAATATTCCTAAAATGGTTACAATTTAATTTAATTTGAATTATAAAATTAAATAAATAAACAAATGAACTTAAGCCAAAATAAAAAATGGTTCACATTAAAATTTATTTATTTTAGTAAAAAAAAGAAAATAAAAAAAGGAAATAAGTAAGGAAAAATAATTTTAAAAAGGAAATTGAGGGAAAGATTTTTAAGAAAAAATAGAAAAAATAGAAAATACATACAAAAGGAAATTTCCAAAAGTTGTTTTCTAAAAACAAAATCAATACCTTGTTAGAAAAATATAAATTATTAAGCTTAAAGACTTTAAAATATGAAACAAAATGTATATTGATGAATGTATAGTATAGATTTGTATGCATAACGGTAAAGTATTTTTAACTACTAAAGAGCTGCACAAGCATAAGTTAAAGGCGTACAAGCCTTAATAATGACAAGTAAGAGTGCTAAGTTCGGAATCTTATATACCCTTTACAACGTGTACTAACCCAATAACATTTAATAAAATTATAATTTTATTTTAAGCCCAAATTCTTAAATTAAATTTAAAAAATTTTGAAAAAAAATATCTAAAACTTTTTAATTTAAATTAACATTTCCATCAAAATTTAATTTATGTATATTTTTTTTAATAACCATGCCACTTACGTCTTTCTACTTAATGATCGTTTCCTCCTTCTTCTCAATTTTTTATACGTAAATGTACTCGGTGAGATTGTGTAGTCCTCATCAAATTCCATTTCCAGTTTTATTAAATTTTGTAAATTTAATTGGCAGTCCTACAAAGAACAGAGAAATACGAATTAGTAAAACAAAAAAATTTTATTTTATGCTATAAAATGTATGTTATAATACACAAACACACAGTCGCCCAATCACACATTTCATACATTCCCTGACACTGACAACATTTTCCGGCAAATTTCGCTAAATTTAAAGTCAGCCATTAAAAACAAGCGAAAACACATAATTCTGCCATGACAATAGCCACAATGTGTATTATTACAATAGAAAGTAATAGAAATTTTCAAGGAAATCTATTTGGTAGCGTTTGTGTGGGTAGCGGCAGTTAAGACATTGATTAAATGTTTACAATTTGTGGTAGACGTCAGGGCTTAATAAAGATCTAAAAAGAATGTTGCTGCAGTCATACAGACAGACTAACTTATAACTATCCGACACATGCTACATATAAATTTTATACTCTCCCTATTATATTGTAAAAAGTTTGTATGTGGTCGTTACTGAGAGATGGCGTCAAGTAACAAAAAAGACAGCTGCAAGTAGCAGTATTATTGGTGGATGTCATGTTAAGCTGATGCTGTTAACAATAGAGATGCACTCTATACGCATTACACAAATACATGCACACATACTTATTAATATAAATAAACACTGTATTTGGTACGACAATTTACAAACACACATACATATGGCGTGTAAATCCCTGTAGATAAAAGAACAGCCCCATCTAAACTAGTGCGCCGAGAATCAGGCATTAGAGTTTTTCATTTGCTTTTCTTATTTTGTTGGACAAACATGGTCTATTATAGCTGAAATAGACTTGTTTCAATATGGTTCTTTATAATCCCGTTATGGATCAAGTTATTTCTAAACAATAGATTGTGTTAAATATTTGTATTTCTCTGAATGGAGTAGTGGTAGTTATTCAACGGAGTAGTTACCTGTTTCAAATAGTTCTGAGACTACTCCCATATAACTAAAGGCTGAGATATATGGCTAAGCCCTATGTAATTGTAATGTTAAATGACCATGCATTGCGTAAAAGCTGAAAGATATATTCATAGACTTACTAAGACTTACATAGCGGTTATAGGACATTGATGGTTATAATAGATCTTACGTATTTGTGAAAGACGGTACCACAATAGATGTTTTTGGCGTTCTTCTAACGAAACGTCAAAATTTGATTTTACATGATGGGTTGATTGGTTAAAGTGGTAATTCACGGACTGCCAAGTGGAGTCCTTATAACAACATTTTGACAAAATCGTATCACTCGAAAGATTTGGTGAGTTTAGAATAAGTCTAAAAGGTCGATGTGGTTAGGCTACCAGATTTACTCCGCATCGGTGAGATTTTTTGGCAGATTATTCAGTTTGACCTCAGTCATCTCAGACAGTGTATTCTATATATATTTGCCAAGGATTATATATCTTATGGCCAGGGCAAGACATTTTTAGTGAAGGTAGAAAACCGATCGTTCTCCAAATTCAGATGTATATGACAACTTTCGTTTGAGGAAAGCTAGAGTCGGTATGTCTAACATCCAATGACTCTTCAATACCACCAGCCATCTCGAGATGTCTTTTCGACCCGGGTTCATAAGTTTTGGCACTCCTGATATTACAGGAGAGCCACTTCACATGTTTTCGGCTTTTAACCGGTTAACGCCCAACATTTTAAAAATATTTTTTTTTCTTTTTTTTTTGAAAAACGGTTTTAATTAAAGTAAAATTACACAAGAATTATAAAATTTATTTTATTTATTTTATTTAATTATGAAAATATAGCCTGTCCTATAAATAGGACGCTGGGACTTAGAGGAATCATAGGTGATATGAAACCAAATTTAAGTTATTGTCTTATTCAAATAAAACGAAGATTATTTTGCATGGTATGGAATAAAACAGTCCTTGCAAGGTGTTACATCACAATTAGCGCAAAATGAAAGTGGTTTTGATTTACAGTTTTGTCCCTGACATCTTCGCTGTTTCTATCGTTTTTTCATAAAATGTCCTTTGTTATCATATCTTACATCTGAAAAAACTTTCGTGGACGATATTCTCGGTCTGCATATAAACGGTTATTTAGATATCTTCAAGTAAGGAACAGTGACAGATCTTTTGAACTCTAACGAACTAATTCTATTTTCGTTTACAAGTTTGTAAACAATCCACGAATTCACCATAGTCATATCTATACGTGTAATAAATAGAGATCAGTACATTTCTTGGCTCTAATATTTGTTGCGTATTTACCCACCAAACAGTCTTGTTGATCCACTCCACTTGTTGTCTTTTAATTTTGCGATAAGTATTTATACATTTGCATCGAATCACTAATCAAATAAACCTCGTTCTTTCTTTCCAAAAGTTTTAGAGTCTTAAAGAGGACATTATAAAAGTCTGTTCTCCCTCAAAGTCGTACGGAATCCTAGCTGCTGCAAATAAAACAGTGAGTCGCTACTGGTAAATAAATTTTCAGAATATATTTGATGACTTGTGGATTCTGATATACCATCTAACATATCTATTGCTACTCTCGATCCTAATGCCAAATCTTCACGATCGATTTTCCCATATCTAAGTCAAAATTAAGGCAACATTCACTCAGGCTCAAATATATCAGGTAATTTGTATTGCATTATAAGTTCTCCTGGTATATCAATGACTTCCAAATCTCCTATGTTGTTATCATCGACGTCGTCGTCATCAGTCAGTTCATCTGGTTGTGGTAAAAGAACAATTATATCGACATCTTAAGATGCCATAAATGTAGAATAATTTAAAATATCGTACAATTCTCGTAAAAACAATGTTTTTCTATACATCTTTAGATAAAATAGTCTTAAGAATTTTTGAACTGAAGTGAATAATATCAATGTAATACCGCGAAACAAAGACTCAACTACAAGCAATATCCAATGCAGAAAATGATGAAGATCGACACATAAACTTGAAGTACTAAAAACGAAAATAAAATATATATGTTTGGACAACGTCAACAAACATCCATATGAATCTCCCAAATATAAAGCAGAAAATAGCGCGTAGTAAACAACAAACACGATATACTGAAAATTTAAAAAACTGTTAATATTTTGATAACGTCAAGTACCAGCGTCATATAAATAGGACAGTCACAATGCACCATCTGTTTTTTCAAGTATGGTATTTTTTTATTTTAATAAGTATATAAACAGTTTGGGTAAATACTTTTTAATTGAAATAATAGCATATAATTTTGTTAAAGTTTGCGTTATATGATTTATAAACATATTTATAATGTCGCCCAAGATTCTTAAAAATGCACTAAGTTTAGTTATTTTTCACTGGCAAGTTATAAAAGAATGAAAAAGCAAGCATACCTATAAAGATTTTTTGGTATTACACCTAACGAATAAAAAAAATATTTTTAGAATAAAAATTATTTAAGTGACAAAAAAACATATTTTTTGTAATGTCCTATAAATAGGACGCTGGGCTATTATGGGTTAAAGAAGAGTGCCTGGAAATCTTAAATTTAATAGTTTCTGACAAGAATGCAAATACATTTGCGTTGAAGCTATAGAAAGCTGGTTGTTTCCTAGCTAGCTTATCCACCCGCTCTTTACCATAGAGATCTCTATGCCAGATTTTTTGCTAGTTTTTAAAGGCAGACGCCTACTTTTAAAATGACTTGATATACATTCAAAAGCCAGTATTATAGTTAATTGTATTGAATTCGAATGTTAGAATATTCTATGAATAGGAAAAGACGTGAGATTGTGGTTCCTCTATGAATAGAAAAATCTCAAATTTCGCACAAACTTCACTTAAATGTCATGAAAGAAGAGAAGGATAACTTACGTGCAAAACAGCCAGATGCTCTTGCTTAAATTGGTTCTACACTGGGTACTATTGAAGTCGAAATTGATAATGGTTTTACGCTTTCGGCAGGTGAAAAGCTGATTTTGTACGAACTTCACTTATTAACCATATAGATTTGAGAGAAACCCCACTTGTGAAAACACCAGGCACACATGACAAAGACGGTGTTGTAATACATTCCATTGAAGAAGGACTTGAGATTGTATTTGATATTGGATTCGCAAAAATTTATGTTAATTGAGTCAGAGAACATATTTGCAAGGCACTCCAAAATATCGGACCTTTACAGATATATTCGAAAAGGTTAAATAATTCCTACAATGGTTTCTGCAGAATTTGTTGCAATGCAGAGAAAGAGGATGACTCTAAGTATAGCCTTTATCACTATCTGCCATTTGTGGACCTTAGATGATGTACTCCAGTTAAAGAAGATTTCTGAAAAAACATGTCCCATCTTATCCATATAAAAAGGACAAGATTAAAGCAGTCAGGAAGAATGATGGCAGCCAGGAAATATAAATGAATGTCAAAATGGACACACAGAATCACAACGGAACTTATGGAGGGTACAAGTGAGTTATTGTTGCGGATTCCAAATCAACCTTGTCTGACATTTCGCCTGCTTTAACTTAAATTCTTTTAGGAGTATATTTTACATTCCTGCATGGACTAGTAGCGCTATCTGCAGGGATGTGCTTTTGTGTCTTTAACTTTTTAATATTTTTATTTCTCCGGCAGTGTTGACTTGACTGTATAGAGAGATTATTTTTGGTATTTGTGTGTGTTTTTGTGTGTATTGTTGTTTCATAAAATAAATGTCTGTGAATTAAAGCAGATTAGTGTTTAAAAAATTAAAACGAGGACGTTAGAAAAAGTACATTATTTTTTGCTAATCATTATGGGCCAAGGCTTATTTAGTAACTCCATGTTTGAAAGTCGCTTTCTTGACCCCAAAAATACTTCACACCTACACCCAATTGAAATAATTTAACTTACCTCTAACGTTTTGAAATGCCATCGTATGTCCGTCGTCCCCACACCAGTGTCCAGCTGGTTGCGACACACTTTTAGTGTAGGCCAGCACTGACAGCGTTTATTAGTGATTTCGCAACCCGATTCTATTCGTATTGTCTCTGATTTTGTACAGTTTGTATGTAAATGATATGTTGAAGATGCCGATGAAAAGGGTAAATCTAAAACGATAAAAATTTGAAAAAAAAATCAAAATTAATTGTTTATCATTAGCATAAGTAGCATTTAAAAGGGTAAAATCAATATTCAATGTAATAAAATTAACATCAAGGGTTTTATTGGTATTAAGTGCCCATAAAATCTTTTAAACATTACAACAGTAGAATACTTAACATCGAATAAAATTTACAATTATAATTGCTTTTTAAATCCTTCAAACTGTTTACATAATATTCGTAGCAAACATACACTTTGTATGTAAAATCAGCATCATCCTTTTCTAATTTTCTTTAATCTTTACTGTCTTATATTTTGTTCATGACATGGTTTCTTTATCGTTTCGAAATAAACAGGAAGATCTTTAATTCTTGTATTCAAGTCTAATCATGTGTATGCGTACGTAAACTTTGCTCATAAGGCAAAAAAGGGATATAATAAGAAAATTTGCGTTTAAATACGTGTAAGTATCTAAAAAGGTTTTCCCAACGTATACGTGATGTGAATTAATTAATAGTACTCATACGTGTTGGGCTTTGCACGCCAGGACAATAACCAAAACAGTTAAAGAGTTTGATAAAAGGTTTACGTACTGCGGCTGGATTTAATAAACCGTTACAAGGTATGAGTTTAAAGTAACTTCAAGATTAACTCTAATGTTGTATTTTTCTTAATAAATTTTATATTTAAAAAATAATATTTGTCAAATTTTTTATGACTTTGATGTTTAAATGCGGCTGTACTGCTCTGAAGGTCTTTGTGAAATCATTCCTTAATTTTTCAGTCACTATTCCAAACAAAACATGACACGTCTAAGCGATAAAATTTTATTATCAGTATACGAGTGTTTGTTAATGTAAATTTATTTTAAACAAAGTAGTCTTTCAAGGTCGAGCCTGGAACTTTTTGTGGCCAAATTTGAGTCATTTGGTTTAACTTAAAATTGCCAAAACCACCGGCAAAATCTTGTCATACATTAAAGCTAAGAACGCTGCGATAAGGTCTATGATTTTTGGGGTAACTTTTTATATTGCCAATGCTTTTACAATTCGAAGGAAATTTACCTCACGATAAATACGGCAACAGACATTGTTAATAATGATAAAATTTAGCGGAGCAAACGATAGTTGGCAACTAAGATCAGCCAATTTGTCTCTATTTTATTCTATCTTGAGAAATTCTCTAAAGTCGCAATTCTATGCTTGAAGTAAATAAGCGGTACTAAAAGAAATGAAATGAAGCCTAGACATTCCTCCTTATCAGTCTTCTGTTATTATTTGCAAAGTTGATATCATTACATCTTCTTAAAGTATACAGAGTAAAACACATCCGTACGAATTGGTGATCTAGAGAAAAACTTAGTTCCATTGCTTAAGTTTAGGTCTACTAGGATAGCTGATCTAAAGAATATATCAAACGCCTTGTTGAAATCAATGACAAATGGAAGTTGTTTTTCAATAGTTGTGTTTTACTATATGTGACGCAAAAAATAGAAAGGGATCCAAGGGTAAAACAGGTTTTGTTCAGGAGAGCCATTTTAAAGATGTAAGTACGTGTATCTTTGGTGTACCATCACTGAGCATGTTGGTATTGATCTTATTTGAAAGCGACGGAACGTGTTGGTTCACCTAGAAACCGCGCGTAGGTCGTCCCTACCTCTTGTTTTGTGTAGTTCGTTTTTACTGTTTTCTACCTAGCGCGCTGTTTCCATGAGTTTGATATTAAATTTGTTGGCGTTTTTTCGAATCCAGCTTTATTTTCTGAAATTATTAATTGTGAATTATAATAAATACTCATTTATAATTCTCTTAAATCGTGAATATCAATCTGTTAGTTCGAAAATTTTTTCACATGACCTTATTATGTTATTTGCGAAAATAATTTAAAACTGATAACATTCTTACTGTTTGTTTTAGCATGAAATGGTGGACGAATTCGAAGAAGTAGACTTACTTTATCGCTTCCCTGATGACGAGGATGATGACGATCACTTTTCAGAATTATCGGATAGTGAATCTGAAGATGCTACCGATAATATGTACCTTGCTAAATCTGATCTTGATTTACGCGAAGAAAAGGTAGTTGCTCGACTGTATGGTTCAAAGATACCTCCGTGTTGTTCAAATCAATGCAATGAACTGATCCCTGTGGCTGTGGATTTTGGTACGTCTTTCATGAATTTAGATAAGGAATCCCCAGATTTAATTATTCTCGCACATCTGGCACAAAAATGGTGTTTATCCACGCGAACATAGCATGACGATTAAAATTAATCGTACAGATTCTTTAACTACTTTTGAAAAAAAATAAAAAATTGTTTCATTTATCTGCCGTTTTGCTGAAACTGTTGCTATCACTTTACCTGGACGTCAACCAAATCATCGTGATTATCGTTTATTGAAACTTCCAACTACTGAAAGTAAGACTTCTGTTTACACTAGATTCACCAACAGCGTCGAACCGGGTAATGAAATCGTAAAACTTCGCACTTTTCGAACGCTGTGAAAGAAATGTTGTCCCCCAATGTCACTATGAAGCCGGCATACGATTTGTGCGAATTGTGTCGAAATCTTGCAAAAGATGCTGTTAATACAGTAAAGGTTACTGAAGTTGAAAAAGAAGCAGCATTGAAGGTGTATTCTGATCATTTGCAATTTGCATAAATGAAAACATACATCTGAGTAACAATACCAGTTTCGATGACAAACCAATTATTATTCCGTCACCAGGGTTATCGATGAAGCGTCAATGGAACTTGTATAAAGAGATCCGGGGTTTATGTTTTGACGATTCAAAAAAAGATTCGGTTGCTCCTCTTCCTTTGGTCTCTGGAAATGGAAACGAAGAGGAGGATTCGGAGGAAGTGGACAATCCTCAAGAAGCGGAGGCAGCAGACGTTAAGAAGAAATCGAAAAAAATAAAGGACCGGTACCGTCAAGTTCTAAGGAACCAATTCGCAAAAACCGTCGATTAAAATAATTTTTCTATTTTTTTAAATTGTTCGTAAGGAAAAAAATAAATTTTTTGTAGTTTCGTAAAATCAAGTTATTTTGTTAATTTAGTAGGGAAAAAATGAAAATAAATAAATTTTACCATAAGGTCCCTTTCTTTTTGTGCTAAGAATCGTCGACTTCACTTTTATAAAAAGCGCATATCTCTGGGAGGGAACACTTTTGGGGCATGGGATCGGTCTCATTCGATGCTCAGATGTTGTCCACATAAAAAAATAAGTTAAAATAGTTTTTTTTACCCTTAGGTCCCTTTCTCTATGCGCTGTCACATATACTATGCTCAAATGGTAAGCGTAGTATATAGTTATTATTAACCCGTCTATTGAATTTCCTACTTCCTACAGTACAAAAATGAGACAAAGACATACTGAAGAGAATATTTAAACAAGATCTGAAAGATTTTAAAATCTTGCATTAAGTGGCAGCATTTGATTAGGAGACTGGCTGGTCAAAGATCGTATTTGACATGATTAGAGGGAATTTTATATGACAGTGTATTCAATTCCTAACACTTCTGAACCAACACAGTAGACTTCTATCAGGGCATTCAGGAATCTATGAAAAAAGTTTATCTGATGCATACACAGAGTATTTCGTAGTACTTAAAAGAAATATTGACATATTAGCGCTAGAAAGAAACACGTAAAGATGGGCAAACAATCACAGCTGCAGAATATCTAAATTTCTTAGATCACATATGATTAATAGAATGAAAACTCTGATTAAACTTAGCAGGTATCACTTTTATAACACGTACTGCCTGATTGAAGTTTTCTGAGTGCTAGAGCTACCGACAAGAATTCGTATTAGTTGCCATATCGCCTTCTGGAAGGCTGTTCATCTTTAGTGGAACCAAAATCAAAGTTTTGTGTCAAGAATTCTTAAAATATCTGAGCGGTCTATAAGATCTGTCTTTAAGGGAACTAATGGGCCTTTTGAAGATTACGAAGCAGTTTTTTTAAAGCCCGACTTCACCTTGTGTTTGAAGATAGTGTGTTTTTATATATTTATCAACTGGCTAATAAACCTCTACTTATCTAACCATCTTTACCAAATCTTGAGATAAATATAAGGTTGCTCATGGGAAAATGGCATAAGACTTTTGCGGTTTTTGTATTATTAAAAACTTTAAACATTAAAACTCTTAATGAAAATAAAACAGTCACTGTAATATCAGATTGTTTGTTATAAAATATAAGAAAATTTTTTCCGTTTCTGTAAGAAATATCTAGAGACGTTGGAACACATATTTTGCCATTATTTAATGCTTCTCATGAGGAGTGAACGTTGCGACGGGTCCTATGTAGGAACTGAGTTCATTTTATTAAATTAGATTCCAAGATCATTGGTGACCATGAATAGCGGTGCTAATGTTATCATAATGGCGGAAATCTGAACTTTATATTAACAATCACAAATTCAAAAAAAAAAAGTTTCTACCTTATTTTGAAGGTGAGACGTGTTGCTAAAGTGAGTGGTAATTTAAGAGGGTACATATCTCTTATACATATTGCTTTATTAATGTAAGGTAAAGTCTTAAAGATGAAACAAAAAGCAAATTTAGTTTTGTTTTTACATACAGCATATAGTTAAGTGTTGTGCTTGGTAGTTATAGAATTTTCTTTCTCAAAAATCGAAGTGGTTTTTAAACATCATCATACTTTAAATAGCTCCAAACTTGCGCTTCCTTTAACATTTTATGTGATATTTGTGTATTTTGCCCAGATAGAGTTAATTGCTTCAGGAAGCTAGTTTTTTAATTAAATATTTTAAATGTTTTCTAAAGGTCAGCTCCAAGATACATATTTATAACTGCTTACAATGTTATTACTTCCAAAAACGCAGTTGAGCTAGAATAAATTATTGGTCCGTATCGAAATCTCATTATCCTTGATTTATCTAGATTTTTTTCAGGCATCACGTTAAGCAATAAATATGCTTACACATCGATAAATTTTTGCAGGTCTCCTAGCCTATTTTATAAGATAACGATGCCGTCAGCGTATAGCAGTATTTTGATATTAACTCCATTTACTCCCAATGGCAGCTCATCTACCAAATCATTAACATATAATATAAATAATAGTGGGTTTATATAGAACCTTGTTTGACTCCAATTTCGACCGTAAAGCGTTCTGAGTAAAAGTTTCCAACCCAAACATTTATTGTTTTCATAAATGTCTTGTAATATTCTTCTATTCTATTCTTAGTGGCTAAACTAAGTCGCGAGAGCCTGCAAAATAGACTTTTGCAGAGGATGGTTGCTTAAATTTAGATCTGTGCGCAAAAGCTTCAAACACTTTCTTAAAAAAGCTGAGAACAGGTGGATACATTTACGAAGACTGGCCATACTTACATTGCCTCCTTTGATATTCAGGCGTACATCGTTACTTAAAAGCTGAAAAGATATGTATCTTGGGGTTGCTAAAACTATTGATGGATCACTGGATGTTAGAGAAACGTGCAAGCCCACTGCCAGGATATGGAGTAGGAATAGAGATTTCACTTAATTTGCGAATGTCCTGCTGTGGCTTCCAAGAGACACAGGATCCTAGGTAAACATATACTAACCTATCTCAGATTAGTATGAGCGATCTGCTGAGGTATAGATAGTATATCTATGGGGTAGATACAGTTCTCCTCTCCCTTCTTGCCATCATTCTAAGAAGCAAAGAGTGATGTGGTCTTCTCAAAACGGGGCCAATAGACACCACTTGGGGTAGATATAGTTCTCCTCTCCCTTCTTGCCATCATTCTAAAAAGCAAAGTATCTGGCGAGTGATGTAGTCTTCTCAAAACGGTGCCAATAGACTCCACTTCATGGTTTACACAAAGTTATCCACGATGACAACCAGAATATAATTTAATCCATGAATTGTATTTTATTATCCTAAGGGTATTGTTTTTTAGTAGGGAATTTGTAAATTAAAAATTTTCTGCCATAAAAAAACTTTAATTAAAAATATATTTTTTGACTTTGTCATACATATATCAATTGAAAAATATTTTGAAATTATTTTGAATACTCGAGTTACAGTACATGTTATATATTGGCACACGAACACTTTTCACTTCTTTTAAATTCTTGTTAACTAGATACTGTATAAATTTTTAAGTAACAAAAAATTAAATCAATTGCTGAACAGACGCATGTATTTATGTTGGTTTACGCTTTAAATAAATCTGTCAGCAAATTTCAAATTCCACACAAAGTTATTTGGTGTTTATCCTAAAAGTCACAAACTTAATGCCACTTTTTATTTAAAGCCACTTCACGTGTGTGATTATAATTGTCTTCATTTATATACAACATTTTCTTATTCACTATTTGATTTTTTTATTGAATTTTATTTAATAAACAATTTATTCAATATCTCTCAACTATCCGTAAAAATTTGTTAAGATTTTATATCCATTATGAGTTTTCTTATTGAATTGTCTGACAGAAATTTGTTTTTAAAAACTTTACCATAAAAGAGAAAATGTGCTTAGAATCAAACCAATTTTTATATATTTGAACAAAATCCTTTTCCATACACACACACACACACTCACTCACATACACTTCTCCAGCTCGTCTAAGCACTATATTCAAAAACTCAATTTGGCTTGTTAAGGGTAATTGACATATTCATTTCTTACTGCTTTTCGACATTCTAATCTCACTTTCTTATGTTCGTTTCCTTGTTGCCTTTGTATTCCCATTTTAAAATTTTTTTTGTGCCTTGCTTAAACAAGCATGTGCTTGCATACGTAATCATTAGTAGTTATTTGTATTCTTGCTTAAATAAATTAAATGGATTAAGTTTATTGCGGTTATTGTTATTTTTGCTGTCGATATTGATAAGTATTGTCATTGTTGTTGTCGTTGTTGTTGTTCTTGCTATTGTTGATGTGTGTGTAAACGGTTTTATTTGTTTGAATGTAACTGAACTAAGGTGTTCTTATTGGCGTTATATTTGTTTGGGAAATCATACATCTCTTTGGAAGATGTTCATATCAAATGAAGAAAATCTTACTGAAATTTGTTAATATAAAACTTATAACAAGATTATGCATAGGAAAACTGCTTACGTTGTTGTTTTAAGGCAAAGGTGGGATCTTTGAATGTTAAGCAGTTATTCCATTAAAGTTATGAGAAAAGAAAAAGGTATTGTGAATTAAATTATTATTCCTCCTTTTTAAATGTTAATTAAATAAAAAATCTAATCAAAAAGTTTTGTAAAAAAGAGATTGAAAGAAATTTTTGCAAGTTGTAGTCTTTATTCAATTGATGCCTATAATTCTGTAGCAGCCACAGGTTTTTGAAGAGGGTTTAAACATACGGTTGTCATGAGTTGTGAACTTTTGTAATATTTCTATGAATGAAATGGCAGAACATTATAATTATATTTTCTAATTATTATTGCGTTAGTTTTTCTATCTTCTATATGTATAAAAATAAGTTGCATTGTGTTAGTAATTGATGTTCTCTGGAATGTGTGAACCGATATATGAACCCATTTTAGTCGACTGGGTATTTAAATACCCAAAAAATTTAAAGTTGTAAAAAAATTCCTGCGTTGGTCTAATAAGAGATAATGACTGGAAGTTGCTTTTTTATTTAACACTAAAGATCGATTAACGTGAAAAAAAATTTAAGAAAAGCTTTTTTTTAATTTTTACCTTTAGTTTGAGAATTGGAAAAATTTAGTTTTTTTGTTTTTCAAAAAATTATCAGAAAAATTTTTGTCAATTAAATGATAATTCTAAAAATGAAAAACATCTGCACATTCTAAATAGCCTTAGGTGCCGCATTTGTAGTGTGAAAAAAATAAAAGAGGTTTGTCAACACACTTGGCCGTCACACTCTATAAAGAGAAAATGGGTATTTAAATACCCAACCGTGCATAATGAGTTCTAAATTTAACTATTTTCTCTATATTGAAATAATTCTTTTTAGCGTAAATAAAAGACAAATTTAAATTTTTTTAAATTTATTTTAAAAATTAGAGGTTATTTAGACTTTGCAGTTTTAGATTTATCTGATGTGACACTTCTATGGTAATCCAGGAAGCACGGTTCTGGGTGCGAATTCGCCTGGCACTTCAAACATTCTTACGCTGTTTTGCCACGGCACTGTCGGAAACGACGATGTGCTGAGAGTGTTCTGATTAAATGATTGACGCAATCATACCTAGCTCCGGAAAATCGGCATTTTGCCGATTAAAATTCGTCATTATCATTTCACCTACTTTCACTTTAAAACGAAATTGAGACATATGTGGTTTTTTTCATATTAGCAACAAAGTCAATGCAATTGCCACGTATTCACCATAGCTGCATCGAAAGCGTTTGTAACTAATGCCAATACTACTTTTTTCCCGAACTCGAATGCGATAATTGTTCATGTCGTTATCGAAAAGGTCCACACCTCCCATGTATTTATTATATTAGATGACTAAATGGGGTTGTTCAATTGCGCGAATCATTGGTGAATGATTTAAGTAATTCGATAATAATATTTCGGTGACTAAGGTACCGAGTTATCGTTCCAACGTACAGCAATTATAGAATTGTCCACATCAAAACTAAAGCATGAAGTCTTACTGAAGGTTTCTGACAAATCATCAATCTCGTGTCCACCATATCACTTATGTCGTCGACGTCGTCGGGTGGTAATATAACAACACCAGTTGTATATGATTATCTTTCAAAATATTCTTCCCCATCGGACCAGCTATGGAGAATTTCTTGTAATTCGGTAGTAGTACGAATTTTCTGAGGAAGATTAATTTTTATATCGGTTGTTTACAATTTTTTTTTCGTAAAAATTTATTTTTTTATGCACTTGTTTTATTGTAAAAAAAAAATAACTTGATTTCACCTGTTCACTCAACAAGTCTGAAAAAGGATTAACAAACGGGAATTTCCTTTTCAAAAACAAACTACTAAGCTATAGAGTTCAAGGATGGATTTACTTTTTACGGCGTAATTTTAAATATTTGTAACGCTCTTCGAAGTAACCCTGTACATTTTTAATGACACAGTAGGGTGTACCGGAATTGAGTGGTCAAACAAATTGATAATTTTGAAAACCAGTAAAAAGCTTTTTATTTATACTGAAATAAAAAAAACATAATTTTTCAAAAATATTTAAAAAAGTATATCGTTAAAGGCGGTAGGGTATTTAAATCCCCATGTCCTATCTCAGGAATGGGGGGAGGTAAAATTTTTTTTTACACCAAGCAATTTCTATGGAACTCTAGGTAAAATGCTGAAAGTTTCGTCAAAATCGTACTAGCGGTTTATGAGCCGTCTTTAATGGGTTAAAAGGTTTTTATGTATAAACGGTCTCTGTATGTATATTGGTTCATGAGTTATAGCCATTTTAGTGAACACTGCATTCATTTGGAATAGTTGTTTACCACAGAGCATTACAATAAAAGCAATTTATCACTGATTTAAATGAATTCGAATTAACTACTTTATTTTATTTTTTGCACTACGAAGTGTGCAGGGGGTTCGCTAGTATTAAATAAAAATTAATAATAAATAACATTGCTGGCTAATAGTCTAAAAATCGTTTTCAATCATTTTCCATTTTGACACTAATCGAATTTTTTTAAACGAAATTAGCCATCAGTAAGCACGATATCGCCTCAGAGAGAGAGACACTTTGCTTTTGAACGACGTTAAGAAATATTGAAAACTGACTTTTAAAGCTAATGCTGTGTTGCTCAAGCTATTTGTAAATCAGAAATATGTTTTAGTCTATATAAAGCGGCTGCCATTAGTACTGTACGAAAAGTTATTGCAAAAAATTCTTAAAACTGACCCAGTTATGGCCACGTTGTTGTACAGACAAAACGGTGGCTACTGTGGCGAGAAAAATTTAACGTAATTGTTCAAGAGCAATATCTTTCCATTGCTATCAACAAATATGCATTTTTTGCACCAGCATAATGAGAATTGCACAAAGATCTCAGATTATTTTACCTACAGCATTCAATTGGAACAGCAATTAAAGGGATATATTCATCCAGTTTGATGCGGGTTTTCAGAATCCAAGCAAATTTAAACGAAAAATTATTAAAAAATCTGTATCTCATTGCCAAGAAGATAATGCATCCACAAGAAATGACATGAGAATTTTGGAGTGGTGGCTTAATTGGCTTAGTTACTTGCTTAGTTTAGATATGTTGCTAGAAAGCTCCAGGCTACAGAAAGAGCCATGAATATTCAACCTTATATGTCAAAATAAAACATAAAGACAGACATGTTATTTGTTGCAATCTTAGAAGTCGTGTTATCAGCCTTATCTGTTTTGTCAATAAGATGCCAGGAAGCGGCTATTTTATAACTTTTATATTTTCTTGTGGTGGACTTAAAATACTGATTGTATCATCCAGAAAAAAACTCACACTCCAAGTAACATTATTAAGGCCATAATGTCTATCGAGTCTTAGAAACAATATAAAATAAGCTAAAACAAAGCCAGCCGCCTAAGCTATATCAAAGGTGTTGTTTTTCGTAAAAGTTTTGAATATTTTTTATATATGTTTTTGTAGTTGTTAAAGCGCCAAAGTTTAAACCGAAAGATCTCGGTTCGAATCCCGGCAGAGACAGACAAAACTTGATTACGGTGTTAGAATTTTTAATTAAGAGGCTCCAACCCATTCCAGACAAATCGAGAAAAAAAAAAGTCGCCGAAATGCCAGTTCACTACAAGTAACTAAAAACAGTCAACATTAAATGGACATACAGGAAGCATCACCTTCTAGGCAGATAAAGGTCCCCTGACATTTCTCCTAGTATCAAGAAAGATTACATGGACATACAGGAAGTGCCACCTGCAAGGCAAATAATAAATTCTCTGAAAGACCCTACATGATATAACAAAGATCTGCTTAACTAGACAATCATATGGAGGCGTTGTTCCTAGGAACAACGACAGATGGCAGCACCATAATCCTAAGACAGACTATAGTAACGCATCATTTACTTACACGAAAAAAGTTTAACGAAATAAAAGTGAGTGAGAACCAATAGACAAATGCCCAGCAAACGCTTGGAGATACATAGTATTTCAAGAACTGAGCAAAAAAAATCAAACTTGAGAGTAAGAAATTACAACACCGTAAAACTGTGTATCTCAATCTTACTTATATAAGTTTCTTAGCTATCAAGAAGAGTTAAAAAATATAATATCCTACTAAATATAATAAATGTGAATGTTTATATGTTTAGATGCTTGGATATTTGTTACTCAATCACGCAAAAACGGCTGAACGGAACCAAATGAAATTCGGCCTAGATTAACATACAGACTACTTTTTATCACGATCATAACGTTAAGTCGTTTGCAAACTCATTATCACACATCCTAAACGGGTTGTTTTTGTTGTAAATATTTTTATTCTTTTGTTAATACTAAGTCTAGCTTTTATCCCGATAACTACGCAGATGAAGTTGCGGGCACACGCTAATAAAGCTTAGTTTATTTCATTAAAAAAAAACTTGTATTTAAAGCACCCTTTCTATAAATTTTGAAAAGCATTAGCAATGCTCTTCATTTTTATTGTATTAAATTTTTTTCTATGCCTATACTTTAATTAATTTTAATTTAATCCTTAAGTACTTCAACAATGATTATGTTTTGAAATTATGCCGCCTTATTTTTTAAATATCCTTAAGTAACCCCTAAAAGCATACTTTCCATTTTAATTCTTGTAAAGCCTTGAAGTATGCCGTACTTAAAAACAGATTTTTTCTCAGATTTGTTTTGATTGTATTTGATTTGACTGTAAGGAGAACGAAAAGAAAATGTTAAAAAAAAACATTTATTTAAGCATTATTGATAACATGTGTATGTATGCAAACATATAAACATACACAAATTTGCCTTAACAGCCACATATACCACCATACCCTTAAATGTCTGAGTGCTTTAATAAACTTATTCATGTTAAAAAAATCTGTACCATCAAGTGGGAAGATGGAATAGCAAAGAATATGTTAATAAAGTTAAGCAACAAACAGCAATAAAAGTATTTGTATTCTGCTGAACAAAACTGCTGAGTGTTTACTTTAATATTAAATTACCTCAATTGGAAAAGAAAATGAAAGATGAAAAGAGAAAACATAATTATTATTTTACATGCTAGCTGCAATTAAGTTTGTTACAACAACAACAATAACTACAACTTTTTATTTAATGAGTTTTATTTATGGCAACTTAACAGCGAACAAAAAACGGTATTTAAACAACAACAGGAGTAGTAGTTAAGCAATTAATCACACATTTCGTTGAAAGAGGGGAAATAATTACAAACGATTAAATACGTTTATTTTTATTTAAGTCTTAAAACAAAAAAATTTTAATGTAAATATTTGAAGGTGTTTTGGAAATTTCTAGGTTGATTTTATTGACGGATTACATGGTCACAGATTTTAGCTTTGATAGGACATTCTCGCTGATAATTCCAGATAAGCATTGTTGGGTAGATTCCAACCGACTCTATGAGGGGTGTGTGGTCTTTACGGATGGTTTGAAGATGGATGTAGGCACAGGGGAAGCTGTCTATATTATGGGAGAGAATATCAGAAGGTCTTACAGACTTTCTGATGACTGTAGTGTGTTTCAGGCGGAGAGGGTGAGTTAGGGAGGTTAGGTTAGGTTAGGTAGAACAGGCAGCTGTTGTACAGCTCACTTGGGTCCATTATATTGATCCCTTTGTGATACCTGAATAGAAAAGTAAGAATAGAATATAAAAGAAAAGAAGCAGAAGCAAGTCCAGATTCTCCGGCGGGAATCGAACCCGCAACCCCTAAGCTAGCAGAACAGCACACTGCTGACTAGTCCATCGGGGCATCGGTAGGGAGGTTACTCTGTACGTTGACAGTCAGGCAGCGCTCAAAAACTTGAAGAGACATTATGTCAAAGCTAGGCTAGTTAGAAAGTGCAATCGATAGGATCGTTAACCTCTTCAATGTCAGACTGTGCTAGGTACTAGGATATAGCAGAATAGTCGGAAATGAAATTGCTGACGAAATTGCACGTGGTGGATCGGCACTGGTTTTGACGTGCAAAGAAGACATGGTGAGGCATCCGATAGGTTACTATTTCAGGCGTATTAGGACGTAGGTAACCGACAGGACTAATATGGCGTGGAGGGACAGAGGAGACTGCAGAGTGTCACGGGCTTTATGGGCCAAGTTGAACTCGGCGGACTCTACGTTACTTCTGGGCCTGGATAGGGTGTGTATGAGGGCCACTATTCGGGTTTTAACAGGGCACTGTCCTGTGAGAGCTAGGATTAATAGATGGGATCGCGATACTCCGGATTATTGTAGGATGTGTTAGGATTAAGAGGAGCTAGAGACTGTGGAACAAATTATCTGAGGCTACAGAATCAAAGGCTTAAGTGGTTAGGTAGATGATTCCACAAAGAGTTGGGTGATGTTTCGGAGTGCAGACTGGGGAATATTATCGGATTCATCATGGGGGTCGGGCGGCTGGAGAACATGCAATGGGGCTCGCAGGAAATCTGTATTTCTTTCTTTTATTCTATTTCCTTCCAACTATTTCTTATTTTCTTTTACTATATCTTTAGCAACCCTCTCTCTCTGTTTTTCTAATCAATCCTCCATCTTTATTATATAAAGGTAAAACACAATGGACCATATTGGTCTCCAAGTATGGGTGTTGAAGATGGATCTTGCCTCCTGCATCTCCCTTTCCTACCTACCTAGCTACCTAAGTATATTTTTACCAAACCTCTCCATCTTTGAATAAATAGTTGTGTTTTTCAATTCATTAGGTATTTTATAATAATAAGACATATTTTAAAGGAATCCATCAACTACAAAATTATATTTTCCAAATAATAAATTTTTACATTTGAAATTGTGCAATTTGGAGTGCCGGTTGGGTGGTCTTCTTGTTCTGAAATTCGTGTTAAATTAGTTATTTAAAAAATTCTTTTTTATAGTTTATTTTATTTAGATTAATGTGATTTTTATACCCGTCTATCAGAGATAAAGTACAGAATGTTGACCTGCTAAGCGTCGATCGTGCGAGAATTATAAACGTGGACTCATACTTCAGATAGCCTCACAAAAACTAGGTCAGCGATATTAAATCGCAACATCTTGGTGGGCAATTTACTGCTCTAGTAACTGAAATTATTCAATTACTGAACATGTTGCACCATCTTTTTCATCCATATCAAGATCAACCAAATGTGATATTTTAATATTTAAAAATAAATTTAAAAAAAAAATTAATATTTTATGGGATATGTTGTTTTCTTGTTTTAAATGAACAAACTATGTTGTAATGAAAGCTGTTTTTGTAATTTCCTTCCCAAAAACAGAGGCCAATAAAAATATATTTTCTTGCGTCATACCAAGAAATAATCACATAACTCTTGTTACTTTTAAAATCATTTAAGCTTTATCAGTTTGTTTGTGGAACCAATTTTCACAGCTAAACGCTTTAGCTGATTTTAATGAAACACGTTTAAGATCTTAATAGTTTGTGCATGCAGCTTACTATTGAAACTTAGTTAGACCTATTGAACTGAGAAAAAGTTGTAAGACAGCATATCGTTGGTCACAGGTAGAAAGGCCCTATCTCAAATAATTGTAACTTTACAGGAGAAGGTTAAAAAAGTAACAGACTCTGTATAATTATAATGTAATTTCTTTTGGAAAATGGGTTGTAAAACTGTGATTTTTAATACTATTTTATTCCATTTTTGTGTCAGGTTGTATTTGCGTGAAATGTATTAGTCACTAAAAATTTCGTAGAAAATATAAATTAGGGCATTTGTTCTTGTGACCACCGATATGAAATATGTTACCGAAAACCTTTAAAGCTCGCTTGTCTTGTTTTTATTTGCTTGTACCATTTTTATAAACATATATTTTTCATCACCTATGCAGCTTAGTATTGAAACTAGACTCCTGCACAATTCAACATTTTCTGTAAAAATGTCATTTTCAAAGATTTCATGCTTTGCTATGCCATGCGAATTTAAACAAGGTGTTATAACATGTTATGCCAACTCAAACATACTGTCTTAGCATGTCATTGCAACTTTGGCAAGCTGTTGTACGCTGTTGTGTTTAATACCATGTCTTTCTTTACTGTAACGGTACTTCAATGCAGCTTTGTTTTCGGTTTCGTTTTTCGTTTTTTTAATTCTAGCAATGTTCTGTGTTGAATTGTTAGTTTAGATTCGTTCCTTGGAGTGTCAATTTACAAAAATTCAAATGAGTCCGCGTACTACTTTAGAGCAAAGAGAATTTGTTTTAAACCATTTCAAAAATGGCCACTCACAGCGAAAAATAGCTGAAATGTTTAACATAAATTCTTCTACAGTCCAAAAAATCATTGAACGTTTTATACATGAAAATCGGGTTCATAAAAAAGGCAGGAAGTCACTGAATAAAATATTTAAAGAGCAGGACGAGCGTTATATTTTGCGGAAAATAAAGGCAAACCCACAAGCCAAACCCGACACAAAACAAATTGACTTTATTTAAATATTTTCTAAATAAATCCTTAAAAGAAATTTCCTTAAAGCATGTAATTACAATTATATTAAATAAATTTCTGATTTTATTGCATTTAATGTTCTATTGCAATGATTAAAATGCACTATAAAAAACATGTGCTGCATATGTCACACGTGTCGCATGTGTTGACTTTCTCATTTTTTATGCTCATGTATGCAATATCTCTGTTAGAACTAGACCTGGGGGGTCTCAATTACATTTTGTATTTAATTACACCTATAATTACACAATTACATGTAATTATAACTGAATTTTTTCAATTACAATTACACGTAATTGTAATTGAAAAAGAAGTAAAAATCAATTACAATTACATGTAATTGAAGTTTTCTTAAATTATAATTGAATGTAATTGTTAAATTGTAATGTAATTGTAATTGAAAAATTCCAATTACAATTACATGTAATTGTAATTGGAAAAAAAATCCAATTACAATTACATTTAATTGGGAAAAAAAATTTTTCATTAAGAAATTTAAAAAAAACAAGTGATCATTACTTTTTTAAGTATTTATTGTCAAAAAAGTATTTAATTACAAAAATTATCAATTACATATTATATAAGCCAGTCTTTACCATTTAATAATTTTCAGTTTAAAAATGTTACGAACACGTCCGAATTGAAATTTCAATAATGATCGAAATGAAATCGATCGTTTTTCATCACATACCTGATTGAAAAATAGTTAAGACAAGGAACCAATTTAAAAAAATTTATTATTTGCTTTAAATAACACAATTTTTTTTCATATAATTAAGAAAATCGTTTTAAGAATTTTAAGTTTTATTTTATGGTTTTAAAAATGTAATTGAATTTTGTTCAATTACAAGTAATTATTTGTTGATTAATTACAATTACAATTACTGGTAATTAGTGATTGAGCATTTTCAATTACAATTACATGTAATGTGTATTTGATTTTTTTCAATTAACAATTACAAGTAATTGTAATTGACATTTTTCAATTACAATTACATTTTATTGTAATTGAGTTAAGTCCTTACTTTCAATTACAATTACTTGTAATTGTAATTTAGACTACCTCAATTACAAATTACATGTAATTGTAGTTGTAATTGAAATGTAATTGAGATCCCCCAGGTCTGGTTAGAACTATGTACAGATTTAATTAAACAAATTATACACTGTCTTTATATGTCTTTGTCAAACCTGCATTTTCGGCATTGCATGAATTAGCAGTTGCATTATGTGACACATGTTGCTATGTTGTATAGTGCAACAGTTGCAGGCCTTTAATTGAAACTGAGCTTAATCTATTGAACTTGTAAGGCAGCATATGAAATATGTTAACGAAATCCTTTAAAGCTCGTCCCGTTCAAGTTTGCTTCTACTTATTATTTTTTAAACATATATTTATCATCACCCAGGAAAAAATATAAAATTCTAGATCTATACGCGGGCAAAATGACAAAAATTTTATACTTGCACAAAATACTTTAAAATTTTTGTATCCAATTTACATCGCTAACAAAATAGCAGTATTAAAAAAAAATATAAACCTCAAGTCTTGGTAAAAATACCATAATTTTTGTGCAGAAAAACTTATTATTTGGCGAGATTTATGGGCCTTTGGAATCACTGGTCTATTCATCTGTATTCACAATTATGGTCAGAATGTCAAGGGGAAGCGGCATAGAAAAACAAAATGATTTAAAAAATGCTTTATATTAAATTTTTTTAAAGATTAAAATTTTTGTAAAAAAATATTGTTGCAGAAACGGAAAATTTTCGATGCCAGATTACAGTATAAATAGTATAAGAAAACTATATAGCATGTAAAGAGTAGAAGTTGTACAGAAGACTTAAGTGGATATTTTGTTACGGTTTCCATATTTCCTCCTGGTTAAAACCTTATCCATTCCAAGCTCCAAATATTTAATTTACTGCTACTATGGCAAAGTGTTATTATCCTTTTCAATACATAGCCTTAGAAGTTAATAAATGAAATTTATATAAACTTTTATCACTTTTACAAAGTGTAATAAAAATTAGAATTTTAATTAAATTGTTTCCGTTATCATCTATTAAAAGACCTTTACTACATTTCATCCTCTACATTACTCTTATTGTTTTCAGCTATTTAAAGCAGCAATCCTTGTATTATTCCTTTGTTCAGCTAGTCTGTGGGAAAAAAAATGCTTAGACAACCAGAAACCAGAAATCACTAACAATTGCAAAGAACAATAAGCAAAATATATATATATTTTTTAACAAAAAAATAAAAAAGGGGCAAACAAAAATGCCTCTTATAATAATAAAATAAAATAACAATTCCCTTAAAGAACACTTCAAAACAAAGGAGTTCTGTATTTTATTTATTTTATTTGTGCAAGCATTTTTTAAAAACAATTTTAATAAAAACAAGTAAGAGCACTATATTCGGCTGTAGCGAATTTTTTATACCCACCACCAATTTTATGTAATTTTTTTAGCAAAAAAAATGCATTACTTTGGTAAAAACAACCCAGTGAAAAATTTTGAACTAGTTCAATGTGAATAACATTTTTCATGACTTGTAATTCATAAATGTAAAATGAGGCATACAGAACGCCTTCTAAAAATACAAAATAGTTAACCATAACTGATGTGCCTCAAAATACATGCTAATGCATGCAAAATATTAATTCATGTAAACAAACATTATTAACTCATGAAACATGGGCTTCTTTACATTTTCTATGCATGCGTTCCAGGCATTTACTAGAATGAAGTGAATTTTGTTTTTATATTTATATAAACACATGCTCTCCAATAATTTAAAAATCATGCATGTTTCACCTAAATCGAACCACTTCATCATGGATTGAAGTCATGCATCCACTATTTTTTTTGCATGTCTTTTTTTGCTGGGAGTAATTACTATGAAATAATCTCTTACACTAAAACATGTGTTACTTTCATTATGTAACTACGATTTGTTATTAATTTATTATTATTAATTTTGGTTTATGTGGGCATGGCACATTTTAAATTATATAAATAATAAATTATAGAGGAAATATACTTTCAAAATTTCATTGTTCTACGTCACAATCGCATGTTATTCGATGTTGGAAGGACATGGTTTTTTACTTATAACTATAACTCTCTTATTGAAATACAGATTTAAGCCATTTTCAATATCAAAAAAAATTTATATATAAAAAGTAACATTACACAATTTGATCCCTTAAACTTTTTTGGTTCGAGCTCTATCGTGCTTTCAACAGATGAACAGACAGACAGAAGTACAGATGGACAGACAGAAGGACAGATGGACAGACGGACGTAAAATGAACAGACGTCTTAAAATAAAACCAGGACTTAGAAAATATATACCTTATGGGCTCTAAATGGATATTTCGATTTTTTACAAACGGAATGACAAAATGAATATACTCATACACCATTTTATTGGTGGTTGATTTTAAAATATTTTAATGAGAGGAGGGTATGGTTTAAAAGTTAAAAAAAACATATAAAACGAATTAGAGAATATAGTGATATATATTCATATAAGTTCTTTAGAGTTTTGAGGTAAGGAGGATATACATGTTTCTTGTGCTTCGCAATTATGGCACTCTTATTCTATAAATGGAGTAGAATTTAGCTACACGTGACAATCTATGTATAACAAAAGAAAAATGTTTGAATTCTAGTGTAGTGAACCTCGTATGATCACCCAGTTCAAATAAAGATAACTTAGGTTAGGTTAGATCCGGCAGCCGCCCGAAGGCAAAGCTCACTTGGGTCCTCCGAGAGTCCCGTTGTGATACCGTAGGCACCATCGCCCGTTCGTCTATGTCCTATCTTAAGGTAAAGCAAACAAATTTGTCCTTACTCTTTAAAAGAATAATATACATTTTATATCTTTTACAAATATTGGTTTATTTCCTTTACACAAACTAGGATTCTTCTAATTGCAAACAATAATCAGCCCTCTTGAAATTAAGGTTACACGCATGTACTTTTTAATTTTATAATATAAGCACCTATTTTTAGGATGGTTGTGATTTTTTGTTTATTGTAAAAAAGACATGGTTCGATTAAATATGACAATGACAGGACATTACTGTCTTCATGTTACTTTTCTAGATTATTTTATAGAGATGTGTCTGTATCTCACCGATGACTTTTTGAACCTTGTATCTGAGTTCAAAATTGTTTCTGATTTATTCACAAAAACTTGAGATTTCACAAGGCCTTACGAAAAAATTTTACAGCGTTAAACCGCATGTTCTGGATAGCCAGTTGACATCAATATTTCTTATAATAATTTGCTCTGGAAATCGTTGCTGCAATACAGGCACGATTTTTTGCGCACTGTGGGATATGCCTGTATTGCAGAAACGGTTTTCAGAGCAAATTATTATATTCAAAATTGAGATACAGCCACATCTCTGTTTTGTTGAAACCACATGTTGTCAAGATCCAGCGGTCCCACAGTGGTCAGTCTTTCTATAATGAATGACATTGACAGTCACTGCAATTCCGGCCTCATCTTAAAGAAATGTAATGATCCATCGCGCCGCCTCACCAAAATCCGCTCCAAGCAGTTGCTAGTGTGAGTGTGTTTGTTTCTCATGGATTGTGCTTAAACGAAGAAAATTCATTTCTTTAAAAATTTTTGCTTGCTCTTTTCATTGTCTTCTGGTTTAAGCTCTTGAATAGGTTGAGTTTTTTGAATACTCTGCATAGCTTCAAGCAAGAAACATATGCAGGCAAAAATAGATGGTTTATGCTCTACAGCCGCGGCGGCGGGATTAGGCATTAACGTTTCAAAAAACAAATCGTGCACTATTAAACCATTTTACATATCGTCTTTTAAGGTAAACAACGCAGCTATAGAGAACGTCAGCAACTTTAGCTACTTAGGTAGCATAATTATTCCTACGGGCGGCGCGGAAAAAGACGTTCAAATCAGAATAAATAAAGCACATGCTGCTTTCGCCTGACTAGGCAACATCTGGCGCTCAAATGATCTATCTACTTCAACAAAAAGCAAAGTGTACAACTTATGCGTCAAGTCTAAAAAGTGGCTAGTAAATGCTGAAACAAAACAAATGCTACAAGTTTTTACTAACCGATGCCTGCGCATATACTTAAGATCTGGTGATCACGCGTAATTTCAAATGAAAACCTCTTTTAACTCACTAGGCAAAAAGACATTCAAATTAGAGGAAAAATATATAACTGGCTGGGTCACAAGCTCAAGAAACCCTAAGACGAAATCTGTCATGCAACACTTGAGTGGAAACCGCCAGGCTCCTAAAGACTAGAACGACCTCAAACCACTTGGCGAAGGACCATCTTGAATGAAACCAGCAAAACTTTTAACGAACTCAGATACTGAGCTTCAGATAGAAATAATTATTATCTGCGTAGTAGTCTGTGAAATTTTAAGCTGTTGATAACAATAGCGAATTGATGTTTACGAGTTTTCGGCCATAATCTAGTTATTGACAGAAATGTTTTTAGGAGAACGACACGCACGTTGACGCACTGGAGTCTTATTGTCTAGTTATTTAAATTTGTTCGTTACTCATAAATTAAATGACACATTAGGTGCACTTTCTAGATGGAAAATTCTAAGAATCTTGCGAGCGGTCTCAGTATAAATTTTCAAATTTTTGTTATAAGTTTTAACATTTATAACGCATTGTCCTTGCGAAAAGGACTCCATTTTTAATAATTGTAGTGAAGATATGTATAATTATATTGACTTCAAAAACTGTTAGATCTGCTTTTATAGATTATATTTTTGCTGCGTTAGAGACATCTGTCTAAAGAAATTAAACTAAACCTTAAGCAACTTTGAAAGCCTATAGCACAATAGCAATGACATAAGAAATAGTATCCGCAAAAATGTATTTTACATTAAATACAATATGCTTACGTGCTTTATTGTGTCTCCTGACTACTTGGGGTCATTTTTCCCTATAACTATTATTTAGTATTAGATAAGGGAATTTAAAAAAAAAATGAAATAAAAATGTTTGCCCCTTTTAGGATTAACAGACATCATTACAACATCCCTTAACAAAAAGGGTACCAATTCAAGTATTAACTGCTCCATTTGAAAAATTAATTTTGTACCTTTTTGTTTGTTGCCTTTAAAGCAACAAAGAGTGCTTCACAAAACAAATAAACTTACAAGAAATATAAAAGGGATTCATGTACTTTAAATGTAAAATTTTAATAACTGACAATTCTATAGATGCTTAAAAAGGACTAAAGCAAAACTAACAGCATCATAACAACAAATACCAAAGAATATGTACTTTTCCCCAGAACTTAATAATGGCATAACGTAAATTATTTAATTAAATATAAAAAATGATGTTGTAGGACAGCGAGAAGGGGTTTTTAGGGTACTTGTAAATCTGTTTTTTTTCAGGTAATAGCTTAATAAGTATGTACATCGCTTTTAGCTTTAAATTTTAACAAATTTACTAGTGAATCTACCTCAAAAACAAAAAAAAAAAAACTTTTTTCTTCAAGTACATTTTTTATTGAGGTCCTTTTAAAGAACTCTTTTTATACTTATTTTTTTTTTTGTTTAGGATGTACGTGTAAATTACTTACGGGTTTTTGTTTTTGTTATTGCTAATGTTACACACTATAATTTAATGAAGGCTTAAGGGATAAAGACAAATTGAGAGATGTACGGGTATCAAACGTAATCAAATTAAAAGATTAGGAGAAAAGCCGAAACAAAATAAAAAACTGTTGGAAAGTAGAAAGCAATAAATAATTGACAAAAAAAAACAAAAAGGAAAAACTGGTCTTAAGGTAATTTGAAGTGAATTTTAAACTTAATAGAGTTAAAGGTCACATTTTTAAATCGAACAGTTGTCACAGCGGATATAATTTAACTTTGCAAAATTTAAAAAGTGTCAGTTTTCCGGATTCAAATTTGCAATAAAACAAGTAAGAGCACTATATTCGGCCGGGCCGAATTTTTAATACCCACCACCAATTTTATTTATTTATTTATTTAACTCAATAGATAACAAGCCTTTAGGCCTAATTAACCAAGAAAAAACATGGCTTTTAAACAATTAAAAAATAATTAATTTTGTTTGGCATAACAATGACACT
Source organism: Phyto melanocephala (assembly GCA_941918925.1). Lineage (NCBI taxonomy): Eukaryota > Metazoa > Arthropoda > Insecta > Diptera > Rhinophoridae > Phyto > Phyto melanocephala. The sequence continues at coordinate 18,729,237 of OW799235.1, forward strand.
GACTACACGTAAAGAAAAAATATGGTTGTGGTAACCATAATCGAAGAACAACATACTATGATTGAATTGTATGATAACATATAATGGTTACCAGTTATCATATTATGTTTAATTAAAGTATCATTCAATAATCATATATATGACTACAATTGAAATCGACAACTTTTGCTTTTTACAGAAAATTATTGTCCTTTGCTGTAACATACACATACTAATTGTACTTACCAATTAAATTGCAATTTTTAGGCCAATATTTGTTTACATTTTCTCGTTTGTTTGTAAAGTTTCTTTAATTTTTCCAAATTTTTGTTCATTTTTTTAACATCTCAAACTTATAAAATAATAAAAATTTATTCAGCAAGAAGAAGAACAGTTGAAATCAAATTATTATTAAAAAAAATCATAGATTGACTTATTTGTAATCATACTGTTGTCTCACCTATTATTTAATGGTTATTTGTAATTTTTAATGCTTTTAAATATAATGTTATTGTTGTCGCATTATATTTTTTTTAAATCATATTATTTTTAAATGATGGTAATCATTGAAATTTACGAAAAGTAAACATTAAATGATACAATTCAAAAAAAATGCTTGATTATCGTGACAATATATGAGATAAAATGAAACAAAAGTAACTATTACTTGTTTTCAACAACCAAATGTTGTTAAAGAAACTATAATATGACCGTCGTGATCATGTCGTAACCATGGGATTTCTTTGCGTGTAGGAAGCTTTATGTACGAAATTTTAGAATCATACCTCTTACTCTATTAGTTTTATTCGCTCTTAAATTTTATTAACCGTAGTTTACGTGGGAAGTGGCGTGTCAAAATAGTTTTTGCGAATAAACTCCACTCAGATATTTCAGTATAGAGTCTTTTATTCTTCAAAAATCTTTATTCGTAGAGAAACTAAATAAAATTTGAGATAAATGGGAGATAAGCGTGTCACATTTTTTTCCGTTAGTGCAAATCCTTTGACCAGAAAGCAATGTTTGCAAAATTTCAGAATCATTCATATAATTTTGTCAGACTGAGCGGTATAAATTTTCATACACTTTGATCTTTACCTGCTTTCCTAACTCATTTATTTAAGCAATTTTCTGGGAAAAAATATTTTTTTTTACTCAGGAAATACACATTCGAAATTTCATGGTTGTACGTATGGACACATTTGCATTTTGTTCGATGTTGGAAAGACATGGTGTTTTACCTAATTTTGCGTTACGAGCTATAACTCTCTTTCTAGTGTTTCGATTTAGTTCATTTTCAATATCAAACAAATCTTTTGTAAAAGAAATATTCTGGCAAAATTTGAACCCCCCAAACTTTTTCGTTTCGAGCTCTATCGTGCTCTCAACAGACGGACAGACGGACGGACATAGCTAGATCGTCATAAAATTAAACTCCGACTTAATAGGTATATACTTTATGGGGTCCAAAATGGATATTTCGATGTGTTACAAACGAAATGACAAAATGAATATACCCTCACCATTTTTTTGGTGGCAGGTATAAAGAAAAAGTTCTAATTTTAGTCATTAAGTGACCACTACTATGCAGCATACTATTCTCAGTTGGTTTTTATTCTATTATAACTTGTATATTTGTACCTTTTGTAATTGTTGGTTTGTCGATATATGTACGTATAAGAGTAACATGACTGACTGACTGATTCATTATCGCACGGCCTGTAGCTAAAAGCTCAAAAGGGATTTTTGGCTACTCGAACTTTAAGCAGGTGGAAAGAGTATGATTGGTATGCTTATAACTGTTCAGCTAACAATTAAATAGATTTACTTGAAAACTTATTATAATCTATTCAAAAAATAAGCTGACAGGTGTCTGGTTTTTTTTAATTTTCAACCCCTAAAAGGAAAAAAAAACAATGTAAAATCGGGTAATTAAGTAATTTTTGGTGCCCTCTGAAACTTCCAAACACAAAAAGCTAAGGAAATGATTTAAGTTGTATTAATTAATCATTAATCTAGACTATCCAGACTGCCCTTAGTCGTGAATAAACCATCTGAATATGTTACTACCCATATGGACATTGATAGCCTCAGAATTGCCTAGACTAGGGCAACTGTCTGACATTGCTCTGGTTTTGGTCCCTGCCTATGAAAATAAACGGGCAGACCATCTAGCCAAATTAGGATTTGCTTTGAATATCTCCAATATGAATTAAATCGCAATTCAATTGCAGACTATTAAAAGCGGTCTTAGGATTCTTTTTTGACGTTGCTGATAATAGGTGGCGAAATCTGGGCACATGCAGCGTCGCAGGGCAGATGTAGCCCTCTTTCGATATAAGACATATGGCGCAACTTATCAACCGAATTCGCACGGGCATTTCTAAGATAATGGTGGTGTTAACAGGTTACTGGCTGCTAGAAAGGTATGCAGAACGACTCCGACTCATCTTTGATGACCATTTTCGTAGCTGTAAGTAAAGGGAAAAGGAGAATTCAGTTTTCCATCTTCTCTGCGAATGAACTGCCCTGGCTACGAAGAGACACAGACTCCTAGCAATAACATACTGGACAAACCAGGGAATGTATCTGAAATTGAAATAAATGATCTGTCGTGATACTTGGACGCAACAGGGTGGTCTAGTACTCTATCTCCTGTTCGACTTTTTGTTTATGAGGACCTCTCACCAACGAGTAGTAAGGTGTTGTCAAAACGGTGTCACTTAGACTCCTTTTGATAGTTTGCGTGTAGCAAACTATGACGGAAACTAATCTCATTAACATTAGTTATTGGAAAATGCTCCCATTGTATCTATGGTTGTATGCAATTTCAAAATTTTGTTTATAGCAAATTAAAAATGTTCCTTTTGCAGTTTTGACTTATGACAAACAGTACCATTATCCAAAATTTCAAAACAATTTTGAAATGATTTCCTTTAAAAATAATTTAAAGAAAAACATCTGCTAACTTTTAGCAATTTAAAATTTTCTCTTCATATTTTTGTTTGATTCTTGATTATGTTTTTTACAGTCCGAAGGAGAAGTTCCTTGTAGTGGATAGATTTTCCTTATTTAAATACACACATACTGTGTAACCTATACAACACGTGCCTTTTGGGTAAAGATACATGAGAAAAGGACAACACATGCCAATTTCTTTTTTTTTACTAAGAATTTTTGCCAAGTTTGCACTAATATTTTTTTTTTATTTATTTATTTTTTTCTTAATTTTTATGTTCATTTTACTATAGAGCAAAACAAAAATACCTCTTCTGTTTGTAGTTCCTTTGTTTTACAGCTGCTGTAAGGAGTTGATAAAATCGAAATAAATAAAAGGACATTTGTTTAACCAAAATATATAAGGAGACCAACTAAAGAACAGATGTTTTGTTAAGCAGTAATTTTGAATAAAGAAATAAGTTTAAAAGTTTTAAAAGAGAAGGTTTTCTTTTATTTTCTATCTACAGAATTATAAAGAGTTTCTCGATATGGTAAGCTGCTTAAAAAATTTATTTTAACCTGCACTCTTGCATATAAGATTATTGACTTTCCACATTATCATGGGTCTGAGAAATTTTTAATAACTCTGACTTTTATTGGCATATTGTGTGTGTGACTTCTAAAATTATATTGAAATATGTAAAACAAATTAAATTAAGATAACAGTGTGTACACGAATGCAATTTTATTTAAGAATTTTAAAGAGTGCCTGAAATTTTAGTTGCATGTATGGACATTGACAAAAAGGGCACAGTAATTATTTAATTTACGCCTGTTAGTGAAAATATCCTTATTTCATTGTTTGATAAACATATTGAATAGTTAAAAAATTCTATGAAGTGTTTAGTCATTTCTTTTAAATGTCATTTTAAATTCATTCGAATCTAAATGATCTAGTCCAAAAAATTTTATTTAATAATTTTTTATTTAGTCTTGTAAAGTGTTAGATGAAGTTACGTGACTTAAGGTCTGTTATGTAATAAAACATTTTAATTGAAAGTACTTTCCTTAAACAAATTCTTTCGAAAAATTTAAATATAAACAAAATATTATATATGTCACATATGTGTGACTTATTAAACAAGCTTGGTAAATTCCCCTTAAACTACTTGTACACAAACCTCAGCATTTATAGGTATCACAGACATTGACCAAAATATTACTTTCCAACATAATTCGCAAATATAAAATTAGTTACACTGTAACTTTAACTGTCACACATCTATGTGACATAAGTTTCAGCGAAAATTTATATGTGACATTGTATAGCACACTTGATAGTTTACTTTTAATCTTAATGTTACTTTATTAACAGTTTATGGAAATTTTATATATATAGCGACCCTGTTCTAGATGGTCTCATCAATCCTTTGACTTTTTTCCTTTGCACCCTAAAACTATGCTATTAAAATTATATATTTTTTTTATATTTTTATTGTTTAAGTTGTATTGTCTTGATTTACAATTTCATTTCTATTATGTTTTTGTATATTTTTTTTGTCTGCTGACTCAACAATAAAAAGATAAAAAAATATTTTAATATTTTTCTTTTTGTAGTTGTTATTGCTGTTGGTCGTTGGAAGCATAAAAATAAAATGAAAGTAGTGTGAATAAAGAAAATTTGCTATTTAGCAAAATTTGATAAAATTTTTTTAAATAGTTTAAATTATTAAAACAGCCGGTAATTGTATCCTGAATATGATTGTATGGAGCTTTTTGTTGGCTATGGAAATCCCATAAAATTTTTTTTCTTTTTATAAATATTTTCAATAAATATGCATATAAAATTAACTCATGGTAAGATTTACCATCTCACCCCCAGCCCTTTTCGCAGATCCCAATCTCAATTAATCGATTGTTCAATTGTTCTTTAAAGATTCTAATAACAATTTTAAAATGAAAATCACGTTCTTGTATCGTCATCACGATTTTGTTTAATATAAAATTCCCTTGAAACGTACTTGTGTACTGTGGTACTATTTTTGTGTATATTAAATTTCGCATGGTTTTAAAGTGTTGTATTAAATTAATGCAGGGATGGGAAAAACATTTTATTTGCGTCCAAATAATTAACAAAGTAGTTATTTGCGATAGAGTGGTCAATTAAGTTATGAACGTCGGTCCATGCGCATGTTAGTTGAAAGAAATTTTCGGAGGGCGCTATAAGCTCTACAGATTCGTATTTACTATACCAAAAAAGGTTTTAGTAGCTCTGGTATTAAAAATCAGGGAAATCTACCCTATAGTGGCTGTGATATAAACATAACGGATAACTTACTGTCCAGTTTGTGACACTTGCCCATAATCTAAACTTCTGAATTCCTTCACAGAAAATTTGAGTCCAGGTCCGTTTTTATTTTATGTTTATATTTATTGAAGTCTAGGGCAAAATCCTCAAATAATTCTATTCTATAGGTATATATATATAAAATATTTAAGGTTTATTAAAGGCTTATTTGACAAATGTTGTACAGAATATCATCAAATAAGCCAATGTAAATTTTGTGCCAGGGGAGGCAAGTCAACTCAACTCTGTACAACTTCGGCCTGTGGAAAGTTATTGGGATCTTGTAAAAAAATTATTTTAAAACACAGGAATTATATCCCAGGATATGTCCAATTGTAAGGGTAACTAAACCTACTTGTCAAAAAATGTAACGGAAGAAAATATAAAATCGTTGATGGAAGGATTTTCAAAAAGGTTTAAATTTATAAATACCAAGTAATATGCCAATATTTTAATGTTTAATGAATTTGTACAATATTTAAAAACATTTATGTCTTTTTAAGAATATTTAAGTGTAAGTTTCTTCTGATTTACTGATTGTATTTACATGATGGTGAAAGGCATTATAAGATTCGGCACGACCGAGTACATCACTCTTATTTATTTACACTGAAATCAAGGTTTTTTAAACAAAAATGTATTACAAAAATCCTTAATAATAAATACATTAAATAATACAACAACAAGCAAAAAAAGCAAAAACTAAATTATGTTACTGTTTTTGTACGTAACGGGTGCTATGCAATTGTGGTATTTACGGAACGGCTTAAATAAATATATCAACCCGACAAGTTCTTTTTTATATTAATATTTATCTTAGTTATTTCTCTTATACTAATCTCTATGTAAATAAATGTATTTAGTAATTTTAATAATATCTAATCCTTCTGACTAAAACATAAAATATTTTTTGGGAAATACATTACATTAACTTTAAAATAATTTCAATCAATTTAAGAAATAATTATTGAAAATAAAAAAAAACTTGTCTTGTGAATGTAACAAGCTTTTTTTTTATCAATTAAAGACAAGCTTAAATCCTTGTATTTCTGTTCTCTTGCAATTCCATTAACTTTGATTTCACCCTAAACTTATGCTTTACTTATAGCCCTACAACAACTTTAAAAAAAGCCTGTAGGAAGATATTGATTTTATTTATAAGCAAGCTTTTAAAGCATTATACGAAACCCTTAGGGGTGCTGTGATTTTATATAACAATTAGAGTACATTTTTCTAAGCAGTTAAACATCAATGATAGGCCTCAAAGTATGTACGATTATCAAGCTGTATTTAAGCAAAGCAATCATTAAGTTGCTTAAAAAAATATTTTTTTTTAATTCAGTTTTTCTTTTTCGTGTTTCTTTTTGTTCCGGATTCAGAATAAAAATAAAAATAAATGAGTGTAAATGGCTATAGTCTTTGGCACAACATGTTTTCTCCTAATTTAAAAGGGATAATTAAACACTTGTTATACCATGTGTTTATATCCATAAGAGGGTTCAATAAAAACATATTTTTGAGATACTGAAATCGAAATATTAAGTTCTTATGTCATAGCTGACTTCATGAGAAACAAATAAAAATCCCAGCAGATAATACTGAGTTCTGTCATAAAAAAATATTAAAATGAAATGCCTTAATATTTATATAGCAACTCCTTATTTAATTGCTCTTATTATTGTTGTTGTTTGCAATTGAAATGGCATGGTACTCATGTACTATGTATGTATATGTTTGTATGTACTATTATTCTGTTAAACAAAAACTCTTTGTTTAAAAAAAAACTGTTTTTGAAATGTCTGTTGAAATTCTTCATTTTTCTTTCTTATGCTCCCCATTATATTTTCCAACATTGATTGAGTAACTTTATCATCGCCAACATCAACAAACATCATCATTCACAATCGTGGTCCTTAGGTTTGTGGCCCTTTGATCAAGTTTTATGATTTGCTTTGGTTTGTTTTTTATCAAAGAGTTAAAACTTTTACTTCAACTTCTATTTACATTCCGAATCGAACTTGTGAACTGCTGGTTTAGATTTTGTCTGTGTATTTGTTTGCTTTTAAAACTTTTGTAAAAATGAAAAGTTTATTTTTGTGATGCAATTTGTGTGTGCAATTTTTGTCATTCAAATGTCATAAAGTTTTTGTGTTCATTTTCTTGACAGCAATCATTTCATTTCAAGTATGTCTGTACAGATGAGTTTTAGTTGTCTTTTGTATGAAAAATTGCTAGAATTTAGTAGAGCATTGTTATCATTGGCAAAATTTCTTTTAAAGGATTTTGTAAAGAAAAAATAAAACTTTCAAGTGTTGAAATAATGCAGAAAATATCTCAATTGAAAAGTTTAAAATTTACATGTAAAGATATGAAATTGATTATACTTTTAGTTCCTAAGAAAAAGTTGGATTAAAAGAATGGAAACCATTTAAAAGTATTTACATACGAAGTACTATAGTGTATTTTTAATTGCTTTATTTAAACTTGTTGCAAAAATGTGTAGAAGTTTTACAAAAATATTAAATCAAAGAAAGATAAGGCCTAACTTGGAAAAAGAGTAGGATAACAAATATCAGCTCTCCTACCAACAAGATAAAAACCTAAAAAATACCCATTAAAAAAAACAATTTTGAATTTTTTAGATGTCCATGAATATAAGAAAAAAAATCGCTACAAATCTTTCCTTATCATGCAAAATAAATCATAATTTCACTAAATGTAATTAAGCAGTTCTGTGTTAGAATATATGACTACATCGCAACGAGATCTAATTAATCCACATTTTTAATGCTTATGTTGTTTGATGGCTTTAAAGATTTTGGAAGTGGACCCCAATATTGTACAAAGACAACAAAAATTTTACAGATAAAACGTTTCATCCTTAAGTAGGATAATATATAAAAAGTAAAGACATTCATTTAAAAGCCTTAAGCTACCCAGGCAGATTTTACAGCTTTTAGCTCTTTCAAAAATATTGTGAGGGTACACATCAATAAAGGCAAAACACGTAAGAGTTTTCTATTCAGCTGTGTCAAATCTTAATATTTACACTATTCATAAAAGTGTAGCCTACACTGTGTAGGTACGCAACTATAAGTACACGCAAAGAAAAAAATATGGTTGTTGTTGTAAAAAGCAGTATACTAAACGGTCCGCAAAATAACTTTTCTTTTTTAAATGCTATAAAAAAAAAACTGTTGAATATTTTCTCAAATTTTTTTTTTATTTGAAAGTAAAATCCTTCCGGTTAATAATGGAAAATAATTCCATTCAAATGGCTGCCTCGGCTGGCCATGCAGTAGCCTACACGATCGGTCCAATTTTAAAGCACATTATCGATTGTGTGCAGCTGTATTTCACCAATGGTTTAACGAATATTATCCTTTAAAGCACCAATTGTCTCTGGCTTGTTGGCGTAACACTTATCTTTGACGGCAACCCACAAATAATAGTCCAACGGTGTCAAATCGCAGCACCAAAGTGGCCAAACGACATCAGCTCTGCGGCTGATAATGCGATCTTCAAAAACAGGGCGCAAAACATCGAGTGTAGCTTTGGCTGTGTGGCACGCAGCGCCATCGTGTTAAAACCAAATGTTGCCAATATCCTCCTTTTCAATTTTTGTGAACAAAAATTCGTTCACCATGGCTTCAATTGACGCATTGGAAGACAACATTGAAGCATTTATTCATGAGATACTTAGAACATTTGACAAACCGCAAGTGAAAGTGTTACAGTCTTACTGTGAACACAATATTATGAAAATAAAGTCGTTTTAGTATATCTGGAATGATGTGCCGATTTAGGATTTTTGCTAATAGAACTAAGATTGTTCTTATACCCTTCACACGAGAGTATGAAAAGGTATTTTTTCATTCCATTTGTTATTTTTACAGTATTCATTTACGAGCTCATAAAGTATATATATATATTCTAAGTCCTTATAGATAGAGAAGTCCATTTAGCTATGTCCGTCTGTCTTTCCATTCGTTTGACGCTCCCATTTATCCTATCGCCTTACATGTAACATCAGTTTATCAGAAATAATTTCGAAAATTTTAATATTTAAAATCAGAAACTTCAACACATTAGTGACTGATGTATACGCGAACAACCACGAAAGCCTATGTTTTTTATTGAGATTGCAACAACATTAGCATAATCATGAAAAATTTATGGTTTGTTGTTTTTGTAGATATATTTTGTAATTTATGTCTGTGTATTTGTAAGTACATAAAGATACAAAATTTATAGGTTTTTATAATACATGCAATGAAAAGCCATGGTAAGGACATCATCACAATAGTCATATTATATTCTCTGTAACAATTAAATTGTTTTATCATCATTAGTGTTTTGTTTGAGTAATTTTACTTATTGTATTGTCTCATAATTGTTCTACGGAAAGAACTATTCATAGTTGGTAAAAAAATTTAAGTCTACTAGTTCAGTAAATAATGAACCAACACCCATATCACGCCAAAAAGCAACGATCTGCCAAAAACTTTGCTGATGGCCGTGAAAATGCCGATTTTTCGTCGTTCACACAACTAGACGAAGTTTTTACCGTGACTTGGGCCATCAGGAGTATAAAATTTAACTGAGCTAGTAGTTGAAAGGGAAATGGTCTTAGGCAGCGTAGTGGGTTTGCTAAATATTCCCTGGACCTAGTTTTCACAAAATAAATCGTCTTTAGCTTTTAGGCCCATATCTGCATGACTGAGTACGTTGGCAAACAAACTAAGTTATCGAATTTGCAACTCTTTTTTATTAAAATGTATTTCGAGGCGATATAAAAAAAAACAAGTTCTAAAAGACCATTCTAAAATAAACAAAACCAAATATAACAAGTTAGAGCGCTATATTCGGCCGTACCGAATCTTATATACCCTTCACAACGTGTAGTCATGCAATAACAATTGTTTGTATCACCATTCATCCCATATAAAATACGTGCATACGTTAGAATAAATGTGGCATCGAATCCCAGCTGAGCCAAAAAAATTTTATTTTATTTTATTTAATATATTATTTATATTTTATTATTTTTTTTTATATTTTTTTTTAATTTTTTTAAAAAATTTTTTTAGAAAAATTTTTAAAAATTTTTTTTAAATTTTTTTTTAAATTTTTTTTAAATTTTTTTTTTTTTTGTAGTTTTTTTTTATTATTTTTTTTCTTATTTTTAATATTTTTTTTTGTAATTTTTTTTGTTTGGTATGTTTTTTACTTGTATGTATGTATGTTGTTGTTGTAATTGTGAAAAAAAACGAGGTGGTCGTGGTTTTTTGCTCATATCTCAGAAAGTTATAGGGCGATTGTGCCGAATTTCAATAGCGATTCATTCCTGGATATTTCCAAGAGATTGATACCATATACAGATCTGAGGAACATATAGTTGCTTCTAAAAGTTGATTTCAACCAACACACGGACAGACGGGCAGAAGGACAGACGGATAGACGGACAGACGGACAGACGGTCAGGGCTTAATAGACTCCTCTATTCATAAGCTTTCAGAAAATACATACTTTATGGGGTCGGAAATGAAAATTGTAGAAATTACAAACGGAATGACAAACCTATATATACCCTTGTGCACCACAGGTGAAGGGTATAAATAATAATTTAAAGGCCATTATAACAACTTGTCATTAGTTAAGATAAAATAGTGTTGAACGAAATAATAGTTTGTCATTATAACTGTAGTTTAGCCTTGCAGATTGAATAAGCTTGTCTCTAACTTGCCTCCTACTTAATATTAAATTAAAGTTGTATTAATGGATCCGTCTGATAAAATTCTACCTTTAACTAATGCCATCCATGTTATTATTAATTTTTTAAAAAATATTCTTTAATAAATTTAAAACTACCAAAATGAAAATCTCAATTTTTCAATACTGGTAAATTTAAATAAAATTAAGGCCAGGATAAACTTGACAAGATTGACACTGTGGCGAATATGATTGAATTCGTCTTCATTTCATATGTAAAAAATATGTATTCGTTTTTAAATATTTTTTTATCTGAAGTTTGACATTCAGGAAGGAAGGAATGCAGTAGAATTCGCTACAACGTAGACCTTCTTACGTTTACCCGAATTAAGTCCAAGGCACATTTACAAGTTACTTGCAACAGGTGATAAGGATGCGTAATATTTAAATCTATTCAATTCGCCTTGATTTTATTAATTTAAGGTGTTGCCTTATTTACGTTCTAGTGTGATTGATTATACTAAATGTATTAAAATTATTTATCTTTTTTCGTTTTTATACCTGCTTTATATTGCGTTTCATAAATTAACAGAATTTTTTGAAGTGGATATTATAAATATAGACTGATCATAAGAAAATTTCCATCCCTGGTATACAAATTCGCATTGACAGAAAACATCTACGAAAAAGTTGCTTTTTTGTTGGATTCGCCGTTGATCATGGAAAATTGAACGAATTTCGACAAATTACTCTTACAAAGTATGCAGATCAGTTGGCTTAAAAATTTTACCTGCATAAATATCCACATAGTAAAACTGTTTTACTTTGCGATGTGCTATTTTTGTACTCGACTGTATATAATCTTTAATACCTTCCGAGTTTTTGATATGCGATTATTGAGAACATATTCACATATATATTTGCTATGAATAAATTTGACAACACATACACAAATATGTAATTATGTATGACTTTAAACATACTTTTACTTATGAATTTTTATCTTAACTTTTAACAACTAATTAGGCCTTTGCAAAACAACTGTATATTTTAAAGCTTATCCATTTAAAGCATCTTTTGGCTTAAAGGAAAACAACAATTCCTCTTTACACATACAGATGTAAGCATGAGAAAAAAAAGTAAATTACTTCTGACATTTATTTGTCTTTCGACAAGAAAACATAAAGTAAACTTTTCCCTACACACACACATGGAAACATACACAACTTCCTTTATTTTTTTTTTGTTAAGCAAACAATCTTTATTACAAGGCAACAAAATTATCGCACTAAAAATGGAAATGAAAATAAAAAAAAGAGACTAAAAATAACAACAACAAAAAAGAAATAAAGATAAACAAAAAGTGTCATAGGAGAAAACTTCATGAAAGCGCTTTTCTATATCTTTTCTAGCTCTTTGAGGAAAAGTGTCAACGAACTGTATAAAGTCTAACAAAGTTTCGAGGCTCAACTAAAAAGGACAACGGAGAAAAATGATAATGAAGCATCTCTACGTGTCTTTGGAATTTTAATGGAAATAAAAAAAAACACTCTAGTCACTTTGTTAAATATGTCATGGGTACATGAAGACAAAATAACACCCATACATGTATACCACCACTATTATTTTTTACTAATACTATGATTATTAAAAATCTTTTAAAGATATTATCTAAGCTTTCATTGAAAGCAAAAAATCTTACTCAAAATAACATGTTATTGCCATATCTTAGTTTTATAGAAATTCGTCTGTTGCCACAACTTTTCGAAGCATCTAAATATCATACGTTGCAATAGCTGGACTTTATTTTTAGAAATTAAAAAAAGAAACAATCCTTTAATTACAACAACTAAGAGAGCTATATTCAGTAGTAATGAATTTAAAAATTTATTTTACCAGCATTAACATGGATTTCAGATTTAATGTTGTACACCATTTTTCTTTATTATTTACAACACTAATTTTGATTTGGAATTTTTACAAAGTTTTCTGTATTCTTCCAGTCAAGCCCTTTCATATGATGGTCGCACAGAGGAGTATTTGGCCTGAAAAACTGGCCAAAATTATTAAATGTGTTTTTTGAATTAAAAGTTCTGGTTTTTTAATAGTTTTAGTCGTAGTATGATATAAGAAATCTAGTAGCAGATTTTGAAAAAATTACACTGCGCAACAAAAGTACAGTGCGCAAAAAAAAATTTTTTGTCCTAGAACTATATGGATTTTGATGCCCTTAATTAAAATCTGTTTTCCGTTTTTCTCTAGTACGTAAGTATTTGATTTTAAAGGCGTGGCATATTTTACCCCTTAAATAATTGGGTTGCCTAATATATTTAATCATAACTTGTAAAGGGATTCTTCGATTTTATTAGGAGGAGGATCAGAAGATGCACCGGAAAATTTTTCTTAAACTAACCAAACACATTTCTTTTCTATCTATTACCGTTTCGAAGTTATTAAAAATTAAATGGCGAAAAAAAAATTTTCCTGCAAAATTCGTCAAATTTTTTGTTTTCAAAATGCAATAAAAAAAATAATAAAAAAATTTTTAAAATTTTTCCAAAAGCCACATTCCTAAGGAATAAAAGTCGGCATAAATAGTAAAACTCAATTAACAAATGTTGATTTTAAAGGTTTAAACTGCTGCAAATCCTCTTCAAGGCATAAACATAAACATGTTGTTGTATGGTCGAGAAGAGCTTGGAGCTTCACTTCCGCTAATGTTTCACTAACGGTTATGGCATCTTCATTGGGACAACATTTTTTTTTTGCATGAGTAATGAGTAACATGGTTACAAATTTTTATTGGCATTGTATAAAATTTCATATTGCTTTTTCGTGAGCTCTGCATTTACAAAGAGTGCTAAAGCTCCTTTCCTTTCCTTTATTCACAGGGTTGACTTCAGAAGTTGTTAATGATCACTTGCGATTTCTTGCTTTTCTTGGACATCTCGTTATATCCATTATTAATTAAGCCGCATCATTATGTCCCGCTGCTCTTTATCTCATGGATGCAACAAATGTGATCTCCTCTGTTGTTAATTGGTTACGAACTTCTTCCGTTTTTCTTCGCATTGTTCTTTCACTAGCTGCATTAAATTTTTTTCGTGGTCGTCCTGAAGACGAACTGCCAAATACTGGTATTGTTGCAGTTCCTTCCAGCCATTAATTTTTAAGATTTCTTAAAATTCAGTTTTGCCTTTTTGGCCAGCTTTTCAGGTCAAATATTCCTCTGTGGGTCGTTTGAAAAACATTATCCGCCATTTTGTTTAGGTCGCCATCTTGGATTTTAAATTTTTCATAAAATGCTGCATTCTACTGGTCAAACGTTTTCGGCTTATACCAATATTGTAGATGTTAAAGGACACAAAGTAGTAATTATGATAAATGACCAATATAACCGTCATTTTTTTTAGGCCGTCATATTAGGTTTTATAAATTTTTATAGTTTTCAGTGTTGTACTGGTCAAGTACATTCATTTGATAACAATAATAAATAGAGTTAGAGGAGGTATTTTTTTTTGATTTATTTGACCCACAGATAAATTTATTGTACGCCATTTTGTAGTAACGCTCTTCATGGATTTTATGTTTGTTATGATTTATATTCTACTAGTCAAGCCCTTTTATAAGTTGTTGTCTTTCTCGATAGTCTAGAAACTAAAAGAGAAGATTTTTGTTTGTAAATTTAAGGAAAAGTATCGAAACTTTGTATCCCAGTTAATTTTTAATCGATTTACTAGTTTATCTCAGTAAAAATTTCCGAGATTACGGCTTGTAAAATGGTGTCACTTTATTGATAAGCAGCTTTTGAAATTTATTGAAAATATTTATTTTTCCAATTTTTTTTGCCTATAACTTTATGGATTGTGTTTAAAAATTTTTTTTACAGATAATTTTGTTGCTGGGATACAAGTTGATACATTTTAAGGCACAAACGTAAAACTAACCCAGCTGTTACATTAAAAAAAAAAAAAAAAATAACCGAATCCTAGATTAGGAGACCATTTGGTCAGTATATATATGCTATTATAAAATTTAAATTTTTAACCATTATTTGTAAACTAATTGCATTACGTATCTCCTTAATGCAATGATATTTATCCTGCTATATCATAACAACTAATATGTGTCAAGGAAAATTCATTTAGAAGATAACATGGATAACATAGCGAGAGCTAGTTTTTTTGTTCTACATTCTAAAATAAATTCGATTCTATAAATTTAGAAAGCTACTCGGAGATTTCAGATTATAAATTCACTGTGCTTCGAAATTAATGAAACAAGTAATTGTGAAATAGAATGTGAACCAGACGTAAGTGCAATTAGCTCTAATCCCCTTCCTATTGCTAAAAACAAAATGGTGTTGAGTGCTACTTCCACCACTGCTGAATCAATTGAAAATGCTGTGCATATATCAGCACAACCAGGACCAATTAGGTTTGCAGTATATAGATGCAGTGACATGATGTCAATGTTTTTGTATTTCATTCCACCTTTAATAGGAAACATACGTCAGAGTCAAATTTAGTGACAAATAAAAAGATATTGATGAGGACACATTGTGAGAAATTATTGCTGAACTTATTCCAACAGAAGCATATCTCCATGTTCAGTTTAATATTATAAGTTTCCAAGTAAAAAATTGCCGTGTATAAAAGTAGTACTTGGTATTAAAAGGAATGAAGACATTCATGGTACGTTTTATTTGGTAGGAAATAAATGCCTGGTAACTACTAGTATAGGGGTCATTCACTGCCCTATTTTACAGAATCAGAGGGTTTAGTGGCTAGGTTTTGGAAATTAAAGTGAAGAATATCATTCAAATCGTCATGACGGTCGGTTGGCTGTTAATCGTGCAAATAAGCTCGTAGGAAATCTGTAGTTTTTTTCTATTCTATTTCCTAATAACTATTTCTTTTTTTTACTCACTACATGTTTAGGAAGTCTCTCTCTCTTTTTCTTTTCCTTATCAATTTTTCTTTCAATCTTTAAATCTTTCAATCTTTCATATATAAAGGAAAAAACAATGGACTATGTTAGTCTCCGGGTGGTGGTGTTGGAAGTGGCTTTTGCTTCCTGCTTTCCCCTTTCCTACCTATCTACCTACCTAACAACTAGTTTGCTACTACTTGTGATTTTTTTCAGTGCTGGTAATGCCTTCTTCAAATATTTTACAACTGCCACGAAAAAGTCGCGGTTAATTCAAAGCTTCTACGGTTTAGAGGATGATGCCCCCTTTGATAATTTATGCCATCAAAACTTTAAATTTAAATATTTGATTAGCAGTGGATTAGAATTTGGGCTACATCTAAAAGATACAGACATATCTTCAAAAAGCTAAACGAGAAAAACCTAAACAAAACCACGGACAATGTATTATGTTAAAGTTGAAAGAAAACTTGAAAGCGTAAAATAAAACATCTTTATCTCTATTTCTGATTTAGAAAAAAATTACTTAATACAAAACAAATCTCCAATTGTATAGGTCGACATTTGGTTTTTGGTAGAAACAGTGTGTTGAAGAAAAACCTGAAATTGTTTGTTTGTCGGCCATCCCCTAGAATGAAAGATATGAAGTTTCTAAAACAGTAAATTTTTTTTGCCACGCCCCAAAATACAGCACTTTTTGTTTTTATATATTGTGCAGTCATTTTAAATCTGATCTCATCATATCGCATATTGTTGTTCATGGCTTGACTATGCCTTCATTTTTACCTTGGGTTAATTTTTAAATTTTACGTCAAATTACAGATGTCAAGGAAGATCCAAAAAATTTTACATTAGGAGGGAGGATATGAGATATCATAAATTGAGATAACAAGAACAATTTTGTACCTAATGGTATTAATCGAACAGCAGGTTTTAGTACGATGACCCAGTTTTGACCACAAGCTAATTGCTAGTATACGTAACGAAAATTAATATTTCTAAAGTTAATATATAGAAAAAATTTAAAAGAGGTAAAGGTTTAAAAATTAAAATATAAGACCATTCGATTATAGATTAAAACTAAACGGGTTTCCCCTAAATGTACGCTAACCACTTGTATGATTTCAAATTTCCTTGTAAAGAGAAGTTAAATTTTAAGGGCCAATGTTGATTTTGTATAAAACACAAAATGTTTGGGAAATTATTGTCATTTCTGTTTATTATGATAATACTGGTATGGCTCAATTACGTATGAAACAAAATCTCGGACAAATGGCCGCCGCGACTTTGGTGTCACACCTCCATCCGATGGTTCAAATTTTCAATGACAATGTTGATGTTCAATTGTTGGGCACGACGATGATGATGAAGGCATTCAGAGATTTTTTCACATTTCATACACAGCTGTTTTACTGGAATTTAAATATTTTTTACAATTCTTCTGATTGTGGACGAATTTAAATGATAATGTTGACCAAAATAATCACGAAGTGCACGAAATGCATTTTCATTTCAACTCCCATTGTTCATGGTTCAAATCGAGTTACTTTGAAATTGAGATATGTCAAATGAAATGTAACAAAGAAACGTGACTTTTAGGTGTGGTCCACATTCAACATCGGCCCTTAAAATTTAACCACCCTTTATATGTGTGTGAGACAGATGTTAAGAGTCTTTGTAAATCTTGTTTGTTGGGACTTAAAACCAATAGAAGAATTTAAAATATAATAGATAGTCATGCCGTTTTTAATTGCTACCATATTCATCTTAGACCCTATAAAGTATGTATATTTTGAATTTATAGAGATAGTTTATATGATTTAGCTAAGTCCGTCTGTCCGTGTAAATGTTTAATTTTTGAATACTAAAGATTTCAGCCGAATATAGCGCCCTTACTCTACTACTTATAATGGATGCAAACTAAAAGTCATGCAGTAAATGGTTGTATGCACTTACATATCTTCAATATTTTGTCGAATCATACAAAAGAACGTGTCTTACAGACATATAATAGTGTAGTTGTGATTAATCACTAAAATGTATAAGCATTTATAGAACTTTAAATAATATCAGTTCAGAAATATTCCCAAATGAATGCCTATATCACTTCTGCTTACTACGCTAACTATTAAAAAAAATATATTCTTTTATCTAAGAGTACGAGTACATAAAGAGATAAACTTAAAGCTTTGTTTTCGTTACACAGGAAATGCGTGTTTGTATGTAGTAAACACAAATACTAGTCTAAGTACATGTACGGCATATTCTTATGTATGAATATCTTACAGTACTCCTTGATATTGTTATTATTATTTGTGTTTATGCATGTATGTGTATGTATATGTGTTAAAGTACTTCAGTCAGTGGCCGTTTTCTTATGTGCTCTTCAACACATTAGTACTTGTTTAGCATTGCTCCGTACGAACTTCTACTTCTACTTATACAAGTACAACTACATACTAACTTACATTCATACGATTACATACAAAAATATGTGTTAGCTTATTACATAATGTTTACTTGTTATCAACATTATCTTTGAAATGAATTCCAAGAGAAATACAAACATCATTATCATCAGCATTTGTGTTGTTGTCATCAACAAATAGAAGAAAAAACACATTTAAGCAGCAACATAAAAAAGAATTACAGCGACAATTTAACAACAACAAACTTAAGATAAATACAAATAACATTTTCAGCTTAAAGAAGCAGCGTTCACGTCATTGTAATCACCATCATTATCTCCTTCATCATGGCCATAATTCTCATAAGGAAGTATGATGGTTTTGATTGTGGTTGATTCAGGAAAACTGATAATTCATATTAAGTAAACTAATAATAATTCGTAGTACAGGAGTACATTCTTTGAATAAATTACAGAGGAAGAAATATATAAATAAAAGATTTCCTTTTAGGGAAAATTAAATAATTTATCTGTAATTATGTTTAAATCCTTTAATTTGTCTTGAAGGTAAACGTATTTTACATGATTGTATATAATAAACGAATGTTTTTATTATAAACATCAACGTTAAATTGTTTCTGACATATAATTGTAAGATTAGGATTTTTATAAAAATCTCACTTTCATATTGTTCTCCTGTAGTGCCAAGCTTTGTCACTCCGTATGCAATTTCTACAATATTCATTTCCGATCCTATGTGATGGTTTGTCCGTGTGTTGGTTGAAATTTACTTTTAGAATCACCCACGTACTGCATAGATTTGCATATTGCATCAATCTTTTGGAAATATCGTGGCATGAATGGCTATTGAAATTTAGTCTCATTACTTTATTATTATTATTTACAATAAAAGAATCCCCGATTCATTTAAAAGAAATAAACTAACGTTTACAAATGGTATGAACGCTACACTATATATTGTTTGCGAGATATTCGAAGTTACTAAAGCTGCAAATTTATTTTTGGAAACCACAAAGACACGTGTACCTTGTCGTACGACACGCAATAATATAAACCGATACATAAGAGCTTTTTAAGTGTTTGGAGAGCGACTAAATTCGAAATTTTTTTGGTCAGCGCTTTGGCCAGATTTATCAGCAGACAAGTATTTTCTTTGTGGTTATTTCAGAAAGCGAGTATATATAAACAAGCCCAAGACGAATCTTTAACTTAGCGCCCACATTATTGCAAATATTCAAGCGCTTTAGCCACAAATCATTGCAAAACTAAAAACAGGGGTCATTTAAGGATCATTATTTTCCATTCGCAAAATTAAACGACTTCGGCTATGCAGATGATCTATGCCTACTAGCACAAAGCTTTGAACATAAAAGTGAAAAACTCCCGTGACCTTAAATTAAAAATTTTCAACACCTGTATTAAACCCATCCTCCCATATGGATGTGAAACCTGGGGCCTGAATAAAGGCGCTACAAGGAGGCTCCAAACATTGGCCAACCGTTGTCTATGCCTTATCATCAGATGCTACTGGCCAAACACGATCAGCGACTCTGAGCTGCTCCACAAAACAAAACAGATACCAATCCACCAAGACATCTTAAGACGAAAATTTGGATGGATCGGCCCCACGCTCAGATCAACAAATACAATCGCAAAAGCCGCTCTGACGTATAATCCACAAGGTTCCCGTCGACGAGGACGCCCAAAGACAACCTAGCGTACAACAACACTCAATCAACTATTTTTAGTACAATGTACGTGGAATGAAGCTGTAAAAATAGCTCCCGATCGCATTCGATGGAAATCTCTAATTAAGGCCGTTTGCTCCCAAGCTGGCAAATAGCGGAACATCATCTTCATTTTTCATATTTTAGTAAAAAAAATTATTATTTTATATTTTGTAATACAGAATTATAAAATTTAAAAACCCCATGTTAAATTTTGGCCCACCCAAAAAAATTGCTGCCGAGTTATTTTTTAAAATCAAGTTTTACATATAGAAATGTGTCAGCAATAAAAAAAAATGTGCGTTATTTATGCGATATTATTTTAATTTGTATTTACCACCCAGTACTACTTAAATAAATAAAAATGATAATTAAAATTTTTCAGACTTCTAATTCATAAGTGCTAGAGATAGCATGAAGAATACCTTCTCCATATCCAAAATAGTTAGCCATTAATGATGTGCCATCTCGTTCGTGCGATTTAACGCAGGTAAACATATTTTTAGGCTACGTCAAATCATTGGTCTATGCCAACAAACCGACGATGTTGGAAGAACTCAGAGCCAACACTGAAAGCGAAATAGCGGCCGTTATGGCCGAGTCATCGATAATTAAATCCAACGAATCGATCGCTGTCGACGTCTTCGCGTAGGCCATATATACGAAGTCGAGTTCCATTCATAAATATTTTGATTGTATTTTAAGTCGATCATAAAGTTTTGGAAATGGTTAATATTTTATTAAAAAAAAAAGTTTTCAAATGCTTTTTGAAAAACCCTTTATATTCTTATAAACACATAATCTCCAATGATAGGTTAACGTTAAAATCAAACGCGTTTTACATAAACTTAACCACTTCATCATGGGTTGAACTCATGCATTCACTATTTCTTTTGTATGATTTTTTTTTGCTGGGTTCTTTAATATTTTAATTTTGTATATAACTAGAAAAGCCCGGCGCGCGTTGCTACGCCCATTAATGAATAAAATGCATTCTGAATTTAAATTAAATATCAAGTGCAAAAAGCTAAAAATTTAAAATTTTTTTAATGGGCGTGGCACTGCCAACTTTTCTAATCAGGAAATTGTATAGTCATGACAACTCAATATGTGTGCAAAGTTTCACAAAAATCGGTCCAAAGCAAGTACCTCAAAATTATAACTTTGTTTTATAGGCGTGGCCCTGCCCACTTTTCCAATCACCAAATTGTATAATCATGAGACCTCAATATGTGTGTGAAAAGTTTAAGAAAAATCGGTGAAGTTTAAGTAGCTGAAAGAGATAACTTTTTTTATGGGCGTGGCACTGCCCACTTTTCTAATCACGAAATTATAAAGTCATGACAGCTCAATATGTGTGCAAAGTTTCAGAATAATCAGTCCAGTGCAAGTACCTAAATATTATAACTTTTTTATGGGAGTGGCCCCGCCCACTTTTCTTACCGCGAAATTATAAACTCATGACAGCTTAATATGTGTGCAAAGTTTCAGAACTTTTATATAGATTTCATATTTTTTTGTTTAACTAATCTGTTGTATGACCTTTATTTTTTTTTTATACGATGGCCTTTGATTTATTCAAGCAACAACGTGGGTATATCAGAAAAACAAATGTTTTTGAAATCTCTTTGCAAAGAAACTTTATATTTACATATGCGAAGATGTATGGCATAATTTTTTTTGCTTAGTTTAGTTTGCTCGTAAGATGCTACTCTCTAGTGAACATATGTACATACGTATTAATGTAATGCATACATTATGAATAAATTTGTATATTTGTGTTACTAAAATATTAACTTGATTTTTGTTTTAACTACTTACACGTGTTAATGTTAGCGAAGGAACTTCATGAAAAGATACACTTGTATACTCCTATACAATACAGTGCAAGCGAACAGCATTAGATTTTTGGCATGCATTTTAATGATAATTAAAAAATTTTATTTGGTCAATTTTGTTTTTATAATGGGAGCTTCCTATGGGCATTTAGGAAGATTACATCTTAGCTTTTACCTTTTGCTATTTAAATAAACAAATTAAAACCATAATACATAAGTTCATTTCTAAACCCTCTATTCCGAGTGAAATATTTATATGCGACCCTATAAAGTATATATTTTCTGAAAGCTAATGACTAGGGAAGTCGATTTAGTAATGTTCGTCTATCCGTATATATGTGTCATTAAAATATCAGAATCATACGAGACCAAGTGATTTTTGATAATCAGAAAAATTCGTCTATAAACAACCGAGTTATGAGGAACAACAAGCACCGCTTTGCTTTTTTACAACATATCCATGCAAACGTGGTATATTGGTTAGAGCGAACCTTGTATGCAATTGCGGGAAATTGTTTGTTTTATTATAAATTTTTGTAATATTAAAATTTTACGATGGGCTGTTTAAGAGGATAAAGTACAATAAGAAATATGTGCATGTGTATGTATTTCATTTAAATGAGAAGAAAATTGTGTAAGTATTTGACCTACATAAAATTGGAATCAAATAACAGGGTTTACCCAGTAAAATGCAGTATACTATGATAAAATTAAAATCAAAGATGCCATCCTAAAAAAAAAATGACGGATGTTTTGATTTTAACCCCATTAATATCGATATCAAATGGGCATCTACTTACATATCACATTATAAATCAAGTCTTTACCAAAATACTTCTTAGTAAAACAGACGATATGTGATAGTCATTGTAAAGTATGTTGCTCAGTAAAGGCAAGTCATTACCTTCTTTTTGCGGGGTAATTATGTACGAAGTTTATCTCAAACAATAGTTGCGCAGACAATCGATTATATGAAAAAGGGGCAGCAAATCAAGGGCAACATTTTCTTTGGAAAAGAAAACATCACAAAGTTTGCGTGTGTAAGAGGTGTTTTATATCTAGAACATCGAATCTAAGTGGTAAAATTTTTTTTCTGTTTCTATCAAAGCACAAAAGTATATATAAAATTTTTTATACTTTGTTTTTATATTTTGATTATATTAAAATCAATATTTAAACATATTTTTAAACGAAATGTTAAAAAAATAAAAAATTATTAAATCATTATTTAAGAACATAAAAATTAAAAATAATACCAAATAACTCTATATAAACAAAAAAGCACATTTTGTTTATGTAAACTTCAATTAAATTGCACAATACTGTAAATCACAACTACATACAAATGTAAATATTTTGTTTATTTGCTCAACAGTAAGTTATTGATGTTTTTGTTTGCTAATGTTGTGAGTTTATTTGGTTTAGCTCTATGCGTCCAAAATGCACAAAATATTAATCGGAAAAAGTACTTTTTCTTACCAGAATAGTACCAAGATAATACACACTTACATACGTATAAGATAAAATTATTTAAAATATGGCTGCAAACTATTCAAAATGGGGTAATTTTGACCTTGGAAAATGCTAAACCCTTTTAGAAGTTAAAAAATGAATTTAAGGTTTGGGCGATGGAAGAATACTTCAGAAAGTGGCGAAGTACTGCTCTCGATAATATGGCGAATATGTACTATAAGGTGACCTTATATTAACAAGTGTTGTTACAGATCACACGGAGCTGAGAACACATCTAGCCCGAATGAGACTGTCAAATGAAACGACTCATAAAGCAAACAAAGAAGGATATAAGTCTTCGGAACACTACCTTTGTCACATATTTGGACATATTGAATACGGCAAATTTAAAAACCAAAGGAATTCAAACTGGAAATCTCTAAGAAACCACATTGAAGGGACTAGGTTCTTCAACTGTTCGAAATATTTTTGAGTTTGGGATTATGGTTTTAACAGGGTAATTTTAAATTCCTAAAAGTGCACAACATGTCAACTTAGGCATACGTGTATATCTATCATAAGTTCGGAATTTGAGTGCCCCTATTTTCCGCATAACCTAACCTAATTTAAGTATTTTCTTATATTGTAGGTAAGTGGATGTCGCATTTGACCAAAATTGTAATTTTTATTTATACTTATTTTATTTTTACTTCTTCTCTTTCTATTATCCTGTTAGTAACATTAATTTCTTTTCTCCTGTTTAACTATTTATGAATTTCTTAATACATATGCAATGATACATATTGACTGCAATACATTTGCTGTATTAGTATTAATATTTTATTGTTAATTTTATTACCTGGATACAACAGGCGAAACAAAAATAAATAAACAAGAGTAGCTGTAGTTCCTTACTCATGTCATAACCATTTCTTAATGGCAAAAATATAAAAATTAATTTTATTCATTTTCATGTTACGAGCATATAATTAAATTTAATTAAATAAAAAAATGTGCTTTAACTGTTCATAACATTAGTATAAGTGGATGTGTAGAAACAATATTATTAATTAAAAGAAAACTTATATTAAGTGTATCAATAAATATATTTTACGTGGGTCAAGTTAAACTTAAGGAGTTAGTGTAATATTTGTAACCTAGTTTAACATGTGCAATATATGTGACCTTCTCCGAGAAAAAGGACCTAGTGTGTGAAAATGAAGTTTTGAGAAAAACGCATTAAAAGTTTCATAACGGATTATCACTGTGAACACACCTTCAGTTGGGAGCTACGATTTGGTATGGTTAGTTATGATTGGGTGCCGACTTTGGTGAAGTCATGCCTATGCTGTGACGTATTTTGTTTCCGCTTTTGGTGTGACAATACCTTTGCAATTGCTGCTGCTCTGTTTGTTATGATCTCGATACTTGACGTAACAACGCTTTTATGGGATAAATAAATTTTTATCAGAAATCTAACTTATTTGATTTTATTCTATACCCTTTTAGGTACCAGAATCCACTCTTAAGTCCAAGCTCGTTTTTCGACACATTATTTCCCCTTTCTCGGCGAAGGTCACATATTAAAATTTACAAAAAAAAAAAAAAAAAAAAAACAAGACAAACGGCCGTATGTTAAAAAACTTAGCGCAGCTTTACAAACCGTTGTTAAGCAAAATTCCTTAATGTTATATGCGAAAACTTTTATTAGCTTAACATACCTTTATTAAACCTTTATTAACTTTAAATATTTTAAAGTAGGAATATACCTTCTTTAAACCTACTATCAAGTGAAATTTTTTAAAAAAAATTTTATACAAACAAAAAAAAAATGGTTCACATTAATATTTAATATATAAAAAAATAGTGTTAGTTGTATAACTGAAAATTGACACATATAATTTAATTAGAAGAATTGGTAAAAATAATTGTAATTTAGTGAAAAAGATAAAATTAATTGTTTTGTTTTATTTAGAATATCTAATTCAAATGACAAATTATTATCGTCCACGAATTTGTAAGCCGAGGATTGATGCTTTTTCCATTCCAGATGACCAATTTAAAAAAAAATATCAAAATTTCATAAATTTGTTTATAAGTTTCACAAAATACTCAAAAAATTATTAAATGTAAACAAAACTTTTTAGTGATATACATACAATCAAAACAAATAAAAAAAACTCGTTATTCAAATACCTATTTTATCCCTAACAAAACAGTGTTGTTAATTCTTCTTAATTATTGATTTTTTAATAAATATAGAACAAATTATATATACCCATTAAAAAATTAATAAGTTGTTCAATGCCAATACAAAAAAAGGAAGTTACTGTATGATAAACCAAATAAAATCTGGTTATGAACGACTACCCAAATTAATTTATATTCGTTCTTGTGTATCGCTAACTACTAAATGACAAAAGAAAATAATGGTATAGCCAGTATCAAAACTAAAAATTCCTTCAAACATACTTGAGTTAGAGTGATGTTTCTCATACGTTTTTTTAACAAAGGTTTATTAGGGTTAAAATATTTATTAACTAATATTTAGTTTAAGTCTACATTAGGGATTTTTTTAACATACGGCCGAAAGTCTTTAACCCATGATAAAGTAATTCAATTAAGATGAAACATGCAAGATTTTTACATTAAGAAAAAATATATTTTTAAAAAAATGTTTTTGATATAGATCAATTTAAAAGTTAATTTAATTTGATTTATATTTAATAAAAAAAGTTAATTTTATCAGTACTTAAAGAAAGAATTTTGAGTTATCAAAAAAATTTTTTAACACAAAAAAACAAAATCAGTTTTAGCAATAATAATTTTATCTAAAAAATTCCCGCGATATTCTATATAAAATTTTCATTCCCAATTACGTAAATAATTTGGTAAACTGGCAACGCTTACCCTCTATAATTATCTTTATTAAAAACAAGAAGGAGCGCTATATTTTACCGTGATGAATCTGAAAATACCCTTCACCGTCATGTAGATGGATATTATAACCACATTATAGCTTAGCCTTGATTTTACATTTCATGCAATACGCTAGTTTCTTTATTATTTCCGACGCCATCCTCGATTTTGAATTTTTACATAGTTAACTGTAATCTACTAGTCAACCCCTTTCATTTGATGCCCATATTGTTGGGGTTAAAAAAATTAGCTCCGCCATTTTGTTTCAGACGACGTTTTGACCAGACATTGTAGTGGTCAAGCTATTTTTTTCGATACTAACTTTGTGGGAGTTAAGGGGAAGAAGTCGTAACTACTATATTTGACTCATATACTCGCCAATTATTTGATCTTTGAATTAGGAAAAACACCGAAGCAGCTGTACTTTGGTGCTTATGTCTCAGTTGGTTTCGAACCGAATTGGTAGTTTTTCTTAGAAATATTTTTGAGATTGCGGCTTATAATTTGGTATGTTGAGCGTGTCAAAGAATTATTTAAGAGTTTAAAAATGTTTGATATATGTAAGTATATAAAGAATTGCCTATAACTTTGCCGTTTAGTTACTAATTTATCCAAAATGTCAAATTTATAATATATATATATATAATAGTAACAAGTGTATAAATAGTAACATAGTAGTAAATAGGGCCGGAAAATTTAAATTTTTGTGTTCAAATTAAGCGAAAAAACTGAGGCAATAGAGTTTATTTGCTCATATCTCAGATAGTTATGAGGCGATTATGTTGATTTCCAATACCAAATTGCTCTCAAATATTTCTGATATTTTGATACCTTATACAGATCTTGGTGATGTCGGGGGGCTTCAACAATTTGATTTCAACATACATACGGACAGACGGTCTGATTGACAATGCTTAGTCGACTACCCTATTTATAAGCTTTCATAAAATCCTTTTTTGGGTTGGAAATAAAAATTGTAGAAAATTCACACGCAATGACAAACCAAACTATACAGATTTTCACCCTTGTGTGAAGGGTATAAAAACTGGTACAACACAGTGTACTGTACTGTGTAGTGTTTGTATTCATTTCTGTGTTGAGTAACTGTGATAATGATTCGGATTAAAAACAACACTTGACTAAATGTAAAGGGTAATGAAGAAGAAGTGTACTTACGCTGTATTTAAAAAAAGCAACACACAGTACTCACATTCAACAATATGTGTGACATAAGCAAGCACGATTCATTTTGAAAATGAATGCACAATTTTTGGATTTAATGGCATTCATGCAGGACCCTAATATATAACACGAAAGAAAAATTAGCGTATAAATGTGATTTACCTTTATCATTCAAAAAAATTTAATGAAAAATTCAACTACTACTTAGCAGTAGTAGTAATTCTAGTAGTCGTTTACTTTAAGCTTAACACATTTTGGCCAGTGTAGACTATAATACAAGTCGTACGATTTCAATTAGATTTTGTAGAAGCGAAATGTCATGAAATTCTCTCCGTACTCAAGAAAATTAGAGCAAAAGTATAATGTAAGTTCTTTTTGCGTTTACACTATTAGCGTGAAGTAGAAACAAAGTAAAACAATTAAGAAAAACAAATAAAGTAAGAATCTAATTGACACAAAACATTATAATCGCGAGTACAAAAAATAATAAAGAATATCTCCTTTTTTTGTTTTTTACAAAGATAAAATTTTAGTTATATTCTTTTTCGTTTGACTTTGAATGAGTTTAAAAATAAAACAATTTATGATGTTTGTAGTTTTACAAAAACTATAGAAAGAACAAAATACCTCTTGTCTAATAAAATGCTCCATTTTTTAAAACGATTTAAAAAATTAAAAAATACTGTTCAGTTGTCAAATTTTCATCCGTATTTTCTCTCATGTTTTCTACAACTGATTACAATTTGGTTTTACAGTATTCTACATTGTTCATTCTACACGAATTATTCACATATCGTACGACTTGTATTTTAGTCTAAACTGGCCTTAAGTATGTCCGTAGGTTCATACGTTGCTGTTGTTTTTACTTATAACGTCAACTTGAGTTTTAGTGCTTTTTGTAAAGTAAATGTCTTCACTGAATTGGTTATAATAATTACTGCTCATTTTTAGTTCTCACTCGAAATGCCTTTTGTTTGCTTAAGGAAAGTTTGTTTGCTTATGTTCTATAAAAATTTTCATTTTCTGCTATTGCTGATTTGTTAGTGGAGAAAAGTTACTGATTGAAAAAGCTTCATTCTCCATTTTTTATTAAAACAAATAATTTTGTTAATTGTTTTCATTGGATTATAACGTTTTTTTTTAATAAAGTGCCCTTGACTCATTTTACTTATCAAGACTTGATTTTCAAAAGAAATAAAATAAAAAGTAGTTCATGACTTAAATAAACAATGTGGTATCTACATACATAATTAAACATTTAGAAACTTAAAATAAAAAAAAAAATATTAAAAAGACACAACGGTATAAGCACTTTAAAACCACTTCGTGAGATTGACAAGATGTTATATCATGTCGCATTTTAATAATTTTTAAAAAATTTAAAATCGTACAGTAAAAAAATTTAAATCATTCTACAATTTTGGTAAGTTATAAAATATGACAATACGATAATAATCTCCCAAATAGGAGTTTAGTTTTTTGTTTGTAGAAAAATATTCTTACAGTTTTGCTTTCCATAAAATATTTTTCTGCCAATTTTGATAACCAGCATGAAATTGTCTAACAAAAAAAAAAAAATAAAAAAAATAAAAATATGATTAGATGTTCAAAGAGTTTGCAAAATGTGCTTTACATACAAGTAAATACATACCTATACATACGTACATATAAAGTGTATGAAAAATTTTAGAATAAGATGTTTGTATGACTATCTTACGGCTTGTTATAAATGTAGATGTCAAAATGAAAGTGAAACCAATTTTCCCCCAATGCCTACTTTAAATAACAGAGCAAGAGCTGATACCCATATACATGCATATACATATACAAATGTATACCTATTTGCTATATATTTATAAATATAAAAAATAAATTATATAAGTCTTTTTCTATACAAACACGTATGTTTGTTTGTGGTCTGTTGAAGTCAATATAAGTTTTATAATTTCTCTCAAAATTGCTCCCGCAGGTGACTGGCATAATGTTTTTTTTTTATCAAAGTGGGTGTGGCACTTTACTTACAAAGGAAAATTATTTCTAGTATATTTAAGAAACTGTTATATAGAAAATAAAAACGTTTCATTTGAATTCATAAATATTCCACAACTTAAGCCGTAATGTAATTAATTGTAATTGGGCAAAGTGGGCGTGGTCACTCGTTGACTAAGCAAAAACCTGGTTGTAATCATAAGAGCGAATGTGAGTATTTTTTTTTTTAATATTTAAAAATATAATAAATCGGTCGAAATAGGGGATCAAAATTAACCCAAACATAAGAGTTTTATGTGCTCTTTAGTATAGTCATCCAATAAGCATTTTAAAATTTTGAACGAAATCGAATATTGTAGTTTGTTTCCAGTGCATTAAGTGCATTTTTTTAAACAATATTTTGTCATCTGTAAAAACAATAGTTTTTAAAAAAACTAAAATCGAAGCCGTGGGCATGCAATTCTTAAAGTTGCGCACATATTATTTACCAAGTGGTAGCGAAGTACACCGGGTAAATGTTAGCAAAATTTAATACTGCCTTAAGTTATGACCAAATAACACATAAAGATGAAGGGTAAAAGGAATGCTAAAATAAAATAAAATAAAAAATATGACATGAATGACAATCTTCTGTAAACTTATAAAATGTTGTCAGTAATGCCACACATGTGCGTATGTTTGTCTAATAATGCATATGTCAATGATAATTTAACAAAATGTCCTTAAGGGGGTGATTTGCCATAGTTATTAAAGGGGTAAAAATTCTAAATTTTGTCTTAATGATAGACATAAAAATAAATTTGATTTGAACCTGGAAAGGACAAGGAAATTCAAGAATGCTTTACCAAGAAATATGCTTTTGTAAGATTATTATGGCAGACCTCGAAATTAAGAGCGTTTGTAACTGAAGCCATAAAAACTGAAAAGAAACATTTTTTAAATATAATTATTTAAAAAAAAAAACTTTTCTATCTTATATTATTATAAAAACTAAGTTGGGGGATAATAAAATGATATCAACGAGAAAACTTAAATAAATTTACATTTTGGCTGTAAAAAGCTATAAAATCTTATATTTTGGGCCTATTTTCCCTTACCGCAAACCAAAATTGTGTGGCGAGGCAAACATATCGACACACCTTAATATACCCTTTTCTGGGCTTTCATTTGCCATATGTAATTTAATAGAAGAGAAAGGGTTTTTTTTTATTTTGTTTTTCTCTCAGGCAATCATAACCACATATTGCTTTTGTAAGAAAAATGTTTGTTATACACATTTAAGTATGTTTGTATGTGGTTGTGTGAAATAGCAAAAATATAAATAAATTGCAATATTTTAGTGTGCTTAAGGCAAAATTATTTCGTGTCTTTCTCTGTGTAAATATGTAGAAAATATTTCTAGAATTTTTTCGAAAAACATGTTTGGGAGCCTTAAAGAACACTAACTTTAAAGAAGATTTTGTGGTAAAAGTTAAAGTTAAGAAGATGCAGTAGAAATATAATTGTATATATTATATTAATTTTAAACAAAAAGTTTTAAAATTTTATTTATAAAAACAGGATTTTATAACAGCACGTAAATATTAAAACTTAATTTTTTATTTCAAAATATTTTATATTTATTTCTAACCTGCAGTTTTGCAACTTGTGAACTTTTTATTATATAAATCATTAGTTTTATCAAAACTAAGAAATATTGATTTTCATCTTAAATCCAAAGGAGAGGCTGTATTTTGTTGTTTATATCTCAAAATTATATAATTTTAAAAAGACTGGAATTAATGGCCATATACACGTTTGGGTATGCAGATGATGTGGCAACTGGAATGGAAATTCATACATTCCATTTTATGTTGTATGAGAAAGCCACTCAGGATAATTGAGGAATAGTTGAGGAAGATCTACATGTTATTAAGAAGGCCTCTCTTTGTATCAAGAGATACCAAATTGTAAGTTGCACATAAGGGTATTTTGCCAATCTAGCCGGACATCACCTTTTTTTAGCTTAAAAGTTATTGAATACTTCTAAATATATGAAACCTGGTAGAAATATGTGTTATAGTCATAGGCTGGTGAAGCTTGAAAATAAGAAAAATCAAGGCAAGGGGAAAAAAGTTTCCTTAAGAAGAACTAATCCTAGCTCTGAAAAATTCTACTTTTTTTAAGTTTTCCTATACTTTTGTTTAGCAAATTCATCTTCTATCGTCAGCATAAGCTTATGGGTAAAGGGGGTATCCCTTCAAACTAGCCCTCCGGAACGACTCTTTAAAAAATTGTTATTAATTTTTGTTTGCTTATTTTCACAAAATATTTATTTTTTAGCTTTAACTTTTTCGCAATAGAAATAATAATTTCTATTTCAAATAATTACAACTATTTTTTTTACAATAACTTCTCTTTTGCACTAAGATGATGATTTCTTCTTCGTCTACTTCTTCAAAGACCTCTTCCGAAACTGAATCCTCTTCAGAGTCAAGTACAGGTGAAAGCATGAAGTAATTGCTTCTTTCGTAAAGGGTAATGACTTTTTTTGGAGTTGGTCTTATGCTAGTAATCAGTGGGCCAGAACTGAGCAAAAGTCTTTTATAAATGTCTATGTTGCACTGAAACCTTGAAAACTTTCTAGCGAAATTCTGCCTGTAAAGCCGGAAGTGTTTGTTTCGCGCCTCAGCCGCTTCTTCTGATTAAAGCCTTAAAGGCAGCCTCATTCGTAACAGTTGCGCCATGCATTAAAATCTTGTGCATTGTAGGTGTCGTAAGATGCCAGGGATATAGGATAACGTAGAGTTTTGCAGTGTCTAAGCAATAATCGGCAAACTTGTGCAAATTTATTTTGTGACTACTTACTTTAATAATAACTTCGATTCGGTAGATGAAATCAAATTCAATTCCAGATATTTTTGCAGCTAATTCAGGTTTAGACAAAAATCTTCTGCTGATGTTATCATCGTGGCTGTTACCAAATCCAGTTTTCGGTACATCCACTATTAGTCCTAATTCACTAAAATACACATGCGTTTTTTACACTGGTAGATAAGGGTAATAAATAAGTGTGATCATTTAAATAATAAAAAAAAACATTCAGGTACAATTATAAAAAACCAAAATATTTTATGACTGACACAAAAAGGTTGATTAGTCACTTAAACCTATGCAAAATGAGCAAAAACAGAAAAAAGGTGATATATTCAAAAAATCATTTAAAAAAATGGCGCAAAAACACCCAACGTTTTTTTTTAATCTAATAGTAGATATTTAATATTTTATCGTGATGTATATAATTTTGGGGATCGCGACGTCCCTCACTTTTAAAAACTTTCTGAAGTTTTTTTTTTCAAAAAATTTGCAGAAAAACCGTTTTCTTGATTTTGAACAAATTTTTTTCATAATAAAAATAAAAAAATAAAAAGTTTCTAAAAATAATTATAAAGTCTTTGACAAAAAAATGGAAATCGATGTAAAATCTTTATTCGTTTAGCCACAAAAAAATATAATGTAAACCTCTCAAAACCGTAAAAAGTCAATAAGTACCCACTTAATTTACTAAACTTGTTTGACTTTAACAGTGTCCCAAAACGACAAACCTCAAGCAAAAGTCTTGAAAATTCACTAAACGATGCAAAATTTAATTGACTGTTGCGCTGAGTACTTAAATTTAATTTTTGACCAAATGTCCGGCTAGATTGGCAAAATAGGGGCGTAGTTAAGACCAGTGAGATAAAATGGGCTCTCGTAAAAAGAAAATTGAAAAGAAAAAAAGTTGTCACACAATTTGAATGATTTTAAAAGTAGATGGTCGAACAGTTCCAAAATAATGACTAAAACAACTATTAAATCTCTAATGGATTGTCATAAATGGTCGTAAGTAAAGGTTAGAACCATAAAGGTTTTGTTGTCTGTAATATAATATCAAATCAGTAAAAAATCAAAACTCTATGATCAACCGTTTCCAAATTATTGAATTTTATATGTGTTTAAATCTTTTCGATCTCCCTCCATAAGAACAACATACAGGCAGACGGTCCTTATTTAGCTTCCCTTTCTACAAAGTCTCATAAAAAGAACACCTTACGACTATAGTGTATTCGTAATGCTTTATGCTTGTTATTTATGGATAAATACCCTTGTTGTTATACTTTCGGTTATAATGACCAAAACGATTGCCAATTATAAAATGTAGTTTTAAAATAAATAATTTTATGATTGTAGCCACAGAATTTTGTTTTAGAATTGCAACTCAATTTTAGTTTTAAGTAATTAAGTGGGCCCAAAAGTTCAAAAGCCCTTTTACCACAACGGACATATAAAGATAAAGTATTTTTCAATAATCATTAATATACAAATTAATCGCTCTAATGAACGAATTAAATGCATGCAATAACCAATGTCATTCTCTAAATGAACCATTAAAATAACGTTTATAAATTGCAAGCTTTGCAGAAAGTGAGTTTATATACGATATACTGCAACCAAACTAATCGCAAAACCACCGAAAAATAAATCAAATCGACGGTAACAGAAAACAATGTTGCCAATTTGGAGTTTTCTGGCAATAAAGTTATATATGACTTATCACGTCCACCTTTTGTGATATTCTTTTTTTTTTAACTAATTGCTCAATTTATTTAAATCAGATGAGTATTCAGATGTCCGAATATGGAGTAAAAAATCAAAGACTATTAAATAAGACACGCATCTACAAATATTGAATGTTTGGTTTATATTAGCTGGCAACGGCATCTTAGGTTAATTGGACTTTCTAGTTTACAGTTGTCGTTAGAGTGGATGGTATCCGCTATTTATGAATTTTTGTATTTCGATAGATATCATATCGTATATGACGTTGGGTGTTTTCATAGAAAGTATAAGACTGATTCCTCATTCTTCAAATACAGACAGCTGCGACAATTGTCATTTGCAGGAAGCTTATTTCAGCTTGTATATTTTTCTATTATCGTCGCCCATACCGTCAGTAACCTCTATACGTTCTTTTGTCTTCGGTTGCTTCTGATAGTCCCAAACGGGATTGCGACTACTTTTGTGTTGGAGATATCGAAATCAGATCCTCTCCTGGCTAGCTTATCTTCCTAGTCGGTACCACAGTGGGCCCTATACACCTTGACAAAATCGGCAAAATTATAGACAAAAATAATTTTTAAAAACACTTTTATTAATATTTCCAGTGCCTACAGCTTCATATTTAATTTTATACCTGGTAGTGATATTAAATTGCTAATTCTAGTTCTAAAATTATAAAATCGGTTTTAAACTGACTCTGATATGAAATCGATTTGATTAGCAGAGTAGAAAAAACCTCAACATGGAGAAATATCGCAGATTTCATTCTTTTGCAACCCCTTCAGCATGTGTACCAAATTGAAGAACTTAACGAGTAGAATACATAATACAATAATACAAAATTCTAAAATTTAAGCTGGTATAAAGAAAATAATAGAAAATTACATAACGTAAAAATGTGGAATCTGAAATGTCAACGACAATAACATGATGCACGCAAAGAAAAAACATGGTTGTGGTTATCATAATCGAAGAGCAACATACTATGATTGAATTGCATGATTGTGATTAAGACATATAATGGTTACCACTTATCATTATGTTGTTTAATTAAAGTATCAAGTTGTAATTATTTGAAATAAAATTATCATTAAAAAAAATCACAGATCGATTGCTTTGTAAACTTACTATTGTCTCACCTATTATTTATTGATTATTTGTAATTTTTATTGCTTTTGAATATAATGTTATTTTAGTCGGATTAATTTTCTTAAATCATACTATTTTGAAACAACAAACATGTCATAATTTTTACGAAAAGTAAACAATTAAAGATACAATTAAAAAAAGCTAGATTATCGTTACAAAATATATGATGAAATGAAACAAAAATAACTATGACTTGTTTTCGATTACTAAATATTGTTAAAGTAAATATAATATTGTCGTCGTGATCATGTTGTAACCATGGATTTTCATTGTGTGTGGATTTTGTATTTTATCACCACTCGCCCAAGCCAACAATATGGGCATCAAATTAAGGAGGTTGACTAGTAGAATTCACTAAGACCAATATGTTCATCGATCAGCTCTCCAGCTGGACAACTATGTAAATTTTTGACAAGTATTTTAAAAAAACTCACTGAAAATTCGAAATTTAACGTAAAGGATGCTGTGCAATTTAGAAATAAGATAAACAATAGTGCAATAGAATATGACGAAAAATTAGTGTCGTTTGATGTAGTGTCTTTGTTTCCGTGCACACCTGTTGATTAAGCTATTGACGTGATCGGAAGAAAGTGGGAAGAGATCAAAAATCATACGATTATACCGAAGGAGTTATTTTTAAAAATTTAAAAATTTTGTATAAAAGATAATAGGTACTTTAAATATAAGGAAACATTTTACACACAGGGAAGTGGATTACCAATGGGCTCACCAGCCTCTCCAATTGTGGATGATATTGTGATGGAAGAGTTATTGTTGGTTTGTATGGAGGAACTTACAAGTAAGCCAAGACTTTTGACAAAATATGTTGACGACCTATTTGGGATTGTAAAAGAGAATGCTATAGAGGAGACAAAAGTTAAATAGTTTTCATCCTAGAATTAAATTCACAATGGAAGAAGAAAAAGATGGACGTATAGCATATTTGGACACAATGGTAATAAGAAGAGGAAATATTATAAAAATTGACTGGTACCAAAAACCTACATCTTCTGGAAGACTAGTTAATTTTCACTCTAGCCATCCTAAGAGTATTATTATGAATACAGCAAACAACTTTATCAGTAGAGTATTAACGATTAGTGACAAACAGTTTCATCGGGACAACATAATGAAAATTAAGGAAATATTGAAAATGAATGCATTCCCTGATCATATCATTGAAAATCTGATACGAGATAACAAAAATAAAACACCTAGACTAAGAATACAAGATACAAACGAAATTTACAAATCAATGATATACATACCAAATATTTCGGAAAGAATTTTAAATTCGGACATCTACGATAAGGGAAAATGTAAAATAGCTCAAAAAACTGAAAATACATTGGCAAAACTCTTTTCAAAAACAAAAAGCAAAATTAATAAAAATGATAAATCTAACTTAATATATAGAATAAAATGTACGGGGAATGAAAACACAACATGTGATAAGGTATATGTAGGCACTACTAAAAATAAATTAAAAACTAGAATAGCCGGCCACAAATCAGACTTAAGATGTAGAAGTAGTATTTTGACACATAAAACTGCACTTTCGGCCCACTGTGTGGAGAGAGCACACACACCAGATTTTAAAAATGTACAAATATTACAAACTGAAGAGAGGTACAATAAGAGATACACACTTGAAATGTTACATATCATAAATATACCACAACAACAACGATGGAACTTTCAAACTGGTATTGAGAATTCATCACAAAGCTACAAACACTTAATAAACAAAAGAAGTTGGTAATTAGTGCAATATTAAATGTGTTACAATTATGTTCTGTTGTTAATTTAATTATTGTCACTCGTTTGTAAGTTCTTTATTTTATATATTTATACGTAATATATTTAAAAAATTTTGACTTTGTTTTTTATTTTATGTAATAGTTTAAGATTCCTGAAGATGCCAACCGTTGGATGGCGAAATATTGAACAAAATTAATAATAAAGAAAATTATTAAAAACAGACCTTGAGCTTGATTATTTAACCAATTTGCAGAATTCAGTAAAACTAGAAAAATTTCCAACATTTCAAAATGACTTTTTAACAAAATTGTACATATTGTTTTGATCACAAAACAATCATTTACATATGTACCTAATAGGGTGATCGACTCGGTTTTACGACCGGTGGAAAACCCGGTTTTTTCATCTTTCAGCTGGCGGTTTTTTCTTAATGTTAAATTTTCGAATATCGAATACACCGGGTTTTTTATCCGAAAAAGACGGTTTTTTATTTTTTTTAATGTTTATTTTCATATTTCTTTGTAACCAATCGTACCATAATATATTTAGTACGCGAAAAGTTTCGAAAAATTAGAAAATAAAAACTTCCATAATATTGTAAGAAATTTATTTGTTGTTTGAAAAACAAATGTAAAATACGAAAAATAATTGAGCTTAAATATTTTTTTTTATAGGATATAAACCTAACGTTTAAAGCTAAAGGTAATTTAAGAATTTACTTAGCTAATGGATCACTTTTAGGTAAAAAGTGTAGTTACAATAAAGAAAAACCAATAATCCCTCTTTCCAGATCCTAATTTTAATTAATGGCATTGGGTGTCTGTCAACTTAAATTAATTAAACAAGGGGTATAAGAAAGAATTTTTAAAATGAAATTTCAAAGATTTCCTCTCTAGCCTTTGAAATGTATTTCAAATTACAGAAATCATTTCAAACAAAATACATATTAGTGCATATTAGTTTAAAAGATATATTTTACATTTAAAAATGTACAGAAGGACACACAAAAATGTATAGCAGCCTTTTAAAAAGTCTTATTTATTTATGTATTAATTTATTGTATATATTTATTTTAGTTGTAAAGAGTACCTTTTGTCCTTAAATTCAACTAATTAAAACCAAATTAGTCAACTGCATTTATGCCAGTCATTGCGTAATTGTGCAGCCAAACGTATATAAACTGTAAAAATTTCATATTTAAATATAATTTTTATTATAATCTTTTTTACGATATTTTTTAATTTTTTCTTCAAGGAATTATATTTTATACATTCGAACCGGTTCACCGGTTTTTTTTTAATTTTCAAAATAGCAACCGGTTTTTTTTATAAATTTTAAGTTTTAAACTATTTGAAAACCGCTTTCTTAAATAAGTCGAATAATCGATCACCCTAGTACCTTGTAAAAGCTACCCACAACGATTTGACTTAGTCTGATCAACGTAGTATAATGATAAAGCAATTTTTTAAATCTTAATATGGCTACATGTTCGTGAAGGGTATATAATATTCGAAATGGCCACATATAGCATTGTTTGTCTATTTTTCTTTTCACGCTATAACATAATCATTATGAATGAAGACATATAAAAGTCATAATATTAAAGAAGCGAAAACTCTTTCCGTTACATTATAATGAAAATAATCTGGAAAAGTTTTTTGTTCGCATTTAATTTTTCTGCTTAAAGGCTGTAAACAATAATTTAATGTTTTTTGTTTTCCTCCATTTTATCTAGACTTTTGTATCTTTTACAGAAAAAAAAGAAGAACAGGGATTTGAAAACAAACAAGAAAATGAAATGCAGTCAAGTTTAGTACAAAAAGTCAAATAAGACTTTGTAAAGGTTAAACTTTTTTTGTTTTTCTTTTATGCTCTTTTTGCCTTAGCAAATGTCAATCATAAAAATTAATTCAGTTTCGTTACAAAAATGAACGAGTATCTTAAATTTGCTAAATAACACAAAACCGATAGTAATCAAGTAAAAGTATGTGCATGACAGTACATGTTTAGGGATATATTCGGAAGTTAAAGCGAATATGATAAGAATTAACAAAATTTTTTACATGACA
The DNA here is from genome assembly GCA_941918925.1 of Phyto melanocephala. Taxonomy (NCBI): domain Eukaryota; kingdom Metazoa; phylum Arthropoda; class Insecta; order Diptera; family Rhinophoridae; genus Phyto; species Phyto melanocephala. Next base: position 18,768,233 of record OW799235.1, read on the forward strand.
GTCTGAAACTTTTTTTTGGCAGTTTCAAAAGTAAATACTGGATTTATTGAATCGTTAGTGTTAAGCCGACATAACTGTTATAAGTTGTCAAACTTTTACCAATGAAATGTTTCTGCTGTAAGATATATTATAACATTTTTTGTTTGGGCCATGCCAGGCCACACTGCTTTTATCTATTTCCTCGCCCAGCTGTTAATTAATACATTTCTCTTATTCACTGTTTTTTAAAGGCATTATTAATATGAAATTAATTAATAAAGGTTAATGAAATGAAATTAGCATTGCCCAGTGACTGTAACAAAAACAATTAATTCAGCCAGACAATGAAATTTGTCATTATAAATTGACAGCAAACTCAATCCAGGCAAATACTTCAACTGCAAATCCATTGGCTACACAATGTGGCGCATTATATTGGCTTTAATGGGAACAGCAGTTATTAATGTTCAAGCTAAAGTAAGTAATTTTATATTTCTAAAAATCATAATACAAAAAACAAAGAATCAAAATTAACATTTTTAACTTTTAGCGTGATTTTGTTATTGAGATCCATGAATTTCGTTTTAATGCAACCACTCCCAACTGTTTAAAGACTTTGAAGTACAAGCTGATACAGCAAAAATATATAACCGTAGAATTTGCTCTTACACGTAAGGTGAGCGAAATTGAGCTACGCTATAAATTTGACATGATTAAGAAGGACAACAAACACATTAATCTCTTGTCTATAAACATTGATGGCTGCAAGGCTTTGGAATCAGCCTATACATTGCCCTTAATAGCTGCCATAATGAAGGAAATAGCTCGTAAAGGCAATTTACCCAAGAGATGCCCAGCACAGTCGGTAAGACAAAAGTAAAGTGTGTAAAGAAGAAGTGGTTTAAAGTGTTTTATTGCTTAATTAGGATGAATTATTTTATTTGCGTAACTATACCTTCAATGAGGAAGATTATCCACCCGTAACACCACCCATGTCATTTCAAGCATTTACGGAATTTTATTTTGAAAAGCAATATCAAGGCTATTTAATGCTCAAAGGCAAAGTGCGAAAGCGTTAAACAACAAATAACAAAGTGCTTTTTGGATGTGAGTTACATTAAATATCCTTTAAAAACTACACATTTTTGGCCGTACGTTTTTTTAATAGAAGAATATTTAAGGTGGTTCTTACTATAAATTATAAATATATTAAAATCTGTTGTGTGTTCTCGATTTGGAAAATATTTTGTTAAATAAAAATAAATAAGATTTTGTTGAAATATCAATTTGAACTTTTAGTCAGATATCTTAACTAGTATTTTATAGGCTACAAGTTGACTGTAATAGTATTGTAACAGAAGAATACTTTGACATACTAGTTTCCGGGCTCTATTTTATTCGATTACATTTTCGAAATGCTTCTATTTTCTACGTTTTGGCACACACTCGCAGCATTTAGTGCTACGTAGCAATTCACGATATTTATTCAAATCATTTTAACAAATTAAAGGTATATTTTGTACGATTAGACCTATATAGCTTCCAATCGTGATCAATTTAAAAGTGGTTGTTATACTATTGAAGCGTGCTAGACTTTTATAAAGATACTTTGGCAAATCACCATGAAGAGACGCAAAAACAACATTTACAATTCGTGAAAATTTGTTTCCAAAATTCACACTCTGTTCGCCAAACTTATATACCACGTCGTCCAGTTTACGGTGCGCATAATCGCTTATCTGATCTGATAATACTCAATACTACAAATCGATTAATGACCGTATTTACTCTTTTGGATAATGTTCATCAAAATTTAATATGCACCGTGTCCACAGCAGAAGCCATCTCCCATCTAGATCAAACGTGAAATTCGGATCTGTCTTTGCAACTTAACTCGAGTTTCGTAATTTTTTATTTCTCATATCAAATCATTTCTAAGAAAAATGGCAACCTGTAGCGCGTAAAGTTTGATTTGACAAAGATTTAAAAACGAAATTATTTCTAGAAATCGGTATGTAAATTGGCCACCTGGTTCGTGATATTTGACAAAATTTTACAACTTTTTGTGGGGATACGTCTATATAAATAAACCAGCAACAACTGATTTGATGCGTTATTGACGATATAAAACTTGGTATGCGTTCGTAAGACGCAGTCTCGAAATACATACGTCAGCTTTTATTTTTATTTGCGATAATATTTGAAAGCTAATAAATTTTGGTCACTGCATTGAATTTATTGTGCATTATTTTTAAAGAATTTCTATACGTCTAAGAAAATACCCTATACATTGTTGAATTACAAAATTATTTTTATATTATCCATGTATTACATCACAAGAGACTGTAAAAGGCTATTACAAATTTTAAATTTGCACTATTGATTACTTTGACTTTAAAAAATGGACTAATATTCACTTTTATTTTCGGGTATATGTTTTACATTTGCAAAATGTCACACTATTAGCTCGAATAAAATTGGGAAATATTAAAAACGTCCTTTCAAAATATTGAGTCTTTAACGCAAACTGTAAAAAATTTAAGTAGAAAATTTTCGACAAGAGATTACTCTTTAGTTAAGTTTATGTGTCAATCTTTGAAGAGAACTCATGAAAATGGATCGTTATTGAACAAAGAAATCCGTATGCGTTCTCGTCTAGTGCGTTTAATAAAAATAGTGCTGCTGTGGCTGAGAATGTGACAGAAAATCTATAAACATTAATTCGTCATCGTTCTCAGGTATTGAACACTTCTCGCACTTGTTTGAGAGGAATTTTGTATAAATTAAAAAGTTGTGTTGATCGGATGCAGTACTCTGCCCAGCAAGTCCGGGTAGTCATAAGAGTGATATTGTGATCTATTTATGAATAACAAAGTTTAACCTTTTAAGTAAAACCCAGAGATTTTGAAAATGAGTCAGTGCTTTTTTATAGCCGAATTGTATTTAAAATCTTAGATGACATCGATTCCGCAATGTCCGTCTGTCCGTCCGTGTAAGCGTTGAAATCAACTTTATGACGCCCTTATTTATCATACGGACTTATTTGTAGTATGAATTTATTAGAAAAGCTTTCGAAAATTTTGCTTTTGAAATACTGCACAATTACTTTTCAACTTTTCTCAAAATGAGCTATTAAACACGACTCATATTTTCTTGTATTTTTAACACAAAATAAAATTTGTTTTAGTAAATTGTTAATTTATTGACATGTTTGTTATTATTTATAAATGAAATATATGTTTCGATTACAAGACAGTCCCGAAAATTATTCCTAAAAAAAATTTTCTAAACGGTTTAAAACTAATTGGGACATAAACAATAAAAAATCTAACTTAACATAAAATTTCTACTGATTCGGTATTTTTTAATAAATTTTCAAATGAAAAACATTTTTGTCAACTTCTGTACAACCAAACTGTCATCTATACTTATAAAAAATGAGACGTTTTCACTAACAAAATTTAATTCATTTTTAAAATTTAAAAATCGATAATGTCCGTTACTACTAAATGGCCTACATTAAAATTATATGACATTTAAATCTAATATTTGAAAACTTTCCCCATTAAACTCCCTTAATATTGGTATGAAATGAAAGGGCTTGACCAGCATAAAACATTTAACTATGGAAAAGTGTTAAATTCAAAATGGCGTCCTAAGTTGATTAAATATAGTAATTCCAACTATGTAGCCTTTAACCTGCGCAACATTGGTATCAAATGAAAGGGCTTGACCAGTAAATATAGTAAATTATATAAAGGAAAATTATAAGTGTAAAATTCAAGATGGCTTCTAAACTAAATGGCGGAAGTTGTTTGTCTTAAGCCCATAGAAATGGGTATCACAAAAAAGGGCTTGAGTAGTAGAATACGAATCAAAGCTGGCGTTGAAGATGACATAGCAAAATTATGTATAACGTTACATATAAAATCTAGGTTATGCTACGTTAATTATATCAATAAACATTATGGTGAAAGTTATTGTCAGACTTGGCAGGGCTAAATATGGCACTTTTACTTGTGCTACCTTAACTAATATGACTATATTTTATTGTTAAACATTTTTATTATGGCTCAAGTTTGTTTATTTTTAACTTCCTAAAACATTTTCTATATCAAATTATATTGTAATAATTTTAAGAGTATTTTTAAAAATTATTCCGATGTTAGCCGATTAAAATGCATTTTCAAAACCAACATCTATTTCATGAAATCAACATCTATTTTTTATACCCCTCAACTCCATGCTTCCACAGATAGGCCAAGCTGCTGGACCTATCTTTTTGAAATTTTCACTTAATAAGACTAAGACTCTGGTATGATTAAAAGGATACATTATTTTACCACGCCTACTTAAATGACTACTTTTTATACCCTTCACCTGTGGTGCACAAGGGTATATATAGCTTTGTCATTCCGTTTGTAATTTCTACAATTTTCATTTCCGACCCCATAAAGTATATATTTTCTGAAAGCTTATGAATAGAGGAGTCGATTAAGCCCTGACCGTCTGTCCGTCTGTCCGTCTATCCGTCTGTCCGTCTGTCCGTGTGTTGGTTGAAATCAACTTTTAGAAGCAACTATATGTTCCTCAGATCTGTATATGGTATCAATATCTTGGAAATATCCAGGAATGAATCGCTATTGAAATTCAGCACAATCGCCCCATAACTTTCTGAGATATGAGCAAAAAACCACGACCACCTCGTTTTTTTCACAATTACAACAACAACATACATACATACATACATGTAAAAAACATACCAAACAAAAAAAATTACAAAAAAAAAATATTAAAAATAAGAAAAAAATAATAAAAAAAAAATACTAAAAAAAAATTTTAAAAATATTTAAAAAAAATGTAAAAAATTTTTTTAAAATTTTTCAAAAAAAATTTTTTAAAAAAATTTAAAAAAAATAATAAAATATAAATAATATATTAAATAAAATAAAACAAAATTTTTTTGGCTCAGCTGGGATTCGATGCCACATTTATTCTAACGTTTACGTATGCACGCATTTTATATGGGATGAATGGTGATACGAACAATTGTTATTGCATGATTACACGTTGTGAAGGGTATATAAGATTCGGCACGGCCGAATATAGCACTGTTACTTCTTTTAATTATGTTCTTACATCGATTTTTAGTATTTTTCGTCAATTTGTACACATTTTATAGACCAGCCAGTGCAAAAATAAACGTTTGAGAATCGGTCAAGATCTATATTTTAAACTCCTAAATATTAAGGGTGACTCACCCCCGGGGGCTATTTATGCCTCATCTAATTAACGTAACGACTTCGATGAAATTTTAAACTAAGATTCTGGTTTACGTTTTTTTCTTAATGTACTCAGAGTAACTTAGTTATTTTTATTGAACTAAAAAAATATTTCCTAGAAATAATTTATATGGCAAAACAACGTTTGCCGGGTCAGCTAGTATTAGTATATAATTACGACTTTATTTCATTATGTTAAATAATTTTTAAATTATTTAATAAAAACTTATTCAAAATATAGATCTTTTATAAATTTTTTATTCTAAATAAAATCTATAAGTTATTCTTGACTTGGTTGGCTTAGCTCATTTTCACCAATAATGTTAACCAATCAATACCAAACTGCATACAGTAATGTTAACAATTTGGGCGAACTTGATATAATTCGACTTAGTACTTTAGTCGTGATCATGTTAAACACTGACAAAAATGAGAGACGTAAATAAACAAGAAGACTAAGGAGGTCCAAAGGACTATATATATACAGGTGCTTGTTTAGTTCTTTTTATGTTCCATATGGATTTCTAGTTTAACTAGAATACTCTTGATCAGGAATTTCCCAGAAGTGTAAATGTTTACATTTACCATATAAAACTAGTTTCAGGCTTAAATGCTGCTAAATGGGGAATATTTATATGAATAAAATTAAATAAAAAAACTTACCCATACAAACACCTAAACCACTTGAAATGGGTAATTTTGTTACACATTTAAGTGGTGGCTCACACTGGCCTGAAAAATCACCAGGCCCACCACAGGTTTCACCTAATGTTTTGGCGCATATGCGACAGCATCTGAAATAAATAAAAAAAAAAAAAAATTACGAAAAAAATGGTTACATTTCGTTCAGTAGTCGCTACCTGGTAAATTCTTCATACATTTTGTTCTTGCATAACTAACGAACTTACAATTTACGGAGTAACGACTGCATAATAAAGAAATTTTGTGGTTTTTCGTAAGGTTGATAAAATTAAATTTCATATATAATTTGGGATTTTACACTTCATAGGACATTTTTTCGATGTTTATCAAACAAACAGAAGTTTAAAACACCAAACTTTAAGGAACAAGCTTAAACTTAAGAACAACTAGATTGATGTGAACCAAACAGTGGGTGAATTCACAAAATATGCTATCATACGGTATCATGATATTTGAACCAAAAAATAGGTGAATTCATAAAGTTTGGTATCATACAGTATCATCATATTTCTTATAATTTTAAAAAATTGTAAAATGTTTTAAACAACTTGCAATAAAAAGAAATATATATTTTAAACAGTTTTAAGCTTAAGAAAATTATGACAATACAACATGATAGCAAAAAATCGAACTTTAATATATATATTTTTAAAAGCTTAATAAGCAACTAGATGACTTCCAGGAGTTGTATAGATATTAAATAGTTAGATAGACCGATCATTGAAAAAGTTATCAAAAACATCAATTTATGTCTGCACAAAATTAGTTTTTGTTCAATGTAATTTAATTGATCGGCAGTAGGACTTATATACAAGGTGGGCCAAAAGAAGTCATCCGATGTTTTTTGGCACTCATTTTTTTCTAAATAAAAAACTTTAATTTTTTCTTGAATATGTTTATTTGAACCTTTGGAATTTTATTGGTCAAGTCGTCACAATTGATTGCTATACGGGCTCGTTTTATGGCATTTTTCATTAAACTGACTAATTATATAAGATACCACCCATTGTAAGGCAAGTCGATAAGATAATATCGGCCAAATGGGCTTTGTTTAATAACATTTTTCATCACTTCGGTGAGAACTTTGGGTAGAAACCAAGTTCTAAGTTTAGATTAAACCGACTAATTATACTAGATACCACCTATTGTAAGTCCACATTTGGTTATTTTGTGACACCAAAAATATGGCGACCTACATCAATCTTGTCCCTTTCCTGTATAAGAAAATGTTTTAATGAAGAAAAATTATTAATTTCACTAAGAAAAGAATTTATCCTGGTGATATTGTTATAAGAAAAAATCTATAAATAGTGCAGAAATCACCCCTTTAGATATAATCTTAATATCTCTATGTAACCGTAAACAGACATAAAAGGCAACATCTCTTTACAACAATTTCTATAGCATTACTGCAGATAACGTGACAAATCTATACACGCATGTAAAATATACTCTCTAAAAGACTAAGATTAGCCCAAAGGTCACCTAAATGTATGGAGAAAATATGGTCGATTTAACATTAACATTTAACATTACGATGTCCGAGGTAGACCACATAAACCATCGGAGAAGTCCCAAAACTACTCAATGTCACTACTCTATGGAGCACCTACGCGACCATTATACACCTCTTGACAACACTAAATGTAATCTTTAAAACACGAACATTTGACGTTAAACTACAAACAGCTGTTTAAAAATGATACGGTCCATGACTTTATTACATAGTACCATGTTGTTGTAGTCCACTTCAGCTACAATAGAATACATAGTGCAGTGTTATCTGCAGGGATCTAACGTATACTACCAATACAGACTTTACCGGCTAAAACTAGTGCCTTCATCAAACTATGACCGGATTTAACTTACAATTCTGTAGTAAGTGTCTATGTGGACTTCTATAGCAACTACCTGATCAAGGGTTCGAAAACCAGTTGTGTCAAATTAATACTATCATTTTCGCCCTTCTGGAAGCTTAATGCTCGGCGCACAATTGGGACGAACGACGAATTTCGCCTAACACGACGAACTCTTCGGTAAAAATTCGCTGTGCAAATCCGTCGTGTGAAGCAAAACAACGACGAAAAGTAACATCTTTTATAGTTGATAAAAATGTTTAGTGTTTGTGCAAAGAAAAAACAAATATAATCGAAGAATTTAATTTTTTGTAAAACTCAACAAAACAATAAATATAATTTCTGTAATAATAAAAACTTCCTTACGTATAAGCAAACGTTTGCAAAGAATGTCGTGGGTACGTGCATTAAACAATAATAAAATTTTTGTTTGTGTATAACAGCTAATAGTGTGACCATATGAAAAAAAACCCATTTAACACACTTAAACATTTGCAAAAACACAAAAACAAAAAACAAATTTGTGTAGTTAACTTTTTTATACTTATTTTAAATGTTTTAAAATAAAAAACAAAACAATTATTAAAGTAAAAACTAACTTTATTTTCTTAAAAAGTTGAGAAGTAAACCAAAATTTAATAAAAAATGGTCACCTTGTACCATTTTGTTTGTCGTTCGCCGGCGTAAGAAATAGAAATAAATCTAATGCAGAGTTCGCTCCATATAGCGAACTTCGACTGACGCCACAATTGTATGCTTTTTCATATACACAAATCTGTTTTATTTTTGATGACGAATATTCGCAACGAAAAATTCGTCGTTCGTCCCAATTGTGCGCCCAGCATAAGGTTACTTGTTGTGGTTGGTTTACTAGTCACCAACTTGAGCGCAACAGATTATCGGCCATATGCATCAAAAATAGTTATTTTATGGTTATAGTGTATAATATTTATTAACCGCCTTTTTTTATTATAAACCACGAATAAGAATTTGTATTTATAGACGTACAATAATACTTTTATAGTTATTAAATGTTTGTAGTGGTTTTATTACTATGTATGGCAACTCTTTTTATATTTAGTTGTCATTTTGTTGTCGGTGGTTTGCCCGGTTATAAAGTAAAGGTAAAATTTTTTATAAAATTAAAGCACAAAAAAAACGTAAAAAGAATAAAAAGTATATAACTTCGGTATATGAAAAAGTTAGAGCAAAAATTATAAACCAAATATTAATTATTAACCTTTTTTTATTCGGGTTACAAGTTTGTTTACGTTTTTCTTACATCACTATTAAATTTTTTTAGTTTTATTTAATTTAAAATATGTTAAATTTATTATTTTCCTTTGTGTAAATTGCACTTATCTATACGTCGAATTGAAATAATAGCATCCATTTTAAAATCTCAATTACCTTTTCTTAATTTTTTTCAAAAAATTACTTTAACAAATTTTTTTAACGTAAACTATGCATGAAATGTCGCCTTATTTTTGGTTTAAAGAAGGGTAAATCCAACAATAAGATTTTTGATTTTATAATAGGTTTAAAAAAGGTTTATAAGTCTATCAATTGTTTATGAATGCAACAATAGTGAGTTTTGCTTAAAAGCGACTTATAAGCCTGTTATAAGTTTTTATGCATACGGCCGTATGTCATTAGAGTAAATAAATTCAAGATGCCAAATTTCATTAAAATATATTTTAAATCGCAACCTGTAATTAAATTCAAATATAAAGGTATTCACGTATGAACTGATCGATATCAGGTTGGGCATCTAAATATCGATGGCTTAGTATTAGAAAGTCATATAAGTAAATCGCATTTGTTTGATAGCCCACACATAAACATATAATCCCTAAAAAGTTTTGCGAACTATGATTGAAGAACGGAATAAAAGCCACATAAAAAAGCTCTAACACATTTAATCCTTTTTAATTTAATTTAGTTTTTTTTCCTATACCTGTAAATAAGACCTTTTTTAATTACGCCATCGATATGTATGACTTCAAAAATAAGTCTTGCTTGTTTGGTGTGCTACTTATAAATATCTCTCTCTGTCTTCTCTTTTTGGCCGTTATAAATAAAATCACAAACTTAAAGTACTTTTCAAACCTACACTGATTATAAAAATGCAAACACGAATATAAGATGAAGAATTTAAGAAGATCTTTTTCGAATTGTTAATTGTAATAAATTTTAAATTTACTATTACTTACTTGCATGGATCCCATAGCATTAAACCCTTGCCGGGACAATCGAGGGCACGGAGAACATCACACTCCTTGGGATTACAGTAACATTTTAAACCGTTGACCACCCGGGAACCAGCTGCTACCATGATGAGTAAATAACAGCATAAATATATTAAATATGTGCGTAAATTCAAAAAACAAAATTGTGTTTTTGAACACATTTTTCACAATTGTGTTTCCGTTCGTTGTCTGTATGATGGTAGTAGTAGTTGTTAACGACAGCACAAGTATATAAATGGAAAACTTTGTTTTTTTTTTTTTTTTTTTTTTTTGCTATTTCCGGCTACCCAAAATAGCACTGCCTTGTATTCTCTCTGTCCTTCAATGTAGTTTTGTATGTTTTATATACAAAACAAAAAGACACGTTTTAGATAAAACTGCTTTCATGCGTTTGTGTGCGAATTGTAGTTGGGATAGAACAGTAGTTGTAGCAATTCTCAATTTTATGATACAAACTATAACAATTGTCTGTGCCGTAGTCGTATTATCGTACGCAGCATGAAAGCAAAGTAGAATGTATGCATGAAATAACGAACGACTAACTGAATAAAGAAATGGAAATTTTTGTTTTTTAAAGTTTTATCTTAAATAAAATTTATGTCTAACAAGATGCAGGTGGTCCTTCGTTACTCGTATTGCGGTATGCATTTTGCTAGAGATTTTTTCATATGCTTGATTTTTAACTTCTTTTCTTAGTTTGCTACTCTTTTTTTTAACGTTTTACAGCTGCAAAGAAAACAAGAGAAAAATACACTATTAAATACAATGAAAAAAACAAAGAGAAAATAAATAAAAGTTTTTGTATGCATGTACGTGTCATATATTGTTGCTGGTAGAAAAGTTTGTTTAAAAAAATCTCTTTTTAAGTGTATTTTTTATGGTTAAAACTTTTATTTAAAACATTTATAAAGATTTTCCGTAGAACGTACAATACATGCATACATATTAAAAACATTTATTATGGTGTCTTGAGTTTTGAGTTGTTATAACAATAATTGTTTGCATAAGAATTTATATTTGAAAATTATTATTATGAATTAAATAGAATCTGATTAAAGAAAATGGATGTTGTTTTTTAATTTTAACAAATTATTTAAATGGAAAAAAATATATTAAAAATGTTTTAAACATGGAACATGATTGCAAAATATCAACAGATTAGAATCAAGTAAATATTTTAATAAACACATCCATATTATAGTAAAGGCTGTCCCAAAATTAACGCAAGATATAAAATAAATAGAAAACAAAGCTTTAAGTCTTTTGATTGTTATTTTTTATTGAATCATAAATAACATTAATAATGGCAAAACACATTGAATAAATTGCCTCCACGGCTCTTTCCATAACCATTTGGCATAAATGTGACTAACTTTCTTTGGTGATTGTAAGATCTTTTCCTTTTATTAAGATAGACCTGTAAATTTAAATAATTCCATAAACAAATCTAATGGTGTTAAGTAACACGATATAGGGGGATAATTATGATCATTGAAACGAGAGAGTATTCAAATTGAAAATTTCTCATGCAGTAATTGAATTGTTTTCTGGGCTATATGGCATGTGGCACCGTCCTGTTGAAACCACATCAGTAACATGCACCAACACCAGTAACATTCACGGCTTAATCAACCTCATTTTCAAAAAGACATGGTCTAATTATGCCTCCAGCCCAAAATCCACAATAAACAGTAACACGTTGTTAAAAGATTTGTTTTTCAACAATCACATGTCTGTTCTCAGAACCACGAACGCAGCACTTTTGGCGGTTAAAAAAGCTTAGCTTAAAGCTTATTTATAAAAAAATATCCCATATCTTAGCTTTACCTATATTTTATGTTACACGCCATTTTTCTTTATTATTTCCGAAGCCATACTTGATTTTGAATTTTTACATAATTAACTGTGTTTTACTAGGCAAGACGTTTCATTTGATACCCATATTGATGGGGCTAAGAAAAAAAGTTATAAATTACAGGTCAAGCCGTTTCATTTGATATTAATAATGAGGGGTTGCAAGGAGTTACATTTTAGTATACCAGATTTGACCCACAGATAAATTATTGTCTGCAGTGTAGTGGTGGCCATAATTAATTTTAATTTAATTTAATAATACCAATATTGATGCTCTTGGTTGTCCACAAGCTGAAAAAATTTATTTCGTTTGAAAAATCTTGAAATATATATTTAAAAAAAATTTTTTTTGGCCTATAACCTTACCAATTAGGGCCCTATTTATTTAATATTTTTCGCGAATATCTGTAGAGGCATATTATATCTGAAAATAGTAACAAAGAGGCCTCTAAATTATTCTATGGCTGAAAAGTTTTAATTTTGGTGGAAAAAATATGGCGAAAAACAGAGGCAGTCGTGTTTAGTTGCTCATATCTCAGAAAGTTATAGGACGCTTTTGCCGCATTTCAATAGCGATTCATTCCCAGATATTTCCAAAAGATTGATACCAACGCAGATCTGAGGAATATGTGGTTGCCTGTAAAAGGTGATTTCAACCAACACACGGACAGACGGACATAGCATAATCGACTCTTTTATTCATAAGCTTTCAGAAAATATATACTTTATGGGGTGGGAAATGAACATTGCAAAAATTACAAATGGAAGGACAAAGCCTTTGGCACCACAGGTGAAGGGTACAAAACAGTACACCTTGTGATTCCACTAGGTTAGGTTAGGTTAGGTTGAAAAGGAGGGGCACTAAAAGCTCAAACCCATGACAGGTATACACTTATGCCCAGTTGGCATTGTGATGCCACTAAATATCAATTATAATTTTGGAAAAATGGTTCCTCTTTCGATGCATAGATCTACTAATAAGGGCTATTTGGAAATTCAAACTCTAAGGGGGGTAGAAATAAATTAAAGCGGTAACCTATAACTGTTAAACTAAAGCTGATACAGATTAATTTTAAATGGTATTACATTTTTTTAATTTTTAACGGGTAAAAACTATATTTTTTTACTTTTTTAGTAACCCATGTTACATCCAAACAAAAAAAGGTCAGGATCAAGTTTTAAGTGCATTAGGTCATCCGCGAAAAATTATGAGTAGAATTTTGGCGATTTTTTCAAGTTTGCATGTGTAACGGATAACAATTTTCGCTCTTTCTTGGTACTTAAAAAAATTGTTTCTTTTGTTATTCAAAGGGACATTAGTTATTATAGCTTGGTAGACAGAATATGGACAATAACTTAGGTGAAATTTTTGGAAACTTTTTAGGGGACAAAAAATGTACTAGAAGGGAAACAGGATCAAATATCCCTATTGAATTAAATTCAAATATTGATAAAATTCCATTTCACCCTTATTTCACTCTTAAAGACATTGGGGTATTTATATTACATCGAAACACCAAAAACCTACTTTTTCTCTTTTTAGTGGTACTTTTTATATTTTCTACATTTATGAGGATAGAGTTTTTTCTAGAAACTTTTAATACGCGGTGAGACTGAAAATGTTATGGACAATCGAAAAGTTAGTTTTTCGCATATTTATTGGTGAACAAAGATTATGAAAACAAGTGATTATTGATTTGAGGTCAAACTCTAAAGTCATGGACGCCCAAAAGTTAATTTTTATTGAAATTTTTTTATATTTTTTATATTTTGGAATTCGTATAGAATTCTGAAAATAGGTACTAACCATCCAATTCGACTTTAAAAATTATGGGCCGTATTCATAAAAAATATTTTAGGTTTAATGAAGGCTTATTTGACAAATTTCTCTACAACATCTGTCAAATAAGCCTTAATAAACCTAAAATACTTTTTATGAATACGGCCCTATATATTTGAAGACAGAATGTTACTTTTGTTATTTTTATAGTCATTTTGGAAATTTCTGAGTTAATGAATATAAAATGTGAAAATCTAGAAGCTGTGAATTTGGCTGAGATAGAAGACATGTCCTTAATATATCGTTTTTATAGTTTTAATTTTTTTAAATAAAATGAATCAGATAAATAAGTTTTCTTAAATATTGTTCTTTTTTGGCCTTATAAAATACAATATGAACGCTTGATTGCCAAACATGCTCCAATATAAATGTCAAAAATACACTAGTATTTATTGTGTTTTTGTGCTTCAATTAAAGAAAATAATACGTGCCAAAATTTTTTGTGACCGTGAATTAGTATTCCTTTTCGTAATTGAAATTACGTTTAATTTCTCCAAGTATTGCAATTATTATTTACTTGTAGTTTCAATATAAAGTTTGATGACTACATACAATTGGATGATTTAATGGACACTTATATTTTTGTCTTCTCTCCCGACCAACAACAACAAATGTCAAAAAAAAAAATTTTCTATTTTATCTTGGGCCCACTGTAATATGAATTATTTGATAAAGACTATAGTAAAGTATCCATGTGTTTGGAAATACCCAATTCCCAAGTCGAAAAAGATCGTTACAGGGCATGGTACAAAACAAAATAAATAAATAAATCAGGGGTACACGTTAGAAGAATGTAAAGCCTGGCTAGAGAGCAGAAATCATTCAGCTACATAGAGCTGCAATGCGTTTGATAACCGCCATGGCTCATTGAAAAGTAAGTGTCACGTTAGTAGATAACATTTTTTTATCTGCCAAAAACAGAGTTCCCAATGTAGTACAAGAACGTTTTATTATAGTTGCGGTGCACTAAAGCAAATATGTGACTAAACACAGATATTAGGATATTACCTTAAGTTGGTAACAGGAACAAAAGAGGTCAAGTAGCCATATAGCTTTGATGGCATACAAATATTATTTAATTTTGACAGATTGTAGACGAAACCCTGTTGTCTACTTTATAAATGATTAAGAAAAATCTCACCAATATTTGATTTATATATTATTCTGTACAAAAATTCTGTTCACAATATTTTTTAGCTAATTTTTGACCTTTAAATCTAATGATGTCCTTTTTTCAAAGCTCGACAACTAAGTAAAGTATTTATTAAATGTAAAAAAGGAATTAGAATAAAAACATAAAATTCTTTAAAATGTTGCATCACTGACACGTGACATAATTAACTGAATGTTGAAATTATATTTCCATTGTATATATTTTTCCAGCAAATTTCCTTTTATCTCTAATTTCCTTTTACTTCTTCCCTTCTTTTTTTTTGTTTCCTCTTCAGTTTCAATATCGTTTTTACTTTTTTTTAAGTTTTTTTTATAATCTTATCTATAGCCAGCTTTAGATTTGTTTCGTGGTAATGCAAAAAACAGCTTATTTTACGTTTACTATCTAACCAAATGTAAATAATCGAATCAAAAGAAAGAGGAATGGGGAGGTGGTAGAAAGGATGTGCATGAATGGCTTAATATTGGCTGGTTATTTTAAGAAGGACGTACCAAATATTTTGGTGGGGTTAGCAACGCTTAGTAATTGGTAATGTTCTGTTTTGTATCTGTTTTTTGTGTTCGCTTAAACAGTAGATGTGGTCATAACAATTTCATGCTTTGCTGGTACGTATTTTCGCTTCGCTTTGTTTATTTATTT
The DNA here is from genome assembly GCA_941918925.1 of Phyto melanocephala. Taxonomy (NCBI): domain Eukaryota; kingdom Metazoa; phylum Arthropoda; class Insecta; order Diptera; family Rhinophoridae; genus Phyto; species Phyto melanocephala. Next base: position 18,783,808 of record OW799235.1, read on the forward strand.
TTTTTTAGTTTTTTTATTTTGTTTTTCTATTCTTATTTGTTCTATAAATATCACACTTTGCTCGTATGCGTTGAAGACGATGAAGGGTAGAAATTATTCTGGTACTTGTAGTTTGTTTTCAACGTGAGCTAAAGATTTTCACTATAAATTCTGCAGTTCTTCTTTATTGCTTGGTTCTTTTCGCCTTTAGTTGTTTAAGTGTATTTTAGTCTCGTTTGTAAGTGTTAATCACGTTAATTTGTTAGTTGGCAGAACGTGATGAGTTTTGTTAACTGAATTGAATTTTAAGCTCAAACACGAAAGTAAGTATACACTACTGTGCAATTAAATGGCAGCAATAATTTTTAACTTGCAGATTAATTGGTTAAATAAACAAAAACTTTCATAAACTCCTTCAGGTTTGAATCATGGTTTAACTGTTAGTATCTAGCAATATAGAAAATATCTACAAACCAGTAATAACTCGGTTTATACTTGTTAGAAAATAGTCTTAAATTTATGTCCTTAATCGGAATTTTTTAATCTGCATATATTTTCCAAAAAAAAAACCTACAAAAAAGAATTTAAGTATTAAATTGCAGTTTTCAGAGTCAAATTTTTTATTTTTAATTAAAGACGTATTTATTCAGATTAAAACAAAAAAACTAAAATAATTTTCATGTTGAAATCAGACCTCTGAAGTATTCGATTACACAGAACAACAAAATAACCCTTTTTTTTTTGTTTCATAAAGTTTTTCTACTGTTGTTCACTAATTTGGGTGCGCTGATTTCAAATCTACCCTCAGATTTTTTGTGGCAGCTCTAGTTAGTGAGATACAGGTACTTTAATTAAATATACATGAGTAGTTGATAGTTTATATCAAAAGCGGTGTAGCTTAACGAGTTCCTTTATAACTTTCAGTATGTCTTCCTCAAAAAAGACGTGCTTAAATAATCCTGATTGCTTTTGTGTTAGCTGTGAAGAATATATGTTCCAAAAATTTCTTTTAAATGTTTTCGGACTTTGTGAAAAGGCATACTTGAACTACTTTGGGTTTCCGTTGGACACCAAGTTTAGTATGTTAAACATGAGTTTAATCTTTGCGACTGTGGACAAACAAAAAAAGACCCACTTTTAAGTACAAAGCTCCTATGATTTGGCGTGAATCCTTCAACCATAATGACGACTGTTATTTTTGTGTTACGAAAACCATAGGAATTAACCATAAAATTTCTCTTAGTGAATATATCCAAACTTAAAATCTGCCATAAGAAAAACTATTCAGAATCATGTAAAAAATCGCATGCAACAGACATGCTGTTTTCCAGTGTTATCTTGTTGACTCGTCTGTACCAAACATACTTTCGAGAACTTTAGCATTGAAAATGAGCATAATCGGCTGTTAGCATGATGAATTCAAATTATTGGTGGATTAACATGGTATGCTATCATACTGTCAACTATAAAATATTTTTAAATCATATTACAAAAACACAATATCAATCCCTTAATGCAACAGAGTGTACAATATTTTTTGTTATTCCATCTTTTGCCAACACAAACAAACTGGATGGTTTGGCCACTCGTGAGCACGCCACATCCGTGTGAAAAACATGATGTGTTTAAATCTAAACCACAGACAGACTTTGTTTGGCCTTGAGACTTATTGATAGTCATTGAAAATGGCAATCTAATTGGAAATTGAAGGCGTTTAAATTCTCTTGGGGCATCTGTGGGTATAATAGGAATTCGCGGCAGTAATACAATTTCGCCTCGAAATTTGCCATTTAAAATGATGGCTTCAATAACATTTTTCATTAAATTTTTAATGAATAATCGTGTGCGATTACACAACAAGTAAAATAACCGGAGATCCAACCTTTAGTTGTAAATTATGCGGTGGCATGCCTGGTAAATCCAATGAGTTTAAAAACTCTGTTCGAAAATTTACAGCTTCGGTGTCATCACAAACTCTATCAATAGATTTGTATGACACCAATTCTCCTGGTAACAAATGTTGAATCTTAAGATTCAATTCGTTGACGTCCACATTTTTCCCAGCTAAAATTGCTCTCTCTCCCTGCCACACACCCATGATTTGCGTATCGTCTGCGTACATCGGGAAATATCTGGTCAATGAGAGCATCTTGCGGAAATCGGCCGGTAAATTTAAACATGCATTTGCATCTCCAGCAACTTTTCCATCGCCGATATCTTACAGTTGTTTTGAGAATGTTTCAGCGGATGGATCTTGAAGTATTTAAACGCGCATATTTACTTTCAATTTGTACTTTTTCAACATTACGCCACAGTGGTGATGATTTTAAGCATGCGTTGATCTCATCAGCGTATGTTGAGCGTGGAATAACGGGAAGTGTTTGTCTGAAATCACCTGAGAGGAGTAACAGAGTGCCACCAAATAGTTTGTCGTTGTTTTTTATATCTTTCAATGACCTGTTCAACGCCTCAAGCGAATGTTTGTGCGCCATAGTGCATTCATCCCAGATGATAATTTTACACCGTTTCAGCACTGTGGCCATGAAAGATTGTTTTTTTATATTGCACATTGCGTCTGGGTTGTTTTGAATAGTTAGCGGCAGTTCAAATACTGAATGAGCTGTTCTGCCTCGATTAAAATCGGTTCAGCCGTTTCGGAGGAGTTTGGTGACAAACACTGTGACACGTGAATTTTATATATATAGATAACACACTATACAAATTTACCATACACACATCGTCGCTGATCCGACGTAATCCGTACTGGCCGAATTTTTAAAAACATTTTTTATTGCTTTGTCTTAAAAATTTATTTGTTATATATCTAAATATTCTAAAAGTTATTTGTTCTACTTCACACTACTTCCAGTCCCTATACTTTAGTGTAAGCATAAATAACACAACATTACTCATACTAAAATAAATTAATCATCAGTTGAAAATCTTTTCTCCACAGCATTGTTGGTGTCTGTGCTTTTAAATGCAGTAGAATATCAAAAAAAAAAAGCGTTAATCGTAGCAAAAATATCAAGTACAATAAAACATACACTAAATAAGTAATAATAGAGAAAACTTTCTTTTATAAGCAATTATTTTATACATGTGAGCTCTTATTGCTGCAGAACATTAATAACCTAATGAAAGTAATTTTCTTTGTGAAAGTTTTTCTTTAGTCAAGGTGTTTTATCAAAATATTTAAGCATGTTTTAAACGTTCGGTGTCAGTTTTAATATTCTATTTCATCTTTGTTCCGATTCAGTTTTTTTTTTTTTTATTTCAAGGTTGATCTATTAAAGTTTTTCGTCTTTTATATGTGCTCTTCAATATTTTTTTCGTAATGAAATTTACCTATTTTTGTAAGTATGTATTTTATAATGAGAGGGTAATATACACAGACACACTAGTTAGAATTTAATAAGATTATTTGTAAACCATTTTTCTTATGCTTGTGCAGCTCTTTACCATGTTACTCAGATCGGTTTATTTGCAGATTTCTTAAGTAATTTATATTTTTAAATTCTTTCTAATGGGTGGTTAATTGAATTAAATCGCAGACTTCAGCAAAATCATTACTATGCTGAAAAAGTTCTCATTTTCTATGCGGTAAAGTAAATTTAATTTTGTTTTAAATACATAGTCAATTTCCTTGAGAAAAGTACACATACAAACATACTTAATAGTGGATCTTGCATTTCGCTTTCATCGTCTCCTTCTCTCATTATCTATTAGTATACGAAAATGTTTGCGGTCTCTTTCTAAGTACTTGCATGTGTTATTTTTTATTACGTCGAACTTTTAGTTTTGTGAAAACAGAAGTAAGCTGAGTATAGAGGGAACATAATATACAACAAACTGTACTTAATTAAATGAAACAGCTATTTAATTTATATATATGTGACAGCGCCTAAGGGTAAAAAGAAACAATTTTCACTTTTTTTTATGTGACAACATCTGAGCATCGACTGAGGCCGATCCCATGGCCCAAAAGTGTTCCCTCCCAGAGATATACGCGTTTTTTAAAAGTGAAGTCGACGATTTTAAGCATTTTTAACCTTTAGGTCCCTTTCTCTATGCGCTGTCACATATATTAATATTGTCTGTAAAAAAAATATTGTGTGTGTGGACTAAATATGAGCTGTTTGCACTGATCAAATTCTCTGGTATGTATAAGTACAATAAGTTCGGCTCAAGCGAAAACATTTTTTTGACTTCTCTAATATGTTCTTTTATTTACTGCTAGTATTTTTCAAATAAGTCATAAGCTTAAATAATATCTATTAAATAAAACATAAATATATCTGCTCTTAAATTTCACACTACTGCATTTTATTCGCATTAGTTTTAGATCTGGAAGGGGATTAAAAAAGAAAAGTTGAAAGAAAGAAAAGTTATTTGTAAAATACTTTACATTGTCCATTACACAATTGATGAGTTATGCCACTAAGTATAAACAAGGGTTAAAAAAAAATTCAAATTAAACACTAATTAAATACTGAAAATATAGAAAAATATACAATAACTTCTTTCTAGTTGAACCCGTTCTGCGTTGTCGCTCTCTACAATATTTTTGTCTTGTGTTAATTTTTAGATAAATTCTGAAGCCGTTGTTACTAAAAATTATTAATTCAAAGTTGTTAGTGGAACTTCTTTTATACGTCTCCTTCCTTTTAAAAAATGTAAGTATGTATATGTGCCCTACTGTTATAAATTACCCAGTTGACCAAGTCATAATAGTTGATATTTCCCTAAACGATGTCCTCGAGATATTTCCTAATTTGTCACTGCCGGCTGCATTAAAGAAAATTTTATATTTGCGATATACTCTGGGTGGTTAATTAAGAACTACCAAGCGGTTAAAAGAAGGCATAATAAGACATTATCAAAGTACATATTTAGCAGAGACAAGGACTCTAATATACACCACATAGTCATTTATTTTTTTCACTTGTTGGAATATAGAGCAAGATCTTCTAAAAGGAGATTAAAGAAGAAATTATGTTGAAAGCCTCTTTGAAAACCTTTATGCAAAAACCTGTCATTTAGACTTAAAAATTTAAAATTTTTTAAAAATATTTTGCTTTTTTTAGTTTAACCGAACACTTAATATATATTTTTAGAATTTTTTCATACTGTCTTGAGCTCAGCACCATTAATCTCATCAAACACAACTATATGAATTACTGATAATTACTGTGATATTTTTTTTGGTTTTTTATTTTAAATTGTATCTAGTTTTGGTGCTTAAATATTAAAAAAAAAATAAAAAAGGAGAGCTACAATAACTATCCAAAGTTTACTTAAGTTCAGGGAACTTTTAGAAGGCTTTTAAGTGAAGTTAGAGGTACAATGTGATTGTAACTTTTTAATAAGGTGTGAATTTACCTTCTCGTAGGCCCTGTTGACTAGAGGTGTTTAAATTTTATATTTTTTCAGTTTTTTGGAGAGTATACTACCAGAGAGTGGTCTAGTCTTTAAGATGTCTCTAAATTATAGTACAAGATCATGCAGAATCGTTGAAGATAAGTGTAAGACATTCAGAGCAAATCGTCAACGATATTTTTGAACAAATATCGCCAAAATATCTCACGACAGCAACACCGACATTGTCAATAATATTGTGGTTCATAATTACCCACCAAAAAAATCTATGAAAAAAAGTGATTTTGCAGGGGTTTGACTGGTGATGAAGTGATTAAATTTATAAGAAAATACTAATGATTTTAACATTAGCATGTAATTGCAGATCATGTGTTTATAAGAATATGTTAATGAACTGCACTCCATTATAATCGCGAATAGATATTATGCATATTTGGTGAAAAGAATCCGAAGTTTCATAAGTTGATTTTGTTTGTTTACATGAATTATTTAAAATATTTTGTATGATTTTGCATTCAGTTTTAAGTACATCATTTATGACAAGTTATTTTGTATTTTGTAGGTAATTTGGAATGAATGCTTTTGAGCTATTGTTATTCACTTTGCACTACTTCTAATTTTTTTGGCTATGACCTCATTAACTAAACATAAGCAACTACTGTCATCTGTTTTTTCGCTTTTATTTTGATTTTTTCGTAAACCTCGAATTATGTTTGAATACGTTTTTGTTACACAGCCTTGTAAGTGCGCGGAACAGAAAATAGTTGGAGGTAATTCATTTTACAGAGACAAAGTACAGACAAACGAAAATGAGTCAAATTTAAATCTTTATTGCCTTGTAAATAAAACCTGTACGAAAATTCATTATGTGATGATCATAACACAATGGCATAAGAACAAAGAAACTAAATTTTTTTATCAACTAATATTGCGGAGGTCTTCGTTGTTGAGAACTACAATGTAAAGCAGTAGACCTTTAATATATATATTTATTTATGAAAGTTGTGAAAGCTTTTAAACAGTTTTGGGTGGATACTTTTATATGAACCCAGTAAAATCATAAACCGCAAAAAAAAAAAAAAAAAAATTCGTTAATATCACATAATTTTTTGATTTGTTTGATGAACAAATTTAGCATTTTTTCAATCATAAATTATTTCAATAAATCTAGGTTTTTTGTTTAATACTACGTGCTAGGCAAACATATTTTACAATTTTCTATAAATGTTAAAAAAAAAAGTTGACACAGTTCCGCGAAATATTTTCCATTCACAAGTCACGGAATAACTTTTAAAACAAATAACAATTAGTTTACGCTGTTAGTTGATTTTATACACTGTTTTTGTAGTTGTCACATGTATGCTTTTGTTGGGCCATCAACAAACACCAGTACGTATGATTAATATGTAAGATGAAAACAACCACCATGACGTACGAGTGATATTAATATAAAAAGATAGTAATATGATATAAGAATTTGTCAATAGATTTTAAAACTAAAAATATATATATTTTTTTTTAATTTGTTAATTAGGTTAATGGGTTAAATATTTCATTTTGTATTTTAATTTTAATTTACAGATATTTTTAAAATGTTTTTCTTCTAGCAAATAATTTAATAATAATCAAAAAAAATTAATAAAGAATATAAGACCCCTTTGCGCGAAATTTTCGTATGCTACAAAAACCAAATTTTACAGGACAGTAATATCTCTACTTTTCTTTGCTTTCGCTTGCAATATCAAAATGAAAATATACATGTGCTTAGATAATTAATAATTTTAGCTACACCTAAAAGTATTCCGGTGGAAAGGTTCAAGTTTTCCGACAAAAATGTATTTTTGGTACATACGATAATTTCATTCACAACATTTCCTAGATGCGTGTATAGAAAATGTCACTTACGATATCATTTGTCAGTGTTAGAAATAATATTGAAACAAAGATTTATTTGTGGTTTTATGAATTTTTTCATTATTTTTTTACTTTGAATGGCACAAAGTAATCAAAAATGTAATCAATATTTAACAGAAGCATGAATTCTTTAAAAAAAAAAACTAAAAAACCAAAAATAAAAATAAGTGAGTTAATCTTCTTCGTCGCTTCCATTTTACACGTTTTTTTTTGCGTTTTCATTGTGGTATTTTGACGGTATGCTATTTCTTAAACATGGATTTTTTAAATCATTAAATTTTTTGCAAAGAGATACACAAAGGTGAATTGTACAACTTTTGTAACTTAAAGGTTAAATGAAAGTTATTTATAGTTTTTTTTAGTGGAATTGTCGGTAAATCCGTTGATGAGTTCAATTGATTACGATTTTTTATCTCGTAATGCTATGCGAACTTTATTTATATTTAGTTTAACTTTGTTTGATAATAATCGATTTGCAAAGGACTTCCAGTTTATAAACTCTGAGTGGCCTATTTCAATACACTTGTACCCCGATGGATTAGTTCGTGTATTGCGAATAATTGTGGTCCATTCACTTGGCACTTAACGAAGTTTGAAAAATGTATCAGCATAGGTAATACAGCCTTGTTGCGGTTTTGGCCAATGCAACTGTCACAGTATAGGACTATGTTTTTAACTGTCTTCCTTTGGTGTACGATTATTAAGTACTTATACAGGGCTGTGCAAATTTCATTGCAGCCTCGCTTACTATCACGCTTACCCCACAAATAACAATAGCCATTCCTAGGGCCGTTTTCATTAGCGCTGAAATTATAGTAGGCGTACTTGTGTGAGTAAAAAGGGTTATAAAATTTCTTAACGGAGTTTTCAAAATTTTTTGCAAATCGAATCAATTTAAATTATATTATTTAATTACGGTTTTGGAAACTGATAGCATTATTAAGGCACTATTTATTAATTTCTCTGTAGACAATGTTTTACTTGTAGTAGTTTACAATAACTGATTACCTCAAACACATGATCAGAAAAATAATGCATGCTAAATGCTTCTCTTCAACTTTAATATAGCCTTTTCTGTAAAATTAACGGTAGAACGAATAGAGGCAAAAAAACAAAATAAAGCGAGCAGTTTCCTTTACCTCATAATTCTAACTTAGAAAGAAATATGTAGTAAATATTGTAACAACTACAATATGCAAAGTATTTTTCATTGGCAGATACGATAAAATCGCTCACAAGAAAAAATGGAGTGTAACATACGATAAAGTATTCAATCAATTTTTGGAGCAACGAAGTGGAATTCGCCTACAATATTTTGTCAGGTGACGTCTCTTTGAATGTAGAACAAGATTGCATCAAAAACTCAATTTCAAAAAAATTGGCATATACGATAATTTCGCGCAAAGGGGTCGATATTATGCCAATAAGAGAATCTTAATTAATTTGTATTGAATATTTTTAGAAATTATAAGAAATTGTTATTTTCTTTTTATATATTTTTTACCTGTCTTGCTATTGCTATGTCATTTCGTTTACATTTTGTACAATATTTATTCTCGACTCATATTGTTACAATAAAAATTAAAACCTTTTAGCCCTTAAATAACACTGCTTTACAAATTTTTAATTTGGAAAAATACCAAGAACGCCACATGCCTAGATAAGTTAATTGGGACCTCCTGAACACAAAAAACGCTGTAATTTTTTTTTCTAAGTACCGTTTTTTAGATAACGGTACTTTTGTGTTTTTTGGTGTATGGTCCCACTCAAACCCTTGCGGAGCCCAACCGAATCAGTTTTTGGAATTTTAATTTAATTTTTTTAATTTACGCCGAATATAGTGTGTGAGCCATGAAGATGAAAATTACAGCGTTTTTCGTGTTCAGGAGGTCCCAATTAACTTATCTAGGCATGTGGCGTTCTTGGTATTTTTTGGCTGTAAGCCAGTGTAATACACGCTTTTGATCATATATGGATATGATATGTTTCTTGGGCTATTCGTGTTTTTGAACTAATCGGTTGAAAATCTTAAATCCTGGTTGGCGTTCTATAGAAGATGGCGGATGTATGGATAAAATATAGAAAAACGGATTAGTTGCCTTCAATACCTACAATATTGGTATGAAATCAAAGGGATTGACTTGTTAAACACAGAAAACTATAAAAAGTGTATTTCATTTCATACCTAATCGTAACATGTCTTCTTAACAATAAAAAAAATAATTATTTATATTTTGAAAAAATACTTGTTTTCATTTTAAAACGAAAATTTGCGTACTTTACTTTAAATGTATGATACTTTTTTATTTTTTACAACCATCTAAAAATCTGAATCGGTTTGGCAGCATAATTCTTTGTATATCGAATAAGGCAGTTCTTAAAACCAATTTTTTTTATACCCGCCACCAAAAAAATGGTGGGGGTATATTCATTTTGTCATTCCGTTTGTAACACATCGAAATATCCATTTTAGACCCCATAAAGTATATATATTCTGAATCGGAGTTTGATTTGATGACGATCTAGCTATGTCCGTCCGTCTGTCCGTCTGTCCGTCTGTTGAAAGCACGATAGAGGTCGCACCGAAAAAGCTAGGGGGCTCAAATTTTGCCAGAATCTTTCTTATAGATAAGGTTTGTTTGGTATTGAAAATGGGCTTAATCGGAATATTAGGAAGAGAGTTATAGCTCGAAAAGCAAGAGTAGGTCGAAAAAACCGTGTCCCTCGAACATCGAATAAAATGGAATTGTGTCCAAACGCATTACCGTACACTCATGAAACTTCGAATATATATTTCCTGAGTAAAAACAATATTTTTCCCCAAAAATTATCTAAATCTATGCATTAGGAGAGGAGTTATCGATCAAAATGTACGAAAATTTTTACCGCACAGTGTATTTTTCGGTATATTTAAAAACAAAAACGTCATAAAAGCAACAAAATTGGATGTACGACTCTGAAATTTTGCACACTTTTTTTTTTGGTGAAACGCTTTTTTGTAACGGAAAATCAATGTACCACGCCCACTTTTACGCCCACCTCCCATATAACGTTTTACCCAAAATTCATATAATTTCTCTATTAATATAGATTTTGGAATAATAAAGGACTATATTGAAACATCTAGGTTGTGCTCATTAGAAAAAACAATTTTGACACGCCTACTATAACGCCCACTTTTCACGTTATCTACCGTTAATGAAATTTAAAAGCTCATAAAACCGCCAAAATTAGAGGTATGATGATCAAATTTGCTACGTGTATCCCCCTAGGCAATTTCATTACTGTGCCAGAAAATTAAGGTGCCACGCCCACTTTTACGCCCACCTCCCATATAACGTTTTACCTAAAATTCATATAATTTATCTATTAATAAAGATTTTGGAATAATAAAGGGCTATATTGAAACATCTAAGTGGTACTCATTCGCAAAAACAACTTTGACACGCCTACAATAACGCCCACTTTTCACGTTATTTACCGTAAATGAAATTTAAAAGCTCATAAAACCGCCAAAATTAGAGGTATAATGGTCAAATTTGCTACGTATATCCCCCTAGATAATGTCATTACTGTGCCAAAAAATTTAGGTGTCACGCCCACTTCCCATATAACGGTTTAGCTGAAATTCATATAATTTCTCTATTAATAAAGATTTTGGAATAACAAAGGACTATATTGAAATACCTTAGTTGTACTCATTAGCAAAAACAGCTTCGACACGCCTACTATAACGCCCACTTTTCACGTTATCTACCGTTAATGAAATTTAAAAGCTCATAAAACCAAAAAAAAATTAGAGGTATAATGATCAAATTTGCTACATATATCCTTCTAATCAATGTTATTGTTGTGCCAAAAATTTTGGTTACACGCCCACTTTAACGCTTACCTCCCATATAACAGTTTATCTTAAATTCATGTAATTTCTCTATTGACAAAGTTTTTGGGAAAATAAAGGACTATATTGAAATGTCTAAGTTGTATTTATTAGCAGAAACTTTATTGACATGCCTACTTTAACGCCCACTTTCTTGAAAGACTACATTAACAAAAGCATTTTAGTAGCATATCGAAGTTATAAAGGGTGGTTAAATTTTAAGGGCCGATGTTAAATTTAAACAAAACACAAATTATTTAGGAAATTATAATTATTTCTTTTTGTAATGATAATATTTGTACGGTTCAATTATGTATTTGACAAAATATCGGCCAAATGGCCCCCCATCCTTGGCGCCACACCTCGATCTGATGGTCCAAATTTTCAATGACAATGTTGATGGTCAATTGTTGGGCATGATGATGAGTCGATGTTGACTGCTCTTTGGCCACACTATCGCAAAAAACAGCAATGGTTCACATTCAACGAACTAAGAAGGCATTCACAGATTTTCTGACATTTTATACAGACCTGTTTTGCAGAAATTTAAATATTTTTTACAATTCTCCCGATTGTGGACGAATTTGAACGATTATGTTGATCAAAAGAATTACGAAGTGCACAAAATGCATTTTGACTTGAACGCCCATTTTTATAAAAAACCTGAATAACTTTAACGCGTTGCTCATTTGCGTATCTTTCCACTTTTAAGTTGGTCTGAGATTGAGAAATGTCAAATGAAATGCAAAAAAAAACTTGTTGTTTGTGTGGCTCATCTTCAACATGGGCCCTTAAAATTTAACCACCCTCTACAAAGAATGTGATACATATTTTATTATAAAGAGATTATCCATAATGATTAACAAAATAATAAATATTGTGCTTTAAATGTACACAAAATTGGTGGTGGGTATAAAAGATTCGGCACAGCCGAATATAGTGCTCTTACTTGTTTTATTTTAATTCAACTTTTTTAGCAAGATTAAAAATTACTCATTGTTGGCTTTAGTGTTCCGTAGTGAACTTATAAGTATACCCTTAACCATAATATAATACTCAGTAATACCACAATTTTAAAAAGCCATTTGACAGCCTTGCGGTTATAACAATCTAGACTGTGCGAACGTTTCTTTCAAATGTCTATGTGTTTGTCTTCCGTAAAAATATATTTTATTCTAAATCTCTGCCACACTTCCATATTGACCTAATATTGGCTTAAGTTTAATACTAAATAGATTATAATTTTAAATTTATAGCACTTTGAAAAAAGTTAAACAAATTAAAAGCAAATCCTATTAAAGAACTTCTGCTTAAAGCAAAACAGAAAAAAGTTGCCATAATCCAATTTCTATTGTAAAACTTTCTACTGCTTAAAATCTTTCTAACAACAATAACAGATACACACTCACACACACACAAAAGCACATTTAAATACTAAAGTGGTCGAAAAGAATTCGTAATGTGAAAATTGCATTTGCGGTTGTACACATTAAACATTTAGTTTGTGGCAAACACAATGTAATTTCTAATGCAGTCATCGTAAGTTAAATTCTTAAATAATTTATTAGAATTAAAGTTAAAATGTACAAACGTACAAATATACACGTATACAGAACAAAATGGAAATGTACAGGGTCGCCCAGAATGAGCCACATATACTATACATGTTCGTACATATATGCATTAAGGGTTTTTTTAATACATTCATATCCTTAGGGTAGAAGCACAGTCACTTCCATACAAATAAGGCATGATTCTTCGTTTGATATTAGCGCTTGTAAGATGAAATATGTTTAATTTTCTTAAAATACTCCCCTAACAACATTGCCATACTTTTTCAAAAATTATTTAATTTTGTAAACAACAAATGTTGTTGAGTCGGTATGAATTCACAATAAAATAAAAATGTCGTAAATATTTGAATATAAAGTAAAAATCAAGTGAAAAAATTAAATTTAATAAAATGTTGATGTTGTATATAAAAAAAATAGTATTATTAGTACATTTAACACATTGCGCACAAGGCATTTGACTTTTTGTTTTGAAAAAAAAAGAAGTTGCCATATTCGGCCTTGCCGAATCTGAAAATACCCTTCCTCAAATACATAAGAATAATAACCACTTCATTGCTAAGTCTAGATTACATATTATACTTAATTTTTCTTTATTAATTCAGATGCCATCTCAGATTCTGAACTTGTGCGTAGTTAACTGCATTCTACTAGTCAAACCCTTTTATTTTATGCCCATATTGATGGTTAAGAAAATTTTATCCCCCATTTTGAATTTTACACTTTTTAATAGTTGATTGTATTTAAAGGTCAAGCAATATTTTTGATACCAATATTGTGGCAGTTGAAGGGAACAACGGCGTTATTGCTATATATGACACATGTATCATAGATTTTATTTAAGACGGCATCAAGAGTATTTCATAGTTGTTTTCATAGATTTTACTGGTCAAGGTCTTTTTTATTAAATACCAATACACATATAGGAGGATGTTACATTTCTAAACAACAAACTTAATGCATATTGAAATTAATTGTCTGCCATTTTGTAGTGACAGTCATCATGGATTCAAGTTTTTTTCTATAGTGTATTACGCTAGTCAAGCTATTTTAATTGGTACCCATATTGACTTTCTCGATTGGCTGGAATGCAAAAATTTGATTTGAATATATATTTCATTAAAAAAATTTTGCATATAACTTAATACGTTAATGACCGACTTGTCTATAAATTTTTGCGGATGTCTCTTATCTACTTATAATAACAAAATGGCTTCTAAAAGTAAATTTTAACCAACATACGGACAGACAGACATAGCTCAATCGACTCCAATTTTCATAAACTTTCAGATATTATATACTTTATGGGATCGAGAATAAGTAGTTATTCAATTAATTTTAAAATAATCATCATTAGTATCTACCAGGATGACCTTACTCGACAGTGGTTTAATCAGTGGTTGTATTCAAAGTGTTCAACCATTGCCGCTAAATAAAAAAATTTCATGAAAAAATACCTTCCTCTAGAGGTCGGCTTATGTAATTTGTAGCTGAGAGGTATATTGCTAATAAGTGACAGAACTAGTTACTTGGAAACACAAACAAGCTTTATTTTAGAAAACTCTATGCTGCTAATCGGTGTGGCTCAAAATACAATTTCGAGTAACTATTTAATAGTCTCACGCATTGAGTGTACCAACAATAAGGGCTTTACGAGTTCTGCATACATTCTTATTGCTTTGTTGTTGTCATTGTTTTATGTATTTTCATTAGAGATGTGTAATTGTCGTTATTTATTAAGAGTGATTAATTATGCGTGATCAAATTATTTTTATAAAGGGTGTTTAATTTTAAGGGTCGATGTTATATGTGAATCACACTTCAACGTCAAGTTTTTTTTCTGCATTTCATTTAACATTTCTCAATTGCAGACTAACTCAATTTGAACCATGGAAATATTCACAATCGAGCAACGCGTTGTTACATATATTCCATAGACACTTGCTATTAATTTTCTACTAGTTCCTCTTTCAAACTTCATCATGGTCTTTTCTTCTGGAATTTTTAATCCTGTTGCGTCGAATTGTGTCAACAGAAAGAATTCCCTGGGTTATAAGGTTATATACCTGTATTGTGGTTATATAAATGTATTGTGGTGTAGTAATTATCGATGTATACTATGTAGTTCTTAAACCTAGGTACTTTACGAAATAACCTTACTACAATGTTCGCAGATGCTTGAAGATTTGGCTCTTCTGAACGCATAATTTTATTTGATGCTATATAAATTTCAAACTTATATGCATATCCTTTATTGTCATACAATACAAAAAATTTAAATCCCCACTTTTTAAGTTTATTTGGTAAATATTGTTTCATGTAGCTATTCATTTTTGTAGAACACATTTGCTTTTCTACAGATAATTTCGACATTTTCGGAAGAGAGATTAATGTACAGCTTATCGAATCAATAACTGGGCTAATATGGTAGATTTTATCACGTTTCGGATCGTCGAGTAAATGTTTTTTCTCTTTATTATTAAAATGCAAATATTGGCGTATTTTCTCGAATTGGTTTACAGTCATTTGGTTTGTTATCACGTCTACAGATCGGTCATTACAACTGTAGTATTTGGTAAATTGAAATATGTCATGTAAAAGGCAATGCCGATAAACTTTAGAAATTCTGTAACGCTAAAAGAAAACTTTTCATCTAATCCAACATACCGTAAGGTTTCTTCAATTATAAAATTGTCTAAGCTCTCCGGAAATAAATAACTCCGAACTTGATATGGAGTCTCTAATGACTGAATGTCTTCAGGGAGATAGCTATCTCCTCTAAACTTAACTTCTTTACTTTGGTATTGTAAACTACCCTGTTTCCACATTATTTTCTTAAATGCTGAGGATTTGGGATCGACGTTTATATTTTGAAATTTTGAAGAAAATAAGTTGAATATCGAAGGACTTTGTAGCAAGTTAGCCGAATGTTCTGGGGAAAGAGAAGTACATAGTTTTAGCAGAGAATTTTATTTAGAAACAGTAGATAAATTTGTCGTAGCGAATTTTGTAGGGAGAGGTGACTTCAATAAAGGAAATTTTCTTAAATTAGAAATTGGAGTACTGGCTTCGGAAGGGTTTGAGAAGAACGATAAAAAGAAGACAGAACAGGGGTTGTAGACTTGTTAAAAAAAATTTGTCTTCAAAAACAGAGTACTTATATATAAAAAAAAAACAACGAATATCCATCGTTTGTGCGGAGTGCATAATGTATCTTTTAAGATACAACCAATAAAAGTGATTTTACAACTAAAGTGGAAGTCGTATTCGTTTAAAGTTTCTAAAGTTACCTAAAATACACTATATTCAACAATATATATAATTCTTGGGTAAATTAAAAAAAGCATTACTGATTAAATGCTATTTTAACTTTTACTATTTATAATATTAAAAGAATTTTGAAATTTTAAGTTTCCCGCTACCTTATTGCTCTAAATTAAAAGTTGTTTAATTAAAGTTGATACTGTATGATAAAAAAAAGGGTTCTAAGTTATAAGTTTTTTTTTTTAGTATTGCAAGTAAATAAAGAAATTACATTGTTTTTCTTAGTTGTATCTTTAAAGATACTGTATGCATATAAGGGTTAATGATTGCCCTAAGTTTATGCTTGAACGAACATAAGTCATCTGCCACAGGTATCTGCTCTGCGCTTTAGTTATCAACCCCAGTCACTACGCTTAGCCCGTTGAGATTGCACCAATTAATAGTCTAGGACAAGAACTTGATCCTTCTTACGATTTACTACTTTACTCAGTTGGGAGTTCAACTATCTCAATTTTGTGTCTCTATAAAGTAAGATATACTGGAAGTACCCCTTTTCTTCAAGTTGAGCTAATGTAAAGGTTAGAATATTACAAAGGTTAAAAGTTCAGAGTACATAAACTAGCGGAGTTTTCGACAATATGTTCCACAAGTCCTTATTCCTTTTGATCTAAGCGCATTGTCATCAATAACTAGACAGTAATATAATGTTGTGACAATAATATTTGCTTAGCGACCTTAATAATGATACTTAGAAGCTGTCTGTTCAAAATTAGAAGTCCTAAAGTATTTGCTCGCTTGAGGCACTTTACCGTTTATTTCCCCAGGCGAATTAAATTTTGAGTAAAATTAAGATTCCAAATAAACTTCTTTTTTAAAGTAATGCTTCTAAAGCTTAATATTGAATACTAACTCTTAGGGAATTTCATTGCTTATATCATTGCCTTAGCCTGGGATCCAGCTTAGTCTCACACTAAAAATTATTTTCTTATTAAATAATTTAATACTTTATTTAAGTATCCTTTACAACTCTTACGATTTCCCATAGTCAGCCTTAAAATTTGTTTAACTAAATTCTGCTTGAGATTCTTCTAACAACCTTGCAACTTCAATCAAAGGAATTTTTTTCTACTTCTGATACTTAAAACCTCTAACAGGCCATTCTCAATGCACTAAATACAACTGAATGAAAAGTTATTATTTCTATTTAATTTATAATATTTTTTCCAGCTTTTCATATAAAACAAATTGTTTGTAAAAGTTTAATTAGCCTCGGTACCTTTGCTAAAAGATATTGTAATTTTACACAACATTTTGCACAGATACAACCATTCAGATTTCTTTTGTGCAGCCAACAATATAAAAGATATTCGTTAACTAGTTTAATAAATAAAAGTTGAAAATATTCTTTTCTTAAAATAATATCATAGAAATATTTGTATTCATAGCTGTAATTATAATTTGTTTTGTTTTCCTTTTCATTTATTTTTTTAGTATTTAATTCTTTAATAATTAAATAAAAAACAAAAAATCATTTTTGCATTTAATAAAAAAAATTTCCACTTGTTTTCACTCGTAACACAACAAAATTGTTTAGGTACAAAAACAACAACAACAATAGGTTACATAATTGAAGCCGGTTGGCTAACTGACTTTCTGCAGATGGCGATTGCTGCTATGCATTATTTATGATTAAAAAGGAAAGGGAGTGAAAGATAAGGAAATGAATAAACATTGACAGTGTTGTCCATAAATATTGGGATCCTGATATTATTATGTTATAGAAATTTTTAAGGCATTTTGCGCAGAATATACTGCATGTCGTAAAACTTTTGAAAATTTTTCAATATGATTTTAATATTTTATAAAAGTAATCTTAAACAAATTGTGTTAAGTTGAAATTAAAAATATGGCAAATAAGGAATGAAACAAGCTAACTTTCCCAATAAAAAAAATAATATTTTTCCAATTAAAAGATAGGTCAAAGCAGAAGAATGAATGTAGCTATATGTTATCTTATATACAGGATATTTAACAGCTATGTATTTGATTGTTACATTTTTCAAAATAAAAATTTTACATATTAAAAAATCTATTATAAAAGTGAAACTCTGTGTGTGCGTTTGTGTGTTAGCTATAGACTTCAAAACCATAAAACCGATCAGACTCAAACTTTGACATGTAATTGTATAAATTCCAGGTAGTGTTTATGGGTGCTAAAAAGTGAGCGTGACTATGCCCATAAAAAAACAAGTTATCATTCTTACCCAGCAAAAAAAAATTGGAAGTAGTGCAAACGAATTACATTTACACGACTTCTAAATCAATTGTATAAAAGCATTAATCTAAATGACTTCTTAACTGCAAAATAATTTGTCATAAATGATGTGCTTAAAAATAAATGTAACATCATGCAAAATTTCTTAAAGAATTCATGTAAACAAACAAATTTAACACATTAAATATCCGATAATTGTCACCAAATATGCATGCAGTTCGTACAAATATTCATGTAAACACATGATCTCCAATGACACGCTAATGTTAAAATCATTAGTGTTTTCACCTAAATTTAACACTTCGTCACCAGTTGAACCCCTGCAAAATCACTTTTTTGTCATAGATTTTTTTGCTGGGTAGCTACCTGCACTCGACCGATTTTCCTGAAACTTGGAACACATATTGAACTCTCATTATTATACAATTGTGTGATTAGAAAAGTGGGCAGTGCCACGCCCATAAAAATTAAGTTATAATTGTCAGCTACTTGAATTACACAGATTTTTCTGAAACTTTGCACACATATTGAGCTGTCATGACTTAACACTTTCGTGAATTGAAAAATGGACAGTGCCACGCCCACAAAAAAATGTTATAAACTTTAGTTTCTTGCACTTGATATTTAAGTAAAATTCAGAATGCAATTTAATCATTAATTTTAATTAATTTTCATTTGATTAAAATTTTACAAAGAATCTGATCTTAAAATGAGAATATAAGCACATTTGGTGCTTCACAAGTTGCGCTATTTACCATTTTGTCATATCGTTTTAATATTTCAAAATTTTACTTTAAACAATCAATGTTTTTTGTTCGTGCCAAGGGAATATATAGTCTTGTCATTTTGTTTGATTCGTTTCTGATCCCATAGAGTATATATTTTCCGAAAGCTTATGACCAAAGAATTCGACTAAGCCATGCCTGTCTATGCGTATGTGGGTGGAAATCAACTTTGAGAATCCGCTACGTATTACTCAGATCTAAATGGATTATTAATCTTTTTCAAATATGGTGGCATAATCTCTCAATAACTTTGAGATATGTTTTTTTTATTATATTTTTATCACTAAAACAAAAAATTGTCAGCTCTAGGGTAATCTATAGAGATATTTTTTACTATTTCTAGATACCATATGGGCATTTTCATGTCATTGTACGTGACATTTGTACTCCTATAAAGTGGAGTAATTTTTGCAAAAGTAAGAGTAACTGAAACAAAATTAGATTTTTATGCTCCATTCAAAGGGGACTTTATTTCAAAAAAAAAAAATTAATTATATTCGAATCATTGTTGTCTAAAATATCCAGCAAAATAAGAATATATTGTGCGTGACAAAAACCAGAAGTGATTTTGAGGTGGATATGGATATGGAGGTATTTTTTCTTTTTTTTTTAACTAAATCAAATATCTTTCATTTAAAGTTAAGTTAAATTAAGTTAAATTTTTCGTGACATATCGTACGTGACAGATTTTTCTCTAATAATATTCTTAGGTAATAAAATTTTATATTATGCTAAGAAAAAAAGTTAAATTCTAAATTATGTGCTCTTGCGACTGTTCAAATACGAATGACGGAGACAAATAATGTTCTTGCACTACGTTCGTGACACTAAAATAACATCCAAGGGAAATAAAAAAAAAATACCGCTAATTGGACTCTATGTTTTGTTTTTTCCTTTGGATCTTGTTAATTGTTGTTGTTACCTTAATTTTAAAGAATATTTACAATTATAATTTATTTTTACAACTAAGTCGCAAAAAAATAGTTCCTGATTGAAATTTTTTAAAATTAGTCAAAGAGATAATCAGATTAAACTCTTATTATTGTTCTTAAAATTATTTTTTTTTTCAACAGTATACTTATATTGGAAAACTTTCAAGAGTATTTTTTTTACAGTCGTGGTTGACATATTCATGGAAATGTCTATATGCCACTTGGTATACTTTAAAAAAATTTTCAATACATCGCACAGTGTTCGATTCTTGAATCTAGCTGGCCAAAATTAATAACTTTTGTAATAAAACGGGAAGAAAGTTGATTTTTGGCACAAAAACTTTAAATTCTCTATTTAAAACAACTGCAAAAAAATGATGGGGTGCAATAACGCCTTACGAAATAAGGCCTTTAAGGCTTTATTTCTCAATGGAAAGTGAAATAAGGCCTTTATTTCCAAAAAGGTTTTATTGCACTTTGAAAGTGAAATAAAGCCGTAAAGGTCTTATTTCACTTAAATTTCTTTTCAAATGAAGCAATAAAATTTCTTATTCTTCTTATATTTTATTGAACAATTATAAAAAAATTTCATATTGACAAAAATTAATAGAACATTATTAATTAATCCCACTTATGGAAACGAAATCACACCAAAATGAAAAAAAATCACTTAATTCATTACACATTTTTGCATAAAAGCATACACAAATATTAATTTAACTGCAACAATATTGAAAATCTTTGCTTTATAAAGTATTTTGCGTGGCGGCCTGCGGCCGATCTTAGGGGTTTTCTCCTCCATAGGACGCGGCAGGTGGCTTCGCTGAATACAGTTTTCCTGCGCGCGTCTCATTATCTTCCGTAGAAAAACTGTATTAAGTGAGATTTAGGTGGCTTTTTCCTACGTAGTGCATAAAGTCCATGGACATTATGTCACTATTTGTGTGTCACAATGTTCATGGACATTATGACATGCCACCGAAAATATATACTTACATGTTCATTATGAGCAATATGTATTATTAGCAGTTGTTTAAAGATATTGGATTGTTATCAACAACAACAAAAAACAATAAATTGAACAGCGTAACAAAAGAATCAAAAAATATAAAATAAAGGCTTTATTGCACCATTGGCTAAATTTCAATAAAGGCCTTATGTCACTTTCAAAGTGCAATAAAGCCTTTTCCGCAATAAAGACCTTATTTCTCAATTGGAAGTGAAATAAAGCCTTAAAGGCCTTATTTCGTAAGGCGTTATTGCACCCCACCCAAAAAAATAGATAAATCCGCCTACAGACACGCCCACTTTTCTTATGTGAAAATACGAGTTTTTTAAGAATTTCTTTTTTTTGGTATCTTTGGATATTAGAGGCATATAACGCAAATTTCTTGATGAACTGCTGACAAAATTTTGTGAAATGAAGTCAACCATATGATCAACTTTGTCTTTTTTGACAGTGGATAACCATATTTGAAAAAGATCTTTGCGAGAAATTGTAGTAGACTCCATGTCGTTTTTGAAAAATTTTGTTCGGCATGGGCACTTTCGGGCAAAAAATTTTTTTATTTTCTATTAGTCCAAAGTCCAAATTTTACTAAACAAGTAATAAGATCATGGAAGTATATAGAAGAAAAAAATATTTGTCTACAAAATTTTATTTTCGTTTTAAAAAATGTTACTTACAACCTTCCTGATATAATTTCTGATAAAAACTTCGTCCTTTATTCTGATAACTGAAAAATACACCGCGTTTACTCTAATGATAATACCAGTCTCAGTAAAAAAAGAACTAATAAACTAAATTGCATAGACAAATTGTAATTGACCTCTAAACATAAGCAATTTTTCAAGCGAAATAAACAAAATTTTTTTTCTTCATTTTACATGATATTCGTAGTACCGTTAAAGTCATACATATTTAATTTCCAGCAAAAAATCATGAGAAATATCTTAGTTGGTATGTTCTTATTTAAATATTGTGGTCCAATTTGTTCCTTTTTATAACTCATTTTTGGGTTTTTGGCCAGCCAGATTAAAGAATCGAACACCGTGCATCGGTTTCTAGCTCACAAAGTTAAAGGCATAAATAATTTTGAAAAACATATACTTTATTTAAGAATTATTATCTAAGCTGCTAAATGGTTTTTGGACATGCTACAGACACCAGAATAGAAGCTATGATTTCCAAAAATACTACCAAAAAAACTTACAAACCAATTTTAAACCTTGATTCTTGATCTTCATAAAAAAAAATTTATAATATATTGCGTTCCTCGGCAACACTGATAAAATATAAAAACAGCGCACATTGGCAGTTGTCTGTATATTCATGTGGTAATACACATCCGGGTAACACATACACTTACAATTTCTACTCCATTATCATACCAAGGGTTAAAAGTGTATGTGTATAAAATATTTTGTGTTTATTACCTTAAATACCTTAGAGATAACGTAGTACTGCAAAATATTTAGACATAATAACGTTTAAATATTGTGATTTGTTATAGCATTTTTGTTTTTTTCTTTGTCTGTCTGTTTTTTACTACACCACCGACAGGTATTGTTGTAAATAGTTAATTCTACTACTTATTGCTGGTGTTTGAAACATTTTGTTGCCAACATTAAGTATTTTACAACCGCTTTTTACACTCTTACTCTCTTCCGTTTTAGACCTCCCCCCCAAAAAAAGGTAATAATCATAAAGTTTAGTACCTACTGGTGAATATATACGCCGTTATCAAACTTAATTCTCACAATTTACAAAATAATAGTAGAGTAGTTACAAAAACAACATAAATAACTGTAAGCCTTAGAATAAGCTAACAAAGCTACACTGCAGACAAGGTCTTTCTTTGTTTTGTATTGTGCTATTTTTTTCTCTATTTTTTTCGAGGTGAGTATTGGTAAAGGTGTTCTAAGTATATTGTGTGAATAAATTTGTTCAAATGTTAATGCAAAATTAATTGTAAATTGGGTAAAGAACTTGCTGTGGTTGTGGTTGACGTCAATACTGGTAATAAAATTGCGAAAAGAAAAGTTTTTGTATTTGTAAGGATTTTAAAAAGAAGGAGGTTTTAATTTTGTAAGTGCTATCTTGGTGCATATTAAATTTTTTAAACAAAAATTTTCAAAAATTTTCTGTTTTTAAGAAAATCATATGGTTATGCTATTTATATAGAACTTTGGAAATATTTTTCGATAAGATAAAAGTTTAGCGAAAATTTTTTTAAATTTAAAATTGATACATTTTTCGAAATTGGAAATTTGTCGAAAATTTCATTTGGATACTTTAGAAAACTTTATTTGATTTTTTAAAAATTCTTTGACTGTAGGACTGTACTACGAGCCGGCTTAATCCAGTGAACAAATTTCATACTAATGACTCTAATTAATTGTTGAAAATTTATTTAAAAAACTTAGACATTGTTTAACTGTGTACAAGACTTACTTAACTGCAAGCAACTGGGTTAGATTTAATTGAAAACGATTTTAAAGTGCGACAGATATAACATTTTCCACAGAGAGAAAGGACTAAATTGGCTCAGAAGGTCACAACAACTCATAACTTAAAATTTATTAGTAACTTAATAAATATTTATTTATTTGTATTACAATACAATTACGAATTATATTCTAATTTAATTAACTGAGCTAAGTAACAAAGACCATTTGCCAGTTGTAGTGAAACAGACCAGAGTCTGGTCGATTCTGGCGGGAAACCCCAAAACTAGCAGACTAGTACACTACTTACTTGTCCACTGGGTCACCCACTTAATAAAAAGTTTTTAGTGTTAAATGTGAAATTATGTTTCAATTAAAGATGATTCTCATTCTTTTTTTACCAAGAGTGTTGAGGTATACCATCAGGAGTGTATCTTCAGGAAAGCTGCTAAAAAATGACAATGGAGAACAAGAAACAAGTATTAAAAATAAAAATTTTAATTTTATAAACTATTTTATTCCCTTTCTTTGGCTGCCAATTCACAACGTCGAGACTGCGATTTGCATGTCCAGACCAATATATTATCTGCAGATTACCCAACAGTCACAGAAATACGCGATGCAATAAACATCTTTTGGCGCAATAGATCTCCAGGCTTGGAAATTATTTTTCCCGATCAACTCTAAGCTGACACTACCTCAAACGATCAGTTATTACTAACTTTTGAGAAGGTGACTATTTACCTGACGTGCTCTCAGAAGGCGTGTTTGCTAATCTCCCAAAAAAGGTCACCTTACAGTTCGAAAAATCGGAGAGGTATAAGGCTGCTGAGCATGACCAACAAGATTTTCGCACCCCTAATACTTAGTACGTTGTCCTCATCTATTTTTTCCACTCTTCTAGGGAAACCAGCAGCATTTTGTGCAGATAAATTATGTGTCGATCTGGTCAACAGCTTGCGAAATATTGTGAAACAGTCAGTTAATTGGAATTACCAAAATTTAACAGTCAATTGAGTGGAAATAACCCTAGTCTCTTAATATTTTATAGGTTCTTAAAAAGCTTTTGACACCCTAAGTCACTTTTCAATTTGAAATGCACTTCAACGCAAAGGTTTTCCAATCAAGTGGATACGGCTTTAAAAGCCTGTTAAACAACAATACAAATCGAATACTGCATGAGAAACAATTGGCCAGACAAGTAGCTGTAAATATTGGAGTAACCAATGGAAGTTTAATATCGCCACTGCTATTTAACTGCGTCCTTGACTCAGTGACGAAAAAGTATCTAAATATGAGAAGATTCATTGCTTAGGGTCCACTAAATAAACTAGGAGATATTTATTATGCAAATGCTATATGTCTTCTGAGACACATATACTCGGACATCTGCTAGTGAAAATGCGCTTTTTTGAGTATTAAGATAAACATCTGCAAAACTAACACAATGAGAAGGCCAAAACCACGATGAAGTAAATACTTGAGCAGCATATTTAAAAAATCAGGTGGTTCAAAAGATGACATGAGTTAGCAAAGTTAGACAAACCTTTGGGCAGCTAAAACCTGTTTGCAACTTAATATCAATATCGTAGTGTACTACAATTAGCTAATTTAACTTTAACGTCAAATCCGCGCTGTATATGTGTGGAACAGTTTAATATCTGATATTAAGTCCATGCAAGTTTCGGTCGACAATTGCTTAAAGAAAATTCTTCATACATTCTGGTTCACAACAATAGCCAATACGCGCTTGTGGGAAGTAACAACCCAGTTTCACGTATATTTGGAAACCCGAAAGCTAAAATTATGTTGTTGCTGTAGATTCAAAACCACTAGGGAGTCGCCGTATCAGAAGGCTAGCAGAAAAATGGACGATGACAATAGAAAAATAAATTGTCCGCCATTTTGTTTCTTGAATTTTTAGTTTTTTTATTTTTTTAAAATAATTTTTTTTAAACCACTTTGCCGATTTGTCTAAAACTTTCTACAAATAACCGTAAAGCATGTGATAGATATATAAAAATAGTAACAAGCTTGTCTACAAATTATCCAAGAGCTGATTAATGTTAATTTTTGTGGTAAAAAGAGAGGCAGCCATGCTTATTTGATATCTCAGCCAGTTATAATTTTAAGGTAAACATCTGTGCTGGTTTTCAATAATAATTTTTTACCGGAAGAGTTAATGAAGAGTTGAGAGAGATGTAGAAAAAAATGCGTATGACATACAGGTCTGTGCTTCTAAAATTTTATTCCAGCTAACACACGGACATATGGACAACACTAAAGCAACATTATAAGCTTTCTGAAAATATATACTTTGTTTTTTCGAAACTGAATACCCTAGCTATTGTACATACAGTCTTGGCAGTACAGGTAAAAAGTATTAAAATATCCTCATTGTGCTGTGGATCAATTACACCTTCGATTTCAATATGAAATACTTAATTTGAAATACCTGTTGCCTAAGTTTGAAGTTCGTTATTCTATAACTTATTCCGATTTTTCATTACTTTAAATTAAAAACAATTATATAATTTTTCAAAAAGTGTATAGGTCGAAACAAGTTGGTTATATTTTTTACTTGGCTTTAGTCTGGCTTATGAAATCACATGATTAAATAACTTGATAAACAGCCCACAGTGAATTGTTTCATTTATATCTTTACAATCTAAGAAACCAAAAATTATGTTCAACTTAACATAAATATTTAATTCATTAGTGTCTGGCATATTTTGTAAACAACAGTAAATCAATTACTTTCGTTGGCGTTTTTTAAACAAAAAACGTAAACCTTTCCCCAACTAGTTATGTTGCAAAAAACTGTGCAAACATAGAACTATCAAATTCAATTAACTTAGAACACAAAGAAAAAGCAACACAAAAAAAAAAAAAACAATCAAAGATAACAAAAACAGAAAAACAAACAATAAAATCATAAAAAAAAATTTTTATCTGAAAACAATGTAGCACAGCCATCAGCATGTTTTTTACTGCACCAAAATGAAGGTTCGAGGTGAATTATGGTATATTATACATGCATGGCAAGTTTGAAGAAGAAAAAAATATTATAAAAATGTAAAAGAACATTTTATACAATTTTACCACTCTGTGCATGTGTTTGTTGGCCTTTATGTAATACGCCCAAGTAGATATTTTATGTCCTGTCGAACAGGCCAAAGATTCGTTGGTTATAGTTACAGTTTCTTTCACCCACCAGTTGCAGTGAGTTCAACAAATGTTATCACAGTAGAAATATTTTGAAGAAATGCCTTGAAGGTCTTAAAAAAAACTAGTTAAGCGGTGAGCAAATTGTAATCGGGTTTTGACACCGTTGAACAAGTGATGAGGTGGTGGTAAACAGTGTAATTGATTAAAAATTGAAAATATTTAAAAGAGTAAACGACTGAATTAGACATTTTTAATTTTTAAGGCTTTTTGGGCAAAGTTGTTTTGTTCATAGAGAATTTGTAATAAAATATAATTTTTTTTGTTCTATTTATAGAAAATGTTATTGAAACTCTTTCTTAATTTACAAATAGCTAAGCTGCAGTGACCTTTGCTGCTATGATTACTTTTCTAATAAAATGATTAATAATTGGTTAAGGCTCAGTTTTGGCTTAAAAAGAAATTATAAACAATTAAGAGTCTAAATTTAATGTCATTTATTTGTTTGATTTTTTAACTAATAAGATGTATACATGCCTACCTACTTTTCTGACTTTCATGCAAATAGTTCTCTATATATGCATTAATAAACCATTTATTTGGAGAATTGTGAAGTAAATAGGCTTATTCAAAGTTTTCAATAAAGTAAACTTTTTACAAAATGTTCAAGAATTAAAAAAAGAAGAAATTTTAACGCTCAAAAAAACGAAGCCATTTTGATAGATTTTCTTAATGAACTGTTACGAGTTATAAAAAAAACTTCTTCCGATGTGAAATTTTCTCATTGAATTTCTAAAATAATCAAAATTTTGTCGTATTTTTAGTTGCAAAGCTTTAAAAGTTTTATTGGGATAAATTGATTGATTTATCGAATGGTTGCTTTATAACTATAATTTACGAAAAATAAGTAAGAGCGCTATGTTTGGCTATGCTAAATTTTCATTTACCCTTTACAACTGTTACCATACATATTTGAAACAGGCTTGCTTAACAAACGAAAAACTTCGCATTACATACATTCGTACACATAAATAAGCATACTAGTATATAAAAACTACAACAACAATCCTAAAATATTTTATTATTACCTACAACACAGCCACCTTATAATTTTGTTGTTTTATTTTATTTATTTTTTTTTATAGAATTTCTTTGTTGTAACCTCAATAAAAAACTAAGGTGTATATGGTTTTTTGCTTATATATCAGCCGCTAATAAGTCGAAATTGCTGATTTGCAATACCAAAATTGTTGAAAGTATTTTAGATAATCTGATACTGCATTCGAGTGCGTGAGTTATATGGGGACTTATAAAAATTGATTTCAACGCTTACATGGACGGACAGAGGGACATTGCTAAAACGATTTCTCTTTCTATAAGGATTTAGAATATATGAGGAGCCGCAGAACAAAAGGTGCTTTTTCGCTCATTTCAAATTTTTGGGAAATCGAGATTTATTTTTTCGCCCCTTTAAACAACTGCAAGAACATGCAAATGCTTACAAGATTTTTACTTATCTACAGATGCATCTAACTGTCGTAAGTCACCCGATTAAATGTCAAGCATGTTTGATATAATTCCATTTTTATTTCGGAAAAAGCACCTTTTGCAAAAAAGAAAGCAAAAAAGCACATTTTGTTAAGGAATAAAATAAAAACACCTTTCGTTAAAAAAAGTAAAAAAGCACGTTTTGTTAATAGAAGGAAAAAGTACATTTTGTAATGCAAATACACATATATGACAATAAAATTTTGACTGAATGTTGTTAAACCTGATCTAATATATTAAAAAATGTTAAGCTTAGTATAATTGTTTTGTCGTTTTATTAAATAAAATTGCAACCTAAATATTTCTTTCTTAGCCTTAAATTAAATACATATGAAATTTGTTAAATAGTTAAACTCTTGTTCCAACATCGTCTTCTAGGCAAGAACATTTTCGTCTATTGAATCCTCCATACCTTTATCCTGGTTATACAAAATGTCCTTGTACCAAAATAATGACTGATTTTCACTCCAGTCTTTACCAAACTGTTTTATTAAAAGACTTTCCACAAAGACTTTAACATCTGAGTAATTTTACTTTAACTGTAGTTTGGTTTGATCATTAAAGTAAAAAGTGAAACTACAAAAAGATTATGGGAAAATAACCTTTTGATAAAAAATAATCAAATCTGTTAAGCATACATTTTTTAGAACCCATTTACTTTGTAAAAAAAAAATAATAATAATGCAAACTTCATTGTTTCTACAAGATTTCAACCTAAATATTATAAAAATATCAAAAAAACCAATTTTTCGCGAAATGCGAAAAAGCACCATTTGTTCTGCGGCTCCTCATATATACTTTATGAGGTCGCAAATGATTACTGTAGAAATTACAAACATAACGACAGACGTAATAACGATATACAACGTTGGCCACAGGTAGAAAACCCCAACTAAAATAATCGTAACTTTACAAGAAATGATAAAACGTAACTGAAACTGTATAATCATAATGTAATACTGTTATTTTTGATATTAGTGTGGCAAAATTTTGTGTCAAGGTATATTTGTGTGAAATGTATTAAAAACATCGAAAAACTCAATTTCATAAAAGTTAGGGCCTTTCTACCTGTGACCATAAATATAACCTTTTACACTCCTTTGTAAAGGATACTATAAGAAAAATACTTGCAAGCTAATGTAGCTAAAATAGTTAGCACATTTTATTACAAAACCCCAGATATTATCAAGATGAAGGCCATAGGTTCCTATCTTAGCTGGTGCCAGTAAATAAAAATATTTTTTCCTCAACCTAAAATTTTAAAAGGTGTGATATCACTTAATATTTGTTAGTGATACCATTGACAAGTATTCAAGCCACATGCTTAATATTCTTTAGAAACTCGCTAATACAAGCTGAACAATAAAAAAGTTCTTAAAGGTTCTCGGGTCGTCTTCGATAAACAATTGTTTGTTAAAAACGATATTTCGTTCTGAAATATTTGTTAAAGATTATGTAAAGAATTTCGCTTTAAAAGTACTTCTCAAGTAGAAAATAATAAAAATATTCGGAAGGTGCCACGCCCACTCTTGCAATTTCAGTAATTGTTTGGATGATTATTTTTGGTAATATCGCCGGACATTATATTGCAACTCTCAGTAGCATGATTTTTCAGACACATTAACAAAAGTTAAATTTTTTATGGGATATGCGACGCTCACTGTTTAAATCTGCTTAAATATTGACTAATATGTGAAGGCTTTTTCAATAAACTTTCAATATTTCGGCTTTTGTATTTACCCAGGCATGTGAAACATATCGACCCCTGTGCGCGAAATTAACGTATGTCACAAAAACAAAATTTTACAGAAGAGCGTTTTTATTACTTTGAACTAAATAAAAATGTAAATAGCACTGCTACATACGATAAAATGTACACAATGTAAATAACACTGCTACATACGATAAAATGTACACAGTGTTATCTCCATAACTAAAACAGTTATCGCTATAATATTTTATCAACAGATGGATTAATGGATGTAGAACCAATTTGCATAAAAAAGTCGATTTCTAAAAAACGTATCATACGATAATTTCGCGCACAGGGTTCGATATTATGTGATGGGAAGTATTTACGGCATCTAAAATTTAGAAAAAAAATCTTATCATGGTTTACAACTCTTGTGTATTGAAACGATAAAAAGTTGTTTTCGCACCATGTAATATGTAATGTCATCAGTATTTTAATTGTGTAAATTTTTTTAATTTTACTGTATCGCAAAAAAAAGATGCTCACCCTAAATGTCGATAATAAAGTTTTACAGATTCACTACCTCGCTTTGTCACCATCACTGCTGACTTATTATATCGCAGATAATGCTTTACGTTGCAGTTTGCATGGTTCTTAAAGCTTAGATCTTTTTTGTGCTCTTAGCATTATTTACAAGGCGGTTCTTATTGGACATAACTAAGAAACTTAGGATAGGGGTATAAGGCAATAAACTTAGACTAAAAACCTACATTCACATATTTTAATTAAATAAAATCTTTTATTAAATAAAAACATTCTGAACCTTTAAAATACAAAGTGAGAAGTAAAAAAGCATCATTGATTATGTCACCAAAACAAGTCGGCTAAAGTGCTGAAAGTTTTGTTTCATGGTACGTTTGTAGTTTAATTCTTCGTCAAATATTAAATATCAGTTTTTTGGTCACACTCCTTATTTTTTACTAAAAAATTTTTGACGTGAGTTTATCTACATAACCATTGACAATGTTTTATTTTTTTATTTCAAGGCCATTAAAATATTTCACAATATTTTACATTTTTACCATTTCTTTTATTAACGTTTTTTAACTCCTGTCCTTAATATAATAGTTTTTTAGCAACCCCACCGTGCTAAGTGCCATATTGAAAACATCATTGAAAAATATTTACCAGTGCATCAGCAAAAATAAAAAATAAAATCCCGGTTAATACAGATATTGAAAGTAGTGTTTTGGCAACTGCTACTATAGCACTCCAACTATTTGTCGTCACTATTGCTTACGTAGTGCAAAAAGTGATGTCAATTCCATATAAAAATTAAGCATTTAAAAGCGATTAAGGAAAAAAGAGTATAACTAGCTGATATTTTATAATTTTGTAGGGAGTATTGACTTTATTCGCTTACCATATATGTGTTCATTACCGCTTTTTATATCAGCGATAATCGAAAGAAAAATATTTTATTTAAAAGCAATTCGGTGTATATATTCTCGTTACCTACTGCTTGTGAACTATAGCGAAGGTATGCTACGGCTGCTTCTGACAGGGACAAAATAAGTTTTTTTTTTTAAATACTATGAAGTGATACATCACATAAAGTTCGTGAGTGGTATTTACAAGTACTTTTGTAAGCAGGCTAGCACTATTTAAGCAACTCAAAAAGAGCTTTTTGATAATAAGGTTTCGCAAAACTTTAAAACTGATTTTGAGTTAGTTATTTAGTTTATTTTTTAGTGTAAACAACAGTTTCTACAATAAAAACGGGAAAAAAAAGTATGAAACAATCCTACTTTCTTCATTATTTTTAGTAAGAGGCTTTGGATATATTCAATTTTTTTTTATTTTTCAAAACATAGTGCCGAATTAAGAATTCCGAATTCTTCTCGATATAGAAAAGTGAACAATAGAGTTTAAGTTAAAATGCAAAAATAAAAAAATAATAATACTTAAGAGCTGTCATTAAAAAAATCACAATTTTTGTGTAAGAAAAGCTAAATTTGCAGCATTGCCAGAAAGACTGTTTAACTGTACGTTTGGCGTGAAAATAAACAACATTGACAAATGGGTTTTTAACGACATCTGAAAAATGAAACAAAAATAAACTTTTATTTCAATATTAAATCTGTTTCTATTTTTAAATTCTTTTTTACTCTTACGCTTTTTCGTGTTAAATAAACGAAAAAAAATTATTTTTCTATGAGAGATGCAGTAAATAAATCAAGTATTTATTTTGTTCTCTAAAGTTGCTTTAACTCATTATAACAAAGGTCATAACAAGTTGATAGTAGAGAAATAAATAGCTTGTAATTTTTTATTTCTTAATGTGTAACCTTAAGAACTAGTGGAACCCGGTCCGCACTACTGACAATATTTATGACATTTTTGTATTGTTTTTATTTGCATTTTAATTTTAATATCATTATTATTGTAATTTGTTTTATATTTCTTCTTTTCGTTTTCGTATATGCATTTATTTCTAACCATTTTGCTAGTGTTATTTTTAGAAACCATTTTATTTGCTTTCTCTGCTAGAAGTAAGATATTATCTGAACAAGAAAATGTATCAGGGTTTCAATATACATGTTAAAACATTTTTTTTTATTAAAATCCATGTAGAAAATTTTTAACTAACCGAGTTCAGGAAGAAACGCAGAAAGACAGACAGACAAACAAAAATTCTTAAAAGTGTATCCAAATAAATTATCAGAAAAACAAATTCATATGCAGAACGGGTTTTCTTCAATCATTTTGTAAGAAAGTTATGAAATAAGACTTTTTTTTTTAAATGTGCAAAGGAACAGGGTCTTGAATTAGATGGACCTAAGTACAAAAAAAAATTATCATGTCCTTCTTGAGTTAAGTAAAAATATTATTTTTATATTGCTTGTATGATGATTAGAATACATAAATATTTTACTAATGACATTTTAGGTAAAAAGTTTTTTAATAAGGAATTCAATTTTAATTAATGTAAAAAAATGAGGTACCAGGTGCTTTGTTTTTTTTTAGTTGTAGTACTCTTTAGTAGACTGAACTTTAAATAGAAATATGAGTTAAGCATTAGTTAAAAGATAAGGAACTGACTGGTCCGAAACTAGTCTCTTTGATGTGTTCTCTTCGATTATAACAATGGAAGCCGTGTATAAGTTTTAACTTAACGAATCTTGTCTTTAGAGGAGTCTTTCATCGGTGCTGTATCAGCGTAAAGAAAGTATTTTACAGAAAACTTTCCATAGTCTTCGAAATCGTATGATGTATGATGTACTCTGTACTAGTCTGTGGATTCTGAAGCGGGCATTATTAAATGTATCACTGTTATGGGCATTGTTTATGAACAAGATACAGATTTATGTTTCCATCGGCCCACAATGAGCAGCAAAAAGTGACAATTGATTGTGAAAGCTAGATGCAGCTCGAACAAGAAATTAATGAAATGGATAAAATTTTACTAAAATATTTCTAATACATCGTAAATAATGGGTGATACCGAGACCATGCGATTGAATCTTACGAAGCATATAGTCTGTTAACACGTTGCGACAAAGATTAACATTGACTGTAACATTACGATTTTAATAATTTTTAAAGAATATGGGCTGATGGAGTTATTACCAGCCTATAAACCACACCTTATTGTTGTTCACTTATAATAGATGTAATGATTTTCTTCAGGTTACTCATCAGAAAATTTTCCCGTATTTAAGGAAATTTATCTCACCCAGTAGTTTTTTTTACTTTTTAAAATTTTAAACCTCATAAAACCATCAAAATTATAGCTGAAAAGTTGAAATTACATCAATACGAAATTCTGGCCAATATTACTCTGAGACCTGAATAACAATATCACAGATTCACTTTTACGCCTATGTACGGGCCATTCTTAGATGAGAAGAACGCCTTGTGTTAGATGTTACTGGAGTTTTGTTAACTCTTTGCTTAACATGTTCACCATTTTTTACAGAGCGAACTAAACGTTGTCTACAGGTTCGAGGTAAATTTCTTACGCTGGCTCTTGGTATTGATGATTATCTACGCAACGAATCATTGCTTTAGAAGGCGAAATTCTAACGTTGAAATGTTGAAAATGTTTTTCAGTCGTGAATCTTCACATAGTGTTTTCTCAAGACAGAATTTATATAATCAAAAAAAAAAAAAAATCAAAAAAAAAATATACAAACGAAAAAGTTATTAAATTTACCAGTAAAACTTACAAACAAGTGGTGACTATTGGCCCACCCGGTTCTATATATAATAAAAATGTATAAAAGCAAAAAAAAAAATACATATAAACATTTTTAAAAATAAAACCTAAACAAAACTAATAGAAAACTTGTTTGTATGTAGATGATGTGCTGAAATTCTGCCACAACATCTGCAAACATATTGGTACGTGAAAAAATAAAAATCACTTAAAATGCTGACAACGAACCAGAGATTAATTATAACTAACTAAAAGTGCAAGCGCGGATCCAGGGGAAAGGTATATTTAATATGGTTAAAAATATGGCAGCTTTGGCAAAGTGCCAAAGGAGCCAAAGTGTCACCAATGTGCGAAACGAGATGAGTTGATCGACATGATTCCATTTTACAATTTAAAGTGAATATAGAAAATATAATTGAGGTTCTGATAAAGATATACAAGTGGAAAGACAGGGATACAGCTTCAGAAGCTTTATTACTAAGAAATTCATTAAGCACATACGAATTTTTATATGGATTATATATTCTAAGTGATATACTTACTCTAACGCAACCGCTTAGTGTAATGCTACAAAAACAGGACCTAGATTTAAAAAATTAAAAGATTAAAAAAGATTAAAAAGTTCAGATGTCATACAAAATTTAAAATCCGATATTTCAACGAAAGCATCCTATAAAAGATGTAGACGAGTACTACTGCATAGAGTGATACATCTCCCTTATAGATTCTGTTCTCCAGGACTTAAAAATATGTTTTTTAAATGAAGTTCTAAATTTATTTGTATCATCCCTAAGCATCTGCCAAAAAGCATTAAAGATTATTCATTAGACTTAACCAATTTAATTCCACTCCTTGTTGACGATTTGTTTATGTACGAAGCAACAGATAAGAAACTACTAAAATCTAAACTTAAAGCTGAACTTTTGCATTGGCAGCAGAAATGAAAGATCTGTCAAGAACTTCCAGAAACTGTAATAGATGTTTTAATTATGTGTTACCCAGATATTAATCGAAATTTAAGAAAAATATTTAGCATTTTTGTTGCAATACCGGCAATACGGTCGAAAGATTATTTTCTACTCTTAGTCGAATTAAAACGTGCCTGAAATCAACCATGACAAAGGCAGGCTAAACGGGTTAGCAATGTTACATATTTACAAACAAATCGTAGTTGATCCAGAAGTTGTACTTTTTGTTTCATTTATACTTAATTAACACATACCCACCCCACACCAATAAATTTGTTAGCTGGTTGCAATTGGTCGTGTCTTTAATGTTGAAATTTTTCCAATCCAATCCAATCTACTAGTAATAATATATAACGATCCAACTATAATAAGCATAAGCGTAAGACACTACTCTCCTTTAAGAGATACAGAACTTTTAGAATCAAAGCTTGGACCCAATAATAAATTTTTTGTTTATCACATTACGCAAACTTCAAGAAGACAGATATTGTGTTTTAAATAAACTAACTTTTTCTCCTACCCAACATTAATGTACACACATTTTCTAATATAATATACAACTACTCATAATACTCAAAATAGTAATGAAAACTTATAAAGTATTACAAGGCTAACAAAGTTGCATTTGGTTTTAAATACCAGTTGTTTTACCCTTCATATACTACACACACACACACACATAGTAAAATATCAAATTAGTGGGTACATATGCATCATGCATTTACTAGCACCAGTGCATTGGCAGTTAATGTTCTAATCGAAAAAAAGCACAACAGGATGCAAAAAAAAACATATGAGCCCTTAATTATGAAAGTGCTCTAAGTCATATATTTTTTTGTTTCGTAATATTTATTGTTAAGCGTTTGAGTTTAAAAAAAAATTTTTTTGTATCACGTATTATTTAAATTTTAATAATTTTAATAATTTTAGTTAATGGAAATCAGTTACGAATGTGCCATTTTGTGTGTGTCTCGTTAGGAAATGCTGTTTTCGAATTTAACTGAAAGACTAAACTAGAAAAAAAACCAATACGAAGAAAGTAGTTTATGAAAATTTATTAATTATAAGTGAAAAGTAATTCATTCTTATTATCATTGAAGGGTTCATAAATTATTTGTGGATGACTACACCGCTTCAAATTGAAACTGAGAAAAAACAAATTGAAATTGCGAAATACAAATTAATAATAGCTATTTTATGAAAATCCTGCAGAGGGAAAAAGGGGGGTTATTTTCATCTCACCTCCTAGAATGATCTAGTTATGCAAACGGACCTTACTGTATCTCCAGAAGTAGGTTTAAGCGTCAGGTGATTTATTTTTTTTTTCTTAATGATTTGCGTAAAGGGGCAGCCTCCTAACTAAGAACTGGTGCACCGCGATGATTTGTTTTGTCTCTGTTCGGAATGGCTTTTGATACTCTAATTACTTAACTTCGTTACCTCAACACTTTATTTCAAAGGTGTCATGCTTATGTAGTTGGTGCTGGTAATGAGAATTTTTTTTATTTGAATATATTAGTATAAACTTTTTAGACCACCATCGTATTGGAGGTATTTCTCAATGTACGTATTTACATATGTTGTGGTTTTTTTTTTTGCTATACAACAAATACCTTTGGTTTTGTTTTTCTATACCTAGCGACATACCTACTTACAGAGACAAGAATGTACGTACGTATAGTTGATCATCTCATTTATTTGGGTCGTGCATGCCTTCGTAAAAGTGGATTGTATTATATCGTTACATTTCAATTGAGAACAGATGCTTTTGTAGATGTTATTTAGAATATTTATTTACTGGTGAAGAAAGTATTGCAGATTTTTGAGTGATAACAGTTCAATTAAAGTGCAATAAAATTGTTCTTAATTGTGTAAGAAATTTAGAGTAAAAAGCAACATACCATTTAACAATGTTACCATAGGAATATTACAGTGGGCCACTTGTTAGTAGTACATGGTAAAGATGTTTTATTTTTGACGTTTTACCAAGTTTGTATCGCGTTTCTCTGCCTTTCGATAGCCTGCTGAAGTTTCGTGTAAATTTATAGACTTCCTTTAAATTTTGGCAGCCAACAAAGTCAGTCAACTTTAGTAACATAAACATAAAATTGTATAAATTGTTCTTATTAGCGCCATCCTTAACAAACATTAATAATAAAGTGTTCAATTTGTGTTAAGAAAATCAGAAGCAGTTTCAAAGGTGCTTTTAGTAGTTTTTAGAAAATATGTATATTTCTTATAAAAACGTTTAATTAACCTTATTTAGAAAATTCTGAATCAGTTACCTAAGTACATCACATGGTTTCATGCAGATAAACTCATACGAGTTTTAAAAAAAGAAAGCCATTTGAAGTGATCACGTCAGCAAGAAAGCACAAGAAAAGGGATAATTATAATTATAAGGAGATTTTCTACAACGCCAGGCGTGCATTACGACAGATTCTTCCCTACAACGAAGAGAATAGAATAGTTTTAGGTGCATCTGATCAACGTGTTCCCTACCGAATTTAAGTCTTCAATTCCGATCCCGCTGACTGTCACAAATTATTAAAGTTCCTTGGAGTTAATCTCTTATATCAGTGCTGATATCATCAACAGAATTCAAGTAAACGTAATTGATCAGATTGTATATTTGAACAAGGCAACTGGAAGCTAACAGTCAAGTGCATATCCTTCATATTACGTCTATCTATAAATCCAGTGCCAATTCTGAACGACTTCAACAGGTAACTAAAAACAATATCCAAAAAAAACATATGAGTGACCTGTAAATTAGGAAACTAGTCGTAACTATTTTAGAAGATACAACCATTATTGGTCATTACGTTAGGATATGTATAAAAAAAAGGAAAGACAAAGGCACTAGTAACGTTTTAATTCACACCTATGAATAAACAGTGGTTTCTGTAAAATCTCAATAGTAAAGTAAACAATGGAGCAATTTTCTATTAATAATTATATTTTATTTTTTTTTCAATAATTCAATGATAACAACATAAATTTGTGAAATAGTCGTGTTTAATAGGATTAAAATAAAGAATTATAAAAAGTGTAGTTTGTACTAATAAATTTATAACAATATAATTTATCAAAAAAGGAACCAAGAAAAATCAACAGTTCTCGAATTGACCAAGGCCTTGATCGAACTTCGAACGTGTTTGTTGGTAAGTCACTGTATACATTTTTTATTTCTATTTATTAAATTTTTTTGTGGTAAATTTTTTTGATGCAAAAAGTTTTCCGACAAGGCAAGTCGAGATTAGCAAAATTAA
This sequence comes from Phyto melanocephala, assembly GCA_941918925.1. Lineage (NCBI taxonomy): Eukaryota > Metazoa > Arthropoda > Insecta > Diptera > Rhinophoridae > Phyto > Phyto melanocephala. The sequence goes on from OW799235.1 coordinate 18,822,099, forward strand.
AATAAATAAATGTAGCATTAACCATCTTGCCTTTGCTCTTTGTCACGGATCTAACAAAATTAAACGGTCTTAGTTTGCACAATGTCATGATTTAGATTGACGTTGAGACAATCGGTCAATAGCAGCCAATCGACATATATCTGCAACTTTATTAAAGCCCAGCAGAAAAAATATAACAGGTCTAAAATCACAATCTAAGTGGCTGACTTAAGTTATCAGTTCGAAATTGCTCTTAAATACTCATTTTAATAAAAAATAATTTCTTTAAAAGATTGGCAACGCGACTTAATTTTTCACAATAATTTTACGCTGCAGTTTAAAAGTATTGCAAAAAATCAAAATTGGTAAGAAATAATTTCGTTCCTAGTTGCTTCAGCAAAATTTTTTTTCAAAACTAAAATCGGTGATGTGAATGGTCTAGATATTTTTTTTAGCTAAATAAGCTGTTGTTAGTTCCATTTTTTGGCAGTTATACTCAGCATAAAATTTTCTTAACTACTTAGTATTAAATATTAAATTTTATAGAAAAAATTGTTAATTAATTGAATCGTTATTAATTTTGCTTTGCAAGTCATTATTCCAGATTTTAAATTATGGTTATTAGCAGCGACCCCTTATGGCCCACTCTCACAGAAATTTAAAAAGTATTTGCTTGGTACGTACATACGTACTTTATCCAAGTTTAGTTTATAAACTAAATAAATTTTTAGTAAAATATACACACATACATACAAACATACATACATCATACGAATACAAATATTTGTAGTAATTGTTTTGAAGCGAAATTTAGAGAGACATACGTTGCATACTGAACACGAAAATGTGCAATAAATTTGTGCACAAAAATCATCTCTATGCTAAAAACTATTGAGAATTTTTACTGGACGATGCTTGTTAAATGTTAGTTCAAGTATTGTTATAAACAATTGTGAGAATTTATTGCAAAATCATCATAAATCTTTTCAAGAGGCAGTATTTTTTTTAATGTTTTTTTTTTGTTTATTTTGTGGCAGTTTAATTTGAAAAGTTAAAAATTTTAATACAGAATTTTAAAATGATTTAAATACTAAGTGTCTGTAATATATATAAAGATTGGATTAAATACATAAAATTTTTTTTTTTATTATTCTTTCAAATCAAATATTTCGCATTAATGCAATACTTTCAGTACAACAACAATATAGCTGCTAGGTTAGATTGAAAAGGAGGGGCAATAAGAGCCCAAACCCTCGACAGGTATACACTTATGCCCCGTTGGCATGCTGTGCGCTCCATATGAATAGAATAGTTAAAACAGAAGAGAAAGAGAAGTAGACCATTTCAGAGTTTCTGGCGGGAATCGAACCCACAACCCCCAAACTAGCAGACCAGCTCACTACCGACTACTCCACCGGGTCACCCTAACCAGGGCTGCTAACTGCTGGATGCTAAAAAAAACATTGCCCAAAAGAAAAAATGCGACTTAAATTGTATGTAATATGAAAGATCTAGCAAAATATTCACTACTCCGCTAGCGTTAGTGTTCTTATCATTTATTTTATATTCCATCTAATTTTTTAATTATTAAGTAATTTTACGTTCATTTTATGTAAACCTCTTTCTGCGATTAATTTAATTTCGAAAAATGAAAAGACATCAATAGTCACTAATTTAAAGAATCTATATGCACAGAAGTAGAATGTACTAAAAATACAATAAAAATGAAGAAAGTACCTTTGGTGTCGCCTATATCAATATTATCCTTTATAAACGTCGGAAATACAAAAACCACTTCAAAATTGCAAAAAACTTACTTTCTTTACCTCCCTTAACCTTTTCTGTCTCACCGGGGATTAATAGTTTCTAATTTCAAAATTTAATTTTTTGAATACTTATAATAAGTACAAAAAATATTATTAAAATGCGAAAAAGTATCTTTTCGGTCGCCCAATATTTTTCCAATCTCAGCTTTAATCAAGATTTTTTTTTTTTTTTTTTTGATAAGGGCCACATTCACAGCTTAGCGGAAACCGTAGCAGAATAACCGCTACGTAACGTAAATGTCTTTTCCTTTGCTCATATATACAGGATTTATGGTGGCAAATTTTGTATATTTAAATACGATTATTTTAAAAAGTAATAAACGGTCCTACCCTTAAACCGCCGTTGGAATTATTGATTGTGCGGATTTGTCAGTCACGATGTCTTAGTGGTCGAGTGAGCATCGCGCGTTCGCTGTGAAGACATTTTTTTAATGTAATTCTTACGTAATTGCTCGTCGACAATTTTGTTCTAAGTTAGGTATTCGGCAAATACGTGATGAACGGAGTGTTAATTTTATTCGTTCGTGGGTGCAGAGATTCCGTGCAATTGCTTCGGCTATGAATGTCTCACGGCCAGTTTACGTGAAAATCCGCGACTTTCCATAGGGAAAATAACAGCCTTACTGGGACTTCCAAGAGCGATTATTCACGAAATTTTAAAAAAGAATCTGAATCTTTTAAAATTCAAATTGTTAAAGAACTGAAAGAAAGTCACTTTGATTAAAGCAATAATTTTTGGGAAACGATGTTGTAGCGTTTTCGCACTATAAATCCCATTTTCTGGAGCGCTGAGGATCATTTTTATTAAAATTGCCACTGCCCTAATTGGTCTCCGAGAACCCGCAACCCTCGATTAAAATATCAAAAACCGTTGCATTGTATCAGAGTAAGTGTTTGGTATGCCTTATCTACACATAATATAATTGGGCAATTTTTTGTTTTCGAAAATTTTTGAGGACAGGCGCTGAATGTCATGCATACGGAATTCTTTTTGCCCAAGCTGAGAGCTCATATCCATAGTGCTCTTCACACATGTGGTTTCAGAAGGATAGGGCGACTGCACGTATAGCCAGAGCATCGATAAATTTGCTGCGCGAAAATTTCCCATAAAAACAGATCAGTCGGTTTGGGTACATTCCATGGCCACCGAAGTCGGCTGATCTAACTCCTATGGACTTTTCATAGGGATACCTAAAAAAAAAAGGTTTAAAATAACAATCCTCAATCACTTGTGGCTTTTAAGGAAAATTATTGTTGAGAAACCAGCTCAATTGAACCAAGTTTACTGCGGCGTGTGGCGCAGAACATAAGGCTCTGTTTTGAACAGTGTGTTTAACTCGACGAAAGACATCTGGATGACATATTCTTTAAAAAATAAAATACTCATTTCCATTCTATCGTTCAATGTTCTAAATAAAATGTTGTGTCAATTATTACGTTTTTTTATTTAAGTTTGAAATATAAATCTGAAACTAGACACCTTGTAAAAAGTCGAACACAACTCAACAAATCTTAGGATAGTATTTACTCCTCAAGAGCGCCAAGTTATTGTTTCGTTTTTTGCGAATCAACTAAATGATAACGTTTGCACAGCGTGCAGGAGGAAACTTTTTACGCAACCTTGTTATTAGTCTTCTTTTTTCTTCTTTTAAGTCATTAAAATATTTTAAAATTATTTTTGTCTGAAAGATTTTAATAGTTTGAAGGTATTTGCATGAATCCCACCCTTACACTTTACTGTATTTATGCTAAAAATTTTATAAGCTACTTTGTGTACCATAGCATTATGCTGTAGACCAAAACCAAACACTTGTTAATATTTTATGCCAACAAAGTGAAAATGTAACGATTTAAAAAATCAGTAAATTTCAATGTCCTTTATACATGCTAAAGTAAATACACACACATACATACGACGAATAAGCTACAGCATCATGAAATTTATTTTTTTTTTTGGTTTAACAACACCACCCACATGCACACACAACTGTAGCTTAACGTTAATTTACAGTGTAAAGTGAAGAGATAACGAGAAACTTACACAAACAATCTTCTGCTATATGTACATATACTTAGTGTGTGTCTATGTGTATGCGCGTGTACATGGATTAATAAAAATACATGTTAAGTTAAGTACAAGCATGAGACTTTGCATAGGAGTTATGTTACTTTATGCATGAAAATGGGATGAGAAATATTTAGGATTAAGCAAAATGCAAATTAAATATAAACAATGATTAAAAAACTTAATCTTTCCTTGATCAGTTTGGCAATATATTATATTTAGGTGATTTTTTCGTTAGATAAATAAATTTTGGAATATTTGGAAATCAGTGAAGATTTCTTTAGAAAACTAAAAGCTTCATATATTTTTTTGTACTAAGTATGAACTAAGGCGGGTAGGCCTCCATAAAAAAAGGTGTGCCAGTCACCCTTAGAACCAAAGATATGTCAATAGAGTTTCTTGAAAAGGAAAACAATTTTTTTGCCACGCCCCAAAATACAACTCTTTTTGTTTTTTATTTTTTTAGCTCCGCCATTTAAAGTCCGATTTCTTCACATGGTATATCGTTGTTCATGGCTTGTCTATGTTTCGCTTGGTGACTTTTTAATCTAGCTTTAATATAAAGATATCATTTATGATATCTCAGATCTCTTTACCCTAATGTAAAATTGTTTGCACGCTGCAAGAAAGTTCTTCTACCTTTTAAAATACTCACTTTTATGACAAGCCTCAAAATTGAGCCCCTTTTTCTATTTCACATACTTTTAACATTAAACCAAGTTAATAATAATAAAGCCAAGCTTTTCGAATGCTCGCTTGCTGCTCATGTCTTAAACATTACGCCCTTCTTTTTATTTCCTCAATAAAAATAACATCACTCCTTGAAGTCTGATCGAATTATATCGCTTATCTCTACTATCAACAATGGTAAAGTGGATCTTTATTTTTTTAACGTTCTGCATTTGAGTGATCTGTAAAATATTTGTGTAATTTTTTTATTCATAATATTACAAATGTGAACTATTGTAATTATTTTTATTTAAAAAATTCAAATTACGAAATTTATAAATGCAAAAATAATATCAAATAATATAACATTTGATTAAGATCCTTAATCTTATATATACACATTTAGGGGGAATATCGAAGCAGACCACTACTATCACGGGTCCCTTTTCGCTCCTCAGTTATTTCGTGTCCACCGGTCAGTATACCTTCAATCACTGAGTCCCGCGCCACAACCGGCGTTGGCTCTGGACTAGGAAAACGATTTCACACTGCCTACTGGTGATTGTCGACAATCCTAATCGCACAATCCTTTGTAATCGCCAGCATCTCCCTCAGACTAAGGTCTTGTAAGGTGCTTGCCTGTAATCCTTAATCTTCCGCTCGCCAATGCCGTACACTCGCATAATACATGCGCTGCTATCTCGGCATCCTCCAGGCACATTCTACAAATATCATCATCCACGATCTGCATCCTCTTCAGATGTAATTTGAAGTTCCCATATCCTGTAATCAACGCAGTGATCCAGCTCATCATGCTCTTAATCAAATGTCCGAAGAATAACAGATAAATGATAAGTAGACTTTTAAAAGATACCCAGTTTATTAGTCAACTACTACACTTAAAGAATTGACGTGGTTGTGGTAATTATAAACTAAAAGCAACATATTATTATTGAATTATGATTGCAGTTAAAACATATAATGATTGCCATCTATTTTTATTAATTAAAATATCGTGCAATCATCATCTATATGACTTCAGTTGAAATCAACTTTTTCTACCACAAATTATTGCCTATTGCTGTTCGTCATAGTGATTGTACTTTTCATTTTAATTTAAATTTCTATACCAATATTTTTTTATATTTTTTTGCATCGTTCATTTTTAAATTTCTCTAATTTTTAGAAAATTGTTATGTATCTTTCTGTCATCTCTTAATTTTAAAATAATAGGAATTAATTAAGCAAGAAGAAATAAAGATGAAATCAATTTAGTATTTAAAAAAAATCATAGTTTGATTGCTTTATAATCATACTATGGTTCAACCTATTTTTAAATAGTTATTTGTCATTTTAAATGCTTTGTTATTTTTGCAAAAACATCACAATATATTTGTCATAATAATTTTGTAACACCAACTACTTTTAAAGGACAAATATATCGAAACTTTTACAAAAAGTAAACACTAAATGACAAAATTCAATCATATCGTAACAAAATATGTAGTAGAATAAAATAAAAATAATTATTGAATTTCTGGCTTAATATATTTCTTTAATCTTAAGGAGTTCTGGTATCAAATTATATGGTGACACATACTTTTCTTTAAGAAACAAAAAAACACTGATTCTGCAAGCTCTTCGGTTCATCAAGGTTTGTAAATAAATTTATGTGACATAAAGTTTTAATCAAATTTTGACTCGCATTAGTGGTATGTCAGAGCATTGCAATTATTAACCGAACGTAACCATACATATACACTGATACTTGTAAAGATGTTCACATTCATATTAATTTACAATATTGACACACTTATGTGTGTGTGTGTGTGTGTGTGCATGTAGTTACAATATATTCGTGCAAGTACATACATATTTAAGTACACTTAAGCGTTAAGTATATTTATACAAGTGTTTGCATACATTCCCTTTTTTCAATTCCCCATAAAAGCCAGTATGCGTGTGTTGTAACTCTCTGTTTTTTTTTGTTTGTTTATTCTATGTGCATGTCCTTTTTCCTTTATTTTCTCGATGTATTTTAAATAAAAAGTAGTAAAAAAAGACGCCATTGTATAAACAATGATATTTTGTTAATGATAAAATAAAGTTTTACTTCACACATGCTTGTTGGTATTAAAATTTCTACTCGTTTGCCTGCCATGCGAACATTCTAGTTGGTGATAGTTTTTAACATCATCAACTCAAATGGGTGTCATTCATTCTTATCCTTAACATGTCGTTATCTTCTTTTTTTTTTTTTTATCATGTTAAAATAAAAAGGGAGGGTAGTAGTTTTTAATATAATTAAAAAATATATGGTTGTTTGAGTTAATTTAAAAGCAAGTTGTAGCTGGTGCAAAGTTAAAATTTAAGAAAACATTTTTTTTCATTAAAAAAATTGTTTAAAAATAAACAAATTAAAAAAAATTATTTTTAAAATAAATATAAAATTATGGAAAATGTTAGTAAAATAATTTTTATATACGAAAGAAATTTTGTTCAAAATTTTCTTAATAGGGATTAACAAAGTATTTAACCTTTATGTGCTCGGAAGTCTACATTTGTAGTAATTTTGATTAAACATTTGTGAATATTAATTTACTGTCAAAAAAAGAATTGGAATTTTGTGGTAGCTTTCTAAAATCTTGATAAGCAGATTTAAATATTAATAATTTTTTTTAACTGCAATCTATTTACAATGTAAGAAGAAGCACAGTTAGTAAATACATTAACACTAAATAACCGTAGCGTTAAATTGAATTTAACAAATTTAAAATTTATTTATTTGAAAGAATTCTATTATCTATACAGCTTAAGATTTTAAGGGGAGATCTAATATATGTATTCTTTTTAGTCGTCTAACTTCATCAGTGTCGTCTCAAAGAGTTATTGCAAGAATGTTTTGATGGTCGGTTAGTCTTTACAAATAATTTGTTCTTTAATCTTTTATTTCATCCCTTATATTTGGAATATTGAGATCACTGCAAATTGAAGTGTTTCTTATATACCAAGAAGAACCTACAATAAATCTTAAAGTTTTTGACAGATATTTTAAAATTATATCAATTTTTGAGTAGGAAGATGTTCCCCATAATTGAATACCGTAAGTCCATATAGGTTTTAATATGGTCTTGTATAAAAGTATTTTGTTTATGTTTAATTCCGATCTTGGACCAAGAAGCCAGTACATTTTATTTGTTTTTGTTTTCAGTTGCTTTCTTTTTATTTTCGTATGTGTTTTCCAAGTTAACCGTCGATCGATATTAAGACCTAAACATTTCACTTCATTTGACTTGCGTATTACGTCACCATTTCAGCAGGGCAGTCACCATTCACTTTAATATTACACTTTTTTAGCCAATTCCCAAGTAAGTCAAGCTGCGCTTGAATAATATTTGATACTATGGTTGCGGATTCGTTGGCTGCTAGTATAGTGGTATCATTAGCGTATGTTGCAACTACTACATTATTGTTTGTCGGCACATCAGAAGAAATAATGTGTACAGAGTTGAACCTAATACGTTTCCTTGTGGTACACCATCCTTAATGAACCCGATTTCTGAATCTTCGTCGTTAACATTGACATAAAAACTACGTTCACTAAGATATGACTTTAGCAGGAGGTCAAATGGTGCTGGTAGCAAATGTCTTAATTTATACACAGGGTCATTATGCCATATTCTGTCAAATACTTGTTTTACATCCAGAAATACTGATGAGCAGTAGTGTTTGTTTCCAAGAGAGTCTCTTATTGTTTTTTAAACTTCATGGCACTACACGGGAGTCCCATGTTTGTTTCGAAAACCAAATATATGATCGGGTATAATTTGTAAAGATTTCAATGTAGGCATTTATTGTTTTTAAAAATCTTTCGAATAATTTCGATAAAACTGGTAGCAAACTGATAGGTATGCAAAACGCAATGGAGTTTTCAGGCTTGTTAGGCTTTGATATCATTATAATTCTAGCGTGTTTCCATTGAATTGGAAAACATGAAAGTCGCAAAGCAGCACTAAATACAAATGAAATATTAATGATGTAGAAATAAATAATTATTTTTGAGGTGCTAAAGGAAGGTTTTTTAAAATGACCATCTCATGGCTGGTAGTCTACATTTGTAGTTACTCTGAGATTTGTATACAAGGAAACTTTAAATTTTACTGATTTCGTTTGTGTTTGTTTTTATGTTTTTGTTTTTGCATTCCACCTGTGTGTATAACAAACATACAATTAGATCAAAAAAAGTTATTTATATAGCGTGTTGCTGATGGCGCGTACTTGAGCAGCTCGACTATTTTGGAAGATAAAGCAGCACCAATCTCAACCATTTGGAATCAAATAAAATAAAATCTTCGCAGATATTATAAGCCATGTGAAGAAATATCAATGGACGAACAATTATTTGCATATCGTGGACGAAGCAAATTTACTCGTCACATACCTTTTAAGCCTGCAAAATATGATGTTAAAAAGTATGGTTTGCTTGTGATGCAAAATTATTTTATCCTCTCAATAGTGAAATTAATGTCGAAAAGAGCCCTAATACAAGTCGATCTGTAAATATTGAAGAGAATTGGTAAAAAAAATCATTTCTAACTGGGGGAATACCGGGAGAACAATACACGCAAAGCAAAACCATGGTACCGGCACGATCACGACGGTCATATTATAGTTTCTATAACAATATTTTGTTGTCGAAAACAAGTAATAGTTATTTTTGTTTCATTTTATCATACATTTTGTCACGATAATCAAGCATTTGTTTGAACTAATTAATCTAAAGTTACTTCTCGTAAAAATTTCAAAATGGTTATCATTTAAAAATAGTATGATTTAAAAAAAATAATTTAGCAAAAATAACATTGTATTCAAAAGCATAAAAAATTACAAATAACACTGCTCGACAAAAAATCATTTTTTGCCTTCCCGTTGTGGACTATATGGATTTTGATTTGATGGAGAAGTAAATAGTTGTCATTCATTGTTGCTACAAGGCGCTTTAGTGCGCCCACTCTGACGTTGTTTGATGCATTACACATATTTGGTCAATATTGGGTACAAGCGGTAAATTGACAATAAAATCTACATTTAATAACCGATTTTTGTGGTTTATCGAAATAATCGAAAACATACTTCCAAGTTTGTAAGAAATTGGCTGCTGAAATATGTGAAAAACAAATGGAAGCAACCGTTCACACTCTTCCGATTGAATTGTTATACTCGTGGTGCATTTAACATAACCTTAAGAAGCATATGATTACGTCAGTTTCAGGTCCGATGAAGGATAAAATGGGGCAGTGAGTTAAAATTACCTCCGAAAAAACAAATTTATTCTCATTGTTGGACCCTTCTCCTAGTATTTTCTCTTTCTGACCAAATTGATTAAAATTTTAATTAGGAATTTTAATTATTCCATCCATATATTGATTAATACCTTCACGTTATAATATATTATGAAATAATATTTTATTAACTTTACATAAAGAATTTAATTTTTTTTGCCTTATTAATACCGTCTCTATAAGTAGACGTTTAAAATGCTTAAACAAGTCACACAATTTAATGTATTATTCTATTTAATTTATTTTAAGGTTCCATTATTTAGATTTTATGTAAACTTTTGTAAATTTACCAAAAAATTAAATCTAAAATTTAACATTTTTTGTTGAATCTAATACTTTAAAATTTTATTTACGCTCAAGTTCGTTGTTAATATTCTTATTATTAAAAAGAACTTTCAAATGTGTTAAATTAAAGAATAATCCGAAAAAGAATTTTTTGTCGACAATAGCAGTATAATGCATTTTTGAAACCAGCAACGATTTTATCACAAGCACTTTCTGATCGTTGTTTACGTGTTGGATGTTAATATCATCTTCATCCAAGGTTTTGAAGATGATTGAGTTGGGTAACTATTTTGCTTTCATTTTTATATTTTCTTACCACGAAGAGTTAGATCGAAATTTGCCTCCAGCAACCTTTTTTCTCTATTCGCAAATATCTTTAGAAATGTCGCAAATTTATAACGTTACATTTTTCTTATTTATGAAGTGTTAATATTTTTTAGGTAGTTTTTTCTAATTATATGCAATAGAAGAAAATATTAAAGTTCTTTCAATAATGTTTTATAAAAAAAAATCGAACCATTTTTGGGGGGTATATAAAAGATATGTCTTAAAAAAAACTTGCTTTACTTCACCAGTAAAAAAAGAAAAAATTTATACACCATTTTGATTCTGTCATCATCTTCTATCTCACACTTTTTATAGTTTTATGTATTTTACTAGTCAATCCATTTCATTGCATATTAATATCAAAGGTGTTAAGTCAACAACGCCGTATTCCCTTTATTTTATCCATATAGCCCCCATCTTCTATAGAACGCCAACCAGGATTTATAATTTTTAAGCGATTGGTTCAAAAAAATGAATAGCTTAAGAGCATATCATATCGATAAATGTTTAAAAGCGTGTATATATACTATTCAAGGGCTAAACAATTCATATATTTTTTTTAAAAATGTAGGTCGCAAAAAAATATTGTACAAAATGTTAACAAAATGACATAGTCATATATATCCTGCGCAAGACAGGTGAAGAATATATAAAAAGGAAATAATAATTTATAACTTCTAAAAATATACAATACAAAATAATTTAGATTCTGTTAGAGGTTTTGAAAAGCAATCAATTTACAAATATTCTTTATATATTCTTTATTATTTTGTTATTGTTTATGTATTATTTGCTAGAAGAAAAAATTTTTAAAAATATCTGCAAATTAAAACAAAATACGAAATTAAAAATTTAATGCATTGAACTAATAACAAGATCATCCAAAAATTTATTTTTATATTGAATCTTTTAAGTTTAATATCAATCATACGTCATGGTGGTTGTTTTCATCATTCGTATTAATCATACGTACTGGTGTTTGTTTATGGCCCAACAGAAGCATACATAAGACAACTATTAAAACAGTGTTTAACATCAACTCACAGCGTAAACTAATTGTTATTTGTTTTAAAAGGTATTCCGTGACTTGTGAATGGACTGAACTGTGTCAACTTTTTTTTTAACATTTATGGAAAATTGTAAAATATGTTTGCCTAGCACGTAGTTTTAAACAAAAAACTAGATTAATTGAAACATTTTATGAACTTTTGAATGAAAAAACGCTAAGTTTGTTCATCAAACAAATCAAAAAATCATGCAATATTAACGGATTTTTTCCGTTCTTTTGCGGTTTATGATTTTACTTAGGCCATATAAAATTATCTTCCCAAAACTGTTTAAAAGCTTTCACAATTTATTTATAAATAAAAAATATATTAAAGTTCTACTGCTTTACATTGTAGTTCTCTACAACGAAGACCTCGGCAATATTAGTTGTTCAAAAAATTTAGTTTCTTTGTTTTTATGCCATTGTGTTATGATCATCACATAATGAATTTCCGTACAGGTTTTCTTTACAAGGCAATTAAGATTTAAATTCGACTCATTTTCGTTTGTTTCTACTTTGTCTCTGTAAAATGAATTATTTCCAACTATTTTATGCTGCGTTCACTTACAAGACTGTGTAATAAAAAGGTATTCAAACATAATTAGGGGTTTTTGAAAAGATAAAAATAAAAGCGAAAGAATAGAAGAAGAGTTAATCCTTATAAATTTTGACAGTAGTTGCTTATGTTTAGTGAATGAGGTCCCAGCAAAAAAAAAATAAAAAATAGAAGTAGTGCAAAGTGAATTACAATTGTGTAAAAGCATTCATTTTAAATTACCTAATTGTGAAATAATTTTTCATAAAGGATGTGCTTAAAAATAAATGCAACATCGTGCAAAATATCTTAAACAATTCATCCAAACAAACAAAATCAGCTTATGAAACATCCGACGCTTCTCATCAAATATGCATAAGTTCTACATACTTATCAGAATGGAATGCAGTTCATTAATGTATGCATGTAAACACATGAACTCCAATGACACGCTTATGTTAAAATCATTAGTGTTTTCACCTCAATTTAATCACTTCGTCAACAGTTGAACCCCTGAAAATTCACTTTTTTGTCATAGATTTTTTTGCTGGTGTGGTTTGAAAATGTGCCATACACATTTGCTAAAGAGAAATTTTAACATAAGTAGAATGACGTAGAAAATAACATATTTGATATTAACGCAAACGTCCTTAGACACTTATTACACTATTAAATAATTGGGTACTCGAAGTAACAAATTAAGTTTATTATTTTGAAGGTCTCTTTAAAAATCTTTCCACTGCTTTCATTTTAATAAAATTTTTGTTGTAGTAAGATCTGTATTCCATTGTGAAATGCTGTTTTAATATTTGAATATTATCGTACCATAACGTTAATGCTTTGACACCAGGTTCGAGAAAAACGATACGACGGTGACAATTGGCCATAACTTAGCCTGAGATTAAAAATTATTTCGGGTAGCCGTTTGTAGGCCATAATCTTTGTGAGTTTGTTGAGTTACGTAAACACTATCATTTTGGGTGTCTAAGAACTGGTGAGTGGGAAAATCTTTTTAATCAGGGAAGATTATATTTAGAAACTAACCGCCTTCGTTCAACACGAAACTAATTTTTTAAGGAGTTAAAGTCCTTAGTCAAGGCTAAAGGTGACCACATTAAGCTGGCTTTATACTGGTCTTGTTGCAAGAATTTTAATTTGTTTAGAATTAACATATGGTAGTAAACTTAAATGTTTCAGATTACGAGTCCAAATATTAAGGCCATAAAAACAATTGACATGACGGGTTTTAACTTTTAAGGAAAAAGATGGCTACAATGAGCTAACCCTATACTAGTGATCTTATTGGAGAAATTTTTATTTTTTTTCAGAATTACGATAATGTGGTAGTGAACTTAAATGTTCTACATTGCGAATTCTGAAGGCCAAACAAAGCAATTTACATCAGTTTTATACATAAATGAGCTGAAAGCCAAAGAAAATTTTTAAGCCTTAAGATAAACTTAAATAAAACATCTTCAGTTCCTTATTACAATATTTTGTAGAATTATTCTTAGTTACGCTATTAGACTTAAGGCTACATGATATCCAAGGTGTAATTTTACTGTTAATTGTGTATTTTTATTTGTCTGTTTTCTTTGTTTTTAATAAACAAAAGGGTCTTTCTCATGTCTATTTTGCTGTTTTTTTTTTTAATTTTTTAAAGCTTAAAGGCTGAGCTTTTAAGAGACATTTGGAACAGTTTGCAATAAGGAAATAAAAAAAATTCTGCACAAGAGTTAAGTATGATGGAAACAATAATATACCAAAAAGATAAATTTGTTTGTTTTATATTAAAGGGGACAAAATAAAATATATTTATTTTTACATCAAAAACTTTAACTCATATACATTTATACACTGCAAAATATACCACACCATCAATAGTATACATATGCACGCACAAAATCCATAAGCATGAACACATCAAATAAGGAAGAGGTTCCTAACATGTTTTGGGTTTAATTCGAAAGAATTAATACATCCACCTTCTGTTCCGAGTAAACATGAATATGTTTTATTTCAATGCTCATATCGAGATTTTGTAAAAACTTTAAATAAATAGTAAATTTAGAAAATTATTTCAATGTTGTCTCTATTAGAAAAATCAATATTTATTTTGTTGAGAGACAGCTACGCCCACTTTTACTTTATTTTTTTTCTATTAATTAGACAGTTTCAATTCATGAAAAGAGTAAAATAAATTTCGGGTTTTCTAATTGTAGTTTCCTAGATGTAAAATAATGAAAATATTTTTTTATGGGAATTGCCATGCCCTTTTCATTAGTCTCTAAAATTTTTAAATATTGAATAAATGAATAAAATAAAAAAAATTATTCACACTTGGTAGATAGAACTTGGTAATGTAATTAATTTAATATGGGATAATTTGTATTTTCTCTGTTAATAGAGTATCACGCCAACTTTTCAAATTGCTCTTTTACATTTATATGCGCCAATTTTACAATAATATTTACTTTATATGAAAATGCCACGCCCATTACTGCAATCGCTACAAACTTTTAAGTTACTGACTTATATTTGTTAAAAATTACCCACAATTTGTTATGCTTGACCAATTTAATTTTTCAGACTACTACTCATTAACATATACTTTGTAAAAAAAAAGTGCCACGCCCTCTAATACAATGCCATAGAAATTTTTATTATAACGTATCATTAGGGAACTTAATGTGTCTGTTAAGTACCACTGAAAGCATTTTGTAGAAGTATTTAAAACATGTCTGCAAATAATTAAAGCACAGACGATTTAACATAGAGAGAGGTTAAATAGGGAAAGACTTAGCCACAGAAATCTGGGTTAGAAATCAACATTAAAAATATTAATTTCAAAAACTTGAACTCCTTCTTGTTAAATAATCAAATATTAGATGAAGTTGAAACGTTTAGCTACTTTGGAGCTATTACAAGAAGAAGAAGTAGATCTAGTGAAGACATTGTTGATTGAAAAAAAGAACACACAAGAGGTGTTTATAAACTCACTAACAGCCAAACAGAAACAAGAGCTGCAAGCGTTTATGGCTGTCAAAAGTTTTCATGTGCATACAATTTGTATGAAACAAACCGAAATACAGCGGCGGCAGCGCTTTGCAATTGAAAAATCGAATTTTTACAAAGCGTTAGTTATGGAAGCTGGCTGCAGTACAACTGTTGTTGTTTTTTTTTCTTTACTTTGTAAAGTTGTTGAAAAGTAATGCTATTCTAGCGATTTTATTTCTATAAAGTGAGTTTATATAAAAAAACATTAGTGAACATTACTGTTCATTACACAACGTTGACGCTCTTGTTTGGGTTTGTCATCTCAGCGTTACCGCTCAGCGGAATATTACACAACGCCTGCAGCTTTTGTTTAGGTTGTTCCGTAAGATATAAAAATCTTCTTCAATATCATGTTCTGTTAAAATTAAGATTTTTAATATCAATATCAAACCAATATTGTTTTATGGCTGCGAATCTTGGAAACTTGATTTGCAAGTCTTTATAAATAAATCACTCCGAAAAATTCTAAGAATATTTTGACCGCGAACCATCTCAAGCAACCATCTGTGAGATGAATCACAGCAACTAGAACTCTGTATAGAGATACAAAAAAAGAAGTGGAACTAGATGGGGCATACACTGCACAAATCAACGTTCCATATTGTCAGAAACGCTACTGAGCGGAATCCTCAGGAATATCGCTAAATGAGTTACTATTTCTTTAAACCAGCTTATTTTGGAATTGTTTTCTCGCTGATTCAAAAAAACGTGCATCGACAAAGAGAACTTAATGAAATCTTCATACATAATGAAGATGAATCAAGGAGTCTCTGTAAAAACATTTTAAAAGAAAAGCCTTTTTAAAATAATTAATCACAGCCCCTGGAGAAAAGTAAATGATGTAAGATTACATGAACGATTCCTCAATTATAATTCCTTACATGCGGAAAATGAATCACTTTAATATGACATTGACGTAAGAGAGGATTTATTAACATCTTTAAGACAATCTGTAGTACGTTACTAAGCAGACTTTAGCACATTTGGTTTATTTTGATGTTGAATGAAATAAAACCTGAGGTTCTCCTGATCAGATGGTTAAACATTCTAATTTTAAACAAACAAGTCAAATGAAGTATCCTGACAGAACAAGTTACACAACTAAAATGAATGCCATCCATTTCACACTAGATAAAAATTTATAACTTGCAGTTTTAAAACAATTTTTTTTTAATCTTTAATCTTTAATCTTTTTATAACAAAAAACTACCTAGTTGGAATCTCTTAACCAGTAAACCAACATAACAAATGCAATGCAATTGTCCTGTGAATTTTCTAAAACAAAACCTTAACGAACCTAAAGTCGAAGACGAATTTGTATAAGAAAACAAAAACGACAAGTGTAAAGAAAATATTTTACATTATCATACTTGTGTGTTTACAAACATCATATATGATAGACAAAAGCATAATGAATGTGTTACTCCCTTTTCATCTCCGTCTCCCTCTTCATCCTCATCTCTGTCTTTCTTATAGACAACCCAAAGTACTTATTCGAATTACATACGTAGAGAAATGTGAAAAACAATTTTAGGTTAATGAATTATTCAAAAGGTACATTTAAGTGAAAATACAATATGCTCGAACACAAACAGATTTATACAAAAATATGTAATACATCTTGGCACTAAATTATATATGTATGTGCATATGATATATGTAAGTATGATAATAAAAAATACGAAAACAAATATTTTGATTATTAAGAATAATACCAGGGTTGCCAGTTTGATATTTTGATGTTTTATCGATGAAAAATATCACAGATGTAACATGTGATAAAATTCCAATGAAATATGAAAGCATTTACTATTTACATCACCAAAATACCAAGAGAAGGTAGAATGGCATGAAAAAACTAGGCAAAGACAGATGAAAGATTGATGACCGAACTGGAATGGGTTTTGTAGCATTAATTAAAACTAAAATAATTTCGTCTACCAGGTCAAGGTACTGTTTTAAGGCTAAGATTACGGAAATTGTGTGAGATATTAAATGGAAAAAGCAAATTAATAACGATGCTGCGGATCATATCCTTTCCGATAGCCAATCAGTAACGAGGTCTCTAGTAAGCGAAAAAGTTGAATTTTGAAATGTCCAGCAATGCAAGAGTGAGGTAAACTGGCATGCAATTTGTGAACGTATACAAAAAAATACTCATATATATGCGTACATATAATCGAGGCGCAATCAGAAATGAGGAATCGAACATACTATCCAAAATGTTAGAATTTTTGAATACCATCAACAACAAAAACTTACTCTAAGTTCAGAAAGTAAGAAACTACTGCTGCCAATAAGGTGACAAACGTACAATAGGGAGACCCACATCTTTAGAAATCGAAGGAGATTCTCAAACTAAGTAGGCCAAGACTTAAAAGATAATCTAGTGTAGTAAAAGATCATATGGAAAACCCAGCTTGCTCGATTGAAATTATCGGACAAAAAGGCATAACGAGCAAGCATAAAAGAAGATAAGACCTTGTAACACAACCTTGTTATTAACCTGCGTTTGGGCCTATTACATGCGAGAAATTAAACGTAGACCCTATGCTGAAATTAGAGTATCTAGGGAATTCAAACTGGAAACCACTAAAGAATTATTTTGAAGAGACTTGGTTCTTGACCTTGTCGCACTATTAGATGAATTTGGTATTATGATTCTAGCAGAGAAATCAGGACTCCTTTATAGCGCACAGCATGCCAGTTGACCTATTGTGAATACCCGTTGCAGGTTTGAGTTTTTTATAGCCCTACTTTTAACCTTACCTAATTAAGCTGGCATTTTGATTTTATTTTGTTTTTTTTTTATTAGGATTTAAATAAAAGAGATGTTTAAAGTTATTTTAGATTCTTCATGCAGGAAAATTAGTGGTGTACAGACATTAAAATTTGAGCAGTTGTAATCTAGCCTTTTATTGAGATTCCTTAAATGTCCTCGCCAGGAGTGAGCTGGAATTTCAGGGAGCTTCTTATTTTATTTTTTATACTGATTTATTTAGAGGATGACTCAAGCTTCATAACAAACAAATTCGCAGATAACACGGCATAAGACGTCAAAGTGAGAGACAAATATTGGCACATTTTATTTATATATTTAAGGGTCCCATTAAATTTTATTCTGTGTTGCATAGATAAAAAACAACGTTGAATTACGCTGGCAAACACCGTTTATGATTATATACAAACCTTTTTTTTATAGCGTACATTTTTAATGAATTTGTTGACTTGTGTCCTGTTAGCACATGTAGTGTAATTTAATTTACAGATAAAGGTATACTAAGTACTTGTGAAATATTATAAGAAAAATTAGCGATTACATCAAAGACAGAGATAGTGTCTAAAGTTGGTTTTAAGAAGTTAATTTAAGGGTAGAATTTTTTTTAGGTTTTTTAGCCATAACGGGATATGTGAAAAAAAATTTCAAAAAATTTCTTAAATAAATAAATTTCTTACAGCAAAGAAATTATGCAAAAAAATCCATTTTTTTACGTGGTATTTTTAGTACAAGTTAGCTGAGTTTAGCCTCTCTTGCGAGAATGTAGAGAAGTACACGAAAAAAATGATTCATAATTATATTCGATAGATAACCAGCTCTAAACAAATATATATTTTGTATAAATCCGAGATGAGTGATTTCTTGATTTTTGGGTATGGAACAACGCACTGTGCATCGTATCTTGTGCAGCTAATATGAAATTACAGCTGATGCATGACGGCAATTACCAAAAGACTAAATTAAATTTCCTTCAAAATTCTAATTGCTCCAATTCCAGATTAATTATCTTTAGTCGTCTCTTAAACACAGTTTACACTCCATAAAGGAAATATTCAAAAATGAACTGTCGGCAAATTAAATTATTTTTCTCCCGAAACCAGAGTCTGCCGGCTAGTAGTGTGGCGCTCTAACTACTTTACCATTTCAATGTCAATAGGTTTTTATTCCTGGACCTTGGATATGATCGCATAACCCGTAAAAACTGAATCTACCGTCATGCCCTGTGCTGCCAATATGAAATCTCAGCTGAGACTTGACGGTATTAAACCAAAAATGTGATTAAATTTTCTTCAAAATTCTAATTGCTCCAATTCCACATCAATTATCTTTAGTCATTTCTGAGACAGAGTCTATACGCCACAAAAAGACTTTTCAAAGATGAACTGTCCGCATTTTTCTCCCTAGATTCGTATCAGAGTCTTTGACTGGTAGTTTGGCGCTCTAGCCACTAAACCACTTCATTTCCCTTTTATTTATTTTTAAAAGAAATTTATTTCTTAAAATTTGATCTAATTACTAAATCTCTAAAAAAAATTTAAATTTATTAGAGATTGAATAGCATAGTTATGACCTGGCAATACCATGTAACACTTACGTCAAACAGAATACAAATATAGTGTTGTTTTATTATCCAAATCTATGTTCAACAGGAGCATGAAATCATATATTTATAAAACAAATTTCAAAAGCAAATCAAGAATTACATATGTATGTGTTAGAAGTCTTTTTACAAGAACTTTATTAAAATTGTATAATAGTCTAATAAGATTCCATATTTTAAGGCTTATTAATGTTTGAATAATAAGAGTATAATTTTAAATGTAAAAAGACATGGTATATAAGGAAGTATATAGAGATTTGTGTGTACTTTAATTTAAACTAAAACAAATTTAAATTTTCTTTATACCTATACATTAATCGTTGTTATTTATTTTCAATTCCTTGCAGTTCTTATTGTCCTAGATTAATATCTTAATTAACAGACAACTTCTACTCATTCATTAAATATTTATTTAAATAAAAGCTATTGTTATAACAAGTAAACAAAAGTGACAAGCTTAATAATTTTTTTACTCAGCACAATTTGTATCATGATTCTTAAAATTTTGTTAAATCACTAAAAAAAAGCACAAAAACAACAACAAATGCTTGTAACACTAAGCACTTTGTTTGATTTTCCAGGCGTTACAGTGAATATGACAAATTAGTTATTCATTACATTTAGACGCAGACAATGTAGTCTTTAAATGTAAATACATCTATTATTTTTCTATCATGTCTACTATGGAAGACTAACAATACGTTGTGTGTTTTGTTGTTGTCTTCAAGTAAATTTCGATAAAATGTCATCCGAAATTTATTACCAACAATAACAATATAATTAAGAAATTATTGCTTTCCATAAGTTGGTGTTAAAAATCCATTATAAATAGTCATTAAAGTTGTTACCCGCACCTTGATGGCAAGGATTATTTGGACAGATTTTATGTAATATTTATTTGAGGAGTCAAATTCTGTAAGAGACGTTTAATGACTATGAACAGATTTTTAGAATAAAAGAATAATAAAGCTTGTCATAAATTCTAGACAAAAAGAGTTTAATTTCAAATTTGTTTTTGTTTTAATTTTTCAGATTTTGTTAGACATAAAAGATGTGAGATTTTCTATAAAAATAAACATTTAAAAGATGTCCGGCGTAGCTGTTTAGATATAAAATCTATCTTGTTTTGATGTTGTGATGTGTCACTATTTAATTTTTTACCTTACTTACTGATCGACTTTAGTAGAAAATGGGTATAAGCAGACAGTCATTACAGTCAATTATGCACAAATATTTGGACTTATTCCCATGTAAAATTCAAGTGGCCAACAAACTGAATGCTGCAGACTTGCCGATTCGCTTGGAATTTTGCCAGAAGATGCTTCAAATGGTGGAAGAGGATGGAAACATGTTGAATTGTCCTTTTCTGTCTAACGAGGCCCATTTCGATTTGAACGGCAACGTAAACAAACAATATTGTCGAATATGGAGTGCTTCCAACACACAGACAATCCACGAGACGGAATTGCATCCACTTCGTGTCACATTGTGGTGTGCAGTTTCATCACGCTGCATTGTCGGGCCCTACTTCTTCGAAGAAAACGGTCACCTCGTTACGGTTAGTGGAGACCGTTACTTGAGCATGTTGAGAGAGTTTTCCTATCCAGAATTACGCCGAAAGAGAATTCTTTTTAACTCTGTGTGGTTTCAGCAAGATGGTGCACCTCCTCACATAGCCCAACCTGTTATGACAGAATTGCGACGAAAATTTCCCAATAAGAAACTCCAGAAACTCCACATTCCGTTGCCCACCCAGGTCGCCTTACCTTACTGCAACTGACTTTTTCTTGTGGGCTTATTGCAAACAGGAAGTTTACAAAGCAAAACCAACAAATTTGAATGAACTAAAGCAATCCATTCGAGCAACAATTGCGGCTATTCCTGTCTCAACTCTCCAAGCAGTATTGAACAACTTGAATGAGCATAAACATGAATAAAAGAAAAATGTATTCCATACACTGAAAAAAAGTTATTTGAGTTTCTTAATGTAGCAATATTCATCAGCCACCCTGTACTTTAGTGAGTGAGAACGAAATTAACCACAACTTAAGCATTTTTCTCCACAGTTTTGTTATTTTTTTTTTAATTATAAAAATTTTGTTGCTGCTTTTAACCATCAGTCTGATGGTAATGAAAGTATGGTTGTTGTATTCAAAACATTTCTCCTTATATCAATCATAATTGTCTTTGCCTACTCAGTTATTCAATGTTCTCACTCACTATAGTATATATGAATAAGTATGAGAAAAATGATAAATTAAAAAAAATTATCTTGAGCAAGGCGAATTCACTATCAGCTGATAACATCCCTGCAACAAACACAAAAAAACACAAAAAACAACTTGTTTGTTTACTTTAAATTAAAATTTTATTTTCATAAATTTACGAGAAAAGTTTTAATATAAATAAGTATTTTTAATTTATTACATAAATTTGTGCTAGATTATATCACATATTTGTTTTTTTTTTTTTTAATATTTTTCAAAATTTTCACAAATTTAAATCAATAGGACAAACACAACGGAAATTTTGTATTTTCTGAATTGAAACCATTAAAATGTTGTTTGTTCCAATTATAACTTTTATATTACTTATTTTCCAATAAGATAATAATAAGAATATTTGTGCAATATATTAGTATTTTTACAATTATTTTTCACAAATTTTACAACTTTTATATAAATTTTTAACTAACGCACATAGAAATTAATTTAAATGTAAACAAACTTTGACATTGTGCTGTAAAAATAAAACGAGCAAAAAACAATCAGCTGGCTTCTTAACATCACCTGATATTGAATTCGCCTTGATCTTGAGCTAGTTTAACATTTTTTTTTTTTATTTTTTTTCGTATACCCTTCACAGTGAGTGTATGGGTACATAAAGGTTTGTCATTCCGTGTGAAATTTCAACAGTATTCTTTTTTGGCCCCATAAAGTATATATTTTCTGAAAGATGATGGATAGGGGAGTCGATTAAGCAATGTTAGTCTGTCCGTGTTGAAATCAAGTTTTTGTAGCCAAAGATCCGTGTAAAGCACCAAAATATTTGGAAATAGATCGGTATCGGATCGGCAAATCAGAAAAATCAATCCATAATCAACTGAGATATGATGAAAAAACTTTGACCACCTCGTCTGTTCACAATATATAGGTATTTGTACAAACTAAATGAAGGCAGCTTTAAATGCCAGTTGATGGAAAACATTTTTTTTTTATATTTTGTAATTATTTTTCAAATATATATAAGCAAACTTAATTTGTAATTTTTCAATGGGAAGTTTTTAAGCGAAATCATTATAAAGTTAATAAAACATATATGTATGTATGTACTATGTACGAATTTCATATTAATGAGACGATACAATGCACTATAAAAAATCCAAATCTAAGATATACCTACATATTCTATTATTTTTTGGTAATTTTTTTTTGGTCCAATATACCAAATATATATAAATATGCATTCCTTAAATAATCTCTAATTAAATCTACAAACTGAGTACTACGAAGTAAGGTTGGTAGTCTAGTGGTTATGCCACTCAACCTCAGAATCAAGGGCAGCTAGTTTGAATTCCGGGTAGGCCAAAATTTGTTTTATTGTTTTTCTATTTTTTTATTTTAAATACATCCATACATAACCTTATATCGTTGTTTTTCGATGGGATCGTAAACAACTGACATATAAAAAAAATTTAAATTTAAAATCAGATATGACACTGGATATAAAAAATCCAAATAACGATAACATTAAATCTGAAATCTAGTCTTAGTTACGCCGAGGTCACGACGAAGGATTATATTATCAGATTCCACATGGCTGATTATAGCACTTTTACTTGTTTTTAATGAAATTAAATCATCTCATAGATAATTTTGTGACTTTAGCAGAAACAAATTTACCAAATATTTTTAGCATAGCAAGTACAAAATGGGCTGGTTTTGCAGAATCAAGTACAAGACTATTAAAATTAGAATAAATTTCTTAAATTAAGTCTTATTTTTCTCAAATTAAAAACAAACTTAGTTTTGAGACATTTGCTTTCAAATATGTTTTTATAATTCTCATTTTGTTTATCATACTTAAGCTGTAAGTAATAATGTTTACGACAATAACGCTGCATCAGTTTACAAGTTTATTTACGTTTCATGCTTTTTCCGTTATTTTTCTTTTTAAGTTTTAATAAAACGTATCGCTGAATATATAATAAAGCATAAGTTATGAAGATACTGTACTATGCTACGATCAAATCAAGTTACGAATAACTCTTCGTATATACTAGAATGAATTTTGTTTTAACTCAATCACTTCAACGTTGTCAATTTAGCTCTCTACAGGCTAAATTTAATTTATTTCAGTCTAGTTTAGCCGGAGAAAAATTAATTAAGTCCTTTTGTTAGCTTTTTAAAATTTTTTTTACAATATAAAAATTTCTGCTTAAAAAGATATTTAAAATAAATTACTTGCATTTATGTTTGGTAATAAGCGTTCTTATTATTGTGTTATTTTTAAGTCTTTTTTTTTGCTATTAAATTAGACTTATAAACACTTCAAATTTTGCCTATATTTCCGATACGAATAGTTGTTTGTGTTTAACGCGTATTTATTGGATTTGCGGGATTTTGTTAATAAATTAAAATTTTAAAGATGTAACAAAATTTACAAAACTAATTGAAAAAATATTCAAAAAAATTTGGACTAGTAATCAGAAATGTAAAGAATGGATAAGCGAAAGGAAAAATCCAGAAGTGCCATTCTGAAAATATTTTAAATGCCTAATTAATGCTAAATTTTGTATACTGAACGCTCACATAAAAACAAAAAACATTTTAACATAATTAGAAGCATTGCTGACACAAATCCTTTGCCTTATAAACTGATTTATATGAAAACTCAGCAACAGGAGCCATTATTGTGTATGGTTTTAGCAGTACATAGTTAAATTGTTACAATAAATCATTTGTAAGGAGTCTGAAGAAATAGACTTGATTGTCCTTCTTTAAAAACTACACAGAACTAAATGCTCTAACTATTATTTCAGCTTTATATATTAAATCAGAAAATACAATTAATAATCATATTTCAAGTTCTTGTCTTTTATTTACTGGATAACTCGCTTACCTGTACAACCGCATTCAAAACTTTGGCTAAATTTGAATTAAAATTAACTGAACATTTTAACTTTGACTTAAAATCAGTTTTTAACTGAAATTATCTTTTAAACCAATTTACTTTGTAATTTAGCTGATTATTAATTTGAAAATATTTTTAAAGCATATTTTTTAATAAGCCACACTGTCATAATTTTATTATTTTATATAAGAACTATACGTGTTTTTAACTAAAAACTGGATGTTTTTAATAACATTTTTTTTTGAAATTTTTTGGCTCTTTTTCTGTCATTTCTAACGCTTGTTAAGTTCTGTTTTGTGTGGATTTTAGCTTTCTTTGGGGACCGAGAACTGGCTTTACTGAATCACGCTAAAAACTATTCCTTAAATCAAGAAATTCGTAGTTGGCACATTCATTCTTAAATCAAGCATTTTGTACTTGGTTCAAGAAAATACGTACTTATTGCACTTTCGATACCGCTACAGGATTTATTTCAGTACAGATTACTTGAGTTGTTTTTTATGACTGTATTAATTTAATATTTGTGTTAAACTTTTTTTTTTGAATTACCATATCTGTCTGTCTGTCTGTCCGTCTGTCTTTCTTTAAAAAGTAATTTATTGGCATTTAATATTTTCTGTTGTTCAAAATATTTTGCATCAACCTAAAACTTTTTTTAAGATAAAGAAACAATACGCCTAATAAATCTTTGCCTCAACAATAAACATACATATAAATTTTTGTTAAGCCTAAACCTTTATTACAAGTTAGAATGAAGGTAACATTCAAACAAATGCCTAGTTTTATATCAATATCGAAAGATAGTTCAATAGCTGATAATAATCAGGTTTTTTTTTTTAATTAATATTTCTTAAAGGTTTTGGGCTGTATTCATAAAAAATATTTTAGGTTTATTGAAGGCTTATTTAATAAATTTCTCTAAAACATCTGTCAAATAAGCCTTTAATAAACCTAAAACATTTTTTATGAATACGGCCCTTTGAAATTCGTCAAATTTAGTTACTGTATTTGAAAGATGAATTATCCCTTTGCGTGTTATAAAAAAACCTATCTTGAAATCTGTGGTATCAAAAACAGCAAAAATATCTAAAACCTGTGTCCAATAATTGAAAGGTTAAAGGCTTACCAAATAATGCTTGAAGCACTAAATCGACATGGCTGACTTTATATATATTTTTTTTTGTATTTTTTATACGTTGTTTTTTTTTTTGGTTAGGCAATTTTAAAACATATTAACAGTCAGGTTTTTCGCAATCGTTTTTTTTTCTCGTAGTGGTATCCCTACACATATCATGGAAGATCTTTTTTCTACCTAAACCTTAATTTTCATCTCTATTATATAGAGCTCTGTTTTGCTACAAATAAAAAGTATTAAAATAAAAATTAGAATTTTACTCACATGGTCACAATATTTTTTTTTTTTTAGAAATACACATATACACACATATATGTATCATTGTTGTTGTTGTTAAATGAACTTTCTTTTAACAAATCTCTTTACATTCCATCCAGCATTTTCAAATACCCCTAATTGTACAACACTTCGTTGTTAGAAACAAAACTTATTTTATACATATTTTTGTAGTGAAAATAAATACCTTAAAAAAATTTTACGGAACCTTTTTTTTTTTGATTTTCTTACCTTAATTTGTTATTTGATGTTCTCTGACAGCTCACAGGAAATTAGTTTTTAATACCACATAAATTAATAGAACGTTTCCGTTAACAATATTTTAGAACAGTTTAAGAGTAAAACAAATTTATATTAAAACATAAATATAATTAAAGCAACACAATCTCACAAACTTCCAAACTAGATAAAATATTTGAACACTTAAGCAATTTGCCTAAGAATATGCAATAATTTATATTCGTGATGCTAAATATTTATAGTAACATAAAGGTAAGCTTTTTTAGAAATATTTGATTTTTTTACACTTTGTCTATATTGATGTTATATCACCATGATTTACATTTCATTATGGCATATCTTTAGGTATTTTTTATATTTTATATGCAAATACAAAAAAAAATTTCTGAATTTTTTTTTATTGGTTGTATCAAGCCTTAATTTAACCAAACTTTGTAGTTTTGTTGGTTATTTGGTGGTGTGTAAAATTTGGTTTTTTTAATTTTTTTTTATGTATATTTTATAAATTTTTTTTTTTCTTTCGAAAAACCCATTGACATTTACAAATGGTTTTAGGTTTTATTTACATGTGTTCTGTAAAAAAAAATCTTTTACAGGTAATGACAGACAGCTTGTTTATAATATTTTTCAAACTTAAACACGTAAGACACGTTTCACACCTTCACTGAAACAATAACAATGACAGCGGTAACTACATAACTACAACACCATCAATAGCCCGACACGAAACATTTCAAACTTTTTAAGGTTTCAACGTGAGTAAGCAATATTAAATGTTATTATAAAATTCAAAGCATACACTTAGGCGTTTAGTAGCCGGAGCAATCGGAAAACGCTACTTTTGACAACATCAATCAATCAATGTTTTTCACACTTTTGTTATTTTTTTCGATTTCGGTCTTTACCATATAATTATAATGTTTTTTATCTTAAAAGTAACTTTAACAATGACGCCTTTAATAAGGCTTTACTTTTTGTTATTTTAGCTAGCCTTTAAATCAGCTTAAATATTTATTTTTTTTTGTTATTTTTTCTTTTCCTTATTTCTTCTTTTTCTTCAATATAGATTTTCATAAATTTTTGATGCGCTTTTGTCTACCTTCCTTGACGTTATAATATCATACACTGAATTCTTGTTATGCTAGGACATGTTTCATATTTTCCTTGTTGCCTTTCTGCGGCCATATCCTTTCGAAATAACCACTATTTTAACCAGTATTTTCACAAGGCGCATGCTTTATACTCGTGTAGAGTTTTTTTTGTAGAGTTTCCAAGGTTTTGTTTATTAGTTAACTTTATTTTCTATGGTGTTTGTTTATGTCTTTAGTCATTGTTGTAATTTGGCTGTCACAGCCTTAACATATGCTGCATAATATTTTCAGCTCTTCCTACTCAGTTATACTTGTGTATAAAGAGTTGAGTTCAACTTGGTTTGCCTTTTAAACCTTTAGTTGTTTTTGTCTTGTAAAAATATTTTTATTGGAACTTTATTTCAGTTGTTTTGTGTATGGTTTTTTGCTCGTACTTTCTACTTTAGTTTTGTTTAGTTATTGCACTGACCTTTAGTGTACAATATAGGGTGTTTTTTATGTTATTTATTGTTATGCAAAACTATAATAGTTTGTTTTCTTTTTAATTCCGTTCTCTTCTATTCATTCTGTAATATATTGTAGGACTTTTAAAGATTTGCAGGAAATCGTTAAGTGTTAGTTGGTCTTTAAGTCTTTAAATAGAAAAACTGCTTAATTTAAGTAAAGGCGGTTTAAGGCGAAGAGTTCAAATTACAGTGAAGGTTATTATAAATAAATTTAGATGAAATAGTTAAAAACATTTTGAAATATTAAATAGCTTTTATATGGGATATTTGTTATTAGACAAAAAGTTATTTTTGTTTTAGAGATCGATAGAATTTATAATAGTATTTCTAACGTACAATTTCTGTTCTTTGATGTTGAAACATCCTAGTATTGTGCTTAAATCTCGCTCTTTTTAACGTTAAGGTTATTAAAATATTAGAAGTTATCTACGACATTTCGCACATGATTACTAACTTGCTAAAATTCCCATACTTAAAAGCAATATCTGTGTTATGGTCCAATCAATATGGGAATGGAATTTATGAAACTTATTAATATGTCTTTGAGATCTTGAAAATATTACAAATTTTACATTAGAATTGGTTGGTTTTTCCAAATGGAAACATTTTCACACAAAAAGTAAATTTGTCACGATAACCAAATTCTTTACCAATCAAATTATTTATTTAAAAAACCGATTGTAAAGCCGATTGTGCATTGCAGTTCCGAAACGACATTCTACTATTACAACATTACAAGTTACATTTGTCAACAGTTCTGTTTTTAAAATTCTCTGTGATGATTTGATATTATTGTTTACTGGGAAGATAGTCCTAAAGGCGTGTAAGAACATTTTGTGGTGGGTTGGTCTGTATTTTAGCGATCATGTAGATGTAAATGGAATTAATTTTGTCAATACCATACAACTCATCAGATATTATGTAGCTGTAAGATAACTCAGTAGATTATTGCAAAGAGTTATTGATAAATCACGCAGATTTTTTAATACATAGTAGTCCAGAAATAAGCATATCTTAGCAAATATGGCCAGACATTCACAGAATTGGTGGAAAATCATTTCTTCCTTTCCTTTGTCTCGACATCTGCGGTAATGGTATGATATCGCACATATATTAATTAGTACATTATATCCTAGACATAAGTATCTATTAGTAGATAAGGCCAGACATTCTAAGAACTTTCTTGTCTCTACATCTGCGGCGCGGCAACGTGCAGTAATGAAAAGTTCAAGTCAATTTGCATAGCTACTTATGACTTTAATCAATAGCCAATCTTCTTATGTCACTCTCTACATCGATTTTGACAATATCCTCTTCGAGTAAGTAGGATAGAGGTTATCATATAGGAAACAGGATCAATATGCACGAGTCTAATATAGTCTGTGGTGTTGGATCCAGTGTCTTCTTTGACAAACTATGGATAAAGCTCTCTTTTCACCTTCCGGATGAATGCAGCGTATTTAAGTCTGAAATTTTTGTTACTTGAAAGGCGTACAGGATACTGCATGACAAGAATATTTAACCAACCTTCTTTTTATGTCCTCATGTACTAAATCTTTGGAAACTCTCTCTCTCTTTTCTATCTTTAATATATGAAAGGATAACGCAATGGGCCTTATTGGTTTTGGAGTGTGGGTGTAGGAGGCAGATACTGCTTTCTGCATCCCCCTTTCCTACCTACCTACCTTCTGTTCATGTCTCTCCCTACATGGATTTCGACAAGCCGTTAAAATTTTAATAATAAATGACAAGAATATACAAATATTAGAATTCTTTTGATCGGTTAACGCGGCGCTCTTGTCATTTAGGTCACACACCACCACGTCTTAATTAGGTGGTCAATGAAGAAAAGAATTATCAAGGCATGGTCAACTTATTGTAGCAAGCGGAGGGATAATGGGGATCTACTCTGGATATATCCAATGTAAATGCAGTCGCAATCCCGTTGGAAACTATCAAAGGTAAGATATCCTGAGACTTTCTTTCAAAAGCCTAGAATAAGTGAGTTGATTCGATATCCGTAGACTGGCCAAGCTTAAATGGACCCCTTTTGATATCACGTGCATGTCGATGTCAAAACGACATGTCGACATTGGGGGCGGTATTGACGGATCACTAATCTTGGGGAAACATGCGAACCGCCTTGAACTTCCCTGCTACGACCATTGTTGCAAATGTATGGATTCGAAGGTAGAGGAATCGGGTTTTCACCGTTATCCAAATTAAAGAAGTGACACAAAGAACTCATACAAAAAAGAAAAAAAGAAAGTCAAATAAAACGTTTTTCAGTAAGAGTGATATGATTTCTTTAAAAAAACACACTAATTGTTAAGCGAATTCAAAATTTTTTCCTTTAATGTTAAGTACAATCGATACAATTAAGTATTAAATAAAACGTAAGTCGAATGGACTGCACCACTTTTTCTGCAAGAACGAATTCGATGATCCCAATTTTCAAGCACTTTTTCTACTAACTCAAGACGTATGGCATGAATGGCACGTTAAATATTGACTTGTAAGGCTTGAGTCTAGCTTATTTCGAAAGACCGATGACTTAAAATAGCAAAAGAAGCATGGACCGATGATTTTACCAGATCAAACACCACACCAAACTGTCAATTTAGGTGAATGAAATGGCTTTTCATTAAAAATTTTCGGATTTTCTTCGCACCAAAATTGACAGTTTTGTTTAATAACTGCACTATTCAGATGAAAGTGAGCCTTGACTTCGTGGAAAAAGTGCTCGAAAATTAGGTTCATCGTAATCGTTCCTATCACTCTTAATAGAAAACCTTTTGTATTCAGAAGATCTTATTAAGTTTACTGAAAACATTTTATAAAAGATTATATAGAAATAGGGTTTCTTAGGTTGTGCAAGACTGTCTTAGAGGGAAGACGTTAGTATGCAATACCCTTAATGCTACCTACTTTGCCAGTTGGAATATAAAAAAGCGTCCTATTTTGTTAATGGCCTGTTTGCTAAAATTTTCACCTTTTGTTATATGTAGGTTTTTTAATCATTTAAAATTTAAGAGGCTTAGGATATATAGAACTTGTTTTAAAATTCTCGTTAGTCTTATAAAAAAATATATTTTCTTTCTACTACAGCCATCTAACCCATAACAGCATACTTTAAGGGGTTTTGATGAAATATGTGGATACAGATTTCATACCAACACACTTTTGTTGTATAACTATTTTGTGTAAGGTTCGTTGAAAGTTTTAATTCCACACAACTCAAAAGCCTTTTAATTTACTATTTTAAAAACGATAATTTACCCTCACCATCTAAGTAAAAAAAAATTTTTTTCCAAAACTGAATTTTTTTCCTACTTTCAATATTTTATGTAAACATTTCGATCTGGAAAAACAAACTTTTCTAAACATAAGTAGTCACACAAATAACCAGTAGTTGATTAATGGTATTTTTACTTTGTTGTAGAAGTCATTAATTAACCCCATTCCGTATTTGACAGTTTTCAATAAGTACAACCTTATCAAAGTTTCCTATCTAGGGCAAGTCAATATACGGCCATTTTTAAAGCACCGAACTCTTAAAAAGAAAATAGTAAAGAAAGTCAAATTAACATTTTCATTAAAGTTTCTTAATAAGTATAAACTTTTTATGTTAATTTCATAGAATGCTAATAATAACATTATTTCATTTTATAACTAAGTAAGTATGTTGGCATGTTTATGTAACTAGTATATATATCTAACAAAAAAAAAAAAAGTATTTATGATCTATCTGTCTATTTAGCTTCTCAATTTCTATGTTAATTTCAATTTAAATATTATAAGTTTATGCACAAAGCTCTTAATATATCAAACCCCAAACTGTAAACTTTCTATATTTTGACAGGCCATGAAGGAACACAAACAACAACACTAACAAAATTTTACGCTTTAGTACCCACTCAAAGTAACTTTTTTTTTTCTTTCTAAATTCTTGTTTATAAAATATATGTATATACATACAAACAAGCAGTAACAAATACAATGGAGGAGTGTATAAAAAATTAAAACGGAAATGAAACAAGATATAAAGTTGTTAAAGACTATTCAAGTATGAAGGAGATGAAATGAAGGTGTTTGGGATTGGGGTACTTAACAAACAAGTTAATATGAACCGGATGACTGCAATTTCAAGAGAAGACAAAAAAAAAAGAAAAATGTATAAATTAAATTGTATAATCTGTTCATGGTAGTATGTACTGGAGACTACTATTTCATATTGTATTCCAAGCGTAAAACAATGCGTGTTTGGTTATTCCGTGCTTTACAGAAAACAAGCAGACCGGGTGAACTTTGTAACGTCTAAGAGTCAAGAATTGTTGTAGGACGGCTTATTGACACGTGAACATGATACATACAAGTGACAAGTTTATTTTCTATAGTTAGGCCGGGTTCTTAAAGAACAAAATCCTTTTAATAAAACTATCATCCCTAATTCTTTAATATTGCGACCAACCCTATCACTACAATGTAGTTCCCTAGGAATTTCCAATTTAAATTCTTAAGGTACTCCATCTTATATGACCATATGAAGAACATAAACAAAGTTTTTTTCCAAGACCTTTTTCTCTTCTTCGCATGCTCTATATGTCATTTCATCCGACAGTCCCATGCGGGTTAGATGACTTCTCATCTCCGTGTAATTTTAGTTAATCTTCTAATTGTTGGTCTACTCAGTATAAGGTTAAGTTAGGTTAGGTTAGGTTGAAATAGAGGGGCAGTAAAAGGCCAAACCCATGACAGTTATACACTTATGCCCAGTTGGCATGTTGTGCGCTCCATATGGAAAACGGAATTCGCAAACAAAAACCAGAAACATAATTTCCCATAAATAACGGACTAGTCCAAGAACCCAGTCCCCGTAATGTAACGCCTTATGGATCTCTAGTTCGAGTTCCCCAGGTATTCCAAGTTCGACATAGTATCCACTGTAAAATTTTCGCGTCTAATATGCCCAAACGCAGAACAATGACAGAGGTAGTGTACCAAAGTCTCATCCTCTTCCTCGCATGCTCTACTTGTTGTCTCCTCAGATAATCTCATGCTAGCTAGATGGGTCCTCAACTCCGTATGACCTGCAATTACACTGGTTAGTTTCCTAAGTGTGGGTCTACTTAGTCTCAGAATCTCTTTTGATTTCCCAAGATTTGCTTTGCCATTTTCTGACATGTTCCTCCATCGCCCAACGTTTAAGTTCATCCTTAAATCGTTAAAGGGGTTTGACGTTCTCCAAAGTTATAGTACTCAGAATAGCTCCCATTTTGGATAATTTGACGGCTTTTTTTTTTTTTTTTTTTTTTTTTTTTTTTTTTTTATTGATTTATTAACAAAAATAATAATAGTTAATTCAGATAAACAATTTGTTAGCCTCAGCGTCTTATGACATTATTGAGGCGAGTTGGCGTAATTATAATAAAATTATGTACAATCACAATAAATTTATATGTATAATAAATTAAATAAAATATTTTAGTTATTAACTACTATTTTAAAAGTAATGTTTGTAAATCAAATATACGTGTATATGTATATAATATATGAATAAAATTTAATATTACATTAAAAGCATTTCTAAGTTATTTAATAAAAACGTTTTAAGATTGGATTTAATTTTTCTCGTTTCCGATCAGCCCGTGATAGCTTGGTATCCATATTATCTCCAGATGTTCACAATTTGCATGTGAGTTTATCTCGCTCTTGCATTGCAAAACGTTCCGGGATTCAACTTTCTCCTTTCTCAATTTCTTAATCACTGATTGGCTATCCGTAATGATACGAATCGGGGTTTCGCAATTTATTTCCTTTATCCATTTAATACCTTCCGTAATCGCCATGATCTCAGCCTGGAAAATAGTGTTGAGATCTGGTAGACGGAAGTATTTGCTTCTATTTCGGCTTATGTCGTATAAGCCCATTCCAGTTTGGTCATCAATCTTTGAACCGTCTGTATAAAGATCGATTCCATGGGTGTTTCCCATCCTGATTATCTTATCCCATTCTCCCTCTTTCGGTATTATGGTGATGCAGTTAGTATTCTCATATCTCATTGGGATTTTATCATATGTTAATTCCGTAATATTTTCCATCAGTAAGATATCCGTTATTCTTTGTTGTCTGGTTTTATGTTCTCTTATAAGCCATTCATATATTGCCATTAACCTTGTGGCAGCTAAGGCCGCTTCATATTTTACGTGTATCTCTATTGGCGAAATGGATAATATATTCTCAACGGCCATTGTCGATGTAGTCCTCGTGGCGCCGCAAATACTAATGCAGCACTGTTTCTGAATCTTTTGAAGAGGTTTTATATTCGTCTTCTTCTCTAAGGATGTCCACCACACTAACGAAGCATATGTAATTGTAGGCCGCAGTACACAAAATCTCCTTCGGTTTCTCAAGGTTTTAATAACCCCATACTATATTTGCTACCTTATGGGCAACAGTGTTCTTGAATTTCCTGACGCATTATTTCATTGCCCAAACTTTAAGTTAATTTTTTTTAACTCTGAAAGGGTTTAGCCTTATCCAAGGTGATGGTTTTAAAAATTATTCCATTTTGTATAATATGTTGGGCTTTCCCATGTCCAATTATGGCGTGATGGCAACGCATCCATTATATCTTTTGACGTTTTTATTTTATATGCGAATTTATCTCTTTCTTGCATTTCAGGACATTCTGAGTTTCAACTGTTTCATTCATTAGTGTACTTTCAACTGATTGGCTGCTCGTAAAGATACGAATCGGATCATCGTTATTGTCTCTTTCATCCATTTTATGTCTTACATATTTACCGTTGTTATTGCTTATAAACCCATTCTAGCTCGGTTACCAATCTTCGATGCATCCTTCTAAATATCGATATCTTGTTTACTTCTTACATGATTATATGATTGCATTCTCCCTAGTCTGGTGTTATAGGAATGCAATTAAAGCTCCCATATCTCGATGGGATTGTGTCACATATTACCTTCGTGATATTTCCCATCGGAAAGATATCAAATGTTCTTCGGCCCGGTCTCTCGCTGGGATTTGCCGATTACCATCAATCTAGTAGTGGACGCTTCATATCTTTTCTATAACTTAATCTGCCGAACTGATAGTAGACGTTGTTGATGTCGTTCTTATGGTACCGCATATACTAATTATCTTTCGAGCTTTTAAAGAAGTTGTATTTTGATATTTTTTCTAAAAATGTAACTATCGAGTATTATGTTACGATTTGTCGTAGTAGACTAGTGTATAGAAAGTGTGTCATCTTTGAACTTTTGCTCTTTTTTTGATCTTATTGCTCTTTTATAAATGGACGAAATTCTTTGAGTTTTCTCTACTCTACTCCCAATGTGGCCCCTTTAGGATAGTCTTTAATTAATTTAAGTATTTGAATTTTTTTTTTATCTGTGTTATCTTATATCGAATTACGGGAAAGAAGTACACTGAGAACTTTATTTTTTCATAAAAAAACAGATTAAAAGTTCGGGTTAATAAGAGGCCATATTAATTTTATTACGAATTAAAAATTTAATTCGTTTAAAATTAACTATTAAATCGGCAGGATTATAGCAATTCTACTTATACCTCGGCTATGGCACGACTACCTATGAGAGTGTTACAAGTGGTGAAATTATTTATGGACTTTTTATAACAAAAATGGCGTTTGTTGACTGCCGTTAAAAATATTTTAGTTAATCGTCTAGTCGTTAGTGCAAACAACAATTAGAGTCGACAAATTTAATGATTATCGGTTGTAAAACACTACACTGTAGACTTTATGTTGGAGTGGATTTAAATATACTGATAGTACGTTTTCAAAGCCTCCTAACCATTTTTTACGAATAACGAATTTCTGAAATACTTCTTGTTTATAAAATTTTTTAAATTTGTTCTTATAAACATAAATTTAATAATACATTTTCATTTTATTTATTTTTTCTTATTGTTGTTTTAAAAATGATAAACATTATATTAAAAAAGTTTTCATATTCTTGTTTAAAATCTGTCTTTATGGTTGTTAGCCATTAAGATGGGTTATTAAAAAAGTTGCATAAGAAATGCAAGAGCAGAAGCATTAAACTTGCGTGGTATTAAAAAGATAGTGAAAACAAAATTTATGTTATTTCAGTTGTGCCTGTGCATTTTTATAAGGGAATATAGCAAAGAATAAAGATGAAACATCTCATGTATATCGAAAAACATAAGTAAATAATATCGTGCTTACCGAAATGAGAAACTCATAATTACAGAGTATTTCCATCAGAATATTTGCAACCATTTCTGTGGTTATTGTATTAATTTTTTCAGTTAACTATGAGTTTTTCTTTACACCTGGTAAGAGAGATACTGCTCATGCCTCAGACTATAAAGTGTGTAAAATAAAAGGATTTTTTCTGACCATAGTCCAATCTGGTGCCATGGAAATTAATGGCATCTCGAAATTGATCTCGACTGATTTATAAAAGGCCTCTGCAGTGAGTGTCGTTAAAATCAAAATTATAGAAATAGAGTGTTAGTTATATGACTATAAGAAGACTTTGGATAAACCAAAACGTTTATGGGTTATATTGATTTGAAACAAACCTACTTAGTAATATATAGCCTGATAAGTTTACTTTATAATTTCCAGACACCGCTTATACTCTGTCACTAAAAATCCGTAAATCTTGTGGCAAGCTATTAGATATCTAGAGGTATCGAGAAAGGTTCTTGTAATCCATGATTTTCCTAAACAATAATTTGCCATATAAGTGTTCTATATAAGAACCAGACATAAGTTTGTCAATTTCAACCAATGGTAAAAATACTGTCAGTCTACCAAGGCATTGATGAAAATCTAATCATACATGTTAGGGAAAAGTTAGTAAGTACATATTACATGAATGGTTCTAGTAAACTACTACTTTTAGGTTGAAATGGGTGGGTGAAGGAAAAGTGGAAAAACAGATTCACACGACTACAGGTGGGAATCTTTAAGGATTACTTGTGAGCCTCTTAACGAAAAAAAATAAATAAATATAATCAATAAGAAAGAATTAGTACAAGAAGTAATATCTTCAAAAAACAAAAGGAATAAGCGTTTTAAACACAGTCCTTATAAAGTCATTGCAACATACCCAATGACCCGATTCCTTTTTAATCCTCAATAATGTTCTCCTGTTAAGTTGGTTGGTTGGTTAATTAACCCAAAAGTAAGGATACTAGATCAACCCCGTGGCCGTGAGAAATCTCAGTATATAATTCAGTCCAACTTCAGATATCGCAGAGAGGCCATCCAGTATATGTTAGCCCAGAAGTCTGTGTCTCTTAGCCGTCAGTGCAGGACATTCGCAAAGAAGGTGGAAAACCGATTATTCCTTCTCCCTATCCAGACAGTTGCGACAATGGTCGTTCGCTGTTAAGATTCCAGGATAATATCAAATTTATTTTGGAGTCGTTTACTGAGATATTAGCTTTATGGTTCCACAATCGCTTTCTACATCCACTTCCTACAGTGATTTGGAGTATCATGATTTCTGTAATAATTTCAATAGTGAAATCAGTTCAGGAGTAGTTTTGTGTCTGCTTAGTTTATTCTTCACAACAATGCCCTCGATATCCTGTAGGCTCTTCTGCTTTTCAATGCTTAATTCGTCCTGACATTAATTACTAATTTTACCAGAATAGCAAAAAATTCTTGGCCTTACCCTACCTCTTCATATGCCGACTATAGGATCCCCAAAGTGGTCTGTGAGCTGACTTACAATTTCATTAGTAACTCACACCACAGTGTCTCAATACCTAAAATAGTTTGGAGTTAGAGAAATTCATTATTCCTCAAGAGCCTTTATGTAGTTTTTAACTAATTCGTCCTGACATTCAATACTAATTTTTTCAGAATAGCAAATAATTTTTGTTACCCTACCTTTTCATATGCCGGCTATAGGATCCCCAAAATGGTCTGTGAGCTGACTTACAATTTCATTAGTAGTTCACACCACAGTGTCTCAATACCTAAAATAGTTTGGAGTTTAAGGAAATCATTATTCCTCAAGAGCCTTTCTATAGTTTCTAACTAGATTTGATTTGACATAAATGTTCCTCAAGAACGGATATTGTATTCTCTTTATTATCGGTATTACATTATGAATCGTTACCCTATTGATGGCCATTTTTGTTTACTTCGAAAACACTACAGTTATTGAATAGACATTGTGATGTACCCCGCCTGTCTTTAAGAATATCAGATCCGACAATGAGAAATGCACACCCTTTCAAACCTTTCATTGTAATCAAACCAACAATCATTTAATACATTTTTGTTTTGGGTATTTTATCAAAACGAATCTCTGCTAACATATAGTCTGTAAGTTTTCCCTGACGCTGAATATAATCGTCGTTAAATAAAGACGTTTTCCCTTTGCCATGTTATTTACGTCGCGAAAACTCTATAGCTACAGTATTGAGTACGGCATATTGTATTAGCTTAGGTAAACTTCTCATGACACCAATGCTGTCAAATTAATCACTTTGGATCCAAGTCAAATAATTCCAACAAAACAGCAATTCAACCACACAGTACTTTAGTTAATCTTAAATAAGCGATTTAAATTCAATTTACTACAAGCACATAGACCCCTTTTGATTTAAACTCTATAGTTAAGTTTTAATTTTTGTAAAGGATAATGTTCCACTTCTTGCTTTGGAAATTCCAGAGTTCACAACTTAGCTTGAATTAAAAAAAAATATATGCCCCACTTGCATTAACATTAAACGTTAACTGTTTTTTCTCCTACATGATATTTAACACTTTCCTTTTTTTTTTCCTTTTTCTCTTATGAATAAACTTTTCTCTAATTTATGACACTAAGAACCCCTACAGGATGACGCTTTATAATTGCAATATTTCATCAACATATTTTTTTATGATTACTTCGTACTAAAGTTATAGTATCTTTTAATTTAATTTATGTAATTTGTTGACCTCCTAACTATTATCAGCAGCAGTTGTTTTATTAATATTTTAAAAACTTTGTCTAAATGTCAGCACACAATCATTAGTGGGCATCACATAATAACTTACACTTGGCTGCCGCGACCGACACTACGAAACGAAACACTGCCACTATTGGTTTGTAAGCAATAGTAAAACATCTTTTTCATTGCCGCATAGTATTTTCAAGTACTGACTGTGACTACAAATATTTTAATTGCAACATTGTATAGCTGTGTATTATAATGTTTTTTTTGTGCTGCCTATATTTAGGGGCAAGAAAAATTTAATGCTTGTTTGTCGCTAATTGGAAAAGTTTAACATTTCTTAGTGTTTGAAATTTCTTTTTTATACATATTTTGTTTTCGACGTTTAAGGTCCGACTTTGTTATTTTAATAAAATTATTGTGGAAAAACAAACTTCATAAAACTTTGCACAATTTCATGCTGTAAAATGCATTAAAACAAGCTTTATAGTATGAATGTATTACAAACCAAGCCATAAGTAAATTATATTATAAACAAATAAGCGTAACATGCGTTTCTTATAGCTTGTTATGCGTCTTTCTCGGTATCATTAATGAACATCGTCTTTCTTGTCATAATTTTAACAAGGTTACAGAAGGAACGGAATCTTTGGTTTAGCACTGCGCGCTTAGCATTTACTTTTTCTTTTCTCCCTTTTTTAACATATTGGTAATGTAATACTTTAATCAAACTTTTATATAAAAAAAAAAAAATGGAATAAAAAACAAACTCTGACTATTCTTTTCCAGTTATTGGTTGTTGTTGCAGGAAGAGTGTATGTTTCTTTCTTTCGCTTATTTGTCTAAAGTTTTTCAACCGTATTTTTATTGTTATTTTTTTACGACTATAATAAATAATATCTTTTATACCCTCCATTACCAGCAGTGATGAAAGTAGTTATGAATATATATAAGTATATCATTCTGTTTGCAACGTCAAGAAATGTTTATCTTAAAGAGCTTTCAGTTGAAGTGATTAAGTGTTTCTGGTTACCTTTTTGACGAATAACCACTGATTATTATTCGCCTTATGATTAACGAATCACTTTTCGGATGAGTAATAATAACAAATTACTTATTATTATAATTCGCTATAGGATTAAAGAAAAAAGAATCGAATCAACTAGTCGATCTCAGCTTGACTCGCATCGTGACTATAAAAGCTTAACTCTTATGTCTACTTGCTTCAATTCGTTTCATGAGCAATAAATCGTTAATCAAATATTTTCGCTTAGTGACTAGAAAATTAATTATTCGAATTTTTACTATTATAAAAATTCAATCCGTCTTAGATTAGAAAATCACTACTCTCAAGCAAATCTGAATGCGAAACTATTTTTCTTCAACTTGGTTGCCTTTTTTTAGCTAAGCTCAATATTTTCCTGCTTTTTATTAGTCTATTTATATTAAACCTTTTTAAAGAATAATTTATATTAATCGTGGCATGACCATTGCATCTTGTTTCATTTCAGCATTATAGTACGATAATGTATCAGGAACATACCTGCGTACATAGTATCGCCAGATGTCCCTGTATGCTGCAATATGTGGGTGTTTGTTTAAGAACCTTCAAATCTCATTTAATATTTTGTGCTTTCCGGCCAGTTTTAGTCTACCCCTTCTTACAGATCCCTGTAGATTCTATTTGAGCGTTTCATTGCAGATTTTCTTGCGTGGCTCCCAAAGAGCTCGAGCCAGTTCTTATTATTTGCATGCTTATGTTATCTTTACCAACAATTTCTAAGAGTTTGTGATAACACGGGGCAACTAGAAATTCAGAACGTTTTTAATGCGTCTATTGGGGAACATTGGTTTCTTGAGCTTGATGATTTTAGTTACAAGTCTGATCATGAATTATAGCAAACGAGCGGTCTCGTGGTTTTAGAATTAATATCTAATCTAGAATTAAACTTAAAAGCGTATAAAACATAAAAGTTTATACATAAAAGGATGTAAAACTCCAATGTTCTGGTAAAATTCAAACACGCTCGTATGTCGGCTGACCAAAAACTATTTAGAATTTTCTAAGCAGGGTAGACTTTATTCTCATATGGCATTGCATCCTCAAAAACGCTTGAATTGTTTGTATACAAAAGCTCAACTAGGTGTATCTCATCTACTCCACTACTGTTCATTATTCATTATCAGGAGAAAAGTTGAAAACAATTTATGTCAATAATATGTTTTTTATATTTTTCCCTTATCACCTTTTTCAGTAGTGCATAAGGGAAAGACAGAATTAATTAAATTATTAATTAAATAAATAAGACCTAATTAGTGGGAGACTACACATAAGGATCAAACCATC
The DNA here is from genome assembly GCA_941918925.1 of Phyto melanocephala. Classification (NCBI taxonomy): domain Eukaryota; kingdom Metazoa; phylum Arthropoda; class Insecta; order Diptera; family Rhinophoridae; genus Phyto; species Phyto melanocephala. The sequence continues at coordinate 18,863,305 of OW799235.1, forward strand.
TCATAGTACTCTTAGGCCGGTAAGCACTAAGTATGTGATTCAGGAAGCGTTTTCTTTTTGGTAATAGTCTTTTGGGGGGACTAATTTGCCCTCACACAGAGAAAACAGTACCGGTTGTGAGTACCGCAATTGTTGGCAATCGCATAATTTTGTTTTGATAGTAGGATTATACGATTATATTTACAGAATTTCGTTTCGGAAGCTTTAATAAATTATGATTTCTGCAATAGAAATTTTATAATCACAAATGAAAAGTTCGATTGCAGGAACTAAACCATTTGATTGGCGATGAATGTGATTTTCTGTTTTCTGGGTGCAGAATTTCGATCCGTACAGGAAAGCTGTCTTAACGTAGGCTTAGCATATTTTAGATTTAAGGTTCGAAAGTGTTAGATTTTCAGATATTTTCTAAATTTACTCTCTTTTTAGTACCATTTAAGGTTATTATGGAAGTATGACAATAGCAGAAGTTTTGTACGTACTCGATCATGGGTCATTGCCAAGAAAAAAACGTAGATGCTTGGCTTCGTTTAATTCTTATGGATTTGATTTTGTTTAAATAAATTTTTGAACCATATTGCCATGACGATAGTGCTTGATCATCTCTTCTGTACTTGCCGCCGCCAGTGTGTTTAAAATCAAAATTTTGCAATACATGCCAGCACTGTGTAGTTGGTAGGGTATTTTCGATTCGTCAAAACCACATATAAATCATTCCCTGTTATTTTTGTATGTGTTATATAATATTTCTATACCATAAATATGCTTAAGTTATATAAAGTTGTTAGACATGTATTTTGTTTACACAGAGCATTAAATTTGCTAGTTATAGCTGATTTGATTTAAAATAGAACGAAAATAAGTACTATTAAATTACAGAGTAGCGATTCTTAAATAGATTTTAAAAAGATGAGCTAAAGCTTTTACATATTCATACTGAATATGAACAGGGGGTAAGTTTTCATGCTGTGAAATAAAAATCTTTTGTGTGACACATCATACGGTGGCACCTCTTGCTGTACAAACACATTTTTTTGAATCCATTCACGAAACAAGAAAAGTATAGTACATATAACTTAAATAAATATTTAGGTAAAGATAAAACAATTAAAATTTTGTAACAAGTGCAAACTAGATAAAGATATGGCTTTAAGGTGCATATCTCGCTCACTCAAAAACCAATTGCAGAAAGTGTTGTAAAAAATGCTGTCGGGACTAATAGCATAACTCGATAGTGACTAGTCTTAAATATAAGCAAAGTGAAGTAAATAATCTTTATTTAATAAATTAGGAACCTCTGTTCTTTAACTCAGTTCCTGTTTATTTGCGGACAAACATAAAAAGGATAAAAAAGAAAAAGAAAGCACACTTATCGACAGCTGTCCAACTTTTACTATTGAAAGAGCATTTAATAAAATACTTAAACTCATATTATAATTTTAAACAAATAGAAAGATCTCTTTCATTTTTTCCCATTTACCAAGGAAAAAGTTTTAATGTTATTTATTAGAGAAAAATATAAAGTTATAAAGTCAAAGTTAAAATAATGGCTTATGCATAACGAATTTTACAAAACGATTTAATTAGCGAAGTGATTTGTAAAAAATGAAAACAAAGCAAAGCAGAAGTAATATCAGGCAAACATTAATGTTATAAAAAATGTGCGGCTTATATAAATATTTATTGCTGCTCATTACTCTACAATCCCCCACCGGCAGAATGCTGAACGCGTTATATTTATTTCATATAAAAAAGAATATTCTTGTGACTTTCTAAGTAGTCTAGGCTAGTCCGTTTTTTCTCTGGAAAACATTCTTACAACCAAAGTATTAAGCTGAATTTATTTGAAACCCTTCACCACATATAAACATTACGCCATCTTATAGCACTATTAGAAGCAGGTAAGAACTAAGAATGTAATTCAAGAAGCGTATGTTTTTTGTGGGTATTAAAAATTAGTTAGCTCAACAGGTTTAAAGACAAATAACATGAAATGTGGATGAAACTAATCGAAAAGTGTTGTTAAATATCACGAATACAAAAGTAAGAAATAGGTCGATTAGTTCCAACACATTCAAAAATGCCATTCAACCTGTTAAATAAGCAGCAACGTCTGTTATAAAAGTACAACGGTTGCACTAGCTGGGGCATGTTAAACATATGGACACTTAGGAAAATAACCGGTGTGATTACAGGTCATACGGAGTTGAGAACTCATCTAGCTCGCATGAGATTATCTGAGGAGACAACATGTAGAGCATGCGAGAAAGAGGATGAGACTTTGGTAAACTACCTCTGTCATATTAGGCGCGAAGACTTTACAGTGGATACTATGCCGAACTTAGAATACCTGGGGAACTCAAACTGGAGATCCATAAGACGTTACATTGAGGGGACTGGGTTCTTGGATTAGTCCGTTATTTATGGAAAGTTATGTTTATGGTTTTTGTTTGGGAATTCCGTTTTCCATATGGAGCGCACAACATGCCAACTGGGCATAAGTGCATACCTGTCATGGGTTTGGGCTTTTATACTCCTCCTTTTCAACCTAACCTAACCTAACCTAAACATATGGATGAGAATGTTTCGGCAGGAAAATCATTCGATTTCAATCCCAAAAAAGGCGAAGAAGGGGAAGATCCAAAAACCGTTGGAAGTATTAATCTAATGAAAGATCTTTTAAAGGGAATGAGATAAACTCCTTTGAAAGGATCAACCTGAGAAGATTTTGTAAAACTTGGTTTTAAAAAACTGTAGGCAAAGCATAGTAGATCGCGCGCATGCAAAACCATTCTAAATCAGGCTGCTGACATAAACGGTTGTTTAAAGCCTTCTTAGTATGTAAATAATGTTTTTGTTTGCCTGAAAATCTTTGATCAAGCATCTTCAAATACGCTCAATTTGACAAGTAGTCTGAATTGAAAAATGAGAATGACAATTTTTTAGTTCATATACATTAACATTTCGGGGGGATACCAAAGCAGACCTCTTCCATAAACGGGTCCCTTTTCAACCCCTTCCTTTGCCAGAGATTACGAGGCTACCAAAAAAGTATCCCCGACCTCACTGAGTCCACCATCCCATTCGTTTGCTCTAGACTTTTGTGACTTCACATTGTAGACTGATGCTTATCTACAATTCTCATTACAGATTCCTTTGTAATCGCTATCATCTGGCCCAGACTCATTTCCCCCATAGCGCTCACATCTAACATGTGCCTTCCAGTGGTACTAAATCTACTGCTAGCCTTTGCCGGTCATTCGCATACTACATGCACTGCTGTCTCAGTAGTCTCAAGGCACATTTTGCAAAAATTCATCCTCCCAAACCTTAATCATGTATTGATGATATTTAACGTTACCGTGCCTTGTGATCAAAGTAGTTATCCAGCTCTGGGTTCTCCGATTATATCTGAGTACTTTGACTGCACTTCTCATTCTCAAATTCATAGATTCCACCCATTGTAAGACTTTGCCCGTACCATCCCAACTCTAGGTTCTAGGCCACAGCAGCTTCCCTTTTCGTTGTGTAATGATATTAAGAAGGGAACTTAGAATGACTTTGCATAAAAAAATAAAAACACCATTAACTCAAGTGGGTAAATAGTGCAGTTTCAAAATGCATTGCTAATTGTTTGAAAATTAGAGGGAAGTTGACGCCAAAGGTTAGTAGCATTACGAAAAAAGTGTCTCTTCGTTATATTCTGTTTAAAACAAAAGGTACTATTTTTGTTGCCTCTGCTAGACTTAAAACAAAATTAATCTATTGTACAAGTACTTAGGCTGTTTTGTGTAAATAACTTTATGAAAAGAAATTAAATAGGCAATCAAAAGGCATACTATATATATGTCTTGAGTATTGTGAGATTCTGCTCCACCTTCATCGACCAAACTCATATCTGGCAATATTATTGTACGTTACATTAAGCCTTCTCATACTAAGAGCGTATGTGTAAATAATTTCGGCGTCACCAATTATGTTGTCTTTTTTTATAATTTTTTTTTTAATATTTCATTTAAAAAGTTTCAAAAGGGGTATATCAGGGGCATAACGATCCTTCTAGAAATGTTTTGTGAAGATTAATCATTGAAAAAATAAAAGTCATTTTGTAATGAAAATAACCAAAAAATTAAGTTGTTAGTCACTTTATTCATTGTAGCTTTTTTTTATTACATATGCACCGCCGGATTTAAGTACGAAACATATGAAAAATACACTTGTTTGCACGTGATAATTTTTGTAAGCCAACGAATCACGAAGCCTCCCTAAATCGAGTTTTTTTTTGGGATAATAGTGATTCGAGTTATGGAAGTTCGACTGTAAATATGTGATAAGTCCTTTTTTAGCCTCTGTAATAAAAATCTTACATACATGTAATTCTGACGAACTACACAATTTCTGCAGGCCACAGAAATCCAAAGTTTGTAAAATAGCCAATTACTTTCCCTTAAATATTCATGTTAATGCACATAATCAAAAATATATATTTTTACAACAATATATTACGCTGCTGTAAAAGCCTTTAAAAACTCATAATAATATTTAAATTAATGCTAAAGCTATTTAAATTAAAAACCCTTCAAGTGTTGGATTATGCCTTAATTAAGATGTTCTTGGTTATTTGGTATTTTTAATTAACTATGTGAATACAACATCAAACATTCTTAAGCTAAACACCTGCAATTGCCGTAAAACTCGTACAAACAAAACAACAACAACAAGATAGAAAAGAGAGCGCGGAATAAAGTGTGTAGGAGAAAGCTCTTAATATGTTTAATTAATCATAATAGATATTAACATAAAAAATTATTTCAACAATTAAATAATGCTAAAAAACGTTCATGTTTGAAAAACAAATGCAAAAAATAAAAGAAAAAAAAAATTCAGTGTTGAAAACAAAGTTGAGTTAATTAAAATTGTTGAACACATTTTCTTCGCCATCAAAGAAGAGAAAAATAAATTTAATTTTTAAACAGTTTTATTTTCGTAGTTAATTCTCTAAGCACGTCTGTCTGTCAGCCAACAGCCAACATAAAGAATTAAACAAAGAATTAAATTTTACTGTACATGCATACAAACATCCAAACATAGATACATACATACATATGTATGAACAATAATATTTTTAATGCTAAAAAAAATATGCTGTGAAATAAAGAAATTACAACTCATTACTCAGTAAAAGCACACAATACATACACACAGATACAGATACAGATACCTGCGGCTAAATTCAATGTAATTAAATATTCAAAGCAAACTTTTTTGTATTATTTTAATAAAAGCAAAAAGTATTACTTTTCTTTATTAACATACTTTAAATTTTAGACATAAGATATTCCCAAAAGTATGCTAAGCAATTTCAATAAATAAAAATAACAAATGTTTTGACTCAATTCAGCCACTCCGGACAGGTTTTGCAATATTTTAATGGTCATACAGGTAAACAACTTAGGAAAACCTACAAATAAATGTATATATAAATATACAAAAAAGAATTGAAAAATTAAAAATTATTGTTTTTAACTTTTTTTATTAATTTAACCCTTTTTGGCAGGAAAATATTCATACAGCACCTGACTAAAAGTCAAGATAGAAATATTGTCAGGTAAACGTCTACATACAGGGTTAATCTCCCACTCAATTTACTGACTCGTTAGGTAAGCTGTGTTAAAACGTTTATTATTATTTTTGAACAAAATTTTCTTTAACTAACGGCAAGTTGTAACAATGACCAATAATTTATTAGATTTAATTATATAGTGGATTTTCCCTTAGGAATGACATTATTGCAGAAAGCTATAGTGGCAATACTGTATATTGTTTTTACGCATTCCTTCGGTCATTTTATATAGAATTGTATGCCATTTAATTAAGGTAAGACACACGCTTTAACAACGTTTTGAAATCAATACAGACCCACCTTGTATTGTACATAGATATGGTAATGCTCATTTTTGGTTTAGCGATTAGGTAGACATCTAAATTAAATACAATGAGGTCTTCTTCGAGAAACTATTTAGCTATTTCCTCCAAATAAAGTTTATTCTGCCGAGTTTTTCTACACTGCCTTGAGTATTATCATCGCCCTATATGAGCAATTATGTTTTAGTTCTATCCAACATTTTAAGTTCTTATTAGAATATATGAATTGTTTGCTTAACGGGTGCCAACACTATTACTATTACAATATTGAAAGAAAAAAATTCGTTATAAATATCCTTTTTTAATCCCCCTTGATTCTTGCTTAGCAACAAGCACTTAGTTTATCCAATTGTATTATGATCTTTAAACTAAATTTTGCTCTGACATGAGTCTACTTATGATTAATTGCTAAACTTAATTAAACTAGAACAAGTATGGTGATATATTCGCCCGTGCAGAGTCTAATAATATTCTTCACCCACCCATCATGTACATAGTTATAATGTTATACACTATTTTGCTTAATTATTTCCAAGACCATCTTTGATATTGAGTTTTCACAAAGATAGCTTTATTATACTAGTGAAAACCTGCATTAAATATCCATATTGATTAAATAAAATAAAAAATTATACGCTCTTTTCCTTTGATTTGATACCAATATTTTGGGCGTTGAAGAAGACAAAGTCGTTATATTATTATATTTGACCCATATATCTATCTGCCATTTTATTTCGGGTGTCATCTTAGATTTAAAATTTTTGATAGCTTACTGTATTCTAATGGCACTATTGATGGGGTTAAAGTAGGTGCACTTTTACTTATTAGATATTAATTTTATGTTTGCCATTTTGTAGTGGCTGCCATCATGCATTTCAATTTTTTTTATTGTGTGTTTCATTTTGCCTCTCAGGACCTTTCTATTAAATTCCATATCGCTCAGCTGTCCAGAAGCTGAAAAAATCGATTGCCGTGTGTTAATTTTATTATAAAATGGACTTAGTTTTATAGTTTTTTTCACCAGTTTTTTCTCAGATGTTACTTTAAAGACAACGGCTTGTATTTTAGAGCTCTAAGGGCCATTATTACAACTTGCTGTTAGTTAAAGGTAGGATTTTTTGTGCCCAATAAATAGCTTTGCATTATTACAACTTCCATTTTTTATTGTTATTAATAATAGTATTATTTAATAAATAAAAAAATAATAAATGAAAGCCTTATAATGCAAAGCCATTTATCGGTCCAAAAAAATCATGCATGTAATTAACGGCAAGTTGTAATATTGGTTTAGAAAATTAATTAGGAGCCTTAGTGACTTGACTTAAAAAATATTTTTATTTTTTAGAATTATTTTTGCCTTTAGCTTTGTAAAATAGAGAAAAATTTGTAAAAAAAATTAATTAATATCCTAAGAGGTGTATTGTATACATAAATAGCTGCAAGCCTATTTATAAAATATTCTAAATTTAAAAAAATTGAGATTTTATTTTGAAAAAAATATCACAAAGAACAAAGACAGTAGGTGTTTATTAGCTCATATCTTAGAAAGATTTAAGGCAATTGTGCTGGATTGCAACAGCAATTTATTCTCGGATATTTTCAAAAAAGTGATTTCACAAATAGATCTGTGTCCATGGTAGGGGCTTTTAAAATTTGATCTTAAACAAGAGGTAGACAGACAGACAGACAGACAGATGGACATTATGGAATAGATTACTATACTCATAAACATTCAGAAAATATATATTTTAGAGAATCCAAAATAAATATCGTACAAACTGCAAACGAAATAATAAAGCTATATCTACCCTTGGCACCACAACAACAACAACATTTACTTACAACAACAGTTAAATCAGTTTAGAACTTTTATCTCTTAAAAACGCTATATAAGGGTGCCCAAAATATAACATCATGTCCGAAAATGCTATAGCTCTTGCTTGTGTTGGCCATTTTATGTTTATTTATGACTAAGTGAAGTTGAGCCAGTCAATAACTGTCAAATTAAAAAACAACAGTCAAATCAGTTTAGAACTTTTATCTCTTAAAAACGCTACATAAGGGTGCCCAAAATGTAACATCATGTCCGAAAATGCTATAGCTCTTGCTTGTGTTGGCCATTTTATGTTTATTTATGACTAAGTGAAGTTGAGCCAGTCAATAACTGTCAAATTAAAAAACTTGACATAAATAAAGGAATCACAATTATTATGAAATAAATGGAAATAAAATTTTTAAATTTTTAACGAGTGCCTTTTATTAAACGCGATTTTTTTTCTCGGTTTTGATGCATTTCGAAACTTAACAGCGCTGTATTGTTTAAAGTTCTCAGGCACCCTTTAAAAATTAAAAATTTTAAAATTACACAAATTAAATTTAAATGTAATTTTATTATAAACTCAATGACTGTTTATTGGCAATTTGCATTTTCCTTAAATATAATAGAAAATATAATTCAAAATTAAAATCTAATAAACAAAAAAATACATAGAAAATTAAAATTTCGTTAACTTTTCTTCGAATAAACTTTAATAATTACACAGGAGTTTTACAACACACAACCAATGTCAGCATAAACAAAAGGATGAAAACGAAAACCTAGAAACGGTAAATCACATATCTATTTATACAGGCAGATGCAATTCATAATAATGCTTGCAATAAACTATAAAAACAAAACAACACACAATATTATTTTATCGTCAACGAAAAATACAAACATCTCGAGTATGCTGTCAAAACAGGCAACATGTGCAAAATTGTAAACTCATCATCAATAAATACGTAAAAAAACTAGTTTAAACAAAAAGAACTAAATAAAAAACTTACTTCAGTTTTTTCGCTAAAAGTACAGAAATCTTTTTGTAAGCAGCAGTTGGAAATTTTCAACTCATAAGTGTAATGAATATTAAAATAATAATAATGTTCAAACATTTGTTCAAGATTTAAATAGGTTGCAAAAATAGCTGCACAGTGGGTTTGATAATAATTATAAATACATAGAAAATATTATTACCAAAATTTTTATAACCACTACCAAAAAAATGGTGTGGCAATATTCATTTTGTCATTTCGTTTGAAAAACATCGAAATATTAGTTTTGGACGCCATAAAGTATATATTTTCTGAGTCAGGGTTTAATTTTATGACGATCTAGCTATGTCCATCCGTCTGTCCGTCTGTTGAAAGCATTATAGAGGTCGGACCGAAAAAGCTTGGAGGCTCAAATTTTACCAGAATATGTCTTATACACAAAGTTTGTTTGATATTGAAAATGGGCTAAATCGGAATATTAGGTAGAGAGTTAAAGCTCGTAATACAAGAGTAGGTAAAAAACCGTGTCCTTCCAACATCTAATAAAATCCAATTGTGTCCAAACTCATTAACTTAGAGTCATAAAATTTCGAATATATGTTTCCTGTACAAAAGAAATAAGTTTCCTTGCAAATTGTTTAAAGCTTTGAGTTAGGAAAGAAGTTATCCATCAAAATATACGAAAATTTATACCGCACAGTGTATTTTTAATTATTTTTTTTATTATATTCAAAACTTAAAACGTAATAAAACTGACAAAATCATTTGTATGATTCTCAAATTTTGCTAACATTGCTTTTTGGTCAAAGACTTTACACTAAGGGGAAAAAATGTGACACGCCTACTTCCCATATGACGCTTTATCTCGAATTAATTTATAAGCAAGAGCAGCAAAATCGTCGAGCTGTTTAAAGTCATGCTTTAACAGATATACGAAACGCAAACTTTTCTAATTCTTCCCCTACAAACCTTATTTTGGTGAAATCGGCTAAGACGTGTTCAAGTCATGCTCTTACATACATGCGGCAATTGTGTTTTATATGCATGTATATTGTTACAGATTTATTTTTAAGTAGCTTAATTTACATTATAATTTATTTTAGTTGTAGTAGTTTAAGTTACTGTAGTTTTATTTGTATTAGTTTATTTCGTTGGTTGTTCGAAAATGATGTTTGTTATTATGTGTAGCATACTTTTAGGCACTTCTATTAATCGTGCATATTACTTAACATCTTAATTTAAATGTAACGGTTTTCGAATGTACTTGAATGTACATACGAGAACTTTGTCGAATGTTACCGAACACCTCTATGTTACTATAAATAGCCGAACAACACAGCTAACATGATCAGTATTACAATAGAGCTTGTAAAGTGTGTGTCAAAGTGAGTTTGACAATAAAAGTGTATAACAATAAGTGTAATAAGTAAAGTGATATAAAAACAATATCTGAGTGTATTTAAGTAAATAAAGTGCTCTTAATTTTATAACAAATTTTAACTGTTTTTAATTGCTATAAAAGAACTTAAGGTGTATTTAAAGGAAATAATCCAACGTTTATAAAAGGTATAAACGTAACAATATATTTAAAGCAATTTAAAATTCCAGATTAATCCGCTATTTTAAACCAAAATTACCAAACAGTTTATAATTTTTATTATAATTTTTTTTGTTGCAAAAAGTTTAAAATATTAGTTCATTACACATGTATCTGTTTAAATATAAATAACTCTTTAAACTCATGAAATGCTACTTTTTTCTTTTTCTGTTTCACAACTAGTAATTTGTTTCCTTAAATTGTTTCCATTATTCAACATTTGTTCACTTTTATCTTCTATTCATGACATCTTACAGTCCTGCTGCATGTGTATGTATTTGTGTACATACCTGTAAAGTTTAAAATAATTGTTATATACTTATTTGATTGCAAGAAATTAAGTTTATTGTTCCATAACAACTGTCCAACAATTGCAATGACTCAGCAGCATCATAATTTGGAAATTGTTATTTAAAATTCTTCTCCGTTTTTATTATTTTTTATTGTGTAAAGAAAAAGGATTGGACGGGTTATTTATTGCTTTGGCCAAGTTATGTTTAGTTGGAAAGATGTAAAAATTTCTTGCAATAAAAGAACACTTTTTGACATGTAAATTAATTAAAAATACCAACATCATGTTTGTGATAGACATTTGCTTTATAAATGATTTTCCAGTTTCAGGCACACAAGACATTTTGCTAAAGTAGTATCGTTGTTGTTGTTGCATAAAGACATGTTATTAAAATTATTCCAATTATTTTTGGTTGGTTTTTTTTTCAAAGTTAGACAAGTGAAAATAAAATTTATAAAATTTTTATAGACAATTTTAAAAATCAGTTTTTTATTTTATTTTTTTTTAATTTTATTTAAAGAAAAATTTTGTAAGTGTTATACGAATTTTTTGTCTTAAATTAACTAAAATATGTCAAAGTAATTATACATCTACCCACTCGTTAAAAACCTTTTCAAAATACCTGAAAACAATTTAAATATCTAGAATACAACTACTGTTTCATACTCATACTCATGCATATGTGCATACCATTCAAACAATTTCTTTCCAAAAAGAGACTTAAAAGTTACGGCAGGAAGTTGAAAATCATCGAATTCGATATCACTTTCTTATTTAAATAGTATCCTCGTTCGTGAAGAAACGTTCCACTATTCACAATTTAGTGGCTTTCTTAGTTTCATATGTAGTACAATGCTTTGGTGACGAACTACACAACCAACTACGCAACCAAATTTTAAAGGCTTCATAAACCACTATGCAATTTTTATGTATTATGGTTCAGTATTACAAATATTGTCAAATTTTTTAATTCTATGGAGAGGTTTTTTTTTTAATTTTTAATTAAAATTCAAGATTCTTTTAGATGCTTCTTCACATAATCAAAGATAACTTGAAAACGGTTAGTCCGACATTATTAAAATAAACTTTGAAAAATTTAGATTTATATAGCCTTTATTCCGTTTTTATATTTTGTTTTAATCGGCTCAGTAGTTTCGGAGTTATAAAAAAAATATAAGCAAAAAATATATTTTTACGTGAAAATAGCAATTTTTTTTGTTTTCAAAAATCATATAAAATGGAAAACGGCATTAATTAAATTTTTTACTTTATCGCAAAGCCACATGTAATAGCAACAAAATAAGATATCGATCATAAAAATCAGTAGATTCCTTTCTATTAACAATCAAGTGATCTGGCTCATTTTCACAAAATTTTAGTTTTCTTGTTTGATATAAATACATTAAATTGAGTAGTTAATGATCTTCTCCTAGAAAAATTGTTTGGGAAAAACCTTTTTGACATGTGCTTCTCAGAATTAAAAAAAAAAAAGTAATAAGCAAAGGTTGTTTAATTTTTACGATTGCGGTAGCAATGTTATAAACGCTCATAAGTAAATGTGCGTGCACGCTGAATTGATCTTTTTTCCATTGCTTACCTGTATCGTTTTTTTTATATTTGCAATATGTATATTAAAAACATTTCTTTATTAATGATGACATTTAACGTCTGACGTCACATTAATACCGAATAGCGTCGTTTTTATAGTTTTATTATAGTGGGTTAATAATTAAAAAGTGACTATTTCGATAGTTAAAATTACAATAAAATTGATCAAAAGAAAGAGCAGAACACGAAACACGTATATTTCGTTTTCGCAAAATATTTTACTAACCAAAAAGTAACTTCTTATGCACAATAAAAGTGTCATATTTATATATTTTAGTATAATTTTTAAGTGACTTAATAGTCACTATTGCGATAGCTCAAACTATAATACAAATCGAAATCAATGTAATTAGTTATTGTAAAATTGGACACTATATGCTAGTTGTATCGCAGTAGTGACTATTAAGATACAACTATTCAAAATTAAACTTCCATTTGCTTGCAGGGTAAAAACATTTGATTTTATACCCTGCAGGAAATGTCTACAGAAAAACACTATTGACTTTATATGACTGTTAAATCTTAATTCCTATCGACCACCAAAACTACTGACCAATTATATCCCACACAATGTTCTTTTCAATTGACATTTAAGATGTGCTTGTCCACTAGCGAGGTAAGAAATATTCACTAGGTAGTTCTTATTAAACCATATGGCGCCATTGGAACCAGGTAATCATTAGATAATTTTAGTGATTGTTGCTTCTGTTTATTATTTTAAAGCGAAGACGTGTTATTACCAATATCACCAAAAAGTCACCATAACAGCAGACAAAACTGGTGACTTGAAAACACTTAACCCCAGGTTTCCTGCAGGGCATTTTATTGTATTATTGTGCATGTGTGTTTCGTTATCTGTGTTGTTGTTAAATTTGCTTTACATCTTTATTACAGGTATTATAAATGTTTACAACATAAAAATTGTATGATAGAAGAAATATTTTTATTTTACAATTCTTTTTTTTCACTTTTCTATCATTTTATTGTCGTTTTATATATTTTATTTTTGTTAGTTTAAATGCAGATACTTTTAAGGATTTCAGCATATTTAAGACACATTTGGAGTGCTAATTCAAATGAAATAAAACTTATTGCCTTAAAGGTATCATACATTTATAATCGTTGCCATACACATAAGGATTGAATAAACCATATATTTATAATGGGCATACATCCGACACCTATTCGTCGGGAAAATTTGTATTGTCAGTACGAAGGTAATTTTAACCCACTAACTCTTTCTAATGGTTCTTCACACACGAGAAAAATTATGGCAGCACAAAATTACTCTTAATATGCAGAAAAGCTGAGGAGTATGGTCATTTGTTCATTTAAATTTCAACAGGCTTACAACCCCGTACTAGCATCACAAAACCAATACATGTGCATTAATAAAATGTTTGCCTATTCCTTAACAGATCAAATTTGCTTGGTGAAGTAAGGAATTCGAAAGAGGAAGGGGGTTGGACGGGCAAGTAGACTTTGAAATTAAAAAAATTAATCAAACAGCATAAATTATTATACAATTAACTCATCACCGACCATATAAAAATGTATAAAAAATGGAAGCTTTAGAAGAATTTGTTACTGCATTAAAGGATTTAAAATCAAATGTAACAGATGATAATGTAAACCAACATTTAAGTGTTACAGCAGCATTAAATAATTAAACTCACTTCACCATTCCTTCCCCCCATCTTTGAGTCCACTTAAGATTTTTGCGCTCAATGTACCCATATGCTTAAAGTCAAACGTCAAATAAATAAAAACATCAATATACACAAAGCTGTATACACGTATACATTTTATGCCAGAAAAATTAATAATATGTTTTACGCAAAGGATAGAAATTGTGCGCTTAAAATTTGTTTTTGTCTGTGAAGGCCCAAAGAATATCTTGCCGCTGAAAAACCATTAAGATTAAAAATACATTAAAGGGCAGATCATAAAATCAAAACTATGAGTGATGCAACTGATTTCCATTTAGGAAATGCGGTTCAATAATTCCAGCCAAAGGATGGATATTGAAAGCATAACGAAAATGTATTACGAATATAGAAGAATATGAACATGTTGAATTATGAATTGTCATTTGATAGGTGAAATAAAATATTCAACAAAATATGAAAATTAATACTAAGATTCACTAATTCAAATTTCATTCAATTGTAACATAAATAGGAATTTTAAGTTACATAGTAGTATACCGATAAAGAGTGCTGATGATGAAATCGTAGCTGATTTCGAAAATGCATTCCACTCGGCTAATATCGGAAATAATTTTTAGAAAGAATATTCCTAAAATGGCTACAATTTAATTTAATTTGAATTATAAAATTAAATAAAGAAACAAATGAACTTAAGCCAAAATAAAAAATGGTTCACATTAAAATTTAATATAAAAAAAAATATATTTCAAAAAATGTATATGAATAAAAAACTGAGAGAAACTCTATTACCTTTCTCACATTTAAAGTCGGGAAAACTATTTATATACTGTATAATGAAAACGGTAAGTATAGCGTTAATTTTAATTTTTCTGGACTCGCTTTCAAAAATATTTTCATTGTTGCATAATTTATTTTAAAGTCATTCAGTGAAGCTGATAAAAATATTTCTCAAAATGCCGCATAACATTAAACAGCCTAAGAAGGAAAATCTGAAAGAAAAATATCGAAATTGACAAAAAAAAAGAAGAAAATCAACTTTGCACGATATTATCGCTAGATGCAAAGAAAATGTTGAAATTGCATATAAACAACGTGCAGCCCGGCCAAAGAAACTTTCTTTCAAAACGAGAGCATGATTTTAAGGAGAGTGAAAAAAACCTTTATTTCTGCTCCATAATTGACTACAAAGGTCAAAGAAGCTTAATGAGCGGAGGTTAACTCTAAAACAATAAGAAGACTTCTTCGAAAAAATAATGTTCATAGTTAACATGCTGATAAGGTGCCCCTTGCTCGCCCGTTTATGGCTAAGGATTTAAATTTTTGGAGCACTGTAAGTAGAGGCAAAAATAAAAATTTAAATTTTTAGGCTTTATTTATTGATGAAATTAAATTTAATTTATTTGGTTGTGATGAAAAAAAAAAAATTCAATCTAACTCATTGTGGTAAAATATATGAAAAAGGAAAAACTAAAAGGTAGTTACCGAAATAAATTAACTTAAATCCCGGCAGTTAAATAGATGATATTTACATTCAACATGTAACCGCCGATCAGAGAGTGCTGATGATAAAATCGTAGCTGGTTTCGAAAAAGCATTCCACTCGGCTAGTGTCGGTAAAAATATAATTTTTCAAGATCTATTCCTTCATTTATCACAATTAAAAAAATTCTTTGTAAAAATAAAGAATGTTTAATATGAACTAAAGCCTAATTTAAAAAAAAATTCCAAATTTATCAGGACAATAATCCAAAGCATTCGACATTTGATGTGAAGAACTTGTTGTTTTAAAACTTTCCGAAGTTCTCGCTGGCTATAGTACAGGTGTCCCTATCAATAAAGTTGGATAGAACAAAAGCTTTAAGATTGTTTTTGGCCATAATGCAAGATCTGGTCTTACCTGGTCCGGCTGCATACAGAATGTAGCCATCCTTGTTTAGCCCGCAAACCCTGTCTTTGTACAACAATGGTTCTTGGACACATATAAGATCCTCTGTGCCTTACGCCAGTCAGAGGAGTAAGGCAGCTGACGCCGCTTTCGAGTGGTGAAGATTAATTTGAGTAACCTTCACTGAAGCTGATCGCTGTGGACGACTGTGACATCGGCGTCCTCTAAACCGTCGTCAGACTCTAGAAGGGCGTCTTCATCTTCTGCCACATCCATCTTACTAAAGAATTCCCCCACTAGTCCTGAGACCGATTGGGTGTCATCAATGACCGATGAAAGAGCAAACCCGTCGTCGCAGCTCATGGAGGGATCCTTGGAAGAGTCCTTGCTCTCCGGAGCTTAAGGCTTTTCCCTGTCGTCACCCTTATAGACCCGGATAAAGATAGTACAAAACCATAGTATATCTTTCCCTGAATCTTTCGAAGTGGAGACAGGGAGTCACTGTTTATGATAACAGTAAGTACAATCTATGTCAAGCTGGTCACAATCTCCTGAGTTTAAAAAATGTGGTGCAACAAAATACTAACAAGTCGTTTTATAAAATTGAACTTCGCCTTTATGTACATTTTATAAAAGAACCTGAAATAAATTGTTTTTAAATAACAGAGTTTTTGTGACACAAAATAAAACGTTTTTTCTCACAACTCATGACAACATTTCAACTCAAAGCCAACATTGTGGCAAAAAATTAAACGCTACCGCCACAAAATTTTCCAACATGTCATGACAAATACTCTGAAACAATCGCATCATTGCGAAACTGAAACAGGGGCACTGAACTGATATTATATTTTATACTTAGGGATAAAATATTAAAATCTCACAATCTGGAAAATAATATATTAACGAACAATTTTATAATTTATTGCATATATATAACTTTACATAATTAGGTGGGTAGACATCGCACTCGCAGGACGGTCAAGTATTTCCCATGTATCCACATAACTGATTTTCAGTAGCGATATTCTCGAAAGCATGTCAGATACATTGATACCATATGTAAGTCTAAGGTATACGCGGCGTCAATAAGTTGATTTCAACATTCGCACGGAAATATTGAGAGATGGACTTAGTTTCATTAATTCCTCTATATCTATGGACTAAGAATATAAGCATGTATATATAAACATATATATATATATATTTTATAGGGTCGCAAATACATTTCCTAAAAATTAAAAACGGAATAACAAACATTTTATAAAAGAAATTCTTCTTTTATATACAAAATCTAAACATCTTATAGTGGATAGAAAATAGTGACAATTAAAACAGTAGTAACTTTAACTAAATTTTTATTTACAACAAGGACTACAAGAATATTGTACATTTACCGTTTTTATGTTTTGTTGTTATTGTACATACACACTTACATACATACATACATTTATACATTTAAGCACGTATAATTGCTTGTACATAGAAATATTTCGTTATGGTTTTTTACTAGAGCATTTTTAGTAGCCATTGTCACGTTTTTTTTTTTGGTCAACGTAAAACATTAACAAACGAAATGTCAAGTGCGTGAAAATACGTTGTTGACTTAATTTAAAATCGTTATCGCTCTGTGTGTGCTGAGTATATGAAAGTTAGTTATTTACATGAAATTTATAAAAGAGTAACTTAGAAGACCATTAAATATGTTGACATAATCATACATACGTATGTATGTGTTTACAGACATTTTTATTTTCCTTTTTTTATTTGAAAAGTTTGGATTTGTTTCAATTAACAAAAAAAATATTTACGTTTACAAAAGTCTAGATGGTTAATGATTTAATTAAACAGAGTCCTTGATTCTGTACAGGAGAAAGATTGTTAGAGTTTTTTTTTAATTTAAAATATACAGACCAAAGCTAGTAACTTTTAGATTTATTATTTTAAACTAATATTGAAAAAGTTTAACATAAACAAAATTAAATTTACAAAACAGCCTCTATACAGCATCCCCTTTTAGTTTTCATCAAAATTTATGCATTTTGTCCTTGACAGTTGTCATAACATTAAAGCACGTAGGGCTCATATGTCAGATAGGGTTGCTTTGATTTTGAAGGTTGATATTAGATTTTTTTTTAGGAATTTAGTTAATAGGCGATAAATTGTATGTACAATTTCCCGTTACATCCACTTGTATAATGAATTTAATATGTATTCGTATTATACATATATATCTATATATATAAAAATCAATGTACGTTTGTATGTTTATATGTTTGTTTGTGCTTTATAGACGGTTAAACGGCTGGACCGATTTCTTTGAAATTTTCACTGAATCTTTCTGTATGTCTGGAGGGAACTAAAGGCTATACTTTGCTTTGAAATTGTAAGTGGGCGGTGTGCCACGCCCTATTAAAGAATAAGTATTAAATATTATATATCACGAAAGTTAATGACATCCACACGAACATTTGGGTAAAAAATGGGCGTACTTTAAATAGTAGGCGTGGCCACATGAATTAAATACTAAAATTCGTATATATGGAAAACGATATCGATTAGAGTAGTAAAATTTTGCAAAAGCAACTTTGATATTCAAATAAACATTTATGGAAAAAATGAGTGCATTAACAATAGTGGGCGTGGCACCTGCCATATGTATTAAATACAAAAATTTGGGGTGGCGAAGCACACCGGGTATTCCTTTTAAAATTTTTCTTTATATTTTAGATATTTAGGATAGGGTTCTAAAGTGTGATATATAAATTCTATATCTCGGAATGATTTATGTTCTGCTGTAATTTCCTTTGACCATGGGTACTAAAGCGTGATTTTTTAAGAGCTATAGAAAAGTTTACAAAAACAAAAACATATAAAATTCAGAAAAATCCATATTTATTTGAATCGATATTTTAATATAATTTAATATTTGAAAATTATTTCATGCAAATGTTGACCGTGACTGCGCCTCAAATGGTCCATCTGCTTAGTCCAATTTTGGAATACTCTTTCCAACATTTCGGCCGGTATCTCATGAACAAATGCTTCAATGTTGTCTTCCAATACGTCAATTGAAGCGGGCATGTGTGTATAGACATGAGCTTTAACATAGCCCCACAAAAAATAGTTTAAAAGGCGTGAAATTGCACGATCTAGGCGGCCAATTGGCCGGTCCCGAACGTGAAATAAAATGTTCACCGAACTCGCTTCTCAATAAGTCCATTGTTAAACGCGCTGTGTGGCATGTGGCACCGTCTTGTTGAAACCACATGTCGTGCAAGTCAACCTCTTGCATTTTGGGCAAAAAACAGTTGGATATCATCTCACGGTAGCGTTCACCATTCACAGTTACGTTACGATTCGCATCATCTTTGAAGAAGTGCGGTCCACTGATGCCACCAGCCCATAAACCGCATCAAACTGTGACTTTTTCTGGATGCATTGATAGCTCTTGCAATGCTTCTGGCTGATAATCACTCCAAAATCGACAATTCTGTTTATTAACGTACCCTTTGAGCCAAAAATGAGCTTCGTCGCTGAACACGATTTTTCGATAAGAAGCGCGCGATGAACTTTCTTAACAGATCACGCATTTTGATAATAAAATTCAATAATTTCCAAGTGTTGTTCGTTTGTTAGACGATTTGTGGTTAAATTATAGACCAAACTAAAGATGTTTGACAGTGAAACAAAACACGAAACGTGCGTCAGCTGTTTAAACCAGTGTTGCCAAAAAGATAATAGCTAAAAAATCACCCTCTATTAGAGGTAATCGTGGTTTTTTGCTTCTATTTTAGAGTTTTAAAATCTCAATTCGTTACTTCAGCTTTAACATCGACACCATCGGCAAGAAAGAAAGTAAATAAAGGGTTAAAAACTAATATGAACTACATTTACCTATAATGTTTAACAATTCTCTTAACAGATTTCATAAAAAAAAAATATCGAAAACCCTAATTGCCTTATAAATTTCAATGTTTACTCCAACAAACCGTTAGAAAACCATATGAAAAAAAAAGTAAAGTAAAAAAAAACCCCAAAACCTTTAACAGAAAAAAAAACTATACAAACTATTCAGATGCTAAATTTACATAAGAATACAAAAAATTCTAACTAAAACACGTACATCAGGCTTAATCAACACCTTGTCTGCCATAATAAATAACAGTTTTACGGTTTCTATTTTACATTACAGTTACAGTTGGCTTCATTGCTACTACAGCAACAGAAAATTATAAAGTTTTTTTTTACTTCGTTTTCGTTAGTTCTGTGGCTTCGAAATACAAACAATATAAGAAATACAAACGTAGTTAGTTTTGACTGCATTGAAACTGTTAACTTAGTTACACAATAATGCCATTTCAGTGTGTAATAAATTATTAAGGTCTATAGGCAAAGCTGTAACCCCTTTGAAATCATGCAAAAGGACTAATAGAAAAGGAGACGCTGATAAGAGAATTTTTAATTTAACACTTTAGGTATTTGAATATTAAACCGTACCGGATAATAGTTCGCCCTACTCTATGACGATTTAGAAAAAAATTTCTTTATATTGTTGGTATATAAATACAATCGGCTCTTGAAATGTGGTATAGCGATTATTTTGTCATTTCAAAAACTAAGCTCTACGTACGCAACATAAGTGCTTACAAAGAAGAATTTTATATTTTGCTGTGCCGAATCTTGTATACCCTTCATACTGTTTGTAACATAATGTATATACATGCTAAGAAAATAATGGTTGTGATAATCATAATCTAAAAGAAACTTACTAAAACTGAATTGTATTGTTGTAGTAAAAAAATATAATGGTAGCCAGTTATCATTATTAATTAAAGTGTCATGCTGTTCGTCATACACTGTTCATCAAATTAGCACACGCCCTATAAGCTTAATACGATTGTTCTTGTTGTTGGTGTTCTAAATGCTCCACATTTAAAAAGTCTAAAAGTCAAGATAAAACCCTTACTTAACGTGGCACGTAGGCAAATTGACCTGAATTTTTTAAAAGCGCTCATGTTATGCTCTTCACAGTGGCGCTACGTTGTCTTTTCGGATGAAAAAAATACACCTTGGAAGGTTCAACTTGTCAATGCCTCTATACAAACTACCTGTGTTATTAAGTCATGGATCGAGCGCCAAAATGTCAATTTGATACACTGGCCGCCTTACTCACCCGACATCAGAAAATATGTGGGGATAGCTCGCTCGTAAAGTTTACAATTCTTGAAAACAATAAAGCAATAAAACGGAGTTAATTAACGGCTTTAAGCGTGCCTGGTCGGAAGATTCTTTACATTACACAGGATACTTGTATGAGTCACTTTCAAATCGAATGTATTAGATCACTCTTAATAAAGGAAAATAATTAAAAATTGTGTTTTTGATATAAAACTTCTTTTTAATAGAGAATTTATAGGTCGTAGACTAAAATATAAAAAAACTTTTTATAAGCGTTAAATTGTTTCGTTGAAGTTAATCCAAAACTACTTACTTGATGTGGTGTGCTAACCTGATGACGAACAGCGTATATATGGCTACCGCTGAAATCGAAAACCATTTTTTTGTTATATCTTAACGATAATTTGAAATTTTAATTTAAAAAAACTCCCGCGACATCTTTGTTGGTAATTGTTCCATTGATCCAAGTTTTTCTGTAAATGTTGCTAAATGTAGTACGTATTTTATTTATAGGTACGTAACAAATGTTTTAAGAAGTTCCAAAGGTGCTGCAAAATCTGAATTTGCTTCAGTAAAAAACAGGGGTATTTGTGTTTTTTTTTTTCAAATATTAGCTCATAATGTGCTCACATAACTAGTTTTCAAAAGCAGAATCCCCCAAAGCATATCTGATAAAGTGATACCATGTAAGGGTCTGATGGTGCATTCAAAAAGTTGATTTCAACATACACACTGACAGACGGAGAGACGGATTCAGCTAAATAAATTCCTCTATCCAGGATTCAAAAAATGAATATTGTAGAAATTACATACAAATTTACACATCGATGTTTACAGTTAGAAAATTCCGAACTCAAATAACTGTAACTTTAGAGGTAAAGGGAAAAACGTAGTAGAAACTTTATCATATTTCAACTTCTTTTGTTAAAAAAGCTTATAAAACTATTATTTTTGATCTTATTGAATTTAAGTTTGTATCAGTTAATGTATTGATATCACTTTCAAACTAAATTTCGTTAAAAACACGAGTTAGTGCCTTTTCCTTCTACATTCTCAAGTGAAGGATATACAAATAATTTTGTCATAATAATATTATTTTTTTTTTAATTTTAATGAAATTTGGAGAGCAACTGAAATGTAGGAGGTAAATATTTGTAAAAGGTTCTTGGGGGAAATATTCTCTATGGGAAAATATGGATACTTTACGCCAGTGGTGATAGAAGTTTTCGTATAAAAATTTTTGTGCGAGTTACTTAGTACGAAATTAAAAAAATTTTTTTCAAGCAAATATGTGAATTCAACTTAAGAAAATAGTAATTATTTACGAAATGTTGTTATTTTATTAAAATAATATTAAGGTGACATAGATAAATACATTTAATAAATTTAAGCTACACATCTAACAGGTGTTGATGAATCAAATTTCAAAAAAATCTTAATCTTGGAAAAAATATTTTCAAATCTTACTTTTATTCAAATTTCTTCAAAATTAAGGTAAAATATTCATTCTGGCAACGCTACATCACACTTTCCGATTATGTTGTAAATGTCGACGATATAACAAAAATTGTAAAAAGCGTCGACCACCATAGACCGGAAAAAAATAAAAATTTTTCTAAGAATTGCCTTGCAGGAAAAATTCTGTTTGAAGATGTACGGCGCATTTTTTTATTCTTGTCAGATGGTAGTCTTTATTGTCCCTCAAAGAGTTTATTGTGAATAAGTATTTAAAATTGTGGATTGGCTATTGTCTGCCAATGCCAGTAAATCACCTTTATTATCAGTTATTGTTTCTGGATTTATGTAACTAAAGAGGTTGTATGAACTTACGGAATAACCATTAACAGGGATTAAAGAAAGTGGATATGATTGATCTTATAAAGCATTTTAAAATACACATACGAAAAGCCTATAAACTAATCAGATATTCTAAAAGTATTGTAGTAAAACATTTTAAGGAAATTCTATTATTTTTTTGAATCAATTCGTTTATTGCAAATTTTTGAGTTGGAAAATTAAATGGAATTATAGACAAAATTCCCTGTAGTGAATTTTCAAGCAATAACGCTCACGTTATGAATTGTTTCTCAAAACTCAGCGTATTTAAATTTTCTTGTAATAAATTAAATGAGACCCACATGCATTTTCGTCTCTGTATAAACTATTACAAGTTTCCTGTGTACCAAGAAAGAAGTGAAATGAAATCGATTTATACAAGGTGGGCTAAAAGTCACCATGGGGCTTAACAAATTATTTGTTTTATTTTTTGTTTAAGATCATATAAACAACACCTAGAAAATAAATAATGGAGTGATTCGAAATTGAGTAAAGAACCAGAATAAAAGAACTTTATTATTTAAATCAGCGTTTATGTTAACACAAAGAGCATATCGTCAACATTCTAACATCGGAAGTTTGCAATGATTCGTTGATAAGTTTAACATCACCACCCACATGGCACCGTAAACGATTTTACTTGAACTGGTAGACTACATGCAAAGAAGATCAGATGAAAGAACCTTCTCAAAGTGGTATTGAGGTTTAAATCTATTAGGCCAAGAAGGCTTTCATTGTATTGATATTAAATAAATAAATAAATAAATAAAATAAATAAATAAAAAATAAATAAATGCACTATGAGGAGCAAAGTGTTAACGAAAGACCAGAAACATCAACCAGAGACTCAATTCTCGTTCTATGATATTGTGAAATTGGAAGCTTTTGTACTGCAAAAGGTATAGTGGCAAAACATGATATGACACACAAACACTTTACATGACACAGAACGAGAATTAAGCCCCAGAATTTGTTCTGCTCAGGTAAAAATAGCTCATACGTCACTGCGGCACATTTAAGAAAAATTACTGTTACTTTCATATATTGAAATTCAATGCAAAAATTAAAACCCGAAGATAATCGTTCAAGTCTGAATTTTGCACTTCAATTTCAGCAGATGGCCAGAAATGAAATCATTTTTATTAAAAATCTAATTATGAGTGCTGAAAAGCTCATTTTTATTTGAACAGCCATTCATCAACGTCAATTGTGCCTCAATAAGTGTTCAGTATAGTGAAGCATTATATCTGAAAATATCATTGTGCCTTACTTCTACCAAAATAAAGACGTAAGGGTTGTTACTGTTAATAAAGAGCGGTCTCGGCTTGTGATAAATAAAGTATTTTTTTTCTTGAAAACAGATCTGAGATGTGGTTTAAGCAGGATGGGTTAATATTGCCCACGACATAATGCCAGTTTTAAGTAAAATTTTTGTAGGGCGAATAACTTTTAGAAATTTGGTAATGAATTGGATTGCGCACTCGCCACATTTATCAGCACTTAACTATTTTCTCTGTGGTTATTTAAAGAAGTGGGTTTATGTTAATAAACCCGATACAATGCTTTAACTCAAGGCCAACACTGTTTCAGAAAGTGGAAATATTTTAAAACATTTTATGGAAAATGCCCAAAGACGAGTCAGTCGTTGTGAAGTTGAAAACGGGTGTCATTTGAGTGATATTATTTTCAATAATTAGTCGAAATTGTATATCTTATAATCTGAAACAAAAAACAACCAATAGATAGTCCTATATTCGGTCTTTCTTAATCTGCTAATACTCTTCACTGTCGTGTACGTAATTATAATGATCACATCGTAGATTAGTCTATGTTTCAAATTATACGCCATTTTTCTTTATTGTTTTTCTGATTATGAATATTTATATTGTTAACTGTAAACTGTATTCTACTAGTCAAGCCCTTTCATTTGATATACACACTGATAAGGTTAGGAAAACAAATTGCAGCCATTTTGTTCTAGACGCTATCTCTGATTTTCCACTTTTTTAATTTTAATAATTTACTGTATTCTACTGATTAGGCTCTTTGATTTTATAATAAAATTGTGTGGGTTAAAGAGGATAAAGCCGTTATTACTGTATTCGATCCATATTATATACGCCATTTTATTAAGGGCGGCATCTTGGATTTTTAACCTTTAACAGTTAGCTGTGTTTAACTGGTCAAATTCTTTCATTTGATACTATTATTGAGGGAGTTCAGGGAGTTATATTTTGAAATAGCAAATATAACGCATATATAAATGTCTGCTTTTTTATAATGGCGTTCATCATGGGTTTGCATTTTTTGTAGTGTATCATATTGCACTTTTCCAGCCCTTTTACTTGATATCCACTCTCTCGATTGACTAGAAGAAAATTCACTTATCAAATAAATCATGGCGCCGACAAAGCTGGGAGAATAATATGAATTATTATGGCAAATGTAGGAGGATCAACACAACTTAAGCAAAAACTTTTAATAGATACTACAAACTCAGTGCTTTTATATGGCAGTGAAGTGTGGGGAACATATCTTAGAACACAAAACAGACGAAACATACTATTGGCTACACAGAGATCACCGGCACTAAGAGTAGCATCAACTTATCGGACAGTTTCACAAGAAACCGTTTTTATAATCAGCAGTACAATCCCCATAGACCTTTAAATTAAGGAAAGAGTTAAAATATATGCTAAACGAAAGCAGGAAAACTAAGTAGATCAAAGGGAGTTACGAATGGAAATACTAAGGACGTTTAAGGATAAATGGAACAGTTCTGTGTAGGAAAGGTGGACCGCAAAACTAATTCCCAGGATTAATGTATGGTTCAGTAAAAAAGAGGGAGAGGTAAATTACTACTTAACTCAAATTCTGTAGAGACACGGCCATTACCGATAATAACTTTTTAGAAAGGAAAAGCTGACGATCCAAGCTGTGTATATGGCGACGGAGATATTGACGATGCGGAACGATGGAAAAACGAGAAAAAGAAATTGGAGGAGGAGATTGGGAGCTATTGGAAGTATAGTCAACAAAATGTTATGCGAAAATGGAAATTGGCAAAATACGCAGAGAATGTCCTTTAAATTAAGAAGATTGTCCTGGATAGGGGATTATTACCCGTCAGGATGCAGAAAATATAGTGACGTGACTAAATATCCCAATTCTATCCATTCTATATCCCAAGTAATGCGAACGCGCTTATGGATAGAGAAATTCTTAGAAGGAAGTAGGTTTTTAGTGGTGACACCACATACCAGATGTAACAATATCTGATGATTCGAGGGGATTTTCTTACCTCACCATAAAAAAAGAAAAAATAGACAACGAAAAAACCCCTATTTTCGTTTGGAAATTTTGGCAATATTTACTTAAAAAATTATTGCATTTAACTAAACCGATTGATGACCGATTGGTCCAAAATATTTAACGAATATCGGTAAAGATATATCGTATCAACTAGTGGTAACATAGGTGTCCTCAAATTATTCTAAAGATGAAAAGTTTTAATTTTTGTGTTAAAAATATGACAAAAAACATAAGTAGCCGCGTATATTTGCTGATATTTCAGAGTCTTATGAGGCAATGGTGCTGGATTTCAATACCAACTAATTTCCGGATATTTCTTAAAGATTGATACCACATACAGGACACTCGGACAGATGGACAGAAGGACATTATTTAATCGACTTCCCTATTCCCTTGAGTGTTCCAACCCCATATGAATATTATAGAAATAAAAAGCGGAATGACAAAGCTAAACAAACGAAGAAGTTATTAAAATTGTATACCCCTTGTTAACTTTGGGCCCACTTTGTTTAAATATGTTTTGGTTTACTACTTTCTTGGTTCATAGGAAAGTATAGTAAAAGTGTTATTAATCTAATGTCATAGTTAACACTTGCCAATATCTACCAAATAACACTTATGTTACATTAAAACTCATTTTTTACAAAATCTATTTTAGCAAAATAAAACTACTTTAATATTTGCAAATATAACTTGTTCTATAATGCACTCGCATTAAAATATATTACCCCAAATTATAAATATCAGTTTAGACACTTAAAAGCGCATCAACATTTTATTAAGTTTAATGTTAAAATGAAACGACAACCACCTGTTTTTTATTTCCAATGCAATTTTGTGTGACATAACCGCAGCAGCGTAAAAATAACCTCTAATGATGATTTAGTAGCTTTATTGTCGAAAAACTCACGTTAACGAACAACTAAATATTACAAAAAAGCAACAAAACTGTATCAATTTTGTGTGGTAAATTTGTCTAACAAATACACAAACTCACATTAATCGGTACGTAATTATTTGCACAAAACACATTGCGGCACAGAGATGGAAAAGTAGGTACTGTGAAATATTTTTAATTTTCTAAAATATGTATAAACTTATGGTACTTTTTGTGTCAAGAAACTTTAATAGGGGGGCTATAGGACAACTTCATCGAGGAGGTCCGGCAGTTTAGGGGACATTAAAAAAGCTTGTATTATCTCGAAATTAGCAACTAAATTATCGTACTTATTTTACTAGCATAAGGTTTAAATTCTACTGCCAAAGACAAAACTAATTGTGTCTGCAGTAGACATATTAGGAATTCAAATATTTTCCGTAAATTCTGGCAAATACAGTGAATCCTACTAATCCAATACTCAGCTGCTCCAACTTATTATTAACAATTTTAGTCATAAATAACCAAAGAACTATCAGTTAAGAACCTCGATATAAAATTATGTATTCGTTGGCCTGCGCGGATACTTCCTAAGATTACATTCTTAAAATTCACCGAACTATCTGAGCTGTCAACTGTAATTAACTCTTCTATGGCTCAGAAAGTAATCACGAATATACGCAATAAAAACGGTACACAATTCAATTTCATAGCACTCAGAGCGCCACATTTTAATGGTTCATTGAAATCAGTTGTAAAAATCTTAAAATACCTGAGGGAAAGTTACAGCATTCGTTGGCTTTCAAATTATACTTGCAGTTTCGAATTTGCTATACTTTTGGTATAGAGATGATCAGAGTTTTTTCATTCACTTTCAAATATACCAATGCTGTCGAAAATAATAAATTATTCGAAACACTAGTCCTTTATAATTATAATGAATTGAAATTATAATGAATTCTATCTGCACCAGGAAATTTTCAATTTGATGACACAGTTTCAGGTCAACTTGGCACACAAGTGAAATCTATAAAAAACCATTCTGCAAACTAGATGGCAATTAGCTTCTTACTGACAATAAGAATTTTGGAATAGGTTATGTGGGAACTATTTCAATGAACTTTAATACCGACACAAATAGCTAGAAAAAGATCAAATAAGTAAAAGCGCTATATGGCCCTGTGGCAAATATAATATACCCTTCACAAACTTTGTATCATCATATACATAGATATATAAGAAAGCATATATTAGGGACTGATGGGATTTTTCAATTGACATTTTTTTCTTTAAAAATTTGTTGCGCCCATAGATTAGGTTAGGTTAAGATGAAATGGAGGTGCATTAAAAGCCCAAACCTATGAGCGGTATACACTTATGCCCAATTAGCATGTTGTGCGCTCCATATGGAAAACGGAATTTCCAAACAAAAACCATAATCATAATTTCCTATAAGTATCGAAGTGTCCAAGAACCTAATGCCCTCAATATAATTCCTTATGGATCTCCAGTTTGAGTTCCCCAGGTATTCCAAGTTCGGCATAGTTTCCACTGTAAAATTTTCACGCCCAAACGCAGGAAAATGACAAAGGTAGTGTTCCTCGTACGAGCTAGATGGGTTCTCAACTCCGTATGACCTGTTATTGCACTGGTGAGTCTACCAAGTGTTGGTCTACTCAGGATCTCTCAGGTCTCAGGGTCTCTGTTTGTCCCATAGCCCCATAGCAATAAGTTCAAGAAGTTCCATATTAGCTTTGAAATCTGACTTTTTTAGGTAAACTTATTATTATATATCTCAGCTTCTGGTTTTCCCAAATAACTAAGAGTTGATTTCAACATACTCACGGTCAAATGGTATTAGCTAAATCAATTCTTCTATCTTTAAGGATTCAGAATATGTATACTTTAAAGGGTCGCACATGAATCTTGTTGAAATTATAAACTGGATGACAGAATTACAAATATAAACATTTTTACACTCTCGTGTGCAGGGTATAAAAATATCAATCTAGGAGCTGTTGTTGTCATTAAAGTAGGCAGCGTATCTGCCATGAAATAACCCTTAGGACGGGCAATAAAAACCTATAAGGGAACCGACGATTTTGAAAGAGTTGCAGCATTGAAGTGAGAAATTCGTTATTTGCCATCACTTCAGACATTCAACGATAAAAATGAAAAATTTCCACAACTTTATTAAACGAAATTTCTTCTGGATTTGAAGGTCGTCTCTTGCAATTAAGTTTCTACGCAAATTGAATGGTGTTGTGCTTGTTATCAATTTTTTCTTTTGTGTTCCTTAAACTTCTCTTAGAAGAATCTTAATTATTATAGAATTATAATTAATATTGAAGCTGCAGCCGTAAAATTTAATTTTTAAACACATCTTAACATGCTTAGGATTGGAACAAATTTAGCTTAAATGCATACCAATTTTTCTGTGCAGTTGTGTTCTTAACAAAACAATTGATTCTATTGATAACTTAGTACTTTTAATCGGAAAAAATCGTACGATTTTCAAATCTCAACTTATAATGCTTGTTGTGGCATTAATATAGAACTGACGTTCACACTCTCAGTTGAACTAACACGTTTTCGTTGAATTCGTAGAATAGAGATGAGAATCGTACATACCACGTTGTATGTGTTTCAAACTGTTTTTTTTTTTGCATTAACAAAACATGAAACATGTAACCCCAGCTGCATTGCAGTATTTATTTTATAAATTTTCTACACACATAAGTATTAATGGACAGACGGACAGACACAATTAGATAGACTGATAAATGTAAGAGGGAGCTCGCGCTTATTTTGTTTGTTGCATTGATATTTTTATTGACAACGTCAACAAGCACATAAATTCACTGGTAACAGATACTTTTTACAATTCAAAAAAACAGTTAGAGTTATATGAGGAAATGTTTAAAGGGGATGGTGTTATACAGGGTGTCGCAATATTGATGGTAGATTTATACAGGCCAAAAATTGTAGAAAGTATTGATGTATACAGTTTTAATAGAAGTTATGCCAAGTTTAGGTTTTTCTTTAACTTAGTTGTATGAACGGAATGTACACTGTGGATTAGGTTCTCATAAACCCAGTTATGAATGGATTCTCAATTTTATGAAGATACATTGAAGAAGTTTGAATTAAAACATTCAGAGTAAATGTAAGACAAGCAATAACAGTCCAGTAGATACTAGATTGACATAGTTCAATGCTAAATATAATAGCACATTAATTACTATAATAGTAGATGACTTGCTTAATAACCTTAAGGAGCAAAATAATTACAATGCAAAGCAATGACACATGATAGCAATTGAATTTATTTCATTAAACAATTATGCAGACTCAAATGCCGATGGAGCCCATTACTCGACTGAAACTGGTTGAAAGGCGATATCGTACGATTATAGCTGATGGCTTCATGCGAAATGAGTGCAGAGATGGTGGCATGAGTATCCTTATTTATGGATTATTTATGGGCGTTCTAATGCATATTTACTTGAGTTTAATTTATTCTGCAGGCAGACGATATTGGTTTGGTGCACGTGTTGAATCATTTTCTAGAGTGTCGGGTGCAAGGGCAGCGAATTTGATTGCACTTGATAAGCAGTCGGTTATAAAATGCATGCTACAAATGGATGTTAACTTCCTTTTGGTTCTTAAGTTTATTGGAAAGCTCAACAAACGTGATGTGTTGGTCTCTAAAGAGGTAAACTTTATAAATATGAAAGTACCGAAGCAAGGATCTGCCTGTATCCATATGTTTATATGGTCAACAAAGAGCCTCTTGACAGGGCTGCAGTAAATATATTCGGCTTTACACAAGATAAGATGAGCTGGATAATTGTGGTGGTTACGGCATAAGACAAATATCATTCGAAAAAATTAAAATCGTGGAGCATAATGTTTGTAGAATATGGCTGGAGCATGCTGGTACAACTGATAAGCCTCTTAGATCTTTCTTATTTATCGGAAGTGGGATCCAAGAGAGCTCTTGAGTTGTTGCCCAGTGAGAAATATGTCTAACATCCAGATGTGTAAACATTATTGTTAGAAACACTTTGGCATTAGGTTAGGTTAGGTGGAAAAGGAGGGGCCCTAAAAGCCCAAACCCACGAAATAATAACTTCGGTACAATTAATAGTCGGTACACTTAAATGCTAAAAATATGAAAGGAGTATAAACTTTTTGTACAAAACAATACTATCATCAAAGACCTGAAGGCATTTCAACACGAGAAGTGAATGGAAATTGAAAGCTTAAAGGATCCTAAAGACCGCTTATGCATATGGCAGCTTTTTCCCAAGGGCCTGGTAATTAATTACGTGTCCATGAGAATACGAATCTAAGTTTCATAATTAATTTACCTTGACTATTTAATGCTCTTAGTAATTTTAAAGTCAGCAGCCTGATAAGGGGCATTGTGATTCGACAGACGGTAGTATTTGCCAATATCGTACGTTAGAATTGGTCGTAATATACTTGTGTATAATAAGCGTGTCATATTTAGGATTTGCTCTTTATTTTTTGAGCCATTCAATATGTTCCTTTTTTCATAAGAACATGCATTTTTGTAATTTTAACCTAGAGCTGGTAACAGCTGGCTCCTCAACAAGAATTCTTTACTGAAAATTCCATTTCGTACGTACCAAGACGAACTCATACAGGTGAAATTATCAGCCCAGCTGATAGGGAAACATTTTTTAAAAATTTGTTTAATTCGCCTTAATATCATTTATTAGTGCAGAGATGGAAAATGAGATTTTGGTTTCTGTATTAAATATTTAACTTAAGTGTATTTTTTTTGATAAGAAATTTAACAAATTTATGTATATTTGTTGCTTTGCATAATTTATAATGCGTTTCACAAATATATATCCTTTTTTGAATTAAATTTTATTAAATTAAAACTAACATAATAACTTTTCCATCCCTGATATACGAATTAGCCTCGACAGAAAACACCCCTTACAAATTTGCTTTGTTGTATTAATTCACCGTTGCATATACCTGTATGAATATGCCTTGGTATGTATTTTGTAAATTTTTTTTTGTATAATTGTTTTAAAAATGATAAAATTTTCCTTAAAATATAAAAATCACCAAATGCAGACATAAATTTCAATAACGATTTAAAGTAACTTCTCTTTTTATTAAACACTTTCAAATAGACTATATAACTCAAGGCGTATTCAACGATGATATATTTATTTGTATGTATGTGTTGCAGCACTAGCATTAGTATAACTCACAGAAGTGTTAGTAGTAGCGGAGTAACGCGATGGTTAAGCAAACAAATAATTTTTGTTGCAAATACAGTTTGTATCGTAAATAATGTTGAGTTGAGTAAAAAATGGGGTTACATATATTCAAGGAATTTTAGCGATTGTTGCATCACAAACATATAGACACAACATTCATATATAGATAACATGTGTGCATATGTGTGTTTTACTTCCGTTTACAGGATATTAGAAAATTTAACAAGCGTGCATACAGAAAAATAGAACACATTATCCTCATCATCATTGGGAAACACCAACACTATTTACAATTACTAAATTCAATACAAAAGACAGCACAGTGGGTAAAAACGATAAAAAAAATTTTTCAAAAATATTTAATAAAATTGTTTTTTTATAAATTCTCTATTAAAGATTACTTTTTGATGGGATTTCTGTTTAGTTTTTTCTGTGTGTAAAAATATTTGAAAAATGTCCCCTTGTACAAAATTTCCAGTTAATATGTTCGTAGGAAAATGTTAAATTCCTTTTTTATAAAAATAGGTCATATTTTTATTTTTTTATACATTTTTCCACTGTGAGTTATGGTACATGAATTAAAAGAAAAAAAAAAACAAACACTAAAAGTAATGTATGTAGAATCCTACGACCGATTATATGTTCATTGTATAACAAATGTAGTACAACATGCATGTCATATGACAACAAATAGAACACGTAGATCATGTAAAATAATGAGATTTTGAACAAGTCATCACACTATCACAGTGTTGAGGTTTTTCTTCACTAATATACTGGAAAATTTGTTGCAATTCTAGAATCACCGCAAAAGGACTATGCCAAGCAGATATAGAGACAACTACCTCCCAGCATAATTCAATTCATGAATGAAAGGAAAGAAAACAACATATGGATGTAATTTAGAAAATCATAATTAATTTATATATTTATTATTTTAGCAAACTTTATTTCATTAGTGAGAAACATATTGAAACAGGGTTTGCAAAAACACCTTTCGGTATTTAATATTAAAGCTAAATTAATTAATTTTTATACATAGTTCCCATTGAGTGTTGTCTCACAATAACTATAACACCAATAAGGCTAATGAGCAGAAGGTTACCACATAATTCTCTCACGAATGACCGCTATCAAAAGTAAGTAAAGGGTGATTTTTTATTATTTAAGTGTTTTCGGCTGGCAGTACTGGTTCGTAATTAAGTCCAAACTACGTCTGTGTTCACTATACTCTGCTATTTCATCATGGAGAAACTCACAAATGAGCAACGACTGCAAATTTTTTTAATTTATTATCGAAATTCGTGCTCGATATAAATCCACTGTTTTATCAAAAAATTGTTTTCAGCGATAAGCCTCATTTCTGGCTAAATGGATACGTAAACAAGCAAAACTCTCGAATCTGGGGTAAAGAACAGCCACATGCCGTAAAAGAGTTACCGATGCATCCCGAAAAAACGACAGTTTGGTGTGGTTTATGGGCTGGTGACATCAGCGGTCCATTTTTCTTCAAAGACGACCGTTGAAGAAAAGTTACCGTCAACGGCGAGCAATATCGAGCCCCAATTGGCTTAGTTGGACTTGGTTGATATGCGGTTTCAACAAGACGGTACTACATGCCACACAGCTAGTGGAACAATGGACATATTAAAAGATGAATTTGGTAAGCAGTTTATTCCTCAAAATGGCCCTGTGTTTTTTTCGCCAAGATCATGTGATTTGACTCTTCTTGACTTTCTCTTGTCGGGTTATGTGAAGTCGGTGGTCTATCTGGACAAGCCAAACACGATTAAAACTTTAGAGTATAACATAACATATGCTATTCATGGAAAAAAGGCCGAAATTCTCGAAAAAGTGATGCAAAATTCGACTTAAAGAATGGACCATTTGAACCGGAGCCGCGGTCAACATTTACATGAAGTAATTTTTAACAAGTAAATAGAAAACACCAATTTATCGATCCCAATAACAATTTAAAATATATGATGCAAATTTTAGTGTTTTATTAGATTTTTAAAAAAACTACGCTTAAAAAATCACGCTTTATTTAGTGCAGCAGGTTTTGCATTTTTTAAAAGCTCAATACCATACGCGACAAGAAATTCCAAATGGCTGCTGGTACAGTGAATTTTACCTCTAGGAAATGCAGAATTCTAGAGAATATGCTTCGTTATCTCATCTTCAATGTTCTACTAGTTTAATATAAATGCTATCTAAGGTTTCAGTGTATAATTTAGGTTATTTCTATCTACGGAAAGGATTCTCTTAGATTGGACTTAGGAGATAACAAAAAACTGTAAGCCCGATGTTGCCCTTAAACTATTCTACAATAAGAAGCCAGCTCAGTATCCAAGATGGCAAATAACCAGATCAGATTGTAGCTCGGATGTAAACCAAATACAATTGAAAGGCGATCCCCTTTACAATTTGCTATGCAGTTTCACTATTCATTGCTAGCATGTCCTTCATGATCAATTATTAGAAATAGTGTAACTTTATTGTTTACGCAAAAATGTTTGAGAACGTCAATGTATTCCAATACTAGAGGTTAATTGACATCATAACTTATAAGGGCTTTTAAGGCTCTTTGACAATCCAAGAGGATATAAATAGGGGTTTTCCCACTTTTTTAACTTACGAGTGTTAAAGGCATTGATACAAACCACATAAATTTTGAAATATCAAAGAATACTTACCCATACGCAGGGACCGTAGAAAATCTGGCCCAAATATATATGTATGTACCCGCATTAGTAAAGCAATTCCATTGTTTTGAAATCTCTACACACCAAAAAACCTTAGGATCAAGTATCTGCACAACATCTGAATCCCTAGAATCATAATTCTATCTCATTCAATGGGTTTAAGAAATTATTTTCCTTAGTCTTAATATGTGCCCTAAGATGTTCATCTTTTAACCTAATAAACTCCTGAAGTATTTAGTACTAGGAGAGTGTAAATTGTTTGCGAACATTTTAAGTAATTTCAGGAGTCAAAGTAGGGCTCCTGGTAGGGCAAGGAAATAAACATATTTACTATCATTGCACTACCATATCATTCAATATTAAATGTTTTACAATAATGTCAAAAGGCAAATAGACTATTTTTGCCGAAGTTCTAATATCCCTACCAAAATGTCTTGACACGCAGAGATGGTGGGAATTTAAATAGAGTTTTTTGTCCAGAACAATATTGAGATACCTTATCCTCTTTCAATTGTACACTTTCTTGTCCTCATTGGGGGCATCAGAAGAGTTTTAACCAGATGTACAGTTGAGTCCCTTTCCCAACATCACACAAGTATAAGATCTTATGTCTGTTGCATTCGTTTTGAAATGGTGCTTTCATTGCAGACAATAATTGTAATCTACATATGTGAAGCTCCTAAAACCTAGTCTTAATATTAAATTCCTTAAATAAAAGGTCAAAAGCGAAAGACAGCAAGAGATATGAGATTAGCCTTATCTCTGGAAATTTCCCAATTAGATTTAATATATTTGGCGCATTACTGAGGTCAAATGATGTAATATAACTCGGTCAGTTGGTGGGAATTATTATCTACGTTTAGTATAAGGCACACCTTAACTGCACTCCAGATACTTGACACATAGCCAGAAATAAGCATAGACCTAGATGATTCTAGATAATATAAGTAATCCCTTCTAACAGCAGGCATAGACGTAAAAAAGATTTTTATATGTCCCGTTGCTGCAACAGGCAAGCCCTTGAGTATTCAAGAGAGACTTTTTAAAAGCATTTTATTGTAATTCGTGAGGGCTGGATTAAACTGTTGCGTTAGAATTTTTAAAAAGTTTTCTGATCTTTGTAATCCAGAGTGTTTATTCACCAAGTGATAACCCTTTTGAGGTTTCTGGTACTGTATATTTTTGCATCGTATTTAGTTTCCCTCTGGGTTCTAAGAAACCCTGTTAGTTTTTAAAATTGCATGCCAGTTCGTGCCTAAATGTATCAAAGTTCTTCCTACGATTATGGAAAGATTTACTGGTCTTAAGTGAGTTATTATTTACATAGATCAGATATTAGTGATCAGCTCAATTAAATGTTGCTTTGATTCGTTGATTTATATTTACACAGGTCGATCACCTAAAAGGTTGGGCGTTAAGCCTAAAAAGCAAGCTCGACGTTACATAAACATAAATCCAAATCTTTAACGCTTGTTTATTTATTTTAAAGTTTTCGAATAAAATATGAAAAATTAATAAAAACAGCAGAGCAGTCCTGTTAGACACAAAATTAACAGGGTGTCTTTTCGAACTCTGTGTAACAGAAAATGCATATGTATTACATTTATTAAAACACGTTTTCTTTATGATTTATAATAGTATTAGATACAATACAATAAACAAAAGCATATGTTGCAATACAAAATTTGTGTGTCACTGCTTTAGTGTTTTTAAATCCTTAAAATGTGCTCTACATTTATGGAGGACTATTGAAATTTGCGCGACCGTAATGAACATTATAAAATCCTTTAAATATGTGTAATTTGTTGAATGAGTTTTTTGTTTATTGTTTTTGCTTTTAGAATCCATTTATATGTACTCATGTATGGTCCTTGTCGTATTGGTGTAGTGTATTGTATGCTCCATCAAGTATGCCTTGTTTAATGAAGTTTTCAAGCACATATTGATTTATTGAATCAGCAAATCCTTTGGGGTTTTTATTTAAGTAAATGTGGTTTTAAATAATTAATGTAGAGGCAGTATATTAGGATTAAGTTTATTTAATATATTATGATTTGTTTACATTACTGACAGGTTACTACAATAATTAAAAGACATTTTAAAACAACTTTTAGGTAAAAATCAGAATTTGTACGAAATTTATATTATACATAAATTTTTATACATAAATTTGGATTGTGAACGTTTTTACACCTTAAGATGATGCTTTTCTTTTTCATAACAGAAACCTTATGGAAAACACAATTATTTGCTACTCCTTAAAGTATGCTAACGTAAAGTCTAAAAATATTTCAACGAAATTTAGTGCGCCCATAATCCTAAACTATACTCCTATTGGGACTCCTAATCGAAAAATTATTCTTATCTTCCTTCTAAAGGAAAGTATATCAAGACTTTCCTCTTATTATTGTTTTAGAAAAAATCTCAGTTGCTTGACCCTAATTAGGGTACTTAGAAAAAGTTTTACTTTAGGTGAATGCAATACTATATTAATTTCCCTTCTTAAAGATACCAAATATTTTTAATCAATAATTAAATGTCAGCTATATTTAAAATAACATCAATATTAGATTTAGATTTATTATATATGCAACTCTAAGATTAAACGTAATGATAATAAAAAATTAAAGTGTATACAATGCGCCAGAGGTGCGTCGTCGTAAATAAAAACAAGTAAGAGCGCTATATTCGGCCGTGCCGAATCTTATATATCCTTCACAACGTGTAGTCATGCAATAACAGTAGTTTGTATCACCATTCATCCCATATGAATTACGTACATACATATAAAAACATACATATATAAAAACATCCCATTGTAAAATTATAAATTCACGTATGTATGTTAAAAAATCAAAAAAAAAAAAATAAAAAAAAAATTTTTTAAAAAAATTAAAAAAAAAAATTTAAAAAAAAAATTTAAAAAAAAATTAAAATATATACAATAAATATAAAACAAAAAAAAAATAATAATAAAAATATAAATAATATATTAAATAAAAAATAAAAAAAAAATAAATAAAAAAAAATTAAAAAAAAAATTTTCTAAGAAATTTAAAAAAAATTTTTTTTGGCTCTGCTGGGATTCGATACCACGTTTTCTCTAACCAGTATACACGTTTGTATGTATGTGTTGTTGTTGTAATGTTGTTTTTGTGAGAAAAAAATCGAGGTGGTCGTGGGTTTTTGCTCATATCTCAGTTGTTTATGTACCGATGTTTCTGATTTTCAATACCGATCTACTCCCGAATATTTCTGATATTTTATTACCTCACCCGGGTCCAAGCGATATCGGGGGGCTTCAAAAAGTTGATTTCAACATACACACGGACAGGCGGTCAGACGGACAGACTGACAGAGCTTAATCGACTCCCCTATTCATAAGCTTTCAGAAAATATATACTTTATGGGGTCGAAAATCCAAATTGTAGAAATTTCACACGGAATGACAAACCTTGCGATTGTCTAATTTGAAGCTTAATTCGAT
Source organism: Phyto melanocephala (assembly GCA_941918925.1). NCBI lineage: Eukaryota > Metazoa > Arthropoda > Insecta > Diptera > Rhinophoridae > Phyto > Phyto melanocephala. The sequence goes on from OW799235.1 coordinate 18,901,761, forward strand.
TGCAATAATTGTTTGTGATCATATGCATTTTGATCAAGAAGAAGAAGAAGATTTAGAAATGTTTTTACGTGTATAATCCCTTCAAGTGTATCAGTATTTAACCTGTTTCTTATTTAGGTTTTGTTTAGATATATTATTAAAAAAATTCGTTCCACAGTAGCCGGAATATGTTACAATGAAAATGAATAAACCAAAAATTTTAGTAAAACAGGAAACATTATGGAATCTTCACCTTTCTTTATATTGAAGGCGTTTTTGTAAAATTGAATGTCAGTTTTATCAACAAGATATGTTTATATGAGAAATATGTATGTCATGTATAGATTTATTGGAAAAAAACTTTTGGGATCTAACACTTAAAAATAAAAACTTTTTAAAATTACCGTACAAATATCAAAATTACCTACCTACGGTTTGAGACTCTTAAGTACCGTACAATACGGTAATTACTGTACGGTTAACAACACTGGTTTACACTTACAAAATACACGTTGTATTTTTTCACTTTGTAGTTGTTTTAGCGACGAGTTCAGCTTATTGAATTCGCCTTGCATAAGATGAACTCTTTTTCCTTCGTTTGTTTTCAATTTTGTTTTCTTTTTTACAAATCCAATTTACATTCTCTGTCTCTTACAATATTTAAATGTATATATCTATGTATGTTTAAAGAGAGTAAAAGCTTTGATCTCGCTTCATCTAAGTTTTAAATGAGGATGAAAGTTTTAAAAGCTCATGGAAATTTATGTATTTTCGTAGGTGTACAATTGTATTAAAACAATTTCTGCCGTATTCATAAAAAATATTTTAGGTTTATTGGAGGCTTATTTGACAAATTTCTGTGCAAAATCTGTCAAATAAGCCTTTAATAAACCTAAAATATTTTTTATGAATACGGCACTTTAAGTTTAAATAGGTATTTCAATATTTTAAAATGTTGACTATTTTTTATTTTAAAAAATTTAAACCAATATAAATAAGTACTTATAGGAAAAACAAAATCAAATGAGCAAGCGAATATAATGTAAATAATATAATACATAATATAATATTCGTTTTTATTCAATTTATATTAATTTACATATGTATATGAAAAATTGCATTTGTTTTTTAACTTTATTTAATTTTAAAATCTATTAACAAACACTTTAATACATACCTCTGATTTGTCTTCTTTTTATTTCAATATTCTTGGTTTTTGGTATTAATGTTTAACGACAAATTTTAAGAGAGTTTTTAGTTTCGTTTTCAAGTCGTTCATTAATATTGTGCATTTGAATTTTGAATGTATGTATGTCGGTATTTAGGCTTTGATTTATATGATATACCTACATACACACGTATAAATTTATATGTACATAAGTAAAAAAGAAGTAGAAAAAGAAATTTTGTGGCCACTTTTTTTTACACAACTTTTATAAATTTTTTCTTATTAAATATGCAAAAAATTATGTATGTATGTATGTATGTATATACATACATATATGTACATTTTTTTTTCTTCTTTAACGGTTTGTAAATTTTTTTTTTGTTTAACACTTTGTAGGTAGGTACCTACTTACCTACCACAAAAAATTTTAACGTTTTTTTTTACCTTTTGAGCAACGTTTTCTAAAATTTTGTCATTTTTTTTACAACACTTTCCCGCTTTTCTTTTTAGATACCTATACCGATTTATTTCTTATCAAAAATTTTTTAATATTTTTTAAATTTGTATTTTTTTTTACTTTAACTTTGTATTTGATACTTACAGCTTCACGATTTTACTACACTGATGGGATTGTTCTTTGCTTTTCAACATTGTCATTACCTCATTATGTGTGTTTGATTTGTGAATTTGTGTGATAAACTATACTTCTTTTTATACCCTTCACACAGTGAAAAAGGGTATATATAGGTTTGTCATTCCGTGTGAAATTTCTACAATTTTGATTTCCGACCCCATAAAGTATAAATTTTCTGAAAGCTTATGAATAGGGGAGTCGATTAAGCTCTGTCAGTCTGTCCGTGACTATGTTGAAATCAACTTTTTGAAGCCCCCCGACATAGCTTGGACTCGGCTGAGGTATTAAAACATCAGAAATATTTGGGAGTAGATCGGTATTGAAAATCAGAAACATCGGTACATAAAGAACTGAGATATGAGCAAAAACCCACGACCACCTCGATTTTTTTTCACAAAAACAACATTACAACAACAACATACATACATACAAACTTGTATACTGGTTAGAGAAAACGTGGCATCGAATCCCAGCTGAGGCAAAAAAAAATTTTTTTATATTTTTTTTTTTAATTTTTATTTAATATATTATTTATATTTTTATTATTTTTTTTTTAATTTTTTTTTTAAATATTTTTTTTTGTTTTATATTTATTATATATATTTTAATTATTTTTAAAAATTTTTTTTTTTTAATTTTTTTTTAAATTTTTTTTTTTAATTTTTTTTTCTATTTTTTTTAAAAATTTTTTTTTTAAATTTTTTTTAACATACATACGTAAATTTATAATTTTTCAATGGGATGTTTTTATATATGTATGTTTTTTATATGTATGTACGTATATAATATGGAATGGTGATACAAACTACTGTTATTGCATGATTACACGTTGTGAAGGGTATATAAGATTCGGCACGGCCGAATATAGCGCTTTTACTTGTTGAAGATTAGTTTGTTGTTGCTGATGTAGTAATTGTTTTTTTTTTTTCTTTATGCACTGGTTTAGTTCACGGGAGAATGACCATGTAGTTTAGTCAGTTAGGGATACACACAAAACTTTAAATAATATTTTTTAGGTAACCAAAACTGTTAGGTAAAATTGAAGGTGTTTATCTAATTGAGATTATAATTATAATAACTCAGAGCTCAGAGAGTTAGTATAATTGTGAGAATAGGGGAAATATATATAAGAGAGAGAATTAGTAGTTTCTTTTTAAGCTAATTTATTTAAACTTGAGCAATATTCACCTTTTTTCTTCAGCAATTCACAATAGGAATTAATTTATTGAAATGGGCAAGTGTGTAATGTAACAATTTATAAGTAGGTATTTGGGTTTATTATAAAAAAGGGTTAAAGTTGAAGGTTCGCCCGTTGAAAATTAAGTGAAATTAAAACTACTTTGTAAAAACATAAAAATAAACTTCGGGTTTGCAACGACAATTGTAGTTTGGAATATTACCGCAAATTATTTATGACGAACAACTTCAATCATTTTTTACGATATATAAATGACAAGTATATCTACTAGCAGGTAGGTATAAAGTGGTAAATTAATTAATTTCATTTTACGTTAAATTTAAATTAATACTTAAAACTAAAGTTAATTTAACTTTTATATTAATAAATACAATTTTGTATATACCTACCTATAGTTAAATAAAAAATATATTTTTATAACAAGTAACAGTGCTATATTCGGCCGTGCCGAATCTTATATACCCTTCACAACGTGTAGTCATGCAATAACAATTGTTTGTATCACCATTCATCCCATATAAAATACGTGCATTCGTACACGTTAGAATAAATGTGGCATCGAATCCCAGCTGAGCCAAAAAAATTTTATTTTATTTTATTTAATATATTATTTATATTTTATTATTTTTTTTTTCATATTTTTTTTTAAATTTTTTAAAAATTTTTTTTTTGTAGTTTTTTTTATTATTTTTTTTTTCTTATTTTTAATATTTTTTTTTTGTAATTTTTTTTTGTTTGGTATGTTTTTTACATGTATGTATGTGTGTATGTATGTATGTATGTATGTATGTATGTATGTATGTATGTATGTATGTATGTATGTATGTATGTATGTTGTTGTTGTAATTGTGAAAAAAAACGAGGTGGTCGTGGTTTTTTGCTCATATCTCAGAAAGTTATGGGGCGATTGTGCTGAATTTCAATAGCGATTCATTCCTGGATATTTCCAAGAGATTGATACCATAAACAGATCTGAGGAACATATAGTTGCTTCTAAAAGTTGATTTCAACCAACACACGGACAGACGGATAGACGGACAGACGGTCAGGGCTTAATCGACTCCTCTATTCATAAGCTTTCAGAAAATATATACTTTATGGGGTCGGAAATGAAAATTGTAGAAATTACAAACGGAATGACAAAGCTATATATACCCTTGTGCACCATAGGTGAAGGGTATAATAAGTGTTCAAACATTAGTTTGAACAAAGACATATACATACGTAAAACTCAAAACAAAATAGATAAAACAATTAGGTACAAGCGAATTAATTTTAACAAATATTTTTTATTAATTACACTCTTCACAATCATAGATCTTCATTACATATCCATTGAAGACATTGTTGTTGTTTGTGTGAAAAAAAAATCGAGGTGGTCGTGGTTTTTTGCTCATATCTCAGTTGTTTATGTACCGATGTTTCTGATTTTCAATACCGATCTACTCCCAAATATTTCCGATATTTTAATACCTCACCCGGGTCCAGGCGATATCGGGGGCTTCAAAAAGGTGATTTCAACATACACACGGACAGACTGACAGACTAACAGAGCTTAGTCGACTCCCCTATTCATAAGCTTTCAGAAAATATATACTTTATGGGGTCGGAAATGAAAATTGTAGAAATTTCACACGGATTGACAAACCTATATATACCCTTTTTCACTGTGTGAAGGGTATAAAAAAAACAGTTCTTATCAACTGTTAGCTGCAATGTGTTATTTATACCTATATACTTGACGGTGAAGGGTATTATCAGACTCGGCACGGCCGAGTATAGCGCTCTTACTTGTTTTTTTTTTCTTTTCCACTCGGCTAACATGGAAACTTATTTAGAATATTTTTTTAGGGGCTAATTTTTAACTACTTTTTTTTTTAATATCTCATTTAAGTTCGAAAAAGAAAGAGTCGAGATTAAAAAAAACATGTAAAAATGTCAAAATCGGCCGTGGCTATTTTGAAAATACAATTCACCATCATGTATATAGAGAAAATGACTTAATTGTAGCATAGCCTAAATCTCAAATTTAATGCTACACATCATCAGCAGCTTACTTTTATTTTTTGTTTAAAAAAAAAAAACTTTAATTGTTAGAATAAAAAATAAAACATTTTATAAATGTGAGTATATGGATTTAATTTAATTTTAAACATTGTTTTTGACTTAGCCTTGATAATCGCTTTTACTTTTTTAAAATTCGCTTTGCAGTTACCTTTATAAATACGCCTTTACTAAAATGTTCAATCACTAAGTGAGAATATATGACAGATATAAGCCTTTCAAAACTACATATCAGCTATTCAAGACAATAACCACTTTCTGTAGGGAATATCGCACGTTTAAGTTATATACCCAGAACTTTTTCCATACATAACAATGCAAACCATAAAATCCTTTTATAGCATTTAAATTATCAATATTTCTTTAAATTAAAATATAACAAAAAAACATTTCAACCAAATCACAAATATTTACAGCGAATAAAATAAAACGTTTATATGAAAAACAGAAAAATATAATGAAACAAACCCCTAATCGCCCACATCAAAAAGACAATAAAAACACTTTGTTGCAGAAATAAATAACCATAAATTATATTTTTAATAAAATCTGAGGAAATGTATAATTTTCGCCTTCAAAACATTATCAAATTCAAATATGAAAAAAAAGAATTGGCTTATGGTTGAATATTATATATGTTGATTTTAAATGACCCAATAAACGTATGCCAAATCATCAGAAATAAGAAGACACAAACATTTCCTTTTAGAAAATTCGAAAAAAAAATTATCATTTATAAACCATTGAAATACATATGTTTGTATGTATGCATGTATGGATATATGTATTTTTGTATAATAGAACCAGCAGGCTCTAGATTGGTAACAAATCATTTATACAACATTTTTGGCATGAGTTAAATATTTCCATTTGTATCGAAATAGGTTTTTGTTGTTTTCTTTATTTTATTTTCTATTTTGTTGTAGCCTTAGCCTACTTTAAATAGGATCATAAGAAGAAGCATTAGGAAGAAAGGGATTTTTTTAAAAATATTTATAATAGATACAGTATCGTGCAATTTAAAAACTTATATTACAATTTTAGTGACTACTTAGAAAACAACTGAAGCAAGTTTTTGTATTTCATTTATTTTATTAATGCAGGTATATTAAAGAATTCTTAATTGACAATCTGTTCCCATATTGCTTTAATCAATTGAAGGATCGCACAGTGGAAAATTTTTGTCCTTATCGGATCAAAAATCTGTACCTTTTTTGTTCTTAGAGATAGAGTTCTGAAATTTTGCACGAATAATCTTAAATGTTTTTGCTATTATTCTGTAAAATATGAGCCAAATTAAACCAGAACTTATTTCACAATAAAGGTAAGAATTTTATTTTTTGTATGTAGAGATGACTTGAAGATGACAAAATAGTTACTTTAACTTGGAATAAGTTGTTTTATTATATTAACATTTGTAATGTTTTTAATTTATGTGATGTAACTTTAACCCACACCTAACTTAACATAATTTTATTGATATTCATTTTTCCCATATTTAACTGGGTTTTAATTTTATTAAATTAAATTTACATATTCTGTTAGGTATAGTGTAACTTTAAATATTTAAGTAATACTTTAACCGTGACATTTTTGTGGTTACTTCATCAGTTTAAGAGTATCTTCATCCAAATCTTTCGCAAGTTTGGCGGATGGTTTTGTTATACTTGTTACATATGGATCAGAGGTGTAAAGAAGTCTGTTGAAAACATCTTCATTAGTGGCTGATCGCGAACATTTTCGAGAGTGATGTAAACGATAATTTTTGTAGTCTTTATTGCGCGACTCTTGTGCGTCTTCGGACAGCTGACTAATAGGCAACACTGCAAAATGTTTTATAATGCTTTCCCCATGTATCAATATTTTGTGGACAGATGATGGCATATGATACCAGTTGTATTTTTTTATATACAATCTTGCTGTTTCCATTGCATATTCGTCAAATTTTCCAGCGTCTATTATCAAATCAGACGATAAAGCTTGAAGAATGATGTGAAACTTTTTTATTAATTCTTCGTCTACTCCAGTTATATCAGCAGATTTTGAAAAATTAAAAAAAAATCTTATATCGGTATTACCATCATTGCTGTTACCACTTCCTTGTGTTGGCTTATCAATAATTAATCCCAACTTTTCACGAAAACGTTTTTGTATATTAGCTTTTTTAAGCTTAAAATTATTCATTTCTAATTAATGTAATACTGATTTTTAATAATCTCTTCACAAAAAAAAAAAAAACACAGTATAACCAAAAAACATATATTAATTGTGACAATTGTTAAACCTTCCATCAATTTTTTATAACGGGATTTTTATTTTTTTCTCAATTTTTAAATTATTTGTAATCTAGCAAAAAAAAATGGCATAACAATGCAAAGCTACTTTAGCAAAAAACATTTGTTCAATTATCTAAATAACTGAGTTTTTTAACATTATTGAATGTAACTTCTGTTTAGGCAGGAATATGCAGCTAATATTTTTACAGTATTTCACTAATATATTAAGCCTTACAATTTTTTACATATAAGCGCAGAGCTAAGCAGAGCTCCTAATTAAAAGCCTTACCAAAGTTTTTACATGCACCCACAACAACATTACATCATTCAGAAGCTAAAATTTCAAACGTTTTCCCTAAAACCTGGTCCGCTATTTATAAAATCGGAATCTACATTAAATCACCTTTCCAATAAGGTATATAACTCCTTAATTGTAATGTGAATTATATTAAAAATATGCTCTGAAATACGTTTTATTTTTATAGTTATAAATCGTTGTCGTAAAAAGATGTGAACACGGTGTTTATTTCCGAGTATTGCTATTGACCAAACATCAAATATTTTCCTCAAATTATTAAGTTCGACATCTTAGCTTTTCGATAAAAAAAAAAATTTAGTGTAATTCGAACCTTTTTAAAAATGAATTATGGGCTGGTCTTACTCTACGATTTTCCACTGTGGATCGCCGCGAATAACGTTGCAAATGACAAAATAATAGTTTTTCAGGAGAGCAAAAAAAACGTATTTAAAAGGTTTGATTAACTCTTTTTTTATTTCTTTTTTAGTTTATCAAAAATAATAAAAATAAAATAAATAATGCACAAAATCAAGAAATTCAAGTTTTAAATAACATATACATAAATTAACTGTTTTTTTTTTTTAATGGAAAAACGTTTCATGTCCAAAATTTTTTTTGTTACGTATGATTTTTCACTATTTCTAAACCTTTTATTTTTATTATCTTTCCAATTTTCGACAAATACTTTTCTTTTTGTACCTTAGTTACACTTATTAATCACTTTCGACAATTCCGTTCGTAGCATTTTTCTTATAACTTACAACGTTCTTCCACTGACTGACTCATTGTATTTGCATTTTGACGGTAATAAAATGCATAATTTTGATGTTTTGGTGTTTGAACAAATCGATGCCTTACTTCCTCAACCTCGCATCTTAAAAAATAAAATTTTTCAGGAGAGAAAAAAACAACGGTTCATCTTTTTATACTTCGGTGTTTGGTTAAAAGTTTAAATGCAATTATTAAGGAATTGATTGTATTTATGTATATTAGTAGTAATAATATACAAATCTTTACTTAGTTAAAGCATAAAACAACCGTTTGATATGAAAAAGTCAAAACCGTATTTTTTAAGATACGAGGTTGAGGAAGTAAGGCATCGAAATGTAAGAGAGTAATTTTAACGTTAATCTGCAAAAAAAAACAGTTTTTGAAAAATTTGTCTTTTACAACAATTACTCTACAGTCTAATGTTTTTTCGATATCGACCAAAAAATTCTGCCAGTATTTCACTAGAATTAAAGGTTAATTGAAAAGGTTTAAAAAATTTGTTCTTAATTTTTGTTACACCCTAGAAAAGCTCGTGTTCTTATTTTATTCCTTGTTATTTATAGTCCATGCTATAAGTTTATTTCTATTTATGATATTATAAAAGCTACATTTAATTCTTTAATAATTGTTAACTTTAACGATCAATTATAGTTGTTACTTTAAGAATTTTCCCTTCTGACTTATCTTAGATAATTTTTTTTTCCAAAAATAATGGCAATAATTATTTTTTAGTTTTGTCGATATTTTTATTGTAATAAGATAAATGAATAGACAAGCTCGAGAACTTTGTTCTATTTAATTTTTTTTGATTTCGTTACCCGCTTGATGGCATTTTCAGGAATACAAATAACAATATTTAAACAAATAGATAGACAACCTATTAAACCAATATTTATTTAGAGCAATAGTAGTCTAAAATTGTCACATCACTCGAACGAGTTGTGCATTTCTTGAGATAATTTGGTTACCAAACATTTCGCTCAACAAAGCGATGTTATCGCGGTCTGTATGTCACAATAGAACCATTTCTCCTGCATATGATTTGCAATGACATGAGAAAAAACAATCATGAACCACGAGATCAAATTGCTGTGACAGACTTCAGGTCAATATATTTGAATCGACTGTCACAGTCGCGTCTACTGCAGCGTTGAAATGACGAAGTGCTCTTTGAATTTGGCAAACCGAGCATGAATTTTGAAAATAAATTTCTAAGACTTGTAAATATTCAGAAGATATAATGGTAATTGATATATAATTAAGTTCTCCCAGGTCTGGCATGTATAAGCTTAATTTGCATCTAGAATGTTACACAGAAATATTTTACATATCAGCAAACATTGGCAGTTTTTTATTACTAAAGCTGAAACTCTATATTTTTATCATAAAAAAAAAATCTTATCCAATACCGATCCAATATATATCCCTTTGTAACTCAACATATATTTCCAAAATATCACATCTTTTGACAATATTAAATAATTTGTTTTGTATTCTACTGACTTATTGCAGAAAACTAAGTCATTCCAAAATTTTAAAGAAAATTTATAAAGTTTGGCACATGTCTACTAAGTTGCACAGTACTGTGTTATTATAAGTCCATCTCTTTATTTACATGTATGCACATACATTTAAAAGAAAATCTACTTAAAATGCTAAAATTTTATTTTCGTACAACCTCTCTCATAGATCCGTGCAACATCAAGTAGAAAAGAAAAACGTTTTTTCATACATATATCTCTTCATTTCTGGTTATCATTCAATCGAATTCAATCTGAATCTTTACAATATTATTATTATTTTTGAAATACATTTCTTCACTTGTTACTGCTTAGAAAATGGAATAGCAAAATAGAATCAAATTTATGAGCGTAATTTGTAAAATTTTAAACGGTTTATTTAAAATAGACATTGAACATAAGTGGGCCATTTTTTTAACAAAAGGATAAATTGTTGACTGGGAGGCAGTCGTGGTATAGAGCATACCATTAACAAAATAGAATTTTATCAGACAAAATATAAATAAAATGCGCAAATACTCTTCGCATTTTGATATTAATTTACATTTTGATTTGATAAAAAGACAATAATTTTATTTTAAATTAGATGTACTTAACATTCCATTAGGACTTAAGCGTTATTCAGCTGCATAAATAATTTCATTAATTTGATGAAGATTTTTAAATTTTACATTGTGAACTAAGCTATAAGATAAATTTAAAGAAATCTGGAATTTTCTTACAATTGTTTTTTTTTTTTGAAACTTGTAATAGATAAAGTGGAGGCAAAAGTGTGCTCTAGTAAAAGACCTAAACATAATTCGAATGCTTAGCTTTTAGAGAAAGCAATAAAACTTCATATAGTTTAAAAAAATTCTGCAAATCGACTATACGAGTATATTTGTAAAACATACACTAAGGAAAAAGATTGGTTGGAAAACGGTTAAAACAATTAAAATAGTATTGCAAATATTAAAATTTTGGAAAAGGAACCAATATTATATATTTATAAACGAAAAAATACAACAGTATTTGAAACTTATTGCTCACGACAACTAAATTAGTTCTCCTTACCAATTAGCCTTATTAATAAGATTTGTATTTAATTCATTTATATCACAACCGAATTTAATTATCTGTATTAGGGTTCACAACTAAATTTTAATTCATGCAATAAAAAATCCTATATTCCAATATTTTATTTTAAATAAAAATGAAATTTTAGTTATTGCAAATAATTATTGGTTACTTGTATTTTTACAATTCGTTTGCACTAAACAAATGCTTAGAGTAAAACTATATTTGGTGTTTACAAACAATTAATACAAATTTCATATTTCAAGCAAAATTAATTTATCTGTCAGTTGTGAAAATTCAAAATCAAAATTAATATATTTTGTTGAGAAAATAATTTTAGAAATGAAGAAATATGAAATAAAAAAAAATATTTCAATCACTTTTTTGTTATACAAAACGAAATCTGCAAAAGACTGTTTAATAAGGTAAGGACTCGATTTTACATTTTAAAATATTATTATGTATTTCAGTAAGCAAAATAAACTTTCAAATACGGAAATTTGCAAGTAATACTAACGTCATAGATGGTGCTTACTGGGGATGCGAAATAGTTTGAAGTCACTCAAAATACATACATATGGACACTAATTCGGTTGTAGTAAGTAAGTATATATGTCTATTGTATCTTCGAGCCACATCTAACCGAAGAAACTTATCGATGCTTACTTCTTTGCAGCGTTTGCACCTCCGCGTAATGCCCGTGTTGAACAACACCAGTACAATCTTAGAGACTAAGAAGAAACCATGAATTTATCCTAATAATATTTGTAATTTCTAGTTTTATTTTTGTATTATAATGTTGATGTATTTATATATATATATATATGTATGTATGTAGATATTTATTTTATATATACATAGGTATATTATGTCTGTATTATTAAATAAAAATTATAAAAAAAATATCAATAATACCGACTAATAAAATCTGCTAACAAAACCGTTGGGTTACTTAAATTCTACTGTTGCTACTAAATCTAAAATGCTAAGAACCAAATTTTTCTGTTATTACAAACGAATTAAGAGACAGTACGTGGAACCGACTGAATTCGATTGGCAACAAATTCGGTTGCCACAATGAATCTGTTTTCTGTGTGTATAATTAAGTATGTAAATCAAACGCCTTGATTTTTAAAAATAAAATAAATTTTTTGTTTAAGATTGTGACGGGTTTGTGGTTTGCAAAACTGCTTGTGTATAGCGAATGGCAACCCAATTCGTTATATAGTGATTTTGATTTTATGGCTGTGATAGAATATTTAGATTTTTTTTTTCTTAGAGCTTTTATATTAAAAAATATTTAAAATAAAGTTCGACAACTGAAATAAAAATTAAGATTAAAAAAAGAACGATAAGTAGTATTAAAATGTTCATTGATCTTTCGAAATTTAATTGATTTTGACACTAGTGGTTTGATTGAAGATTAGCACCGGTACAGAGTACAATATCTGAACCCTGGGCTTAATGGCTGATACCCACTCACCACCCGGTAATGCCACTAATCTATCTAGTTGCTTGTTACGAGCTATGAGGTTAATCAACGACAAATCGGATTTAGTTTCTTAAGGGATAAGAAGTAAGCTTACAGCTTTACACTTTGATATTTTAAAAACAACCAGTCAAGTAACAAGTAAGAGTGTTATATTTGGCCGTGCCAAATCTAATATACCCTTCACAACGTGCAGTCATGCAACTACAATTCTTTGTATCACCATTCGTCTCATTAATATGAAATACGTACATACATACATACACGCAAAGAAAAAATATGGTTGTGGTAACCATAATCGAAGAGCAAAATACTATGATTGAATTGAATGATTATGGTTAAAACATATAATGGTTACCAGTTATCATTATTATGTTTAATTTAAGTATCATTCAATAATCATATATATGACTACAATTGAAATCGACAATTTTTGTATTTTTGCGGCAAATTATTGCCTTTTGCTGTAACATACAAATATTGATTGTACTTACCAATTTAATTGCTATTTTTTGCCAATTTTTTTTTAACATTTTCACGTTTATTTTTAAATTTTCTTTAATTTTCCAAAATTTTTGTTCCTTTTTTGACATCTCAAACTTTTAAAATAATAAAAATTTATTCAGCAAGAAGAAGAACAATTGAAATCAAATTATTATTTAAAAAAATCATTGCTTGATTATTTTGTAATCATAATGTTGTCTCACTTATTATTCAATGATTATTTTTAATTTTTAATGATTATGAATATAATGTTATTTTTGTCAAATTAATTTTTTTAAATCATACTATTTTTAAATGATAACCATTTTGAAATTGTTACGAAAGGTAAACATTAAATGATACAATTCAAACAAAAGCTTGATTGTCGTGACAAAATATATGATGAAATGAAACAAAAATAACTATTACTTGATTTCGACAACCAAATATTGTTTTAGAAAAAATAATATGACCGTCGTGATCATGTCGTAAGCATGGTTTTTCTTTGCGTGTATGCGTTTCATTATCTTTATTATCACTTTATCTGATTAAAAACATCCTATTGTAAAATTATATATAAAAAAAAATTGTTTTTCTTAACTGGGATTCGAACCTACATACGTTCATCCAGTATGGATTGGTGGGAAAAGGCGAGATGATCTAGGTTTTTTTTATCATATCTCAATAGTTTACAGAGCGATTTTTTTGATTTTCAATACCGATCTGCTCCTGAATATTTTTGATATTTTGGTATCTTACACGGGTCTTGGAAATATTTGGGAGCTTTTAACATACACACGGACAGACTGATAGCCTGACAGACGGACAATGCTTAATTGACTCCCCTCTTCATAGGCTTTCAGATTTCAGCTTTCAGCATATATATACTTTATGGGTTCGGAAATGAAAATTGTTGAAATTTTACACTCACTATGAAGGGTATACAAATTAAGTCCGTCACAAGCTCGAGCTTCAGTCACTAGCAGGCACAGCAGTGTGATCTCCATATAGGCTGCACCATAAAATCAGTCTAGAATAAATTCTAGGAGCTTACTGATTTGCTTTGTCCAACCGTGATACGAGTTCACCTAATTGTTAACACCATACAGGTTGAGATATTAGTATCACATATGCGTTGAGATATTAGAATACAGATGCATTAATGCCAACTTGTTGGAAAATTAAGAGCAAAAGTTCAAGATGGACGTCATATTTAGGTAAAACTAAAGCGAAAGTCGAAAAAACAACAACCTATAACACTCGAATTAGAATGGATTGGTCATGCCTTACGCAGATCTCAAGAAGATGTTATCAGCTTATCTATTTACTGAAACTTCCCAAAGAAGCTGTCAAAGGAAATGCTTTTCAAACCTGATATGAAAATCGAAAGCCAAGATATTACTGAGATCAAATTATTAACTCAGCATCGAAAAAATCAAAATTATACACAGTTGTTAAGGTCCCATACTTTTTATGGGAATAGCAGGAACTCATATATCGCACACTGAATACAATAACGTCATAAATCAAAATTTTACGAAATTAACTTTTTTCCGCAAATTGGTTAACAATACACATTTCTAAATACTACAAACATTTGTTTATATCCACTACAAATTTGTTGACTGTAAAAATTAGTTATGTGTGTTTTTTTAATTAAATTGCTTCTGAATGATCAAGAGCTTTTCACCTCTCCTGAATAGTATTTTTAGCTGTCATGTTATTGTCTTTAGCGTGCGATATATCCAACAGAGGTACTGAAGTCAAAAAACCTTAAAATTGTTCGATTCAGCTAACACACATGAAATAGTAGGGAACAAGTATTGTATTTCTAACATACTTACTTATGTATGTGCGTAAAATTCTAATAATATTAACAACCACTTACAAATATTTTTTAAGATTTAATTCTTATCTCAGGATTTATATCTTACGTATGCAGCTGCCTAATAATAGAATTTGAATGTAAAAAGCATGATTTGGTCACAACCATGCATGAACATGTGGCCATGGTTATTGGGTCTATGTGATTTTCCCATCCTTTAGTTTTTTCCTTTTTTAATATTTACTCTGTTGTCAGTCATTGTTAGTTGTTGTCTGTAAAGATTTTTAAAAGTAGGAATAAAAAATAGAGAAAAAAAATTACATAATGTCCAAAAATATTTCTACACAGTTACATAATCATAAATATGCTCTAGTTGTGTGTACAATGACAAGAGTAGAGGGGGAGATAGTTTATTAAAGGCCTTTAATATTTTTTTTAGTAAAAACTATTTTTTTCGGTAACCACAGCATTTTAGTATTAACTTAGAGCTATAGTCTCAATTTTCAAAATTCGAGATACGTAAAATTAAAAATAAGCAAAAGTACCACAAAAATGGTAAAGCTGGCACCTGTCAGCCTAATTCTCGAGTAGAATAAAATGATTTTTCAAGATAGAGATCAATCTTTTTATATGTGGGGGTATATTAATTTTTTCATTTCGTTTGTAACACATTGAAATATCCATTTTAGAAACTGTAAGGTATATATTTTCTGAGTCCTATCCCATCCGAACGTCCGTCTGTCCTCTATCCACGTATCCGTTTGTCCGTCTGTTGAAAGCACGATAGAGGCCGACCTGGAGGCTCAAAATTTGCCAGGATAAAGGTTTGTTTGGTATTGCAAATGGGCTTAATAATAATATTAGAAAGAGACTGATAGGTCGTAGGTCAAAAAAATCATGTCCTTCCAAATTCTAAAAGAAATCAATGAAAGGTGTACACGAATTGTCTGTCTAAATTGTAAATAAATAATAAATTGTATTAAGCTTTTGCCGTTTGGCTGTGCGTTGGTATTAGTCTGTCAGTCATGATTTTGTTTTATACAAGGTTGGTCCTAGCTTACCATAGGCTTGAAATTTTTTTTTTTTGTTAAAAAGAATAAGTTTTAATAAATTTAAAAAAAGGTTGATGTTAAAATTAAGAATAGAACCAGATTTAAGGAGGTTAGTTTGTATTATATAAACGTGTAACGGAAAACTTTGCTAACTGTCACAAACATTTTTAATAAATTATAGGTTTTAATAGGTTTTCAAATAACTTCTCTATAAAATTCTCTTCTTAATATGTATGTGTGACAGAAAGGTTTTGTCTATTTCTTTAAGTGTATATATGAATCTCTAACCTGTCGAATGTTTATAGGAAAGAAGTTTTTTTTTATTATTTAGTCTCTCATACCTATAAGTGCTTAGATTTTGTTTTTTTAATTTTTATTATTGAATTTGTCTGTACGACATTCATATTAAGTATTAAAATCTTAACCTTAGTTTTGTGTATAAGCACTTTTGGAATTATTTATCTTTTTATAATTGTCACATATGTATGTGTGACATAATGTTTTTTATTAGCAAGTTTATGCTTTAATGCTACAGACACAAAAATATTTTATGACAAATAATCATCATCTTTTTAAAGACCTTCAAAAGGGCCCACCAAATTTAAGACCTTTATAAACATACTCCTTGCTAATAATGCCTAAATATATGTATTAATTTTGCGTATGTATGTGAGTTCTTTAGAAACCCTTGCTTGTATTTGTTACATTTTTTATTACAGATTTTATGAGTGTATTTTTGTGGTTGACTGATTTTTTTTCTGATTTCTCTTTCCTTTTTTTTATTTTAAATAACAAAATGCCAAGCAACAATGTCAAAATGCTAAATACTATAGTTAAACAGAGTTTACTGGTACAAAGTTAAAGGCAAACTATATGGGCGATGTAAAAAAACTACTTTATATTTTAAAAGGCCAATTACTGTTGATCTGCCCATTGTGTTGGGAAGATAATCTGAGTTTGCAAAAGGGTTAGGGAATAAATTTGGTTTGTATGCAAAAAAAATCTTTTTTTTTCATTCAAGTTTAAGAGTTTTTTTCTTGTCTTAATAAATTGTATTTCTTTTTATTGATCTGCAAATAAATAACTTTCAATTTGATTGTATCATTAAGTGGTCTAAATTTTAACAAAATCATATTATCGTTATAATTTTCTTAAAGCAACTTTTATCTTTACCCTTTTTGCATATTGTTTTGCTTTAAAAAAAATTTTAAAAATTTGTAACCAGACTCAGCTCCAAGCTGGACATGCATTTTAAATCTAGAGTGTATTTACTTTCAGCCACTTGACTTGGTTTCACAACAATGGCAACAAAGAAAAATATATTAAATAAATAAATATATTAAATCAGAACCAAAATAAAAACGTGTAAATGAAATAAAAGCACTTGTCTATATGAAATACAACAAATGCGTTTCTTTCTCTATTTGTTTGTTCCATTTACAACTGCAACTGCAGTTGAAAATGCAAATTGTATCCAATTTTTTTTTCAGACACTTTATGCAAAATGTGCATTTTTACCTTTTGTACGGCTTAGCCATCATGAATGTTCATATGGGTGTTTTTTTTATGCTTTTAACAATTTTTGTAGGAGCATAAATACAATATGAATCCAGTGAATCATATTTTTTTGGCAACTTTTTATTTAATTATTTTTATCTTTTTTAGACATAAGTGTATGTGTATTTAGTGGAAAGGTGTTTCAGAAAAGTGTTTCGAGATTCGTTTAAAGCATAACAGATATAAGTGTAAGTATTGTAAATAATTTTCATTGCGTTTTTATAAAACATCACTTTAAATGAAGAGCCAAGCAATTTATATTTTTTTAAGGGAATTAACTGTAAATCATTTTTATGTTGGCTCAAGTTCATTTATTCTATTGTTTAATTTCTTAAAACATGTTCTAAATTAAATTAAATTAAATTAAATTAAATTGTAATAATTATTAAGAATATTTAAAAATTATTCCGATGTTAGCCGAGAGGAATGCATTTTCGCAACCAGCTACGATATGATCATCAGCACTCTTTATCGGTATGCTCATACTACTACTACTTATGTCATATTTCAATAAAATTTGAACTATATAGCAATTATTTTCAAATTTGTCTTTTTCCTTCTCCTATCAAATCACCTTTTCTACATGTTCATATTCTGTATTATTATGTATTACGAACTCAGAGCCAACATTGAACGCAAACCAGCTGCCGTTACGACCGAAATGTGTGACCGAGTCATAGAAAATTGGGTCGAACGAAGGGACCGCCGCCGACGTGCCCGCGTTGGCCATATGAACGAAGTGGAGTTCCATTCATTGATTGTATTTCAAGTCGATCATAAAATCTTGGAAATATCTCAAATAGTTTGCGTTTTATTTAAAAAAGTTTTAAATACCTTATTGGAAAACCCCTTAAAAGAATATAACCTTGTAAAAAAATTTAATTTTAAATTGTCATTTACTGATGGAGAATATGAGAAGCCTGGACATCGAACTTAAAGAGATAAGGAAAACTTAGATCACAGTAGACTAATGAACACAAGTAGACAGGACTTAGTGAAGAAATAGATGTCGATTGGTAGCCATAAAATCACTGGGAGGCGATAGAGGTTGGGAAGACACTCGAAACAGTATTTAGTGGTCTGCTTTGATATTTCCCTAACATGCATGCAAAAGGTTTTCCAATAGGGATGATATGACTTTAAAGTGACTTCTCGGACATTTGTAATATGTCTTGACCTGTCATTTTTTTTTTCATTGTATTCAGTAGTGTTTACAATTTCATCATGGAGAGATAATGTTTACAAATTAAGTACTCAGTTTTGTTATCAAAGTAATCGTTCTCCAATGGCAACATTTCGTGCGCTTTTGCCATTTTATGGTCGTATAAACCGTTCGATTGCGCTGGCTATTCGTCGAATTATTATTCATGAAAAACCATTACACTCACCTAAATTGACAGTTTGGTGTGGTTTTTGGTCTGGTGGACTCATCGGTCTACTTACTTCTTTTAAAATGAAGCTGGTAACACCGTTACTGCCAATATAGACCGATGATAACCAACTTTTTATAACCGAAATCGGAAGAAGTTGATCTTGACAATATTTGGTTCCAACAAGATGGGGTTACGTGCCACACAGCAAATGCAACAATTGAATTATTGCAAAGAAAATTTTGGAGATTCTATTATTTCAAGGAATTGTGATATTGAATGGCCTCCAAGAAATTGTGATTTAACACCATTAGACTATTTCGTGTGGGCTTATTTAAAGTCATTGGTCTTTCGAGATTAACCAGACTCTCTCTTAAAGCTTTACAAGTTAATATTGAACATGCCATTCATGGCATACAACTTGATTTAGTGTAAAAAATGCTCGAAAATTGGGTTCATCGAATTCGTTGCTGCAGAAAAAGTCGTAGAGGCAATTTGAATGACGTTCTATTTAGAAATTTGCTATATCGATTGTACTTCATATTAAATAAATAAACTTTTTAATTTCCTTAACCCTTATCCTGTACTTAAAAAAACAAAACTCATATGGTATTTGTGGGTCAATTTTGTCCAATATAGAAAGTTCATATATTTGTAAATTTAGTTTATTTTTTTATTACATCCAATGCATATAATGGAAGTTTCGGAATGATTTTTACAAATAAATTTAAAACATTTTGTACATTTGTTTGAATATTTTATGCTATTTGAGCGACTGGGACATAAAGAACAACGTCCCCTCTTAAAAATGCTTACCTTTGGATCGGTTGTAAGGTCACTTCGAACGCTTCTAACATATTCTTTGGCATAAATGCTTTATGGTAGATTCGTTCTTCGACATATTTCTCCATTTCTTAGGCCTATACCCAACTCTTCCAAATAAATTCGTCGCTTGTACTTTTTATTTTGAAACGATGATTTTATGCTGTCAACTCTAGAAATAGCAAAACGCGTAGGTCCAGGAGGAAGAACCATAATGTTTTCCTTAGCATATCTTCCTATTTCTTTGATTGTTGATGTTTCTGATCATATATATTTTCCATTTTTAGAAATGTATTTTTGAGATTCTTTCCCAGATTGGCTTGGAATTTCATCGTTTTCCTCACTAGAGCTACATGATTTATTTTGATCATAAATGAAACCAACTTCAAAAATGATATCTTCCTCATTCTCACTTGACGTATCATTAGGTGCTTCCTCTTCCAAATCAGACTCCATAAGTACAGCTCCAATTTCTTCTAGTTTAATTTTTTGATATAACCACCTTTTTGCAATATATTTGCGCATTTACCGCAAAAACTCAAACTCGAATAAGAAAACAACTCAAAACAAAAGTTTTCTTATGCTTTCAAGATACCAATGTATAAAATTATGTAAAGCCCCGTTTTAAAAATCATATTCATCTAGTGTTGACACTTAACTGTGTGTGTGTATTGACTTAATAGTGTTGGTTAATTTTGACCCATGTGTACAATATGCGTACAGACATTACGAAAAAGCCTAAAAATGAAATATTTTACATGCCTACACTATTAAATAAAAAAATAATTCTACATAAATTTCAAACAAATTAATTCAATTGTTTTCAAAACAATGAGCAATTAAAAACAGTTTGGGCAATTTCGACCCATGAATACAGGATAAGGGTTAACAATAAGTGTGTTTTTTTAAAAGAAATCATATCACTCTTATGGGAAAACCTTTTATATAAATTCTTTAAAATAAAACATTTAATAAAGAACTTTCTTTATTTTCTTAAAAAGTTTAAAAGTAAACCTAATATACAAAATATGGTCACATTGTAACAATTTGTTCTTCGTTCGCCGGTGTTAGAAATATAAATAAGTCTAGTGCAGAGTTCGCCGAGAATAGAGAGTTTTGACTGAAGCTTTAATTTTATGCTTTCTCATATACACAAATGTGTTTTAGTTTTGACGACGTGCAGCTGCTTGTTGTATATTATTTAGTATAAGGGGTTACCTTTTACTCAATTTAATGGTTACCAAAAAATTTTGTCCCATTTTGATAAAAAAATCCGAAAAAATCCGAATCCACTAAATATTGCAGTTGAATGCGGCTCAGGGAAATTTTTTTTAAAACTAGTCAAGAAAAAAGTGAACATCAATAGTGAGTGATATAGTGTATTGATTACTATTTATATCGATCGCTTATTGGATGAGAAATTTATAAGTCAAGTGGCAATTTCTTTAATTTATTTGCTCAAGAAGTACTTTCGACTACTAGAAAGAAAAAATTATTTGGACGCTTGATGTAATATGACCCAAAGTCCAAAAACCAAAAAAAAAATCGAAAATTTAACTACCAGAATAAACTGCTGCTAAGTCAGCCGCAGCGCCAACATGCCCGAAATCATCTTTAAGCATTTATACCAATAGATAGTAATAGTATTAGTACTTTAATATTTAAGATATTATTTTAATAAATTTAATTTTATAATTTATTGAATAGGAATTTTAAATATTTTGCTTTGTTTGCAAACACGCAAATTATGTTTTTTTGTAAATCCTTAAACTATGCAATGCTTTATGTATGTATGCATATAGCTACGTTAATAAGTAGGAATGTATGTATGTATGTATGTATGTATGTATGTATGTATGTATGTATGTATGTATGTATGTATGTATGTATGTATTTATGGATATATGTATTGTATTCCTTTTTAATAATCTAAAGAAGAAATATTTTCATCTCATAATTTTGTGTTTAAATAATTTAATTCTTAGACAAATAAAAAATAAAATTCCAAACAACAACAATTCATGTAATGTTACTTTTGTTTAAACGATGTCATGGACTATAAAATCAAATTAAATTAAAAGTACTATTTTAATATCTTACTGACTTAAGACGCCCATTTTAAAGTTCATTATTATCATCACTTATATCCTTCGTCTAACATTAACAACATCTTCTCATGCTGATGTTGCTAGTTTTAAAAGTAATAGAATTACTTATCAGAAACGATAACGATAGTAAAAATAACATATAGTCAGTCACTCATTCATATTATTAAGACTACAGCTTAATCTTGGCATTTTTCTATAGTCCTTGACTTTTGTATTTTTCTAATACTTATCAAGTAAATCGAGCAAACATGATTTAGACATGTTACTTGCCAGACATCTTGTGTGTTTGTATTTTTTTTTGTCTGTGGATGTTTCGTCCCAGAAATATAAGTTGTTCTATGTGGTAAGTATTGCAATAAATTTTTAAAGGATAATAAAGGAGGCTTAGTTTAGTAGAGATTTATGAGCACTTCAGTTAAGTATTTTGCTATTTAAAATCGGTTATTTATTGTTATCGATTGCTTTAAGCGGTGCATTGGATAGCTTCATCGATCTTGAAATTTTTGGTGGCTTCTTAATTTAGTTTCTCTTTGAATGTTTTATTGGCTACTTTCCATATAAAGTACATTTTAAAGTTTGAAGGTCAGACAAACTTTACAAAAAAAACTGCTATTCTACCCTATTTGCCATGATTTTTCTTTAACCGTTTACATTTTAAATAGAGAAATAAATTCTCTGTTATCAACTTTTCTGATATATTAAGTAGAATACTAAACAAACACCCATTACTTTGATTTGCTACAGTTATATGGGTATTTATATGCATACACAGAAAAAAATTAGTGACTTTTAATTACGAAACTAATTTCATTAATTGATTAATTTATAATAAATTATTTTTATTATGGCTTAGGTTCATTTTTCTATTATTAAACTTCCAAAACCATTTATTAAATTGAATTGTAATCATCAAAAGAAATATTTAACAAATATTCCGATATTAGCCGAGTGAAATAAATTTTCGAACCCAGTTACAATTTCTTCATCAGCACTCTTTATCGGTACACTCATATGTAATTTGTTACTACTATTTATGTTACAACTTAATGAAATTAGGATTAGGAAAGCATAGTATTCATTTTCTCTTCATGTTCACAATCTCTCACATTCTGAATACATTTTTGCTATTATTAATTAAGATATAAATTGATTTTACTCCAATAAGCAAAATGAAACTATCAATTAAATAAATAGTTATGTTTTTAATTGAATAAATATTGAGAAAAAATATCAATTAAAATAGTACAAAAAAACTAATTAATTTTTTTCAATATTTTTGATATTCGAGCTTCTTTTCTAAAAATGTTGTGTTTATTCGATTTTTAATACTGGCTATGAAGTTTATATATTTTTTTTAAATGTTTCAATTATTAGCAAATTAAATTTATTTTGTGATAATGGAAGAACCTATTCATTGAAAAAGTAAGTTTTTACCGCCACTAGCTAGACGAGTGGAATGCATTTTTGAAACCAGCTGCGATATCAACATCAGCCCTCTTTGATCGTTATTTTAGTGTTGGGTGTAAGTATGATATATTTAACTTACAAGCTGTTATGAATTAAAATTCGATAATCAAATGTTAATTGTATTTATATCGGGTGTCCCAACTAGAACGCAATTTTTAAATTTGGCGCCATTCGAAGTGTCATTGTTTGACATTTGAACAATTCCTATTGTTTGCTAGTAGAAAGTACGAGGTTGGTAAAAATGGAGCGCTACACGAATGAACAACGCATTCTCATTGTGAAATTGTGCCGCATGTTATACAGCCAGAGAAACAATTCAATTGCTGCATCAGTCATTTCCCGGTCGTGTTATTTCGCGTTTTGGAGACCAGAATTGGCTGCCTAGATCATGTGATTTAACACCGATGTGTGTGATCGATGGCTTACGCGAATAAGCCGATGACGACTCAAGCCTTAAAAGAGGAAATTGGACGCTGTATTAATGAAATACCGCAGCATTTATGCAAAAAGGTCATTCAAAATTTCATTAAAAGATCGCGTGTGTGCCAGCAAAGCCGCGGCGGCCATCTGCACGGTATATTGTTCCATACATAACCTCATTCTGTCTACTTTACGATATAATAAAGTTTCATAATTTTGTTTTAAATATCTGTGTTTTATTTAAAATTTAAAAATTGCGTTCTAGTTGGGACACCCGATATATCCTAACAAATATGGCATATGACCGCCACGACTGGCCCGGACAAAGTCTAGTTTGGAGATAATAATTCTTGCCAACATTTGTGGTCTTTATTGTCGACATAAATAACGCAGCAAATGTTGTCGTCCAAGTGGTCACTCGTTTAGGGCTTATCAGCGTGGCACAATTGTGACACAAGTTGTGTAATATGTTGCGCGGTCTTGTTGAAACACAGCTCTTGCACTTCATGGTCGTTAATTAAAGAACGAAAAAGTTATTAGTCATAGCTCTATAGCAATTGGCTGTCACATTCTGACCAGAATGGTTTTTAAGAAAGTACGGATCAATGATTCCACCAGCCCATAAGGCACACCAAACAGTTCTGGTTGAAACTGTTGCTTAACATACACTGGAGGATTACCATCATTATACAATTTGGTTTATTCAAATAAAAAAAATCTTTATCGCTTAAAAAAATTTTCTTATGTAAATCGGAATCAACGGCAATCTTGTTTAGGGTCCATTTACCGAATGTACGCATTGCTATTCTTTTGTCGGTTTATTTATTTTAAACTGCCAAGCCAAACGAAATATAAATCACTTGACAGCTCATAAAATGGCCGCCTGTTATAAAATTTTTGCCTACTTAAATATTTATATCCCTATATCTACACTTTTGTGAAGGGTATATTAAGATTTGACACAGCCAAAAACACCGTTTTTACTTGTAATCGCTACAATTTTCCTACAGAAAGTTTTTTCACTAACTGATCAATTGAAAATGCAATTTGACAGAATATGTTATTTAATCAGCAGCTAAATCTCTATTGCTAAGACACTCAGGCTGCTAAGATTTTTGTAGCCTAAGTGTCTGAGTAAACGGTCATGTAGCCTTATTATGCAACTCGCTAAAGCTAAGTAACTCTATCACTAAAACTCCAAAGAATATATTTGGAATACATTTGTTTAGTATTTTACATATTTTAAAGAGTTTTAACGATAGGGATTTAGCTGAAGTGAAATTTTTATTTTTTTATAACTTACTGATCCCAAACTTAATTGCATTTTACGCGCAACCTTTTTTAACGATATCGAAAATCTTAAGACGCAGTTCTTTTTGTTTTTGTATGCACTACATGGTGTGGACAGGGCCATTTTGATATTTTTTAAAAATTGTAAAAAAGTTGTATCCCTAATGTGGGTTCTTCTTGTAATAGGATTTAGCAATACTTTGAAATTTTATGTTTCCATTGCCGATTATTATTTATAAAGTTGTAGTCACTCAAATCCTTAATAATAGTATTAATTGTTAAATACATGTGATATAAAGATGTGTAAGTATGTTTAATTCATTGTATTAATTTCATACACATGTGTTTCTAATATTGCAGAGCAAATACTTAATTTAATGTTTCATTTTATGATGTTTTATATGTGGTTCTAATTGTTAATATGTTAAATACTTTCCTTGGGCTTAAATGATTTAAATATTATAGAAATTATATTGAAGTTTTACAAATGCTCTAGTTATTTGTTGAATGCCACACAATTCTGCAAATATATTTTAAAAGTTATATAATACAGTTCTAAGGTGTTTGTAATTGGGTGTAATAAAGAAATTTTTAAACCTCTTTCCATTTAATAAATCTCATTAAATGTATTTTTAATCTTTGATAATTTAACAGCTGCCCCAATAAATTGTAAGTTCGCTTCGACAGTCGCCACCATCCACTTCGCAGTCTCCACCATCCACAATCTTCTGAACTATACAATCTTAATATAATGGGTGTGTATAAAATTGTTTAATTATTTTATCGTTGCTTAGTGTTGTCAGCATAGTTGTTATTGTTACTGCTATTGTTTTTTTTTTTTCTTTGTGAAAAACAATATTTTGTTCTGATGGCAGAGAAACCTGATAAAACAACACCTGTTAATAAACTGTCAAAAACTTTCAATAACAGATAAGTGAAAACTGTGAAAACGGCAAAAAGCAAACAAAAAAACAACATAAACATTTATGTTGTCATCTGTTTGTTTAGTGTTACTATGGTTAAGGTTAGGAAAAATGTGAAATATTAAGGACAAATGCTTTTAGGATTTTATTTTTATTTTCAAAATTAATGGGATTAAATTTGTATTTGCGATTTTCATGGGCAACCGCGTATGTTCACTTTTTACGGGTTTGAGTTAATAATACCATATTGTTTGGTCTTAAACGCCCTTTATACTATGTTCACACACGCGCCTTAATTATCAATTTATAATATTATCGCAATTAAACGCCTCTATTGAGCTCAATTTACCTTACTGTAAATGTCAAATAGTCATAAATTGATTGTAAATATATTTTATGTACAGGTAAAAACTGAAGAAAAGGCATTATTTGATTTGGTATAAATACATCGTATTTTTCCAGTTATCAAATGCTAATGGAGTAAGAATAATTGAGTTTGTGTGAACACTTATTTTTATTGCTAAATCAACACTTAATTGAAACATTTAAAAATATCTTTCTGAACAGGGTATTACTTGGTTTTGAAAATTTCTGAAATAAGATGGACCCATTCCGATTTTTTTTATGACGTTACTTCTATATATTTTCAAAAAGAGTTCAGCACTAACACAGTTATTTAATTTTTTAGAAAAGCATACAACCACATACACAGAAAAAAATAAATATGAACTTCAATTATGAAATTAATATTAATAATTAAAAAATTGTTTAATTTTGCTCCAATCATCAAAATGATACTATTAATTAAATGAAAATTAATAGTTTTTATTAAAAAAATATTGAGAAAAATATCAATTAAAACAGTATTAAAAAATTAATTAAAATTTCCAAAATTTTCAAAAATTATTTTAATTAATTTAATCATGTCGATATTTGAGATTTGGTAATTATATAATAAAATCATTTATTATATCAATATCAAAAATTATTTACTGCCTGTTCAACGATGTCGAAAAAAATCCCAAGCGAAATTTCATTCGTACAAAATATTGAAAACAACAATAAAAACTAAAAATTTGTTTTTGTTTTCAACGTATTTGTACGAATGAAGTTTCGCTTGGGTTTTCTTTCGACATCGTTGAACAGGCAGTTAACCTGTTTAGAAAAAAAATAAATATATATTTTTGATATTTATATATTCTTAATATACATATATGGTACATATGAATCTATGTTTTTAAATACATTTCGTTACTTATATAAAAATAACTTAGCATAAAAAGTAGGGTTCCATAAGTAGACATACTACACCATATCGAAAGCCGGAGATCCAAAAATAACTGGTAGCATCAACAACCTATATAAAGAATATTAACCGGTAAAAAGGCTTGATCAGATAAAGTGAAGAAATTCAACAAACTAACCTATTAAAATGAGAATTCTGAGGAATATAAGGGGATACAATAATTATTGGATTTGGGCACATCTACAATGAAACTGAAACCATTTATTATATTAAAAACTGAACATATTTTTATATACTTTCACTTACCAGAACTTTTTCATGCAGATTGTCTACTATTTTTTATTATTCTGCTCCTTGAATAATAATTATATTAAATTTATTCTAAGAAATTCAAATTTCAAAAAATTTAATTTAAAATAACATTTTTTATTTTTTATTTATTTTATTCAACTGAC
This sequence comes from Phyto melanocephala, assembly GCA_941918925.1. Taxonomy (NCBI): domain Eukaryota; kingdom Metazoa; phylum Arthropoda; class Insecta; order Diptera; family Rhinophoridae; genus Phyto; species Phyto melanocephala. The sequence goes on from OW799235.1 coordinate 18,929,232, forward strand.
AGAAATCTCTTTGTTTTTTGAAAATATTTAATATCAATTAAAAAAATTAATTTAGTTAATGAAAAATATAATTAGAATTTAAAACAAATCAAAAAGTCAATTAATTAAACAAATTTAAGGAATATTTTTTTCTGTGTACGTTGTTATTTCTGAACACATTTGAAGGTAATTTTCTGATAATTTTTCAGCTTTCTAGAAGTAGAATAATTGCTTGTGTACAACTTATATTGACATACGCTGCTTTATCTGCACACACTTTTATTCCTCGTACCACTTGGTTTATTTTGCTCTTCGATATGATCTAATTTTTAGATGATATTTTTCTGAAATTTTTATAAGAAAATTTGAAAATCTTTATTGACATGAATGGTAAAAAAAGTTAAAAACTTTAATAACTAATCCGTTGTTTTATTTAAAACGGTTTTGTAGCTCTCCTGAAAATTTTGATTTTGAGACATACGTGGTTGCCCATGAAAACTTTTTTTATTTTGATATTGTGTTAAGATCTGGTCACACTGGGTATCATCGGCTTTTACTTATTAACGTTTTTAAAGAAAAATTAGGTCTACTTTAGCGATACGCAAGTTCCTAGCCTGACTTAGACTTACAAATTTATAAAAAATATTCTAAAGGTGATTGCCTTATTCACCAGATATATAATACCGATACCTCTAGAAGCTTGTCAACGAACTGACATGACCATTTGACTTAACTAGGAATTATTCCAAACAGAATAACATTAATGTGACTTCAAAATAAAACCAAAAGTTGACTATAGCTTACACCATTTTTGTTATTTAAATTATTTTTCCTATAGTTTATATCGTGTCTCTGCACAAATCTCTACATGTTTTACCCGTTTACACATCTCTTATTTTTCAATACACGAATGTATGTACACACATATGTTTATAAGCATGTGAGTATGTGTGCGTTATAGTTTCCTTATTAGCATAACTATGTCACGATGAATATTATACAAAAACAATGAGTTTTAACTTTCTGTTTCGTTGCCTTATAATTTGGAAAACCTTTTCTTAAATGCGTATAAAAACAGTTGCCTATGCGTGTGTTCATACAGTGCGTTGCATTATTGTAGTGACAACTAATTTTCTTTTATTCTTTCTAAAATTGTCAAAAACATATTGCAGTGTTTAACTGTATTAAGCTTGATTTAATTGCTAATTGGGAAAGTCTTACAAAAATTACTGTTTCTAAAAATAAAAACAAAAGTTTGCGTACTGACTAAAGAATAAAACAGAATAACGACATGACGAAAATTTCCATTAAAATTATTATGTAAAATATGTCGCAGAGTGCAATCACGAGATAAAATTTATTTTATTGTTTTTTTTTTTCTTATGCTCTGCATATATTCTGAGAATGACGATATAAATATAATTATATAAATACCAAATAACCTTCATTTGAACGACAATCTTCAAATCAACATCAGATTATTGCGATACAATATAAGATCTCTTATAAATCACCCAAATACATAATATCTGCGACATGGTGCGATTGATGAAAATTTGTCAATGGACAAATTGACAAGCATTTTGCCAAACAATATATTCGCAGGACCCCATTCCAATTTGCTTTTAGAAACTGTTCGTTAAATTCAGTGAACGGTTAATGATATAATTTTATATGGGAAAAAAAACTGCAGAGTTTACTGCCAAAGAATTTTAAGTTATAACCTAATATTCCTTCGAATGAAGAACAAAAACTAATTTTATATATTTCAGATATTCAAAGACAATTATTTTACCTGCATTAAATTACTGCGGAATTAATTACTATCCCTCAGAATATGTACTCCAAAACGATACGGGAATGGCAATCAAAAAATGTTCTCTTCACTCAATCGTTGTAGCGAAAAACGAAGAAACAGAATCCGTAGATTATAGATTTTTAAATAATGGAAACATATTCTCACACAGAAAAATGCAAATTATTTTATTATACAAGTACATGTTGCAGGTCACAGAATTTAAGGAATTAGATATAGATAAGTCGTCGACTTGGAAGGCATACAACGAATTCAAAAATCATGTTGAACAGTATTCGGATGTAATAGAGCGAATTATCAACATAGAAAATGATAAGAGTGATAGCACTTTGGTTGGTACTCTGTCAATTTTTGGCGCTCAAATGCGTTTTAACATGCGCAACTCATTTCCATTGCTTACCCTTTAGCGGGTGTTTTGGCGGGCTGTAGTTGAAGATATTTTGTAGTTTGTACATGGTTATACCGACGCTAAGATTTTGTGGGAGAAAAACATTCATATCTGGGAAAGCAATAGTTATCGCAAGTTTCTGTTTAAGCTAGGTTTTACCGAGTGTAATGAGGGCGATTTGGAACTTTTGTTTGCACACAGAAAACAGAAAATCACATTCATTGCCAATCGAATGGTTCAGTTACTGCAATCGAACTTTTCATTTGTGATTATAAAATATCTGTTGCAGAAATCATAATTTATTAAAGCTGACTACATATTTATATTCCGAAACGAAATTCTGTAGATATATTCGTTAAATTCTACTATCACTACTAAACTATGCGATTGACAAAAATTGCGGTACTCACAACCGATACTGTTTTCTCTGCGTGGGTTTCAGTGGCGTCATTTCGGTGTCAAGTATTGAACATATCGAGATGATTACAGCAACAAGAGTATCGATCGACTAAAGAAGGTCATCAATACCATACGCAACAATTATGGCAGCATGGAATTCAATTGATATTCCTCAAATGACTTTGCTAGCCTGCCACTGATTAATTTCATGCTATGTTTCTAAGGGTGAATTATCATGCCAACTGTATCAGCACAGTGCCGATATGGCAAAAGAAATTCCGTTTAGTATAACTTCTTACTTATATGATTGCACATATAACTGGTCTGATCCCTGGAGACTGTATTCACAGAACTGGTGATGGTCATGCTTAGAAAAATCAAATCGTACTCTTAAACGTAAACCTCGTCCATTTCCTAAATTAGTTATAAAAGGACAGATCGGTATTACAGAAGATTTTAAATTTGAGGATTTCGAAATAATTGATTATAAACCGTTCCCTAGGATATCGAAATGCAAGTGGCGGTTTGGCTGCTGAATAATCAAATAAAGAATGCAACAGCTAACAGAATTGATATGTAACGAATAAGCAAAAATCTAGCCTTATTAGTTTGTAAAAAGAAATTTTTTTTTTAAATTGCAGGCTAATTTTGTTGTAATTTCTTAAATTATGAAATTCAAGATAATTTTGATAAACTAAAGAAGTTGTTGGGAGGACCTATATGTCGACAGATTAATATAGAAAGGGTGTATCTCGATATTTCATATTCCGCCATATTGTTACACGACCTTATACGCACTAGGTTAATTAAATCCACCGACAAACTTTATGCAAAGACTCGCTCTGGGGAGGTCTTAACCCATTAACCTAGCCTTGGGTCTGTGTCAATAAAAAATATGAAAACACGAACTAAACAATAGTAACGCAACTGTTACATTACGATTGTAGGAGATGTATGTAATCCTCCAGCCGCCCATCCCAACCGTGGTCAACAGTCATCCATTTCAGTTCACGTAGACCCCATAAGTCCGCATAACTAACCACTTCATTCCGCCACTCCTACTTAAATCAAATTCACTCGTAGATCATTATTTTATAATAACAAAATGATGGAAAGATAATAATGTTGTCATAATATCAACAAATTTTGAAGTAATTAAAATGAGATCGTGCCAAGAATTCGTTAAGAGGAGGTGTGTTGTAAATATAAGCCCACCAAAAGGGTTAAATCAATATAATGTGTGGATACCTTGAAACACATGGTACTCTAAATTTCTATCTATAAGGGGGCACTAACAAAGGGACATCAGATACACGATATAATGGCAGAAATCAACTTATTAAATATTCGAAAACTGACAAACGATGTGGCCAAAAAAAAAAAAACGGAATTTGCCACAAATGTGAATAAGAGCTTCTCCCTGAACAATGCTTTAAAAGTTGTCATACCCATAGTCCAGATAATTCAAAGTATCTTTTGTTTGGGACCATCTGAAACTCAAAAACTATAAGTTTTTTTTTGGAAAATGTTATTAAAACCAATTAATATGATGTAATTAATTAATGTTTTTTTTAAATAATTTATGAAAATTATTTAAGGAAAGAGGATGCAGCTCTTGGTCCACTTATGAGTTAAACCTAGAATTTTATTTATGCAGTTTTTTATGTATTAAGTATTTAATGATGCAAATAATTTTAGTCATGAAAGCTCAATCTGGGTGCCCCGGCGGACTAGTCAGTAGTATGCTGTTCTACTAGTTTGGGGGTTGCGGGTTCGATTTCCGTTAGAGTCTCTGGACTTGTCTGCTTCTCTTCTTTCTTTTCTATTCTATTCTTACTTTTCTATTCAGGTATCACAACAGCTGCCTGTTCTACTTAACCGAACCTAACCAATCCCAGCTCAATATAATATATAAGAGACTTTAACAAATTTTTCTTCTTCTTAGTCATGTGCATTTATATTCATAAAACTGCACTACATCAATCTGTTGCTATTTCAAAATATACACAATTTAAATATTTTAATTTTTTCCTTAAAATTTGTGGTTTCTTACTCACTTACAGTCACATAAATCAAGTAAAGTTGAGGTGTTGTTGTAGCTGTGCAACAAAGTGTACTTATGTGTATAAAACACTAATAACATGCATAAACATGATACTTTTTCCATGTACATATGTAAATTTACTATAACACCCACATACCGGGTCACATTCACATACACACATCAGGTTTTAATGTCAAAAAGTTATTTTACAAAGAAAAGTTTGTCATTGTTTTGCTGTTTTAGAAAAAAAAAATAAAAAAAAATAGAACAACAGCGTTACCCAAAAGTAACAAATGTCAACCAAAATCATCACTTATATTCAAACAGAGAAACTAACTCGTAAATAAAGCACACAACACACTCAGTTAGATGTATATACACACGTACTAACATGGACATGTGTTACTCCCCGCATAGACGAAAACTAAATATTGTTACTCATACAAACACAGAAATTTAAGAGTTATTTGGCTTATGTGTGCGTATTGTTTTAGGTTTTTGTTATTGTTATTTTTGGCGAAAACTTTTTGATACTTGTCACAAATTGTGTCTGTTTGAAAGGTGTTGGAAAAATTTCAAAGTTTTTCGTTGTTTAATCAATGCTGAAATATCTAAGACAGTTGGGTAAAATTTCCCAAAAGAAAGAAACTCTAAAATAAAACAATTTAAATGCACAACAAAATAGTCTTAAAAACCGAAAAGCTATAAAATAATAGTCTGAGTAAATAAATTTAAATGAAATAAGTTTAAGGCTTTTGCGTTATATGTGAAACGAAAACTTTTGTTTATATTACCAATTATATTCTGCTAAAGCTCCAGTGCGTAAATTCATACACATATGGGCATTTCCATGTCATCGTTCGTGACATTTGTACTCCTATAAAGTGGAGTAATTTTTGCACAATTAAGAATAACTGAAACAAAATTTTATGTTTATGTTCCAGTCAAAGGGTACTTTATTAAAAAAAAATACTTTATTCGAATCATTGTTGTCTACAATATCCAGAAAAATAAGAATATATCGTACGTGACATAAAACAGAAGTGATTTGAAGGTAAATGTGGAACTATGAAGAAATCTGCGAATCTGGGGAGATATTTTTATACCCTTCACCTGTGGTGCACAAGGGTATATATAGCTTTGTCATTCCGTTTTTAATTTCTACAATTTTCATTTCCGACCCCATAAAGTATATATTTTCTGAAAGCTTATGAATAGAGGAGTCGATTAAGCCCTGACCGTCTGTCCGTCTGTCCGTCTATCCGTCTGTCCGTCTATCCGTCTGTCCGTCTGCCCGTCTGTCCGTGTGTTGGTTGAAATCAACTTTTAGAAGCAACTATATGTTCCTCAGATCTCTATATGGTATCAATCTCTTGGAAATATTCAGGAATGAATCGCTATTGAAATTCAGCACAATCGCCCAATAACTTTCTGAGATATGAGCAAAAAACCACGACCACCTCGTTTTTTTACACAATTACAACAACATACATACATAAATATATGTAAAAACCATACAAAAAAAGAAAAAATTACAAAAAGAAAAAATATTAAAAATAAAAAAAAAATAATAAAAAAAATTATAAAAAAAAAATTTTAAATAATTTAAAAAAAATTTTTTAAGAATTTTTTCAAAAAAAATTTTTTAAAAAAATTAAAAAAAATAATAACAAAATATAAATAATATATTATATAAAATAAAATTTTTTTGGCTAAGCTGGGATTCGATGCCGCATTTATTCTAACCAGTATATACATATGTACGTATTTCATATGGGATGAATGGTGATACAAACAATTGTTATTGCATGACTACACGTTGTGAAGGGTATATAAGATTCGACACGGCCGAATATAGCACTGTTACTTGTTTCTTTTTTAATTTCTTACATTAAACCAAATATTTTTCATTTAAGATCCATCATACTTAATTGAAAACAATCTTTAAATGATTTTAAAATAAATTCAATTTAATATTGTTCGTGACATATCGTACGTGACAGATTTTTCTCTAATAGTAGTCTTAGGTAATAAAATTTATATTATGTTAAGAAAAAAAGTTCAATATTAAATCAGGTGCTCTTGCGACTATTCCAATACGCATGACGGAGGCAAACAGTGTTTTTGCACTACGTACGTGACATTAAAATAAAATTCAAGGGAAATAAAAAAAATACTCTATATTTTTCTTTTTCTTATGGATCTTGTTAATTGTTGTTGTTACCTTAATTTTAAAGCATATTTACAATTACAATTTATTTTTACAATTTAGTCGCTATAAAAAAAGGCTGATTGCAATTCTTCAAAATAAGTCATAGAGATAATCAGACTAAACTCTTATTATTGCTCTTAAAATAATTTAATAAGCTCTTAGTACCTGCGCATAGTAAAGTTTTCGTGTTTTTTTTATCAATAAACTTTTCATAAAAAACCTTGAAGGGTTTTTATTTTTACAGTCGTGGTTGAAATATTCATGGAAATGTCCATATGTGAAAATAGATCCTCATATGCTAAACATGTATCTGTAGATGTGTAATTTGATTCTAAAACAACTATTTTTTTTTTGATTTATATTTCATAGAAAATTTAATTAAAATCAAATTTGTGTGCTGTGTCAGTTAAAGAGAAAAAGTGTCAAACTGTTACTGGGAAAAGTTTTAGAGAATTTGCAAGTTTGTTTTTTAAGTCTGGGGGGTTGATTTAATATTGATTAAAGTTTCAAGCGAAAAGCAAGTTAAAAGTTTAAATATATCACCAATTTTTACAATTACTTCCTATGAAGAAAGACATAATTGTTTAAAGTGACTCATAAAGTTTTTTGATTTTTTTTTTTTTGGATAATACTAGTTATGGTTTTAGGAATCAAGAAAATTAAACTAACCAATCATTGAAGTATAAGTCAAAAATATGACTTTCAAGTGAATTACACGAAAGCATAAATTCTTCATTTCCTTGTATCATACGAACTGTATCAGAGATATCATAAAAGACGTTTTTACATGTACAAGATGATGCTTAAACGCTATAAAAGAAAATCATTTGAGCATCGAATTATAACTTTTTCTAAGAATAAATCAACTGCAAAAACTTGAAGCACCAGATCATTTGTGAAGCCTTCCCAAACAGTTGTTTATATTATTTGCACTATTAAATCATATAATCCCCGTTTTTTATTGAACAGTACATATTCACCCTTATTTTGCGTTTCGAATCGGAACGAAATTTTCTCCGCTTGGCAACTTTGATATTTTGTGTTCCTTTTTGTTTCATTTCGATTTGTTTCTTCGCTTGTATGTATTCTGCGCTACGATCGTAGCTACGTTTTTCTAAGTTGTATCTGTGCCAGTCTGGTCAAATTTTATCCACTGCGAGCACAGCTTTGCCTGTATTATATCAAGGAAAAATGATAATGAGTTTTACACTGTCGATTGAGCCATCCCAACGTTGCAATCAGCATCCACTCTGTGTTGGTGGCTTCCTTCGGGAAAAAATCTTAAAGCAGCTTTAACTCGGTTAAACGGTGATAAAGATTCTAACGTGGTAAAATGTGCTTCAGCAGCAAACATGTCTAACACATATTTAAAAGCGTCTTTATTGAGGTGGATGTTTTTTTGAAATCTGTAAAACTAAAGTAATAATTTCACACATGCATATGTATATTTAACCAAAGTCTCACAATTTATAAGTAATCTCTTATGGATTGCAATAGTCTCTCAACCTCTGTTTTTCAATTCTTAACTCTGCGTTCAGGAGTGAATTGTTTTTCTCTTCTACCAACAGCGCCGCTGCTATTTATTCCATCTTGTTAAAACAAGGGAATTATTTGTTGCGCAACCGAAAACCAATTAAATATCAACTCCGGCGCGACAGGATTCTTCACACTGATATTTTTATCGCGAATAGCTTTTACTCATATAAATGCATATGTATGTTCCGACACTTTTATTTATTATTTTTATCCCAATATTTTTTTTTTTTTTGTATAATTATTTTATTTATTAATTTTTTGTTTACTAAATTTAACTTTTTGCTAAAATGTATACAAAATTGTTATTTTTACTGTTTCTATTTCACATGTTTCGCAGAAAATCAGCTTACTTGAACATACTCTGTTCTTGTTCTTTTTCTTTCGATTCAGTTTTTCGTCAGAATTCCTCTTTTTCGATACGAGCGTAATCGAGTGATACCAGTACCACATACGTATACGAATAATTATTTAGAAAACATCACTCATACGTAATGGTGTACGTTTTCTGTTCATAGAAATACATATTATGCTCTAAACGCATATACGACAGCAGACAGCAAGCAGCAATATGTCAAAAATAAAATCCATGTGCAGCACGACTGCACAACAGCATTTGCTGCTGCTGGCAACTTAGGCTATTTTCTATTTTGACGGGCAGCAATAAGCAAATATAGTGTTGCCATTATATAGATTAAATGGGAAAAATAAGAACAAAAACTTATTTTTAATATTAAACATAAATGAACATTACAAAAATATAACAAAGAAATAAATTTATGTGTTTTTATAGTTTTTCGTGATATTATTAAATTTTTTTATCAATAACTTTAATTTTATTCATTATAAAAAAAATATATGCGGCATCCCTGAAATTTGTATTGCTAAGATACACATCAGCTGATTATTATGTTGTTGCTGTCTTCAAAATAATTATGAAGTTGACTTCAGAGCAGCATTTGAAGGTGGCAGCATTTAAAGCCGTGAAGTTGTGAAGTCTGCTGTCGTCTATGTGTTTAGAGCTTCAAGCTGAATTTGTATGCCAGGGATGTTAAAGTCAATATAATACTTGATTAAGAACAGGGCAGAATAAGGTACTTGTGTCCAATTGGCACAAAACAACTACCAAGCAAAAAAAATAAAAATAAAAAGTAGTGCAAAGCGAATTACATTTAAAAGACTTTTATATTAATTGTGTATAAGCATTCATTCTAAATGTCAACAAATAAATTCAGCTCATGAAACATCCGATGCTTCCCATTAAATATGCATAAGTTCTATGTATTTATCAGAAGGGAGTGCAGTTCATTAAAATATTCATGTAAACACATAATCTCCAATGTCATGCTAATGTTAAAATCATTTGTGTTTTTACCTAAATTTAATCACTTCGTCACCAGTTGAACCCCTGCAAATTCACTTTTTTGTCATAGATTTTTTTGCTGGGTGGTGATACCAGTACCACATACGTATACGAATAATCATTTAGAACACAACACTCATACGCAATGGTGTACGTGTTTAATGCATAGAAATATTATAGCAAATAGCACATAACAACTGGGGTGGGTAGTGAATTGAATTATGGCATTTCTCAAAAAATTTTAGTTCTTTTGATATGAAAAGGCTAATCATGTTTTTTCGTAGTCCTGGTTTAATGCGAATAGATCTGAATTTAGCTAACTTTTGACAAAAATTTTTAGAAATATTCAGGAGAGGGAAAAATAAAAACACTAAATATAACCATGGTAGAAATATAGAAAGTAGTTTCATTCTCTATTTTTTTCTTGGCGTTAACCATTTGACAAATAAAAGGATTGTGGTATTTTCTACAAAACCGTGCTACCATATTTATTTAATATATCCTCTATCCCTGATATTTATCACCTATCACTAAACACTATTTCTTAATTCTTTTTAATTTTGATTTTTTTAGTAAATAAAAAAGGAAATAATACAATATATATTGCAATGAAAATAAGTTTTGTAGCACACAACCAGTATTAGTTGCATATCGATGCCTTACTTCCTCAACCTCGTATCTTAAAAAATACGGTTTTGATTGTTTTATGCTTTAACTAAAAAAGATTAGTATATTATTACTACTAATATACATAAATACAATCAATTCCTTAATAATTAAAAGTTTAAATTTTTCCCTCCTGAAAAATTTTATTTTTTAAGATACGAGGTTGAGGAAGTAAGGCATCGATATGTGAATTAAGGGGTATAAAAGACACCGCAGGGAAATCGGAACATTTTTAGTATAGGAAGAAAAGCAGATGCTAACGTTTTAGTGACAATCTTATGTCAATAGAATTAGTAGATTTGGTGGCAATAAAATATTAGCGCAAGATTTTTTAATTAAATTAAATTTTATTATTTTAGAATGCTTTTTAATTTTTTTATAAACAAAATGGTATTATTTTGAACTAAAGATATCCTACCATATTTATAAAAGTTATTTAAGGTTTTTAGGGGCTTATTTGACAGATTCTGTACAGAAATTTGTAAAATACGCCTTAAATAAATATAAGACGGCAAGATATCATTACCTCCCACCTTATAAATATTTCGGTGCTCGATTTCTCGATTTCTGCTTCTGGTTAGATTGAACCCATTTTAAATAACTCAGAATTCGGAGCTTCAATCGGGATAGCAGGTTTTGATGAATAGTAGCTGAGATTGACATTTGGATTAGCTACGAGTAGAAATTTATCCGTTATCCGCATTTATCCTGTGGCTCTTTGTTTCTGTTTGACAAGTAATGGTTAAGAGGCTAAATTTTGTTATTTTGTAGAATAAAAATGATTCTTTTAATTTTTTGTTTTTCTTAAGTTTATGTATTTATTTCTAAGGAGCTCCTCGTGGAACTCTAATTTAAATGGCAAAGAGTTATTAATTAATTTGTGTTCTTAAAACTACTCGCTTATATATAACATTTGAGATTCTTATGGCTAGTCTAGTAGTCATTAGTGTTGGTTAGTACTTATTTTATTTATTTATTATAATTAAATTAATATGTATTAGTACTTAAAATTAGTGTTCAGTTTCCGTGTGGAGTCGTTTGCTTATTTTTACTCCCATCGGACGCGTCCCCAGGTGGCGGATAGGGGGGGTGGATGTGGTGTGGGGGGCCTGAGCGCTTCATAGAGTGGGAAAGACCTACCCATCTAAATGAGTAGAGATTTGTCGCATTATGTAGTGATCAGATCCCGTACACTACCTCTGACCCTAGGGGTTCCTAGAACTCCTCGCGGACCAAATAAAAATAAGATAGGGCGGTTCCCAAAATAAACCAAATATGAACGAGAAAATTAAAGAAGTAAAAGTTACGGTGCAGAGCCTAATAAACTCAGTACCGGCGGCTAATGGTGGTGAGCAAGCAGGCCCCGAGTCGTCGTCATCAAATGACTGTAAGGAAACAATTTCGGAGGTGGGCAACTTGGCTTCCGTTATTGATAAAGCATCAAGAAGAATAGAGAACGAGGGATCGGATCCAAGGGTGAGCTTTAAGCATCCCCAGCCACACAAGACAGGCGAGGATTCCGACACCTCTGACTCAAATATAGAAGATGCTGACACTACGGTGTTATGCACAAAGGATACCTCTGAGGTAGATAAAATGGTTGAGGAAGTAAGCGCAAGCATTGCCAAACTCACCACAGACAAAATAAGAACTCTCTCCGGAGCGCAGCAAAGGAAGACTGCCAAAAAGAAACAGAGAGTAAATAAGAAAGGTCAGCGGGATGTCCCTAAAGAGAAAGACTCATCTACACCCATTTCTACCGAAAAGGGTAAGAGGATTCGATCTCCGGAGGAACAGAACACCGTTGGCAATACTAAAAAGAAAAAAAGTTACCAGCAGGGAAGTAAAACGGTTAGCATTTCCCAACTCCCGAAAGAAGACCCTCCGGCCAATCTGAAAGGAGAAGGTAATGAACCAATAGCTTCAACCTCAAAACAGGCGAAAGCGGTAGCTAAAAATATAGGTGATGGTGAAACAGCCGGAAAAAAAACCCCACCATCACGTAAAAGAAAGCCGGAAGAAAAATCGGCTAAGGAGCAACCCACGTATGCGAAAGTGGCCAGAAGGAAGATGACAGAGAAGCTATGCTATGCTGTTATCGACTCCAATAGCGCATCGGGCAAAATTCCAATGGCACATCAGAAGGAAGTAGAGAATGCCATAAATGAGAGGATTGTGCAGTATGTCCTGGAAGCAGATGATAATGCTCCACAGATCCATATAGATAGCTGTAGGTTCGCCAGGGAAGTACTGTTTCTGCAACTAGAATCAGACACCTGCGCACATGTTATGAAAGACCTAGTGGGAGGCATACCAGCCCCATGGGAGGGTGGCAAACTTGCCATGGTGAAAAAAGCCGATATCCCATCCCTAACCAAGGTTTCATTTTTCGTTAAAGGTTGGGGCAGCAAACTTGATAGCAAGGCCATGCTTAGGATCATTGGCAAGCAAAATAGAGGTCTGGAAGTAGACAAATGGGAGGTTTTCCATCGTGAGGAAACTGACGATGGCACCCTGGTAGTTGCAGGAGTGGATAAACCCTCCATGTCTTACCTCGAGGAGCAAAAAGGGAAGGTGTACTTCGCGAGTACAACTATTTTCTTCAAAGTTGGTAAGACGCCCATTGGTTGGACACATAATCCAACGGAGAAGAAAGACCCTGACGAAGAAGCAAAGGAGGCCAAAGAGGATGAAGGCCACCCCGTGCCAATGAAGAGGGAGGAGTTGGAGATAACTCAATCCCAAGAAGAATCTCTTTTAGCCGAACAACAATGATACTGCTCTTGCAGATCAATCTCCATCGAAGCAGAACGGCTACACAAGCTTTGATGGAAAATATAACTAAAGGTAAGGTACACATAGTTCTCATTCAGGAACCCTGGACTGTTAAAGACAGAGTTACTGGATTGAATGAGTGTGATTACCAATTATTTTATGCTAAAACTGGGTCTCGACCCAGAACATGTATACTTTGTCATAAGGGATTAAATTTTCTTTTTTCCCCAGATTTATCTACAGCGGACGCCACTACCTTAATACATGGCTCACGCAATTTAATGCTGGCATCGGTGTACCAACCTTCTGATGCTCCGACACTACCACCAACGTCGGATTTAAGAAGTATGATAACATCGGCAAGGAGAACAGGTAGGAATATTTTAATAGGTTGTGATGCGAACTCGCATCACCTCTCTTGGGGCAGCACGAACTGTAACAGGAGAGGAGACGCCCTATGGGAATTCCTAAATGCTAATAACTTATTTACCCTTAACTCAGGTAATAAACCTACATTTATTAACAGAATTAGGGAAGAGGTAATTGATGTGACTATATGTTCAGAAAATTTAATTGATGAAATTTGCGATTGGCACGTATCTGATATGCACTCTTATTCGGACCATCGCTATATTTTTATGACCTTAACTCATCCGCCACCGGAACCGGTGACTTTTAGGAATAAGGCCAGGACGGACTGGCCAAATTTTAGGTTAAGTCTTCAACATAAACTCGAAAATTATCCAGAACCGGATGAAAATCTGGACACGATAGATTCGATGGTGGGAAGACTGACTGCCGATTTTAGGGAAACTTTTGAGGAGCATTGTCCACTCCGACAAAGGCGAACCCCAAGGGAAAAGCCCTGGATGACAGGTGAACTGATTAATCTCAGGAAAGAAACCCGAAGGCTATTTAACAGAGCCTATCGAAAGAAACAATCAGTATACTGGGACGATTACAGTGAGAAGCTCAGAATATAAAACAAAGCAATAAGAATCGCCAAACGCAGATCCTGGAGGCTTTTTTGCAATCAGGTGGACAGCGTGAATGACGCTTCTAGAATTAAGAAATTCCTATCGAAAACCCACACCCAACCGGAAACCCTCGTTGACTCGAACGGGAAAAGGTCGGAGACGATGGAGGAGACGCTAGGAATACTGATAGAGGCACACTTCCAAACGGAAATGGCGGATGACGGAGAAATTCCACACCCCCATGACGGTAGTGCCACGACGGACATAATTATAACCACAAAGATGGTAAGAGAGGCGGTAAATAGTTTCTTGCCATATGAGGCACCAGGGCCGGACGGTATTTTTCCGGCTCTCCTACAAAGAAGCATTGACCTAATCGACATAAGGCTGGCGAATATTTTTACTACTTGTCTGAAATATGCGTATACCCCTGTGGAATGGAGGGAGGCGAGAGTCGTTTTCATACCTAAACCAGGGAGGGAAAATTACGCAAATCCTAAAGCTTATAGACCCATAAGCTTAACATCATTCTTATTGAAAACCATGGAGCGTATCGTCGATGGAATGGTCAGAAGACGATTACCAGGCGATTCAATGAGATTTGGACAACACGCCTATATCAAGGGCAGATCTACTGAGACTGCTCTTCAGGAGGTTGTTTATCATATAGAGAGATCCTTCGACCTGGGTGTGTATACCATGGGCGTATTCATAGACATAGAAGGAGCTTTCAATAACGTAATGACCTCGAGTCTTATCGATTCCTTGGAAAACTTAGGGTTAAGCCATGTCTTAATTGCATGGATTAGCAATATGTTAAGGAACAGATGGATAAATTGTGAGGCAAATGGAGTAAGAAGAAGGGACAAAGTATGTCGAGGAACCCCGCAGGGAGGTATTTTATCTCCATTAATATGGGTAACTACCATACATAGTCTACTGAGGATTCTATCGAACGAGGGATTCAAGCCTATCTGTTACGCAGATGATGTTGCGATACTGATCAGGGGGACGAATCCAAATTCTTTATGTATGAGAGCAATGGAGGCTTTGAATATATCATATAACTGGGCGAAGGAGCGAGGGCTCAATGTCAACCCGGAAAAGACTGAAATCTGTTTGTTTACGAGAAAGAGGAAGATACCGGTGCATAGCTATCCCATCTTTCGGAATAAGACAATTAAGATTGATAAAAAGGTCAAATACCTAGGAATAGTACTTGATTGGAGACTATCCTGGAAGGACCACATTCAATGTAAAGTGGAGAGAGCTCAAAGAATATGGGCCCTCTGCAGAAGAGTGATTGGCTCAAAATGGGGCTTAAGCCCAAGGATGACACATTGGCTATATACGAGTGTACTGCGGCCTACAATTACGTACGCTTCGTTAGTATGGTGGACATCCTTAGAGAAGAAGGTGAATATAAAACCTCTTCAAAAGATTCAGAGACAGTGCTGCATTAGTATTTGCGGCGCCATGAGGACCACATCGACAATGGCCATTGAGAATATATTATCCATTTGGCCTATTGAGATACAGGTAAAATATGAAGCGGCCTTAGCTGCCACAAGATTAATGGCAATAGATGAGTGGCTTATAAGAGAACATAAGACCAGATACCAAAGAATAACGGATATCTTACCGATAGGAAATATTACAGAATTAACATGTGATAAAATCCCGATGAGATATGAGAATATTAACTGCATCACCATTATACCGGAAGAGGGAGAATGGGATGAGATAATCAGGATGGGAAACACCCACGGAATCGATCTTTATACAGACGGTTCAAAGATTGGTGACCAAACTGGAATGGGCTTATACGACATAAGCCGAAATAGAGGCAAATACTTCCGTCTACCAGATCACAACACTATTTTTCAGGCTGAGATCATGGCGATTACGGAAGGAATTAAATGGATAAAGGAAACGAATAGCGAAACTCCGATTCGTATCTTTACGGATAGCCAATCAGTGATTAAGACATTGAGAAAGGAGAAAGTTGAATCCCGGAACGTTTTGCAATGCAAGAGTGAGATAAACTCATATGCAAATTGTGAACATCTGGAGATAATATGGATACCAAGCCATCACGGGCTGATCGGAAACGAGAAAGCCGACAAATTATCCAAAATGGGAGCTCTTTTGAGTACTATAACTTTGGAGAACGCCAAACCCCTTAAACGATTTAAGGATGAACTTAAACGTTGGGCAATGGAAGAACATGTCAGAAAATGGCAAAGCACTGATGTCGGTAAGGTGACAAGAACACTCTGGGGTGACCCAAATCTTGGGAAGTCAAAGGAGATTTTGAGACTAAGTAGACCTACACTTAGGAAATTAACCGGTGTAATTACAGGTCATACGGAGTTGAGAACTCATTTAGCACGCATGGGATTATCTGAGGAGACGACATGTAGAGCTTGTGAGGAAGAGGATGAGACCCTGGTACACTACCTCTGTCATTGTCCTGCGTTTGGGCATATTAGACGCGAAAATTTTACAGTAGATAATATGCCGAACTTGGAATACCTGGGGAACTCGAACTGGAGATCCATAAGGCGTTACATTGAGGGGACTGGTTTCTTGGACTAGTCCGATATTTATGGGAAATTATGTTTATGGTTTTTTGTTTGGGAATTCCGTTTTCCACATGGAGCGCACAACATGCCAACTGGGCATAGGTGTATACCTGTCATGGGTTTGGGCTTTTATACCCCTCCTTTTCAACCTAACCTAACCTAACCTAGTGTTCAGTTCCACACAAGTATTGTAATGTGCGCTCTCAAGTATATAATTATAAAAATTTTTTTTCTAAACCTTATATATTTTTTATATTTTATGGTTGACCAAATATTAGGTTTTTTCTTAATTTTAACCCAACTGTTATTACTACATAAATACTTGCAACATCGTATCCCAATTATACTTCGTTAGTTTCATTTCTATAATTATATCACCTTATTTTGAATACGTTGCAAAATTTATAATAACAAACAATAGGATACACTTATTTGTTTTTTTATACTAATTTAATGATTAATTTTCATTGTTTTAAAACATAATTTAAATTAACATGTACAATGGAAGTATTAGGAAAAAAAAATAAAAATTTATGTTAGGCAATTGCCTTACTTATAGAACAACGCAGAACAACGCATAGAAACGCATCTCTTCGCGTTGTGCAAACCCAGCAAAATTGCAAGGATGAAAATATTTGCAACAAGAAAGCAACCATGCGTAACTAACATAAAAAAATAAAAATGTCAATTTTAGTTTTCCGGTAGCCTAGAAAAATTCTTTCCGCACAAACCTTTACTCCATTCAGACGTTCTTTTTATAATACAGTAAAAAACATTAGAAATCTCTAAATCGGTGTCTTATAATAAATAAAGTTGAAACAATTTCCTCCTTTACGCAAAAGAAACAGGTAATTTTCTGAACTTAAACTGAAGTTAAATAAATTTATTTATGGGAGTTAATTTTTTGCTCAGATACGAACTATAATTATATTCTAGATTTTTCGCTAAGGCAAATTTAAAATCGACTATAACCTGAAACTAGAATTTTATTAAACTGGCCGACATATTGCTTTCGGTAACAATTTGTATTAATTTTGTTTAATATATAAAAGAAAAATTAATCGATAAACATCTGCAGTTGATTCAACAAATTATAGTGGACTCACTTTGTGAGCCACTACTGTTTCTTTTTTTGTTGTTTCTGGTCATAAAAATAACTACTGCAATGTAATGTGGATGAGAGTTTTAAAGCAAAAAGCAAACCAAAAAGCATCGAATTAATCATTCTACTAAATAACCTTCATCAGAAGCCAGTGTAAAGCAGCAAACAACAGAAAGAAATAAAATAGAAGTGAAAACTACATTTGTTTAAAAATTACTAGAAGCAGAGAAAAATATTAAGATAAAAAGGCAAATATCAAGCAGATCCTAGCTTCCAAACATATACTCCTTTTTCTGGCAAATACTTACAAGCCTTAATCATCCGCAGGACGTATCCGTAGTCTCCATAGCGTGGTAATTAGAAATATCGATATTATAATATAGTGTAAATTAGAAAAACTATGTAACCTTGTGATAGAGTGAATTGTTGAACAGTGCGCGGAAAAATACAAATACAGTCGTAGTTTCAAGGTTATAGAGGGCACCTAACCTAACTTACCAGGCGTGCTAAAGCGATAACTATCTCGTGTTTTAAAATTTTATTCAATACTAATTTCAATAAAAGTCATTTAAATTTAAAAATACACTTAAATGCTGGTAATAAAATCAAAGTTATAAAATATTGGTATGCATATAAATATTAAAATTATTAACTTAGCTTAACAGGTGTATTTTTGTTCAAGAATTTGCTCTACTTTTTTTAAATTTATTCATAAATTGTTATTATATTGTTCATCTATTTAAATGTACACCTATGCCAAGTAATGAAATAATGATATATTTAGTAGTAGAAATTCAATTTAATATATCTCCTTATTTTCCATAGATAAATAGTTTTTTAAGTATTCGTCGACCATTTAAATGAATACCCCTGTTTTAAATTGCAAGACATCCATAGATACTCCTTGTTATTATTAAAACTTCCCACAGCACTTCAGCAACTGCAGTTTGACGAGGCCTCTTCATCCCGCAGCGGCAGAATAATTAGCCTATAAAGTGGTGAGTCAATTTATAAAGTAAATACTGTTTTGCAATTTTTTATACCATTTCACCTTATTTAAGAGAATACATAAACCGTAAATAAAAGTAAAATAATGTGGGCACGAGCCTGTACAATTCCATAACATTCTCTCTTTATATTTTCATATATTTCTTAATATCCTGATCTGTAAGGGACTACTGTTTCTTTAAAAAGGTGACAAAAATATTATATTATTTTTGTTGTAGGTTAGTTGAACACACAACTATACAATTATTGTTCTGTAGTTTTTTTTTACTTCGTTTCTTCTTATTGTTTATGAGGAAAAAAAAGAAGAAAATATTGAGAAATATATAGATCAAAGAGAGAGTTTTATTGGAAAGTAATTAGCAATTTCTGCGGAGTAAATTATATCTATTAAAATATTTAACATAATTTAGTTTTTTTTAATATTCTCACACGGTTTATGTATACCCTACAGTATAAAATATTTCAGTCAATTTCTACTGCCTTCAAGTAATAGTAATATATGTATATACCTAGATAATAACAAAGAATTTGAAACATTTTTGTTAAACTATTTTTGTTTGGTAATCTAATTAGATTTAAAGGCATATTTTTTTTTATTCTATAAGATATTTTATAACGTAGCCATACAATGAAAAAATGAATAAATATTGAATTATAAATAATGGATCTGTAAATTAGCAAAATTCTTTACATGATGTGAGCAAATAGACTGACGTAGCAGTTACTGTGGGATCTTAGCTTAACCAGTATTTACGCTCTAAGATCATAGGCAGGGAGGGTAATGAGGCGTTATCCCTATGAACATCTTAGGGAAAAATAAACTTAATAATTTGATAGTAATAATGGTTAATACTTTTCTTTCCGTATAATCAGTTGATTAATAATGGGGTTTTCTTTTCATCAATTTGTATCAAAATCAACTACCCTGTCCTCTATTGTTTTGTTTTCTTTTAAGGGAGTCTACAATAATTATTTATGTGTGACATTTGATGGCAAACAGATTAGAGTAGACAAGAACCTCCCCAACCGACTGATTGCTAGCCAAATCAATGGCTCCCGTTAGTCACTCTATTCTGATAACCTTAAGTTTTAGGCCAGGATTTTATCCTTGAAACCATCTTACAATGCCGTGTTCATTACAGTATGTCGTGGGAAAAATACAAAATATTAGAGTAACATAAAACGTGCCGATACTGCACTACATACACATGTTGGTACCGCTTAGTGTGTGTGTTTATATTGTTGCCCAAAGCGGCAACGATCATTACGTATAGGCACTTGATATTGTGAAGTGTCGCTAAGCCAGACGTTTACCAGACATATTCAAGTAATGTGGTCATTCTTAAATGCATTTACTATTGGGTGGAATTCCCATGCATTTATTTTATAGAAACACGGCAGGATTCATATTAAGGTTTACACAAGAAAGTATAAGTATAGTTACCCTGCAGTACTAAATTATTTATGTGTAAATTACCCTTTAGTATATTGTGCTAGTATCGCTACGATTTTTTTTTAAGTTTTAAATTTTTTTATTTGGTGTTAAAAAAACCATGTACCTTAATTTTTGTTTTTACTTTAAATTATTAAACCTTAACTTTAAATTTTTAATATTTTTGAGACGAACTTTGCTTTGCTATGTACATACGAACACACAGACAAAAATCATATATGTGGTGATCATAATCTGCGGGATAAAGCAAGGGATTTTGCTTAAAACAATTATCTGCCACTTTATTTATAACTTTTTAAAAAACACTTAAGAGTATACATACATTATTTCTATATTAGGCAATAAAAATTTTTATGATAAATTTTTCTGCTAAAAGTTTCTGTTGGATTATGAATTGAAGATTGAGAAAAAAATTTAAAACTTTTGACAACTACACAAACTGAACATTTAAAAAAAAACTTTGGAACATAAAGTTAGACCGATACTTATTTTTAAAGGACTTAAAGAAATCTAATGTCATAGAAATCATTACTCGAATGGCAGTTTGTTGCAAAAAAGGCATTTGTGATCAGAATAAGGCAAAATACATGATTTTGGTCGAAAATTCATCCACTGCAGCCTCGAAACGATTATTACGCTTTCTTGGGGAGTGTATCGCTCCATGTCTTGTTCACTTGTACTCGACATTTGTCTAGTTCACAAATGTCAAAACAGATTTTAAATTGGCCACCATTTGTAATAATAAGAGCATCTACCAATAGGGTGAGATGTTTTGGCCCACCTTGTATAAGAAAAATTAAACTTACAGATTAATGTGAACAGTCTTTCAAAAATAAGACTGTTAGGAGTTTTTTATCGCTAAAAATGACGAGGACTGAAAATGTTGAAAGTACAGTAAGTTCCAGATGGAAATGCTATTAATATTCACTTCTAAAATTTTACACATCTAGTATATTATTAAGAGTAGCTGGAATATGAATCCATGCTGGTATAGGATGGGCAATTTAGAATTTCAAATTTGAACTACTAATAACTTTATTTTTAAAAGGCACAATAATATTTATTTTTATTTTTACATTCAGATCTTTGATTGATTTTTGCAAAATAGGTTGCTTTACACTTGAACAAAATTGAAAAACATTAGAAACTTACTTTCAGAGTCGTAAAAGACTTTAAGTCTTTAATGTCTTTAACGCAAACTGTAAGAAATTTAAATGAAAATGACATAAGATTGGCCTTCAGTTCAGTTTGTGAGTCAAATTGTAAAGTGAGTTCATGAAAATCAATTGCCATTGACCAAAGCATCATGTGCACATTCTTAATCGAAAATATTGCTGCTGTGGTTGAAAATGTGCAAGAATATCCATCAAAATAAACTCGTCATCGCCCTTGAGAACGAAAATTTCTCGCATTTTTTTGAGAAAAATTGTGAAAAAAAAATTGTGCTGATAATATGGGATACTACCGAGTCAGTCGAGGCAGTCCCATGAATGCTATGATGTATCATTATTAAATGACAAAGGCAAAACCAGAAATTTTAAAAAATAGTTAGTCCTTATTTTATAGTCGATTAAAATAAAAATTTTACACGGTCCATCCTACATCATGCATATTTATATTTTCTCTTTTCGAATACCTACAAACCTTTAAGCATCTTTGGTATGTTCCTTCATTAAAGACAATTTAACTTCTAAGTTTCATATTTACTTATTGCCAAACTGCAACTTTAACTCAAAAACAACAAAATTCAACGACATAAAAAATTTAGCAAAATGTAGCAACATGATAAAGTTTCAATTGTAGCTAATCCTTGATAAAAAAATAACAATTTGCTGCAACGTTGCTGTTTGGTTTAGCTGCTAATAAAACAGGACACAATAACAAAGTTTCGTCTAAAGTTTCTTAGTGACAGTATTTAACATCGCGTATGCTAAGGCGACTTATATCACCGGGACAACAACAATAACACGACTCCATAGAAATGGAAGTAATCGTTGTGATACGGAAACTTGTACAAGCATTTTAAAAATTTACATGCATGGTTTGTTATGTTAACACTTTTATCTTAGCTTTGTTTTACATTTGTTTTTGTACAATATCCCTGAAAATAATTTCAAAGGTATTACGAAATGGAGCATAAAATTCAAACCAAGAAAAAAATTATTGAAGAATTTTTTAGGTTTAAGGGTGTCAGGTGAAGAAATTTCGTAAGCAGGGTAACATAGCAGCTTTGACATAATGAGATTGTTATTGAAAATTTTTTTTTTATTTTTAAATATAAGAAAAAGGAAAAATACTATTTTTAAAACTCTTACCGCCTTTTTAAAATGTGCTCTTTATTTTCCTATTAATTGTTTAACCCTCTGGTGGTAAAAAAATATGATTGCGAACAAAGGTTTTTGTTGGTGCCAAATCTTTCGCAATCCCTCATTTAACTACACAAAGTGAAGGACTTAATTTTCATGCATCCCCAATTGCTAGTTTTAGAAGAACACCTCAATTAATTTTATCTGACAAGATCAGTTTTTCTACGTCCCATTACTTTTTCAAATTAAATATTCAATATATTAAATTTCACAAATGAATAACGGGATTGAATAGTACTGACTTTTTTTAGTAAAAAGATAAGCAAATGTGTAGATACGTAAACCATATGTGCTCAACCAATCGCTGATCAAAGGTGGAAAAAGGATAAATAAACCAAATTTGTTCGATTGATAAGTAATAATTTTTGCAAAGAGCAAAGGTGGGTAGAAAAAGCATAATTCAACCAAATTTTTACGAATGATAAGTTAAATAGTTTCGGCAGCTATTAAAAAAATTTATATAAAAAATTTCCCTGGGTACTCTCTAAACTAAACTTAAATGCACTTAAACGAAATTTTTTTTTAATGTTTTATTAGTTTATCACATCGTGCTGGTCAAGCTCTATTATTTGATACCAATATTTTTTTTTTTTAAATTGACAAGGTCGTAACAACTTTATATGACTCATATATCTGACATTTTGCCTAGGAAGCCGTCTTGGATTTTTTTGTTTTCATAAATAACTAGGTTGTAGTGAGATTTTACAGCGGATACTGCTGCGACATAGCTGGATGGGCTAAACGACAGTAAACATCTGACTATCGTGAATTCTTCATGTGGTAGAGTTTGTAGTAGTATTCTCTGTAGGGTTTTGTTTGTTGTATTTTTTATTTTGTTTTATGATCGGATGCGTGGCCATCAACAAGCTAGCCGAAAAACTCACTGGGCCAAAACTGTTCGTAACATAAATGGCTGTATTTACTATATATTTTAATACTCAAGCCCTTTTGTTGTCTCCATATTGGCTCTCTCGATTGTATAAAATCTGAAAAATATCGATTTGCGTTTGTAAATTTTAGGAAAAACACCGAAGCAGTTGTACTTTTGTGTTTATGTCTCTGTCGGTTTCAAACCGATTTGTTAGTTCTTCATAGAAATGATTTTCAAAGTTGCGCTAGAGTTAAAAAAATATGATATTTTTAAAAAAGTGTAATTTTTTTTAAAACAATTTTCAACTGTCAGTTTGCCGATTAGAGACCAATTTGTCCAAAACTTTTTTACGAATGTCTCCAGGGACATACTAAATTCAAAAATAGTAACAACCGTGTCTATAAGTAACCCTTAGGCTGGAAAATTTTAAATTTTGTGGTAAAAATATGCCGAAAAAGTCGTGTTTATTTGCTCATATCTCAGAAAAATATGCGTCGATTATACGCGATTCCAAAAGCAATCTGCTCCCAAATATTTTTGATACTTTACATGGGTCTTGGCGATGACCTCAAGCTTCAAAAATTTGATTTCAGGCTTCAAAAGGTTGATTTCAACAGATGGACAACCGTGCTATGCTTAATCGACTTCCTTATTTATAAGCTTTCAGAAACTTTACGGGCTCGGAATTCGATATTATAGAAATTTCACATGGAAGAATAAATCTATAAATACCCTTTCGCTTGCTGTGTATAATAAAGTGATAAATTGTCATGTCACGAGTCTTGTACTGTTATTATAACGAGTGGACTTCATAATTATTTGCAAAAAAAAAAATAGCTAACAGTATAATTATCTGTAAAATTTAGTCGTAAATTTTTTAATAAAATACCCGTATTTTGACACTAAGGACCATTATTACAACTTGCCGTTAGTTAAAGGCAGGATTTTGTAGGACCGATAAATGGCTTTGCCTTCATTTATTATTTTTTTATTAATTAAATATTATTACTTTTAATAACAATAAAAAATTGACGTTGTAATAACGCAAAGCTATTTATCGAGCTCAAAAAATCCTTTCTTTGACTAAAGGCAAGTTGTAATAATGGCCCTAAATATGACAAACATTAATTAAATTACTTTTACACAAAAATCCGTAAATAATGAATAGTTTTCAATATCTTCAGCTTCCACTTGTGAAATAGAATTACTTAATTAATAAATTTTCGCGATGCAAAGCATAAATGACAAAGTTTTACCCTCCGTAATATTGTTTTCTTTTAGTAAGAAAGACAAAACTTTTTTTATCTGCAAGGCATACAATTAATTAAATTTATGTTTGTTAAGACAAACAAATATTTGCCAGGCCACTAGTCAAATATAGTTTTCTAAATAGAAAAAGAAAAAAAAATAGTATTGCGCTTTGAGGTTTGACAAACACAAATCAAATAAAGTAAAATTGTAGAGAATCAAAGCGGTGGGTTTTTATTTCATTAGAAAACAAACTAAGGACTTTTGCTAGCATATCAAGCTGCGGATAAACTTTTATGTAAAGGGTGGTTAAATTTTAAAGGCCGCTGTTGAAGGTGAACCATACACATCACATTAGTGTATGATTAATGTTTTAGGGTTAATATGGTAGACAATAGCTAAAAGCATCACAGTTTTCGTTTTTAAAATTAGAAAATAATTACAGACATTAAGCTTCTCCCACAATAATCTATTTTAAAAGGGAGTAAGATCTAATGACACACGGTGCTTTTTCTCTCTTTTCAAGGGATTTTTATATATTTTAAGACGGCTCGTACAAACACATACACATACACATGTGCAGTGTATTTCAAATTTGAATTTAATTAGTTAAATATAAGTATATGCTTTTACAAGACAACGCATGTCTTTTAAAAAGTGGTATGAGAAATTTATAAAATTTTTATTTTCATTTAACAAAAAAATTTAAAAGTCCATTAGACAAGCCGTTTTAATGGGGTTGAACAAAGTACTATCTGCCATTTTATTTAGGGCGCCTTCTAGAGTTGTAAATTTTTGAAATGTTTACTGCATTCTACTGTTCAAGAAATTTCATTGGATACCAATGTTTGAGGGGTTAAATGAGGCAAAGTCGTATTTACTATATGCGACCGTGGTGGGGGTATCTTCAATTTGTCATTGCGTATGTAACAACACATCGAAATATCCGTGTAAGACCACACAAAGTATATATTCTTTGAGTGCTGATATCATTTTAGGACAATCTAGTTATGTCCGCCTGTCCAGCTGCCCGTCCGTCCTGCTATCTGTCCGTCCGTATGTTTATATGTCCATCTGTCCGTCTGTTGAAGGCAAGATAGATTTCAAACGGAAAAAGTTATGGGGCTCAAACCTTGCTACAATATTTCTGATGCACAAGAATTTTTTTGGTTTTAAAATAGGCTAAATCGTTATATAAGGAAGAAATTATTATCCTGAAATGCAAGAGAAGGTGTGAAAAACCATGTCCTTCGAACAGCGAATAAAATGCGAGTGTCTCTAAACGTATTGACGTAGAGCGATTAAACTTCAAAAGTATATTTTCTAGGTAAAACAAATATTTTTTCTTGAATATTGTTTAAATGTATACATTACGAAAGATGTTATAAATCAAAATGTATGAAAATTTATACCGAACAGTGTCTTTTTCAGTCTATTTGAAATTTAAAACGTAATAAAACTGACAAAATAAGATGCTCGCTTCTAAAAATTTAAAAACATTGTTTTTTGGTCAACGGCTAACTAACGGAAAAATTATGTGACATTCCCACTTTTACGTCCAGCTCCCTCAAATTCATATAATCTCAAATTCATATAATTTCTCTACTAACTCTTTCCGGCACGGTGGTTTAAAAACCACTTATTTAATTAATTTTCATACATACTGTCTTCAATGGTATAATATAATTACCACTATTCTATGTAGATTCAAGCATATATTTAACAAAAAAAGAAATACAAGTGGTTGAAAGAGATATTTTTTGTACTATAATTGAGTACCATCAGTTAAACGATGAGAGAGGATAACGATATTCTCCCAGTGAAGTCCTCAAGAATATTTTTTTTTAATTTTTTTAAATACATATCTTTTATAAATAAAAGCTAATAAAAATCGGTTTTAATTTTTGTGGATTTCATATAGTGAAATAGAAAAGAGTTAATAAAGATTTTCGAGGAATAAGGGACTCTACTTATATTGAAATATCTAAATTGATTTTATCAGGCGAAACTACTTTGATACGCCTACTATAACTTCCACTCTTCACATAATCTACACAAAACCGCGAAAATTAGATGTATGATAATGAAATTTCGCACATACCGCTTTCGAGTCAATGTCATTGCAATGCCAGAAATTGAAGTTAATACACCCACTTAAACCCTTTAGTATAACGCTTTATTTTAAATTCATATAATTTTTCTATGGATAAAGTTTTTGGAGCAACAAATGACTATATTAAAATATCTAAGTTGAATTTACTAGCATTATACGCCTACTTTAATGCCCACTTCTTTCATTGCAAATTTACTAAAATATTTTTAAAGCAAATCGAAGTTACACAAAGAAAGAAATAATAATTTTGGTATGAAGAGATTATTTTATAGCGATTACTATTAAAAACAAAATAATAATTTTTTTCTATGAAACGAAAGTAGACATTGGTAGTGGGTACTGTGGACTTACTTGTTTCAATACCACACTAAACACAGTGGTTTAGAATTTTTTTTTTTTTTGAAATAATTTAATCTGTGGATTTTACTGTTTGTGTAAGAAGTTCACATTAATATACAATATTTTGTTAAAAAAAAATAGAAAATTTCCAATTTTTTTAAATAAATATTAAAACTGTTGACGCATTGACGGCCACATCGGACATATTTGCCATGTCACACAATAGAGGCTGACGATAAATGTATTATTTGCATTAAGATTTGTTTTTAGAATGTGAATATGGTTGGATTTCTTAATAAAAATATTACGTAAGTGAATAATACCGAAAGTAGCCTTAAATCTAATATTGAAGTTTTCCAAGAAATTACGCAAAAAATGATGTGGCCTCAAGCATCTTATTAACTGAAAGTTTCTTGGCAGGCAATGTGTTAAACATAATTTACACTGAATTAAATTAAATTAAATTAAATTATATACAGTCAAATCCCGATAATTCGTAATCGCAAGGGACCGGCCATTTCTTACGAATTATAGGGGTTTTCGATTTAGCGGGGTTTCGATTTAACGGGGTTAAAATAAAATAAATACGAACTAATGGAGCTTTTCAATTTATTTACTAAAACTATAAAAAGAAACATAAAAAACAGTTGTTAAAAATCAAATAAAAAATAAATAAAATTAAAACATAAAATAAAAAAAAAATGACCAATTAATTTTCTTAACTTAAAATACATAATGTACATTATCTAAAATTAATTTAAAAAAAAATGAGTGATTTGCATTTGTTTCAGACTTTTCTCACGGAGGTTGTCCAAGGTATTGCCTATTTTTATTAAGGAATTAGAAATTTCTTCGTCCACAGTATGATTGGAGACAAAAAAAACTTAATTTATTAATTGTCAATTTTGCATCTTTATTCGTCATTAAGGGAACAGGGATGGCGAACATCGTCATCGTCATCACTTTCTATATTGTTAGCTTTTAGCATTCTTTTCATGTTTCTGTTGTTTTTATTACGAATTACAAGTGGTAGTTAGCAAACAATTACGATTTATAAGAGGTAAAACAGATTTTATTTGAAACAAAAATTACGAATTAGCGAGGGCACCAAAATGTATAGAAATTTTACGAATTAACGAGGTTTTTTCAAGGGACCGTAAGTTTATTACGAATTATCAGTAATTACGATTTATTGGGCTACAAATTAACGGGATTTGACTGTATATAATTTTTAATTTTTCCTAGAAAAATAATATGAATATTTCTGTGCTTACCCAGGTATGTGTTATGTAGGATTAAGGGGTTAATTTTAAAAAAATTTAAAAAATTTTATAAAATTTTTTATTTTTTTTAAATACCTTTTTATTTAAGATGATAAAAAACAATATGTTAGGAGCATTTTTTAAATTTCAAGCCGATATGGAGACACACAGGATAATACCCTGGTAGGCGGTTGTACACATAAGAGTTAATCGATTTCCCTAGTCATAAGCTCGCATAAAATATATACTTCATGGGGTGGGCAATGAAAATTGTAGGAATTACAAACGGAACGGTGAAGGGTATAAGAAACAAATCCATATTTGTAAATTATAAATTTTTAAGGACTTAACACCCAAGCAAACATCTAAATTATATCACTTCTTTGAAAAGAGGTAGTAACAGAGAAATTATAACAATGATTGTGTAAAAAAGTTTTTAATATAAAGTTTGGCACTTTTAAAAACTATCAGATAAGAATTTTCTCTCCATAAAATTCTAAAATTATAATAGAATCATCTGATCAAGTGACATTATCTAACTTAAAACATTCTTTATTTAATTATGTGTGTTTCATACATTTACAATCCATTTTATTAAAAAGTTTTTAAAATTTATTTAACAATTAGTGCCCAACATTATCCCTTGTCATTTGCTTAAGCCTTTGCAAGTAACGACATTAATTATAATTTTTATCTAAAATCTTTCCCTACAAAGAAAATGTGCATATTTATTTCCTTTTCTTATTATCTTCCACAAATCAATTGTTTTAGCAAAAAGCAAATAACTTAATAATAAATAGGATTTCCTTATCTCTATTAAATGTCACAATTTTATGACACCTCATTTTCCTGCATATTTTTTTCTTTTTTCGTTTTTGATTTTGTTATAGTTTTATCTTTTGTTTTTGTGCAATTGTTGTTCCTTACCTCTTGCTCTGTAACTGTCAACATGCACAGGAAATTTCCTGTTGGCATTTGCACAAAAATTTATAAGCGAATAAGAAAATATGTTTTTATTTTATTTTTTACTGTAATGACATTTACCTTTAGCTGCATTTGTCACCGAATAATATTTTTATGGTTGGTTTACTGCGATTTTAAGGAGCAGTAATGAATACAAGACTTTGTTGAAAGCAAAAAACTTGTTCAATTTATTTATCAGTTGTACAGGATGGCAAAACTATTATTAGGGTTTATTTACTTTTTTATTATTCGGTTAATTATTATTATTATTGTTTTGTTATAAAGTATATTAATGGGGTATATATTTTTGGCTTAGGTTCGGTTAGGTAGAACAGGCAGCTGTTGTGCAGCTCACTTGGGTGCATTATATTGATCCCTTTGCGATACCTGAATAGAAAAGTAAGAATTGAGTAGAAAAGAGAGAACAGAAGCAGACAAGTCCAGAGTCTCTGGCGGGAATAGATCCCCCAACCCCCAAACCAGCAGACCAGCACATTACTGACTAGTCCACCGGAACACTCCGGTGGCTTAAGTATGAAAACTTATATCCCTCATGTTGTGGCCATTTTTGGATTCGCACACTCGTGCTATTTTCAGTACATTTTGCATAACTTTTCATAAAAATTCCGGTGCTATGGCTTGAGTTTAATTGCGAATATTCTGCTTAAGCTGTGGTATGGTCACTGGATTAATAGCGAATGCCCTTTCTTTTAAATTAACCTCAAGAAAACGTCTGGCGCTGTTAAATATGGTGATGGTGAGGGCTAATTAAAATTGCTTTTGGGCAAAATATTTCGTTCGTCAGAGAGGTCTCGTAACAGAGCTGTTGTATCTCTCACAGTGTGGGCTGTGGCTTCAACTTGTTGGAATCACAACTGTAGAAGGTTTTCTATAGCTGGCCTCAAAAAATTTTCTAGCATTCGTGTTCATCACCATTAGCCGTAACTGAAGTGCCATGTGTATTTTCCAAGAAAATATGGACCAATGATCCTTTTAGGCAATACAACGCGCCAAACAGTTTACTTAAGTGGGTATAATTGTTGCTGCTGAATTTGGAATTTTGCTTGTTTACGAAGCCATTCAAATGAAAATGGGCTTCACGCTCATTATTAAATTGTTAATGAGGTCGCGATTTATCTTCTACTTTTTGTCGAATTGAAATGACATAATCAAGCCGTTGTTGGTAGTCTAAAGATTGCAATTCTTGAACAAGCTAGAGCTAATACGGGAACATGTGCAATACGGTAAAAAAACGAACCTCCGCGATAGCCCCAGTTGTGCCAACCGTCTTTTTGTTGATGTTCCTGAACTTTTTTGGACATCATCCACAACACGTTGGATATTTTCTTTCGTGTGAACCGTACGTGGTCTTCAGGTACATGGAAGGTGTCTTCCTATACCATGTTGTCAATAATTTTCTACCTGACAGTTTGTTGGTGGTACTGAAGGTCCAGTACGCACATTAAAAAAACAGCGATAAGCACGCTGCTTAAAAACAATTGACTGTTGACTTTCAAAATAATATTCAACAAGTTTTGACTGCTGTTCTGTTGTGTATTGTTCTACTTCAAATTCCCTAAGTTTCCTTCACAAAATTCTGAAATAGAAATAACAAATATAAATTAATTTAAAAAGTAATTAAACATTGAACTCTTAATAGTAGTTTTGCGCCACCCTGTATTTATTGGTAAAACAAGCGATATATACAAGGGCCGCGGTGCAGTTCCAACATGACTCTTATGAGCCGAAGTCAAGAATGAGTTTGAGCATGTTTTATAAAAAAAGACGTTTGAGGGTGTTTATAACATTTTCGACCAGTATGCCATTACATTAGTTCTTCCTCACAATTGTTTTGGAAAATTCATAGGCATAAACCCATTAAAAGAGCCTAAATAAGCCATACAAGCAGCTTGTCAAAACTACTTTCATCATTTTCACATACACACTAACCATAGTATCTAGACGAATTTATAACAGGCAGGAGTGATGGTAGCTTTTTAGTGGTCTAATTTTTTTTTATGAAGTTTTTTGTGTAGCCTACTAAACAAATCTAATCAGCCGATCTCGCGATGTCACCTGCTATAAGTGCATTTGTACAGTTCACACAACAATGGCTAATGCTATCATTGCAGACTGTAGAGTATTCAAATCTAAGTAAATCTAAGCACCTTCCTTCGTTTGTCTGTTTTTACGATAATTTTTTGGCATTATAAAAGAGGAAATAACTACCAAAAAATATAATAGAATATAAAATGAATAACTTTTTTATCAATTTATTTTTACCTTTAAGCTGTTGAATTTTCATACACATTGTGAATGCCTTACAAATTATCTGGTTTATTTTAATGAAATTGAATAGAATGACTTTGTTGGAAAATGGTAATGAAGCTATAAATACAAAAGGAAGATAAAATATAGAAGCAGAGAAGCACAATATTAAATAGATGAAATTGAAATAAGTAAGAAATTAGACCAATGAAAAAAGTTCAATCAGAATAATACACATATTTAATGTCCAAGTAATTTGTTGGGTTTGCATCACTTGTCGGCCTAAAAATAAATATCGGAAAAACAGAGATAACGGAAATAAAGGCAAATAACGAGCAAACATTAAGCGTCCAGAAGCAATCACTTGAAGAAGTTGTTTCATTCCGTTATCTAGGAAGCATATTAAAGCCGATATATCCAGCCGCATAAATAAAGCGCTGCCAGCATTCGGTCAACACAGGCTAGTGTGGAACTCATTATCTATATCAGAAAGGACGAAGATAAAAATAAAAAACTCGAATGTTAAATCCACAATATTGTATGGATGCGAGATGTGGAATGCAGCACTGCATGATATATGTTTTATAAAATGCTTAAGAAAGATTCTTCATATATTTTGGCCTATAACAACTTCAAATTACCGTTTCTGGTTGGAAACTGGTCAACAACCTATTCAAATTGAGATCCGCAAACGCATATGAAAAAAATTGGCCATATACTGCTTACAAAAACCGACGTTACTGCTACTACTGCAGGGTAGTAGACGTAGAGGAAGACCATCATACACTTAGAAGCGACAAATTGAAACTGAAACATCGTTCTTACACCTACGCTATTATGAAATCATCAGCATCAGATCGATTTTATTGGAGTAAAAGGAATACATATATGGGTCATTTCACCTTAAGTGTACCAACTTTTGAAACCGATGTTTTTCGATCGGGATGAAATTTGGACAAAGGTTAGTTCTATAGAGTAGTAGCTCAGATTAAAGAAGCATGCGATGGTATTGGAGCCAACCTAAAAAGAAATTCGGTGAAGTATAGCCTCCAGTGTTTCTATCACGATCGCATTTAAGATCTAACTGCTTTATTCCATTGGGCAAAAAATTATTGTAAAGAAACACAAATAGTTTTTAGTAGCAAAGAGGATCATGAAGAAGCATAGAAAACACTGGAGAGCAGATTCGACTCAGCAGTAACAATCGATGGCACCGCTCAATACCATACTTTTGTACAACTCGTCGATGGAAGACTTAAGTTGAATAAGTTTTCAAATTCTACTCAATACGATTTCTTTCCAAACTCAAAAATTAAACCACCAGCAAAATCAGCAGCTGAACCTAGTGACGCCAAGAAATGATTGAGAAAAAAAGCAGCAACTTAAATCGATAATTAATTGTTATTATATATTAGTTTAATTATCATTGCAAATAAATAAAAAAAATTAATTTTCAAAATTGGTATTGGCGGGTAACATATTGTCGGTAATAGAGTATCGAGGGTATGGAATCCTAATGAGATATATTGCATACCGTTGGAAAGGCTAATTTGTCTAGTTTCTTAGTAAATGGTTCGTTTTTAAGGTTTTGGAAATGTTTGCGCACAAACAGGAAATAATTGAAAATAGTATATAAAAATAGTAATAAAAATCTTTGTATGTATTGAGTGGCAAAAAGAATATATAAAAAGAACTGTTTTTCAAATAATTTTTTTGTTTTGAAGAAACTGAAGTAATAGCTATCTTAACTATCTTGGACAAATTTTGCTGAGAGCAATAGGTAAATAAACAGCGATGATCTGAAATACCTACTTGGCCAAAATGTCAAATTTTGACCCCCTATATCTCAGAGTTCTTAGTTCTTTTTAATTGATCCAAACTTTATCCCGATCGGAAGACATCGGTTTCAAGCTGGTACACTTGAGGCAAAATGACCCATATATATATAACTTGATGAGTTTGGGTTTATGTTAGATAAAGTTAGTTTTGGTGAAGGTCTGCTGCACCAACAATATACATAGATAAGTTGTCAGTACAAAAATATGTATTTTTTAATAATATAAAATATGACACTGAACGAAGTTTTTGTGTGAACTATTTTCTAAAAACATTTCAGTAACCCTTACTTACGAATATTTTATTTCAAAGTATTACTCATATACTAGGACAAGGTTTGGTAAAGGTTTGGCTGCCGCCTGAATATATAGCTCACTTGAGTCTTTTAAGCATCACGCTGTGTTAGCATGTGTGCCATCTAATCTTTCATCTATAATTTCTGGATTTTTGCATTATTCAAGCATCATATTCTTTTTTAAAAAGATAAGCATTTTTCCCAGATCACCTGCGCAATAACACGTTTTGAAATTAAATATTCTTCGACCTAGAGTCCATCATCTTGGGCCTTCAAATATGGTACAATTATATAGAAGATGTTCATTTGTCTCCTCTTTGCCATTTCAATTTCTATGGAAATAATTACAGAGTTTACAGAAACTTTTTGCATGTCTTCCTAGTAGCCAGTATCCTTGACCAGAAGAAATATTCTGTCCTTATATATTTATGCTTTGCTCATAAAATTTAATGTTTCTCACTAATTTTTCTTTAAACCAAAAAAAGGGATTTGTGCAAACGGTGTTTTTTATATCTATTAAACACACTTTCGTTATAACACTTTATCTAAGATATGAGTGTAATGGTAAGTCTATACAATATTTTATTATTTTTTAATTTGCAGAGATACAGTTTTTATCTCAAATTTATACAGATTATAAACTTTGTATAACAAAAGAACTAGAACAATAGAATAAATTGAAAAATGGAAGAATATGAATTAAAATAACTATTTGTTCTATAAAACAAACTTATTATGGTTGAGTAACAAGAAAAAAGTTAAGTTAAGGTAATACACTGTACGTAATGGTAACTGTTTCCATGCTCAATATTTTTTCGTCCTTTATTTGAATCTGGGAACGTCTGTGGTGTGTTTAAATAACGCTTAACGTTGCGTCAATAGTTATCGACACATTTTTTATTGTTGGTTCTAACAATTATAAGATTCACCTTATACTTTTTACCGATACTTGACAACTGTTATATTAAAGTAGCATCTTTTTTTATCGAAGCTTGAGTCATTTCTCTTTCTTGCCACTTTGAGAGTCAATTATTTTGCCATCAATTATATTGCCAAATCTTGTCATAGTTATAAAATAATACCGTTTTAGAAAGTTAAAAACATCGCTAAAATTAGTTTAAAGACTGTTTAGGGCCATGACTGACTGTCCTACAAAGTCGCGCGATTATGTCAAATGAAAATTTGATGTAGTTCTGTCCTACATGAGAAAATTGCAACAAAATGTGTGATTGGATGCCACGCTGTCATACAAACAAGATGCAAAACAAAAAATCAGCTCTGATCGCACATGTTATGCGTCGGCTATATTAAAGAGTAATAAAAATTTAATTTCCGTACATCTTCAAACAAAAACCGAAAAAAATTAACAGTGGTTAAGGGCATGAAAAGATTTTCTCAGCTAGCTTTGCGATAGGTATAATTGGTTCTTAACCCTTTTATTTAAAACACATAATCATATAATACAGTCTACATGCCTTAAAATACCTTAGACTGTAAAAAAAAACAAATTTAAGCAACGATACCTTTTTTTGTAATACACGATATGATGGCAAGATGTTGCGCCATGTAGGGTAATAACTTACCTCCCGAAACGACCAAAATTCAAACGCCATGACAGACAATATACCCTACTTAACTTTTCTTAAATCTGTCCCTAATAATGACATGATTTACCTTACGAAATCTCACACATGTTGTCGGTTATCCTTCCCATACTATCAAATTTTACAAATGCATTTTTTTATGTTATGATTTCAAGAAGATTTTTTTACGAAAATATTAAAGACAAAAAAAATGAATGTAATAAACAAAAAAAAAATCTGATCATAAAGCAATAACAAAATTATCAATCAATGATAAGAAAATAGCATAAAAAAATCGTTTCTTACTAGAGGAACAATTTGAAATCAAACTACATATTCATAGGTTTAATAAAGAAATTGCAAAAAAATTTAAATAATAACAATTAATTGAGTGTTAAAATATAATGATGATACATACTTACAAAAACAATGGTATGCAAAAACTCCACTTGAATGAGATGTTGGGCCCAGCAGCCATACAGTGTTGTTGTTGATTATATATATTTTTTTTTTACGTTCGTTGCAGAATCAATCAATGCGTAGATGAGCTAGACTTAATAAGATATTATTCGTAACATGTTAACACTCAAGAAAAATAAAGTTAGTAATTACAAAATATAAATAATATGATTACTACAATGAATTCTTAGATTTTTATAGATTATAACATACAAATTATAAAATAGTTTTGTAGACATATTTTCTTAACCCATTAATGGCCATTGTACTCGCACAGGTACAGAAAAAAACAAATATTTGAATTGACATAAATCCAATAATAAATTATTTTGTTCAGTATTTGTTTCGATTTTGTGTTATGTGTTCTCTGCTTAATAAAAGCAAATTGAATAAGTTGCGTCAGCGAATAACGGTACTTTGAATTTTGATTGATTTTGCTTAACCTTTTCAAGTTTTTCCCATTTTGGGTAGGTCAGTGATTGTTTTACTCTGTTATAAGTGTATAGCATAACAATTAGAAGAGTTTGCACTTGATTTGCAAATAAAAGCGCTTGTTTTTTTTTAATGTAAAATAAGTTGTTCGTAAAAAGTGATATTCCAGGCGATAGGTAAGTTTAAAAAACAGTGTACTCGCTTGGGTACAGTGGCTAATAACGTAATTATTTTAATTATTTTTTTTTAGTTTTTTTTTCAAATCAATATGTCGTTTAAAAGCATCAATCCATCAATCTTTTATGGGAGAAGATTTAATAATCTAGAAAGCGCTTTGAATTTTGTGAAAGGGGCTTCAAATCATAGTTTGTTTGACATTGCGTATATTCCACCAGATTTTGTATGTTATACCCCCACATTTTAAATATTTTTTTTTAGTTTATAATAAATTATAGTTTTGTCCATTACAATATTATAATTGTAATATATTGAGCTTTTGATTAAGTAAATTATTAATTGTCTTTAAATATTTGATAGGGAGTTTACAAAACATGATTTTACTCATTTGAAAATATGTACAATATTATTCTACTACTATTAAAAATATTTCTAATATTATTCATATATGTACATAGACATGTATAAACAAATATATACATTAAAACGTACCACCTTGCAAGAAAAAATGTACTTTGGCAAGGCTTAAGCTTTGGCTAGGCTAGGTTAGGTTGAAAAGAAGGGGCACTAATGGCCCAAACCCACGACAGGTATACCCATAAGTTAAAATAGAAAGATAATAGAAGAGAAAGAGAAACAGACCAGAGTGTCTGGCGAGAAGCGAACCCGCAACCCCCAAACTAGCAGACCAGCACACTACTGACTAGTCCACCGGGGCACAGTTAAGCTTTAGCTAATGAAATATTGCTACAACTATAATAGTTTTTTTTAACTTCTTAGTTGCAGAAGTTAGGAACGAATTTTTTTAATTTGCTGGCTCTTAGATCAAAATATTAGTCATCCCTATAAGAAAAGTTAATGATCACATTTTAAAAACCCATTATAAAGTCCGAAGATATAAAGTAAAAATTTTAAAAACATATTTTTTGGTCCGGTCTAATGTATATTAAAACATCTCTTAGTATTTTAGAGACACATAACAAGACACTATCTATTTCATTTTGTTGGTATGTATGTGTTGTTAAGTTTAATTGCACCCTTATATAAGCATGTTATGTATGTAGTGTTACAACTGAAATATGCTTATTTAAAACTTTATATATTAACATAAATTTCTTACATTAAACTTTGTAATCGTATTTACACACATATGTCAGCATATACATTTGATTTATAAGTAACGAGTAATGTTCAAGATTGTACACGTTTATGTTCGAAAAGGGTATTTCAACAATTGATAACGTGGAATTAGTAATTTATATTAAATTTCTTCATTTTAATAACAATGTTATAATTATCTAATTCATATGACAATTAATCGTTAACACTAATCTTACCAATATGGGTCTGTGAGCCATATTTTCATGTTTGATTCAATATAGTAACGAAAATATTCGATATACCGCAACCAAACTTCTTGACTTTTCTTTAAGACTAGCTCGGCCCAGCCCGCGTGGCTGACCCCATATTTTTCTTTTATTTTGATCTGCCTCTCGAAGAAAATGAAAATCAGTGTTCTTAGTTATTTATAATAGAACAAAATGTTTTATTAAAAAATCCAAAAATCCTCACGGCCCATAGAGCATACATATAAAGTTTGGTCAAAATCGGTGCAGTAGTTCTTAAATTACGGTGCAAAAACACAAAAAAATTAATTATTGCGCCATCTGTCGGACGAACTTCAAACTAAACAGAAACACTTCTTACGGCCCATGGAGCATGCACATAAAATTTGATTAAAATAGTTCAGTAGCTTTTGAGTTTATCGATCATGAACATACACATAATTTTTATATATTTATAAAGAGATAGAGAAGAGATATCGTCGCTGTTCTGGCGTAATCGGTTATGTGACAATTTAACAAAAAAGTTTATTATTGTATTTTGAACCTTTTTAGGTCGTACATCTTACCACTAAAGCGTTTAAGAATACCTTGATTGGTACAAAATTAAACAAGAGTCGACATGTGCAAGTTTAATAATATGAAGCAACAAAATAAAATGTTTTTTTGCTCTCCTGAAAACTTGGTCAAAAACACAAAACTGAATTTGCTAGAACAGCGACGATATGTTTTGTAAAGTCTAACAAAAAAAATTAAAAAATTTTATTATTCTATTTGTTATAAGTCAAAACAAAAAAAAATTAACATAAACTACCGACATGTGTCTCATAGACACAATTGCTCAAAAACTCTCTCTTTGCGATAAGGTGCCCAGCACTTATTGATCGCCAAATACACCAAAGTTCACGAAATAATTAACAACTATAGTTCAGTGTATGTAGTAAGTTCTTCATGAAGAAGATACACCAATTGAAACTGATTGTGCAACAAATAAATGCAATAGTTGCTATATGTATAATTCTAGAAAAAAGTCGTATAGTGACACAATACCATCAGAAATATTATAGTAAAGTTTGGAAAAAAAATGGTGTAAAGCTTTTGTATGTGAATCGTGTAATTAATAAAAATGTTTCTCTAAGTTTACTTGATTTTAATTAATTAAAGGTTCTTTCTTAAAGTTTTCATGTATAACACATACGCATGCCTCTAAGGAGACACATACTGGTATGTCGGTGTGATTAGGGTTAAAATAAATATAAAAGTTGATTGAGTTTTTGATTAAACTGAATATACTAAAAGGAATCTACTATATCTATTATCCAGTGTTTGCGTCTGTCTGGTGCCAACATGTTCGTATGCATAAAGTGGCTCGTGTGGACGGTCTACACATGGTTATCCTACACGGCAATACCCTACTTTGAAGTGCTGTGAGTCGGCGCTAGGAAAACGCCGTTGAAAGAGCCAACCGATATAGTGTTTTTTTGGACACATCTTCATAAAATAGAAAAGCCAACAGACGCCAACAGAGAAACAAGAAATAAATTAAAAGTTTAAAGTTAAGAAATTTGGAATTATAAAGTGAAAAATAAAGAAGTTTAAATATCGGGTGTCCAACTAGAACGCAATTTTCAAATTTGGCGCCATTCGAAGTGTCATTGTTTGACATTTGAACAATTCCTATTGTTTG
Organism: Phyto melanocephala; assembly: GCA_941918925.1. NCBI lineage: Eukaryota > Metazoa > Arthropoda > Insecta > Diptera > Rhinophoridae > Phyto > Phyto melanocephala. Next base: position 18,968,774 of record OW799235.1, read on the forward strand.
CTAGTAGAAGGTACGAGGTTAGTAAAAATGAAGCGCTACACGAATTAACAACGCATTCTCATTGTGAAATTGTTTTACCAAAATGATGAAAGTTTTGCGGCTGCAGTTCGCAAATTGCGATCAATAATGCTCCAAATAGTCAACTGTAAAGAGATTAATGGATAAATTTGCCAAAACTGGGTCTGTTAGTGATGTAAAGACAACAATGCGCCTTCGACCAGGTCGATCGGCCGAAAATGTCGCAGCTGTACGTGGTGATGTCACGCAAACTCCATCCAGGCAGGTCAAGCGCAAACAGTCAATGGTGTTCGGTATCGTAAATGATAACCAGTTTTTTCTTGCCTAGAATTGGCGCCACATGTTATACAGCCAGAGAAACAATTCACTTGCTGCATCAGTCATTTCCCGGTCGTGTTATTTCGCGTTTTGGAGACCAGAATTGACCGCCTAGATCGTGTGATTTAACACCTTTAGCTTTTTTTCTTTGGGGTTGTTTGAAGTCGAAGGTTTACGCGAATAAGCCGATGACGACTCAAGCCTTAAAAGAGGAAATTGGACGGAAATTGAAATACCGCAGCATTTATGCAAAAAGGTCATTGAAAATTTCATTAAAAGACCGCGTGTGTGCCAGCAATGCCGTGGCGGCCATCTGCACAATATATTGTTTCAAACATAACCTCATTCTGTCTACTTTACGATATAATAAACTTTCACGATTTTTTTATACCCTTCACACAGTGAAAAAGGGTATATATAGGTTTGTCATTCCGTGTGAAATTTCTACAATTTTCATTTCCGACCCCATAAAGTATATATTTTCTGAAAGCTTATGAATAGGGGAGTCGATTAAGCCCTGTCAGTCTGTCCGTCTGTCCGTCTGTCCGTCTGACCGTCTGTCCGTGTGTATGTTGAAATCAACTTTTTGAAGCCCCCCGACATAGGTTGGACCCGGGTAAGGTATTAAAATATCAGAAATATTCGGGAGTAGATCGGTATTGAAAATCAGAAACATCGGTACATAAACAACTGAGATATGAGCAAAAACCCACGACCACCTCGATTTTTTTTTCACAAAAACAACATTACAACAACAACATTCATACATACAAACGTGTATACTGGTTAGAGAAAATGTGGCATCGAATCCCAGCTGAGCCAAAAAAATTTTTTTTTTAATTTTTTTAAAAATTTTTTTTTAATATTTTTTTTTTTTTTTTATTTTTTTTTTATTTTTTATTTAATATATTATATATATTTTTATTATTATTTTTTTTAAATTTTTTTTATTTTTTTTTAAATTTTTTTTTTATTTTTTTTTTTGTTTTATATATATTATATATATAATAATTTTTTTTTTAAATTTTTTTTTAAAATTTTTTTTTAAAAATTTTTTTTTTTAAATTTTTTTTTTTTTAATTTTTTAAAAATTTTTTTTTTATTTTTCGTTTTTTTAACATACATACGTGAATTTATAATTTTACAATGGGATGTTTTTATATATGTATGTACGTATTTCATATGGGATGAATGGTGACACAAACTACTGTTATTGCATGACTATACGTTGTGAAGGGTATATAAGATTCGGCACGGCCGAATATAGTGCTCTTACTTGTTTTAAATGTCTGTGTTTTATTTAAAATTAAAAAAATTGCGTTCTAGTTGGGATTTACAAGGAAAAGAAAAGAAACCAGCCGTGTTTTATTTAAAGAAGTGCGACATCAAAAGAAGGTGAAAAAGAAGAAAAATCAACAAGTAGTAACCCCAGCATTCCCCAGCCCTCCACAAGCCATATTAGCATTTAGTGGTAAACAGCCAGCATTTTTTGATTTTACAGTGTCAATTAGTAAGATTGAAACTTCATTGGGCATTAGTGTTTTAGCTTAATTTGATATAAAGATTAGCATAATAAGTCTTAAATCATTATTGCGTTCGCATGTCCTAATTTGCCTCAACGAGACTTTCAACTAATCCAAATAAGCATTCTTCTGTAACACCCTTTATAACTGTTACTTAATTGCAGCATATTTAGGATAATATACCAACACAACTTAAAGATTTAATAACAAACTACTACTAAGTAGCTATAGCACTGCACTGGCTCTTCATGTAACTTATTATGTTGGTTTTGTACAAATTATTTGAACATTTTGCATGACCCTAATTGAAAACTAAGTATTAAGTTGTGATTTATGAATATTCAGGATGAGGAAATATTTGCTACTAATATTACTATCAATGACATTTGAAATTTAGTTTATAAAGTATGAGAGACTTACACAAACGTATACTTCTTCAACTCATAGATAAATACAAAAGTGTTGCCGCAGTCCAAGTATATTTATAGAAAACAAGTTAGGCATATAACGATGGTTTAATTTAAAAATAAAGTAAAGCGATTTTTTATGACTTAATAGGAGAAGGAAAAAGCATAATTACCCTTAAAGGAATGCCATAAGTTCGTTTTTTTTATGGGGCATTCAATCAATTATATTCAACCGTGACTTATGATTTAAATGAAGGATGATTTCTTAGTTAGTGCACTACCAGAAAAGGTTAAAAACACGACTTACAAAAAATCTAAATACACCTTGTTACATTAAACTATCAATGTGTAATTGTATGTAATTGTATGTAATTGTATCAATGAATTGATAAATTTTATTACACTCAGAACAAATTCCTGCTAACGGATCGCAGTTGGCACAATGTGTTCTTGAATCTTTGACATATAATAGATAAAATAACTTTTAGAATAATATGGTGCATAAGATGGTTCATAAAAAGTTCTAGTCTACTAGTATAAGGCGTCATATATAACTAATTCCACTGTAGGCCTTAAGGACAGAATTACATAAACTTTTAATGCACAGATCTAGATATTTAAGAACTTAAGTGATGGTACATACTATTTAACAACAAGTAAGAGAGCTATATTCGGCCATGCCGAATCTTATATACCCTTCACAACGTGTAGTTATGCAATAACAGTAGTTTGTATCACCATTCATCCCATATGAAATACGTACATACATGTATAAAAAACATACATATATAAAAACATCCCATTTTAAATTTATAAATTTACGTATGTATGTTAAAAAAAAAAAAAAAAAATTAAAAAAAAAATTTTAAAAAATTCAAAAATAAATTCAAAAAAAAAATTTTTAAAAAAAAATTTTAAAAAAATTATTAAGATATAAATAATAAACATAAAACGAAAAAAAAAATTAAAAAAATATAATAAAAAAAATAATAATACTAATAATAAAAATATAAATAGTATACATATTAAAAAAAATATAAAAAAAAATTTAAAAAAAAAAAAGAAAAAAATTTAAAAAAAATTTTTTTTGGCTCAGCTGGGATTCGATGCCACGTTTTCTCTAACCAGTATACACGTTTGTATGTATGTATGTTGTTGTTGTAATGTTGTTTTTGTGAAAAAAAAATCGAGGTGGTCGTGGGTTTTTGCTCATATCTCAGTTGTTTATGTACCGATGTTTCTGATTTTCAATATCGATCTACTCCCGACTATATCTGATATTTTAATACCTCACCCGGGTCCAAGCGATGTCGGGGGGCTTCAAAAAGTTGATTTCAACATACATACGGACAGACGGTCAGACTGACAGAGCTTAATCGACTCCCCTATTCATAGGCTTTCAGAAAATATATACTTTATGGGGTCGGAAATGAAAATTGTAGAAATTTCACACGGAATGACAAACCTATATATACCCTTTTTCACTGTGTGAAGGGTATAAAAATAATTTGTTAGCAAGCAAATGTTTGTCGACATACTAAGTTAGTACTGTACTCATTTTTAATAAATAAATATAGAAGTAACGTTTTTACTCTGATAAAAATAAATTTTAATTGAGCGATTTTATTTCAGAAACTTTTACAATCACGCAAAGAGCATTTAATATTAAACAATATGGTATCGATAACTTAAAACCGACTAAAATCGGCCCATGAAAGCACACGACGAATATAGCACTTTTACAAGTTTATTTTACTGGTTTCAAGTTCCTAGTCGCAAAACAGCAACACTAACACATACAAAGTAACACAGTTAACGACACATATGGACCCAAAGGCTTATGCATATTCATAAATGACTGTAAAATACACTGCAAAAAATCAAATGATATATTTAGGGTTTTTGCTCTAACAACATTCCAGGGTGGGCCAAAAGTTATAATTTGTTTCAAAATTTTAAAAAATTTTTACTTGTATATTTGTTATTTTATTTTTATTCATTTTTTCATATTATAAAGTGAGCAAGATGAACATTTTTTACACTAAATGTAAAAATTTATGGGCTATACAGAAGAAAATATTCCCCGTTTTTAGCTTCGCAACGATAGGCTCAGTTAAGAGCATTTTCAAAAACATGTCTTAAATTTCTGGATGGAGTTCTCAAACTTGTGCCAGTAAAAGTGAGGGCATTCGTTTATTGCGAACACCCAACAGTGTTGGTTTTCTTTAGTATGTATGGAATGGCTTCGTTTATTTATTTGTTTAATTATTATCTTAATTATTGAACTGACGAGGACTTGCTAACTACCCACGTAAACCCTTGACCAACAACTACCTGGCGTTATGGTACCGTGAACTGGGAAGCCTACGGCCGAGCAGTTGAAAACTTCCCTGTAAAGCTCATAATCACTGATGTAGTGATGGAGTGGAAAATAAGCGGCGTGGATTTACTTATTCCTCATGTGACTTCCTCCCTCACGACATCTGGGTGAAATGATGAGCTATTGCCTGCATATCTGAGAGAACGTGATAGTGTGCGGGTGGCGTTACCATTTCGTCCAACCGGCCCTCGTGAATTAGGCTAGTAATGTAAATAGAAATAGTAACACGTTCTTTTTTATCCCTTTTAAAATTTATGTACGACCCTGGACACCGATGAGCCTTCCCCGAGCAAACAGCGGTAAACGTGTCAGTACAAACTTTGTAATAATATTGGCCTAGAGTTCAAGAATTATCTCTGACTTTTTCACACATACTCGCTCCTTCAAATAACCCCAAAGAAAATAGTCGTGTGCTGAAATGTCTGTCACACGCTCTTGTCAAGTAATTTTCAAGATCTTGTCAAATAATCTCTGGAGATTATTCTCTTTCCAAAAATTTGACTTAAAAGTACCATTGTGTCTCGGGTAGTATGGGCAGTGGCTCCATCTAGCTGAAACCATATATTAGGTTATTTTTTTCAAAAGCAGGGCTTGAAAAATGGTCCATTGTAAACCGATACCGCTCGCTATTTACTGATACAGTACTTTCATCTTCATTTTGAAAGAAATAAGGCCCAATGATATTTTCATATGTAATGCCGCACCATGCTGTACACATGATGTGGTGTAATTGGCGCTAATGAATAGTAATAACATTTTAGGAACTCCAGAACCTAAGGTTCTGTTTACTAATAAATTCTGTCAACTTAAAATGAGCTTCATTACTCATAATCAGATTGTTAAAATTTAACTGCAAAAGTTAGACGTTGCCGATGATCTGCCGGTTTAAGTTCTTGCACTAATTGCTCTTTATAAGTAAATAAGCCGACAGCCTACATTGCTAGTGCTTTAGGGCCGTATTCATAAAAAATATTTTAGGTTTATTTAAAGGCGTATTTGACAGATGTTGTAGAGAAATTTGTGAAATAAGTCTTTAATAAACCTTAAATATTTTTTATGAATATGGCCCTTAGTCTTTATGATTTATTAAAATTTCAAATTTGAATAAACAAAATAAATAAATAAGTGAATAACAGTAAATATTCGTTTAAAATGCGCCCTATTGACGCACGAACTATTCCTAGCTGAGCATTATGTCTTCTGTTAGATGTTGGTTTTGACTAACACGTTCAATATATTCAGTTCAAATTAAAACAGAGTCTATCGATTTCAGGCACATCTTTTACCTTGCATCCTGGTTGATGACTCTAAATTAAGCAAGGTATTATTGCTCCAGATGGCGAAATTCTGTCGTTCAAATGTCAAATATAAGCTAAGTATTTGCCTAAAAAGTGATTGATCACAATAAAATACTATTATTCTTGTTGTTTATCCAGTTATAAATCTCTCCTTTATAAAATCTCCAGGTTTTATTTATATAATTTGGAAAAAATATATAAAGGAGAGTTAAATTTCAAGGGCCGATGCTGAATGAGAGCTTCACCTAGACGTACAATTTTTTTTCTGCATTTTATTTTACACTTCTCAATTTCAGACCAACTCAATGTGAGCCATTGAAAAATATTTAAACTTTAGCAAAACAGGTCTGTATGAAATGTGAAAACATCTGTCAATGCCTTCTTAATTCGTTGAAGAAGAAAAACATTGCTGTTTTTAGCGATAGTGTGGCAAAAGAGTAGTCAACCTCGACTCATCATCGTGCTCAACAATTGAACATCAACATTGTCATTGAAAATTTAGACCATCGGCCGGTGGTGTTTCGCAAAAGTAGCGGCGGCTATTTGGCCGATATTTTGTTCCATAGTAATATTATCATAATAAAAAGAAAATAATAAAAGATTATTTCCTTAATAATTTGTTAAAATAAAACACTGTTTGTATAAAGGATTAACTTTTAAATTTTTAATCATCTTGGTGACTTTTGGCTGATCCTTGTATAATTCCAAATAAAAACCATGCCCAGAAATATGTACTCTAGGTAGAGCACTAAAATGTATTTGCTAACTAGTGTTTAAGTTTTTACAAAGAAGCTTAAACAAAATTTAAATAATTTTAATATCTGCAATTTATTACAAACTTTTTCTTCCTGTGTACATTTTCATAGTGTGTGTGTGTGTGTATCACCCATATTTATCTCTTTATAAATAATGTAGAATTGCATAATTTTCAAAGTAAATTATACATTTATATGTGCATACATTTAATATTACATACATACATACATACATGCATACACATGTATGTGCTATCTTTGTATGTATTTATGATGCTTTTCTTAGTTGACAGATTGGTCATGGAATGTAAAATGCTCTTTATGATTTTATCATATAAATTGTCATAAATTTAATAACATAAATTACGCACATTCATACATACGTACATACATACATTATCATTTGCATTTCTTGTCGCATTGTTTTTTTTATGTCCTTCTTTATGTATTTATGCATTTATGTGTCCATTTAATTTATTGTAGTGATAAAGTGTTATTTAAATGTTAATAATAATATTATTATAAAGGTTCAAAGCATACTTAAATTATACTTTAGCATGTAAATGGTTTATGGCAAAGCACAAACGTATTTTAAAAGAATGGAGCATTCAAAAATTTTTTATTAATATTTAAAGACTTACTGCCGTATTCATAAAAAATATTTGAAGTTTATTGAAGGCTTATTTGACAGATGTTGTACAGAAAATTGTCAAATAAGGCTTTAGTAAACCTAAAATATTTTTTATAAATACTGTTACGGATTTATTTTAAATAGCTTAATTTACAATCTAATTTTATTTTAGTTATAATTACAGTAGTTTTGTTTATATTAGTTTGTGTACGTTTAGCATTTTGTTTGGTTCGAACATGATGTTAAGTTATATGCAACCGCGGTGAGTTGTTATGTGCAGCATACTCTTAGGCACTTTTATTATTCCTGCATATTACTTAACATTTACATTACATCTTAATTTAAATGTAACGGCTTTCGAGTAATTTACAGAACGAACTGGTATGTACATACTAGAACTTTGTCGAATGTTACAGAACACCATTTTGTTACTATAAATAGCCGAACAACACAGCTAACATGTTCAGTATTACAGTAGAGCTTGTAAAGTGTGTATCAAAGTCAGTTTGATGATAAAAGTGTATAATCATAAGTGAAAGAGTAAAGCGACATAACAGCACTATATGAGTGTGTTTAAACAAATAAAATGCTCTTAGTTTTATAACGAATTTCAAGTGTTTTTTTTTTGCAATACGAAAAGAACTCAAGGTTTATTTAAAGGAAGTAAGCCAACGTTTTTAAAAAGGCATAAACGTAACAATACGGCAGTTAAATATATATTATAAGAAATATTGTGGGTTGCTCTGTATTTGCAGTGAAAGCTAGTTTGCTCGATTGCTCCTGAAACAAAAAATTATATAAAAATTACGTATTAATTTTTAAAATATAACAGTAATTAAAATGTCACATTTATGGGATATTTTAATAACAATTCAGCCAAGGGGTATAATTTACCTCCTCGAAATTCTGTGCATATCATAGAACTAAGAAAATCGAAGCATGAGTATTTAGATCCAAAAATTTAAGTTCCTGAAAATCGAAAAAAGCCACAAATGCTTACAAAGCTTAACTTACTTAATAGCCATTTTCTGAAAAATTATCACAGGTTTGTGTTGTTAAGAAAAATATTTGTTTTCTTTGTGTTTGAGTTAAAAACGGAATAATAATAAAACGGAATAATAAAAAATTATTTTTTCTATATAAGTTTACAAACATATTTTTTATAAAACTATAGATAATAATTTTTTAAATCTTGTGAAGTCTTCTTTAAAAGCTCTTACAGCTACATAACCTTCTCTGGCCCTTATTTTCACCCCATCAGGATTAAATTTAGCAGTATAACCATTTTCAACAGCTTTGCTTGTAATTCATGAGCAAAAAAGACATTTTTGAGGTGAGGTCTCCTTTGAGTACAACTTCGCCTTTTCCGATAGCAGTTATTAATTTATCAGTGGAAAGATATCTCTATGACAGAATATGTTTGTATACTACAATCAGGTGTGATATCATGGAGCAGTGAACGACAACAAACAGTTGCACTATCGTCGACGGAGGCAGAATATATGGCACTATCTTCGGTGACAAAAATAAGTACTTTAGGTTAGAGGTCTTTATTATGAACTTGTCTCTGTTGATGAAAAGATGCCAATAGAAATATTGTGTGACAATAGAACAAATAGTTATCACCCACGATCGAAACATATAGATGTGCGTCATAATTTTATACGAGAGAAAAATAGTGCAAATATGGTTGATTTATATCCTACTTAAGCAGAACAGATGATAGCGGATTTATTAACAAAGACTACTTACCACTGCATCAAAGAATACATATTGTTTTCAAGTAATGGGCTTAACTATGCAAAGTAAATTTAAGTGGGGGTGTTGAAATACTTAAAACTTTCGGGACGGAGTTTGATTTTGAAAACCAATATATTTTTATTAATAAATTAATTTTTGTATGTTCTACGAGATATGGCTAAAAAATTACAGTCTGCATACTCAAAAATCTTGAATTCGTCCTTTTAGCGTGGGACATATAATCCCAATAAGTATTTTTCGTGGGACATACGATCTCAATAAACTTTTTTCTTGTGTCATTATGTCCCAATACGTGTTCATGATAGGCGATATGATTTAAAATATATAAAACAAATATTAAAGGATTTTAATATTTCATAAAAATAATTATTTTTAATTGTGTTATTTTATTATTGGTGTAATGTATTTACGAATTTAAGTTGTAAAAGGGTCTAAAACATTTGTAGCACAAAGCATTGTTTCAGCCTGAGCAGGTCATCTTTGTGCACTTTTCAATAGCAAGTGAAGTGCAGCGAACGCACCGACAACGTTTCTCTGGTTCTACTGGCAAGTGATTTCCAACATGAAGGCTATCAGTTATTGGACGCTTGGGAGTTCTCTTCCCTGGTTGCCTTTTATTCCCTTCGAATATCACGCGTTAAGCAAGAGAGACCAAAAAGTCTTTTACCGATAACTTTTGCTTCTTATGTTCAGTAAAAGCAATCCACGAACTTACCACGCTCACCATCAACAATTTGTAGAAAACTTTCTTCCACCATTTTTTCGAATTGCGGCTGAAATTATAAACAAATGTTTTCTGGTCGGCTAAGTCAACTCCATCGCAATTCTGTTACAGTCGCGGATACTTTTAAGACACTCAGTTTTTTTTCGAGCCATCCTTTTGCTCTCTATTACTGTCACAAGCGATGGCATCTGACAATTGGAAGCTGTAAAAAACTAAACATACATTTTTCTCACGAGTAGATGAAACTAATTTGGAAAAGATTTTTTCTCCAAGGGTAGTGACCTTGGACTGCAAAATACTTTCTTCCTTTCCAGTATAAACACTCAAATCATATGTGCATCTTGCCTTTGAGTCACATCTCATCCAAATTTTTATTCCACGTTTACATGGGCATATATTGCTTCATGCTTGATCTGCCTTTGAATTTTACCATGCGAAATATGTAGTCTTTGGAAACGCAGTGTGCTTTTCACATTTACGTACTGGAAAATTGGCTGTCGCTCGTAATTTTTTCCATCGAGTTCGCAAAAAGCATTAAAATTATCCACAGTTTCTGAGTTAGATTCAATGTAATCGAAACTCTCAGTCAAATACTAACTCCCAGAATCCTCAAAATCGACATCAGGTTCTAACTCTTCGCACACAATACACTCAAGATCTTCACAAGTTAGGTTTTTTTTGACATCTATAATACACTGGGACAATTAATCCCACGTAAAAAACGTTTTGGGACTATATATCCCAGTTTTGCAAAATCAACTATAACTTAAATTTTTTGGTCACAAAACACCATCAACCAATTTATTTTAATAAATCAAATCCTTTTTTATAAAAAAACAACACAATTTTAGTAAATTATGAATCTTTTGGAAGAACTTTTAACAAATTATCGATCAGAACTGTTTAAATTTCACCGATGTTGTAAAATTCTTTGTCAACTAGCATGGGTACGCTGACATATACCCTTATGTTTTTGTTCACATTTCAAATTGGAAATGCAAATGCATTGAAAATAAAGAAAATACGAATGTTTGAAAATTGCTTGGACGTAATGTCGCAGTAGTCCCAAAAGGGTTAAACAAATTGTACTTTACAATATTTATAAATTTATTATCTAGTGGTTTGTAACAAATATGTTTGTAAACTTCTATAGAAAAAAACTTTTTATTATTTCGTTTTTTAACTCAAACGCAAAGAAAGCAAGGCTTTTTCTTAACAACAGTATGTAGTTCAGCGGTTTTCTTTTCTGCCCAGCAAAAAAAAATTGCTTTACTTTAATGAGAATAAAATTTTTCAAGACTTCTAATCCATAAGTGCGAGAGGAGACATGGATAATGCCTTCCTTAAATGGAAAATAGTTGGCCTTTAATGAAATGATTCGAAGGACATCCAAATGCATGCGGAAACCATTACAAAATGTATGTAAACAAACATTATTGACACTCATGAAACTTGTGCTTCTTCTCATCTTCTATGCATGCATTCTATGCACTTATTAAAATTAAGCGAATTTTATTAATATATTTATATACGCACATGCTCTTTAATGACACGTTAATGTTAAAATCATGCATGTTTCATCCATACTAAACCACTTCAAAAACTAATTTTCATTTTCCATTCCTGTATAAATCCGATCAAATCAAAGCATAAAAAAACACACAAAAATAGCACCAATAGCACGATACAACCAGGATTGTGAATTGAGTTTATGTTTTCTTCGTGCGTCTTATTTATTTTTTTTCTTACTGTACAAAATTATTCCATAAATGTGTCGCAATAAATATACCCATCTCGAATACTTATGCTTAAGTATTTTATTACTTTATGTTTAATGAACTATAACATATGCATAAGCATAGCACACTTACAATCATTGGCTGTAGACATTACTTTTTGCATACTAAAGTAGTATTTATTACAATTATTGATTGCATGACGGCAAATGACTGCAAAATGGCAATAATTAAACTGAATTCTGAATTACACATTGTTCTCACAAGTAGTTGGGTTTATCTCCCAGCTGTCATAAATGTTTTATTATACAAGTGCTTAAAACTAGTTCATTAACTTTATTATATTTGTTTAGTTTAATATTTATGAGACCAGTAATCTAATCAAATTTTCTTTTTATTGCCCCATAATCTTCAGAGAATATAACAATCTTGAAGATATTCTGTGATGCAAAGTTACATATACACAGATACATACATGCAAGTGTATTTGGTACAAGTACATTATCATGTAAGCTAAGTATGTATGTAAATGAACTTACTTGTATTGAGACGTATACCAGTATGATGAGTAACTATTAAATCGAGTTCATTTTGAATAATATGAAGAGTCATATAGTTTATTGCGTAGATGACCCAGCAAAATTTAAAAATAGTAAAAATGCATACATAAGCGTGCTTATAATAAAAATTATTACTTTTAAAATTGTTCTGCTATTTTATCTAACTTATGGTACTAAAACAAAAGATGAAAAAATAAAAGAGAAACTATACAAATATGTCGTCGTTCCTCTAGCAAATTTAATTGTGTGTTTCTTAGGGTGCCCCGGTGGACTAGTCAGTAGTGTGCTGGTCTGCTAGTTTGGGCTCGATTCCCGCCGGAGACTCTGGACTGGTCTGCTTCTCTTTCTCTTCTAGTCTAACTATTGTATTCATATGGAGCGCGCAACATACCAATTGGGAATGAGCGTATACCTGTCATAGGTTTGGGCTTTAAGTGCCCCTCCTTTTCAACCTAACCTACACATTCTTAGAGAGTTTTTATCAGAACAAAAAAAGCATTTCATTTTGTTACTTTACAGTATTGAACTTACGCCAAAATAAAACTATGTAACGACTTACTAAGCAAAATACTTTTCAATCACTATTACATATTGTCTGTCTTACTAAGACAGTAAGATAAGTAAAGATAAGTAAGTACTTATTTTCAGACTTTTGCTTAGATACACAAATAACACAATATCTTATTGCCAAATTTGCTAGAAGCCATTCAAATACATTACTTTTTATACCCTTCACACAGTGAAAAAGGGTATATATAGGTTTGTCATTCCGTGTGAAATTTCTACAATTTTCATTTCCGACCCCATAAAGTATATATTTTCTGAAAGCTTATGAATAGGGGAGTCGATTAAGCCCTGTCAGTCTGTCAGTCGGTCCGTCTGTCCGTCTGACCGTCTGTCCGTGTGTATGTTGAAATCAACTTTTTGAAGCCCCCCGACATCGCTCGGACCCGGGTGAAGTACTAAAATATCAGAAATATTCGGGAGTAGATCGCTATTGAAATTCAGAAACATCGGTACATAAACAACTGAGATATGAGCAAAAACCCACGACCACCTCGATTTTTTTTTCACAAAAACAACATTACAACAACAACATACATACATACAAACGTGTATACTGGTTAGAGAAAACGTGGCATCGAATCCCAGCTGAGCCAAAAAAAAATTTTTTTTATATTTTTTTTTTAATTTTTTTTAATTTTTTTTTTTATTTTTTATTTAAAATATTATTTATATTTTTATTATTTTTTTTTAAATTTTTTTTTTTTTTAATTTTTTTTTGTTTTATATTTATTATATATATTTTAATTATTTAAAAAAAAAAAATTTTTTTTTAAATTTTTTTTTAAATTTTTTTTAAAATTTTTTTTTTAACTTTTTTTTTTAAATTTTTTTTAAATATTTTTTTAATTTTTTTTTTTATTTTTTTTTTAACATACATACGTTAATTTTTAATTTTACAATGGGATGTGTTTATATATGTATGTTTTTTATATGAAGGTACATATTTCATATGAGATGAATGGTGATATAAACTACTGCTATTGCGTGACTACACGTTGTGAAGGGTATATAAGATTCGGCATGGCCGAATATAGCACTCTTACTTGTTATTACTCTCATTTAGTTTTACACGTTTAGGGTATAAGTAATAATAATTTTGACAACAGCTGCAAAGCATTTCATTACCAAAGTGATGACTTATAGATTTTCACTGATTTTTTAATTTCAAATTAACGTATCGCAGAATAGTCAAACCGAACTTTCACCCTAAAAAAAACAGAACAGCTTCTGTAAGTCAATGATATCAATGAATTATTTAGGTTATTGAAATTAAGTACTTATTTATTGCTATAAAAGTAAGTACTTATTTAAGTCCCTATTTATAACCGACCGTTATAAGTACTTATTCGAGTCCCTATTTTTAAGCGAGTGTGGTAAGTATATTTTTGAGTTCCTATTTGTAATCGAGCGCGGTAAGCACTTGAATCCAATTACGTCGCCGTGTTAAAATAATGAGTCTAGATGCCAAATTGTAAAGCATCTAATACACGGTATGTTTTTTACATTTGGCTTGTAAAATTCCCCACTGCTTAATACGTACATGTTGTGCCTTAGCATTAAAATATTACTACTGTAAAATACATGTGCTAAGTCATCTGACAACATTTCAATTAGAGCGTGCTCTAATTTGTTCTGACAAGCTGTTGATAGAAATCTCTGATGCTAGAAAACAGTCAGCGGTGGTTGAGTGTTAAACAACAGCAATTTTGACATAAACAATTACATATGGATACCAATTTACCGAGTCAGATGTAGCAAACATGCCTCGTATGAGCTGCTTAAGAAATGAAGAACTGTTTTCTAATACTTTCAACTTATTATTTTGTATCTTTAAACCGTTCGGTAGATCAATAAAAATTTTTTTTAAATTGTCACATAATCGTTTACGTCAGAGAAACAAAGATTCGTAGAAAATTAAATATTTGTTTACATTTTAAAGTTTAATTTTAAAAACCATTTGTTTTGCGTACGTTGGAGAAAAATTGCGCTATAAACCCTTAAATACACAGTATTTTTTTACAGTCAGATCTTAAAGTTTGATACAACGCCGTTTTTTAAGTTTTTGTGTTAAAAAAATTGTAAGAAAGCAAAACATTTGTTCACTCATTCAATTATCTAAAAAGCAATAGTGATATATTTGGCCGTGTCATATCTGATAATACCCTTTACCTTCATATACACATCGTAGTTTAGCTTATATATAAAATTTCATGTTATATGTCATTTTCTTTATTATTTCGGACGGAATATCTGATTTTGAATTTCTGCATAGTTAACTGTATTATACTGGTGAAGCCCTGTATTTATTTTTATTTTATTATTTAATCTACTGGCAAATTCCATTCATCTGATTCCAATATTG
The DNA here is from genome assembly GCA_941918925.1 of Phyto melanocephala. Classification (NCBI taxonomy): domain Eukaryota; kingdom Metazoa; phylum Arthropoda; class Insecta; order Diptera; family Rhinophoridae; genus Phyto; species Phyto melanocephala. Next base: position 18,983,814 of record OW799235.1, read on the forward strand.
AGGTGGTTGAAGTCGGTACATTTTTAATTACTAGATATATATTATATTAATTTTACGATATTTTATGGTGGCGGCCAGTTTGGATTTTAAATGTTATATAGTGTTCTATATTTTACAGGTTAAGTCCTTTTTTTATAATCATATCATTCCCTTCTGTTGTCCAAAAGCTTTAAAAAATCAATTTTCCTTCACAATTTTTAAGAAAAATCCTGAAGTGTTTGTGTTTTTGTGCTTATATCTCTGTTAGTTTCAAACTGATTTGTCAGTCTTTGTCACCAGTAATTTTCAAATTTATGATTTATGTTCTGGTGTAATTTTCTTTTTCCAAAATTAATTAGAAACTTCAACAATTTGATATATATTTTTTTTTAAATTATATATTTCAAAAATATTTTTTCTTATAACTTCGCTGGTTAGTAACCAATTTATCTAAAAGTTTTTGGGAATATTCTGAGAGGTACAACATGCCATCTAATTAATAAATGTCATGATTAATTAACCTGGGGCTAAAAAATCTTGATTTTTGTGATGAAAATATGGGATAAAACAAAGTCATATCTTAGAAAATTGTGGGACAATAGTGTTGGGTTTCAATGAAGATTTATTCCTGGACATTTCTAAAAAATATAGAGAACACATACAGTACTGAGTAATATGTGAGTGCTTCTAAAAATTGATTTTAGCCAAGATGGATACACGGACATATGGATAGACGGATAGACAAACAGACGGATAGACAGACAGACATAGCTTGACAGACAGACAGACATAGATTGACAGACAGACATAGCTTGACAGACAGACAGACATAGCTTGACATTAACTCTCCTAGTCATAAGCTTTCAGAAAATATATGAATAACTTGTGGGGTCGGAAATCAGTATTGTATAACAAACGTAATGGCAGAGCTACACATATCCTTGGCACCACAGGTGAAGGATTTAAGAATCTGAGATTTAAATGGATGGTTTTAACAATCAATCACCAATCAAAGAGTTCTAATAATGAAATCGTAGCTGGCTTTGAAAATTCATCACACCCGGCTAGTGTTTGCAAAAAGTTTACTTTTTATTAAATTATTCTTTCACTATCACAAATGTAATTCTGTATAAAAGGAAAATTCAAAAAAATAAAAAATATATAAACTCAAGCATGATATAATATAAATTGATATGATATGATATGATATGATATGATATGATATGATATGATATGATATAATATGATATGATATGATATGATATGATATGATATGATATGATATAATATGATACAATATAAGATGTAAGCTAGATAAGCAACACCAACTATTTACTTTATGTGGTAGATGCCACACTTACTTCAAACTTTAAGACAAACCCTTTTTTCGAGTCGTATTAACAAAGTAGTAAAACAATATAACTTAAAAAAAAACGTTTGCTGGGATATAGTCAATATGTGCAAACAATTTAATGAAGCAAAAAATTGGCATTTCATTTGAAAGCAAGACACTCATAATTTTTTTTTTTTTGCAGAAACTGTCAACAGGGAATTTCAAATACCAGAAACAACCATTGTGGTCACTTTAAATAAAAAAATATTATTTATATGTATATAATCAAAGAAGCAAACAAAACTGAGATTAAACGAAAAAAATCCCAAATACACCCAAACACCAAACTATTGTCAATACTAACAACAGCATCAATAGCAGCAACTTTAATAAAAATGGCACAAAATACTTGGGTTAAAATGAAAAATTATAACACGCACTGGCAATTGAAAATACCCTAAGACTCATACACACACATGCATGATCTTCATCAAACGTAGTAGCAACATTAAATGGCAGTTTTTATAAACACATGTAAATGCTATTTAAAAAATGCTCACGCACCAGCACTTCACAAGGACATTTCAGACACCAAATGTGTGCAAGTAGTTGTGCAAGTTATAACAAAAAACACTAAATAAACTAACATTCTGACATCTATAGCGGTAGTAAAAAAGCAAAAACATGCTGAGACTATACACCCACACACACATATTTACACAGTACAAAAATGTTTAAGGATATTTTGAAGAAAAATAAAAACACAGTTCCTTTTGTCCTTTTGTTGAGCGCAGCCACTGGCAAATAAATATTATTGTTAAAAACAAAATAATAATAGAAAAACTACACAGTAGATAAACAATTATTTTTGTTGTATGTATGTAACAAACACTCAACATGCAGTCTTATACCCAGCTCTGACTCTAACCACACACAAATGTGTAAAAGCAGTGAGTGTTAAATGTTTGTGTGGGATGATTGCTTGCTGTGGACTGCTATTAAATTAGATTAGGGACCATATTGGCTTATGAGCGTTGGGACAAATGTTACAAAAAATTATACCAGAGAATATGAAAAAAAAAGCTTTTATTTTTTTGGCTAGATTTTAAGTGAAGTGTATAAATAAAGTTAATTAAAAATGTTGAGCAGAAGAAAAACTGAATTTTATAAAACTAATGTGAGTTTCATGAAAAAATAAATAGAGAGTTTAAGTAGAAATGACATCTACGTCAAGTTAAAACGGTTTTATATAAAAAGAAATCCGTTAGAAAAAGAAATTGAACCTTAAACTCAGTTTTTGTTAAAACTAAAAACTAAATACTCGTGGTTTCATTAAAATATTAAATTGATATTTCTTTAACATTTTGACTCACGGACACGAGGGCATCAAATTGTAAGGAAAAAAAAGAGCTTAAAGTTAAATTGAAATAAAAAAACTTTAAATACTATCCTTAAAATAAACTATTTTGTAATAACATTTGCAGACTATTAAGTAAAAACATTTTAATTTTCATCAATCAGGGTTTAACGTGTTGACGTATAGTCAAAACAGGATGATGTCACAAACCCGTAGAAGATACTTAATGGCTTACTTTATCGTATCCATTCGACAAGCTGATAAAAACCTATGGTTACAACATGATCAAGACTGTCATGTTATAGTCTCTCTAACAATATATACAAGGTGGCGCAAAAGAAATCCTCCTATCAGAAAATGCTACAAATTTTGCAATTGGCCCCTAATGTCAGTTCTGTTTTGACATTTGTGTAGTAAACACATGCAAAATACACGTTAATAAACAATGTTACGCTACACTGCTCCAGAACGCGGAATATTGGTGACTATTTATTTGACCAATAATCGGTCGGTGACTTTGGCACAACGTGAATTTCGTCGCAGATTTCCTAGCCGTCCAACGCCTACTGGTATAACACTGCGACGTTTAGCCGCTCGCCTCGAAGAGACTGGCACAACATGAGATGCTGCCAGGAGTGGCAGACCCCGGAGTAGCCGTTCTGCAGAGAATATTGCTGCTGTAGCCGAGGATGTCATGGAAGCGCCGTCGACATCGACCAGACGACGTGCCACGCAAATGGCTATCAGTCGACGGTCTTTACAGCGAATTTTAGTACAAGATTTGAAAATGTTTCCGTACAAAGTCCAGACGGTGCATCAGCTGTTAGCTGCTATCGCCGGAAGTTTTGGCCAAAGTGATGGAAAATGCCATAAAAAGGGCTCAAATGACAATCAACTGTGGCGGCGGCCATTTACATGACATCATATTCTCGACTTGATGTAAAAAAAATTAAAAGACCAAAATAAAAATACTCCACAAGAAGAATCAAAGTTTTTCATTTTTTTTTTTTAAATTACAGCCAAAAAATATCGGAAGGTTATTTTTGCGCCACCTTGTAGTTACCGCAAACAATTTGTAGTAGTTATAATTTTGTCTCGACAAATACGGCGGCTCTCAATTCTTCGAAATTTATGCAATTATTTGCAATGTCATAATAGACATTAGCCGATGTTGTGCTGAAACCGAAAAATGTTTTCTCAGGTCATTTCGGAACAAAAACGTTCCGCGTCGAAGTCGATTTCTGCAAGCCCTTTAAGAATTTTTTTTATTTTTTAAAAAGTTTTTGTTTTTTCAAAATTTTTTATTTCATAATTATTTCGCATTTCTTAATATAATTATATGATTGTAATCAAAATCACAATATAAAAACTATCATTGTTAAGTGAAATTACTTAATTTTTTAGAACTTACTGATCCCAAACTTAATTGCATTTGACGCGGGACCTTTTTGAACGATACAAAAATCTAAAAAAGCAGTTCTTATTGTTTTTATGCACTAAATGGTATGGATAGGGCCACTTTTATATTTTCAAAAATTTTAAAAATGTTGTATCCCTAATAAACATACTTTCTAAGACCTTATAAACATATACCTGTCTAAATTCCTTATATAATTAACCAATACATTAACAAATTTTTTTCACTCACAAGGAGTCCTATTGTCGTATTGTCAAAAATCATAATTTCCCAAAAATTTTTAGAATCAATGGCAAGTATTTTACTGCTTATTCTAAAATTGTACCCAAATATTTGTATTAAAATATTTTTTGAAACTTTTGAGGATGGAGTCTAAAAAATCTGTCAATCCTGCTGATCAGGCGCGGATCCAGTTTAAGATATGGGGCGTGAGGGGGGAAGTATAAGTGAAACAAACATTTTTAATAGTTCAATCAAAATAAATATTTATCAAACAACAACGAAAAAAATAAAATTAAAAATTTTCTGATATAAATTTTAACAAAAACTCTTTTATTAAATAAGTAATTTGTGGCTTCCTGTTGCAGCAAATTTATTAAGCACAACTTCTGGATCAACTTCGATTTGGTTGTGAATATGTAACAATGGCTAACCCGTTTAGCCTGTTCCCTGTCATGGCTGATTTAGGGCACGTTTTAATCCGATGAAAAGTAGAAAATGATCTTTCGACCGTAGCATTACTTACCGGCATTGAAACAAAAATGGTTAATATATATCTAAAACTTACGCAATGGACCTTATTGGTCTCCGAGTGTGGGTGTAGGACACAGATACTGCTGTCTGCATCCCTCTTTCTTACTTTTCTAAAATTTGGATAAATATCTGGGTCACACATAATTAAAATATCTATCACATTTTCTTGAAGTTCTTTACAGATCTTCAGTTTCTGCTGCCAATGCAAAAGTTCAGCTTCAAGTTTAGATTTTAGTAGTTGTTTATCTGTTTCTTCGTACGTAACAAATCGTCAACAAGGACGATACCATTTAATAAATGGTTAAGTCTAATGAATAATGTTTAATGCTTTTTGGCAAAAGTTTAGGGATGTTAAATAAATTTAAGACGTCTTTTGAAAAACTTTTTTTTAAGTCCTGGAGAATGGAATCAATGAGGGAGATGTATCCCTCTATGCGATACTACTCTTCTACATTTTTGAAGAATGATTTCGTTTAAATTTTGGCCTTCAACTGGAATTTCCATACCAAAGCAAATCTTCTATGTTTCTTCAAAAATTATTTTAAATTCTTTTTTTGTTCAAGACACATTATTAAATTTTTTATGAGATCTGAACTCCTTTTAAAATCTATAACCTGTTTTTGTAGCATTACACTAAGCGGTTTTTTTTAATATCCCTTCCTTTTCCTGGATCCGCGCTTGCTGCTTATAAAATATAGTCAAAGACGAAGAATAATAAAAGCAAGATTATGCAATTCGACTGTAAAAAATTTTTCCATCTGTGAATGTACATCACATCAGTCTAATTGTTAAAACCAGCAGAGAAAATCTGTCATATGGTATATAAAAGGTATAATCTTTTTATTAAAGGTAAATGCAATGCGTGCTGCTATTTATTAAAAATGATACAAAAGCAATATTCTTTTATTCGTTTTAATTGGGCGACATGCACGAGTTTGATTTTTCAAATCACTAACGTTGAAATTGCTGATCGAGAAGGAGCAAAATGTTCAACATTTTTGTAATGAATCTAAATGGTTTCGCTGCGTTGATGAAGCATATTTCGTTACATTTATAAATATACTAGCCAAGCCCGGCGCGCGTTGCTACGCGCCTTAATGAATAAAAATGCATTTTAAATTTTAATTGAATATCAAGTGCAAGTAGCTGAAAATGATAACTTTTTTTTATGGACGTGACACTGCCTAATTTTCTCATCACGAAATTATATAATCATAAGAGTTCAATATGTGTGCAAAGTTTCAGAAAAATCGGTCCAGTGCAAGTTCCTTAAAATTATAACTTTTTTTATGGTCGTGGCCCTGCCCTTTTTCCTAATCACGACATTAGAAAGTCATGACAGCTCAATATGTGTGCAAAGTTTCAGGAAAATCGATCTAGTGCAAGTAGCTAAAAATGATAACTTATTTTTATGGGCGTGGCACTTCCCACTTTTACAATAAGGAAATTGTATAATCATGACAGCTCAATATGTGTGCAAAGTTTCAGAAAAATCGGTTCAGTGCAAGTACCTCAAAATTATAACTTTTTTTTATGGGCTTGGCCCTGCCCACCTTTATAATCACGAAATTGTATAATCATGACAGCTCAATATGTGTGCAAAGTTTCAGAAAATCGGTCAAGTGCAAGTAGCTAAAAATGATAACTAATTTTTATGGGCATGACCCCGCCCACTTTTTCCACCCATTAACACTCCCTGGAATGTGTACAACAACTTTCCAAAGTTTGAGTCCGATCGGTCTTACGGCTTGGGAGTCTATAGCTAACACACACACAGAGTTTCACTTTTATATATATAGAGAAGAGATAGATAGAAGATGCCATTGAAGGCATAATTTATAATTATTATCCGTTAAGTAGTTACGGCTGAAGTCATGATAATTATTAAAATTGCGGAATATTGAAAATTAAACACCTTATTGAAGATTCTACATAAAAAGTTAACTTTCGTTACAGATTTCGGGTCATGCAATTTTGGATACCGCATGTCACACTTAAACTTAGTTGTCCAACATAAGCCGAGTGTCTTATTCTCGCATTTGGGTTAAATCAAGAAGGATACACTACTTAACACAATCAAATATTGTTTTGCCTTTATGTAAGTGATTTTTTTCTAAATGCTTAATAAACTGCCACTTCCCTTAGCCTAGAAGAGCAACCTTCTATTATTGGAAAATCTAAAAAAATTTCCTGTTGCCAGCAAGAGTTTAATTTGAAGACCATAATATTGAGAAGAATATTGGTTTCTTTGTTAAGTTTATTGGTTTTTAAGCACATTATTAACCACAAGTTATTTCGGTTCCCAGTGACAGACTACAATAAACTGGCAATTTTCAATTTTTAGTGCGTTGGTGTGCCTGAAATCTTAAACTTAAAATTTATTACTGTGTCGTTTCGGTTTAAGCTACAAGAAACAAACAAAATTTTATTTTTTTAGCTTATTTTTGGTGTCTAATAAGTTTAAAATGTATCTTGAAGGGTAGTGGAAATGGGAAGGAAATTCACAAAATTTTAAATGAGCAATTGAAAATTGAAATGCTTAGAGGCATCAGGAAGATAAAATACTTTCTTGTATACTGCTTAAGAGAAATTGTTCTTGGAATTTTTTTGCAGAGAGTATAAGATAAATATTTTTAAAAAGAAACTTTTACCTAACTTAGTAATGAACTTAAATTAATGCAAGAGTAAAAAAGATAAATTTCAAACTGGACAAGGGAAAAACCCCAGCAAATTTAAAAAAAAAAGTATAAAAAAAGAAAATGTAAATGTTTAAATTTTCTTTAGCTAATTTATCACTTTTGAATACAACTATTTTCATTTAATACACACATATAATATTTACTCGGTTTAAGATTTTAAATAAAAAAACTTTCTGGCTTTTGCCACCCCCAGAAAATATTTGTAGCTACGCCAATGTTGCTAAAAAGTTATTAATTAATTAAAAATAAATATATTGTATATCGTCGAAAAAATAACATAAAACATTCTTTAAATGTTCTCAAAATGTTCATCGCAATTACTTTAACTAAAAATTTTTTCTAAATGTCTAGAAATTGGCAGCGCAATTGGGACCACAGCAACAAGGGCATTAGAAACAATTTTAGATGTCTAACTTTTTGAAATCCGTATACATTATTCCATGGAAGTGAGTATTTTTAGCAAGGTGCTTAAAGCAATGCTAGATGAATAAATCAAGAACTACAATTCCAGTAGAAATGTTTTCTGGACATAAATTTTGAAAAAGTTTTGTTAGTTTTTTTTTTGAATGGTATTGTTTAAGTTTTAATCTTAACTTTGCTTATTAACCCATTTTGTACCAGCGGTCGAGATTTCGACCATAATCTTTTGCTGTTTTTCATTAAATAGTTAGAAATATTTGGAAGTGGAATAAAATTAATTTATATTATAACTAAGTTTGTCGTATTGGCTATCCGACCTGAACCTTTTTACCCCCCCTAACCCCTTTTAAATTTTCACCTGAGAGGACAATAAAATAAACTAAAAATAGACAACTTTTAAACTAGTTGTAACTACTTACAAAAAATAGAAAAATAAAAAAGTTTTATCTTTTTAAATAGACAACATTTCGAATAAATTTCAATGTGCACAAACTAGTTATGTCAGCTACTCAAACTTACCCTCAGACAGCCTTGAACTTAGCTGGTCGAGATCTCGACCACTGGGATAATAGAGCACCAACATTTTTTGTAATCCTATCAATTTTTTTTTTTTTTTTTTTGATTACAAATTGATAAGAATGTGTATATTTTCCAATTAATATTATTTATATTCTGTTGTAGTCAATTTCATCGGGTTGTTTGGTTCATCGAAAGGGTACCTTTATCAATTCCAACCATATGGTGGTGCATCAGACATGAATGACAAACAACTTGTCCTTGGTGCTAGCGTGGTTATGAGTCTATTTTGGTTTGTGAGTATCCTAGACAATATACCGTTCATTTCGACAATTTTTTTACCGGATACCGCTTGCTTTGTATTCTAAAAAAAAAAAGTTTTTGTGCAACTAGAACAATCAGAGCAAACAGACCAGTAGGAGCAAGCCTAAAACAAAATTACCACGACATGATATGGACTTCGCATTCGATCAGGAACATAAGATTGCATTGGTTCGGCGGGGAGACAATGCGGAAGTCACTTTGGCTACGAACTATAATCAGATGGATCCTATTAGAAATGTAATACGATATGATAGAAAGCAAAAAAAAAAAAAAGGATCGCTGCACCTTAAGCCAACCTTTTTGCTAATTATAATAAGTTTATGGGCGGAGTTGACTTGCATGATAATGACATTGCTTAATTGCTGACAAAACCAATTAGAAGCCATGAGTCAAATCGATTTTGAGATCTCGATAACAAAAACTCTGTTGTTATCTGTCGAACCGGTAGCAGGCACCGTAATTACTTAGTCCGAGGAAGAAAATTGATGTGATGACGATTTCGAAGACCGCCTAAAATCATTTCCCAAAATAAAAGGAATGCACATGTCTAAGTCCGTTAAGGTCTGCTACCGCGAATGCAAAATATGTAAGAAGTATACTGCCTTTACTTACACTAAGTGCAACATAAAGTTAATACGATATATATATATATATGGGTAATTGCTTCAAGGACTACCACAAAAATTTAAAATAATATTTTTTATACAATAAATAAAAGAAAAAAAAATAATAATTTTGTTGGCGTTCCCGTTTATACTATAGAAAAAAAAATATTATTGTTTTCACTTATTGAGCTTACTTTATATCATATCAAGCAAAATTTTTATTGCTCTAATTATCCCAGCGGTCGAGATCTCGACCAGCAATTTTCTTGGGTAATCACCATCAGAAAAAAAAATAAAAAATCAAATAACAATTTTTGGTCCATATATAACTATCCATGAAAATTTTATTAAGATATTTACACATTTATGTACTCTGGTACAAAATGGGTTAAAAAGACTGCTAAAATTTTAAAGCGTTTTCAACCCGCAGAAAATAATAAAAAAAAGTATGCCCATCCCTGTCGGAAGTTTTAGTTTCCAAGTAAATTTTTTCTCCTCAGTTTAACCACAATATTCTAGTTTTTAGCTTAAATAAATTTCCTTTAAATTCCTAATTAAAAATTTTATAATTTTTACTATTGCTGTGATATTTGTTTTCAGTAATTTGCATTTTTTGTTTTACCTCTTGGTTGCAAAAATTTCAATTTTCAGCAAATTTGCGATAAATTAAAGAACATTACCGCATAAAAATTTAATCAAATTATATGCACCCGCTGCTAGTTGATTTAAAAACTATTTAGCATAATACCTGTGTGTGTGTCTGTGTGTGTGTATTTAGCATATTCACATGCTGTGCAAAATAGTCATGAAAGAAAGATTTTATGAAATTACTTACAAATGTGAGTGTGTGTGCGTGCATATCGATGTTTTAATAATGACGTTCCACTGAAAGAAACAATAAATTAAATGTGTGTTTTTTTTTAATATTTTTGTGTAAAAGGAGAATTTTATATAAGACCTGTAGCAAACGTTGTGACAGTCTCCGGTTGGTTTTTATTATAAACAGTTTGCAGTTTACAAATTTAAAAGACACTTAAAATATAAAAAGTTTGAGTTTTTTACAACTTATAACATGTGCATAAATTTATATAATCAGGATAAAAATCATTCATACCAATTGCTTAGTATTTTCTGTTTTCGGGATTGTTAGTTTAATTTTATAAAAGCCTTGCAGTGCATGATTCGTAATTGAACCACTGTGAATTGAGTTTTCTGATTGTTTATGGAATTGATAGTGGCCAATTTTTTTTTTCAGACTTTATTTAAAGGAATAAACTGTACTAAATACTTAAACTGTTCTCTAATGACTATCTTGACAATAACAAGTAAGAGTGCTATATTCGGCCGAATCTGATAATACCCTTCATCGTCATGTACTTAGGTAAATCCCACATCGTAGCTTAATCTAGATTTCATGTTATACGCCATTTTTTCTTTACTATTTCCAACGTCATCCTTGATTTTTAATTTTCTCGTAGTAAACTGTATTCTTCTAGTCAAGACCTTTCATTTGATACCCATATTGATAGGGTTAAGAAAAAAATTTTCCGCCAATGTGTTTTAGACGCCATCTTTAATTTTAAATTTTTTTAATAATTAACGGTATTCTACTGGTCAAGCCTTTTTATTTAATACCAATATGGTGAGGGTAAAAGAACTTACATTTTAAAATACCAGATTTGATCCATATATAAATTTAATCTTCGCCATTTTAATGTGGCGGCCATCATCAATTTTAATTTTATATTGCGCTAGTTAAGTCCTTTCAGATGATATCAATATTGACTCTCTTTGTTGAAGCTGAAAAGAATTGGTTTTCGTTTGTAAATTTTTGAAATGTATATATAAAAAAAGTTTTTTTGCCTATAACTTTACCAATTAGCACATTGATTCAAAATTTTTTTACGAATATCTCTAGACGTATATTACATCTACAAATATTAAATTATTCTATGGCTGAAAAATTTGAATTTTGGTTGTAAAAATATGGGAACAAACAAAGGCAATCGCCTTTATTAGCTCATATCTCAGAAAGTTATAAGGCGATTTTGCTGAATTTGAATAGCGATTCATTACCGGATATTTCCAAAAGATTGTTACCATACACAAGTCTTAAGAACATTTGGTTGCTTTTAAAAGTTGATTTCAACAAACACACGGACGTTCGCACAGACATACAGGCGGATATGTCTTAGTCGGCTCCTCTATTCATAAGGTTTCAGAAAATATATTCTTTATGGAGTTGGAAATGAATATTGTAGAAATTACAAACGGAATGACAAAGCCATACATATACATAAACGCTTTTACACTGTCGAGTGAAGGGTGTAAAAATAAAATATTTGAATACAAGCTTTTTTAGAGATTTTTTCATGATCGTAGTTATGACACTTAAGGTGAATTCACCCATTTGTTTTGAACAAAATTTTTTCCGGAGAATAAAATATTCTACTGAGAGTTTTCTGCAGAACGATTCACCCATTTCAGAAATTTTGTAAGAAAAAACAAAGCTGCCATATAATATAAAAATGCAAACAGTTCTATAAAGTGGCAGCACCGCTAGCGAAATATGTAAATAAATACAAACGAAAATTATTTCATTAAAATATGTGTGAAGAAAATGTCGGATAGAAGAAAACTAAAATTATTATTTTTAATTGAATTGCATAAAGTCAATTTGTTTGCAAAAGAAATTTATTTTTGTATAATAAATGTACTGACACTGTGTGATGTGGCAACCAAATTCAATTTTCATATAAATATTGAAAAAAGGCATCCCAATTCAGTTTCTTCTGAACAAGAATTAAAATTAAACCAATTGAAGAAAAAACTTTCTGAACAAAATAATCTCTCTCTCTCTCTCTCTCTCTCAAAAGTAAGACGTCAATCTCAATATAAAAAAAATTAGTTCTGAACTAAAATTTTATGGGTGAATCCAGCTTTATTCTCTCAACAATGAATATATATTTACATACACATATTTTGTAAACAAACAAAGAATTGTTTTTAGTATAACAAAAAATAACAACAAATTTTGCAATAAAGTAAGAGCATTTGAAGCAACTGCAGCAGATTAATTTGTCATTGCGGTTGCATTGGTACATGATTTAAAAGCTTTCAGTGTTTTAGTAGCTTAGCTAATTAAAAACTAAGTAATTTAAATAGTTTTTTTTTCAGTGTAATTACATTCTCTCTACTTTGAATTATTTACGTCATGCACAAAAACACACCAACAAACTAAAACACACAAACCAACAAAAACAGACAAACAAACTTATCAATTTTCTATCGCTATACACAATGCAACACTTTAACACACTTCATTACATTCGACTACTTTTCACATCCGCTATTCCGTTTAAATCCATTTCCTTTTTCTTAAAAAAATTAAAAAAGAAAAACAACAACAAAAACGAAAAACGCCAAAAAATATTTTTTTACGAAACCTTAAGTTAAGAGGAAACCTAAATCACTTAGAATGTGAAACATGCATTAGTTGGTGTTGTGGCAACCCCTGCTATTTAAAATTTTCCAGTCACGCATTAAATTCCATTTCAACGTAGTTTTAGTCGCGATATTTTTATTTTTAAGCTTTTCACAGCACGACTGCATTAAGGCATGCAATTCGCATTTCCTCAGTCACCATTCAGCTTATAGAATTTTTCTGCGGTTTTTATTTTTTTTTTTGTTGAAACAATTCAAGCGCATATTGTAAGTTTGCTTTAAAAATTACTATTTTTTGTAAGTGTGTTTTAGTGAGTTCCAAATATATTACGTGGCAAATAGTTTACCTGTGAATTTTTTGTTTTTTACAATCAGACTTATTACTTGTGTTGCCACTTTATATGGAACCACAAAAAACTAATTTCATTCAGTTTTATTTAAGGAATTTTTTTTTAATTTCTCTTCAGCTATTTAAGTTAGTTTTTTGAAATTTTGGTTTCAAATTGGCAATCTATTCTTTGTATTCCATGCTGCCCAGTCGGTGGTTGTATTCGCTATAGCAAATTGTATGATTTAATGCACTAGTGCTGTTGAAAGCTTAATAAATGTAAAAATAGCTATGGCTCTTTTGGTCTGCGAAGTGTAGAACCTTTGTATTTGGTTTTTTTAAGTGGGACTGATTTTTGCAGTCAACATTGCACATTTCAAACTTGTTTCTGTTATTGGTATTGCACTGCATACTGTTGCTTAGGCCAGCTTCTTTCCCCTCAATTTTTGAGTGATTTTAGCCTTTGTTTCTTAACTCTATGCGCATGTGGCCACAAGTAGATGCCATGAGCATACTTGAACGCATTCATTGGGGTCTCGTTTTATACGTTGGCATACTTGAGTTGCATTACAAACTATGACATTAAGAACAATGTTAAAAATCAAAGACGATAATACACACCTTTAACTGATTCCCCGGTTATTAAGAGGTTTGTCCTACACGATTGTTTCTAAGACTTTTAAATATAGCGATTGAAATAACGAAATAAATATTTTTAAACACCTTTGCATGCAAAAGTATCGAATGTTTTTTAAAAATTGGTAAACATCATTTGTAAGGGAATTTTTTTTCAGTGTATTTCTACACTATCATCATGTAGGTATTGGTAATAGTCTGTTCACGATTTCTGTAATCGAAATCCATCATGAACTTTCCGGAAGTTTGACAGAACAACTTTTTAATATGTGCGCTATAATCTGGTTCAGTTCTCTAGTTTAGAAATTTCCTAGACTCTCTTTTGTTTTAGAATATAGGTGCCCATTTCATCAAACAATTGTTTGAAACTCCACCTCTTTTATTTTTATATTCTTTAATTTGGTCGCCCGTGAGACACTGACGATTAAAGAGTGCTGATAATGAAACCGTAGCTGGTTTCAAAAAATGCATTCCACCTGACTGGTGTCGGGATAAAAACTTACTTTTCCAAGTTTATTCTTTCATTATTACAAATAAAGCAAAAAAAAAAAATATTTTATATAAAAATGAGAAATTTAAAAAATGCACTTGAGCCAGTTTAAAAAAATATTTTATTTTTAAAAAGTCAAATTTAATACCAAAGACATACAACAGGGTTAATTTTCATTAAAAGTCCTAATTCAAATCAACTTATGAAGTATCCCCATCCCAATGTGTATTAGATTTCACGTAAATGCACTAAATCATATTGAATTTATACTGAATTTAACAATTTCAATACGGCAACACGGTCGGCAATCAAACAAAAAATTAAAGAAATCAAAAATGTAAAATAAAAATATATTCGATATGTTGAACTTTTTTACATATTTTTTGGAATCGCTTTTTTGTTTAAGTGAAAGTTTTCCTTAATACCGGTATCGTCCATCGTAAGCACGGCACTCTCCCAAAAAGTGCTATAACGGTCCTTTAAAAAAATACCATATACATAAAGGGTGTTTTTTTAAGCCCGATAGAACTTGAAACTGTAAAAAATAACACAAAAACTTAAATTGTAATCAAAATTTTTTTTTTATTCGAAAGATCAATACGTGACATTAACATTTGAAAATGATTTCGGGCATATGGGCACCGCGGCTGTTCTTGACGAAGCGCATTCTGGACGTCCAATTTTGGCCCACTTTTTCGAGCACTGCTGGCCGTATGTCACGAATAACACGAACAATGCTGGCCTCCAAGGCGTCAATTGTTGCTGGTTTATCAGCATAAACCAGTGACTTCACGTAGCCCCACAGGAAATAATCGAGAGGTGTCAAATCGCACGACCTTGGAGGCCAATTGACAGGTCCATTTCTCGAAATCAACTTATCGCCAAATTTTGATTTCAATAAGTCCATGGTTGCGTTCGCCGTATGGCACGTAGCGCCATCCTGTTGAAACCACATCTCCTCCGGATCAATGTCATCCATATTTTCAAACAAAAAATCATTGATCATGGTGCGGTAACGATCTCCATTGACCGTAACGCGAGCTCCGGCCTCATTTTTGAAGAAATAAGGTCCGATGATGCCACCAGCGTGAAAACCGCACCAAACGGTGCATTTTTCTGGATGTAATGAAGTCTGCAGGGTCTCTTGTGGATTGGTCTCGCTCCATATGCGGCAATTTTGCTTATTAACAAACCCGTTAAGCCAAAAATGCGCCTCATCGCTGAACAAAATTTTGCGATAAAATTGGACGTCCAGAATGCGCTTCGTCAAGAACAGCCGCGGTGCCCATATGCCCGAAATCATTTTCAAATGTTAATGTCACATATTGATCTTTCGAATAAAAAAAAATTTTGATTACAATTTAATTTTTTGTGTTATTTTTTACAATTTCAAGTTCTATCGGGCTTAAAAAAACACCCTTTACATACCTACATACATATGAATTATAACCTTCATGAAAATATACCATTTAACCTACGAACTTCCACAATTCCCTTTCGCTTATTTCAGAGTGTCCTTCTGCCATCTCAACTTGTAGCAACATGCTCAGATTTGTGTTTGCTAGTGCATTTACAATTTTTACATTATGAAGCAGTTTTGGCAAAAGTAATTTCAGCTTTCTTGGAAATAAATATGTAGGTATTTTTCACCTATAGCATAGCTGATATTTGTACGTTTTGCCTTCTATCCATTTGATCTCGTTGACAAACAAACAGCTGTTTACTAAATGCAAAAACTGTCCTCTGTCACAGCAAAATTCTAATCTGTGTTAGTGAGATTCTAATGCAAGTTAACGCTGTCGTCTGTCTGTGGTATAAGACTGCAAAATTTATTAAAAATTTTCCGTTTTCAGCGTTTACTGCATTTTTGTCAGTTCTTTACACCCAAAACAGTTTCTTGTATTAAATTTTAAGGGAAATCTTTACGCTTATTTTTTCTTTTAACTTACAAATAGCAAATTGAGTGTGAACTGCATTATTTTACATTTTAAAAACCCAAAACAATTTTTCGAGACTAAATTTTTATAAACATCTGTAAGCTTACTTTTTTATAGCACTGTACCTTAAAATTCTCTCACCAATATGGTTGCAAAACATTTTTGCTCATCTATGTTTTGGAATGTTGGCTTTCTTAGAATTGGGAGGGCAATTTGTTGGCATCCAGAAGGTGAAATGGAGAAGGAGAAGGAAAGGAGAAGAAGAAATGTCAATGATGTGTGGCTACCTAGTTTAATTATCTCAAGGGCTATGTTAAATAATCCGGAGCCTGGTTCATTTTAAGAAGGCAGCAGCGCTTAATATTTCGCTGATTCAAACACTATTTATTTAAAAAAAAAAAATTTTTGTATGTTGATCTACAGGTGAGATAAGAAAAATACAAAACCTTGTTTTTTAAGCCCTTAACAAAACACCATAAAAATATAAAGCAAGTAAATTTGATGTCCTTTTATAGCACAGAACTTATTATTTTGTTATTAACAGTAATCGCTATGGAATAATATTTTTTTACTAAAATATCCATCGCTTTCTTTGTATAACTTCAATATGGAAAATGTTTTCGTAAATTTTGACTTTCAATGAAAGTGGAAGGCATGTTAATAAAGTTTCTGTTGATAAATACAACTTAGATATTTCAATATAGACCTTTATTCTTCCAAAGACTTTATTCATTGAGAAATTTTATAATTTATAATTATTATAATTATAATAAAACGTTATATGGGAGGTGGGCGTAAAAGTGGGCGTATTACATGTCTTATCCGTAAATACAAAGCCTTTGACCAAAAAACAATGATTGCAAAATTTCAAAATCATACATCTAATTTTGTCAGACTTACTACGTTTTAAATTTTGAATATACCGAAAAATAAACTGTGCGGCATAAATTTTTGTACATTTTGATCTATAACTACTTTCCTAATGCATAGATTGAGACAATTTTCAGAGAAAATATTGCTACTACTAAGGAAATATACATTCGCAGTTTTATGGCTCTACGTTAATGCGTTTAGACACAATTGCATTTTATTCGGTGTTGGAAGGACACGGTTTTTTTTGCCATACTCTTGCATTACGAGCTATAAATCACTACCTAGTATTCCGATTCAGACCATTTTCAATACCAAACAAGCCTTGTGTATAAGAAAATATTCGGAAAAAATTTGATTCCCTTTACTTTTGCGGTCCGACCTCTATCGTGCTTCCAACAGACGGACAGACGGACATATCTCCGATTCATGGGTATTTCGATGTGGTGGGTATAGAAACAAAAGGTAATTTAATTTCAATGTTTACGTGTAACCATTTTTATTTAAATAAAACAATGTTTTCCAAAGGTAAAAAATAGTCGTAAAACTACTAACCCGGCAACACTGGTTACCACATTCATACATATATTCAGTGTACTCCGCATATATTAGTTTTAATAGATTTGACACGCTGTTTTTGTGTATTTTTCTACTTCTTTTCTTTTGCATCACATAAAATTGATTTAATGGATTTTGCAGTTTATTTAAGTAGTCGTGGTTTTCCGCATCTTCCCTTTCATTATATATCCTTGACTGCATGTTAATAGAAATGCAAAGGGTAAGTGTTTTATGTAATTTGTCATAAAGTTTAATGGCGATTGATAAAAAAAAAGAATAAGTGTTGGAATGTTAAGAGGGGAAAATTTGGCTTAAACGAAAGATAAGTTAATAGTAATTTTTGTTTTGCATTTTGTGGAAATTAGCGGAAAACTTGTAGCAACGAAGATATGTTTATAAAAAAATTAGTATTAAATATTTTTTAATTAAATAATAATAATTATTATAGTTTTAAGTACACAATATAAAAGAACAATTTTTAAGGATTGAAGGAATTTAAAAAAAAAAAAGTTTTTCTAATGATAATAAAGTACACGGTAAAATTTTTTAATTAGTTGAATAATCGATTTATTTATACATTTGAATTATATTTATTGTTTATTGAAATAACCTTTTTAATTGATGTTTGGGCGATTCAAGCGGTATGCTTTCAAGTCATATTGCCATAATGTGCTCATGTTTTATACTAGTTTATACAATTTGTTGTTGTACTTCAAAGAAAAAAGTTCTAAGACTTTTTATTCCATGTTTGTTGTTTTTTGTCATAACTTTTAACGGACGGCTGAACGGACGAAACTTTTTATTCACTCGGCGTTGTCATTGATATATGGTATATGTGTGCAATATTATGTTAGTATGACTTTGCCTATTGTTAGTTGTCTAATTTGTAACTTGTAGACACAAACTGCTTGTATCTTCACCGCGTACTGACGTTATCTCGATAAAAAAAATAGCTCGTGGTCTTTGACAGGTGCTTCGGATAATCGTATTTCTAAGTCATCTTTATACTCAAAGCAGCCTGGCATTTCTTCCTTAGCTGTGAATAAAATGTCTTGTCGTTCTCTCTCATTAAGCTGTTATAAGAATTTTTCTCTTAACTTCAATATAGCTTTGAAAACACGTTTTGTGACATTTTGAATTTTGCTGCCATCACCTGTACTAAAGAGGTAAGCTGCCTTGCGTATTAAAAGTATATTGCGAGAAAAGGCTAATCGATAAGGTACGACGAAGGGACCTTGCCAGAGTAAAATTTTCAGTACAGGCCAAAACGTGAATTAGAGTCCTAATTTAATGTTTTGGGTTTTTGACACCTTACGCTACTTACATATCTCGTCGTATAATCTACATCACATTATCGGTAATTTTCTTTTGTTTCATAAGCTGTGTTTGACACTTTAGAACTTTGTCTTTGTGTTAGCGTGTTTTCACATAAAAATAAAATGGATGAACATAAAATTGCCAAAATTATTGAAAATTATTTTCTGGTGGATGTGCCGGATGATTAAAGAGAGGCGTATGAGGATTATTTTGTAATTGGTAGTTAAGATGAAGATTCAAAATAAGCACAACGGCACTTTATAGGGCTCCAAACTCTTAAAAAACACGTTCAAGAACATAGTCCAGCTTTAACCTCAATTATCTCGAAACTACTTCTTTTGAAATAAAAATTTCAAAATGCTGTAATTTCGTAAATTTTTGAGATTTTTACATGATTTTAATGAATTGTTTTTTCAGAATTTTGTCCTTAATCTATTGGTATCAACAACTTGATTTTGACCCCTGACAAGATAAAGTCCCTATTGTCATGTCACGTCTTATATATTAAATACCTCATAGTCTCTTATTAAATCCATTATATACACAAATTCTTTCGATCGAACGCGAATCATCTGATTAAATCGATTATCGTCAAATTTTCTTAACACGCTTTGCTGCCACTTATTAGATTTTGTTCATCGTTTATTAAGAACATTCCAATAGCTTGTTCGTTCGTTAAAATTTAAACAGATGCCGTTTTGTTTATACCTACTTGAGCCAGCCATAACAATGTCGAAAATAAAATTTTTGAGATCCAGCATAAAAGCTTTATAACTCTCTGAGGTGTGAAGAAATAAGCACAACTTCTTCTATTTTTGTATATTTTTACCTTTAAAGTTCAAACTTTTGTACACAGAATCCTATGAGGATATTCCCTAGCGGTATGAAATGTTTTCATGGTAGGAGCAATTATTGGGCTAACTGCTCAACAAAATCACAAAAATATATACTCACCAATAATGCATAACTACATAATAAATTAAAGAGAAGAGAGTTCTAAGTTTTAATATATAAATTTTTAATAATAATTTTTTATAACTTTTATTTACTTTTTTATTATTTCTAAACTTTTCAAAATATTCCTTTTTCTTTACAAATGTGAATGATAACAACTCTTTACAATTAGCCTTAGATTTCCATTCGTTTTCTTGAGTATTTACCCACATTACCACATATTTGCGGTAAATATTTTGCAACATTTGTTAGTTTGCAAGTTGTTGTATGATATGATGATGATGATTCAAATGTTTCTACCAAAAAGTGTTTGTTTAAAGATGTTTTGTTTGCTTGAAGTTCTCCAGCTCCATACAAATAACTGCAGGTAATGCAAAATATTTGTTGTAGAAAACCAAAAAGATACTTATAATGCCCTTCACAAAGTGAAAAAGAGTTTGTATAGGTTTGTCATTACGTGTGAAATTTCGACAATTTTTATTTCCAACCCCATATGGTATATATTTGCTGGAAGCTTTTGAATAGGGGAGTCAATTAAGCACTGTCCTTCTGTCCGTGAGTATGTTGAAAACATTTTTTTGAAGCCTGGACCCGCGTAAGTTATTTAAATATCAGTAATTGATTGGCATTGAAAATCTAAAAAATCGGTACATAAACAACTGAGATATGAGGGAAAAATTACGATCACTTCGTGTTTTTGTACAACAACAACATACAACACACATATATATGGAGGGCTCAAAGCTGTACCGAACCAAGTCATAAAATACAAAAAATGTCAAAACTAGTGCCAAATTCCGCGCAAAATGTAACTCTATTTAGTTCTGCAACCTGCTTAGTCAAAAAGTGTTTCGTTCCTAAGGTAGCGGTAAAAAACCCAAGTCAATTGCTGTTATTTTCGATTTTTTTGAAGCTGAAACGAACCAAGTCAGTATGATCCAAATTGGAATTGAACAAAACATATATATTTAAAACATTACATATAACAAAAACATTAAATAAATCAAAAATTTACAAGACCCATTAACAATATTCTTGGTTCAAAAAAAAAAAAACGGTTAAGTATTCTTTGAGTGTGTAGCGTGATTATATTATTATTATTTAAAAAATATTTAATTTTATACTTTGTAAAAAATAACTTTGTTTAAAGAAAACGAGAAAATTATACCATTGATTGATTTGATTTTTGAGTTTGTTTAAATTACTTGCCACTCATAGATAACCAAAAGTGCAAAACAATTGAAAACATTTCCCCCAACGGTTATTCAGTTTTCATAAATATTCTAAGAAATCAGTGTAAATTAAAAATGGAAAGTGGTAATAGTAGAGCTAGTGGTTTTTCCACTGATGAGGATGAGGAATATTGTCCAGGATCGGAATCATCGGACAGTAATACTTTTGCTAATCTATTAGGTAATTAAACATTTGGTTATTAAATTAAATTTTTTTATTACTATTATATTTTGTATTTATTATTAAAGAAAATGTGGCTGTAGAGCCGGTGGCTGGACCATCATCTGCATCTGCAGAACTGGGAAGGAAGAAACAAAAGCAGAAGGCAAAGTGGAAAAAGAATGTGCGTAAGCTTGGCTGGATAGGAATACATAAACCAATAAGGTCTTACCAATTCTGCAAAAACATTTATTCGCAATTTCGATTGTGGATGCAAACACAAATGTAGCAGCCAGGTGAATGAGTCCGACAGAGTACCACAGTTTTTATTAGAATCTACCAGTCAAACTAGAGATAACAACGAGACAACATCTGGACCAGCCACAAAATGATGAAGTTGAAAATGACGAATTTTTTTATGTGTAAACATTTTTTATACCCTTCATTTAACCTTAAAATTCAATACTTTTTCCCATATACATATTGTTAATTAATTTTAAATAATTGAATTAATTTTTTTACTACTTTTGTTAAAAATTATACACTTTTATTTTACAACAAAATTACAATAGTTGTCAATAATAACTATTATTCGGCGTAAAAATGAATCAAGTCACTCTTTTTTTTTTCTTTTTTAATTTGTTGCAAAAGTTTTCAAATGCAGTTTGTAAAATTTATATCATTAAACAATTTTGAGAATAAACTTTAAAACTATTTTTAGTATAACTGAAATATTCATTCCAGGAATTAATGGAAGTTAATTTACTAAACCTCAAAATATCTTCGAATTGTGTTTTAGTGACTTGATGCGCTTCAGCTCTGAGCCCTCCATATGTACATACTAACGTGGTATACTGGTCAGAGTGAACGTGGCATCGAATCCCAGCTGAGCCAAAAAAATTTTTTTTGGTTTTTTTATTATTTTGTATATATTTTTATTTATATTTTTTAGTTATGTTTTTAAATATTTTTTTTGTTTTTTTTTATTTTTTTTTATTTGAAACATACGTTAACTCAATTTAGATTTTTAAAGTGGATCTATGTACAATACAAATACAACTGAAAATTGTTATTGCATGACTACACGTTGCGAAGGGTATATACTATTCGACACGGACGAATATAGCACTCTTACTTGTTTTTTGTTAGAGTTTTTGGCTTAAGTTCTACTATTTTGTAGATTTTTTTTTAGTTTCTTATTGGTAAGCTGCAAAAATTCATTGTGGTCAAACTGTTATAAAAACTGAAATTACTCCTTAAGGCTTTTGTGTGCAGCAACTTTGTTAACAAAGTAATTTTACACATTTTGTTAAGTTTTGAGAGAAACTATAAATTTTGTTTTAAACGAAATAATTAAACTACAAATCAAATTTATAGCTCAAGTTAATAATTTTCACTTAATTTTAATAAGATTCACAGAGCACTGACTCGAAAATTTTCCACCATAAAAATTTTAAAAAGTTTTAAAAACAGTGTTAAAGTCACCGAATTGACAACACTAAAACTGATATAATTTCTATGCTTCAACTCTCAGTGTGGCTTCTATTGATATGCTCCTAACCTATTATTGTTGTTTTTTGTTTTTTGACACAGTTTTTTGCCCTAAAACTTTTACACTAAAAACATTAAACAACCACTCTTTAATTGTTAACTTAAACTAAACTCTTATCGGAAAATTTATTTTATAATTCAACACTATTTCCGTTTTCTTATTTAATAATTACTTAATAATCTTTTTTGTTTACACAGTCTATTTATATAATGAAAAAATTAAAACAATCTTAGCAAATATTGCCTTGGAAGCTCTCTAATGCTTTTTCATATCTTATTCCTTAAAATAGTTTCTCTCTAAATTAAAGGACATCCCTTTGATAGTCTAATGTTTTTACTGTCTAATGTGTTGTTGCTGTTGTATGTGTGTTACTACTCAAGGATACATCTACAAATTTATTTGGTGCAATTTTGTCTGTGTAACTATATGTGTTGGCTTTAATTTCAGTGCTAACTACTTTGCTAAATACCAAAGTAATTTTCATTCATTTTCAGCTTGACTACATCGAGGGAGTTGATTTCACAGCCATCGATAGCAAAACTTTTCTTAGCTAAAGAAGTTTGTCCGTTACGATATCTAGATGCTTGGTTTGTTTGTTGGTCTTTCCTTTACTTTGGAATTGCTGTCTTATGAAAATATATGCTGGCAAAGAGCTACTTGCTTATCCTACAGATCTAAATGTTGTTTGTGCTACGAACTAAATTTAAGGTCTAGATCAGTGGTTTCCAAAGTTATTTTCTAAAAATTTTTGTTTTAATAGAAAATTTCTTGGAAATATCTGAATTATTTAGAACTTTTTTTTATAAATTGGAAACATTCTTAGAAACTCCTCTAGAAATATTAAAATAGAATTAGTTTAATTAGATTTTAATTTAAATTTAACTAAATGCTTATATTTATGTAACTCACTTGATCTTTGAATACATAACCGTAACCGTGTATCCGTGTATCCACTAGTGAATTTGAGCATTTGTAAGAACAAAGCAAATGCCATTAGAGCGTTGGAATCAAGGAAATAAAAATATTTTTTTGACGTGTTATTTGCTATTTCCGAATTACAATGGGTATCCAAAATTTAAAGTATAATTTTAATTTTACGAAATAATAAAGTTTAATTAACATTGCAGCCACAAGTTCAAGTTTGTCTGTCCAGTTTTTCACACATACTACTTGTCAAAATTAATTTAAATTAATTGCTGTGACGTCGACAGCACGCAATTTTAAAGCAATTTTATTATTCAAAATGTCTTTCTCAGGAAACCAACTTAAAATGGTTGCTTCGCAATACATCATTACACTTTTTATTTTTATTCACAAACATTATTAATTATATTTAATTTAAATTGCGGCAGAATATTTGTAAAACACAAATCAAAAAATTATGGTGGAAGAATCTTTGTCAAAGAAAGACCAAAAATTCGTCACCACAATTGCACTCAGCTGTTTTCTTGACTGTAAATTGAAGCATTCGACGGAAAGGGAATTTCAAAAGCAAGTTCGCATCAAGTTCTAAAAGTATGAGTGTATTAGTAAAAAAGTGTGAGTGTATTGAAACTTAATACACAAAACTTGATCGTGTAACCCCTGTGTAAGGTAATAACAAAAATATTTTTATTTTAATTTGTTACAAATAGATTCGGGTTCAAAATGAGAAATAATTTTAGTTAGGTGACTCTTTTACTGCTCAGGTAGAATCCCAAACTTTTAAAAAAAATGCCGGTTGGCAACCTTATTTCATATAAACAGCTGACAGCGTTGTCAACTTTAAAATTTCAAAAAGCACCATAACCCAGGAAAAAACGCGTCATTCTCAAAAAAAAGCACTAAATTTATAATTTGTAAATTTTTTTTTTATTTATTTAATAAAATTATACATTTTTATAAATTTCTTTAAAAATAAGACATTTTTAAATGTATATCAGAATAAATAACAAAAAAATTTACAAAAATCAAACAACGAATATCTTTTAGTCAGTCAGTAAAGATTTACATAGATACATATATTTATATGAAAATAAAAAT
Organism: Phyto melanocephala; assembly: GCA_941918925.1. Classification (NCBI taxonomy): domain Eukaryota; kingdom Metazoa; phylum Arthropoda; class Insecta; order Diptera; family Rhinophoridae; genus Phyto; species Phyto melanocephala. Next base: position 19,008,717 of record OW799235.1, read on the forward strand.
AAACAAAAACATTGGAAAAATTATTATAGTAATTATCAATCACAATATATCTCAGGAGTGATGCATTGTAAGAAATTTATTTCAACATTGAGAAAAAATTACGACAGGATTAATGTTTCCATACCTGATGCATTTATACGACGTTTTATAAACATATGTGAATTTGTTGTACAAAATATTAAAGAAATTATTCACCAAATAAGTACAACTATTATTTAATATTTAAATATTTTTATATTACATATTAGAATATTTACTTCATCAGCTATTTGGTAGGTTTCGCAACAGGAATTTTCCCGTTTAAGCCTATTTTTAATGTGAAGTAAGGCATTAACTGAATTTAAAGACATTCGGTTGCGTATTTTAGATTTAAACACATTCATGGGAGCGACAAAAGTTTAACGGCAATATTAGCTAATGCTTCAAAGGGATTTAAGTAACCTGCATCTTTGTACGATTTAACTTCAATCCAAAAATCAATTCAATATTTTGCCATTGGTAATGGTAAAATATCTTCTTTTGTATGTGATAAAACATTTCTAACATTAATAATGTTAATTTTACTCAAAATTTCAAGGTTTTCTGGTAAAATTTTTAAACGTTTAAAGTTGTGGGACGCTAAAAGTTTGCTTTAAGGTTTAATCATTTATAAGATGATAGAAAGAGGAATTTCTTTTATTCTCATTCACCTCATATGCATTTCTATTAATATATTTGAATTTTAGTGTTTGGTGTCACCGAAATAAAAAGAAAATCACTAAAAACTAAAAAAAAAATCACCAAGCACTGACTCACAATTTTTCCGCTTTCGAAATGTTAAAAATCACCAAAAACGGTGATAAAATCACCGAGTTGACAACGCTGATTAACCTTATCAGGGTGTCAATTTGTGCTCTAAAAAATTTTAAAATGAAAAGTATTTGCATATTAATTTCTCTTTTTTTATTTTCACCAAGGTTTGATCAACTTGAAACTTTACTTACAAAATAAATTCTCGTAACAATTTCATTTTATAAGAAGTAGGTGGTTTATGTCTCATAAACCATACAGGATATCAACAAACCAGTATCGGAAATAAGTTACAATTAATAATAAACAAGCAAAACACTCAAATAACAGAAACATTGTATACTATCAATCCTTATAATCTTCTTAATTATTAGTTTTAGTATCATAAGCTGAAAGTATTATCAACATAATATCATTTTACAATGAGTAAATATTTTTTAGCTTTGTTAAGATACAAAATACGTAAGGGTAATTAAAGATATTTACCCTTACAAAAATTGTTTTCAATTAAAAAAATTATTTTCAAATTTAGTATTTGGTGTCACCGAAATAAAAATAAAAGCACTAAAAACTTAAAAAAAAATCACCAAGCACTAACTCGCAATTTTTTCGCTTCCAAAATGTTAAAAATCACCAAAAGCGGTGATAAAATCACCGAGTTGACAACGCTGACAGCTGATAATATTTTATTTTTTTTTTACTTCGTTTTTCCAGTTGTGGACAATATTATTTTTATTAAACAAAACGTTGTTTATATACATATGTACTTTTCAATAAAAGTAATCTTTGAATTTGGATTCTACTACTCATGGTACGTAGTTTAACCTGTTGTACAGATGTTTTCTAAATGTTTGTAAAGGGTCCGCCATCTTTTTTTTTTTTCTATTAGTGCTTATTTCGTGAATGGTAACACTTACCTCATGTCTGATTTGACAGATAATTAGTTTTATCCTTCCGCAGAACGAATATGGTTGTGTATACCCTTGAACAACGCTGGAAATATTGCGACATTACTTTGGCCGATTTTGCCAAAAAAAATCATATTTTTAGATGAAGCTCATTTTCATGTCGGCGGGTATGTAAACCAGCAATATTGTCGCATTTGGGGCACAGAATCTCCGTATGAATATATTGAAAGCCGATACACCCACAACGAGTCACTGTTTGGTGCGGATTTTGGTCCAGAGGCATAATTTGGCCATTTTTCTTCGAAAATGAGCAAGAAGTGGCCGTAGTCAATGGCGATCGTTATCGGGCCATGTTGGGCGAAGCTTTGTTTACAAAAATTGAAGAGGAGGATATTGGCAACATTTGGTTTAAGGAGGACGGCACTACGTGCCACACTGACGAAGCTACACTTTTTTTATAACATTTTCAAAAAAAGAGAAAAAGTTGTTTGGCGGACCCTTTATTTAGCACTTATTTTGATGTTTTTACTTAGTCCTGTTTTTTGTTAAATTGAGAATAGTGTCATCATTTTTGTGGAGTACAACCTTTGTAGATAACAACCGATAAAGAAATTTCCTAGATGTAGCTGGGTTTGATGTTTGATGCAGATAATTCCAAACTGTCCAGATTTAACTTTTTTTAAGAAAGAATTAGGCTTAAAAATTAGGGCATGGTGGCGCCCATTTTTTGTATTTTATTTTTTTATTTATTCAGCATTGTAATACATCCTTCTAGATAAAACGCTTAACAGTAAATCCTATAGCGATATTTTACTCTTATGTTACCTTTAAAGTATAAAGTGCTGTTTTTGCAAAAGGTAAGTTCATATGGGAGTCCCAAGAAAAAACTTACGTGACTTGCATAATTTTTTCTACAATATTTCTAAGGTTTGAAAATAAAAAAGGGAGAGTTTTAGTAAATATAGATTTGAAAGCATTTATCTTTCTCAAAAATCCCCTTGTGAGAAACCACCACAAAGAAGGAGGTGCCCATTTTTACTTAAATCAAATATTTTGACAGTAAAAGACTGCATACCAAATTTGGTTAGTCTAGCTTGTGTGAAAAAATATATTTTGCCGCAACTTGCGAATTTTCGGCCAATAGTGCAATGGTTCACAACTTTTCTTTCAAAAGATCCATTGCTTCTCTTGATGTGTGACAAGTGGCACCAGCCTGTTGAAACCAAATTCTTTTTATTTTATTTAACAATATTCCGCCACCAAAATCTTAGCATATCTCCCTGAAGTGATTTCAACTGTCTATTTAAACTTAAAATTTAAACATCCTTTATAAATTAAAGGTCTCCTTATAGGATAATAAGACGTACACGATTTTCCTACGAACTTTTTAAAATGGGCAATGCCTTGAAACGAAAGTAGTTTTTAGGAATGAAATGTTAAAACACTGCCATTATATATTTAAAAATCTTAGCGAATATACAGGCAAAGAATCTGTTGCTTTCCAACTGGACGAACTTTAAAAAACAACGGGATTTTTAGGATTTATTGTTAAAGTTAAAGTTTTACCTTGGTCATGACTGCTTCGTTAAGATTCCATTTGATCAAACAAAACTTCTCGTTAGAAAAATGCGATAAATGTGCAGTTTCCTAGAACGGTGGATATTAATGTATGATATATGCAATAAAAGTAACTTTTTGGTCCGAATTCTAAAAACGAGAACGTGCACGGGTAGCCTTATCCACTAAAGATGCACAGAATTAAATAATGGCCATTCTCTTCGTGAAAAATGTTCAAGTAAGTCTTTAGTATTAAGTGTATACAATTTACTAACAACAAGATTCCATTCTTCAAAGGGACAGGCAGTTATTAATTCAAAATAAATATCTATGGATGTGAATAAATTTGGCAAAATAGCATTAGTTTGGCAAGCTGTTATAGTCCGGATAACAACCCAATATAACACAAAGGTTTATTAAGGTTGTTACCTGAGGATTGCTTATGTGTGGGTTGCTTTTCATTGACAGCACTTCATATTATGTCTTACATCAAATTATCTGCATAGAATGATGTCCAATAGTATACAGAATCACTTAGTCAGTGTCCTTTGCGACTCTTCAAGGAAACAAGTAGCTTTTATTAACCATATATGGGCTTATAGGCTCGGTTATGTAAATGAACAATTAATAAAAAATAAAATCATGTTAATCTATTAGTAGTGGTCACAAGGTTATATAACATTAGTGAGTTCCCACATTATTCACCATCTGTAGCTACATGGAGCCAATAATTCTAAGAGCTATCTTTGAGATAACTAAGGCTGATCGGAGACGAATGTGGTACAAGGGAAATCAGTAAATCAATAGAACTTATTCCAGATTGAGTATTTGTAAGTTATTTTCGGCTATGGCGTTAGATTGCGGAAAAATATAAATCGGTTAGTGAAAGACTTATGGTCGTTCTTATGTTGAACTTCGATTAGCAATTAACGTATCAGGTAAGAGTGTCTGGCTGTACATCTGAGTTATATACTTTCTTGGTTAATCTACGAAATTCGGATTGCAGTCTATATTAAATGCTATCACTTTTTGATCTCATTTATCTTTACAAAATAAATATTTAGCTAGCCCGAGCAAGACGCCACCTATATGTTATGGGAGGATTGCATGATAATTGCATTCAAGGTAATTGGTTGTGCGACAGAAGCTCAAAATCATGATATAACAACCGCCGGCTTATGGCACAAGCTGCTAGTGCTGATGTTAGTCAAACCATTTGCAAACATTGAAGCATCTTATAAAAATTGTCTTCTTGCATATCAAGACAATTTGGGTACTTGACTCGCCTTTGGGAATCCATGCTTCCGCTCTTATGTAAATTTAAATTAAACTTTTCTCTCTGCTTTATTTATTCTTACAAAACCTATTCGCTCTAAGATGTTTCCATTGCAGCATTAAACATTTCGGCATTTAAGTTTGGGTATCCCCAAACAAACTTAAAGTTTAGTCTTAAAACAATATGTATTAGCAGAATGTGAAAACTTTTATTTCTTAATAACAAAACTTTATATTTCACCAGTAGCTTTTATTGTTAAATTTTCATTCAAAACTATTAAACATGAAGCTGTACAGAAAACATATAAATTTTTTCTAAAGTAAAAAAAAACCTGTTGCCAAAAAAATAATTTAATTTCAACAAATTCAATATACTCAGATAGATATTTTTCCATTTCTCCATTGTGTCATCTGTACACACACATATACATACATGCACTTTCTTTTTGTAGTGAAATTTTTATTGGCATTATACATCATTAAGCATACAATTTTGTGTTGGCAACATTTTGCGGTTCGGTAGCATAAGTGTAGGCGCTGTAAAGAACAAAAAAATATAGTTTTTCTTTAAAGGGTTGGTGTATGATAAATTACAAATTTTTTTTTTTCGCCAGTTTTATAAAATGTAAAAAGCAAGAGTTCAGCAAAATATATGAATGTGCTTTAATATGTAGATGTGTAAGTCTATATATTTAAAAAACAAAATGAAATATGACACCACTATAAATATGAAATAAAATAAATGACAGTACTTTGACAATGTAAAAAGAAACAGAAATAAGCACGTGGAAAGAGAGTTTGTCAGATATCGTAGGTGTCGAAGTGGCTTCCAGTGCTTTAATGTTTGTATAAACTATAATATTTTGAGCATTTAATAATACTTTTAAATAACAAAAAACAATTTTTTCAAAGCCAATTTTATAAAATCGTTTATGTTTTTTTGTTTGAATGATTTCAGTACTTGAGTAAAGGCTATTATAATACACGGCATGTTTTTTACATCTGACTTTAAAATTTGTGAAACATATGTAAATCTACATGTCTGTCAAAATTGTACTTTTACAGGCAATCGTCGCTGACTGCTTTGCAGCAGCAGAGATTTCTGCCAACGGCTGATGTCACATGTTTTGACAGAAGAAGATAGAGTGCGCTTTAATAGAAAATTTGTGAGATGTCTCAACACATGTTTTTTACAGAAGTAATGTTTTAAAGGTAACAAACGACATGTTCGTATTTATGAGTGTGGAATTTGTCAAGTCAGAGGTAAAAAACATGTCGTGTTTTATAGCCTTAACTTCGTCGATTGGACGAATTTCCTATTTTGATAGGCAATTCGATTTTTTGTTACACAGTTTGTTTACCTTTGGAAAGGAATTCTCCTGCCGATGTGCACAATCTTAATCTTATTAAAACTGTTTGAGTTTTTTCGAAATTATAAGCATTTATAGTGGCTACTAACACATGTGCGAAACATATTTGTGTAACGCTATAAACACAATCAAAGACTACCGACCATCGACTACCGACTACAAAAGTAGCTGACTACAAAAATAGCCAAGTCGCCAGCTACTTAATTCTTTTACGAATACCGACCACTAACTACAAAAAATAAACATCTATTTTTAACCAAAACAAAACAAACTTAATTTTTTAAGTGAATTTATGTGAAAAAATTTTCAAATGTCTCAAAAAAATTTGATCAACTTTATAAGTACTATTGCTAAAATAGTGGAGACAACGAAAAAATAACTAAATGGAAAACTTGACAAATAAAAAGTAAATGAAAAATGCGCAAAATAAAAGTAAATGAAAAGAAAAGAAAAATAGAAATTAGCCTATGTTGGCTACGGGCTACAAAAGTAGCCGTGTAGTCGGTAGTCGTGTAGCGGCCGGCTAAAAGAATTATTCTCATAAGCACGCATGTATTCTATTTTTGACATCTCGTAGTCGATAGTCGGTGGACTTGATTGTGTTTATAGCATAACAACACAAAATGTATTTTACATGTCGAATCTACACTGTTGATAGAATTAATTTGGAAAGAGTATATTTTGTGTATTTATGAAAAAAATCAAGTAAGAGCACTATATTCGGCTGTGCCGAATCTTTTATACCCACCACCAATTTTGTGTACATTTAAGGCACAATATTTATTATTTTGTTAATCGCTATGGAATAATCTCTTTATAATAAAATATATATTACTTTGTAGAGGGTGGTTAAATTTTAAGGGCCCATGTTGAAGGTGAACTACACCTAGTCTTTAAATTTCTTTTCTGCATTTCATTTGACATTTCTCAATCTCAAACTTACTCAATTTGATCCGTGGAAAGATACGCAAGTTAGCAACGCTTTAAAGTTATTCAGGTTTTTTATGAAAATGGGCGTTCAAATCAAAATGCATTTTGTGCACTTCGTAATTCTTTTGGTCAACATAATCGTTCAAATTCGTCCACAATCGGGAGAATTGTAAAAAATATTTAAATTTCTGCAAAACAGGTCTGTATAAAATGTTAGAAAATCTGTGAATGCCTTCTTAGTTCGTTGAATGGGAACCATTGCTGTTTTTTGCGATAGTGTGGTAAAATAGCAGTCAATCTCGACTCATCATCATGCCCAACAATTGAGCATCAACATTGTCATTAAAAATTTGGACCATCAGATAGAGGAGTGGTGCCAAGGATGGGGGGGGGGGGGCCATATGGCCGATATTTTGTTAAATACATAATTGAACCATACAAATATTATAATTGCAAAAAGAAATAATAATAATATCCTAAATAGTTTGTGTTTTATTTAAATTCAACATCGGGCCTAAAAATTTAACCACCCTTTATAACTTCGATATGCAACTAAAATGCTTTTGTAAGTGTAGTCTTTCAATGAAAGTGGGCGTTAAAGTAGGCATGTCAATAAAGTTTCTGCTAACAAATACAACTTAGATCTTTCAATATAGTCCTTTATTATTCCAAAATCTTTATTAATAAAGAAATTATATGAATTGTAGGTAAAACGTTATATGGGAGGGCGTAAAAGTAGGCGTGGCACCTTAATTTTCTGACACAGCAATGACATTGCCTAGGGGGATATACGTAGCAAATTTTATCATCATATCTCTAATTTTGGCGATTTTATGAGCTTTTAAATTTCATTAACGGTAGATAACGTGAAAAGTGGGCGTTATGGTAGGCGTGTCAAAGTTATTCTTGCGAATGAGCACAACTTAGGTGTTTCAATATAGCCCTTTATTATTCCAAAATCTTTATTAATAGAGAAATTATATGAATTTTAGGTAAAACGTTATATGGGAGGTGGGCGTAAAAGTGGGCGTGGCACATCGATTTTCCGTTGCAGAAAAGCCTCTCATCAAAAAACAAAGTGTGCAAAATTGCAGAGCCGTACATCCAATTTTGTTGCTTTCATGACGTTTTTGTTTTTAAATATACCGAAAAATACACTGTGCGGTATAAATTTTCGTACATTTTGATCGATAACTCCTCTCCTAATGCATAGATTTAGACAATTTTCGGGGAAAATTTTTTTTTTTTACTCAGGAAATATATATTCGAAGTTTCATGAGTCTACGTTAATGCGTTTGGACACAATTCCATTTTATTCGATGTTCGAAGGACACGGTTTTTTCGACCTACTCTTCCTTTTCGAGCTATAACTCTCTTCCTAATATTCCGATTTAGCCCATTTTCAATACCAAACAAACCTTGTCTATAAGAAAGATTCTGGCAAGATTTGAGCCCCCTAACTTTTTCGGTGCGACCTCTATCGTGCTTTCAACAGACGGACAGACGGACGGACATAGCTAGATCGTCATCAAATCAAACCCTGATTCAGAATATATATACTTTATGAGGTCTAAAATGGATATTTCGATGTGTTACAAACGGAATGACAAAATGAATATACCCCCACCATTTTTTTGGTGGCGGGTATAAAAACAAAGAGAGTATTTACAAATTTACAACTAGATTACGATGTAATGGGTAGACAGCAGAACTTGCTTGCTGTTATAGATATAACAAAGTGTTTTTTTGGGGTAAACGAACAAATATGGTCTTTGATTTAAATCTGTGAATAGTACAATCAGCATTGTATTAACGTGCATGATAGTAGCACTATTTTAAGTATTTATGCACAGGGCTTGCTAAATCTATTGAAGAAGCTGTACGAGATGGAATTTGTACACATTTAACTTATGTTTATATATAGAATGTATCGCAAATACACCATAGCTGGAAAAGTAAGTATCAGTGTTGCTATTTTTAAAATGAAGAAAACCGTCAAGTACTTTTAGCTTAAAAGGGTAAAACGGTTAAAATCTCTATACAGAAAAGGGTAAAAAGCCCAAAAAAAAATTAATATAAGAAAACCTATTAAACTTTTATAAAAATTATTGATTTAATTAATTTATTCCGTTTAGGAGTAAACAAGAAATTTAAAAAAATCATAAAATCAGACTAATGATAACGTTTTACAGCAAAACAATTTAATTTTTAAACATATTTATCTGTTTCATGATGACGACATCTTCGGGCTACAAAACGGTATAACTCACAAAATACTACTAATATTTTAGGATGTAAAAAATAAGTAGCAATGAATGGAGATAACATCCACAAAAGACAGACTTGTTTAAAAACAAATATTGGTTGCCTTTTTTTAACCCCATTAATCATGAGCTTGTAAAAAATAAAAATAAAATAAAGTAAAGGGACCGCCAAATAACGTTTTTTTTTTTTTAAATACTATTAAAAACTGTAGCTTCGGCTGTGTGGCACGTAGCGCCGTCCTGTTGAAACCAAATGTTGCCAATATCCTCCTCTTCAATTTTTTGTGAACAAAAATTCGTTCAACATGGCGCGATAACTATCGCCATTGACTACGGCCTCCAAAATCCGCACCAAACTGACAGACAGACATAAATTAATATTGAAATTACAAACTAAAGGACAAAGCCACATATACACTTGGCACCACAGGTGAAGGATGTAATTAAACAATAATGTGACAGTATTGGAACTTTCTGCCGTAGATTTGTTGATGAGCTTTTTTTTCTTAAGACAATGTGTTTTATGCCAATTGTTAGGTCGAGGTAACCCCATGACGGGTTTACCACATACCAAATTACTGATTGGCACGAGATATGTTAAAGCGATTACTATCAACGACAAAAAACACAAGATTAATTTAAACTAATATATTTTAACTTTAATTAAAATAGACGAAGTGTGGAACGACGCTTTATATTACCTAGTAAAAGCCACAATGTAAATTCTGCACGACCGACTTAATGGTATGTTTTTCTTCCAGAAAGGTGACTTTAGTTAACCAAAGAAATTGTGTGCAAAAGTTTGTGTAACACTTATATTTGTCCTTTACCTTTTAAAGCATAGACCATTCGGCTGTTATTTACGCTACTGTTTCGAAAAAAAAATTCAATTAAAACTTAATTGAAACAATTAATATTGCATTTCAGCTTCTTTTGGCCTCTAACGTATGTCAGACCTTTTATTTATGGTGTATCATTTTCCTGACCTTTTGTCTTAACTGTTTTACATCAATGATTTCGCTCTCAAATTATTCTAAAGCCAACTCCAACAAAGTCTTGATAAATTATCAACACTAAAATTACGGTTGTGTAAGTTCTTATTTTGTTTTTTTAGATTATTTTCTTACATCAAAATCTATTAATCTTTATATGTATATCAAATGTGACTTGTAAAATTAAATATGAAATCAAAAGAGATCAAATGCGAAAATGAAATAAAATCTGGAAAATATTCATAACCAAAATACCATGAAATTAAATATATATTTAAGTATGTTCTACCTTTTACAAATGGCAGAGAGAGGGAAATATTGAAAAAAAAAGTTGAAGTAAGTTGAAGCCAGAAAAAAACTTTTGCAACCTACAAAATGTTTTCAAAGGTCTTCTAAACGTTTCAAGGTCAAAGTTTCTATTTCCATATAATTACTGTTGAAAAATCCTTTTGAAATGTAAAACAAATCCTAATAAACAAATGTTTGTATTTACGTAAAAGAAACGCCAGGTACGTTACATTTAAACAATTGTATTAGAAGATTTTTTTTTTAATGCGTTTGTTCAGCCGACCATCAATTTAAGCAGGTTACATTGAGACTATTAATCAAAAAAAAAATAAATAGAAAAATAACCTAAACATAATAATTAATCTGTTTATAAAGATGACAATTTTTAAAGCAGCAGTGGCAGACATTGTAGTGATGATGACTTTTTTTAAAGGAGATGAGAATTTTTATGGTCTTTGAAATATCAACGATGACTATAAGTCTAAGTTACAAACGAACTTTATTTTTACTTATATAATTTTTACTAAAGCTGCTTTTAGATAGAATATTTTTTATATATGACTCGTCATTTTTTCGACCTATTTGTAACCGAGTTTTTCTGTCAAAATTGTAGGACAAGTCGTATTTGAAATACATTTAAATCTTCTTATCTCTGACGGATATATTTCTGTTGTGACTTATAATCTAGGGCTCTATTTTGTCGCGGAGTAAGCCATTCATAATCAAGCATTTTTATTTAAATTTATCTTCTATTTATATCTCTTTTAGTACTTCTAAAGGGTGACTAAATTTTAAGGGCCGATGTTCATTTTTAATAAACCACAAATTATTTAGGAAATTATTGTAATTTCTTTTTATCATGATAATATTGGCATGGCCGAAGGGCCGCCACGACCTCGGCGGCAAACCTGGTAGGTATGTAGGTAAGGCTGTTGCAAAGTTACCCTCACACCCTCACCCGGAGACCATTACGGTCCATTGTGACGCCTTATAGAAATAGAGAGAATAATAGAAATAGTTAGAATAGAAGAAAAAGAGAAGCAGACCAGTCCAGAGTCTCTGGCGGGAATTGAACCCGCAACTCCCAAACTAGCAGACCAGCACACTACTGCCTAGTTCACCGGGACAACCTCGGCGGCACACCTTCATTCGATGATCCGAATGACAATGTTGATGTTCAATTGTTGGGAACGATGATGAGACGAGGTTGACTGCTCTTTTGCTACAGTATCGCGAAAAACAGCAATGTTTTCTGTTCAACGAACTAAGAAGGCATTCTCAGATGTTTTTACATGTCATACAGAAATTTATGTAAATGAGCTCCTAACAAACTTGATATATTAAGAGGGAGTAGTAAGGTCATCGATGGACCACCATTTAAGGTAAATTAAGGCATGTATACCAGACAGAACTGATGTCGCATGGAGGAAAAGAAAAATTTCGGTGTATAAAGGGCTCCATGGTCAAAGAAAAACTCAGTAGACTCTATTGTAGTCTGACACCTAAATAGGGTTTATCTTAAGGCTACTATTGGTGTTGTAACATGACATTGTCCAGTAAGGAATATGGTCAGTAGAAGGTATCGCGGCACTCCGGGTTTTTAAAGGATGTCTTAGAATAAGAAGAGATAGGAACGGCGAAGTATGTTGCCTGTTTCTGCCAAAGACGAAGAATTTCGTTGTTCTAAGGGCTCCATGGCCAAGGATAAGCTGAGTGGACTATACAGTACGCTTAGACCTCAATAAGATTTTTCTAAAGGCCACTATAGAAGTTATAAGGTGATATGATTATTGTCCAGTAAGTGCTAGGATCAGAGAAAGGGATCGCGGCACTCCGGATTGTCTAAGGATGTCTAAGGATAAGAAGAGATAGGAACGCTGAAACGTGTTGTTTGTTACTGCCCGAGACTGCAAAATCATAGGCTTGGGTGGTTCGAAATGCCTTTCTACTGAGTGATGCCTCAGAAAGCAAATCTTGATAGGGCTGTTTTGCAGGGCTTTTTTCCATTTTATTTCTTTTGTTAATTTATCCTAGTTCTAATAATTGCATTTCTTCTACTGTTTTTTTTATCAAAGGGCCCATACGTGACTCTGAGTTTGGGTGTTGGTGATGTCTCTCAGCTTCTCCCCCTTTCCTATCTATCTACCTATGTCACCACTATTTAACAATGATGTTTGTTTTGTCTGTTCGTTTCAACAGGTCTGTGTATAAGATGATCTTGAAATAATCATATCCCATGAAAAGACTTTTTTGCCAAGAATCGCTTCTTGAATCGCTTGGTAAGTGCTTTTCTGCTTTCCAGAGTGCTTTTAGAAGGTATAATTTCTATATACGATATACCACTTAGTAGGCCCCTGTTATGCTGATAGTACTACAGTCGTCGGCAAAATTATTCTGACAAATTGTTTTCTTCTCTATTGGCGTTTTTTTTTTGTTTCGTTTAAGTGCTTCAGATACCTTTACCGAAGCTTGGCTCCAAAAAGAGAATATCAGCACTTATATAAAATATTTTGTCTATTGTTTTATGCACTCTCAATCTGCTTATAGGAATTATAATAGGCAGTGATTATGCTTCGGCATAAGTATTTTCACATGCACTTTGTCTTGAGCCAAGCTGAGGTAACGGTATCTTACTTACTTGAACGAAAAAAAACGCAAATAGACAAGAGAACATTTTATCAAAATTATTACACCGACGACTGTAGTTACTTTTATCCATACTCAGACAAGCTTAATCACACATTTCCCCTTACACACTGCTCAAAAAGGTAGCCGCAAGTGAGGGAGAAATAAAAGAAAATTCTGTTGATATAAAATATTTTCCTGCCTAAATTGTGAGTCGTACACAAGACATAATTTTTTGTGCTTTTGAATGCACAAATTTAAACAAACTTATAAATATTTTTGCATGTAACTTGCAAATGTCTTTAAAGTTTAAATCCGATATTAAAACTTCATATTTTTCCACCCTACTTTAAAAGCGAATACAAGACTTTAAGCTGCTTTAGAATTACAATATAAAAATAATAAAGTAAAAGAAAAAAAATAACTAGACATTAGTTGCATTTTTATAGCGGGTATATTTTGGCTGCAATATAACTTTCCAAAACAGTGTAGGCGTAATACTTTCAACTGCTTCGTTGGGTTATGAAGGTAGACATGATGTAAATATTTAATTTATAATTAAAACGACAAAAACAGCTAGCCAAACATACATTAAGATGTTACACATACGAAAAGAGTTCCAAATCTATTAGCATACTTTTAGGCTTAAAGGAACATGTAAAACAAAAATGCTATTTATTAAACAAAAGGTGTATTTAATGTGAAATTAAGTACGAAAATTTTAAGATTCGCATTTTAGGAAGTTTATCTATATTTAATTGACTTTGTTAAGAATTTTTGTAAAACTGTTTTATTAAATTTAAGTTTAAATTATATATGCCAAAGCCTAGCAATTGTAATGATATTATGTTTAAGGACTTAAGATTAAAGGGTATCTACTTTTTCACTGTCTAGTTTTAAGTTTTAAACTTTTGGTAATTAACAGCTAACTGCCATATTATTTATTTCACTTAAATGACAAATAATTATATGCTAAAAATTTTAACTATGTATTGGAATCCTTTATTTAAAAGTTGTATAATTTTAGGGTTAAAAAATAAAAACTTTTTATGCATAATTTTTGTTATGTTTTAAACCGACATTCTTTAAAGGCCATAATTACCAAAAACGTGGTGCGACATTTATATAAATTATATTCTCTCTGTTCCTTTCAAATCTATTTTTTTATTTATTTTTTTTTTAATTTTACTTAAAGCCTACTTTTGGGGGTATTTGTCTTAACTTTATTTAAATTTTACTACGTAAAAACTTAATTTATTTCTCTGATAATGACTTTTAAGGACAAAATATGCGGTTATTTAAATTGACTGGAATCGCAGTCTTAACTTATATTGGCACTTTAAGAAGTTTGTTAATAGTATTGACTTTTTTGTATGGCATACCTTTGGGTACAGTTTTTGTTATTTTTTCTTTTTTTTTTAGTCTTCTACAAAGTTTTATTGAAAGGTCAATGTAGCCACAATGAATTAATGAAGGTCAAACTTTTGCTGTATTTCTTTAATGAGTTCGATAAAAAAAAACACAAGATAAAGAAAGTAAATGTTTGCTGTAAACAGAATTTATATTTGCTGCATTAATATGTTTTTTTTTTTTGGAATTGCACAAGTTTTAGTTTAATAAAAGAATATCCCTTAAAGTTTGCTTAGCGAGAAAAGCTAAAGAGGCGAATCCCAAAAATTTATTATTTTTTTCAACAGAATATATAGAAAAAAAAATATGTAAAGATTGTAGTTTTGTTTGTTGAATTGTATAAAGGATGTTTCAGTAAGAATACACTTTTTCAGTTTAAAATAAAATCAAGTATTTTTTAAGATATTCATTTTTATTTATAGTCATTTTTGTATGTGGCTTTTTTACATTTTTTAATTATTATTTGCTTAATATGGAAAACTATTTATAAGAGTTTTCTAGTTTTTGAACTTTTCCTTTTATTTAAATAGAAAAATAATGTTCTTTTTATTATACCATCCACAGTGAGTGTAGGGGTTTATATACAGTGCGAGACAAGTATGTATGTGTAAGTGTTTGTTATATGATTTATTTCCCAATTTTATTTTTTGATGACTAAAATCGTGTAGTTTTAACAGATAAATTTTAAATTAATTTTTTTTGCACTTGATGAACCTAAATTCGTTTATAGAAAACCAAACGCTACACTCACTGATCCCGATGTTTTACCTACTAACACTTACACATAATATTTGTTTCGGTTTGCCATTCCGTGTAAAATTTCTACAATTATCATTTCCGTCCCCATAAAGTATATATTCTGAATGCTTATGAATATAAATTATGTCCGACTGTCCGTGTGTATGTTGAAATCAACTTTTTGAAGCACCCAGACAATTTAAAGACTCGCGTAAGGTATACAAATTTTAAAAATATTTGGGAGCAGATTGTATTCGAAAATTAACATAATCTCCCCATGAGATATGAGCAAATAAACACGACTGCCTCTATTTTCTGCTTATTTTTGCAACAAAAATTAAAATTTTTGAGACCTAGGACAATTTATAGACACATTTGTTACCATTTAAAGATTTGTTATTCTGCTGAAGATATTCGTGAAAAATCTTGGACTAATTGATTGCTAATCGGCAAAGTTATAAGCAAAAATTATTTGAAAAAAATATAGTTTTTTTAAATATATCAAATGTTTTTAAACTTCTCGATAATTTTTGACCTTGCCAAATTATATGCCATGATATCGGAAATTTAGGAAAAACTAGCAAATCGGTTTGAAAACAACTGAGATATAATCACCAAAGTACAACTGCTTCGTTGTTTTTCCTAAAATTTACAGAAGGAAATCGAAATTTTTCAGTCTCTATACAAGCGAAAAAGCCAATATGGATATCAAATGAAAAACCTTGAGTATTAAAATATAGTTAGATATGAAAACAAAAAGTCCAAGATGGCGTCCTAGATTAAATAGTGTAAATATGAGTCAAATATAATAGTTACGGCTTCGTCCACTTTAATTGCCATAATATTAGGATCAAATAAAAGGGCTTGAGCATTACAAAGTAGTAAACTATTAAAAAATTTAAAATCCAATTTGGTGTCTAAAACAAAATGACGGAACAAATTTGTATCACCCCAACATTATGGGTATCAAGTAAAAAGGCTTGACTAGTAGAATGAAATAAGTATGAAAAAACTCAAAATCAAAGATTGTGTCGGAAATAATATAGAAAACGGCGTATTACATAAAATTTAAATCAAGGCTTAGCTAATATGTGGTCATTATACCTACATATACACATGGCAGTGAAGGGTATTATCAAATTCGGAACGGCCGATTATAGTACTCTCATTTGTTCTTATTAGTTTTTCCGATATTTTGCTACTTTGTTGTGTAGCGTTATCAGAAAATAAATTGTTGCTTTAATTTTTAATACTAAATATTATTGTTAAAAAAAATAATTATATTTGAAGTAACAAACTTTAAAAAAAATCACTATTTAATTAAATTTTCTTAACAATCAATCATATAATATTATTTTATTTTCAAAAAGCCGGTAAGTGTTGTTGAGAATATAATTAAAATGAAACACTGTGTGATAATAAAGCACATGTATACAGTATCAAAACCAGATGTTATTTTTTTCTCATTTCGTTTATTTTATGTTGTATTCTTTTATTAATTAGAGAAAACAAAACGATTGTAATAAAGTTTACTCTACATTTAGGTTTCGAGTAGTAAAGACCCTCCCAAAGTTTTAATAAAATATAAAATAAGAAAATTAAAGAAACTAATCCGTGAAGATTTTTAAGGACACTGTTTGTCTGAGAACCAAAGCTGACCTAGCATCACTATAGAATCGGGAATTAGAATGTTATAAAATTAGCTGATCGCTTTAATGAAATAGAATATCTGAATATTGGTCCCCACGATACTGCCGACAGGCTGCTACTCTTTTTATGAAATTTTCCATTACTTTTTACAGAGATATGACTGTATCTCACCAGTGGCGCTTTGGATTTTGAATTTGATTGAAGGAATTTTTTCTGGTTTATTCGAACAAACCCTAGATATCATAAAACTCCAAAGAAAAAAATCGGACGGCGTTATATTTTAAGATCTTGTGGGCAAGTTGACATTATAATTTCTTGTAATAATTTGTTCTGTAAATCGTTTCGGATGTGGCCATATAAATTCCGTAACTATTTTGTGTATCGAATGTTCTTCTCTGTCACAGAAATTTCGCCCTTATCTGTAAAAAAGTAAGGCCAAATCAAACAGCATAATCAAGATCCGCACCAGACTGTTGCTCATTGTGAGTGCATTTGTTCTGCATGGATTGCATGCGGATTCTTTGAGCCCTAAATTAGACGTTTTTGTGTACATTCACATCTGAATGAAAATACGTTTTATCGATGAAGATGACTTTTGTAAAAAAAATGGCATTGACTTTACTTTGCTCCATTAAACGAATTTTCGGCGCTTTCCATGGTCTTCTAGTTTAAGCTCCTAAGTCAGCTAAGCCTGGTACGCATATACATACATAGATGGAGGTCTATTATCAAAATAAGCTGCGTAGTGCTTCGTGAAATTTAAAGTTGTTGAAAACGTATTGATGTTTTTAGGTTTTTGGTGACACTCTTGTTTGCAATGTTTTTTAGCACCAACAGGTACATTAACGCATAAGAGTTTTATGTGCTGTTTTTGGAATCTGAACGATTACTTTGAGTGGATGTTTTGTGCGTAATAAGTTTTTATTACAATAACAAAACACATGTACAATTTTCGCTCAAAGCGATCGTTCGCATTCCAAAACCAGCACATAACTGTTCATAACCGATACAGTTTCTTCAAATCGTTTTTTCACTCTTCCAATAGTTGACACATTAGGTCAACTTTTTCGACTGAAAATTTTTCGAAGTTTGCGGCCGATCTTTTTTTTCCAAATTTTTGTTATAAATTTTCACAATTTTAACGCGTTCTTCTAACATAAAGCTCGCCATTTTTAGTAATCGGAATAAACATATATGAAAGCTGCTACATTTCAGAGTTGCCACTTCCACAAAAAATATTACACTAATTAAAAACGTGTATTCCCTAAGACAACCTTTACGACCTTGAATTTATGCTTCTTTAACAAAACACTTGTTTAACTTACACAACAAAAGTTTGAATGGCTTGTTTTTAGGCAACTATTGCCCTATTTTAATCATATTTAGTTTAAGATTTTCGAACTGTGATTACCACAACCTTCATTATTTATAAAATATTATTTAGCAATGAAAACTTATTGTTCTTTTTTACTAACCCTTAGCAAAGAGTCCAGAAAATCAGGGGCCAAGTTATGGCATACCAATACGATCGTAATTTAACCTGAACGTTTGAGTTTTATGTGCTACAGAAATGCTTACACACATTTTTAAATTACAATCGTGATCGTTTATCGTAAAATGCTACCAAATTGCTCATTTTTACTTTTAATATAATTTTGTACTGCGTATAACTTCATCAAAGACCCTTACTTTGTGTTTGTTGTAAATATTGCATGAGACAAAGGTCTTTGTTAACAACTAAAAATTATGGACTTACGAAATGTGTAATATTGTCCGTGACTGAACTGTACACTGCCAAAGATAGGTTAGTTTACTGTATTTCTTTGTAGGTTATTTGGAGTAACATTTTATTAAAATAATCTAAGTCGAAGTGTTACTGGTTTTATAAGGAATACCTTCGTCTTAATATAATTGTTTGTGGACTTAGAGCAGAAAATTTCAGAGTGGCAACACTGTCTCATATTATAATCGAATTGCTAATTCGATTGATTTTGGACTAGATATGGCAATTGTTGATTGTTTTGGAACACAAAACACTTATCAGGAATTTGAATGTTCTAAATGACTTTTTCAGGAAACTATGGATTATTTTTTCAGGTCGTTTGCTCTTAATATAATACACATTCCATAATTTCTTTCATTGTCAAACACAAAAAGCGAGTAAAAAGGATGAAGTAAAGTAATATAGATTCATACCCCATAAGCTGTCACTGAACATTTGCAATTACAGCACTACATATTTTGTCGTTAATATTAGAGAAAGTTTTTTAAAAAACTTTTTTTAAGAAATTCATGTTTGTTTGTTGTAAGTAAAAAAAAACACAGGAAATTACAGCAATAATTACACAAATGTGGAATAAAAAGAGTTCTTTATGCAAACACATTAATAAGTGATTAATGAGTGCCAGTGACAAAAATGAAAAAACACATTAAGGAATTGTTTTCGGAAATGTTTTTGTTTTTGTTGTATTATAACAACATTTTCGGCTTTAGATTTGATGTATACACAAGGTTTTTATTTTTCAACTTAATTGCAAGAAATATTTAGTTTTTGATCGTACAATCTATTTACCACCATGGCCATTTGGGACCAGTGTCCATTAAATTTATGTTATAACTTTTTGTATAAAGTGTATCCATCTAACGTAACTACCCTGCGTAGAGACCACAGTATTTACTATTAGAAGTTCTTTTATCTTTGCGACACACTTTTTAAGGAATAATATTTCCTTAATCTTAATATACAAATAAATAAAATTATGGCTTAATGAAATAAATAGCTGCACTGAAGCAACAGTCCTTAAAAGAAATTGTCATCAAGGGGAATATGGCCACAAAATAAACTCATTATTATCAAGATAATTCGCACAAATATAAAACAAAACTTGACCTTATGGTCAAACCATTACCAGGGTTGGTAACCATAACAGGGTGGAGAGAAAGTTAGTGAATAAGAAAAAGTATATATTTGAAACTGAAACTACAAGAACACATTAGCAAGGGAAATCAGGAATTATACTGGACAGAGGCAAGACTGAACATAGACTAGATTGGGCTTGAACAGATATAGACTAGATACTGTCTAAACGAAGGCAACATATATTTTATACATGTATTGGCCAAAGGCTAAATATAGCTTAGGATCAGGTGCCCATGGGACTCAATAAGCAAATATAAAAAAGTCAGAATACGTTGTTGAGCAACTATAGACACCGCTGAGGATTAGTTCCAAACGTTTGATTTCAGTGTACCCTGTCGTGTCCACAAGTGCCGCTTCAGTTCCTGCTGAAATGCCACCAGTGAACTTAATTATACGAGAGATGTAACGAATATATAACATCACGAAGATGGAATTAGCTTAGCTATCCAAAGGATAAGGATGGCAGGCAGAATGGAGGGTTAAGTGGAAAAAGGGTAGATAACCTTAACACATTGTCTGTCAAGGAACTTTCAGCAAATAAAATGCTGAGAACTACATCATTTTTTTCCGTAATTTCTTCGAAAACTGCAGTATTGCAATTTAGGCTTCTTGCAATAACATTTATTTACGTTATATTTTTTATGAAATCCAACAATATTCGTATTCTAAAAACAAATTTAAACGCAAGTAATACGTCCGACGTGACGTAAACTACATAGAGCAGTGTCACACATATGTGTCCGACGTGGCAGTCAATGTGTTAAAACATTAAATAAAGACATGCAAGCACCTTCAGCAGTTTCCTATAAAGATTCTAGTTAAAGGAATATGATCACTGTGATAAATATGGAACTGAAGAAGAAAACGCCCAAGACAACCAAACAAACTGTTCGGAATGGGAGTATATAAAGCGAGAACAAGAAACAACAAACATTCGCTATTTCTATTACCTGAGATTATTCTAAACACAATGCTAAGTTCCAACAAAACTTGCAAATGAATGGGAAGGTGTACGAGAATTTAAAACTCCTTAAATATTTGACTAAAAAGGGATGTAGGAAAAAACACACCGAAATCGAGAACTAGCGCTTTGCAAAACACCATCCACAACTATGAAATATTAGCACACTATCACTAGATAGAGAATGAACTGTAAAAGTAAAAATAAAGGGACAATATATGAAAATGTTGGTGACTATAACTCCAAAGTAGTGAACAATTTTGTTTATTTTCACCCCGCTATAAACAAAACTAACAACACCAGTTTAGAAAGAAAAAAAAACGAAAAGCGATTTCTGCTTACAGATCGTACTGTCACCGCTTTCGAGAAGAAAATCCAACTTTTCAACACCCCCGAAGCTTCTCTTGGAGGTATTTAAAAGAAAAATATTTCTTTACATATACGGACCTATCTGCATCGGCACACAGTATCGTCATGCATGGAGAGATTAATATAGTTTTACGAATAATAGTACAAGAACAGCACGATTTAGGACGTGTAACGGCCATAGAAGGAAAGTCTTTCGGCGGAGAAATCATTCGAATAAGAACCCAATTAGAGACGTAGAAGGCGAAGACCAAAACTATGGTGTAACAAAAAATCTAAAAAAGGTATATTACAGCTTTGTGTGTGAAACATGAATAGAGTCGCATTAAATCGATGTGTACTAAAATTTGCTCTAAATCAAGCTTCAGACCAGAGAAGCAAGCCTTATCGGCGCAGCTTGTGGCTAGCCGCTTAGTTGATTTTTTTATTTAATTCGCTCCGCCGCCGATGCGTTCGGCTGACCGGCGGCTCAGTTTGAAGCCGTTTTTACATACTTGAAATTGGATTTTTTTCTTCTGTTAGAAATGAATCATCATAGGTCACTGCAAAAAATATCTCGGAATTTTATTGTCAAATTTATCACAAAAATAGTTTTGATAAAAACTAAAAACCAAGACACATTTATTCAACAGGTAGTCTTGTTTCGTCAGCTGATTATTTTTTTCTTCACTTATTGAATTAATATGCTTTGTTAAGAACTATATGCTTATGCTTACTTTTGATTTATTTATTCGACATCCAACTAGTTTTTTTTACAGTTTTCTGCTTTTTTCGATTACAGATATTTTGTATTATCAATAATTGTTTAATTGTATGCAATTTTTAAGAATTATTAAATTGTTTTTTTTCGATTTTTTGATTTTTTTTCAATGAAAATGAAAAATATAAAATACAAAATTGGTATTAGTGCAAAGTGAAATACATTTTCAAGACTTTAAATCAATAGTGCAAAAAGATTTATTCTTAATGACTTTCTGTAAAATAATTTATCATTAATGAAGTAATTCAAAATGAATAAAATATGTAAAATATCTTAAAGGAATTATGTAAACAAACATCATCAACTTATGAAACATTGGCTTCTTTTTACCAAATAGGCATGATTTCTATTCACTTATAAAAATGAAATGGCGCTCATTAATATATTCAAAACTGACACGCTAATGTAACAGTTATTATTGTTTTCACTTAAATTTACTCACTTCATCATCAGTTAAAGTTCTGCAAAATCACAGGGTACTTTCGCAATATTTTTAAATAATCGTTTTACAATTATATTACTTATTTCGATTTTTTGTGATATTTTTGACTTTTTCGACAAATTTAAATATTTTTTATTAAATTGTTCAAAAATAAAAAATAAACAATACTAAAAATTCGGATGAGCCAAATATTTTTTTCAGCCGATAAAAGACTCGGCGCAGAGCCGATTAGCCGCCGCCGCCGAAGATTTTTGCTTTAAAGCCGCCGCCGAAATTTTTCAATCGGCTTGCTTCACTGCTTCAGACCTAAACCGTTAATTATGTATAAGCATCAAAGGATAATAGGATGAATATTTATCTATTAAGGCTTTTGATCTAAACATAAGCATGCGTGTATTTATTGTACTAATGTTGTTGATAGTGCACCACCCTGTTTAATAAAAAAAACTCATAAAACACCAAACCATACTTATTTCTGTAATGTTGTGGTCTTAAACAGCCTGACTTCTTTAAAACTTTCATACAGGATAAACACATGAAATACTTTTACTTGTTAGTTTTACTGTTTTTATACCCTTCACTACTAAAGCGAAAATAAGCATGCTTGGGTTTGCCAATGTGTTTGTTACACCAAAATAAAGAATTAATTAAGGGACTCTATGCTGTTATAGCTATGTTCGTCTGTCTGTCTGTCTGCATGTCTGTATGTCTGTCTAAGGAGTGAGTCGGTAAAAACTTATACATACTATTCTAGCAAAAACTAATCCTTGGTTCAACAAACTACAATTATTTCGATGACCTAAGCTGTTAAAAATATGTCAGATTTTATATATTTCAAATCATTCATTTTAAATTGATATTTCGATCTAAATGAATAACGAAAAAAATTCGTGAAAAAAACTTAAAATTTAAAAAAAAAACTTTTAAAAAAGATCCAATAAGAACTTTTAGAAAAATAATAAAAGATCTGAAGGTTCATTGTCACACTGTTTCAAAAGCCATTAAACAGTATAAGATATAGAAAAAGATAAGATATATAAGAAGAAGAAAAGGTCAGAGATACTGGTAAGGCGTAAGAAGTTCAGCAACATATTAGAAGACCACCGAACACTTTAATTAGATAGTCAGCCCGTAACGTTAAATGATCCGATTATTTTGTGTATAGAGTTAAAAATGATGCTGGGTTAAAGTCGTATAAAGTTCAGAAAGTTCCAGAACACACTGCAGGAATGAAATTTGAACCAAAAGAAAGAGCGAAAAATTTTAGGTCAAATTTTAGAGAAAAAAAAAACTACACCAGACTTTTTATAGATGAGGTATTATTCCAGAACAATACCCAACAAAAAAACATAAAAATTTTCCGAAAAAGTTTCTTGTGTGGCAAGCGAGTTCCAGTTGTTATGAAAAAGGTTAATCATTTGCCACATCAGGCACTACAAACACCAAAATATATACAAATTACAAAATTACTATAAACGAAGTTTACCTTTCTAAAAACAACACAGAGTGCCTTGATATTTCTTGCCCGATTTGGCATCATGCCACAATGGAAAAAAGCCCACGGGAAGTATTAAAAAATTTATGTAAATCTTATACAACCGGAGGCATATCTACCCAACTGTCCACAACTTCGCCCTGTAGAAAGATATAAGGCTCTTGTTAAAAAAAAAACAACTAAATAACAAAGGAACGGTATTCTAGGACATGTCCGATTTTAAGTGTAAGTGGACCACCTAGTCAAAAAGGATAATGGAAGCAGCTTTAAAATCTTTCCGGAAAAAGTGAATAAAATTTAAAATACCGAGTTATATGCCAATATTTAAATGTTTAATAAATTTGTACATCATTTGGAAAGATTTTCGTATTTTGAGAATCTTTATATACAAGGATTTCAGTTTTATTTAACTTAATATTAGAATAAGTTTTTTCCTCTTGGCTCACTCTATATTTCTCAGTGCAAAATATTTTAAAGATCGAGTCATATGAATATAAAATAAACGAAACTTATAGCTTTCAAATGCCGTTTCATATTAAAAAATAGCTTAATTGACAGAGTGCAAAGAACTCTTTAAAGCCAAAACTTCATTCTTGAGTTTATTTAAAGCTTCGAGGTATTGAAATACACAAAACTAAGCCGATTTTTATTATTTTTCCCAAACAAATTTTAACTGCAAAATCTTGTTAAACAATAGATCTAATACACTGCAAGTGTGCGTCAAAAATAGTCAAATAGGTTGAGCCAAAATCTCTGGCAACCCCTCGAAAAACATCAATCATCTCATATAAATAGTTTACAACAACAAACTGTTATTGTTCCGTATATACAGGGTGGCTCAGAAAGACTGAAGTGGTGTGAATCCCTTATAACTTTTTTATTATAATTTTTTTTCTTTTCTTTTCATTATTTTGTAAAGACGACTTGAACAATTTATAATGGAGCAATACACTACTGAACAACGTGCCAAAATCGTTGAAATTTACTTCTCAAATCAACGGTCCATTGTATTGACTTAGCGTGCATACCGTCGTCAATTTAATGTACGGGTTGCACCCTCTCAGTCAACAATAAACCGTCTGGTTGCAAATTTTCGACATCAAGGAGCAGTAGGGAACCTTCCGGCAGACTACGAACTGTCCACACGCCGTGGAAAACCATTCGCAAATATGGTTTCAACAGGATGGAGCCACAGCGCACACTGCATGGGCCACAATGGCTCTTTTACGCGACATCTTTGGTGAAAGAATAATTTCGCGTAGAAGCAATTTTAATTGGCCTCCGCGTTCCCCGGATTTAACCGCTCCAGACTGTTTCCTTTGGGGTTATTTGAAAGGAAAAGTTTATGTTAATAAGCCAAGGACTATTGAGGAATTAAAAACCAATATTCGAGACGAAATTAACAATATAACACTGGAAGTTTTGCGAAAGGTCATGGGAAATGTGTTGGAAAGAGCACATTTGTTCGAAGCAGAAAATGGCCACAACTTGCAGGATATCATTTTTAATAACTAATTTAAAAACATTCCCTATAAATTTACTGTATTTAAAAAACAAAAAAATTAAAAAATATGTCTTAAAAAAAAGTTATAAGGAATTCACACCACTTCGGTCTTTCTGAGCCACCCTGTACAAGCATAACGTAAATATGTGTTTTTAAACACTAATTTTGTGAGAGATACTTTTTGTTTGTTAAGAATTGTTCAAAAATAATTCTTAGAAATTGCTGCAAAAAATTTTAAAATTAAATCTTGAAAATTATGGTGAACTTTAGATAAACCCTTAAATTACAAAAAAAATAAATCGTTCAAAAATTTTCTACGAACAGTATAAAATATTCGGTACAAACGTTTTTTATGTTTCTTGCAAAAACCATTTTGTAGTGGCAAGTTTTGACTCTAATGTGCCCTTTAGCCTTTTTTAATATCTTCCGTATGTCATTTACTTATCTCTACTTTAAAGCTTTTGCTCGACTGCTGTTGTTAGCCATAATATGTTGTATGTATATGTTAAAAATATATTCAACGAAAAAAAAAGACACACAATTTTTACAGCTGCCCACTTGTTTGGTTAAGGCAAAAACAAACAAAAAATTAAAATAGGAAGTAATGTTCAACCGTATCTATATTTGAATGCTTTTGCTAAGCAAAGCATTAAAAATAAGGAGAAAAATTTTGGATAATTTAAATATATTGATGACTTTGTCTAAACCGGCATTTTTTCATTGTTTTTTTTAAGTTTAAAAAGTATAAATTCACAGAAAAATATTTTGTTTGTAACTAGAGCGAAATGTTTAGACCAACCAGAGTTGCCGGATCTATGGGTAATTTTAAAAAAATTGTTTAACTGCCATATGTATTAAAATTATACAATGCAGTAAATTAAATGTTTATATGTTAAAACTGTAGTACACGAAATGTAAAAAGTCACATACGCATCTGGCTGTGACGTAATTTTGACGTCATAATAAAGCATAAATGTATCCGCTTCGGCCATTCATTTGTATTTTTGGATTAAAATGCATTTTCGTAATATCAAAAAAATACATGCAGCCACTGAGACTATTTTTAAAAAATTTTAGCCAAAGTGCTGAACATTTTAGTGACATCAGACCTACATTCACATATCGTGTACTATAGGCTTTACCTTAATGCAAATTAAAATTTGTAAATAAAATACATATGTACATCACGTCACATTTAGAAATGAAAATAATTATTTATTTTACTTAGATATACATGGATTTTTTATCACATATTATATGCTAATTAAAGATAAGCATCAAACATTGCTTTGATTCGATTTTTTTCAGAAAAATCTCGTGATTTGTGTTGCCGAGAACATTTCTTTAATTTAGGCCTCACTTAGGCAGATAATGCACGACATGCTTTTTTACATCCATAGATGTATTTTGTGAAAGCTTATAAACAGGAAGTCGATTGAGTCCATCTGTCCATGTATTAGTTGAAATCAGTTTTTACGATACTGCCAGACATGTGTGTTGTATTTAAATAACATATATATTTGAAAGCAGATCGGTACTGAAAATCAGCACAATTGCCAAATAACTTTCTTAGACGTGAGCAAATAAGCACGACTGCCACTGTTTTTGCCCATTATTTTTATCACAAAATACAAAATTTTTTAGCCCTAGGATAATTAATTGTTAACATTTAATGGTATACTGTGTCATTTGGGACAAATGAGTCGCTAAGTAAACAAAATAAGAGGCAAATTTTTTTTTTTCGAAAAATACGTATTTTTGAAATAGACGCTAGAGATCCTAATTGATTTTTGAACAAGCTAAAACATCAAATAACAAACCCCTTATATTGAAGATGTTTGCTAGGAGAAACTGAAAAATCAGTTTAAAAATATGACTGCTAAAATTTGTTTATATTTTTTATTTATTTATCTATTTATCATAATATCCTATACAGCAAGTCTATATCTTACAATTAAAGAATAGGAATGCAAAAATTGTGCAATAAAAGTTGCATAAAAAATAATAAAATTACAAACAAAAAATAGTAACAAAATAATACTTAAAAATACATTAATACGCATTGCAAATACATTAGAATACATTCAGTTATAAGAAAAATATTGAAAAAAAAGTTTCGAAAGCTATATACGTTGCTATTAAGTTGTTGGTACATGGAGCGCACAACATGCCAACTGGGCATAAGTGCATACCTGTCATGGGTTTGGGCTTTTAATGTCTCTCCTTTTCAACCTAACCTAACTTGTTGGTTTAGTGGCAGACAATTCCAAGGACGATTACTATTAACGCGAAATTTCCATTCTGATACGTGGAACTTTAGCCTAGGTGTAATTAGCTTTCTGCCCCCTAGCGATCTGACAAAAAGTAGGTTGTCAAACAAATATGAAAACGTTTGAGTACATACTATTTTATGAGTCTGAAAAATAACTCAAATCTTGCAGAAGTTGTCGTTGGATACTCCCAGAAGTAATTTGGCGAAGATAGAAGTTCGATCGAGTCTTCTTAGTCCAAAGACATATCTAACGATGTTGTTAAAAATAACATACTAGCCATGTCACAATTACCAAAAAGGTTGCATCCGTACGTTAGGTTTAAGATTAAATTAGATTCTGCAAGCATAATACGGATTTTGAGGGGAGTTTAAAACTGTGTTACACAGAAATCTTAGTTTGCTGTAGAGTTGTGTCACGAGAGTATTAGTGTGATAACTGATCTATAGGCAGTTGTTCGTGACCTTTAATGTATTTGTGGAGCAATAAGTTCTTCAGCAATTTCTCGTAAATAAAGTTTTTGAGAAATTGTGTCAATGAGACCCATGTCGGTATGTTTATGTTGAATTTTTTGTTTTTTCTTATAAAAAACAGAATAAATAAAATTTGAATTTTTTTTAAAGAAGTTTCGTTGCGATATACCGTATATTTTAGTTACTGCAATTGATTAAACATCGAAATTTTTCTCACAGACACATGTCCCACAGAGGAGTAGTTGGCCTCAAAAGCTGGCCAAAAAGGCAAAACTGAATTTAAAGAAATCTTAAAAACTAAGTACGCACCTCGACATACAACAATATTTTACATTATATTGTAAATTTTGAAGTTTTTTAGTTTTGAGTTGTAGCTCTGAGAACCGGCTAAAGTCAGGAAAGTGTAGAAAATTATATAAGATTTAAATATTTTTTTTTTCGCTTGTGGATGTTTTTTTGATATTTTTTTTGTGGCCAAACGAATAAAAGTTTAAGAATCACTTTTTTTCGCTGAAAGGTTTAATCAAAAGGTATTTCAAAAAGAAAAAAAATTTAAAATATGTTGAATATTCATGTTGAAACAATTCGTTCAAAAGCTAAAAAACAAAAAAATATACACTTTTTTGCAAAAAAAGAAAAAGAAGAACTTTTTGAAAGTGAGGTTAGCATCTCTACGAATAATGTTTGATACCACAATAAGATTTGGAATCTCTAATTTAAGAAACAAAAAAAAAAGTTTTCGCCATTATTTTTGACGATTTTTTTAAATTTTCACATTTCTTCCATTTTTGCTCATCAGGCACTTTTTCTTATACATTTATAACGTCATAAACTTTTAAGTATGTGTTTCAAATTATTGATTTAAACTGTTATTCACATCACTTTTAACACTTCACAATGTTAATACCTGCCTCTAATTATAAATTTGAAAAATTCTTTATTATCGATAATAGTTATAATGGAATGTTCCACACATCCCCATAAAAGATATTTTTATATACCTGCTCTACAAAACATTATTTGTTAAAAAATTTAATTAAAGTACCTAATAAGGATAATTATTAAAAGCATTAATCACAAAAATATGTTTACAAAAAATAAATACAGGTACATAAAAAATACATTGGCACCCAGGTATCAGGCTACCATCCAATTGTCAGAAGAAGCTGCCGTAGCCAGAAATAAGCCCTTACGATTATATCGTACGAATTATTTAAGGAAATTCAGCAGAAGCGATACAAATCGAGATGTCTTGAATAGGTTATTTCTGGCAGTGACCCTTTTATAAGCTACAGTATGCAAAGAGAACGGAATAATAGAAAAGCTTTTTCATCAGAAACCATCACACTTCTTCTTCCTGACACCGATGATGCAGCTAATAAGAATATATGTACATACGACATAATAATTATTAAGAAATTTTTATTAGTTTAACTTTTCCGTATATTAAGTATTAAATAATATAAAATAAATATGTATAATAAAGCCTTTTTTCATAAAAAAATACTGTTTCAGAAGAGCCTTACAGTTTTCAAAATTTTTTTTTATTAGACCGTAAATCATATGTATGCATGTACATACAGTCTGTTAAGAATGAGTTTAAACCTTTAAAATCAACATTTGTTAATTGAGTATTGCTATTTATACCGACTTTTATTCCTTAGGAATATGGCTTTTGGAAAAATCCTAAAAATTTAAACTTTTTGGTTCTTTAAAAATTTGACGAATTTTGCAGGAACAAATTTTTTTCGCCATTAAATTTTTAATAACTCCGAAATAGTCATAGATAGAAAAGTTAGTTTAAGCAGAATTTTCCAGTGCATCTTTTGATCTTCCGACTATTAAAATCGGAGAACGCGTTTACAAGTTAATGCAAAATATATTAGGCAACCAAACGATTTAGGGGGTGAAATATGCCACGCCTTAAAAATCAAATCCTTAAGTACTAGAGAAAAACGGAAAACAGATTTGAATTAAGGGCATCAAAGTCCATATAGTCCACATACCTTTATTTCTAGGAGAGAGAAAAAAAATTTTTTTTGCGCGGTGTACTTTTGTTACGCAGTGTAATTTTTTGAAAATCTGCTACTAGATTTCTTATACCATACTACATCTAAAACTATCAAAAAACTAGAACTTTTAATTCAAAAAACACGTTTAATAATTTTGGCCAGCTTTTCAGGCAAATACTCCTCTGTGTGTCGGTAAGATTAGGGATAGTTAGGAAAGCGGGATGCAGAAAGCAAGTAACATTTCCAACACAAACACTCGGAGACCAATATGGTCCATTGTGTTCAAGATTAAGGTTAAGCTTGTTTTAAATTTAAAAATTATTGTCGTTATGGGGAAATATCTAGGTCCGATATCATCCTTAATATATCCTTTGCATTTATTACAACTAAAATTGAGCCGAATCAAATAAGGTTTTACACTTAATAACATTCAAAGAAATTAAATTAAGAAAGAAAGAAAATTAAAGTTTATTTTAGAAAGCTTCACATGTACAAGATAAATTTAAAAAAACACATGCCCTCTTTCATTACTTACTTGTAACTGTTATCCTTCGTTAATATTTTTCTTCAATAAAAAATACACCATTGACCTATTAAGATGTGATCTTTGAAACATTTTATATTTAAAAGCAATTTTTTTTTTGTATGAAATAATTTTAAAATACTATTTTTGAAATATGCCAGCACTCATATACATGTTTATTATGCACAGCAAATAAATATGACATAATTTAAATATCATTTCTGTCACAGTCATCGAGTGTGACACATGTCTGGCATATCGTAATATTTGGTGGCATTTACATGTCATCGCATGTTGTCAGTGACATTTAAAAGTACAGTTTATGGTAGGAAATAATATAATAAAATGACAAAAACGTAGCTTTTCTTGTTTATAACAGATTTTATTTAAAAAAGTTGCTTAAAGCAGCAAAAGGGTGCAATGCAAATAAATATAAGAAATAAAATGCAGTTTTTGAATTAAACTGACTCTTAAATATGTACTTGAAGGAATATAAAATTCTTAAACGAAAGATTTCTTAATATATTTTAAATTATATTTATATTATATAATATGCTTTATAATATAAATCTTACAGTCATTAAATAAAGCACTCAAATATCAATTGCCTATATAAGGATAGATATTGATGTGATTAGTTACAAATCATTTAAAATAGTTCCGGATAAATTCAGCTAGTAGCGTATTTCTTATAAATTAATTAATTATTAATTAAACTATAATGCCAGAATAAAGCAAATTTCATGTCATATTAAGAAGCTAACTTTTGTTTTATTTCATTTCAAACTTCTATTAAAAACACCTAGTTTATTTTTTAAATATATAAAGTTGCTAAAACTTCTAAATAACTTTTGGTCAATATACTTGTAACGAAATCTTTATTTTGGTGCTTTAATAAGGGAACGGTGCTACCTATTAATCCGGCTGTGCTCATCAGTGGGGGTGTGTCGAGTCCAAATTCATAAAAAAAAATCCGAATCCGTTACAAAGCAATTTTACTTTAGGTAGCTTAATAAGAACCGAATTTTAACAAGTAAGAGCACTATATTCGGCTGTGCCGAATCTTTTCTACCCACCACCAATTTGGTGT
The DNA here is from genome assembly GCA_941918925.1 of Phyto melanocephala. Taxonomy (NCBI): domain Eukaryota; kingdom Metazoa; phylum Arthropoda; class Insecta; order Diptera; family Rhinophoridae; genus Phyto; species Phyto melanocephala. Next base: position 19,040,329 of record OW799235.1, read on the forward strand.
ATATTTAAAGCACATTATTTATTATTTTGTTAATCGCTATGGAATAATCTCTTTATAATAAAATATGTATCACTTTCTTTGTATAGGGTGGTTAAATTTTAAGGGCACATGTTGAAGGTGAACTACACCTAGTCTTTAAATTTGTTTTCTGCATTTCACTTGACATTTCTCAATCTCAAACTTACTCAATTTGATCCGTGGAAAGATACGCAAATGAGCAACGCTTTAAAGTTATTCAGGTTTTTTATAAAAATTGGCGTTCAAATCAAAATGCATTTTGTGCACTTCGTAATTATTTTCATCAACATAATCATTCAAATTTGTTCACAATCGGGAGAAATGTAAAAAATATTTAAATTTCTGCAAAACAGGTCTGTAAAAAATGTTAGAAAATCTGTGAATGCCTTTTTAGTGCGTTGAATGGGAACCACTGATGGTTTTTGCGATAGAGCATCATTGAGCATCAACATTGTCATTGAAAATTTGGACCATCAGATAGAGGAGGGGCGCCAAGGATGGGGGGGGGGGGGGCATTTGGTCGATATTTTGTTCCATACATAATTGAACCATACAAATATTAAAATTACAAAAAGAAATAATAATAATAATATCCTAAATAATTTGTGTTTTATTTAAATACAACATCGGTCCTTAAAATTTAACCACCCTTTATAACTTCGATAGGCCCACCTGCCATATAAGGTTTTACCAAAAATTCATATAATTTCTCTATTAATATAGATTTTGGAACAATAAAGGGCTATATTGAAACACCTAAGTTGTACTCATTCGCAAAAATAACTTTGACACGCCTACTATAACGCCCACTTTTCACGTTATCTACCGTTAATGAAATTTAAAAGCCCATAAAACCGTTAAAAAATTCATATAATTTCTCTATTAATATAGATTTTGGAACAATAAAGGGCTATATTGAAACACCTAAGTTGTACTCATTCGCAAAAATAACTTTGACACGCCTACTATAACGCCCACTTTTCACGTTATCTACCGTTAATGAAATTTAAAAGCCCATAAAACCGTTAAAATTAGAGGTATGATGATCAAATTTGCTACGTATATCCTTCTAATCAATGTAATTGTTGTGCCAAAAAGTTTAGCTGACACGCCCACTTTAACGCCTACCTCCCATATAACGGTTTATCTTAAATTAATGTAATTTCTCTATTGACAAAGTTTTTGGGAAAATAAAGGACTATATTGAAATATTTAAGTTGTATTTATTAGCAGAAACTTTATTGACACGCCTACTTTAACGCCCACTTTCATTGAAAGACTACATTGACGAAAGCATTTTAGTAGCATATCGAAGTTATAAAGGGTGGTTAAATTTTAAGGGCTGATGTTGTTTTTAAATAAAACACAAATTATTTAAGAAATTATTATCATTTCTTTTTATAATGATAATATATGTATGGTTCAATTATGCATTTAACAAAATATCGGCCAAATGGCCCCCCCCCCCCCATCCTTGGCACCACTCCTCTATCTGATAGTCCAAATTTTCAATGACAATGTTGATGATCAATTGTTGGGCATGATGATGAGTAGAGGTTGACTGCTATTTTGCCAAACTATCGCAAAAACCAGCAGTGGTTCCCATTCAATGAACTAAGAAGGCATTCACAGACTTTCTAAAATATGCCCTTACAATTAAGCCACCCTCTACAAAGAAAGTGATACATATTTTTATATTATTATCACACGGTGATTCAAAATATACATTCTCAGCATTTTGCTAAAACGGGAAATTTATTAGTAAGATTTTGATTTTTAAACTTCTATAACATTTTGCTTTTAAAAGATTTTCAAACGAAATAAGTTTTGTATAATTTTAAAATTTGTTAGCCATTAGTACATGAATATAAATTGTTTATGATGTTTAGAGATAATTCTCATGATTGTGGACGAATTCGAACGATTTTGTTGACCAAAATAATCACGAAGTGCACAAAATGCATTTTTATTTGAACGCCCATTTTTATAAAAATCTTTAATATTTAAAAGCGTCTCTCGATTGCGTATCTTTCCACGGTTCAAATTGAGTTAGTCTGAGATTGAGAAATGTCGAATGAAATGCAAGAAAAAAGTTGAAGTTTAGGTGTGGTTCACCTTCAAGATGGGCCCTTAAAATTTAACCACCCTCTACAAAGAAAGTGATACATATTTTATTATAAAGAGATTATTCTATAGCGATTAACAAAATAATAAATATTGTGCTTTAAATGTACACAAAATTGGTGGTGGGTATAAAAGATTCGGCACAGCCGAATATAGTGCTCTTACTTGTTTCTTTTTGTGTTTAGGAATCTAATTAGTGAAGGATAATAATGGAAAATTTAACATGAATATAATGTAGTAAAAAAATGAATGGATATTGATAATTTAAAAAAAATACATAATTTAACAGTAGAGCGTTAATTACTTATGTTACGTTAAAACAACAAATAATTGCGTATAATCAAATCAATGCAACTTACATAAACATAACGTCCATCGAAGTCCGCCGGCGTCAGTTGGCTGTGGACAAGCTGTAGCGTCTTTTCTTTTATATTTCTTTTACCATATTTTTTAAAATTAATTTGATCGTTAATATCATCATAACTATGTTGTTTTTAAACTATTGAATGTGTATAAATATGTACATATGTGTTATGTAATTAGTGTAGGATTTTGTGTAGGGTGTTTAACATACAAATTATTAGATTAAGTAAACATAAAGAAACTATGAACAAAAGTATACAAACAATATTAAATAATTTACACAAGAATCGCGTATAACAATATTAATCAATAACCAGATTTTTGACTCATATTAAAACAAAATATCTAACAAAAAATCTATAATTATTAAGTTTACCCAAAGGTAAACTTCAGGTAGGTAGTTTTCTCTAGTATTCACTGGGAAGAATGTCAATATTTTGGTTACAGATGGGTAGGTATGATACCGCAAAATAAAATCATAAGTCAAAATAGGATTACTTGATCAGGTGTTTCCACGAATATCTAACTCCCAGTTGCTTATGTTATTTGTTGGTAGTATTTGGAACTTATGCCACAAAAAAAAAAACAAAATTTTCCGTTCTCTTAAGAAACAAAAATTGCTCTCCTTTACGCTATCACCTTATGTAATTACACCATGCTACCACTCACACAAAATATTTTACTTATAATAAAAAAAATTTTAGACAATAGAAAACCTAGTTAATCAATGCTCACTAAAAAAAATAAAAATTTAAAAACCAAACCTTATTACAGCCAAAAAAAAAAAATTAATAATAATTAAAAACTAATATTTCTGATATAATGAGAAATATGTACGAGTCTATGAATCGAAACAACGCCATCATATACTGACACAAAATTACAAATCGTAATCTTAACAAAAACTAAAAAATCCGCTTGAAACTGACTGCGATAAAAATACAACTGCTACGGTATTTTTCCTAAAGTTTTCAAATGCTAATCAAACTTTTTTAAATTTCAAAATAATCGACGGAATCAATTTTTATAAGCAAAAATGAAGGTAAATTAATTGATCAGGTAATATTGAATCGCCAGCTAACTAATTTTTTTGTAGCTTGCTTAAAACGTCAGTTGTTAAAGTCCATAGATAAAAAACAATTTCCTCTGTTTCCTTATTAATTTCAAATGACAAACTTGATATAGAAAAAATGTAAGCAAAAACATTCTCGCCGTACTGTGATTATCGAAGATGGCGTTCGAAACAAAACGGCATGTCTTAGTGGTTAAGTTCAAAATCCAGTCTCCATTAAGATAAGCTGATATTACGAATTTTGAAATACCAACATGATGATGTTGGTGTGTTCATTGTCATGAAAAGATTGCTTTAAAATGATAAACAAAGTCTGTTAAATTTTTAATTTGAAAAATAAGTGACCTGGCAGAGACCTTAAGCCAATGATGCTGATACCTCATAAGATGTATCATGTTTGGCAAATAATAAAAATAAAACTGTTAAGTTAGAGCAGACGGGTTAGAATCTTCAGATTTTGCTTTATACTAAACAGAATGATTACATTCGGAAGTAGTTGTGCTAAGCTTAAGCTATACGTAACAAATAAAAGAGAAAATAACATTGAATACAATTTTAATCAAACTGCAATTTTTTGAATTTTCGACTAACATTTAAGCAAAACGAATTCATAATTTAATTAATTATGTATAATCAATTGCCATGAAATTCATGTAATTCCCTTTAGTATTTAGTTCGACATTTTTTATTTTGTTTATGATAAAAATCTCTCTTTCTAAGGGTCTCACGTTCTGTTCTAATTTTCAATACCTTATAAGGCAAGGAACCATCACTTGCGAGATATAATTTTTCATAATTAAGCCGAAAATATTCTCCATTAATATATTTTATAACAAAAAAATAATACTAATAATTAACCATTAAATAAGAAAGTAATAAAACATTCAAACCCTAACGGTAGTTTTGCACCACCCTGTGTTAAGATCTGAGAATATTTTCTACCGACATACCAACAAAACTAACAAAAATGCTTTAGCTCTATCACATACACCTTAAATAAATACACACAGCTTATGACTAATTTGTATGCAAAACAACTAGTTGTTAAGGGTATTAAAAACAAATAAATACACAAAATCAAATTCAATTGTTTAATGAAGTGTTCATAATTTATGAATGAGCATATGGCCCTTAATATTAATGTATTCAAATCTAAAAATAAAACCCCAAAAAAGCCATGGCAACACAAACATAAATTATTAATAGAAGGTTGATTCAATAATTATTCTACTTTAAAAGTGAAATTTTCCTCAATAAAAATTAAATAAAATCTATAACAAGAGATTTTACTATAACAAGGTTTAACTTATAAAATAGAACCAAATTATTATATATTTCTTTATTCATTTACTTTAACCATGGCGATGTTATAAAACCACTTAAGCAATAACTTTAGTTATGAAATATACTATTTATATCCTGCATACCAACTACTAAAACATATTTAGAATCTTTAAAATATACAATAACTAATGGAAGGAAACACTACTACATAGAAAGGGAGAGAGATGGAGAAGAGTGGCACAATAGGTTTTCCCAATCACGTTTTTAAAATAAAGTGCTTGTATTAACAGACTTTCAGAATGCATTCATAATTTCTCTTACGAATTTTATTCTGCTTAAGAGATTGTGTTAAATATAAAAGGTGTTGCAAAAAGAGTTAAAAAAATGAGATATTTAGACAGCGAAACAAATAAAATTTAACTTAAGCTCTTTAATGTGCAGGCATGCTACTTCCAAAGAGGTAGTGAAACCCAACATGGATATTAAAAACACTTTTCATTACTCTATTTTTTTATATCTATTTTCATATTAAATAATGTTTAAAGTAATAAATTTTTGGGGCCTCTAAATATATACTTCACCTAGACAATAGCACGCTACCGACTACAACTTGTAAAAATCACGGCTACAAGGCAACACCATTACCATTGTAGTTACAGCTAACTTAGGCTAGTTTCTATTTCCTTTTTTTTTTTTTGGTTTTTAAATTTTAATGGCAGAGGTACATAACAAAAAGCCAGGGTATTCACTAAGTTCCTTCTCAGTGGAACGACCTATACCTGTGTATAGGAAGTCGAAGACATTGAAACAATAAATAAAATTGAGTTTAATGGTTCTCCTCCAGTTACAAACGTTGATTCAGGCACCGCAAGTCGACCTATACCTCTGTATAGGAAGTCGAAGACACTAGAAGAATAAATAAAAATTGAGTTTGATGGTTCTCCTCCAGTTACAAAACTTTGGTTCAGGTACCGCAGGTCGACCTATACCATTGTATAGGAAGTCGGAGACGTCTGAACAATAGTTCTGCTGAGTTTTATGGAACTCCTCCAGTCTCATGTACATTGAGTTTATTTGGGTTAACCTGATTGCCATTAAACGATAATGGCAAAAACGCACGAGCTCTTGACCCGACCAGAGCTGAATCACGACTGGTTTCTATTTTCTAAGCTAAACACAGCTGTATATCTTGTCAATTTTTAAATATCACAGAGCAAAGTCGATCAATTAATAGCCGCGTCTTAGTCGCCGATGGAATATTTATTTGAGCTTTTCGCTAAGCCGAGTTGTGTGGATTTTTCCTGTTTATTATAGGTACACACTTTGCAACGTGTTTATGAAACACGTTTGCAATTCATGTTGTATATTTTAACATACAAACTGCAGCCATTAATTAAACCATAATAAAAATTTGAAAAATCATACACAATTAGAGCTTGTTCGTTTTCAATGAACTAAACCATTCGACTATTTTTGGTCCTGCGAACCTTATAATAACCTTCACCGCCTAGATATAAGATTTCAAGAAAAACGCCTTTTGCATTATTATTTCCGACGCCATATTTGATTTTTAATTTTTACAGAGTTAACTGTGTTGTACTAGTCAAGCCCTTTTATTAAAAACCCATATTGTTGGGATTAAAAAAAATTTTTTCTGCTTTACTACATTGTACTATTATTTGATATCAATACTGTGGGTGTTAAAGGGGATAAAGGCGTAAATACTTTGTTTGACTCATATATTCGCAATTATAACGCATTACAGCCCAACCTAAGCAAGTGAACTCACTAAATAGTAATAAATTCGGTAGATTAATCTGAAAATATCTAAAATGGCATTACTTTTCAACAATTACGAAATTTAAAAAAACAACAACAATTGTGCTGCAGCCATTTTCCATACCTTACGCAAAAAACTGCAAAAAATAGAAGGAGTGATCCTCAAACGGTGAAATTTTGCACACTTGTTCAATTTTAAGTAGAAAAGAAAAATTCAAAAAATTGTTAAAATCTATCCACGAATTTTTGTCCTCAATGTAAAGGTCGCAATTCCTTATAGAATTTAACAAAATTTAGCACACGTCTAGTAGTTGATCCAGGAAAGAGCTCGACTAATTTTGGTTTGAATTCGTCGACTCCTAAGGGTACCTTCCTTGGACCGCCAACTTTTTCACTTATTTTTCTTTTGAATGTATAGGCCCTAATCCTCAATATAATCTGATGAGATAGTTCTGCCCATTTTTTCGCTTATTTTCTTTTCAACGTATGGGCCACAATTCGCAACGGAATTTGATAAAATTTAGCAGATGTCCACAAGTTGATCTAAAAAAGAGCACTTCAAGTTTTTGTTGAAGTCCGTCGACTCAAAAGGTACCTCCCTTGGACGCCCATTTTTCCACGTATTTTTCTTTTCAGTGTATAGGGCGCAATTCTCAAAAGAATTTGATTAAGTTTGGCACACGACTATTAATTGATAAAATAAAAAACTAACAACTTTGCTTGAAATGCGTCGTCTTGTATGTAACCTGAATGAAAAATTTCGTATAAATATAATTCTTATTAAAAAATCAAGTAATATTTAGTCAAAGAAATGCTAAAAATTGGTTATTTCCTCCCAGCTCGAAAAAAAATATTCATATAGGTAAATAATATTTAAGCAGTGTAATCATCAACTATCATTTCTTGAACTTCATCATCCAATTCTTAAATATTCTTATGAGGTTGACGTCTTAAGCTACTAATATATGGATCGGACGACTCAAGCAAACAATGAAAAACATAGGTATTCGTTGCAGTTATACTCCATTTTCTAGAAAACATTGATCTATAGTTCCTGTAATCTTTATTACGCGCTTCCTCTGCTTCATCCGAGGGCATACCAATTGAGAGTACTGCTGCATCTATTATGAACAAGAACTTTTTGGATAGTAACAGGCATGAAGTACCATTTATATTTTTTAACAAATAGTTGAGCTGTTTCCCACGCAAATTTCTTAAACTTCATAGTATCAGTTTCCTTCCCACGCGTTATTATTTGAAGAATGATACGAAAATGAACTACTAGTTCTTCATTTACCCTAACTATATCTGCAACAAGTGCAGGGTTGGAAAAAAACGCCTTGAGTTATTTTCATCATTGATGTCCCAGATCCCTGCTTTACAGCATCTTTTGGTTAAGCCTAAAGGTATGCAAAACTTTTTTACTACAAATACTAGGGTGCAATATTCGTGACTTTTTTTTACTGAATTTGAATTTTTTAAAAGATTGACCAAAGTTGGTGAATTTTTTTGATTAATTTGATTTCGTTGTACTGAGAGCACGGAGGTAAACCGAGCTAACTGACTTTTTCTCCAACGAAAACAGCCAATGCTGAATTTTTAAGGATAATTTTGTTGCAATCATATATCCCAAACTATTTACGCAATAACTTTTTCTTTTCCTTTAAATTAAAAACATGGCTTCGGATTTAAATAAAATCGACACTCAGATTTTTCCGCTCGAAACATCTTCGATATATAAATCTCTGAATTTGAACAAAATTACCATATATTTCCCTTTCACAACATTAACTTGATTTAAACCGATCTTTTCTAAGAATATATATAAAAATATCTTAAAAGAAATGCAAATTTTTGTTTGCCAGACTCTTCTCTATAAAATAGCATCATTAGATTTTTTAAAAGTAATAGTCAAAAAATGCCTTTTTTGCAACAGAAATCCCATAGTGCGCCTTGTCAAAATTAGATTTTCCAATTGCAAAGCGTTGGCGCCGCGGCATTTCGGCTTGTTTTATACAAATTGTATGAACATTAGAATTTTTGACAGCCAAAAAAAAATCCTTTATTAAACACCCTTTTCTATTCAACCGCACTACTTATTAGTTTTTTGCTTCAACATGCTGCTACAATATGTTTTATGTTGTACGCTTTGGTTGAATGTATGTATGTGAAAGCACACACCAACTTGTATTATTGTTACGCATGTAGTTAAAGTATTAATACTTACCACAAAATTGAACACGTTTTGCTGGTAAATTGAATTGTATTACGAAACGGATGAATGCATAGCAGAGCGATCGCAATATGAAATGAAAACATATTGATACACAACTTGTATGCAAGTCTTATATTTGTTGTTTTTGCAATTATACTTAAAAAATGTTTTATAATTTTGATTGAATTAAATAGTTATGAGGAAATGTATGCTTCACTCAAAGGAGAATATAAGTTTGTAAAAAAAAAAATATTAAGAAAAAGTATTAAATTAAAATTTTCTATAAAATGAGATATTTGGAAATTAAAATTAATAATAGATTACAGACTACAAATTTGGTTAGACAGGCAAGTCTGGAAGTCGATATTACTACTTATAAGGAAAATTTTATTGTAATTGTCTTAAAATAAAACAATAAGCCAAAGTAATATCTCCACAATCCCGAGAATTATCGTGGTACTAGGTCGTTCCATGAGAGAACTGACTCATATATTCGACACTTATGTGCTGTTTATAGAACGCGAACGCTTAATTTGAGTGGACGTTTTGCCTGTAATTTGTTATTGTAACAAAAAAAAGTACACGCAAAACGTCCACTCAAAGTAAGCGTTCGCATTCTATAAACAGCACATTAATCTAGAACGCCAACTTGGACTTTTAATCTTTCATAGTTTTAATCTTTACTAGTTAAGCCCTTCATTTGTATGCCAAATTGGCTCACTTGATGGCACAGAAACTGAAAAATTTTGATTTCCGGTTGTTAATTTTAGGAAAACCACTATAACAGTTGTATTGTGTTGCTTATATCTCAGTTAATTTCAAACTGCTTTATTAGTTTTCCTTAGGAATAATTTTTGAGACCACGACTTCTAACTTGGAATTTTTAGCGTATCCCAAAATTAATAAGGAGCCAGAAATTTTGATACATTTTATTTCATTAATATTATTGCTAATAATTTTTGCCTATAACTTTGCCAGTTGGTAAACGATTTATCTAAAATTTTCATGAATATCTCTAGAGGCACATTATATCTATAATTGTTCACAAAAGTATAGGCACTTGGACTAAAAAAATTTTATTTTTTATATTAAAAATAAGGGAAAGAGATGAGACGCGTTTATTTGACTATAGCTCAGAAAATTGTTAAGCGATTATGCTTATTTTCAATAACGATCTGCTCGCAAGTATTTCTGATATTTAAATACTACACACGGCTTTTGGTGATGTCTTGTGGTTTGGAAAAACTGATTTCAACATACCCAAGAACAGAAGGACATTGCTCATTTGTCTTCTTTAGTCATAAACTTTTAGAAAATAAATACTTTATAAATCGGAAACGAATATTCTGAATTGTGAATATTGAATATCACATGGAACAACAAACCTATATATTCCCTTGCACTTTCTGTGAATGGTATTCATGGCATGAGTCTGATCAGACTATTTTTAATATGAAACGTTTTTCTAAAATACTTAACACTTAGTTAGAGGATTAAAATTTTAGGTAAACTCCTAAAGCTTAGTTCACTATAAACACAAAAAAGAAGAGATCCTTGAAAGGATATTAGAGGAAACATATTCCAATATTATTATTATTACACACATCGCATTTGTTACACATGTGGTCTGGCTAGACCCATTTACAGGGTGACTGATGAATTTTGCTACATTGAAAACTCAAGTAACATTTTGTAAAGCCTATTTAATTTATTTTTTATTAATTCATTTGAAAACTAATATATTTTTATTAAAGTAATTCATGAAGTTTTTAAAATTATTAAATTAAAATGCCTCAACCCACGGTAGCACATGTGCGACATGTTATCAAAAAGTTATTCAATACTAATTAAAGGATTGCTGCGTGAACTGCCTCAATTATCGTTCGAATGGATGGCCTTAAATCATCCAAATTTGTTGGTCTTCTTTGTAAAATTTCTGTTTGCAATAACCCACAAAAAAATTAGGTGGTGATAGGTTAAGAGACCTGGGGCGCCTACGGAATCAGTTTATTGGGAAATTTTTGCCATAATTTTGTTTAAACAGGCGTGCCTATGTGACAAGTTGTCCGATCTTATTGAAACCACGTAGAGTTGAAAAGGATTTTATTTCTGCAAAATTCTGGAAATCAAAACTCTTTCAACATCTCTAAGTAACGATATCCATTGACCGTATCCGTATAACTGTTTTCTTAGATAAAGTTAGGTCCGACAATGAACCTTGATGAAACTGCACACTACACTGTGACGCAAAGTGGATGCGATTGCATCTGCTGGTGTATCAGTGGGTAAGAATTCCTCCATATTCGACAATTTTGTTAGTTAACATTGCCGTTCAAATCAAAATGTGCCTCTTCAGACATAAAAATGAAGTTCAAGATATTTTCATCCTCTTCCGCCATTTGAATGATCTTCTTTAAAAATTCCAAGCAAATCGGGAAGTCTGCTTGTTAATTGAATCTTACATGGAAGTAAGTTTAAATTATGATGCAAAATTGTCTACAGTGACTCTCTGCTGACACCCATTTGAGCAGATCAGCTCCATGTCAAAACTTTCGGATCAGATAAATTATTTTTAAAACTGAGTGGGTCTACCTTGACTCATGTGTTACGAATTTGAAAATCAATACACGTGTAAGACGAAACGTTAAAAGGATTTTCATTAGATCATTTCGTGTTGATTAAAAACTAACTTTAATAAAGTAAAATTAGCCACCACCATTAGGTCACTGAATTACTCAGACTGAATATCATCGCCATTATAATTATAGGAATTTTGAAATAAATTTTTAAAACTGCCTAAATTACACAATGTTATAAATCCCTAAAGTGTAGAATTTAAATATATATCGCTTAATACTTACCAAAATATGCTGCCTACTATTAGGCTTGTAAAGTTAAAAATCAATTTTTCATAACTTAAGTACTTAAAAACTTTTCTAATTTTTATTACTCATTACATTAATAGAACAAATCCATTAAAAAAATATTGACAGTTTACTTTTGGGCTTAATTGCTCTATCTTATTAAACTTTATATATTAATTACGCTATTTTATATAAATGTGTACGTGTGTGTGTAGGTACGTATAAATCTATGAATGTGTTTGTTAAATTCTGGGCTTGCCTATGTATGTTTAAATATATGTATGTATATATTTTGTTTTAACTAAATGTTATAGCTTCTGTGTGTGTGTTTGTATAAGCAATTGTTATTACTTAGAGCTTAACACGTAATATGAAATTAATTTTCAATTAATTGTTAAGTATACTTAAGATACAAAGTATTCTAATTTAATTAAAATAACAACCACACATAAATATATTTGGTACATTTACAAAGTAAAGTTTACACACACATAGAAGCACATAAGCAAAACCACGTACAAAAAGATAGAAATATTTAACAAATAACTTGTACAAACATATTTACGTCTATACCCTGTAGGAAGCATGGGATCAATTATCTCCAAGTCACCACATTTTTCGATTATTTTGGCGACTATCGGTTGCTATTGTCAATTTTAGCACTTAAAAATAATAAACAGAAATAATTTATAAGTTTTACAGTGAAAATATTTTTGACGATGAACTGTATTTTACTCTTACATTTGAAAAATAATATTTTAATTTAATGAGGTAAAAAGTACCAGAAGAGGAGACTGGATTTACTACAATAAAAATTAAATATTGAATTCTTAGTTCCAATATCGCAATACATAGCCCCTTGAGAACTACCCGGTCAATAGTTCTTATCTCACTAGTAGGTTCTTAATAACAAGCACCTGTTAAATGGCTATGGCAAAGAGTATTGTATGGCGTACAATTGGTTAGTAGTACTGATTACACGGTCAATATTGAATCAGTACTGTTTCACTATAGAAATTTCCTACATGGTACACATTTACTTACCTTTAAAATGACATATACACATGTATTTATATCCATAAACAACTTTATATTAACGTGTAATACTTATACATATGCATGTATGTCCTTATGTGTGTTCATAGTAACTTTATATGATGTCTTTGGATTTTTGTTTATTTATTTGTTTGTGTCAAACTTCTACTTTTTAGTTATTTCTTGATGATATCGATAGTGATAATCTAAATACTTTGTGACAGTTTGTGGAAGTATGAAAGTTTGTGAAATAAAGTCCATGAGTGAAGTATAAAACTAAGACACAAAAATCTATAAAGTACTTCATTTATTTGCTTAACAGAGTAAGATAAATATTGATAGACAAACACTTTTTAGATGTTTACTCAAATACTGTTAGAGTTATAAAAGAAAAAAATATTAATAGATTTCAAACAAATATATTGAATTAAAAGGATGTCAATTCCCGTCCTTTAACAATAAAAAGTAAAAACAAGTAAGAGCACAATAATCAGCTGAGCCGAATCTGTTATTACCCTTCACCGTCATGTACATAGGTATAATGACCACATAGTTTCTAAGCCAAGAATTTAGATCTTGTGTAATACGCCACTTTCGTTTTTATACCCTTCACACAGTGAAAAACGGTATATATAGGTTTGTCATTCCGTGTGAAATTTCTACAATTTTCATTTCCGACCCCATAAAGTATTTATTTTCTGAAAGCTTATGAATAGGGGAGTCGATTAAGCTCTGTCAGTCTGTCCGTCTGACCATCTGTCCGTGTGTATGTTGAAATCAACTTTTTGAAGCCCCCCGATATCCCTTGGACTCGGGTGAGTTATTAAAATATCAGAAATATTCGGGAGTAGAACGCTATTGAAAATCAGAAACATCGGTACATAAACAACTGAGATATGAGCAAAAACCCACGACCACCTCGATTTTTTATTCACAAAAACAACATTACAACAACAACATACATACATATAAACGTGTATACTGGTTAGAGAAAACGTGTCATCGAATCCCAGCTGAGCCAAAAAAATTTTTTTTTTATATTTTTTTTTTTTAATTTTTTTTTAACTTTTTAAACATACATACGTGAATTTATAATTTTACAATGGGATATTTTTATATATGTATGTTTTTATATGTATGTACGTATTTCATATGGGATGAATGGTGACACAAACTACTGTTATTGCATGACTACACGTTGTGAAGGGTATATAAGATTCGGCACGGCCGAATATAGCGCTCTTACTTGTTATTTCTGAGGCTATCTTTGATTTTAAATTTTAACATACTTAACTGTATTCTACTAGGTAAGTCCATTCAGTTGATACCCATATTATTGGAAATAAACAAATTTGTTCAGCAAATTTGTTTCATACTAATATTGTGGGGGTAAAAAGGAGCAAGCCGTTACTACTTTATTTGATTCATGTATTTGGCACTTAATTTAGGAAGCCATATTGGATTTTTTATTTTCATAGCCATTCCCATATTGGCTCTCTCAGTTGTATAGAAATTGAAAAATATCGATTACCGTGTGAAAATTTTTGGAAAACACCGAAGCAGTTGTACTTTAATGCTTATATCTCTGATGGTTTCGTACCGACTTGTCAGTTTTTCTTAAAAATAATTTCTGAGATTACGGTTTATAATTTTGTGTCTAAAATGGGGTAAAAAATTATTTAGGAGTTAAAAAATTTTTGTTATATTTAAAAAAATTAGTATATTTACAAATAATGTTTGCCTATAACTTTATTTATTAGTGAGTAATTTGTCCGAAATTTTTTACGAATATCTCCAAAGGCATACACGTTTCTTAAATAGTAACAACTGTGTCTATTAATTATCCTAGGGATGGAATATTTTAAATCTTGTGGTAAAAAAAAAACGGAAAACCAGACGCATTCGTGTTTACTTTCTCACATCTCATACATTTTTAAAGTAATTATGTTGATTTTTAATATCGATCTGCTCCGAAATATTTCTAAAATTTTGATATGGACACATGGATAATACTTAAACGACTCTTCTATTCATAAGCTTTCAGAAAATATATTTTTTATTGGGTCAGAGATAAATATTGTGGAAATTTTACATGGAATAACAAACCTATATGTACCCTTTTACACTGTCGTTTGAAGGGAATAAACAAGTTATATTTCAAATTATATATTTCCTTGCAAAACAAAAATATCGTAAGGAGAATAGAATATAACATATAACTCACCACTAAGTAGGATACATTTTTATAGGATATATTGAAAATAATAATAAACATTCAATACACGACAGATACGAGTATTGACATTGAAAACAAATACTATTCAAATTATAACAATAAAAAATTGGTTTTCAATAAAGAGTCACAGCATCTATCTTAAAAAAGAAGCATCGAGTTTTCGTAATAATACATGCTTGTGATAAACCTCTAACATTTAAACATGATGCTTAACTATGTAACATATGGTAAATTAGCATCAGTGACTAATAACACAGTGATACAAAATCGAACTTTCCAAATGGGATGAGACCAATTCTAAATAAAAAGTGACATTATCCATAACAAACCCTTTAAGGGTTTGTTAGTTCAGTGCCAAAATTTGTTTTACACGTTGTGATATTTACTATTTTGGGGGTCCAGGAATTTATTTATGATATTCATTTTTACGTAAAACTCACGCTAGATAGCGCTGTCATACAAGGCCCTTAAAAAGTAATTATACCGTTTTTTTCTGTAAAAATATAAAACAAATAGCATCATTTGTATGACAGCGCCATCTGGCATGAGTTTTATGTAAAAATAAATATCAAAAATTAATTAATCGACCCCAAAAACATAAGAAGCCACAACTTTCTAGGATAACAAAAATAAACAAGCATTATTTTGTTATATTTTCAATTTTTTTTTCTCATTAGACAGCATTTCAAAATCAGCATCTTTAAATGCGTGTAAAACAAGATATTGCACTGAACTAAAAAAATCCTTATAGATTTTATCATGGATTATGTCAACTTTCATGTACAGATGGTTACATCACATTTGAATTTTGGTTGTTCAACTGTGTAATAAATAAAATATTTGGCGAAACCAGCAAAACAATATGACCGTTAGAGATTGTAGATATCGCCGTGACGTCTTTTGAAAATTTTATTATTAAACATATTTTATTACCTATTTACAAATATAATTATACGCAGAGAAAAAATATGATTGTGGTAACCATAATCAAAGAGCAACATACACTTCGGTTCACTGATTTAAAGGCACTAAAAATTTCATATTCAAAAGCCTGTATCTTTTTAAATATTTAATTGATTGCAGAATTTTAAAATAAAAATGAAAGCTATATATCTATCTATAATAATAAAATGACAAAGTTTTCATTTAAAAATTTTATGTAATCATCGAATTAATTTTATTTGCTTTAAAATGCTGTAATGCTAAGCCGTATTTTTCTTGTATTGAAAAGTGTTTTAATACATTTTCAAATGTTCCGCAAAAGTATAATTTTATCAGTTTTTCAATTTCTGTTATCTTTTTTGCTTTACGTTAAATATTATTTAATATTAGACAATACAATTATATAAATGTTAGAACAGAAATTGTACTTGCAAATAAATAAACCAAATTTGTACTTTAAAACACAACTCAAAATTCAATGGAGCTTGTGAATACAACAAATGTTTAAAGAAAAACGTTTTCACGTGCACACAAATTTTTATTGCGTGAAGAAATTTTGTACAATTTTTTTTACATTTCCACTAAAAGCAAATAATATGTGCTTAAATAATATAAATAAAAAATTTTACTCTACCGAACAAAAATTAACCCCAGATATGAAAATTTAGGGAATACCAAATTGCTCAAGATATAAAAATAAATTTCGAAAGTTTCTAAAATATATCCAACTTCTACGTTGTAACAATTTATTGAAATATTTAAACATTACAAAATATTAGCCTCTAATAAAGTTTAATGTACAAAAATACAACAATATGAAAGAGATTGTATTAATTAACAGAGACCAACAATGTGGCAACGTAATTTAAATAAATATTTCTTCAAAAGGAAGCGTTGCAATATTATGATTATTTGAAGAAATTACCTTTAAACTCTAAGCTGTGTTAAAAATAAAATTGATAAGTAAAAGTAACCGAAAAGTTTTTCCATAACAAACCGAACAAAGTTATAGCGTATTGAAGTACTTGTTATAAATACACATGCTGTATTCACAAGGTGTCCTAATATGTCATATTGTCATAATGTTCTATTACTTCGCAATAGTTAAAAAAAATGTTGTTGCTTTTTAAGTAAAAACTATCCTTAAATAATACTACAGTGTAGGGTGTGTTTATTTTGTTTCCATAACTATTAGGATACCTGTGGCGATCAGCTAGGAATCTGTTAAGCCGAGCCGTCTGTAATATTCCGTTAAAATGATCTGTTATCAAATATGTTTTTAAATCGGCGACCAAAATTTGATATATCATACTTATTTATATATTTCATATGTTTTTTGCTATTATTTTAGAACATTTGAATTTGGGACACCTTGTAAATACAGTTATAATATACAATTGTTTATCAACACTAAAATCAACCACATTAGCAGCAACCATCATCATCGTCAGTGTAATCATCATTAGCAAACTTGACTATTGTAATAAAAATAATAAGAAAAAATTACACAATGTATTTTAACAAGGTGTGTAGCTAACTGGATGAAGCCAATGTATAGATGATCTTTTGTTACAACTTGTTGTTTGCGTTATTTGTTATTTGAATTCTTTTGTTTCAGTTTTCCGCAGTTTAAAATTATCTTTCTTTGTTATGTTGCCAACGTTTAAAGTTTTTCTTTTTTTCTTTAAAGATAACGGTTATATTAATATGCAAATGTATGACAACATTTACAGGGATGTAGTCAATTATGTGCGTATTAGTAAATAAGGGGGCATATGGCACTAAACTATCATGCCTTAAATATAGTGTCTTTTTAGGCTTATACAACTTTCGATAAGTATAACAGTAAAACAAGATGTCAAACTAATGAAGTGTGTTATTATACCCTTCACACAAAAGTGTACAATTGTCATTTCCGACCCCATAAAGTATATATCTTCTAAAAGCTTATGAATAGGGGAGTCGATTAAGCTCTGCCAGTCTGTCTGTCTTTTCGTGTGTATGTTGAAATCAACTTTGTGAGGCCCCATGACATCGCTTGGACCCGGGTGAGGTATTAGAATATCAGAAATATTCAGGACCAGTTCGGTATTGAAAATCAGAAAAATCGGTACATAGATAAAAAATCACGAGCACCTCGTTTATTTCACAACAACAACATACAACACCTATATACCTACAAACGTGGTTTATTGGTCATAGTAACAGTGGCATCGAATCCCAGCTGAGCGATAAAAACACCTCCCTTAGCATCTCAGTATCGTGACACATTATCTTCTTATTCATTACGTCATAGCAAATAATTTGAAGATGAAATAGTTCCATCAAGACTGTGCAATAGGCGCGAAAACCATCACTCTGTTGAGTCAAACGTTTTTAAATCGAATTATCCTTAGAAATACTCTTGTAAATTTTCCACTTCGCTGGTGTGATTTAACACCTTCGGACTACTTTTAATGGAAGTGGGTCAAATCTAAAAAAAAACGATTGATTATTTAGAAGCCAACATTCAACACACTATTGGCGAATATAAACTTGTTATGGTCAAAAAAGTGTTGTAAAATTGGAACGCCAAGATGGCGTTTATTAGGCGCATTCGCAGTGGCCATATGCCAGAAATTATTTTTTTACATTAAATAAGCTATAGTTAATTAACTAATAAAGGTATTTCGTTCTTTACCTCAAAAAAATCTCTAGATTTCTGATATCTTAATAATCTATTTATAGGGTTGCATTATTTAACAGTGATTGATTGATTGGTCTGATCTGGTCTGCTATCATTTGAGCTAAATGTGGTTTGCTACTTTAGTAATAATGGACTAACGGTAGAAGGACACTCTCAAAGTGTATAATTTTAATTAAAGAAATCGAGATGCAGCTTGGAAATGTTAACGCCCTCAAAATCAGAAATATTCTGTTAAGTCGTCTAGGTGGCAATTTTTTATTAATTCTATAAGTCTGTTGAACTCAAAACCTAACAAATAAAGGAGAACTTTTATTAGAAAGTTGTTATACAAGGAACTTTGCTCCTCCATAATGGTAGAAATTTATTGACTGATAGCTGCATTTATCTCTTAAATCATTTATCATAAGGTTTTTGAGCTTTTCGATAACTCAATCTTATTGCATTTTAAAGTGTATAAGTGCCACCAATACCTCAGGCTACATGAAATCCAAAAATTAAGGAGATTATAATCTCATCCGAACAGAGTTTAATTTGGTTCTAGGTAGGTAGGTAGGAAAGGGCAATTCAGGAAGCAGGAGCCGCCTTCAACACCCACATTCGGAGACCAATATGGTCCATTGTGTTTCCCTTTATATAATAAAGATAAAGGAGTTATTAGAAAAACAAATAGAGAGGGAGGGTTGCCAAAGATTTAGTAAATAAAAATAAGGCTAGCAAGTAGGAAATAGAAAAGAAGAAAGAAATACAGGTCCCCTACGAGCCCCATTGCATTTTCACCAATCACCCGACCACCATGATGGATCCGATAATATTCCCCAATTTTCACCCCGAAACATCACCCAACTCATCGTGGAATCGTCAACCTAGCCACTTTAGCCTGTGATTCTGTAACTTTGGGCGTGAGCTCATCCTCACACAACCTACAACAATCCGGAGTGCCGCGATCCCATCTACTAATCCTAGCTCTCATAGGACAGCGCCCTGTTAAAACCCCAATAGTAGCGCTCAGACATACCCTATCTAGGTCCAGAAGTAACGTAGAGTCCGCTGAGTTTATCTTAGGTCAAAAAGCTCTTGAACTCTGCAGTTTCTTCTGTCCCTCCACTCCATATAAGCCCTAATTTGGTACTATAAGAATCAGTAATCCGTAGGACTTTCGAGCAAGAAAAGTAGTCTTAAGGATCAGATACTTTTAATGCTTTTTATCAAAGAGTTAACTGGCAGGTTTAAACTCATGTACTTTTAGAATAATTGCTTTGTTTTTGTAAGAAGTTAGGTATTATGCAATTCTGCAAGAAATAAGGAAGACAAAAAGCTTTGGACAATGTGCTAATTGATAATCTGTGATCTTTTAAGCTCGCATCTTTCTATCAGAGTAACTACATAATCATGAGGCATAAATTAATGCAAATAATAAGTATGTGACTAGATATTTAAAATCAAATCTGTCATTCAATTAGAGATATACATACAAGTTTGTCTGGTATTTAATATATTAAATATTAAGTATTTCCCTATTCTTAAATATAACTAAAGTTTTATAAAACCGATTTTCTATAGAAATTTTATTTATAAACGTTTCACTAATCCCTTAAAAAATTTACAAATAGAAAATAGGATAGATGATAGCACATCGTTTATATTAAGGATTTAAAGTTTTTTCTTTAACCATACAATCACCCCAAATACACTACAGCCCTGTTAATTTTCTCATATTTACCTATTTGTTAAAGTCTTTTGTAGTAGAGGTTTATCTATCTTTATGGATGTTGTAAATATTCTGCGACTTACAGACATTTTGACAGGATTAGACACATCTGTTATAGTTAATATTAGCACGCAACTTTAAAGATGTTAAAGTTACTCTTCCTCTTATATCCACTGATTCACTTTCTCGTTTACTTTACAAGTAGGTACCACCGCTAAACCACTATTGCTTAATACCATTGTCTTATGGCACACGGCCTTTCATTTAAAATATGCAAGCGAACAACAACAACAAATAAATTTGATATCATTGTTCAGCTCTTTTTGCTTAAGAATATTAAAAGGTAAAAGAAAAGTGGATTTTCCAATGTCAGTAACATCAACCTGTGATCCAATATCTCTTGCCTTAATACCATAGAAAGCGTACGTTTGGGAATTGACTATTTGTTAATACTTTTTTCTTGTCTTCCTTATCATGTTCATCTTATTTGCTTAGCTTTCATCTTTACTGTAGTTCTAATAACATCTCTGTTGTAAAAAAAGAACAAAAAGAATGAGTGTTCTTAGCACCAAGCGAAAGGAAAGAAAATAGCACCACCTCTCAAGAGTGCCATTTTTACAAGGGTAAAACATTAATTTAAAGTAAAAATTTTACGTGGTCTCATGAGCTAAAAGCAAATTAAATATTTTTTCTTCTTCTTGCTTTTTTCTTGTACATCCGCTTTCGAGTTTTGCTGTAACCAAAGCTGTTTGCTAGTTTTAATAGGTTTTCGAATAGTGACAAAATACAATGTTAATTACTTTCCTTCTCATTATTTATCTACACAAACGAGCAAATATTAACAACTAATTTAGAGTAAAAAAATTGAGAAGGGTTATTAATTTTTGAGAATAAATAAGAAGGCATTAATAAATAAAATTTAACAAGCAAACAAATTACTTACATGTCACGGAGAAAAAATGGCAATTTAAAAGTTCTTAAATCACATGATTTAAGGAGCCAATTTTGATCACCGAAATGGGACGGCGCACAACCAGGAAACGTCTTGGGCAACTGTTCAATTATTTTACTGGCTGTATAACATATGGCCAGTACTGTTAGAATTACATGTAATCCACATCAAAAGTTTTTAATTTAAGTAGAAAGAATTTTATAATTGTGTCACGATATTAAGCACTAATGGCAGTGACTGCTTGGTCGCCATGTTTTAAAAAAGTCTCCACAGTCTTCGTAACAAAGACCATTTTTTTACAATTTTATGTGGATAATCTGAAGTAACAAAGCTCTTAAGGTAAAAATGTATTTCACCGCTTAATGTGATTGGATCTTCAATAATTTTCAATTCAGTTATTTTCAACATACAGACGGATGGGTGGAAAGACAGACAGATGGACTTAATTGAATCAAATTTTATGTACAATTTATTAGCGTCACAAACGAATATTGTAGAAGTTACAAACGCAGTGACAAACTTATATATAATTTTTACAATTACGAGTGAAGGGTATAAAAATGTTCACTAAGGGCGTGTAAATACCCACTTTCCTTATCCCTAACGTTGTACTGTCCCCTCAGCTCAATATTGGTACAAAATGTTAAAAGAATCGCTGAAAGGAATTATTAAGTTTTTATGGACGTAACGCTATGAGCTATGCCTTCGGGCGGCTGCCGGATCTAACCAACCTATGGATGTAACGCTGCTTAATTTCTAACGATAAGGTTTTATTGGTTCGGAAACTCTAAGCATGTTGCAAATTTTACTGGAATCGGTTCAGTAAAATTCGTTAAAAGAAGGATAATAAAAGAGATCCTATGGGTGTGAAAAGTTAAAAAAAAATTATGTTTGTATTGGTGTAGCAGTAACAACTTGTAAATTTCATATTATTTGTACTTAAGCAGCTAATACACGGCATGTTTATTACATCTGGCTTGGTAAACTGGCATTCATATGTAATCATGTGTCTGTCAAAAATGTTGTTGGCAATAGCTGATGTCAGGTGGCTTGTCAGAAAGCACGCTCTAATTGAAATGTATTCAGTTTACTTAGCACATGTGTTTTACAGTAGTAATGTTTTAATGCTAACACACAATATGTACGTCGTAAGCAGTGGGGAATTTTACAAGTCATATGCAAAAAACATATCGTGTATTAGCTGCTTTAACAAATGACGGCACACTTTACCTCAAAATTTCATTGCTAAATTATTAAACAAAATGTTATTAAACTTCTGGTCATTTTCTGGGTTTGTATTTAGATACTTAAGTTTAGAGTTTTATTTCATTTGACTTTAAGTTGGATTTAAATATACCCAGCAAAAAATTCTTATCACACACCCAGCAAAAAAATGTTACACTAGTTCAACGGGAATATTATTCTCTATGACTTCTAATTCATAAGTGCAAAAATAATCATGAAAAATACCTTCTTCAAACACAAAATAAATAGCCTTTAGTGATGTCCTTCAAAATACATGCGAACACATGCGAAAAGTCCTAAACAAACATTACACACTGCTACAAAAAAACGTTTTTTGCCAGAACTTGAAAACCGACCTAGTGGGGGTTATAAGCCTAGGTAAGGACATACAAAAACCGTTTCAGGACTTTTTTTTGTTTCCCAAAAAGTTTTGACATAAGGAAATAAAACCATTCCATGCTCTGTTTTCTATCTCATTAAGCTTATTAAAAAAATTTTCATTAAGCATAATTTTTCAAATTTACGGTCCAATAAAAATACCTAAAAAACAACAATAACATCAAATAAATATAACAATATCTAAGAAAAAGTGTTAAGTGCCTTCTTTTATTTTGCCTTCCGTTATCTGTGGGAAAACAGATTTTAAATACAAAAAATTTGCTAGTTTTTCGCTGGGTGAGAAAATACTAATAGCAGGTGTTAATGAATGAAAATTGTCATCCGATTTGAAAAATAAAAACTTTGTTTTGTTAAGAACCAAATTTTCTTTGTACGTTGGTATAAATTTTTATAAGCTTTCATAATAAAATAAGCAATAAAAATCTACTTAAATTAAAAAAAGTTTATAAATTTCGTTCTTTTTTTAAGATATTCTTAACAAAGACAATACATGTAACTTACAAATGTATCAAAAATTAACGTCATTTTAAAGTGTAATTAGTTTTCCTTCCGAACCCGTTAAAAAAATTAAAGTCGGACAAAACTGACTGAACTACAGGTTGATAAGTTGACAAAAATCACTGAAAACGTTTTTTTTAATAACTTCTGAATTTGAGGTTGTTTCTGAATTTTTTGACACAATTTGAAATGTACTCAACAAGACCTATAACCCACGCTTGTCGTTTTCCAGGTTTTTTTTTTACTGTAGCACCGTGTTTTTTGCACATGAAACATGAGTTTATTTGCATCTACTGTGCATGCGTTTTATGCATTTATTGGAATTGAGTGAAATTTGTTAATATATTTATATAAACACATGCTCTCCAATAACACGTTAATACAAAATCATGCATGTTTTACCTAAATTGCACCACTTTATCACGGGTTGAACTTATGCATTCACTATTACTTTTGCATGTCTTTTTTGCTGGGAAATATCGAGTTGAGTGTACTAACAAAACTGTTTTTTACTACTTACAATTTGGTATTGAAACCCATTATTTTTACACATCGATGTCATTGAAGGCAAGTACTTACCAACCTAGCTTATACTGTATTCACACACGCGCCTTAATTGTCAATTTATAATATTCTCGCAATTAAAGGCCTTTATTGAGCTCAATTTACCGTACTAAAAATTACTTATAAATTGAGCACTATATACCCTATTGTTGCACTTATTGTCCAAAACTCGAAATACAAGTCTTGAAAAGTATGTTCAGTGAGAAGAAAATTCTATAGGTGGCATTTCTAATGTCAAACAAATTAATATACAAAAAATAAAAAGTAAGAAAATGGAAAATGGTTGATGAAAGTTGTAATAAAATGTTTAAATGTATAAATATATGTAATTGTAAATATATTTTATGAACAGGAAAAAACTGAAGAGAAGGCATTATTTGATTTGGTATAAAAACATCGTATTTTTACAGCAATCAAATGCTAAATGAGTAATATAAAATGAGTATGTGTGAACACTTATTTTAATTGCTCAATCAACACTAAATTGAAACAATTAAAAATACCTGTCTGAACAGGGTATTACAAATAGGACCTCTATTCAGCACATATTATGCTCGCTAATAATTAGAGACTTAACAAGTACTTACTTTTATAGCAATAATTAAGAACTTGAATTTAGTAACCTTAATAGTCATGATATCATGGACTTTCTGTACTTTTTAGGGTGAAAATTCGGTTTGACTATTCTGCGATACGTTAATTTGATATTTAAAAATCAGTGATCTGTGAAATTCTATAGATTATTTATTTGTTTACGATTTGCTCTGCCACTACTGTCAAAAATATTTTTAATTATACTTAAGGTGTTTTACACTAATGAACATAAAAACTTAACTGAATGGCTTCTAAAAAATTTTGCAATAAGAATTGTATTGTGTGTGACAATACCTACGTATCACATTATAAATCAAGTCATTACTGAAATACTTCTTAGTAAGACAGACGATATGTAAAACTCATTGCAAAGTATGATGTTTAGTGAGAGCAAGTACTTAGCAGTTTTCACTGGGCACTTTTTGTCTTATTTAATTGTGGTACAAAATTTGGCACAAGTATGAACTTTTTTCGTTCCCTAAAATCATATATTCAGCATAAATTCAAAAATATTTTAAATGCTAAATCAATAGTAGAATAGTTCAGACAACTGTCGAAGTAAATACGGATAAAAAATAACCAGATTTCACTGCTGTTTTTGACTTTTGCGGAACTTAAAACGATAAAAAAAAGGTTGATGATTTAAATTTCATTTAGGTTTTATTTAAATGTGCAGTGGAGCAGTAAATTTCGTACTTAAATAGAATTTAAAAATATATGACATTTATGAACCAACTAAAAAACTGGCCTCATTAAAACTATACACAAAGTACAATTGAACAACTAAAATAATTTACTTAAATTAACTACCGTTGTCCCTTATGATCTTGGTACTCGGAATTGAAGCCTTCATAATTAAATAGTTGCTAAAACTTTGTAAATCATACCCTGCATATGTAATAAGGCCTTTTCAAAATAAACCCATTAAATGTGGTTTCATAGCCAGAAACCAAAAAAAAAGGGAATCAAAAGCAAACATTAACAACAGCTAAAAGGCCATTATAATGTTGGGGTAAGTTTTGCTTAAACAATATTCGTTTATAGCAAATATTTAGAAAGGAACATCACAAAATAACAATAAAAACCAACTTATGGACGAAAGGGACAATATACCCAAACACAGTTACACATATATCCACATGAGTATTATAAAATGTATACACACACACACATTTTGACAAATATGGACATAAGGGCAAAATCTTTGATAAAATCAATACCCACATACACATTAAACATCAGTAAAAAAAGGTAAAGCAAATCAAAAGTTTTGTAAACCCTGTAGATAACGCCACTAGCTCATAAATGCGTTTAAAGCATAGGTGCCCATTTCATCAAACAATTGCTTATAACCGCACCTCTTTTTCTATGCTCTTTAATTTAGTCGTCCATGAGACAATGACAAGTGCACATGCTTAGGGGCTGTGTTAATATTTATTTAATTACAGTGCGCCAAAAAATTTTGATGGAATTAGAAAAATATTTTGTTTTTATAAAGTCAAATTTAAAACTGCAAAACTTAATGATAATTTTCCATTTTACCAAGTAAAAAAATAATAAATTCAGCGTTTACTGCATTTTTATTAGATTTTTACACCCAAAACAGTTTTTCGTATTAAATTTATTGGAAATCTTGACGATTATTTTTTATTTTAACTAAAAAAATGCCAAGTCAGTGTCAACTGCATTGTTTTATATTTATAAAAACCAAAACAATTTTTCGGGACTAAATTTTGATAAAAATCTATGTGCTTACTTCTTCGAAGCACTGTACTTTAAGATTCTCTCACCAATACGGCTGAAAAACATTTTTGGGCATCTATGATTTAAAGTATAGTACTTTCCCAACTAGGTTTGGTTTAAAGCTCACCCAAATGTATGGAGAATACATAACCGATTAACCATTACTATAATCTTAGAACTGGACCACATAAACCAACATTACATTTAATCGAAATAGTCTCAAAACTACTCTTTACCACTACTAGATAGAGCGTAATAACACAAACGTCTGTCGTTTAACAGCGAACTATTTTTTGTAAATGCCATGTAATAACTAGTCTATTTCTGCTACAGCGGACTACGCAGTCCGATATTATCTACAGGGTAACTGGCACACTCACATAAATATTCAAACCCTATAATAATAAAGAAAATGTTGACATTGATTAAAAACATACCTTTGAGAGTAGCTTTGATATAATTTTCTATCAATTACTCATTTGATTTTAAATTAAATTTTATTTTTAAATTAAATCCCAGGCACATTTAGATAGTCTCAACTCTTTAGCTGATTACCAGCTGCTACTTTTAAAATGTCAATAATTAATACTTTCTCGTCACCAAAGAAATTTTTATTATCACAGTTCGTTCTTATAAACAAATGTAGTAAAAAATTCTCTACGAAATGCAGTTATCTAATACAGAGTATGCCAATTTTTACTATGGGTCCTTGGTGTAATTATATAAGGTGATTGCATTTCGGAAAGAATTTCTTGAAAGCATTTTTTATACCCTTCACAGTGAGTGCAAAAGCGTATATATAGGCTTATCCTTCCGTGTGAAATTTCTACAGTATTAATTTCCGACCTCATAAAGTATATGTGACAGCGCATAGAGAAAGGGACCTAAGGGTAAAAACTGGTTTTGTTCAGGAGAACCATTTTAAAGATTTAAATACGTGTATCTTTGGTGTACCATCACTGAGCGTGTTGGTATTGGTCTCATTTGAAAGCGACACATCTCATGACGTCAGGAACGTGTTAGTCAACCTTGAAAACGAGCGTAGGTCGTCCCTTCCTCTTGTTTTGTGTATTTGGTTTTTACTGTTTTCTATCTAGCGCGCTGTTTCCACGAGTTTGATATCAATTTTGCTCGCGTTTTTTCGAATCCACCTTTATTTTCTGAAATTATTAATTGTGAATTATAATAAATACTCATTTATAATTCTTTTAAATCGTGAATATCACTCTGTTAGTACGACAATTTTTTCACATGACCTTATTATGTTATTCGCGAAAATAATTTAAAACTGATACTGTTTGTTTAGGGATGAAATGGTGGACGAATTCGAAGAAGTAGATTTACTTTATCGCTTCCCTGATGACGAGGATGATGACGATCACTTCTCAGAATTATCGCATAGTGACTCTGAAGATGATACCAATAATATGTATCTTGATAAATCTGATCTTGATTTACGCGAATAAAAGGTAGTTGCTCGACTGTATGGTTCAAAAATACCTCCGTGTTGTTCAAATCAGTGCAATGAGATGATCCCTAAGAAGATGGCTGTGGATTTTGGTACGTCTTTCATCAATTTAGATAAGAAATCCCAAGATTTAATTATTCTCGCACATCTGGCAGCTCACCGTGACGATGCAATGCTCAGGTCAAAAGTTGGTGATCGATCGCGAGCTATGAAGAAACGGTACAATTAGATATATTATTTTCGAAGTTTGCCGTAATATTTACTTCTTCGCAAGAACCGTCGATTAAAATGATTTTTCTATTTTTTAAACTGTTCATAAGGAAAGAAAATAAATTTTTTGTAGTTTCGTAAAATCAAGTCATTTTGTTAATTTAGTAGGGGAAAAAATGAAAATAAATAAATTTTACCGTTAGGTCCCTTTCTATTTGCGCTTAGAATCGTCGACTTCACTTTTATAAAACGCGCATATCTCTGGGAGTGAACACTTTTGGGGATGGGATCGGTCTCATTCGATGCTCAGATGTTGTCCACATAAAAAAAGTGAAAATTGTTTTCTTTTCCCTTAGGTCCCTGTTTCTATGCGCTGTCACATATATTTTCTAACTATCATTAATCATTATCCGTTTGTCCGTGTTTATGTTGAAATTAACTTTTGAAGCCCCCGACAACGGCAAGATCCACGTGAGGCATCAAAATATCAGAAATTTTTAGGAGCAGATCGGTATTACAAATTAGCATAATCGCCCCATAACTTTCTGAGATATAAGCAAATACACACGACTGTCTCTTTTTTTACCATAAAAGTTTGTCCTGCACTAGGATAATTAATAGACATGGTTGATACATATTATAGATTTGGTATGTTTCTGGAGATATTCATGAAAATTTTTGGATAAATTGGTAACTAATCCGCAAAGTTATAGGAAAAGTTATTTGAAAAACTATATATTATTTCTAAAAAAAATCTATCAAATCGGTTTGAAACTAACTGAGATATAAGCACTCGATTACAACTACTTTGGCGTTTTTTTCTAAAATTTACAAAAGGAAATCGATATTTTTCAGTTTCTATTCAACTGAGAGAGCCAATATGGGAATTAAATTAAAAGGCTTGGGCATTGAAATATAGCTAGCTATGAAACAAAAATCCAAGATGGTATACGAGATTAAATGGCGAATATATAAGTCAAATATATTAGTTATAGCCTTGTCGCCTTTAACCCCAAGAATATTAGTATTACCATATTACCATATTAGTCTTTACCATTGCATTGTAGTAAACGGAATAAAATTTTTAAACCCCAACACTATGGGTATCAAACGAAAGGGCTTGACTATTAGAATTGGAAATTATCGGAGAATAGAGAAAATAATGAAATATTGATATTTGGGAAGGAACAGCTGCTGATAAGCTGCTGATTTGAAACTACCTTACTAAGTGTACCCTGTATGGGGTTTAAAAATTTGATAATTTTTTTCATTTATATATTTACTTATTTTTATATTTTTTTTTTCGATTATATAAGTCAGGCCTGGATAGTAAATAACGGAGAGCAGAACAAAGCACCAGTTTAATAGAATTTTATTATTTAAATTAGCAATTAATTTTTTTAATGCAAAGAGCATATCGTCGATATTTTGAAATTTTGATTTCTAAAGCAATAATTTTTTGCTTAGTTCATCGTCACTATAGCCGAACCGAAATCGAAAACATCGTACAATTCGCATAAAGGAAAATATTGAACGCGTAGACCACAGTGCTAACGAAACACCAGAGAGATATACGAGAAGGCGTTCCGCTCAGCTAGAAATGGCTCGTACATTTTGCGGCATATTTTAAAAAGCCATTTACTGTTTTTCCCACACAAGGTGCAATTGGTGCTACAACTAAAACCCGCAGTTCGGAAACGTGTCAATTTTGCAGTTAATTTTCAAAAATTGCCCAAAAATGAAATCAACTTTATTGAAAATCTGTTTGTGAGTGACGAAACAGGTTTTCATTTAAACTGTAGGTTCTGGAGTTCTCAAAAGTGAAGAGCCATCCATCTACGCCAATTGTACTCCATTAAATGTACATCATGGTGTGGCTCTACATCTGACAATATCATTAGGCATTAGCTGTTCTAAAATGAAGAGTACTGAAAGAGTACTGTAGCCGTAAATGGAATGCAGTGTCAGTTTATAGTAGAACATTTTTTACATCCTGCTCTTGAAAACAGACCTGAGACGTAATTAAAAAAAAAAGTAGAGCCATTAACCACAATGCCAAAACACAATCTTTCTTTTAAGTAAAATTTTTGAAGAGTGAATAATTTCATGAAACTCAGAAATTATTAAGCCAGATTGGTCGGCAGTCTAATATTTCCTTTGGGGGTTAATATGCACACAAGTCCAAGGCAATCTTTGAACTCAATGCTTTCATTGTTGCAGAAATTCGAGTGCTATAACCCCAATATTCGAACGATGTTATGGAAAATATTCTAGAACGTGGCCATCATTGCGAAGCATAAAAGGGTAGTCATTATCAAAACTTATCAAAAACATGATAAGAATATGAAGAAATTATTTTGATTTAAAATTTTCTAGGAAAATAAAGACTTAAGGCAGCATTAAAAAAAAAATATTTTAGGTTTATTGAAGACTAATTTGACAAATTTCTCTGCAACATCTGTCAAATAAGCCTTTAATAAACCTGAAATATTTTTTATGAATGCAGCAGTTATAGTTTACTTCTGAGTTCAATTGAGTAAAGTTTCCCCCTTTCATTATGTTTTTATGATAAATTGGTATAGACAGCTCAGTGACCGTTTTACTTTAGGTATTAAATGTGTTCCACAGATTTATATTAGGTTAGGTTAGGTTAGGTTGAAAAGGAGGGGTATAAAAGCCCAAACCCATGACAGGTATACACCTATGCCCAGTTGGCATGTTGTGCGCTCCATGTGGAAAACGGAATTCCCAAACAAAAAACCATAAACATAATTTCCCATAAATAACGGACTAGTCCAAGAAACCAGTCCCCTCAATGTAACGCCTTATGGATCTCCAGTTCGAGTTCCCCAGGTATTCCAAGTTCGGCATATTATCTACTGTAAAATTTTCGCGCCTAATATGCCCAAACGCAGGACAATGACAGAGGTAGTGTACCAGGGTCTCATCCTCTTCCTCACAAGCTCTACATGTCGTCTCCTCAGATAATCCCATGCGTGCTAAATGAGTTCTCAACTCCGTATGACCTGTAATTACACCGGTTAATTTCCTAAGTGTAGGTCTACTTAGTCTCAAAATCTCCTTTGACTTCCCAAGATTTGGGTCACCCCAGAGTGTTCTTGTCACCTTACCGACATCAGTGCTTTGCCATTTTCTGACATGTTCTTCCATTGCCCAACGTTTAAGTTCATCTTTAAATCGTTTAAGGGGTTTTGCGTTCTCCAAAGTTATAGTACTCAAAAGAGCTCCCATTTTGGATAATTTGTCGGCTTTCTCGTTTCCGATCAGCCCGTGATGGCTTGGTATCCATATTATCTCCAGATTTTCACAATTTGCATATGAGTTTATCTCACTCTTGCATTGCAAAACGTTCCGGGATTCAACTTTCTCCTTTCTCAATGTCTTAATCACTGATTGGCTATCCGTAAAGATACGAATCGGAGTTTCGCTATTCGTTTCCTTTATCCATTTAATTCCTTCCGTAATCGCCATGATCTCAGCCTGAAAAATAGTGTTGTGATCTGGTAGACGGAAGTATTTGCCTCTATTTCGGCTTATGTCGTATAAGCCCATTCCAGTTTGGTCACCAATCTTTGAACCGTCTGTATAAAGATCGATTCCGTGGGTGTTTCCCATCCTGATTATCTCATCCCATTCTCCCTCTTCCGGTATAATGGTGATGCAGTTAATATTCTCATATCTCATCGGGATTTTATCACATGTTAATTCTGTAATATTTCCTATCGGTAAGATATCCGTTATTCTTTGGTATCTGGTCTTATGTTCTCTTATAAGCCACTCATCTATTGCCATTAATCTTGTGGCAGCTAAGGCCGCTTCATATTTTACCTGTATCTCAATAGGCCAAATGGATAATATATTCTCAATGGCCATTGTCGATGTGGTCCTCATGGCGCCGCAAATACTAATGCAGCACTGTCTCTGAATCTTTTGAAGAGGTTTTATATTCACCTTCTTCTCTAAGGATGTCCACCATACTAACGAATCGTACGTAATTGTAGGCCGCGTACACTCGTATATAGCCAATGTGTCATCCTTGGGCTTAAGCCCCATTTTGAGCCAATCACTCTTCTGCAGAGGGCCCATATTCTTTGAGCTCTCTCCACTTTACATTGAATGTGGTCCTTCCAGGATAGTCTCCAATCAAGTACTATTCCTAGGTATTTGACCTTTTTATCAATCTTAATTGTCTTATTCCGAA
Source organism: Phyto melanocephala (assembly GCA_941918925.1). NCBI lineage: Eukaryota > Metazoa > Arthropoda > Insecta > Diptera > Rhinophoridae > Phyto > Phyto melanocephala. The sequence goes on from OW799235.1 coordinate 19,072,550, forward strand.
AGATGGGATAGCTATGCACCGGTATCTTCCTCTTTCTCGTAAACAAACAGATTTCAGTCTTTTCCGGGTTGACATTGAGCCCTCGCTCCTTCGCCCAGTTATATGATATATTCAAAGCCTCCATTGCTCTCATACATAAAGAATTTGGATTCGTCCCCCTGATCAGTATCGCAACATCATCTGCGTAACAGATAGGCTTGAATCCCTCGTTCGATAGAATCTTCAGTAGACTATGTATGGTAGTTACCCATATTAATGGAGATAAAATACCTCCCTGCGGGGTTCCTCGACATACTTTGTCCCTTCTTCTTACTCCATTTGCCTCACAATTTATCCATCTGTTCCTTAACATATTGCTAATCCATGCAATTAAGACATGGCTTAACCCTAAGTTTTCCAAGGAACCGATAAGACTCGAGGTCATTACGTTATTGAAAGCTCCTTCTATGTCTATGAATACGCCCATGGTATACACACCCAGGTCGAAGGATCTCTCTATATGATAAACAACCTCCTGAAGAGCAGTCTCAGTAGATCTGCCCTTGATATAGGCGTGTTGTCCAAATCTCATTGAATCGCCTGGTAATCGTCTTCTGACCATTCCATCGACGATACGCTCCATGGTTTTCAATAAGAATGATGTTAAGCTTATGGGTCTATAAGCTTTAGGATTTGCGTAATTTTCCCTCCCTGGTTTAGGTATGAAAACGACTCTCGCCTCCCTCCATTCCACAGGGGTATACGCATATTTCAGGCAAGTAGTAAAAATATTCGCCAGCCTTATGTCGATTAGGTCAATGCTTCTTTGTAGGAGAGCCGGAAAAATACCGTCCGGCCCTGGTGCCTTATATGGCAAGAAACTATTTACCGCCTCTCTTACCATCTTTGTGGTTATAGTTATGTCCGTCGTGGCACTACCGTCATGGGGGTGTGGAATTTCTCCGTCATCCGCCATTTCCGTTTGGAAGTGTGCCTCTATCAGTATTCCTAGCGTCTCCTCCATCGTCTCCGACCTTTTCCCGTTCGAGTCAACGAGGGTTTCCGGTTGGGTGTGGGTCTTCGATAGGAATTTCTTAATTCTAGAAGCGTCATTCACGCTGTCCACCTGATTGCAAAAAAGCCTCCAGGATCTGCGTTTGGCAATTCTTATTGCTTTGTTGTATATTCTGAGCTTCTCACTGTAATCGTCCCAGTATACTGATTGTTTCTTTCGATAGGCTCTGTTAAATAGCCTTCGGGTTTCTTTCCTGAGATTAATCAGTTCACCTGTCATCCAGGGCTTTTCCCTTGGGGTTCGCCTTTGTCGGAGTGGACAATGCTCCTCAAAAGTTTCCCTAAAATCGGCAGTCAGTCTTCCCACCATCGAATCTATCGTGTCCAGATTTTCATCCGGTTCTGGATAATTTTCGAGTTTATGTTGAAGACTTAACCTAAAATTTGGCCAGTCCGTCCTGGCCTTATTCCTAAAAGTCACCGGTTCCGGTGGCGGATGAGTTAAGGTCATAAAAATATAGCGATGGTCCGAATAAGAGTGCATATCAGATACGTGCCAATCGCAAATTTCATCAATTAAATTTTCTGAACATATAGTCACATCAATTACCTCTTCCCTAATTCTGTTAATAAATGTAGGTTTATTACCTGAGTTAAGGGTAAATAAGTTATTAGCATTTAGGAATTCCCATAGGGCGTCTCCTCTCCTGTTACAGTTCGTGCTGCCCCAAGAGAGGTGATGCGAGTTCGCATCACAACCTATTAAAATATTCCTACCTGTTCTCCTTGCCGATGTTATCATACTTCTTAAATCCGACGTTGGTGGTAGTGTCGGAGCATCAGAAGGTTGGTACACCGATGCCAGCATTAAATTGCGTGAGCCATGTATTAAGGTAGTGGCGTCCGCTGTAGATAAATCTGGGGAAAAAAGAAAATTTAATCCCTTATGACAAAGTATACATGTTCTGGGTCGAGACCCAGTTTTAGCATAAAATAATTGGTAATCACACTCATTCAATCCAGTAACTCTGTCTTTAACAGTCCAGGGTTCCTGAATGAGAACTATGTGTACCTTACCTTTAGTTATATTTTCCATCAAAGCTTGTGTAGCCGTTCTGCTTCGATGGAGATTGATCTGCAAGAGCAGTATCATTGTTGTTCGGCTAAAAGAGATTCTTCTTGGGATTGAGTTATCTCCAACTCCTCCCTCTTCATTGGCACGGGGTGGCCTTCATCCTCTTTAGCCTCCTTTGCTTCTTCGTCAGGGTCTTTCTTCTCCGTTGGATTATGTGTCCAACCAATGGGCGTCTTACCAACTTTGAAGAAAATAGTTGTACTCGCGAAGTACACCTTCCCTTTTTGCTCCTCGAGGTAAGACATGGAGGGTTTATCCACTCCTGCAACTACCAGGGTGCCATCGTCAGTTTCCTCACGATGGAAAACCTCCCATTTGTCTACTTCCAGACCTCTATTTTGCTTGCCAATGATCCTAAGCATGGCCTTGCTATCAAGTTTGCTGCCCCAACCTTTAACGAAAAATGAAACCTTGGTTAGGGATGGGATATCGGCTTTTTTCACCATGGCAAGCTTGCCACCCTCCCATGGGGCTGGTATGCCTCCCACTAGGTCTTTCATAACATGTGCGCAGGTGTCTGATTCTAGTTGCAGAAACAGTACTTCCCTGGCGAACCTACAGCTATCTATATGGATCTGTGGAGCATTATCATCTGCTTCCAGGACATACTGCACAATCCTCTCATTTATGGCATTCTCTACTTCCTTCTGATGTGCCATTGGAATTTTGCCCGATGCGCTATTGGAGTCGATAACAGCATAGCATAGCTCCTCTGTCATCTTCCTTCTGGCCACTTTCGCATACGTGGGTTGCTCCTTAGCCGATTTTTCTTCCGGCTTTCTTTTACGTGATGGTGGGGTTTTTTTTCCGGCTGTTTCACCATCACCTATATTTTTAGCTACCGCTTTCGCCTGTTTTGAGGTTGAAGCTATTGGTTCATTACCTTCTCCTTTCAGATTGGCCGGAGGGTCTTCTTTCGGGAGTTGGGAAATGCTAACCGTTTTACTTCCCTGCTGGTAACTTTTCTTCTTTTTAGTATTGCCAACGGTGTTCTGTTCCTCCGGAGATCGAATCCTCTTACCCTTTTCGGTAGAAATGGGTGTAGATGAGTCTTTCTCTTTAGGGACATCCCGCTGACCTTTCTTATTTACTCTCTGTTTCTTTTTGGCAGTCTTCCTTTGCTGCGCTCCGGAGAGAGTTCTTATTTTGTCTGTGGTGAGTTTGGCAATGCTTGCGCTTACTTCCTCAACCATTTTATCTACCTCAGAGGTATCCTTTGTGCATAACACCGTAGTGTTAGCATCTTCTATATTTGAGTCAGAGGTGTCGGAATCCTCGCCTGTCTTGTGTGGCTGGGGATGCTTAAAGCTCACCCTTGGATCCGATCCCTCGTTCTCTATTCTTCTTGATGCTTTATCAATAACGGAAGCCAAGTTGCCCACCTCCGAAATTGTTTCCTTACAGTCATTTGATGACGACGACTCGGGGCCTGCTTGCTCACCACCATTAGCCGCCGGTACTGAGTTTATTAGGCTCTGCACCGTAACTTTTATTTCTTCAATTTTCTCTTCCATATTTGGTTTATTTTGGGAACCGCCCTATCTTATTTTTATTTGGTCCGCGAGGAGTTCTAGGAACCCCTAGGGTCAGAGGTAGTGTACGGGATCTGATCACTACATAATGCGACAAATCTCTACTCATTTAGATGGGTAGGTCTTTCCCACTATATGAAGCGCTCAGGCCCCCCACACCACATCCACCCCCCCTATCCGCCACCTGGGGACGCGTCCGATGGGAGTAAAAATAAGCAAACGACTCCACACGGAAGATTTATATTAAACACAAAAAAGTAATATTTTCTAATTATAACCCTCTATATGCTTAACACATGGGTCTTTTATGTCTCATTCCTAAAAAGGGACAAAAAAAATATTACTACAAATAAATATCTGGCTTAAATATCAAAAATAATGGCCCATAATCATAGTCATAAACAAAGTATGCTTTAAATTTTTAAAGTAGACTTTTTTTAAAATTATCAGTTCTGCCTAGCATAGACAAGCAAAAGCCGACTTTAAACGTAAAAGCATATTTTAAAGTTAAAACAAACAAAAGTTGTTTTTAACTTTTTAACATCAATTTTAAATGCAACAGCTGTTTGTTGTATATATATAAAATAAAAATTTTAAGCAATTGAAAAATAAGAAAAATTAGATTTTCTCTAGATAAAAAAAATATGTGTACATTTAACAAAATTAGAGCGGATTTTCTCATTCTTGAGGAATTGCAGGAGCAAAGAAAACCCAAAAATTATAAGCAAAGGTTTGACCCTTTTGAGCTAGACGAAGATGAATTTTTTCGAGATATAGGTTTGACAAAGAAGCGACATGTTTTATTATTAGTTTAGTGGACGACGAGGAACAAAAAAATAATCGGGGCTTACCTATTCCAATAAGCCTGCAAGTTTTAACCACATTGCGGTCCCTAGGAAGGAATGCCCATCAAAATGACATTGGTAAGTGTATACCAGGCTATTTCATGATTAAGTACGATAAAGAAAATTGTGTTTTTTCAGCTGACTTCCATGGGATGTCCCAGGCAACTGTTGGTAGAATTCTTTGCCGCCTTTAATTATTTGCTCTAAAATATTTATATTTTACGCCAGCTGATTAGAGATGACACTTGTTTATGTTTTGATGCAGATTGTATGAAATCGATTTTTTAATTTGACGCGGCACCCACTTAAAGTCAGTTCAAGTTAAAACATACTTTAACTTTGATTATAGTTGCAAAATTAATAAAAGCAGGTTTTTAATTAAAAGTTGTTTTTAAAAAGAACCGACTTTACTGTTTAACTATGATTATGGGCCAATATTTTTTATAAAACGTTACTGTAGGGTGTTTTTTTGATTTCACTAGGGTTAACTGCTAAACGAACTATCATACTACGTTCACTTTAAACATTTATGATCAGTGTATTCTAACAACTTATAGACGACAAAATTATATAAAACAATGAGGCTTCCTTTTAGTTGAACAGTGATGTAACTCGATAACTTTTAATGATCCGCCAATCGTTCAATTTAATGGCATTTATTGTTTTTTGCATTAAAGATTATGCGTTTCAACAAATACTTTTTAACGATACTTGACAACTGTGAAAATCGAGTGGCCAAAATCAATTCACCATTAACATGGTCGCATGGTCGCTAGAGTCGAGATTTAAACAAATAGCTTTTAAGTCGGGATAAGCTTTGACTTTTTGTCGATAAAATATACAACAACAAAATTATTGTCTCTAAGAACAATAACAACTTTTGTTTAAATATCTCAATGAATACCGAAATTGATAAGATTGTTGTTGTTTACTTTTCTTTACGATAATTTTACCGCCTTTACAGATGATGCCTTTACAGACTCAATTGCGTTAAAAAAAATACACCGTTTAATGCAATGACAAACAGAATTGGTGCTTCCATTATGGTTAATGCAGATCGTTTGTTTATCATGTTCAATGATTCTTTGTTGGAAAATATCTATAAAATTGATCCGGGCGACATGTGGTTTCAACAGGATGATACTTTTTATACCCTTCACACAGTGAAAAAGGGTATATATAGGTTTGTCATTCCGTGTGAAATTTCTACAATTTTGATTTCCGACCCCATAAAGTATATATTTTCTGAAAGCTTATGAATAGGGGAGTCGATTAAGCCCTGTCAGTCTGTCAGTCTGTCCGTCTGTCCGTGTGTATGTTGAAATCAACTTTTTGAAGCCCCCCGACATTGCTTGGACTCGGGTGAGGTATTAAAATATCAGAAATATTCGGGAGTAGACCGCTATTGAAAATCAGACACATCGGTACATAAACAACTGAGATATGAGCAAAAACCCACGACCACCTCGATTTTTTTTTCACAAAAACAACATTACAACAACAACATACATACATACAAACGTGTATACTGGTTAGAGAAAACGTGGCATCGAATCCCAGCTGAGCAAAAAAAAAATTTTTTTTATTTATTTTTTAAAATTTTTTTTATATTTTATTTAATATATTATTTATATTTTTATTATTTTTTTTTAATTTTTTTTTTTTTTAATATTTTTTTTGTTATATATTTATTATATATATTTTAAATATTTAAAAAAATTTTTTTTTTAAATTTTTTTTTTAATATTTTTTTTTAATTTTTTTTAAAATTTTTTTTTTTTAATTTTTTTTTCTAATTTTTTTTTTATTTTTTTTAACATACATACGTAAATTTATAATTTTACAATGGGATGTTTTTATATATGTATAATTTTTATATGTATGTACGTATATCATATGGAATGGTGATACAAACTACTGTTATTGCACTACACGTTGTGAAGGGTATATAAGATTCGGCACGGCCGAATATAGCGCTCTTACTTGTTATAAGATACGGCGGCTACAAGCATTGACTTAATGAAGTCAAAACAAAAAAAAATTGATTTTGAGAAATAAAACCTCTCAAATACTTTTTGCGGGGGTCACGTGAAGTCACCAGCATCAATTGACGTCTTGGAGGCTAACAATTTTCGCGTTATTTGTGACATGCGGCCAGCACTGCTTAAAAATATTCCTAAAACTCGTTTATCAGAATGTTCATCACCAAGAATTGCCACGCTGGTCATATGCCCGAATTCATTTTCTAATGTTTGTGCCATGTATTGGATTTTCGAATAGATTTTATATTAAAATTAAATTTTTTTTATTCATTTTTACAATTTCAGATTGTATCGGGCATACAAAAACAGTGTGAATTATTCTATCACCGAATTTATTACAAACTTCCAATCTAAAATAAAAAGATTTTTAATTTTCAATGTATGACTCCACCATACAGCACGGTATTCAATTTTTTTTAAGTTAAAAAACTTTTTCAAAATAATTTTTGTAATAGCAAAAAAAATAAAATAAAATAATAATCAGACATTTTTGTACCCAACCAAGATTCTATTAAATTTTTACATATTTTGCTTCTGATAATATGCAGCATCGTCTAACCTCGTGGAAGCTTCGTAATCAAATAATTATGTCCCTGAACGCTGTTTTTCGGTTTTAGTGGCAATTTAAATAAAAAAGAAAAAATTCTTTTTCCCCTAACAGAGACTGATTTTCATTTAAGATTTCGTTTGTGTCATTTGTGTGTTAACTCAGCCACTCACACACACACACACACATATGAGGATGATTAGGACTTTGAAGAACGCTTTCATATGAGATGATTTTTATTTACAAGGAGAAAGGAAACCAAATTCGTAACATTTATAGAAACGAAAAGACAATACCTTTTTGGGTGTTTTCCTTTTTAATGTGGAAGTGTGTTAGTGCGTTTGTGTCTATGCTATGCTAGACTTATATATTTAGGCACCATTACTCAAACGGAAATGTTTGTTAAGTAAGCAGAACGTAATAATTTGCATTTCAACTGTTACTATAGAGACACGAAATTAGCATATTTTTCGGGAAATACAAACAAATTGTTTGCAGTTCGCTCTGCACCATATTTGTTTTTGAACTGAAAATGCTTTGTTTCAGTACTGTCACATTCAAAATATTAGAAATAAATAAATATTTTTTTGCAAATTCTCAAAAATCGTCTACTTAATAATCAAACAAAAAATAAATGGAACTAAACTTCATTCGTTTTAAAAAATAATAAAAGAAAACGTTTAAGCCCTTTTATTGTACCAAAAAAGGGTATGGACCAAAATGGTCCTTTGCCAATGATTGGTAAAATTTTTTTTACCTAACAGCAGGATTTAGTTCACTCTTTTCTACATTGCAGTACGTATTTAACGAGTTAAGTGAGTTAAGTTGGTTTTAAAACCATGAATCGTACCAGACTTATAAGCAAAGACTATTCAATTCACAAAACAACTCATAATAAATGAAACTTTAAATAATGAAATTAAATATCAATTTGATTAAAAATATTCGCAATATTTTTTTTAATTAAAAAAATTGATTTGTATTCAATTAATAATATCATTTAGATGATTGGAGCAATGTTAAATAATTTTTTTTAATAATGTAAATAATTTCGTAACTAAACGCATATTAATGTGAGTTAAAAAATTTTAGTTGAAATATTGAAATATGTATATCGTCGTTGTTTTATCAAATCCAGCTATGTGTTTTATATTGAGTTTTCAGGAGAGCAAAAAAGTATTTTCTTACTTACTTTACAGCATTAAACTTGCGCATACTGGCTAGTGTTTATTTTTTAAACCAATCAAGATATTTTTAATCGGTTCGGTGGATAGAAGTACGACCAATAGTAGTTCTAAATAGAGCAATAAAATTTTTTTGGAAAATTGTTACATAACCGGTATCGTTACAGCAGCGACGATATATTTTTATAGAGAAAAATTAATGTTATTGAAAGCTTTATTTTCTAAGGAAATGTCAAATGTTAAAGATGCTGTTTCATCTTCATTTATTATTTTGTCCACAATACTGATAGAGGATTCCATTATTATTACTATTATTATGGCTCATCTTCATCGTCAAGTATTTTATCTAAAATACAGCTAGATGATTCTAACATCCAAAAATATGCCTATCCATCTTATTCAAAAATTGATGATAATAATAATGATATTATAAAGGGTGGTTAAGTTTTAAGGGCCGATGTTGATGTTGAAATAAATGTCATTTCTTTTTATTATGATAATATTGGTATGGTTCAATTGTGTATTAAACAAAATGGCCGCCGTGACCTCGGCGGCACACCATCAACCGACGGTCCAAATTTTCAACGACAATATTGTTGTTCGTTTGTTGGTCACAATGATGAGTCGAGGTTGACTGCTATTTTGCCACACTATCGCGAAAAACAGCAATGTTTCAACGAACTAAGAAGGCATTCACAGATGTTTTCACATTTCATATAGACTTCTTTTGCTGAAATTGAAATATTTTTCACAATTCTCTCGATTGTGGATGAATTTGAACGATTATTCTGACCAAAAGAAACACGAAGTGCACCAAATGCATTTTGATTTGAACGCCAATTTTCGTACTAAGCCTGAATAACTTTAGAGCGTTGTTCGATTGTGTATTTTTCCATGGTTCAAATTGACTTAGTCTGAAATTGAGAAATGTTAAATGAAATGCAGAAAAAAATACTTGATATTAAGGTGTGGTTCACATTCAACATCGACTCCTAAAGTTTAACCACCCTTTATCTACCGATTAACAGCATAAAAAGTCGCTTCATTAGAAACGTACCAAAATTCAATGCAAAAATAACGAAAATCTGAAATTCCTATAAGTTTTGTTACATTTTAAAATTTAAAAATACACTCATAAAAATAATTATGAACTTCAATTACGAAGTTAATTTTATTAATTAAAATATTAATTAATTTTGCTCCAATCATATAAATGATACTATTAATTAAATGAAAATTAATATTTTTAATTGAAAATATGTTGAGAAAAATATCGATTAAAACAGTATTAAAAAATTAATTAAAATTCATAGAGTTTTTAGAAATGATTTTAATTAACTCAATCGCGCCTTAATTGAAATTTGGTATAAATTTAAAAAAAGTATTTATTGTGTTAGCAATATAAATTTTTGAACCTGTTTAAAAAAAGAATCCGAAAAAAATAAACATATTTTTTATTATATTTATTTTTATCATATATCGATAATTAATTAATAATTAATTACACTTCAAATATTTTAAGAATATACGAAAGCATAAGAGTATGTAAAATAAAACACATTTAGAAACTGGTGGCATAACCAAACATCATATCAAAAATAAAAGAGGTGCATCCTAGACCTAAGCACAAAGAAATTTTAACCATAAAAAACTTTATCAAAAGATGGGAAGAATTTCAAATAATTACTTACATGGTAAGAATCCACTTTACAAAAAATGAATGACTGAAACTAACACATACAAAATGTTTGTACAAACACTATTGTAGCAATTTAATATATAATTCCTGCTACAGGAAAAATAATGCATATGCAAGAGTGAGTGTATGTTGATTTCTTGACGTTTAAAAAAAATTGGAAAATTCTTTTTAATTCAGTGTAACAAAAAGTAATTTTTATTAAATAATTTGCAGTTCTTGCGACAAGGTTTATTTTTATAAAATATACAAGAAATAAAAGGTAAGTACGAAAGGTAGCAGCCAAACATATATGTATATGTATGTATATGCATATTCTCATAATTTTTACTTTTAGAAATTCCAGCCATAATACTAATGACGCTAATAACATGGAAAAGGATTAAAATGAGCCCCCGCTGGAAGCAGTGAAATTAAAGTGATGTTATGAAAAATATAATAATAAATAATATAAAATATAATAAATTTTGTTTTATTGTTTGAGTAATATACATATATACCTAGTTTGACCGATATATATATTAAGTTTGACTACTATTTATATTATACTAACTTCGCCACTCCAAATTTTAGTATTTAATTTATATGGCAGGTGCCACGCCCACTATTGCTAATGAACCTATTTCTTGCTAAATGTTCATTTGTGTGTCAAAGTTGCTCTTGCAAAATTTTACTACTCTAATACATATCGCTTTCCCAATATAAGAATTTTAGTATTTAATTCATATGGCAGGTGCCACGCCCACTATAGTTAATGCACCCATTTTTTCCATAAATGTTTGTTTGAATATCAAAGTTGCTTTTGCAAAATTTTAGTACTCTAATCGATATGGTTTCTTAGATATACGAATTTTAGTACTTAATTCATATGGCAGGTGCCACGCCCACTATTGTTAATGCACCCATTTTTTCCATAAATGTTTATTTGAATATAAAGTTGCTTTTGCAAAATTTTACTACTCTAATCGATATCGTTTTCTAAATATACCAATTTTAGTATTTAATTCATATGGCCACGCATACTATTACAAGTTTGCCCATTTTTTACCCAAATATTCGTGTGGATGTCAAAGTTTACCGTACTTAATTTGAAGACTCTAGCTGCATTAACTTTCGTGATATATAATATTTAATACTTATTCTTTAATAGGGCGTGGCACCTCGACCACTTACAATTTCAAACCAAAGTATAGCCTATAGTTCCTTCCAGACATACAGAAAGATTCTGTGAAAATTTCAAAGAAATCGGTCTAGCCGTTTAACCATCTCTAAAGCACAAACAAACATATAAACATACAAACACACATTGATTTTATAAATATAGATAGATTTGATTAGAAATAGCTGTAGTGTAAGTAGTCCAGATATATATTTTGCAGTACACAGAACTAATAAGTAAAAGAAAGACCCAAAATCACATGTACGCAAAAGTTTCAGTCATTATTTTTTATATTGCCCTTAAGAAACTATTAGAAACTTTGTTCTACGCAATAACCGATATATCAGTCTTTAATACCAGTCATATAACCGGTCACTGTTCTTGTAGGGCAATAAAATGTATCAGGCTGCAATAAGTATTGCCTTTAGTCCCGTTTGCAATAAAGTTCAAGCTCTCTACGATATTTATAAGGAACTAAGTCTGTTTTTTAGCTATGCCAATGAACCATTTTTTTTTTAAATATTATCCTTTTTATTAATCATATTTTTCTTAAGCCTTTCCTTTTTTTCCTAAGAAGAAAATCATTTTCACTTACTAACTGCATTTTTCTCTGTAGCGTGTTTGATATGAACAAACGTGGTTTGTACTTCGCATTTCAGTAGAATTCACGCGATTCATACTGTGCTAACCTTAAATAGACAGTGTTCAAAAGTATATAAAGGCTTAAAGTTAAATGTTTTATTTAAATTAATTTTTTTTTTTATTTTTTTTTCTTATAACTTAACTTTTATACGATTTCGCTCAGACTACAACAAAATCACGGAGCCAGTTGTAACATAAATAAATAAATATGTGATAGTACTGATTCCGTCTTTTGTTTGATATTTTTCCCGGTTTGTTCTATTCTATTAGTCGAGCCCTTTATATTTTGATACCCATATTAGGGTCGTTAAAAAATAACAAAAGTTCACTAAGGTGACCATCTTGGATTTAAAATTCTATTATGGTCCAGTGTATTCTATTAATCCAGCCCTTTCCTTTGATATCAAAATTGAATCTAGCAACGCTGAAATGGAAAAAATTTTTTTTTAATCAAGCCTGGTTTAGAATTTAATAATTTCTATCATATGATATATCATAAATATTGCACATGGTGTCGAACAGAGCGGTCACGTTCTTTACACACTCCGAAAAAGCCTTAATAATCTCCTCACTGAATTTCATTAATTCAAACACGAATCAAACAGTAACATATACTGAGACTTAAGTTGGGATGTATGTATTTGAATTTCAATTATTATGCGTGTATGTGGCATTATAACTACGACTTAGTTAAGTGATGTAAAATATACAAAACTAATAAATAATTTATTTTGAGACTTTATTTAAGTGTATGTAAGAGCAACACTGTGAGAATATGAATGCATGAAATTAACTATTATGCCATTAATTTCATCCTTATGATATCTATTTCAATAAAATTTTATTCGTTGGGAATGTGTGTCGAAAATGGCAAAAGAACTAATAATAAATGCCTTCTCTGCCGTAATGGTAATGTGTATTATAAAATAACCATTTAATAACCATTAACTCCGTTGGTGTTTTAGAAATTTATATTTAACACACACTTTTATAAAGTGTGTATGTAGTTGGGAAAAATGTCCAGTTATAATTTGTAATATCTATTCATACGTTTTTTTTTTTTTGGCTTTAGGGTCTCAATATGGTTAGAGGAATTGTTATAAAAAAGAACCCTTAATTGCTTACAAGTCTTATATTAAAGACGTGTATCTTCGTGCAAGAAATTATTGAATTTAAAACAGTGGGCGTTGCTTTTTCCATACAAAATAAAAACAAAATTATTTAATACCAAAATAAAAAAATAATTATTTTATATCAATTGAATGATGATAACAAAAAAGCTAAAGTTTGATATTATTAGTTAATGTTCGTGCGAAAAATTAAAGCAGAAGGCGTGCCACGTCCCGTAGAAAGTCAATATTAATTATGGCATATCAAGAGGATGGTGAGAACAATTAGCCTACATAAGGTTGAAATATACATACTTACTTCTATTCATTTTCGTTGCCATGCAAGATACACACATACATAAGCTCAGACCAAATCATGTGCGAGATCATATTTTGTTTGAGTAAGTAATCAATTTATTTAAGACTAAAAAGAACAATTTTTTTAGTATAAAATTCATAAATATTTAGAAACCTTAATCCTTATGTGTGCTACTTTTAAGAGAACGTACACAATCGATCAGAAAGAAAGCAATTTTTGATCACAGTTTTTATTGTTTCATATGCTTTAACATTACTGCAGCAATTATTTCCATTCTAAATATTGACTATCAGTTCAACCTTTGACTGGTCAACACCGGCACCGTGTTAAATAATGATTCTTAGAGAAAAAAATAATCTGACGCTGTCTCATCATTTGGTTTTTTGAACTCCCAACCACAGACCTTGTGCTCATGTTGTAATTGCACCTTGTTAAGGAGCTCGGGTTACCTATCGCTTTTTCATTGTTACTAAAGAATGACGCTAATCAGCGACAGAACCAGAACAATCTACAAAGTTATAACTTTTGTTTAAATTAAAGGCAATAGTTGATTGCCTAAAGTTCGCAGAATCATTAAAATAGCTTCAGGCATCGGTCAACCATCATTTTCTGTATCCATTGAGTCAACGGCGCCCCAAAAACATCAGTGGCTGCCCGAAGGCCTTATAAGCCATTAAATTAACTTTGAATTTGTTTTGCCAAACCTCATTAATAACCAGTCTACAATAAGTTCTAAAGGCTTACTGATTCCCGTGGTACCAGATAGGCCAGCTTTGAAAAATGCCTGCTGTCAGAGCTTTAGTTTTTTTTTAATTTTGGCTATTAAAAGACAGCATCTAAAGGTTTCAACTTTCTTCCCCCTATTGGCAATACTCCTTGGCCTGACACTGGCTAAGATAATATAAACCCGTCGTCCACATCTCCGAAAGTTTTAAACTCAATCCAAGGATAGCAGGTCGATATTGCTATCAGCAGCTTGGGTTGTACCCACCTATTTAAGGAGACTGACCACTTCATTATGCTTTTTAAATTAGTGCATTTAAAAAGCTATAAACAAACATTGAATTGCTCAATTAAATTAAATTTCAATTCCGCATGTTTGTTTTTGCCGCATCTGGCATCAAAACAAACGCTCATTATTGTCGTGGAGATGCATCCGCAGGGAATTATAATTAATCCTGGACTGTTGGTGATAATTTGTTTAGTTTTTCCAAAAATTTTTCAATAAGCGCCATTTTAGTCGACAAAAACAGCTGCGCTTTAAGGAAGCGATAAATTATGTTGATACCCAAGAAACGGTTTTCATTATTAAAATAAATAACATCCAAATCATGATTTCAATATGGAACTAAACCCATTAACAAAAAGTCGTGATCATTGCAGTGACACTATAGGCTCTGAAAAATAATGGGAATACATAAAGAAATAACATATCTGCATTGTCCTGATCTATTTATTAGTATGGATGTAGAGAAGTTCAAATAGCAAATATCCTATCCAAATCGCGTTAGGATACTGGGGCCGAATTACGGCATTCGAACGTGATCGAAATTGTAAAATTCTTATAAGAATCTCTATACCTAAAGCACAGCGAACTCGATCGTTCGAGTAAAATTTCGATCGTGACCGAATGCCGTAATTCGGCCCCTGGTGTTTAAGTAGCAAATGTTAGTGTTTGTGAAGAATTTCGGTCACATCGATCATAATTTTGCAGCTGGTAGTTACTCGACGAATATTGAAGAATATGCCAGCCAGCTTACTTTTTAGCATTTGTCGTCGTTTTATTTTATTTAGTTCATTAATTACAATATGTTTTTTAAATACATATGTGCGGCCTCAGCGTTGTTCGAGCATTAAATCGAGTTGAATGCTGCGGTTCTGTCTCTGTTTAAACATCTAATTCACGGAAATGGATAAGATATCCCGAACTCTGGAGGAAATAGCTGTGCATGATTGCTAATTGTCATGTAAATAATTATACTTTCTATGTATTTCATGCTATACGCAGAAGCAATAATTAAACTCATTCCATACAACTAATCATGAAAAATGTCAAACCCATTCGAATATTCAAAAAGGAACTTGAAGTTTAGGCATTTGAAAGATCACATTAGGAAGTAACGAAATTTTGCTTTCGGTTCAATTTAATAAAAATCGCTAAAGAGCTAAGAAATCATTAAAAGCACACAGTAAAACCTTTTGTAATGCCCTGCTGTTGTAAAATATTTATTAGGGACGCTTGCAATATTTATGAATTTTAGATCATATATCTTTGAGTTTTTATACTGAGATCTTGGCCTTAACAAGTTTCTAGAAGGTTTATGAACAAATTCGCATAATTTTCTTCCTTAGAAGACTATCTAACAACTCATACAGAGTTGACAGCTTATTTTGAAATTTCTTAGTTATTATTGAACATTAAGGTTACTGTGTGGTTGACTTTTTGAATTTGCTGTTCAGGGTATAGGTTTCTGCTAATTGACTTTAGTGTTCTACTAGCCCTAAAAATTAATATTTTTTTGTAATTATTTAATGCACAAACCATAAAATTGAATTACTTCAAAATTGAGTTACTCAAAATTTTCGCCTTTATTATTTGCATTGATAATTAATATAAATCATAATTAAATTTCATAATTTACTACGTGCAATTTTCTGACAAATTACGCCGAACCAAAATAAAAACCGCAAACTCTTGAGATGTGCAAATGAATCTTAGGCATAGGAGGGGTAATACCCTTTTTAATGAGAGCATTGTTCTTTCCATGTAATGCAGATAGATAATAATCTTAAACAAATTATTAATATTTACTTAAGCTAAAACAACAACAAAAAAACAACAATAATAACAATAAGTGAAATGGTAAATTCGTATTAATTCTTATCTTATTTCTGTTTTTAATAAACTTATTTAAATAATTTCTTCTTAAAGCTTCTTTTTAATGCATGTGCTAACAGAGATATGGGCCGTCTGTCTTACGGTAGACAAAAGATGGCAAATTTTTTTTAAATTTTAATGGCCATTTTAATTGTATAGAAAAAAAAATATGAAAATGAACCAGAAAAGACAACAAATAATTGCATTTCTTGTTGGACTTTTTCGTCTTCGTCCCAATAATAATATTTCTCAATTTCTACTTCGAAATATTTGTTGTTGATTATTTTGTTGGCATCGAGTGCCATCCATTTTTGCTGCTAAAATATTGTCTTCGTATTAGTAATAAATGTAATAATATTTCATTTCATTATCTTTTTTATACCCTTCACACAGTGAACAAGTAAGAGCGCTATATTCGGCCGTGTCGAATCTTATATACCCTTCACAACGTGAATTCATGCAATAACAGTGGTTTGTGTCACCATTCATCCCATATGAAATACGTACATACATATAAAAACATACATATATAAAAACGTCCCATTGTAAAATTATAAATTCACGTGTGAATGTTAAAAAAAAAAAAAAAAAACATTTTAAAAAAAATTTAAAAAAAAAAAAAAATTTAAAAAAAAAAAAAAATTTTTTAAAAAATTATTATGTATAAAATATATACAAAACAAAAAAAAAATTAAAAAAAAAAAATTAAAAAAAAAAATAATATAAATAATATATTAAATAAAAAATAAAAAAAAAAATAAAAAAAAAAAATTTTAAAAAAATTAAAAAAAAAAATTTTTTGGCTCAGCTGGGATTCGATGCCACGTTTTCTCTAACCAGTATACACGTTTGTATGTATGTATGTTGTTGTTGTAATGTTGCTTTTGTGAAAAAAAAATCGAGGTGGTCGTGGGTTTTTGCTCATATCTCAGATGTTTATGTACCGATGTTTCTGATTTTCAATAGCGATCTACTCCCGGATATTTCTGATATTTTAATACCTCACCCGAGTCAAAGCGATGTCGGGGGGCTTCAAAAAGTTGATTTCAACATACACACGGACAGACGGTCAGACGGACAGACGGACAGACTGACAGCGCTTAATCGACTCCCCTATTCATAAGCTTTCAGAAAATATATACTTTATGGGGTCGGAAATCAAAATTGTAGAAATTTCACACGGAATGACAAACCTATATATACCCTTTTTCACTGTGTGAAGGGTATAAAAAGGGTATATATATGTTTGTCATTCCGTGTGAAATTTCTACAATTTTCATTTCCGACCCCATAAAGTATATATTTTCTGAAAACTTATGAATAGGGGAGTCGATTAAGCCCTGTCAGTCTGTCCGTCTGTCCGTCTGACCGTGTGTATGTTGAAATCAACTTTTTGAAGCCCCCCGACATAGGTTGGACCCGGGTAAGGTATTAAAATATCAGAAATATTCGGGAGTAGAACGGTATTGAAAATCAGAAACATCGGTACATAAACAACTGAGATATGAGCAAAAACCCACGACCACCTCGATTTTTTTTTTTTCACAAAAACGACATTACAACAACAACATACATGCATTCAAACGTGTATACTGGTTAGAGAAAACGTGGCATCGAATCCCAGCTGAGCCAAAAAAAATTTTTTTTTAATTTTTTAAAATTTTATTTTTATTATTTTTTATTTAATATATTATTTATATTTTTATTATTTTTTTTTTAATTTTTTTTTTAAATTTTTTTTTTTATTTTTTTCTTGTTTTATATGTATTATATACATAATAATTTTTTTTTTTTAATTTTTTTAAATTTTTTTTAAAAATTTTTTTTTTTTTTTTTGTTTTTTTAACATACATACGTGAATTTATAATTTTACAATGGGATGTTTTTATATGTATGTACGTATATCATATGGGATGAATGGTGACACAAACCACTGTTATTGCATGACTACACGTTGTGAAGGGTATATAAGATTCGGCACGGCCGAATATAGCGCTCTTACTTGTTTTCATTTAAATTGTAAAAAAAAACTCACAATGATGGTGATCAAGATTTTAAGGCACAAATGCAAAATTTGGGTTAATACTTTTATTGAACTCGCTGAAATGTCGTTTAATACATTTATATTTTGATAAAAAAAAAAAAATAATAAAAAATACACACAGTTAAGTTAAATGGACACAAGTTAAACGAAATTTTTGTAAACTCACATTTTGCATGAAAATATTACTTTTTAGCGGTTTGTAAAGCGCAAGAATAAGCAAAAATCTAGGTACATTTCGGGTAGTGAGGTAAATTGACTGCCAAATTATGAAATTTCAGAAGTTATTATTCTTTAACATTTATTTGGTTTCAACTGAAAATATTTTTCCATTGAACGCTACAGTCATAAACAATGATAATTAATTCCCAATAAAAATTGTCGAACTTTTAATTCTATAACTTTGTGACAACCTTTCATTTCTAAATTCGGGGCTACAGGTACTGCTGCTGACAGTAATAGCGATAGACACCGAACAACCAGGAAACACTAACACGTTTACGTTAGCAATTTTTGAATGCAAACTTTTAAAACAAAATACTTCTATAGATTACGTTGGGTGATTTAATTTTTTTTCCGCCATTATGTGTACTTTTGGACACTTAAAACTCCTTGAAAAATCGATTATAGTGACAAAGGGTTACTTATGTTTTAATCTAGGTTATAGTCTATCAGCCGTTTTTGCGGCATTCGAACTTCAAAAAATTATATTTGTATAACTTATTAAGAAGTTTTTCAGATATTAAGCCCTGATTACAGATTTATTGTGGATATAACTGGCTTATGTCTACATCAAAGACCTATGATGACCCTATTCACACAGACAGGTAAACAATTTGGTTATTGCATGGGATATTTTTCGGTGGTATTAAGTTTTGATTCTTCGAGGTCAATTGTCCTTTTTTGAAAATTATATTTCGTTGTTGCAAAACATATTTAAAAAATTTTTTAAAAAAGCAGACGTATAAGTTTTCATATATAGGGTGGTCCAATCCAAACGCACGATGTTAATTGTAAACAAAACAAAAAGTTTTCAGAAATGTTTTTAATATTTTTTAATTATGATGAAGGGTCAATGATAAATATGTGTGAAATAAAATATGCGGCTTCGATGGCATATTTCTATCTTATGGTCTATATTAGGCAATAAAAATTTTGATGTTTAATTGTTGAGCACGATGACGAGTTCAGATTACTAGCTCTTCTGTCACACTTTCGCCAACAACAGCAGTATTTTCCGCAGAAGGAACTGGGCGAGCATGTACTTGTCTTTGCACATACTCTACATACCTGGTTTGCTGAAATCTGAGCCCAATTCTTCCGATTGTGAACATATTTAATCGATTATACTTGCCAAAAAAATCACGTAATTGAAATGCATTCTTATTTGAACGTCCATTTTTGTAAAGGCTTCTTCAATCTTAATGCGCTGCTCAATTATATAGCTATCCATGGTTGAATTTATCAAACACTAGAGCCAAGACAAAAAACGATCAGAATTGTAACAAATTTTTCAATCAATGTTCATACATTTGCAAACAGTCCAATAAATTTAGCTGCTTTGGTACAACGGAATATAATAAGAAAAAAAATTAAAGAATAAAATCAGATTCAATTCGATTCGAGAACATCGATTTAAATACGAACAGTTGTTTTTAACTGACTTTTGCAGATGCAATTCTGTTTGATCATCTTACTAAAATAATAAATGTGAATGTTTGTATGTTTGGATATTTGTTACTCAATCACGCAAAAACGGCTGAACGGTACTAAATGAAATTCGGCACATAGATAGATAACAACCTAGATTAACACATATGGTACTTTTTATCACGATAACCAGGCGAAGTCGTTGGCAAACTCATCATCACAGCCTAAACGGGTTGTTTGTTTTGTAAAATTTGTATTTTTTTTGCAAGTTTTGACTTTTCTTTTTTAATTGCAAATTCAAATTTTTAAATTCAAATGGGTATAATAAATGTGAATGTTTGGATAAATTTGACAAACATATAAATAACAATCTAGGTTAATACTAAATCTTCATTTTAGCCCTATAACTACGCAGACGAAGTCGCGGGCACAAGCTAAATAGTTTAATAATAAATATTTTAAAAAGTTAAACTGGCAACCCTGAGCCAAACTAAAGAAGATATACATATTAAACAATTATTAAACTACTTACTCTTAAAAATCGAAAAACAATTTAAGAGATACGAATCAATCAACAAGAAATTTCTTAATGAGCTTTTGTTATTAAACTTAAAAGCTTTTTCTTTTTAAAAACAAGTACTTAAAATTCAATACAATATTAAAATGTGTAAAAGCTTTTGATAAAATCACTCCATAACAGTGAATCCAAACAATTAATTTGTGGTTTACAGAAAACAACAACATTGAGTGAAAGCTTCGCATGTGCTTTACAATAAAAAAGGCACTCAGAAAATTCTGCGCTGAATGTGTTAGTTTTCATTATAAAAACCGATCATAATTACAATCGTTTGTTTAGATTTATGGGTTAGAAATACTTTAGGGATAGTTTAGGGAACAACAATTTTGGATTTGACATTGGCAATTGTCCACACAATATCGTTAAAAGTTACTAGTTCATTAACATAAACCGAAGACTTCGTTCAACCGCAGAAAAGTAATACAAATGCTGTAAAACGATCACGGTACCAAATTGACTAGATCATTCGATGATAAAGGGTCCGCCATCTAACGTTTTTTTCACCTAATGCTTATTTCGTGAATCATAATACTTGCGACATTACTTTGGCCGATTTTGCCAAAAAATCATCTTTTCAGATGAAGCTAATTTTTTATCTTTCCGGGTAAGTAAACAAGCAAAATTGTCGAATTTGGGGCACAGAAAACCCGCACGCATACATTAAAAAGCTGATACACCCAAAACGAGTCATTGTTTGGTGCGGATTTTCGTCCAGGGGCATAATTGGGCCATTTTTCTTCGAAAATGAGCAAGGAGTGGCCGTAGGCAATGGCGATCGTTATCCGGCCATGTTGAATGAATTTTTGTTCACAAAAATTAAAGAGGAGGATATAGGCAACATTTGGTTTCAACAGGACGGCGCTACGTGCCACACAGCCGAAGCTACACTTTTTTTACAGCATTTTAAAAAATAAAGTTATTTGGCGGACCCTTTATAATGTTTCTTTAAGTAAATCAATTAATGATCTGTATGTCATGTGCCGCCATTCTGTTGGGAAATTATATTTTAAATAAACATCCTACGCTATTGGTCTAAGTTATTATTAATTATTGAAATTGTTTCTGTAGTCTGCTCGTAGTTAACGGTATCATTCCCACCGGCCTCATTTAAAAATATAATAACCAACAATTCTATTGGTAATAATTTGTTTCTTGACTAAAACCATGGCGAATTCATTATCAGGTGGTGTTGACAACGCAGCTGATCTACTTTTTTAGTTGCATAAATGATGATTGAGTTGTCAAATACTATTTATGTTTACATAGATTACTATTTTCCGCGCAAAAAAACACAAACAAAAACCATGTAGTTTTTGACACATCGACAGTCGAAAGCAACAATAAAAACCATGTTGTTTTTTTAATGTTGTATTTGTTGTAGAATTACCACCACCTGATAATTAAATTCGCCTTGACCAAAACATTATTTCTCACAATAAGGCTGAATATTGCAAAAAAAAAAAAAAACAGCTGGCTGTTCTAATTTAGTTTCAGTTCATTGGCCTCTACTCCTACACCAACTGGATGCGCTCGATGACAAATCAACAATCACATTAAAGGTATTATTTTCAGTTAAGCCCTTCTTCAAGTAGAAAATTATAAAATTGGTTTATTTATTTTCAGTTAATACTTTATTCTTGATAAAATTTATATAAAAATCTATCAAAACGATTTAGAAAAATTGTAGTAACTCAAAAATTTTTTGCGCAATAATTGATAAAAAAAAATTAAAGAAAAAGTAAAAGTTGAGTATATTTTTTAATGGAATTTTTTTACCATGATGTAATTGGATTTCTTAATTTACTTAATATGCAATGAAAAAAAGTTTTTGGTCTCAACTGAAAATTTTAGAGTTAATACACTACTGTTGATCAATTAATATTAATATTAAAAACCAAGGCATATCTTTAAGGTATATACATCGCGGCAACAAACACAACAATTAAAAAACAAGTAAGAGTGCTATATTCGGCCATGCCGAATCTTATATACCCTTCACAACGTGTAGTCACGCAATAACAGTAGTTTGTATCACCATTCATCTCATATGAAATAAGTACGTACATTCATATAAAAAACATACATATATAAAAACATACCATTGTAAAATTAAAAATTAACGTATGTATGTTAAAAAAAATAAAAAAAAATTTAAAAAAAAAAGTTAAAAAAAAAATTTAAAAAAAAAAATTTTTTTTTAAATAATTAAAATATATATAATAAATATAAAACAAACAAAAAAAAAATAAAAAAATTAAAAAAAAATATATAAAAAAAAAATAATAAAAATTTAAATAATATTTTAAATAAAAAATAAAAAAAAATAAAAAAAAAATATATAAAAAAATTTTTTTTGGCTCAGCTGGCTCGATGCCACGTTTTCCCTAACCGGTATACACGTTTGTATGTATGTATGTTGTTGTTGTAATGTTGTTTTTGTGAAAAAAAATCGAGGTGATCGTGGGTTTTTGCTCATATCTCAGTTGTTTATATACCGATGTTTCTGAATGTCAATACCGATCTACTCCCGAATATTTCTGATATTTTAATACCTCACCCAAGTCCGAGCGATGTCGGGGGGCTTCAAAAAGTTGATTTCAACATACACACGGACAGACGGTCAGACGGACAGACTGACAGGGCTTAGTTGACTCCCCTATTCATAAGCTTTCAGAAAATATATACTTTATGGAGTCGGAAATCAAAATTGTAGAAATTTCACACGGAATGACAAACCTATATATACCCTTTTTCACTGTGTGAAGGGTATAATAATGCATTTTGTTTTTGTATATAAGTTGGCATATGTCACACAATTTTTTTTTTATTTTCTTCTTTAATTTTAATAATTTTTAAACAAAACTTTAAGCGAAAACTTTTTATTTATGGTTTTGTATTTTTCAAAACTTTTTAAACCTACTGAAACTGCGAATTATTTATTGTAACTTTAAAAAAAACTTTGTAACGCTGATAAATTGTATATAAAAAACCAGTCAGCTGTTTGCACATGAGTACTTTATTAATCTACTCTGTTAAAAACTATTTCGTTTCACTGATATACTTAGGTACAAATTAAAAGAAACTTTTGCTATGATTCTCGTATTTGATGTCAAATGTATTTTAAGAATTTTATACATACATTTCTTTTTGTATTTACTAAAAAATTTTATTAATTTTTACTATTTTACTACACAAATACATACAATAATATTTTTACAAAAGCCGGCAATTTGCTTCAATACCGGTTTTTTGTTGTTTGTTTTCATTGATTAAATCGATTTTCTCTCTTTCTCATACATATGTTTGTGCTCTCATGCTCTTTGATCGATGGTGAAGAAAAAAAAGCTTTCTTTCACTTGGTTATATGTCCGACTCATTTAGGGGGAGCATAGTTACAAAACCAAAATATTCTTCATATTGTTGTTACTGTATTGTTGGTGTGTGGAGCGCAAATTATCATCCACAATCAGTTAGTGAGTGAGTTGTTGTTGTTGTTTGTTTGTTTGTTTTGCTACTAACAGATCTCGCTGATAGTGTGGTTGTTGCTATTGGATGGTTGGGGTTTTGTGTTCCTGTTGTTTTAGTAGTTGTTGTTGTTGTTGTTTTTTAGCCAATGTGTGAATTTAGACCTAAAAATTTTTGTTCATGTCAGTTTTGTGTCAGTTTTCATTTTAACTTCTTTCCATAGGGAACGAAATGCGCGTTTTTTCTTCGTCTACGCTCGGTCTCGTAAAAAATTAGCGTTTTTTGCTTTTCGCATTATTATTTTGACTGTTTCTTAATTTTGAGATCATTAATATAATTATTTATCAAACACAAAACTGTTTAAAAAAATTGCGTTTTGTTTTGTTGGAAGTATACATACAACGAAAAAATTTAGAAAATAATTGTATAATTTACTAATAAAATACTATTGTACTAATTAAATACTATAGTGTTTATAAATTAATCAAACACAAAGCTTAAATTGAATAGTATTCGGTACGGTTTCGTTTGTATTTAAATTGGTGTATTTCTGCGAGTGTGTGTGTTTCTTTTATTTTCTTTCATTCTAATATTATTATTTTATTATTATTGTTATTCTTGCTGTTATTCTTGCCACAGTTTTATGTAAATTGATTGAAAAATTATGCAAAATTTCGTAGCAACGGAAAAAAATATAAATAAATAGAATAAAATAAAAAATAAGTTTTGCTCTATATTAAAAAGCAAAAAAAAACGTGGAAGTGGTTGTTTTAAAAATAAACCAAAAATCTTCTTTTAAACCCTAAACGATTGTGTTGTGAAAAAATAGAATAAATACCTAGAGTAGATTTTTTATATTTTGCTTTCTAATTGCTGTTTTTTGTTGCTGTTAGAGTACGATTATCTCAAACTTGTTCATATTTATTTTTATATTTATCTACAAATTGACCGAAAAGCAACCATTCGAAACATCAGCAAAATAGCAACAACAACAATACACACCATTTAATTTGAAACTTGTTAATTGATTTGTGCATAAATTAGTGCGAAACTGACAGGTGCTTTTCTCGTGCATCGTTCATTTGTGCAAAAGCTTTTTTCATACACACTTACGTAGAAACATTCTACAACAACCATCTAAAAAGTTTAAGAAGAAAGAATGTAAGTTATTTAGGTGAAATATAATTTATTACAGTAAAAGTTTATAAAATCTATTAAATATAATTGGCTTATTCATATGGGTGTCCTAAGTGTAGTATTTTCATAAAGTCATGACTTACCAAACATTTTAAATTATTATTAAATTATTATATTGTTGTACATTTTATTGTCAAATATTTAGACCTTTTTAAAATAATCGATTTTTTTTTTTTAGTTTTAGGAAAAATACCGAAACAGTTGTTTTTTTGATGCATAGTTGATTTCAGTTGTCAGTTTTTCTCAAAAATAATGTACTGTCCACACCAGCCATTGATTTGTTCGAACAACGAACAATTTTTTGTGCGCACATGAATTTACCTGGTGTGGACCGCTGTTATCGATGTTTTGTTCTCGTTCAAACAGCGTTGTCAGAACATTTATTCGAACAACGATGTCTGATATTAAAAGGCATTTTGAATATGAAAGAAAGAGACGACACATAAAAATAACAACAAAATACACTTCATACGTTTTCTCCATATCAAAGAATATGAAAATTTTGTTGACAGTTGCTCTGCCGACGTTTTGTTCTAGTCTGAACAAATCGATGGCTCGTCTAGACGTTAAGTTATATAAGAAATGTCGGCTTGTAATTTGGTATGTTTTGCGTGTCCAAAAATTATTTAGCTGCTTGAGGAACTTTATATGTATTTTTATAAATGATTTTTCCTAAAGATTTTTGCATATAACTTTAGTGACCCTTTTGTCCAAAATATTGTACAAATAGCCCTTGTGTCTTGTCGTATCGATATCTCATACTTTCATATCTGATTGTAAATACCATACATAAAATAAAGCAAAAACGAAATTTTTTTTGCAAAACAAAATCCAATGATCTAAGCAGGGTACACTTAATAAGGTTTACGCAGTGTCGAATTCGACTGAATTAGCCTTCTTCTCCAATATCAAGTTTCATATAAAAATATCAATTCGCGTTTCTATATTGACATTGACATTTCTATTGACATTGGGGAAGAATTCCGTCGAGTTGGCCACTACGTATACCTTGTTATGTGTACTCTGCGTTTTAGTTACATGTTTAGAGCTGCGCAAGAGTAAGAAAAATTGCTTACAAGCAATCTCTTTAAATTAAATTAATTATAAAATACATATTTCCAACAATATGTGTTTTGCTTTACAATCAAAATATTGAAGAATAGAAAAAAAATAAATAAATAGATAAACGCTGGAAAGAGTGTAGCTAAGTCAGAACAAAGATGTAACAGATGGAACAGAAATAGAATATTCAAAACATGTTTCTATGTTTTGTAAGTAGACCTAGACCAAAGAAAACTTGCTGAAAAACTTTAACTTTTAGTGTTTTAGAATGAAATGGATTCATATGTATCAAAAAAAATTTCTTATAAGAAAATATTTTGTCTTTTAACTGCCTTTAATGTAATTATTTAGTAACACTGTTAGTAAATATTTTTACGTATTTTGTTAGTGTTCTATTTATATAACTTGATGTTTTTGCTATGACTTACAATTTTTAAATTTCTGTTTTGATACTCTACATTATTTGAAAACAAACAAAGTTGTTGAAAAAAATTTTTCTAGTGGAAATTAATTTATTTTAATGCGAACAATACTTTGTTTTGTTTGTTTTTTCTAAAACCTAGTGATTGACAGTAGTATTAAATGAAGCTCATAACCTTAAGAACATTTTAGGCAGCTCTTTGGTTAAAACTGAACGGCTATTTATAGCAATTTCCGTATAGATAATTACTATAAGGGCCATTATTACAACTTGCCTTTAGTTAAAGGTAGGATTTTTTGTGCTTAATTAATAGCTTTGCATCATTCCAACTTCCATTTTTTATTGTTATTATTATTAATACTAATAATATTTAATAGATAAACAAACAATAAATGAAGGCTTTATAATGCAAAGCCATTTATCGGTCCGACAAAATTCTGCCTTTAACTAATGGCAAGTCTTAATAATGGCCCTTATAGTAACTATAAATACGGAAATTGCTTTAAATAGCCGTTTAGTGTAATGACCCTAAGTCAGGCAAATAATTTAGTCTATTCTTCTAATATATAATTAGCACCAAATATCTGATAAGTATTCCATGCATAAATGTAAAATAAAATTTTAGATTTTCGAGAAAAGTTTATATAAAAAGCTTAGCGAAGACAAAAACCAAAAGACCCAATAGGGGAGCAGTAGCAGTAATGCTTACAGTTGAATTGCGGCTAGCAAAGGTTGGCTAACATATTTGCATAAGACACTAATTATTAATTAGCAAATCTTGATTTGTCAGCTGATTTTTTTACTTATATTGAACTACGGCTGTCAAATTTCATACATAAAAACAATACTCTTCTTCTACTGTTTATTTAAAAAATCACACATTTTATATCTATAAGAATATAATAAAGAGGAAATGTGTGTTTTTATGTTATAAGTTTTCTTTAAAACTACTTATTTTCTTAAATTTATTCACCAGTGCTCGAGGTCTATCCTGAGAAAGGCTTTATTTCTGTTTAAATTTTTAAGTGGGCGTGGTATCTCCCATACAAATTGAAGACATATGAAATATTTACCAAAAAATTTTTTTTGAGTAAATATGGCTTGATTAGAACCAAGGCATATTTATTCATCAGGTAATTGCAGTTCGGAGAGAATTTTTTTGTTTATATTTTTTATATATGAAGTTCGACATTTGAAATAAATTATAAAAGAAAGAAAATTGTTTATTATTTATGCATTTTGACAGCTGAAATTAAAAATAAGCGTTGAAAAAAATAATCAGCTGCCGAATCAAGAGTACCTGATGAATAAGTATGCCTTGATTAGAACATTTAAATAGAAATTAAAAAACATGTCTACTTTTCATAAACAAACATAATTTATTGGTAAAGTCAAAGTATTTTTAATATGCCTATTATATTTACTTTCCAATATCTACATATGTCTATATATCTATAAATAAGTTAACCTACTTTCTTTTTCTTTCAGTTCAAATTCTTCTTCCAACCAACTTTTGACAACCACTTAGAAAAAAAACAATTTTTTCTACAATATTTAACCCCTCAGAAATTTATTGATAAAAATTAAAAACAAAAGGAAAACATAAAGTAACTAATCGTGATGTGAACTGATATGATATCAGAGCTATAAAAAAACTTACTAGCACATAACTAGTAAAATTTTAACTGATAAGATAACAAGTCCAACAATTAAATAACAAAATTAACTACAATTAGCAAGAAAAGAAAAATGTCAGCTAAAAGCAGTGTTAAAGTCCAAAGCTCTTTATAAGAAATTAGTTGAAGAATAATTGAAATATTTAAACAATAGTTGAAACAAAAAAATATTCAAATAAGTTCTAAATATTAAGAAGCGAATTGTGGTGGAACTTAAATTAAAAAAAAAGGTGAGTACATATAAGATTTTTAATTATATTAAACAAATATTTGTTCTCTAAGGGAAAATATTTTGATTAAAAAAATTATATTTTTTTTAATAAACATGTGGTTGTTCCACATTTTTTTTTTATTAATTTTCCTGTTACAAATGTTTTCAATACATTGTTTTAATTTTTATTTGCGTTTAAGACAAACTTACAGCCCGATATTTATACTACATTTTTATGATGAATTTCTGTTTTAAAGAAAGTTGGTTTCGCATCTTCGAATAAACTACCTTTTGGTGAAATATTTAAAAAAATGATTAGTAAACATTCTAACGGTCGCAAAGCTTCTAGGAAGTTAGAAACATATTCATGAGGTGTAAATACATATAACGGCGCATTCGTTTTAATTTTATTTAGTTACTAGACAAGCCCGTCGCGCGTTTCTACGCCCCTTAATAAATAAAAATGCATTCTGAATTTTAATTAAATATATTAAAAAAAATATTTTATTGATTTATATTCTAATGCAAGTGGGTATACAATATTTTTTGTTTTTTTTTACTTGCTGTGGAGCTCTGCTCTGGAGCATGCGACGTACAATTGGCCATGTGAAAAGCATGGATTTTCTTAAATTAACCCTGCAACACGCAGAGATTGTTCTTGTGCTTTGTTGATGGTAATAGCGAAGGCAAGGCAAACTGAAAACTGTAGTCGCTTGAAGTTAAAAGCCAAATCACTGGAAACCATTGGAATGCGTGGAAATAGCTGAAAATAATAACTTATTTTTAATGGGAGTGTCCCTACCCACTTTTCTAATTACGAAATTATATAGTCATGACTGCTCAATATGTGTGCACAGTTTCAGAAAAATCGATCTAGTGCAAGTAGCTTAAAATTATAACTTATTTTGTATAAGCGTGGCTGCCCACTTTTCTAATTACGAAATTATATAGTCATGACAGAATGTGTGCAGGTCTTAGAAAAATCGGTCAAGTGCAAGAAGCTATAAATTATAACTTTTTCTTATGGACGTGCCACTCTCCACTTTACGAATCACGAAACTGTTTAGTCATGACAGCTTAACATGTTTGCAAACTTTCAGAAAAATCGATTAAGTGCAAGTAGCTAAAAATGATAACTTATTTCCTATGGGCGTGGCACTGTCCACTTTTATAATAACGAAATTGTGTAATCATGAGAGTTCAATATGTGTGCAAAGTTTCAGAAAAATCGGTCAAGTGCAAGTAGCTAAAAGTTATAACTTATTTTTTATGGGCGTAACCCCGCCCACTTTTTACCACCCTTAAACACTTCCTGCAATGTTTACAATAACTTTTTAAGGTTTGACGGTTTTGGAGCCTATAGCTAACACACACACACACACGCACACAAGCAGACAGAGTTTCACTTTTATATATATAGATAACTAAAACACTTCTTAGTAAGGCAAGCTGTCTTTGAAAAGTATGTTATTCTGTATAGGCCAGTCAATGCCCAGCTTTTGATTAGAAAACAGCAACAAATCGGAAATGTGTAGTCTGAAAAATCCAAAAAGTAAACATTTTTGAAATTAATAAATTTCAAAAAAACAATATTTTTTTTTTCAAATAACAATTGTAATATTCACAAAAAAAGTTCTAAGTGTCCTATAGTCATATAGTCTTAATTTCCCAAAACGTTTAAATGAATGAAAAAGTATTGTATAGTTTAGTGTAAAACAGCTAAACCTTTTTAAATAAAATTTTGAAAAATTATGACAATATCTTACTTATGACACCGTGTGAATTCATCAAATATCTAAAAAGCGAAAATTTTGATATCAGCAATAGAACTCTAGTACTAATGTACGTACTTCTGTATAATTTTCTTACCTTTAGCTATTGTTATCAGTAAATTCCTGTGTTTACTTTATCTCTGTATAAAAATATTTGGCATTAAATGTCGTTTTGTTTTTTGCAACTTTTTATCTACCAGTATGAGTTGGACAGACAAACGGAAAGACGAAATAAAATTAAAACAGTAAACACAAATGTCAAGTCATGTGTGTTTAGTGATGGTTTAGAAAAGATAACATTTAAGGTAGAGAATTAAAAAAAAAAATTCAATTGCAAAATATTACAGTTTTTTTATTTAAAAATTTTTTCTTGTATTTAGGGCATGTAAACGATGAATTTTTCGGAACTGCTGTCTGACATCATTATTGCTGCTAATGTCTGTCTTATAAGCAAATATTTATTTTTCTTTATTAATTTTAATCCACCTCTGATTTGTTAATTTTTGCCATAATTTTCGTAATTGTATTACATGTTTTCTCTTGTGTAACCAAAAACTAAAATCTTAAAAAAACAAGTCAGAGCACTATATTCGGCTGTGCCGAATCTTTTATACCCACCACCAATTTTGTGTACATTTAAAGCACAATATTTATTATTTTGTTAATCATTATGGAATAATCTCTTTATAATAAAATATGTAGCACTTTCTTTGTGGAGGGTGGTTCAATTTTAAGGGCCCATGTTGAAGGTGAACTAGTCTTTAAATTTGTTTTCTGCATTTCACTTGACATTTCTCAATTTCAAACTTACTCAATTTGATCCGTGGAAAGATACGCAAATGAGCAACGCTTTAAAGTTATTCAGGTTTTTTTATAAAAATGGGCGTTCAAATCAAAATGCATTTTGTGCACTTCGTAATTCTTTTGATCAACATAATCGTTTAAATTCGTCCACAATCGGGAGAATTGTAAAAAATATTTAAATTTCTGCAAAACAGATCTGTATAAAATGTTAGAAAATCTGTGAGTGCCTTCTTAGTTCGTTGAATGGGAACCACTGCTGGTTTTTTTGATAGTGTGGCAAAGGAGTAGTCAACCTCGCATCATCATCAAGCCCAACAATTGAGCATCAACATTGTCATTGAAAATTTGGACCATCAGATAGAGGAGTGGCGCCAAGGATGGGGGGGGGTGCATTTGGCCGATATTTTGTTAAATACATAATTGAACCATACAAATATTATCATTATAAAAAGAAATAATAATAATTTCCTAAATAATTTGTGTTTTATTTAAATTCAACATAAAATTTAACCACCCTTTATAACTTCGATATGCTAGTAAAATGCTTTTGTAAATGTAGTCTTTCAATGAAAGTGGGCGTTAAAGTAGGCGTGTCAATAAAGTTTTTGCTAATAAATACAACTTAGATATTTTAATATAGTCCTTTATTTTCCCAAAAACTTTGTCAATAGAGAAATTACATGAATTTAAGATAAACAGTTATATGGGAGGTAGGCGTTAAAGTGGGCGTGTCACCTAAACTTTTTGACACAACAATTACATTGATTAGGATATACGTAGCAAACGTGAAAAGTGGGCGTTATAGTAGGCGTGTCAAAGTTGTTTTTGCAAATGAGTACAACTTAGGTGTTCAATATAGCCCTTTATTATTCCAAAATCTTTACTATTAGAGAAATTATATGAATTTTAGGTAAAACATTATAAGGGAGGTGGGCGTAAAAGTGGTCGTGGCACCTTAATTTTCTGGCACAGCAATGACATTGACTAGAAGGATATACGTTGCAAATTTGATCATCATATCTCTAATTTTGGCGGTTTTATGAGCTTTTAAATTTCATTAACGGTAGATAACGTGAAAAGTGGGTGTTGTAGTAGGCGTGTCAAAGTTATTTTTGCGAATGAGTACAACTTAGGTGTTTCAATATAGCCCTTTATTATTCCAAAATTTTTATAAATAGAGAAATTATATGAATTTTAGGTAAAACGTTATATGGGAGGTGGGCGTAAAAGTGGGCGTGGCACATTGATTTTCCGTTACAAAAAAAGCGTCTCACCAAAAAGCAAAGTGTGCAAAATTTCCGAGTCGTACATCCAATTTTGTTCCTTTTATGTCGTTTTTGTTTTTAAATATACCGAAAAATACACTGTGCAGTATAAATTTTCGTACATTTTGATCGATAACTCCTCTCCTAATGCATAGTTTTAAATAATTTTCGGGAAAAAATATTGTTTTTACTCAGGAAATATATATTCGAAGTTTCATGAGTCTACGTTAATGCGTTTGGACACAATTCCATTTTATTCGATGTTCGAAGGACACGGTTTTTCGACCTACTCTTGCTTTTCGAGCTATAACTCTCTTCCTAATATTCCGATTTAGCCCATTTTCAATACCAAACAAACCTTGTCTATAAGAAAGATTCTGGCAAAAATTGAGCCCCCTAGCTTTTTCGGTGCGACCTCTATCGTGCTTTAAACAGACGGACAGACGGACGGACATAGCTAGATCGTCATCAAATCAAACCCTGATTCAGATTATATATACTTTATGGGGTCTAAAATGGATATTTCGATGTGTTACAAACGGAATGACAAAATGAATATACCCCCACCATTTTTTTGGTGGCGGGTATAAAAATTAAAACAATAATACTTTGCTACATTGTTGTCATTTGGGTTTTTTTTTGCAAAATTTCAACTTCTTTCTTCTTCTAATTGTTGCTTCTGCAGCTGCTGTTGTCTTAATAAATTAGTTGCTGATAACAAAGTATTGTTATGTGTTGTATCATTGTATGTTACCATGTATTGATGATTTCATTTTACGTATTTTTCGGCTTTCTTTTCTACCTACTATTCTTCTTAAAGATTTGTTTGTTTGCAAATCGTTGTATATGAGTTTGAAGTTATTTAAATTTTATTTCACAATTTATTTAGCAATTTAGCACTTAAATTTTAATTTTATTTAAGTTTAAGCAAACGTTTTTTTTTTGAAAGTAGTGTGAAAATCAAATTTCCAATTTTTGATGTCAAAATATTACAAATTTCTTAATATTAATTTTAAACTCCTACATTTTTAAAAGCACTTAGGAAGATATAATTTTTTGCTTAACTTTCAACCTAAACTTATTAAAACCTTTCAAAAACTCGATCTGTATAACATTTTTGTCAACGATGTACAATACAAAATACCACTTTTTAGAATTTTTTCTGTCTGCCTGTCTTTCTGTTCATTAAGTACTTTAAATTCATTTTCATAAAACTTTTAAGGGATAGTAATACCTAGATTAATATACAGAATACTTTTGATTGCCAAATAATATAATATCCCCTTTCTAACATAGAATATTAAATAAAGTGTTATTTCAAATTGAACTAGAAGATTGGAAAAAATGAAATATAAGAAATCGCCCAATAACAACAGATTATTAATTTTCTTTAATAACGATATGAGAATTTACCTTGAAATTAATACAATTTAATATTAATTTTGGGGCAAGCAATGCGGCTCAAGTTCAACTAGTTAATAATTATAATTCCTATAGTTTCCTTGTGAGTGATAACTTATAGTGAGCTTTGATATAACAGGTTTTTTTTCACACAAATTTATCTACTAAAATCCGGTATTGTAAAACATTTTAACTTGTTATTTCCCTATTGTACAGGAATTTTCTCCTCTTTTAAAGAAAAAGAAAAAAAAGGCCAAACATTGAAGAGTTTAAGGGTTAAAATGTTTCAACAAAATATTCCCTGTATTAGTCAACGATGTACAATACAAAATACCACTTTTTAGAATTTTTTCTGTCTGCCTGTCTTTTTGTTCATTAAGTACTTTAAATTCATTTTCATAAAACTTTTAAGGGATAGTAATACCTAGATTAATATACAGAATACTTTTGATTGCCAAATAATATAATATCCCCTTTCTAACATAGAATATTAAATAAAGTGTTATTTCAAATTGAACTAGAAGATTGGAAAAAATGAAATATAAGAAATCGCCCAATAACAACAGATTATTAATTTTCTTTAATAACGATATGAGAATTTACCTTGAAATTAATACAATTTAATATTAATTTTGGGGCAAGCAATGCTTCTCAAGTTCAACTAGTTAATAATTATAATTCCTATAGTTTCCTTGTGAGTGATAACTTATAGTGAGCTTTGATATAACAGGTTTTTTTTCACACAAATTTATCTACTAAAATCCGGTATTGTAAAACATTTTAACTTGTTATTTCCCTATTGTACAGGAATTTTCTCCTCTTTTAAAGAAAAAGAAAAAAAAGGCCAAACATTGAAGAGTTTAAGGGTTAAAATGTTTCAACAAAATATTCCCTGTATTATTTTAGATAAATTTTTTAAGCACATCAAATATATAATATGTAAAGTCAACATTTTGTATGCCCTTTTATCTTAACTAGGGTATAAAAACAAATTTTAAACGGAAGTTAAAAATTGTTGTTCTCCCTTTCTCTCTCTCTCAATCCGCAACAATTTGATTTTTTTTGTTACGTTTGGTTTGCTTTTGTGTCAGTAGCAACTTTAAACGCTTACAATCAGGGCACACTTATACAGGTGACAGTGCCAGGCCAGCTGATTATTTTTTTGTGTGCCAATGTTTGTCAAACTCCATATATAAAAAAGAGCTTTCAGTCCCAAGAATTGTCAAACTCCATATAAATAAAAAGAAGAAAGCCAAAAAATGCACTCCTTTACACTATAACCTTATGTAATTGCACCATGCTTACAACTTCTAAAATACTAAAATGATTTATTTTTAAAAGCATTTTTATACTCTTCACACGACAGTGAAAAAGGGTATATATAGGTTTGTTATTCCGTGTGAAATTTCTACAATTTTAATTTCAGACCCCATAAAGTATATATTTTCTGAAAGCTTATGAAGGTGATTAAGCACTGCCAGTCTGTCCGTGCATGTTTTAATTAACTGTTTGAAGCCCCCCGACATCGCCTGGACCCGCGTGAGGTATTAAAATATCAGAAATATTCGGGAGAAAATCGGTATGGAAAATCAGAAAAATCGGTATATAAACAGCTGAGATATGACCACGATAACCTCTTTTTTTCTTCTATAATATTGTTAGAAATCTATTTGTTGTTTAAAAAACAAATGCAAAATAAGAAAAATAATTGAGCTTAAATATTATTTTTTTATAAGATATAAACCTAACTTTTTCAGACCCTAATTTTAATTAATGGCATTGAGTGTCTGTCAACTTAAATTTCAATTAAACTATCGAACAAACTAGTTTATGCCTATATTTTTATGTCTGTCAGGAGTATAAAAAAGAATTTTTAAAATTAAATTTTAAAGATTTTCTCCCTAGCCTTTAAAATTTATTTCAAATTATAGAAATTATTTCAAACAAAATACGTTAGTGCATATTAGTATAAAAGATCTATTTAACATTTAAAACATGTACAGAAGGAGATACAAAAATTTTTAGCAGCCTTTTAAAAAGTCTTATTTATTTATGTATTAATTATATGTATTTATTTATTTTACTTGTAAAGAGTACCTTTTGTCCTTAAATTCAACTAATTAAAACCAAATTAGTCAACTGCATTCATGTCAGTTATTGCGTTCTTGTGCAGCCAAACGTATGTATATAAACTGTAAAAATTTCATATTTAGATATAATTTTTATTATAATCTTTTTTACCGATATTTTTTAATTTATTCTTTAAATATTATATTTTATATATTCGAACCGGTTAACCGGTTTTTTCTTAATTTTTAAAATAGCAACCGGTTTTTCTTAAATTCTAAATTTCAAACTATTTTAAAACTGGTTTCTTAAAAAAGTCGAATAGTCGATCACCCTAGTACTAATATAGCACTCTTACTTGTCAATTTTTAGAACAGCAAAATGTATTTTTTCATTTTATCAAATAAAATAAATAGCAACTTTAGTGTGAACTACATTATTAAACGTTTTTTACAAGAACAAAATTTTTTTTTAAAACTTAAGACTTTTTTTTACAAAATTCTTTTATCAATACAGCTGCAAAACGTTTCTATGTATAATCTAGATTCTGCACATCTGCAAGGAAATTCCTGTCAAAGATGTATTTCTTATTAAGATCAATTGTGTAATGTAAGCGTAATCTAGGTTAGAAGAAATTGACTTGCCCTCGGTCGAATATACAATCTAGTTGTAAATTATTTTTCAATCTAAAGCCATTTTTAATCTAAGAATTTTTTTATCTACAGATTACTTGTATTATTACTTAAATTTTACTCCTAAAGAAAATCCAATAAACAACACTACATTCTCTTTGTTTTATATATCGTACACAAAAACCACTCTATGCAAAAAACAATTTGTATTAACATAAATTGTTTTTTTTTAGCAACTTTAGTGTGTTAGTAGCAACTTTAATCGCTTATAACTTCTAAAATACTGAAACAATTTTAGTTAAATTGAGATTGTGATTAAAAAATTCCTTTCAAATGATGTATTCTTTTTTATCAAAGTCGGTTGTATAATGTGAACGTAAACTGTGTAACAAAAAATCGAATTGCCTATTAGTATAAAAGATCTTATGTTAAAAGAGGTGATTAAACATCCCCTCCCAAAATATAACAAGTGTTCTTTTTATACCCTTCACCAGTGGTGCACAAGGGTATATATAGCTTTGTCATTCCGTTTGTAATTTCTACAATTTTCATTTCCGACCCCATAAAGTATATATTTTCTGAAAGCTTATGAATAGAGGACTCGATTAAGCCCTGACCGTCTGTCCGTCTGTCCGTCTGTCCGTCTGCCCGTCTGTCCGTGTGTTGGTTGAAATCAACTTTTAGAAGCAACTATATGTTCCTCAGATCTCTATATGGTATCAATCTCTTGGAAATATTCAGGAATGAATTGCTATTGAAATTCAGCACAATCGCCCAATAACTTTCTGAGATATGAGCAAAAAACCACGACCACCTCGTTTTTTTACACAATTACAACAACAACATACATACATAAATTTATGTAAAAACCATACAAAAAAAGAAAAAATTACAAAAAGAAAAAATATTAAAAATAAAAAAAAAAATAATAAAAAAAATTACAAAAAAAAATTTTTAAATAATTTAAAAAAAATTTTTAAAAATTTTTTAAAAATTTTTTCAAAAAAATTTTTTTAAAAAATTAAAAAAAAAAAATAATAATAACAAAATATAAATAATATATTAAATAAAATAAAATTTTTTTTGGCTCAGCTGGGATTCGATGCCACATTTATTCTAACCAGTATATACATATGTACGTATTTGATATGAGATGAATGGTGATACAAACAATTGTTATTGCATGACTACACGTTGTGAAGGGTATATAAGATTCGGCACGGCCGAATATAACACTGTTACTTGTTTATTATTATTATTATTTTTTTTTTTTTGGTATCTGCTAGCTCTGAATATGGTATTTACTATTAGTTATAGTTATTTAGTTACCAGTTATAATGAGTAGCTTTAAATAAAGTACTTATCAGAATATAATTTTCTAATTAATATAAAATTTTCCGGTTTCCCATTATTTAAAGATATTTTTGATATACAAAGCTTCTTTTTGTAGAAGTTTCCTATAATAAAGTTTTTATTTTGAAGAAAAATTTTTATTACTGAACATCGAAAAAAGCGTTTGAGAGACACTGTATATTTTAAAGTCTTTAACACTTTCTAGGTTGTGCTGAGTATCTGCGTATGTATTTCTACATTTACATACATTTTGCTTTATATACACTTTTTATGGCAAATTGTAGTGATATAGATTACATACATTTTATAGGTAACTTGGCTAACAACAACTAATAATGTGTTGTTTATGTTGTTTTTTTTGCAGAA
The DNA here is from genome assembly GCA_941918925.1 of Phyto melanocephala. NCBI lineage: Eukaryota > Metazoa > Arthropoda > Insecta > Diptera > Rhinophoridae > Phyto > Phyto melanocephala. The sequence continues at coordinate 19,110,591 of OW799235.1, forward strand.
CTGTTGAAAGTTGGCAACAAGGCGTAAATTGAATTTAGTTAAATAATTAAATTTTTCCATAATAAATGTGTTCACTATGGGTGTTTAAAATATCTATATTCTGCTTTTTTCATCAGTTGAAATATTGTTTGTTAAGGTATGTTCACATTAGGCAAATTTTTGATAGGTTTATTTGGATAAGCAAATATCACAACATTAAATAAATATTTACCAAAAATGGTGATTCCATCTATTTCGGTAAATATGAAAACGTAGCTTTAGACTTTCTTATTTGCCACTTAACATTAATGGTCACATTATCAATGTTAAAATATTATATATCGTCGGCTTAATATGCAAATCTGCTATATTCACTTTTTAAGTAAATTAAATTAACTTTTAACTTTTTAAATTAATTAATTGATGCCGTGTGGTAGAGAAAGATACGCCTCGTCGACCAGCATGTCGTTTTTCTTCAATTAAGGTCTTGAAGTGTGTAAGAAGGTTTGATAAGAAAAACTGCTAAATCGTCTACTACAAAAATTTTTGTAAGAAAAACTGCTAAATCCAATACATTATTAGTTCAGTGTTTATTACAATCTCCAATTTGTTTTTTTGCAGATTGTAGTCATACATAAAGAATACCATAAAATTGTTCAACTATATTTTTGGTTTTCCTCTAAAACTACAAATATTAAATATATGAAGTCTTTTGTCTCTTGCAAAATTTGCTAAAAGGGAGTTAACAGATTTGCTTATTAAGCCAACGATATGTACATGTGTATGCAATTACACATTTGGTCTTATTATTATTACATTTGTATTTTAATGCAATATTGTGAATAGCCTCAATATCTTTTTATATAAAAGAGAAATATTGGTTTAATTGAATTGCAATTGTGTATATGAGTTTTAACATAGTAAATGACAAGGGTGTAACTATGGGTGGACTTAGCTAACAATAAAGAAATTATTAAAATTAAAAAAACAAGAAAATAAATTGTTAATAAGTCTGTGTATGTATTTACGTGTAGCCAGGTTTGAGCTTACGTTCTAGTCGTAACATGTTGTTAGTATTTATTTAAAGGTAAAAATAATTAGTTTTAACATAAGATGTTGTTTAAGATGAAATTTTATTGCCAGAGCTATGGATTATAGATTTTAAAGTATTTTAAAACAATAATACTGGCAAAAAATTAAAATTAATATTTTAAACTGTATTTAGATCTAAATAATAATTAATAAATTTTGCAGTAAAATTTTGTCGGAAGATATTTTTTTAAATGGTATTTTGGTAAAAGTTTATAATAAATAACATTATAGTGTTATTAGCACAGCAAAAAAAGCAAAATCCATTTAACCTTTGTAGTGCAGCATACCAGTCTTTGGCGAAAATTGAAGCCGTAACTAACATTAACTGACTAGTCCACTGAGAAACCCTTGCTTCATAAAATAATTTTGCCAAAAAATTATTGCATTAAACAAAATGTTTAAAGTTATAAGAAAATACAGAACTTGTAAATAATGTACGTTGTTTTCCACATTTTGTCTGGCATACAGAAAAAAATCCGACAAATATTTTAATCTTGTTTTTGTATATATGTACACCTTACACGAAAGTGTAAAAGGGTTTATATCCCAGCTAAAAAAAATGTGCATAGAAAAAGTGAATGCATGAGTTCAACTCATGACGTAGTAATTTAATTTAGGTAAAACATGCATGATCATAGCATTAAAGTCTCATTGGAGAGCATGTGTTTATATGAATATATTAATGAAATTCACTTCATTCTAATAAGTGCGTAGAACGCATGCATAGTAGACGAAAAACAACCAATGCTTTCTGAGTTAATAATGTTTAATAACATCAATTGTTTAAGATATTTTGCAAGCATTTGCATGTATATTAAAACACATCATAAATGGCTAAATGTTTTAGATGTGAAGAAGGCATTCTTCATATCTCCTCTTGCACCTATGAATGTGAAGTCATGAAAAATGTTATTCACATTGAACTAGTGATAAGTTTTGTTTGCTGGGATGTACATGTTTGTCTGTTCGTTTGTAATTTCTACAATATTTACTTTAGACCCTACAAAGTATATACATATGTATATTCTGAATTATTATAGATAGAAGAATTGATTTAGCTAAGTCCGTCTGTCCATGTGTATGTTGAAATCAAAATCAAATAAAAATACCTCAGAGATTCAATGATTTTCTCATAGTGCAAATTTCAAAAAATTTTTAAAAAATTCACAAATACAATTCAGAATTCTGAGTTATACAGTTAATTAGAGCAAACAATTGTCCTCCTTTTCCATATGGTCTATATGAGTGACCTCGAAGGGTTTGCCCAAATATGTCCAAAATCCCTCAGAGATTCAATGATTTTCTCATAGTGCAAATTTCAAAAATTTTTTAAAAAATTCACATATACAATTCAGAATTCTGAGTTATACAGTTAATTAGAGCAAACAATTGTCTTCCTTTTCCATATGGTCTATATAAGTGACCTCGAAGGGTTTGCCCAAATATGTCCAAAATCCCTCAGAGATTCAATGATAGTGCAAATTTTAAAAATTTTTAAAAAAATTCACAAATACAATTCTATATGTAATTTATAAAAAAAATATTTTTGTTATTAATTTTTTTATTATTTGATGTTTTTGAATTTAGAATATCTTATTTTTGTTTATAACATCGTTACGTTGAAACATATTTAACTTCTAAGTTAAATATGTTCTTTCGTCAAAACATATTTAACTCGGCATATTTAACTTCACACACGTATACTACTTACCATGAGAACTAGGAATTGTATATTGTAAGAAGTTCACTTTAAAAAGAATTTATACATTTATTAAACTCAAATTAAATTAATAGATGAGATAATAATTCAGTACATAAGACACTACCTTTTTTAGAGTTGCAAAAATCAACCGACAAACTAACGAAATAAGTAAGAAGTTATTTTGTCTGATTACTACATTTTAAATTATACTTCTTATACCATGCAGGAATGCTAAAGAGTATTTAAAAGTGTGACTTAAATAGAAATGTAACTTTTTGACGGATTTACAGGATTTTAAAATAAGGACTATTTTTTATCTTGATATTTATTATTTGATTATTAGTCTGGATCATTGGCTGAGTATATTTTATGTCGAACGACAAATAGAAGGTTTTAATTTTTCTGCCAAAAATAAAGCTGGTTACTAATTTTTCGCAAAAAATAAACTATAATAACTATTTTCAAAAATTCTAATGAACTAGTTTAAAAAAAATATACTTTTTTGTTGGATTACTATACTAAGTTTGAATTATCACAACACATAATGAAACTCTTTTGTCGGATGACCATATTAAGATGTGATTATTTTCATACAATTCAAGAATTTCATTTTAATGTTAAAAAAGCTTAAATTTTTACAGATTTAAATTAAATTTTATTTACTTTTTGTAAAGTAAATTGTTATACAAAAAATATATTTGTTTATAAGATTGTCTGATTATGTAAACATTTCTCCACCACTGTTTATAGCACACTGTCCATAACTCTCTATCGTTATTTGTAAATACGAAAAATAATCTTTGATTTTAAGATCTTTTGTTGTTTGTTTCCCTAAAAAATGGCATAAATTGACCACCATCATCATTACCACCAGGCAGAACATCAACCTAAAGTACTCGCAAGTAAAATCAACATTAAATGTTCAAAAAATTTTAACTTAAAAACCTTGTTTTTTTTTCACAAAAACAAAAAAAAAAAATAAAACAAAAGTAAAATATATACCAAAACTAAATAAAATGTTTACTAACGTTCAACTGACGATGTTTTTAAACACACACGTAGTTTGAAAATCGTGATGTTTTCATATCGTCATCTCTCAACATCAACATCACATGATGATGATGATGATATGTTTGCAGACAGCAAAAATAAAAATAAAAAAAAATTGCATGCAGCAGATTTCATTAAAAATTTAAAACTAAAAAACCAAAAGAAAAACAAAAGCAATAAACGTTAAAAAGACCTTAGCAAAAAGAATCACATAAAAGGCCGCTGGTCATGAAACACATTAAGCGGCAAATTATGCAGACACAGCAAGTTGTTGAAAATGCTATGGAAGTGTTGTTGTTTAAGGGTTTTTTTTTTCTTTGAGCCACCAAAAACTCGACTTCAATATATAAACCCCGAAAACACTTACACATACTCAAGTCAAATGAAACATAAAAAATGCAATAATTTTGGTTTTAGGTTTTTTCTTTCTTTTGGGGTTTCTTAAGATGCATTATTACGAGTGAGTTTCAAAGAAATGAAAATGAAAGCTCTTGTGCTAAAAAGGAACATACAAATCAAACCAATAAACCCAAACAGAGAGATTAAACTAAAAGAGACTTAAAAACGTTTTCAATGTTAAAAGTCGTGATATACGAAACCTTATTAAAACATAAATCAGCAGCGTGATTTTAGGTGATACACTGGAATTAAATTTAATGGCCAATAGGAAATCTTAAACGGATTTTGTGTGGCGAAATGCAAAACATAAAATTTATAATTTTTTTTTTTAATATATTAAGAACGATATCAGTTAAAAAGTGTTAAAATTGTTTGAACTATGAAAAAATATTGCCTGAAAAAAATTCTAAAATCTTGTTCTACTATATTCTACAAAAGTTTGAAGGATTGTTGTCTCTTTTTCTAATTTCGGTTATACTTAAAACTATTTCTTACCTACCACAGTCATATATAGTTGTTTTTGCAGATCTATCTCTCTAATATAGTGATTCTTAATCATTGTAACGCGGCACGTTTGTGTATCGCAAAATACTAGAAGTTTGCCGCAAAATTAAGAAATAGAATGAGAAGTATCCTTATTATAAGGAATAAATTAAATGTTCTGTTATTTTTGTAGAACATATTATTTTGTTTCTTACATTTAAAAATTATTATCATAAACCTTTTTTCGCAGTGCAGTATAGATAAGTCAATAATACTTAAGGCTGGGGCTCAATAAATCCGTCGTCCGTCAAACTTCAACTTTTTCAACTGACAACTAAGTTAAAATACATGTTTTCTTATGAGTGTTGTCACATTCAGTACGTCTGCGTCAACGCAAAGTACGAAAGTTGACCAACTTTTGACGTACGTCGAGTGCTTTGACAACTACCATATGGTTGTGCGCAAAAAGCGAAGTCAACCGGCTTTACAGCAGGCGCCGTACTTTTTTGTGATGCATGAGACGCCACAGAAGCATGCAGTTTTTTTTCAGTTCAAAACTCTTTTTTTTATATATAGATTGTATAAATTTGAAGCTGAATTGAAATTTTCTCAAAAAAATATTATTTTGTTTTATTCATTTTTTGTTATTGTGAAGATAAATAAAAGAGATTATATAAGTATTATCGCCGCTGTTTGTTTTTGATTAGCCACAGCAGTCGACAATTTAACTTGACTGATTATGATCCGTCAACACAAAGTAATAGTGACAACCCCTCTCCGTCAATACTTTGATGTCAGTTGAAAAAGTTAAAGTTTGATAGACGACGAATTCATTGTGTCTTAACCTTTAAATCTAGTATTTTTGTATGTGCCGCCAAATTTTAAGATCGTGTGCCTCAATTTAAAATAAATTGTTTTGATTAATTGAGAATCACTGCTCTGATAAATGTATGTAAAGGATGATTCTTTCGCTATTAGGTTAGTCTTTGTTAAACTTGTGTGTCTATATTAACATGTGTGTTTGAATTGTGGCAAGGAATTTGGGAGTACAACAAACTCTCTCACCATCTAATTCCCTCTTTCGATTACACCAGCAAAGTCATGAGTTTGTAAACTTAAATTTTTGCGTGTGAAAGTTGTCTTACATGCGGCAATGTCAAAAATGCAAAGTAAGGTTTTTCATTTCACCGTGACTAAAAAACGAACAACGCTGGCAATTCTTTAAATTTTATTTTCAAAATTAAAACATGCTGCTCAACCTGTTGTGACCAAATTTCGCATCAATTTCACTTTACTGGAAACCAACCCACCCACCAGTATAGAGAAGTACGTACTAAGGAAAATATTGCAGTTGTATGGGCCAGTGTCAATTGGTCATTAACCTGGTCCTGTGTTATTTGGTCACCTGGAAGATAAAACCATATAGAAACAGCAAAACACAAATAAATTTGTTTAATAATCGCTTAGAAACGATCTATTTTATTTAAATCAAAATATGTAACGCGTGTCTTGGGTTAAAATAGACCTTGTTATGTAAATAAATTTAACGATACGAGAAATTAGGAGCCACTGGCATACATGGTCGATTCCGGCTAGCAAGAGCAAATGTGGCTAGCAAGAGCAAATGTGGCGTGAAAGCCCCGATTTCATCGCCACGTAATCATAGCAAGTTACATTCCATGCCAACATAAAACCGCCACAAAGGGGAATGTACACAATTACATAAAATAAACAGAACTACCTCAAAAAGGAATGGATAGAGTCCAAACAAAGGCAAAACAAACTCAAAATTGAGTGTCGTGGTGTCACTGGGAGTGCTCATTGACGTTGACTTGAGACTTAACATTTCCCAAAATAATAATGTTTAACCGCACAAACAATGTGGCTGATTAACCGATACAAAAGTAAGAGGTAGCAAATATAGGGTTTCGATCAAGATACATTTAGTCATCAGGTAGTCTTGTTTGGTCTGATTATTATGTTTTTCTTAACTTATTTTAAATTTCAACTGTCAAAGTCTATAGTTAAAAACAATTTGCTCTCCTCTCTTATCAATTTCTAATGTTAAACTTCATATGCAAAAAATATAAGCAAACAATTATCTCCGAACTGCAATTACCGGATGAATTAATATGCCTTGGGTCTCGACAAAGTTTTGGTTGGGTTAGGGCAAAGAGAAGGGCGTTTTATAGCCCGTACCCATGACAGGTATACGCGTACGCCCGTTCGCCATGTTGTACGATCCACTAAAGAAATATTCACTTAAAAAAACCATAATTCGTCCATGATTTTAGCAGGTTTAGAACTCAAACTAAAATAATTCCTTAGGGATCTCCTTTAAGGAATTCCAAATTAGTCATAGTGTCAAATGAGGATCTTCTACTAAGCACAATTGCAAGTCATTACTACTGCTTTAATACATATACTCTTTTTAGTATAGTCGGCATGATAGGATGTGTACGAGCTGGATGTGTTCTCAGCTCTGTATAACATCTTATTACACAAATTAATTTTCTAGAAATGGGCCTCCTTCCTACAGCGTACTTCTGACGCTTGATTTTTAGTTTAAAACCCCTCAAAGTGATTATTCAAAAATGATATAATTTTTTCATAATTTGTTGCCAGTTATGCAATGAGGGCCTGCCATCTGTATCATTTCTAGATGTTCAGAGTTTGCGTGCGAGTTTATCTTCTACTTGCATTGTAGGATATTTCCAGAAAAAACTTTTTCCTGGAGGTCCTGTTTATTAATTGACTGTCCGCTAATACACGTATAATTATCAATTTTTTGATTATTATCTAAAAGCTCGAAATTATCGATAGATTGTCGGTGGCGCTTGAATGCTCACGTATGCTTCGGCTAGAGCTCAGTGAACGGGCTGGTTCTTGCCAATTAACTGGTCTGGCACTTACCAACTAACAAAAAAATCAAAATAATGCAGGAACCAAAAGCAGAAGCAACTCCCTACTCTTACATACACACATCGAACTTCTGACAGGTGTTATGACAGAAAAATACACCCTCCCACTAGAGACAGGCAAGTCAATCCATGACACCGTATGTTAAAGAATTTAGGTGACCCAAACATTTCCTTGTAATAGGATTATTTCCCCCCCTACATTGTACATCATGGTTACTATGGGGAGAATAGTTTCTTTTAAAAATCTGTACTAGTAGTCGTAAGACCTTACGCGTGTCCCGAAATGGAGATTCAATATTAGATTGTTTTCAGTAAAATACAAAATTCTACAATTCGAATTCCATTAAAATAGCGAGTTTAATCTAATACCTGTACTTTCGATACAGGCTGACTTAACCAAAAATGTATTCCTCTAAACTAGTTTTGAGAAAATAATTTTCCATTATATTCTTTCATTATCAAAATGAACCTGTTGCCTTTAAAATAACAATGCATCTGAGTCACACTTTGTTTTTCTATAGGACCTGCAATTAGAGCAATTTGTCAAATTTGGACAGCCTTTTAAAATTTTAATTGTGAGACGTTAAAAACAAAAACCACAATTAATTATCTTAAACGCAATTTTTTTTTAAATTTCATTATTACTCTGTTTCAATGAAATATTGCATTTATTTGCTTATCTCCACGCCTCCTTTTTTACAAATTGTTTTTCGCTCTTGCGTTTCTTAAATTTTTATGAAATCTTGACGTTTCTCTAAATGCCATTTAAGAAAACTGACTTGTTTTGTTGCAGTTTAAAAATTCTTTTTCGTTTTCAAAATCAAAATGCAAATAAATTTAACAACTTATAAAAAAACACAAAAAAAAAAAAATAAATCAAAAAATTAATACATAAAAGTTGTGGTGTTGCTTCAGAGACGATCTTTTGTATAGAATTTTGTATTTAATGACTTTTAGTTCAAATGTTGTGCTGCAGTGTTGTTATTTCTGCAACAAGTGTAAAATTAGCCACTGATGTCATCATTGACAAGCAGCAAAGTTTATGGGAAATTAATGTGTTTTTTTTTTTTTTTTGGCGAGAGATAACTTTTTGTTTTAAGAGTCTGGTACTTAAATACCTTTTGCTAATGTTAGTTGTTATTATTAATTTTGTTCTTTCGTTAATAGGGTCTGTGGTGTTTTGATTTAATTATTTGAATTTTTTGGAGATAAGATTTATGAGGCCACAGAAGTCAACATATGTCCTTGTATAGAACGTTTTTATTTGGGTGAGTTTGATAGAAGTATTAAAAAATTTAATAATCGTGTAATAAAAAAAAGTAGTAAAATAACTTTAAAACATAAGTTTAAAACATTAGTTTAGAGAGCGTCACGCTATGCCCTTGGAGGCCGAAAACTTTTCGTCATTTTCACTTACACGACGGTTAAGAAGACTCCCAAAAATAAGTGTAAGAAATTATAATTTCAAGCTTTTTAAAAGACACGCCTTCGTCTGGGTAGCCTATGAGATAACATGGGTTGTAATTTTTTAACAGCTATAGGAAAGTTTAAAAAAAAACACATAAAATTCAGAAAAATGCATGAAATCTTTATTTGAATCGATAGTACGGTCCATATAATTTAATGTTTGAAGATTATTTCATGTAAATATTGACCGTGACTGCGCCTCAAATGATCCATCCGCTTAGTCCAATTTTGGCATACTCTTTCCAACATTTCGGCCGGTATCTCATGAATAAATGCTTCAATGTTGTCTTCCAATGCGTCAATTGAAGCAGGCATATGTGTATAGACATGAGCTTTAACAAAGCCCCTCAACAAATAGTATAAAGGCGTTAAATCGCATGATCTAGGCGGCCAATTGACCGGTCCCGAACGTGAAATAAAATGTTTAACGAACTCGCCTCTCAATAAGTCCATTGTTAAGCGTGCTGTGTGGCATGTGGCACCGGCTTGTTAAAATCACATGCCATGTAAGTCAAGATCTTGCATTTTGAGCAAAAAAAAAGTTGGATATCATCTCACGGTAGCGCTCACCATTCACAGTTACGTTACGATTCGTATCATCTTTGAAGAAGTACGGTCCAATGATGCCACCAGTCCATAAACTGCACCAAAATGTGACTTTTTCTGGATGCATTGGTAGCTCTTGCAATGCTACTGGCTGATCTTCACTCCAAAATCGACAATTCTGCTTATTAACGTACCCATTGAGCCAAAAATGAGAAGCACGCATTTTGATAATATAATTCAAAATGAGCACAATCATTACGTTGGACGGAATTTTCAATACCCGCCGAACTTTGTAAAGAATTGCATCATATTTCTGACGTCTTCAAATGTCGAACAAATGAGCACATGTCGCCAAGATTGATTTTTTTCATGTGTTTTAGTAAATAAAGTAACTCTTTCTTTAATAGTTCACCTATGGTGTCAAGCATATACACAGCTTTGTCAATCCATTTGTGGTTTCAATAATATTCATTTCCGATCCAATAATAAGTATAACAAAAAAATTTTTCAAAAGCATATAAAGGGGCGATTCGCTTAGGATTGTCCGTCTGTCAGAGTAGTGGTTGCAAAAAGCTTGTAGTAGCCTTTATATATTGCAAAGATCTGAATGTGATATTAACCTTTTGGTGATATTCTGAAATGTATTGCTATTGGAATCCTTTCTAAATAAACACGACTACCTCTGTTTTCTCTCATATTTTTAGCAGAAAAAATTAAATTTTTTTTTAGAATAACTTATAGACACATTCCTTACTATTTATAAATGTGATATGCCTTTATGGCTACTAGTAACAAAATTGAAAAAAAAGATCTCTACTCTTCAAAGTTTTAGACAAAAATAATTTATAAAAAATATTTTCTTCAAAAGTGTCAAACTCCAAAACCTTCTTATTAAATTTCGAACACGAAAAAGATAAGAAAATTTTAAACCGTAGTTAAAAAATTTATACTAAGCAACGAGTGATTTTGGCTTCCAAAGTTTCAGTCGTAATCGTAATTTTTGACGATTTCAGACTTTTCATATCCCCAAAGAAATTAGTCTAAAGGTGTAATATCACAAGTTATAGCTGTCCAATTTACTGTATCAAAACGTTAAATTAAGTACTCACGAAAATTATTTCCCAACAAGTTCATTGTTTCACGCGCTGTGTTACTCCTAGTGCCGTCTTATTGAAACCAAAGTTCACCGAGACCATGACCTTAAATTTCACAAAGCACATAAGCCATTAACAAGGTGTGATAACGGTTACACTTGACGTTAACTTTCTGATGTGCCTCATTTTTGAAGAAATATGGATCAATGATGCCAACAGCTTATATTTTTTATTCATCAATGTATCCATTGAACCAGAAATATGCGTCATTACTGAACAAATTTTCACGATAAAACACTAGAAAAAAATGTCTTACAGAACTTAAAACAGCTAAACGGTTTGTACACACTGTGTATAAGTCAATTCTCGTTCTGTGAAATTGTGAAATAAAAACTTTTTGTATAGCAAAGGGTATGGTGGCACCATATGATATGAGACACAAACACTTTTCATTTCATAGCTTCATAGACCTTATACCCATGATGAAATTCCAAACGTTACTGAACAAAATTGACAAAGTCGTTTGGTATGAGTCTTGTATGATATTTTAAATTAAACTTTTTGAATATTAAAACTCACGATGAATCACCCGATATAAGCACCAATATAAAGGGAGATTCAAATAGAGATACTTTTTCAATAGCCTCTTTTTTTACAGAACACGTGTGAGTCGTGCCATGCTGTCATGTTATTTTTTTTCTTTAGTATTGTTTGGCATTGCAAAATGGAATGACTTCACCCTGAACAACGTTTACAAATCGTTCAACTTTAATACGAAAATTCACGTTCTGTGAGGAATGTGTTTCGTTCACTTCGTTCAACTTCTGGTCAACATAATTGGCCTACTGAGCGTACTATTCGCAACATCCTCACCCATTTTGAGACTTAGCGTTCATTATTGGATAATATTCGACCGAATAGACCAAGTCCAGCAGGATGTGGGCTGGTAGAATCATCGGTCCATATTTCTTTAAAAATGATGCCAGTGCGAACTTAACCGGCAATGTCATTCTCCAGTTACCAGTCGAAATGCTCGAACGTGTCATCGAAAATAGGACACAACGGATGGACCATCTGCGACGTAGCAACGGCCAACATTTGATAGACATAATCTTTAAAAACTAAATGCCAAAGAATGTTCTTTCAAACGATTATAAACATTCCCCATTAAATTTTTATTTCCTGTATTTTTTTCTCTAAAAAAGTAGTGAACTTTAAAATGGATCACGCTGTACAACTGCTTTTGTGGCTTTTCCTATAATTTACAAACGAATATCCATTTTTTTAGTTTGAAGAAAACTGAGAGTTTTATTATTGGTTTCAAATAAAACTATGAAAAAGGGCTTAATCAAAAATGGCTTCCTAAAAAATGGCGGAAAATTATTTTTCATAACCCAATCATTATGGGTGCCAACTAAAATACAATGAATACAATTGAATTTATTGAACTTTAGAATCAAGGATGGAGTTGGAAATAATAAATAATAATAAGAATAACAAAGCAAAATGGGTTATTAAATCTGTCCATCATGGTAAAGGGTATTATTGAATTCGACACGACAGTAAAATGGGTATACAAAAATATAAATAATATGAGCCGATATTCTTAGCTGCTAATGCTCTTAGTATTAGTTTGTTATAATTTTAATAATAATAAATTTGAAATTAAATAAAAATAAAATAAATAATATTTTATATTGTGATGACGCACCGATAAATTTAAGCAGCAAATAGTAACTGACGAATTTGTCGTGTTAAATGAAATTCACCGTTCGTCTCAATTATTTTCCTAGCATTAACCAAATGCAACAATGTAGTATCTGAAGGCAAATACGACATACTTTTGAACGTGGTAGTTAGTTAAGAAAAATTTCTGAATTATTATTAGAACATCAACATCAAAAGCGCAGAAAACTCGAACGTTCAAGTGAAGCTACAATCCCGTTCGTAAGTCAAAATTTTTTATTTTTTAATAAATTTACAGAAATTAAATCTTAAAAAATATTTTCAAAAAATTATCAATTTGTAGATATTTTCCCTCCTACTTTCTAGAAAATCTATTCTCATACAAAATGGGGAAAAATATTATTCTACTATATTTATGTCGTTTTTTTCAACCCAAAAATATTTAAAATTTTTATCTTTTTTCTTTTGCTTGAATTTTAAACACGTAATGATGTATTTTAGTTTATTTTTTGGTAGAATTTAAAGTACGATATATTTAAACAGCAAATATCTGCTTTATATTTGGCAAATGCAAATATATTTTTGGCAGTAAAGCATCAGCCAATGTAGCAGTGGCAACAAAAAAAAAAAATCCAAGAATTTAAAAATATTCTATGAATACTTAAGAAATAAATACATTCAAATTTAATTTTTTTTTCGCAATTTTGAGTGCAATAAACTTTTTTAAATAAAATTTTGAACACATATGAGAATAAAATAAAAATGCATAGAAAAATATTTTTTATTTTTTGTAGCAGAGAAGCGTTCTGTGTTATAAATATAAAAATAAAAATTTTTGCTGAAATTATCGGCTTCTTAAGCCCCATAAATACAAATTATCTTTGGTAAGCCCAATAATTGGATCTTAAAGCAGTGTTTATCTAAAGTCCGTTTACACTTAAGAAAACCTGCTGAAAATACTGCACATATTTTCATACTTCCATTGAAGGTAACATTTTTTTATCAGTGTTTATGTTTGTTTGTATCAACTAAAATAACGGTTCCAAACTTAAACGAAATAAAAACACCTAGTTTTGGGTCGAGGTGTGAACCGAACTGTCAGTATGTCGGTCCGTTTTGAAGTGGGGTGGCTTTATCCACAAGAAGTCCTAAGTGTGATATCGTCACAACGTCATAATTTCCTATAAATTTTAAAATGCATGAAAAATATTGCGAAAATATAAAACTTTTTGAATTTTTAAAAATTATGATATAATGTCAATAGGACACTAAGGCCTAGGACACCTTGTAAATTCAGCAGTTAATTTTTTTACCCCGGTAGTTGTACCGGGTACAAAAATAACACAGAATAAATAAAAAATAATTTATATTCTAAAGATCACTAAATGATATCAATACATAATTAAAATAGATTTTGGGATATGGCCTCCGGGGCTGTTTTTGACGAAGTGCATTCTTGACGTTCAATTTTGGGCTATTTTTTAGAGTACAGCCAGCGGTATGTCACGAATAACAAAAATAATATTGATTTCTCAGGCATCATTTGTTTCTATTTTATCAGCATAACCCTGAAAAGGCTGAATACCCCTTACAACGACTTCTGCAGAAGTTGCGATAACGAGGAAGAGGAGGAGACAACTGAACATCTTCTCTATAATTGTCCTGCATTCGGCGACCTAAGACACCAGATTCTAGGTCAGATTCTAGGTAGGTAAGTAAGTTGATGTGGGAAAGATCCACACCTTCATAAACAGGACAGGATGGCTGAGGAACGACGGCCAGAGGACATAGATAAACGGGCGTTGGTGCCTACGGTATCACAACGGGATCCTCGGAGGACCAAAGTGAGCTATGCCTTCGGGCGGCTGCCGAACCTAACCTAACCTATCAGCATAACCCAGTAGTCTCATGTGACTTCACAAAAAATTATCGATAAGCTGTCAAGTCCCACGATCTGGTAGGCCAATTAAAAGGTCCTTAGCTCAAAATATAAATTTGAAAAAAAATCGATAGTTAAAGTCGATCTATGGCACATAGCGACATCTTACTGAAACCATAAATCGCCCGAACCAATTTCATTCATTTTTTAAGACAAAAATCAAATATTGATCATGATGCGTTAACAATTTTTTTTTGGGGGACCAAAATCTTAAACAGAGTTGGTTTTATATGCATTATAGCAAATTATTTCAAATTTTGGGGGAAAAAACAATTCTAATATTTGGGGGTGAGTGGTGCATATTGCACCCCTAAGAATGGTTTAGTTACGCCTATTTAGTAACGCGAGTTCTGGTTTAATTTTCAAAAACAAATGGTCGGATGCAGCCGCTACTGTGTAAACCACACCAAACAAAATTTTTTTCCGAAATGGGGTCTGAGGGTTATGTTGTGCAGTGCAATTTTGTAATACTTTGAAGCCCTTTAAGCCAAAATCTAGCTTCATCGCTAAACACAATTTTGATTTAAAATATTGAGTGTATTTTACACTGCACTCTATTGATGGTGTTCCGTCAAAGTATACTGGTGATTAATTTCAATTATTTAAAACATTATGTCATTTCAATTGACAGTTGGTGACTAACAAAGTTACAAGGAAATATAATAAAAATTTTTTAATATATTTTCTATAAAATTGCGTAATAATTTTTTAAAAATTGTATAGTTTTGGGTCGCGTTAAACATTGTTTGCCGAAAAAACGTGAACTAATAGAAAAATTTGCGTCCGAGGGTAAATCGTATTCCCAGATACGGAAATTGCTGGGCTGTTCCAATAAATTGATAATAAATGCCCTAAGATATCAGCAAAAAGTTGAATCCCGTGGTAGGAAGCGAGTTTTGTCAACCTTAATAATAAAACGGTTAGTACGGACGACTAAAGCAAATCCATTTATGACAGCTACGGAGCTCAAAAAAACATTAGATGTGCCGGCAAGCATGGAAACTATTCGCCACAGACTTCGAGACAATAGCCACAATGCCTGTAGTCCTCGTAAAGTGCCGCTCCTTTTCTCTGAGCATGTTGCTAAACGGATATCTTTTGCTAAAGCACATCTAAATTGGCCAAAGGAAAAATACAGAAATGGACTATGGACTGACGAATCCAAAATTGTTCTTTTTGGTGGAAAGGGTTCCAGATGTTTTCTCCGTAGGCCACCTAACAGCGAATACAAGCCACAATTCACATCAAAAACTATCAAACATGGAGGTCATAGTATTATGGTATGGTGCTTCTTCTCGTATCAAGATGTGGGTCCTATATATTGGATCGAAACCGTTATGGATTAATCGGTTTTTGTAAGAATCCTTGATGAAGTTATACTGTCATATGCTTCCTAAGAAATGCCGCTGGTGTGGGTCTTTCCGCAAGACAATGACCTCAAACACACTAGCAAAATGGCAAAAAAAATGGTACAACGCTAACTCTATCAATGTAACGGAGTGGCCTGCACAGTCCCCAGATTTTAACCCTATCGAAAATCTGTGGACGGACATAAAGAAGGGTGTATCTAAAGTTGAAAGATGCCAGCACTTAGTGGATTCCATGGGAAGGCGTTGTGGCGCGGTAACAGCCAACAAAGGGCACGCGACAAAGTATTGAAACTATACAATTAACTTATCTATAAGATAGTTAAATTTTTGATTTATTTTAAGAAGGACCATGAATTTTTGTTAAAAATGAACTGAAGTGCTGTTATTTTGACTGTGCAGTTTTTAAGTTTTTTGTTTATATCAATTAGCGTATTACAAACTTTTGAAAAAAACCAAATAATTTTCTTATGATAATAGACCATGAACATCAAACAATCTATTATTTTGTTTTGAGTTGATTCGGCCCAACAGTTAAACAGATATAAACGGAGTCAGTATTAATTTGTGCGTGGTGCTATTATATTGACCGCAGCTGTATATGTACTGAATTTGTCTTAAAAAAGATGGCTTTCCATTTGTTTCACACAGGATTCTCGGACTAAATTTTTTTTACATCTCGATTTACTCATTATGGAAAACGTTTTTTATATCAATGCTGCCACATTATATATCAAATGTGCACATTTTTTATTTATTCAAAATTTTTTATTTTTTCAAAATTTTTTATTTTTTCAAAATTTTTTATTTTTTCAAAATTTTTTATTTTTTCAAAATTTTTTATTTATTTCAAAATTTTTTATTTTTTCAAAATTTTTTATTTTTTCAAAATTTTTTATTTTTTAAAAATTTTTTATTTTTTCAAAATTTTTTATTTTTTAAAAATTTTTTATTTTTTAAAAAATTTTCTATTTTTTAAAAAATTTTTATTTTTACAAAATTGTTTATTTTTTTCTAAATTGTTTATTTTTTAAAAAATTTTTATATTATAATTATTTAACTATTTACATTTCTTTATGTAATTATATGATTATAATCAAAATCACAATCTAAAAACTATCTTAATTGTATTTGACGCGGAACCTTTTTTAACGATATCGAAAATCTAAAGATGCAGTTCTTATTGTTTTTTATGCACTATATGGTATGGACAGGGCCATTTTGATATTTTCAAAAATTGTAGAAAATACGAAAACACAACAAAGCATGTATTCTGTACCGCTTATTATTTTATCATTATAAAAAAGGAGACAAATTTATTCCAGTAGTAATTTTTTCCTTTAAATTTCTCTCTTTCGAGCTGTTCCCTTTTTTTTAACAGTGTGCAAGGAAGGTATAATTAAGATGTTCCTGGAACGGATCAAATTAGCGCTTATTAATCGCAAAAAATAGACTTGCGAAGTGGAACATCCCAAAAAAAAAATCATGACTTTAAAAAGCGCTTTGAAAAGCAAGTTAGAACTAATTAAGCGATTTAAGTGGGTGGTGGGTTGTGATATATAAATCTGAAAACTTGTATGCAAACAACTTTTATGTCACCAATACTAGTAAGTAGTTTAAAAATATATAAATAAAAATAGCTTTTTTACAAACTTAGTTTTTTTTAATTTTACGAATCAAAAAAATTTATTTTTTGTACTTATTTAATAATATAAAAAAAAATTATTTAATTAATTGTATGATTTATCTTTTATTCCCAAAAGAAACACACTTAATTTCCTTATTATACGGCATACAAAAATTCAGACACAATATTTATTCTGTATTGTATGAATAACAATATCATATAATTATTATTTTGTTAACAATGCTAATTAAGAAAACATTATATTGTAAAATCATTCGTAATAAGATGGTGCCTATAGAATTTTTAATTATTTAAATAAATGAAACAGCTACAGCAAACCAATAAAACAGACTTTTTAGCAAAGAATGTGAATACCGGGAAGGATGATTTATAAACTTTGTTAATATTTGTATTAAGCATTGTTCACACAAAATCAGGTCGAACATATGTTTTAAGATTTATGTAATGATGAAAGTGATTGAATATTTTTTTAAAGAAAAAGGTAAACTTCGTTCCCTATTATTAAAATTCGACGTTTCGTGTTAATTGTTATTTGTAGCACAATTCATGAATCACATCAAGCGAGAACTATTTTTAAAGTCAATAAACTTGCAAACTTGTAAACAAATTAATGGATTTTTAAGACTTTTTTTATTACGGAAAAAGTACCTGACACCCTCGATCATTAGTAGATATTTAGCCGACTTTAAACACTTTCACAATAATCGTTCAAGTTGCCGAAATAGTTAAAACTGTGTACACCTTTTCAATTCTTAATTATTCTTCACACACATCTACAAAACTTACGGATTTACAAAACGCTTATCATAAAGAACCTTGATCTACTTATATAAGGTTCAAATATGATTGTACGCAATATGTTCTTGAGCTTAAAATGCATTATATTTCTCTTAAACAACCTTAAGATATAAACAAGTAATAATGATTATTTTGCTTTTATAAATATTGTTACTTTCAAGTGGCGCCAACTTTATCTCTTTTTTACATTTCAAAGAACTTCGTCATCATTTCGGACTTTTTTTTATACTGAACGTAAGCATTTTAAATTTAAAAATATTATTCCATAAAAACCACACAATTTTATCTCTTATCGCTTTTCCATTTTGTTGCAATATTTTATATTTTTAGAATCAAATATATAAAATAAAATATTTTAATGTATTTTTATAAGCAACTTAATTATTTTGAAAATTGATAAATTCATTGTTGCTATTATTTTATTAACAATGTGCGTAAAGATAGGAGAAAATTTTTTAAAATTAAATCGTGTGAAGCATAGGGTGTCCAAAGTGCACGTACTAAATTAAGCAGTAAAAAACAATTGGCAGTTAGGCGCTTTTAAAACTAAAAAAATATACATACAAAAACAGGGTTGAAAATTAATATTGTTTTTTTGTTATTGCAACAGAAATTATAAAAATACGTGTACACTAGAGCAAAGCATTAAACATAATGTGCCATCGATCGATGTACCTTTACACACATTGTCCTCTCCTAAATAAAACATTTATTAACGTTTTTTTGATTTTTTTACGTTCTATTAGGACTCTCTATATGTATGGATACTAGGGTGATCGATTATTCGACTTTTTTAAGAAACCGGTATTTAAATAGTTTGAAATTTAGAATTAAAAAAAACCGGTTGCTATTTTGAAAATTGAGAAAAACCGGTTGACCGGTTCGAATATATAAATATACAAAGGGTACTCTTTACAAGTAAAATAAATAAATACATTAAATTAATACATAAATAAAAAAGACTGTTTAAAAAGCTGTTAAAATTTGTTGTATCTTCTTCTGTACATGTTTTAAATGTTAAATAAATCTTTTAAACTAATATACACTAACGTATTTTGTCTAAAATGAAATTGAAATTTAAGTTGATAGACACTCAATGCCATTAATTGAAATTAGGATCTGGAAGGAGAGATTATTGGTTTTTCTTTATTGTAACTAGACTTTTTTCCTTAATATGATCGATCAGCTATGTTTATGCTTCAATTACCCTTAACTTTAAACGTTAGGTTTATATCATATAAAAAATAATATTTAAGCTCAATTATTTTTCTAATTTTACATTTGTTTTTAAACAACAAATTAATTTCTTACAATATTATGGAAGAATATTTAATAGATTTTATTTTTTGATTTTTTTATACTATGGAACGATTAATTGTTTACAAAGATATATGAAAATGAACTTAAAAAAATAAAAAACCGGTTTTTTCGGATAAAGAAACCGGTGAATTCGATATTCGAAAAATCAACATTTAGAAGACACCGCCAGTTGAAAGAGGAAAAAACCGAATCTATCACCCTAATGGACACCCTATATAAGATTGGGAAAAAATAACCTTGATTAAATTTGAATTAAATTTCGTGTTTCTCTTATTTTTAATCAACTTAAGCAAAAAATATATAATGGGTTCAAATATAAATCTAAAATAATTTAACTTAGTTTTAAATGTGAGTTTTAAAAATATTGACCTTGGCTATAAAATCATAAATAAATAAATTAAGCAACAAGGTTTAAAGTTAATATAGAAGTCTATATCTCCCTTAAATAATAAAAATAAAAAGTTTTGAATTTTTTTGTCTAATGCAATGAATTTTACTAAGAAGTTTTCTCAAAATGTATTAAAAGTGTATGTAAAAGATATATGTACGAAAGGAAAATCCAAAACAAAAAGATATCATTAAAAAAATTATTGTTTTTTTTTTCAAAACTAAAATGATTAAAAAAGTTTTGTATGAATTTATCAAAAATTCTGTATAAGGTGAAATTTTCTTTAAAAATCAATATTTGAAATAAAATGAAATTCTTAAAAACTTCTTTTTTATACCCTTTACACAGTAAAAAAGGATATATATAGGTTTGTCATTCCGTGTGAAATTTCTACAATTTTCATTTCCGACCCCATAAAGTATATATTTTCTGAAAGCTTATGAAAAGGGAAGTCGATTAAGCTCTGTCAGTCTGTCTGTCCGTTTGACCGTGTGTATGTTGAAATCAACATCGCTTGGACCCGGGTGAGGTATTTAAATATCAGTACATAATCGGTACATAAACAACTGAGATATGAGCAAAAACCCACGACCACCTCGATTTTTTCTTCACAAAAACAACATTACAACAACAACATACATACATACCAACTTGTATATTGGTTAAAGTAAACGTGGGATCGAATCCCAGCTGAGCCAAAAAAAATTTTTTTTTATTTTATTTTTATATTTTTTCTTTATTTTTTTTTTTTATTTTTCATATAATATATTATTTATATTTTTATTATTATATTTTAATTTTTTTTTTTAAATTTTTTTTTTAACATACATACGTAAATTTATAATTTTACAATGGGATGTTTTTTATATGTGTGTACGTATTTCATATGGGATGAATGGTGATACAAACTACTGTTATTGCATGACTACACGTTGTGAAGGGTATATAAGATTCGGCACGGCCGAATATAGCGCTCTTATATGTTTAAACTACTTACGATATATTTCAAATAATAATATATTATAAATTGTAAGTTATAATTTTTATGTATATATTTGTTTTTAAATTTCTATAATGAAATTTTTTAAAAATATATTGTTACGTTTATACCTTTTATAAACGTTGGATTATTTCCTTTAAATATACTTTGAGTTCTTTTATTGCAATCAAAAACAGTTGAAATTCGTTATAAAATTAAGAGCACTTTATTTACTTAAACACACTCAAAGATTGCTTTAATATCACTTTACTTATTACACTTATGGTTATACACTTTTATTATCAAACACACTTTGATACGCACCTTATAAGCTCTGTAATACTGATCATGCTAGCTGTGTTGTTCGGCTTTTTATAGTAGCATAGTGGTGTTCGGTAACATTCGACAAAGTTCTCGTGTGTGCATTCTAGTACATTCGAAAACCGTTACGTTTAAATTAAGACGTTAAGTAATAGACACGAATAATAGAAGTGTCTAGGAGTATGCTACACATAATAACAAACATCATGTTCGAACAATCATCGAAATAAACTAATACAAATAAAACTACAGTAACTTAAACTACTACAACTAATATAAATTATAATGTAAATTAAACTATTTAAAAAATAAATCTGTAACAATATTTTTTTTAACTTTTAATACATATTTTTTTTATTTTTTCTTAATCTCTTAATAAATTTTTTTTATTTTTTTTTAATTTCTTTAAAAATATTTTTTTAAAATTTGTTAAAAAAAAAATCCTTTAAAAAAATTTCTATATATGTATATAAAATTATTATTTTTTTTTTAATTTAGTTTAATTTAATTTAATTTAGAAAAAAATTTAATTTTTAATATAATAATTTTTCAACATTTTTAAAATAAAAGTAAAAGCTTAAAATATATTCCTTTTAATTGAGGCTATAAATAAAATTGTTTAAAATTGTCTATAATTTTTTTTTTTAATTTTCTGTAAAAAAAAATAAATTTTCTATTAAAAACCCTTTTTTTAAATTAACAACTAATGCTATAAGCACATACAAAACTAAATGATTTCGAAACTATCGTTTGTCTGAATGTCGTTCATCATTGTAACAAGCAAATAGGAAATACATAATAAGCGCCGGTGTCTGCGAGGCAAAAAACTAAACGGCGATAACTAAAAGCCTGCTATAGCAAAAAAATTTATTTCTCCAAGCTTTGAAATACACTTAAAAATTATAAGAATAACCTTTTATTTTGATTTAAATTTTAAGTTTTTAAATCAGACTACTGCAGAACCTCATAATAACCTTAACCATCTTGTACATAGTGAACACTGCTTACTTAGCCTAGATACACTATCTCTGTCATTGTCCTGCGTTTGGGCATATTAGACGCGAGAATTTTACAGTGGATACTATGCCGAATTTGTAGTAACTGGGGAACTCAAGCTGGAAATCCATAAGGAATTACATTGAGGGGACTGAGTTCTTGAACTAGTCCGATATTTATTTATGGGAAATTATGATTATGGTTTTAAATTGGGAATTCCGGTTCCCACATGGAGCGCACAACATGCCAACTGGGCATAAGTGTATACCTGTCATGGGTTTGGGCTTTTAGTGCCCCTCCTTTTCAACCTAAAAACCTACGTCATTTTGCTTTAATATTTTTATTTATATTTTTGTGTGTATAGCCTATAGAACACGAAATGTAAGAAGCCACATGTGCCTCAGCCTGGATTAAAAACCAGCTTTTCTCTATCCAATATACAACGTTTGTATGGATGTGTTGTAAAAAAATCGAGGTGCTCTTGGTTTTTTTTTCTAACATCTCAGTTGTTTATTTCTTATTTTCAATACCGAATTTATTCGAATATTTCTAAAATTTTGATAACACACAAACGAGTCTGAACAATGTCTGGGGTCTTAAAAAAATTGATTTTAAGTCATCGTTTATTTGATAACATTTTTAATTCATGACTTCTTTAATTTAATATAAGATGTACGTATATGGCTGATAACAATTCCTATGCTAGATACAGACTTTGAAACATGCTTATGCATTAAGGCGGGTCGAAAAAAAAGTTTTGCCAGTCCTTTAATTTAACTTTAGATTAACAACTCAGCCAGGGCAAAAATGCAGCCATAGTCAAGCCATGAATGACGATATGCGATATGATGAGGTCGGACTTCAAATGGCGTCGCTATATATTAAAAACACTGTATTTTAGGGCGTGGCAAAACATTTTTTTTCTGTTTTAGAAACATCATTGGCATATCCTTGATTCTAGGGAGTGACTGGCATAACTTTCCTTTTGTATGGAGGCCAACCTGCCTTATTATGCATAGTGTGTATATGTGTTTATGGTTTTATTTTATGTTTCATTCAAGGTTCTACAAAAAATCAAAATGTTGTGCTGATATCTCGTTGTATTGATGTTGAATGCAGTGCATGAATCGTTGTCTCTTTTTATTACGTTTTAGTTCATTGAAAACGAACAAGTTCTGAATACTCATATTCATAGTTTCTCATTAATATTTGAATTGTTGACTGCAGTTTGTGTACCAAAATATAGAACATAAATGACAAATGTGTTTCGATAACACGCTAAAAAGTGTGTGCCTTATATTTACCGAATTTAGCCATACAACTCGCCTGGCAGTAGAACAAAGAAAAATAAGTCATCAGCTACTAAGACGCGGCTATCATCCGATCGTTTAAGCTCTTGATAATTAAAATTTAAAAAACTGAACAGCTGTTAAAAGCATATGCAAATTTAATTTGGCTACAGCTACAATGGTGGTCGTGTTGCTTTGTAGCCGTGCTGTCGTGTTTGTTTACTCACGTGCATTCTATTTTTGACAGGTTGTATGTAGTCGGTAGCCTGCTGTAATCTATGTGCTTATAGCATAAAAGAAAAATTTTCATCTAACGCAAGTTTTGCTCTCCACTTTACTACCTATAGCGGTGTTGAATTCGGTTTTTATATCGCAAGGTGTTTACGCCGTGCTTTTTTAACTGCTTTATACATTTTGCTTGAGCATGAGAATATCTGACAGATTTTAAATTATTAACTTACTAATTTAGCCGTCGGTCTAGCATTAGGCTATATAGTATATTTAACTTAGATTGTGTACAACTGTTACTTACCTAAACAATAGCTTGGTGAGGTCATAATGTTTTTTGTAAACATTTACACAATAAAGAAGGTTATTAATTATATTTTAAAATGTGTATTTTGAAACCCATTAATAATATATATAAGTTAGGGCGTTAAATCTGCTTAATTACACTTTTGTCCAAAAAATATTCATTTCCAACACTATGTCTCTTAATCTCTTTTAAAGCTTTATTAAAAAAAAAAAAAACTATAAATTAAAAAAAAGTAATTTTTTATGATTTATATAATAGCGGGTAAAAGCAATTTTGACATGATCTATCTTACATTTCCGGTGATGTCAATTTGCCATCCAGTGACTTTGGGCATTGACACAAAACATTAAATAAAACACTGGGGAAAAAATTCAATAAAAATAAAACACAAGTCAATAATTAAACAATATTTTGACAAACGACCTAATCAAATTCTCATTATAAAGCTAAATTGAGCTAAACATTAATTTAGTTTTATGAAACCAAATGTAGAAAATTAATTGTAAAGCACTTGTACAATATGTCTTACTGTTTGTCTGTCTGCCTACAAATATTTCCTTATTTGTCCGTTGTTTAGTCAAATAAGTTCTAATAAAAAATAGTAATTAAATAATTGACAAATGCCACTCAGTATCTCATCAAATGTATTTTAATGGCCAACAAATGGTTTCCAACAAAAAGATTTTAAATGAAAAGTGTCGGATTATACAATTTCAAATTATATTTGTTTTCAAATAGAGCGTAACTTCAAACCTCAATAGTCATATTAAATCAAAAACGAAACACTATATTACCAATTACAAAAAAAAAAAAAAAACAAGCACTTGTTTAACAACAGCAGGTGACAAATTTATAGACATTTAACACTAACTAAATGTGGCCCACAACACTCACTCAAGAAAATAAATAAATAAAAACTACACCAAACACATTAACAACATGTACAAATGTACATGATAAAATAATAAAAAAAGCCTCGGTTAACTAACTTCTCCTTTTTTTAATTTATTTGAAATGCACCGCCAAAATTAAATAAAATAAAAAATATTTCAAAAAAGCACACAAGCGTAGGACTACAGTAGGTTAGGTGAGGGCGAAAACAGGCAAAATAAAGCAGTTAAATTAATTTTTAAAGCAAATATTTTTTTTGGTATATTTTAGCCATAGAACAGGGTAGTAGATGTGTTATCCGAGTGAAATTAAATTGCCCAGAAGTGGCATAGCTAAAAACAGCAACACTGAAATGACAATTTGGAACAATTCGATTTTACTAGTAATACAGATCAGGCTCGTAGGTTAGACAACTTTGAAACACACAAATTAAAGTTTGCAAACTTTTGAGCTTGTGGGTGAAAGAGAAAGAGAGAATAGGGTGCGAATAGATAATCTTCTTTGTTCATCCACAAAGACAAAAGTATGCAAACTTTAATATGTGCTTGTGAGAGCTGTCTTAGATATAAATGTGACCTTCTCGAAAAGTGATACATACATACGCTTATTTTTATCTAAAACGATTAATATAACTTTAGTAACAAAATTGGTTTGTTTAATTAAATTTTTCTTAATTTAATTAAACAAACAAAGACAAAGGCATAAAATCTGTATTTTACGGTTTCATTTTATTTTTATATTCGCCAACACAATAATAAATGGTAGTAGTAGTAGTACTCGTAAGTGAAAAAAAATCTGAAGTCCTAATAAAGTATGATGATTTTTTAAGACCATTAAGCCATTTCTGTTTTTGACTGTATATGGAAAACATTTTTACAGCGATAAATTTTAGTTAAAACAAGTAAGAGCGCTATATCTGGCAGTGCCGAACCTGATAATAACCATCAGCGTCATGTATACATATAGGTATGATGACCATATCGTAGCTTAGCCTAGATTTGAGATTTCATGAAATACGCTATTTTCGTTATTATTTCCAACATAATCTTTGATTTTGAATTTTTATTTAGTAACTGTGTTCTACTAGACAAGCCCTTTCATTTGATACCCATATTGTTGGGGTTAAAAAAAATTCGCTCCGCCATTTTGTTTCAGACGCCATCTTAAATTTAACACTTTTTTATGGTTTACTACATTGTATTGCTCAAGCCCTTTTATTTGTTTTCAATTTTGTAGGGGTTTAAGGGGCCGTAATTACTATATTTGACTTATATATTCGCTATTTAATATAACACGCCATCTTGGAGTTTTTTTCATTTCATAGCTAACTATATTTTAATACTCACGCCCTCTTATTTGATCACCGTATTGGCTCACTCGATTAAATAGAAACTAAAAAATATCGACTTTTGTTTGTAAATTTTAGAAAAAACAACGAAGCAGTTGTACTTTAGTGCTTATATCTCAGTTGGTTTTAAGCCGATTTGTTAGTTTTCATAGAAATAACTTCTGAGTTTATAGCTTATACTTTGGTATGTTAAGCGTGTTCAAAAATCATTTAGGAGTTTAAAAAATTTATCTGATATTTAAAAAATATATATATTTATAAAATTATTTTTACCTATAACTTTGCTGATTAGTACCAATTTGTCCAAAGTTTTTCATAAGTACCTCCAGAGGCATATCAAATTTAAAAAGACTAACAACCCGTAACAACGGGACACTCGGAGGACCCAAGTGAGCTATGCCTTCGGGCGGCTGCCGAATCTAACCTAAGAACCGTGTCTATAAATTATCCTGGGGCTGGAAAATTTTGATATTTCTGGTAAAAATAAGCGAAAAAACAGAGGCAGTTGTCTTTATTTGATCATATCTCAGATAGTTAAATGGCAATTATGCTGATTTCCAATATCAATCTACTGCCTAATATTTTTGATATTTTGATAATTTTCACGGAACTTGGGGATGTCAGGGGGGGGCTTCAACAAATTAATTTTAACATACACACGGAAGGACAGACATATGGACAGACGGATAATGCTTAATTGTGTTAAGGGTATAAATATGAAATTCACGCAACTTATTAAAAGCTGTAATACCAAGTTTGTTATTGAAAATGGGCCAAACTGGAAAGTCCACAAAAAATATTAAACAAATTAAAAACAAGTAAGAGTGCTATATTCGGCCGTGCCGAATCCTATATGCCCTTCACAAAGTGCAGTCATGCAATAAAAATATTTTGTGTCACCATTCATTCATATGAAATATAAAAAGCGTATATAAAAAAACATACATATGTATATAAAAACATCCCATATACATTTACGTATGGGTTAGAAAAAATAAAAAAAATTAAAAAAAAATAAAAATTTAAAAAAAAATAAAACAAAAAAAAATAAAAATGGGTATAAAAAAAATTTTTTAAATTTAAAAAAACATAATATAAATAATAAATATAAAATAAAAAAAAAAATAAATAAATTAAGAAAAATTAAAAAAAAACATTAAAAAAATAAGGAAAAAATAAAAAAAAATGAAAAAAAAATTTTTTTTTGAAAAAATATTTAAAAAAATTAAAAAATAATAAATATATAAATAATATAAAAAATATAAAAAATAAAATATAAAAAAAATAAAAATTTTTTGGGCTCATCTGGGGTTTTATGCCACGTTTACTCTAACCAGGGGCCGAATTACGGCATTCGATATCGATCGAAATTTTACTCGAACGATCGAGTTCGCTGTGATTTAGGTATAGAGATTCTAATAAGAATTTTTAAATTTCGATCACGTTCGAATGCCGTAATTCGGCCCCAGTATACCACGTTTGTATGTATGTATGTTGTTGTTGTTTTTGTGTTTAAAAAAACGAGGTGGCCGTGGATTTTTGCTCATATCTCAGTTGTTTATGTACCGGTAATTCTGATTTTCAAAACTGATATACACCCTAATATTTCTGATATTTAAATACCTCACCCGGGTTCAGGCGATATCGGGGGGTTTTAAAAAGTTGATTTCAACATACACACGGACAGATTGACAGAGCTTAATCGACTCCCCTATTCATAAGCTTTCAGAAAATTTATATATGGGTCGGAAAAGAAAATTGTAGAAATTTCACACGGAATGACAAACCTATATATACCCTTTTTCACTGTGTGAAGGGTAATAAAACGTTCTAAAAATGTGAATTTTTTATACATATTTAATTTAATATTTTTTTTGTGCGGGGATATAATTATTATAGATCAAAATATTCATTTAAAACATCATTAAGTATAAATTTTTTAAGTCCCTTAAGAATTTTAAATTTAAATACTTAAAGAGTTTCTTCTGTTGATCTGTCAGCGTTAGAAATAGCGGTAGAAATGGCCCAACAAAAAGAAGTTATGCAAAGTTATGTTATAAGTCCAACAAAATGCGGCAACTTTTAAATACAACTACGTGGAATGATGAAATATTAAAGGTACGTATCTTGGCTGCAAAATACTCATCGATTACGAAAAAAATTATGGATCAAAATGTAAAAAAAATTGTCTCTGAACAGTATCTACTATGACTTATATCAAATTAAAATCCGAATAAAACAGAATGAAGAGCTGGTACTGTCCCAAAAAAAAACGCTAATTCGACTTTTTTACAAACATTTCCGAAAAAACAGAAATTAAAAGCGTTCAGACTACTTTTACGCCCATATCGCATATATATTTCATATTAATATGCGTTTCCTACTGATATAGAGCATATTTCGTAGTTAATATTTGGCGTAAGATAAAAATTGACATGCCCACTTTAATTCCCATTTCTCGCATTAGCCGTGCTACGAAACAAAAAATTTATTTTATTTTATTTTATACATATACTTAAGTGTAATATATTTTACAAAAATAATAATAATAAAAAGACAGCAGGAGCTCGAAATATATATAAGTGCATAAAAAAACTCTCTCTCTCTCGTCCCACTGTTCATGTTTGCACTTGCCCTTTTTTGTTATGCTCAACTTGCCATCACGACTAAAGGGCAATTATTCAAAAAACAATATTGTTATCATACCCTAAGCATATACTTACATACATACTCATGTATTGCTACGCTCTGTTTTCACCAAACAGCTACGCCATAGTGTGTATATGGAAATTTGTATTTTGTGGGCATGGGTTTGTAACCAACCTCAACATAAATAGTTTTATGCATATTGATTGAATGCGTACGATTAAATGTTAAATATTAGTGATGTGGTCGATTGCTTGGTCGTTTGGTTGGTTGATTTGTTATTGTAAGTTGTACTTGTCCGAATGTCCGTATGTTTATTCAATCGAAGTTTTGTGCCTTATGTTGAAAAATGTATCGAATTGTTGTTGTTGTTGTTATTTCTATAGCTTATTGACCATATGACGGCTACAGCAACACTAAACATATATGTATGTACATACATACATACATATGTACTAAAATAGAAATAAAATGTTTATGAATGTATGTAAATACATACATATATGAAAGTGACGCAAGGTGCTTAAAACTGTGTTATTAATGTGTTTGGAATATTTAATTAAGTTTTTTTTTTCAATATAAATTACCATTTTCATTTTGTTTAGAAAATAAAAACTAAAACAAAAATTCAAATTTTTTTTGTCTTCTTTGTTTTATAACAATTTAATAGGCATAAATCTTATGCAAGACATATACACATACATACATACAATTTAATATGGAAACCCTTTTTATTTTATTTACTATAATTAATTTCATAAAAAATTTATGTGATTTTTGTATTCTCTAAATTCCTAAGTTATTAATCAAATATATAATAGTTTCTTAATTGTTATTCATATTTTTTATTTATCACTTTGCCATAAGCCATTTTAATTTACAAGTCTTTTATTCTGGTTTATAAATCAATCAATTAATAATCTAGAATTTTTTGTATGTGCAAGTTTAAGAATTTTTATTGTACAATATATATTTATAGATTCTTATTATATTATACATATTGCTGCTAGATTGTGTTTTTATACCCGCCACCAAAAAATGGTGGGGGTATATTCATTTTGTCATTCCGTTTGTAACACATCGAAATATCCATTTTAGACCCCATAAAGTATATATATTCTGAATCGGGGTTTGATTTTATGACGATCTAGCTATGTCCGTCCGTCTGTCCGTCTGTCCGTCTGTCCGTCTGTTGAAAGCACGATAGAGGTCGCACCGAAAAAGCTAGGGGGCTCAAATTTTGCCAGAATCTTTCTTATAGACAAGGTTTGTTTGGTATTGAAAATGGGCTAAATCGGAATATTAGGAAGAGAGTTATAGGTCGAAAAGCAAGAGTAGGTCGAAAAAACCGTGTCCTTCGAACATCGAATAAAATGGAATTGTGTCCAAACGCCTTAACGTAGACTCATGAAACTTCGAATATATATTTCCTGGGTAAAGACAATATTTTCCCCCAAAAATTGTCTAAATCTATGCATTAGGAGAGGAGTTATCGATCAAAATGTACGAAAATTTATACCGCACAGTGTAATTTTCGGTATATTTAAAAACAAAAACGTCATAAAAGCAACAAAATTGGATGTACGCCTCTGAAATTTTGCACACTTTGGTTTTTGGTGACACGCTTTCTTGTAACGGTAAATCAATGTGCCACGCCCTTTTTTACGCCCACCTCCCATATAACGTTTTAACTAAAATTCATATAATTTCTCTATTAATAAAGATTTTGGAATAATAAAGGCCTATATTGAAACACCTCAGTTGTACTCATTCGCAAAAATAACTTTGACACGCCTACTATAACGCCCACTTTTCACGTTATCTACCGTTAATGAAATTTAAAAGCTCATAAAACCGCTAAAATTGGAGGTATGATGATAAATTTTGCTACGTCTATCCCCCTAGGCAATTTCATTACTATGCCAAAAAATTAAGGTGCCACGCCCTTTTTTACGCCCACCTCCCATATAACGTTTTACCTAAAATTCATATAATTTCTCTATTAATAAAGATTTTGGAATAATAAAGGACTATATTGAAACACCTAAGTTGTACTCATTAGCAAAAACAACTTTCACACGCCTACTATAACGCCCACTTTCACTTTGAATTGTGTCCAAACGCATAAACGTAGAGTCATGAAACTTCGAATATATATTTATCGAGTCAAAAGAATATTTTTCCCTGAAAATCGCTTAAATCTATGAATTAGGAAAAGAGTTATACATAAAAATGTACGAAAATTTATACCGCACAGTGTATATTTCAAATTCTGAAATTTTGCAAACATGGCTTTTTGGTCAAAGTCTTCGTTATAACGGAAAATAGATGTGCCACGCACACTTTTTACTTAAAATTTTATAAAAATATATTAGTCATATATATTAGCATTTATTCATCTTACACTGCGACATTTATTGTACTGTAGCTAAATATAAGATAAAGATGATAAGATAGATGACTCTACTAGCAACTACTAGATGGCATGCTAACAACTTATGCTTATGTTCTCCTTAAGTTATGCTCTATTAAAAATGCGAATTTCGGAAAATTTTGACCTAAGTCAAAAAAAATTATCTCTAAACATTATAAACAATTTATTTTCATGTACTAATGGCTAACAAATTTTAAAATTATACAAAACTTATTTCGTTTCAAAATCTTTTAAAAGCAAAATGTTATAGAAGTTTAAAAATCAAAATCTTACTAATAAATTTCCCGTTTTAGAAAAATGCAGAGAATGTATATTTTAAATCACCCTGTGGCCCTTAAAATTTAACTTTCTTCCTCTTAAATTCATGTAAATTCTCTATGAATAAAGATTTTGGAATACTAAAGGACTATATTGAAATATCTAAGTTATGTTTATTAGCAGAAACTTTATTGACACGCGTATTTTAACGGCCACTTTCATTGAAAGACTAAATTTACGAAAACATTTTACTAGCATACCGAAGTTATAATGGGTGGTTTAATTTTAAGGGACTATGTTGATTTTGAATAAAATTATTATGAAATTATTATCATTTATTTTTGCTTCAATTATGTATGGAACAATATATCGGCCAAACGGCCCCCCAACCTAGGCGGCACACCACGATCCGATAGTCCAAATTTTCAATGACACTGTTGATGCTCGATTGTTGGGCACGATGATGAGTCAAGGTTGCTTGCTCTTGCCACGTTATCGTGAAAAACAGCAATGTTTCCCATTCAACGAACTAAGATGACATTCACAGATGTTTTCACATTTCATACAGACCTGCTTTGCAGACATTTAAATATTTTTTACAATTCTCACGATTGTGGTCGAATTCGAACGATTATGTTGACCAAAAGAATCACGAAGTGCACAAAATTAATTTTGATTTGAACGCCCATTTTTATAAAAATCTTTAATATTTA
The DNA here is from genome assembly GCA_941918925.1 of Phyto melanocephala. Lineage (NCBI taxonomy): Eukaryota > Metazoa > Arthropoda > Insecta > Diptera > Rhinophoridae > Phyto > Phyto melanocephala. Next base: position 19,142,880 of record OW799235.1, read on the forward strand.
AAAGTGTTGCTCGATTGCGTATCTTTCCACGGTTCAAATTGAGTTAGTCTGAGATTGAGAAATGTCAAATGAAATACAAGAAATAAGTTGAAGTTTAGATGTGGTTCACCTTAAACATGGGCCCTTAAAATTTAACCACCCTCTACAAAGAAAGTGATACATATTTTATTATAAAGAGATTATTCTATAGCGATTAACAAAATAATAAATATTGTGCTTTAAATGTACACAAAATTGGTGGTGGGTATGAAAGATTCGGCACAGCCGAATATAGTGCTCTTACTTGTTTTTTTTTTCTTTGTTCTTTGAGGTGAGCTAAATTAATGAGTGTGTGTGTTATAATGGAATTATTATGGAAATATATTTTTTATTTTATTTTTGGAGTGTGTTAAAATAGTTTAAAAATAGCATGATAAATTGAAGAAAAAATATGGTTAAAATTCTATAATCTGTTTTGTGTATGGTAAAGGTGTCGAAAGAAACTGTTTACCTAACATTTCCAAGCTACAGTGCAATGTCCTTAAGTCGTAAATCAAGGCATATTTATTCATCAGGTAGTCTTGGTTCGCCAGCTGATTATTTTTTGTTTCACTTATTTTAAATTTCAGCTGTCGAAATGCATAGAAAAAAACAATTTTCTCTCTTTTCTAATTTATTTCAAATGTCAAACTTCATATATAAAAAATATAAACAAAAAATTCTCTCGGAACTGCAATTACCTGATGAATAATTATGCCTTGGTCGTGGATATAAAATCACAATTACAGGGTGTCCGCCTGGATGATATACTACTTTTTTTGTTTATGATTTTTAATTAAATGAAAGAGAATAGATCTTATATTGATAAATGTTTTATTTAATGTCAGCAATTATGTATGGAATACAATATCAGATAAATGTCTGTCTCTGTTAGCCTTACAAATGCGAGCCCTTTTGAGCTAAATTTTCATTACATTTCTTCACGAATATTTTGTTTGAGTTGGTCTAGCATTTCTGGTTTGTTTGCATTAACCTTGCATTTCAGATATCCCGAAGTCGGGAGCAATCAAATCAGGCGACCGTGAAGGCCAATCGGCATCACCATTCCTTGAAATAACTTGTTGTGGAAAGAGGTCTCGCAGTAATGTCTTTGTAATCCTGACTGTATGCGAAAAGGCACCGTCTAGTTGAAACCACATGTTAGTCAAGCCCAAAGCATGCAGTTGTGGCGTTAAAAACTTTTCAATCATATTTCCATATCGCTCCCCATTGACAGTTATCATTACGCCACTTTCAGTTGTGAAGAAGTATGGTCCAATTATTCATCCTTTTAATGGAAGCAAAGGTGACTGATGAAGAATTTGAGGGTTTTCTATTGCCCAAAACCGACTATTCTGTTTATTTACATATTCATTTAAATGAAAATGTGCCTCGTCACTCATTATGATTTTTTTATGAAAATCGGGGTTGTCATGGGCGAGCTGTAACATCCTATTGGCGTACATACGTACAGCGGCGTTAATGGTCTTTTGGTAGAAGCTCTTGTGTCAACTGAATCTTAAATGGAAATAATTGCAAATCTTTGTTCAAAATTGTGGGAAAAGTTGTTCTTTGAAGACCAAGCTCCTGAGCACGGCGTCGAATTGAGATTTATGAATTGTTTTGAACACTTTATTAAATAGCAGTAATGTTTTCAGCCGATCTTGCAGTACGTTGTGGTCCATACTTGGGCCTTTTTTCTTCAAAATCAGCCACTACACGATAAATAGTGCGACTTTTTGGCACGTTGTTTCTCCCAAAAATTTAACGTAACTTTCTCATCGTCACAGTAATCGGTAATTGATTTTGATTAAATATTTTAACGATTAAAACATGTTAGTTTACCGAATATTTTTCCATAGTAAATTTGCCATGACTCTACTTCACGACTGCCAAATATGAACTGTCAAGACTAATGTTTACCAAAATGGCGGCAAAGTATTCCTGGTGGACACCCTGTAAAATTTATGTATCTTGTTTTCAATAGGTAAGTTTAATTTTGCTTACAAAGTTAATGCTCACGTTATACAACCGATAAAAAATTATACCGTTTGAAAGAAATTTTTCCAGCAAAATCTCAATCTTATTAAAACCAGTTCTGCACTTTAGGAGTTATAAGCGTTTAAAGTTGCTACTAACATATGACCAAGCCAAGTAACAAAACAAAAATTTAAAAAAGTACTTTATATTGATAAAAATTTTTTTGCCAAAAGGGTACTTTATGTCTATGGTAAAAGAGGGAGTGTGGTCACTACTACTACTACTGTAGTGAAACAATTTAATCTACCGTTTAAGACGTTTTTAATTATTTTTCATTTTAAATTTGGTGTTCACAGTTTACATCTAGATTACAGTCGAATGGATCGACCGCAGTAAACTACAATACAGATCGCCATTCTGAACATTATTAAAACAAACAAGCCCTTATTATAACTAGTGCTTGAAGAACTTGTTAATATTTTACAATAAATTTCCAACGTCTATAGCCTACTTAGCAGGAATGTTAACTGCTACATCTTTTAGGATTAAATTTTTTCAAAAAAACTTGTTCTGAAAATAAAAAGCTTTAAGCGCATTCTGTTGAAAATACCCTTAGGTGCAAAGTTGCTAATAACCATTTTCTCGTAAGAAGTAAGTATAATCAGGGCTGCAATTTTTATGCACCAAGCATCAAAAATATGAAAAACATGGGCTTTAAATAAAAAAACTATAACAAAATATTTAAAAATTTCATTTAGTCAAATGTTTATATCAAGTGATAAAAATTACGTAATATTTAGGTAAAAGTTTAGATTTAATTTAAAACCGTTATGAAATTAATTAAGATTATAACAGGTGGCAGCGGAGGCGATATCAGGTGTATTTGATCAAATTTCTATATTTAGTTCAAAACCATAAAATTTTGGTTCATGCTAAAACATAACGTTTGCTTCTTATTCTACTGTGGAACATATCCTTCCTCCTTATTTTTATAGAAGATTTAGTTTCTTGAGTCAAAATATTTTTGATTAAATAAGTTAACTTATATACAAGCAAATAATTGATACTTTTTACCAAATGTGTGATTATCTTTTTAATTTTAAGGATTTCTAAAACTATTATTTATATGGTTGTGACATTTACACGAATAATTTTATTGATCATTATATTATTTTAGTTATAAAAATTATGGCCATTTTCAGGATTATTTAATTTTGAGCGAACTGACAGTCAAAGCTTAATCAGTGCACCTGGCTCTTACGCGGAAATAATTTAAATACGGGCGTAGTAGCATGAACACCAATGTAGATTTATTTTGCTAAATAAAAGCCAGAAAACAGCTGAAATGTTATTTCAGTAGCAGTTGTTCTGCACCTTACTTCACTACACAACGCTCTTTTAAAATCAGATTTTCCAGTTGCTTAACGCTCTGTTTTAGGCTTGACTTTAATTAAGGTCTCTAGGTTTATTTTGAATATTTTAAATGATTTTATAAAACAACTACAACAATTAAACTAACAATATAAAAAACTTTTTTCTTTTATTTACAGGTAAGCTACCGGTCTGCTAATGAATTATATCAAAACTTATTTATTATAAGGTCAGAAGTTTTATTATATAAAAGTTAAAATTTTTGCATCAAGTTCTCCACTTTAAATGATTAAATAGAAATTTGACGTAACGAGATTTTCTTAACAAATTGGCTGTTAGAAATACGCCATAGAATACAATGATGGAATAGAATATATTTTATTTACTGAGCTTTTTTTTGGTAAGCTCTATTTTAAGACTCTCATTCTCTTAGCAATGTTACCATATTTTCATTTAAAATTTCATAAATTTCTTAATAAACCAATAGGATTTTTGCTATTTTGGTAAAATTAAAAAAAAATATATACAATCAAATGAGGTTATTTGATTTTAGTGCAATAAACTTACTTACAGCTCATGTTACCTCGGCAGTATCTTATGCTTGATGTAACAGAAGTGATTCTCTTTAAGCTTTCAAATTGTTTTGAAGCTTTTTAAACCACTGTCCCTTTCCTATACAATGTATAACATGGTGTATAACTTTATTTTCAATTAAAATTGATATAAAAAAGTTTTTCTTAAAAAAACTCACACATACACACAAATACTTTAATTAAAATGTGCGCCAACAGTTCGGCATTTATCATATTTTTATGCATCATTAATTATAGTTTCAATTCTTTTTGCTTTTTTTCGTTCCCTATTTATTATTATACATTCCTTCGTACTGATATTTAATATAAAATTATTTATTATTAAAATAAATTTATTGAAAAAAATATTTTAAACTTTTAGTTTTATTTTGAGTAGAACAACAAAAACAGCAGTACTGTAGTTCAGTTAAATGCCCTTTGATTGATGATAATGATGACAGCTGCTCATGATAATGAGCCGTGCACTGATTGTTAAAAGTGGTATGGGCGGGAGGGGTTAAATTATTATTGTGTTGGCGTAATAAAATGTTGTTGGTGTAAAGTGTTGAAAGAATTTAAATGATTATGACATTGTGAAACTAAGGGGAATTTAAAGTTATTTTTTTCTTATATAATATAATTAACATACAATTATAAGAAAATTTTAATAAATTTAAACAAATTAAAGTGCCAATGGAAATCGGTTGTCAGCGGGAATATTTATTAGAAATAATTTGTGGAAACATGTGTTAATTTTGGCTGTTAAATATATAAATCTTAGTGTAAGTCAAAGAATAGAGAAAACTGACTAAAATGTTTTCAACATTACAAATTTATTTTCTAAAACTATTTAGCGTATGTACACTAGGGTGAACGCAAAAACTGGATGTTGGAATTGCCATAAAATTTTTGTTATAAACAATATCACTTCAATGGAAATTCCGAGTGATTTAATTTAACTCAGAATACAGAGCATAGCCGTAAGTGTTATTCGGGCCGTTTCGGGCATTTAATAATAAAGGGGCATTTTAACATATTCCATCCCCTGTAGCGCCGCTCCTAAGAAAGAATTTTACATACCTACTTTAGTCTTGTATTCTACTCATCAAGAGATTTAACCGGCTGTATCACAACTCCATTCAGGTTTGTCAGAAATGCCCGCAGAACACTTCGAATATTTTAAATTCCAGTTCACGGCAGTTCAGTCTGTTGTAACTCTGTTTGACTTAAAAAAACAACAATTATGTACAGAATATAAATTTGTAAGAACAGGCGTGTTTTTATTATGTTATGGCTTCATATGTCAGCTGTTTGGCCAAAAATTTTGATTTTTGCTAATTGTAATTTTTAATCCAGTTCAAATCTCTGTATCTGGAAAGATAAATTGTTGTGTGAGGTTCAGATGAACAAAATTTAGACATTATTTTCCCTCATATGAGATCTAATCACTCTAATGTACTCATTAGAAAAATATTTAATGAAAAAGTTATAAGCAATAAACTCAATGTTACAGTTTTTATTAAATTAAAACAGGCCTAAATTTAAAGCAGTTGTAATATTAATTCATTGTTATATGTTCAGGCGATATTTTATAGAAGAGAAATCTTCTATATATTTTTTAACGAAAATGTATCATATTAGTAACGTTTCATAGAACAATGGTTCAACTTCGTAATGAATTTAATCCTTACGACAATTTTTTTTATATACAAACCAAAGCTTATTGCTTTAACCAATTTTCATAACAAAACATACTTAACGAACATCCGTCAAAATAACTGGTCTTGTATTAAGGGCATCATAATTTCAAATAAATAAACAAAATCTGTATGATGTCTCTTATGTCAGGCAAAAAGCTTTTAATTAACCCTTAATTGGATGCCTAATTATCTTTTTAAAAAACTAGATATAATGTGCTTATTTTGCTACGTTTCTCAACGCAAGTATAAACAAGTTGCTCAGAGAGCTGAAGTAAAAATTTTTTTTCAAGCACCCTCTTTATTTTTCACAGAAATATTTCCATCCAATATAATATAACTTCCTAAGGCTAATGGCTTCGATCATGTTATAAGAAATGCCAAAATCCAGCGATTTGTTCAATGTTTTGTTGTATGTTTTATTACCATTTAATGCATTATATCTACACCTAATTTTGTTTTTTTATATTGCAGGATTACCTCAGGTTTTTTTAGTTACTCCAGAGTTTTTATTTTTCTTCGGAACCTAAGACGATATTGCAACATTATACATAAATCTAAGTTCTCTAGGGAACACTTCTTCTCTTTGAGTGACTTTGATTTCCAAAGAAATACATCGTTTGTTACTCTAACAAATCCAAGTCCAATATTCCTTAGCATAAGCCAAAGGTGGTAAAAGAAATTGTCAGCAACTATTCTTTTCCAGAAACTTTATACAGCAATGCAAGATTCATTTTCTTCATGTTTTTCAGCTCTCGATTCACCTGCTTCTTTGCCATTATACATTTTTTTTATCTTCAAGGGAAAATGAGTTTTCTCGTCACATGCCCACAGATACCACTGCTCGACAAAAAAATCATTTTTTGTCTTCACGTTAATTAAAACTCAAAATTATTCAGAAATTAATGGAGAAAAAATTTTTTTCGTGCAAAATTCGTAATATTTTTCAATTTAAGAATGAATTAAAAAAATATAAACCAAATAGAGATAGAGAAAAATTCTATTTGACTAAAATAAATACAATTTTGTTACACATCTTCCCGTGTTATATTTTTGAAAATCGGATGACTGGTTCTCGTGTTAGGATGAAATATGTCTCCGTACCTGACTAATTTAGGGGAAAAAATTTGCCACGCCCATAAAAAAATTCCGATTTGATGGAAAAAAACCGACAACAGATTTGAGTTCAGCGCATCAAAATCCATATAGCCCACATAGTTGTATTTGCCGCTGAGCAGTGTACTTGATATCTTGATAGATGGCTTAGAAGGTACATGTTGCTTAAACTTCGTTCTTCCTCTGAACGAAAAGGTAACTGTAATGTTTTCGTATGATTTCAAATAAGTTTAAATTTTAAACTAATGCTGCTGTGTTTGCATTTATATTAAGAGAAAAGTTGACTAGGCCTAGCCGGGCACAAAAATTAAATTTTGTTTTAACTATTTGCCACGCCCACAGTTATAACATTTGCACTTGTTTTTAATTTACTTGCAAAAAACCCTTAGGTTAGGTTAGGTTAGGTTGAAAAGGAGGGGTATAAAAGCCCAAACCCATGACAGGTATACACCTATGCCCAGTTGGCATGTTGTGCGCTCCATGTGGAAAACGGAATTCCCAAACAAAAAACCATAAACATAATTTCCCATAAATAACGGACTAGTCCAAGAAACCAGTCCCCTCAATGTAACGCCTTATGGATCTCCAGTTCGAGTTCCCCAGGTATTCCAAGTTCGGCATATTATCTACTGTAAAATTTTCGCGCCTAATATGCCCAAACGCAGGACAATGACAGAGGTAGTGTACCAGGGTCTCATCCTCTTTCATCAAACCCTTTCATTGAGGAATACATAAAGTTTCACTGAAATAGTTGCAATACTTATACAAAAGATATTTCAATAAAGTGAAAAAATGTATTGCCAGGCACAGGTATCCTCGTAAGGGTTAAATAAATTGCTGTCTGAGTTTCTGATTGGGTCTTATGAGTTTTCTTTTCTTTTTTGTTTGGTATCAGTAACTTACATAAGTCTATTACAACTGTCGCCAATGAAGTCATATAAAATATAGGGAAACATTTGTAAACATTTATATTTTGTTTGGTATTAAAAATAGCCTACAATTTCTGACTTAAGCCCTTTTGCCTAACTTCAAAGAGATATCATAGACCTTATTTAATTGTTTGAAATATCATAATGCCATTATATATGGAATACAATATAATTTAAGTATACTCTACAGTTTCGCTGGTGACATGAATTTGCCTTTACTCTGGCGCATAAGCCAGGCTGAATTTTATGGATGCTTTGAATTAGGTTGGCTTTGAGAGTCGCTGTGGCTCATTTCCTTTGATCAGCAACATAACAGAACTTTAAAAGAGAAACAGTATTAAGATCAAATCGCACAATCACGGTGGCAAGTTCACATTTCTTTTATGTGAGATGGCCATTCCCTCAGATCTCTCGTAAATGATGGCCAATATGTCAAGACCTGCGTGATACATACCACCATTCTGTGAAAACTACATAACTCAGTTCGAAAGACGGTGATAGCCTTGGCAACGTCGTTTTGAAAGGAACATGGATCAATGACACCATCAGTCCGAAATCTACAAATTCACAAACAGAGACTTTTTCGGGGCGTTCATTGATTGTCATGTGGATTAGAATCATCCCAAGTTTGATAAATTTGTTAGTTGACGTACCCATCCATAGAAATAGAAAATATGAATAGTCCCCTCGTTAGAACTATTATGGAGATCGTAAAATAAGAGTCGCGTAATTTTGCAAAATAAATTAAACAAATGACAGCCATTTTGACAGATATAGCTATCAATGGTGAACGTTTGAAAATCTCCAATGAAAAACTATTTCAACAGTAAGACATTTTTGATATATTTTGTTTAAAGCCTGTGCTGAAGTGGGTATGTACAGTGGCGAGTATGTAAGCAGGTGAGAACTTTAGTCATTAACTTGCTTTTTTTAATCGGAATTCTCTACATCAACTCCTTTAACTTCTGTATTATGCAAAATTTATTATTTCTTTTTTAAAATTAATTCTTAATTCTTTTCAATTCATATTCGTAGTAATACCTGTTCTATAATGTCTTACATCTATGCATGTATGTGAGTACAATTTTTTAGATCACTTTATAAACGATGTCTGCTTCTTTTTAATGGATGTTTTGATTGCAAATAAGTGGCATATACTGCATGAATAAAACATAACTTTACCCATAGACAATCTTTTAATTTGCATACAAGGAAGAAGGTGAAACAGAATTAAAAAAAAAATTATTTTATATGTATTAAGTAGACATAATGGACACTTGTCTTAAAAAGAATGAGTGTGTATACAGGTGAGCTCTGGTATGATTTTAATACATACAGTGTCTGATATGTGCTGCTCACTACCTGTTCTGATTGCAGGAAACTAAGTGCATAATTAAAAAATTTACTATTAAGGAGGTTCAAATTATGTAAAAGTTAACTTTGTAGGGACACACATTTCTTATTCGCTTTTTAGCAGATTTGCAAAATAATTTTTTAAACTACTTGATTTCGGTCAGCATAGCATAAGTATATTGTATAAAATTTAACATAAATTCGGTTATCGTTTTTAGTACAAAAAAAATTGTTTCCACTGTGGTGCGATTTCTTTTATATTTCACTTTTTCTGCCGTGTTCGTATATTTATTCATTTCCTTCTCACCGACCTGCAAGGTCTTTTTATATATAAGTCGTTAGAAATGAGATAATATCTCGCCGCATAAAGTAGCGTTTATGTTAACCCAGATTCAAGGTACCTCCCCGTCAAATTTTATTAAAATCCTTGAGTTATTTTCGCTTAAAGGGAGAATTATTTGAATCTAAAATCTATGATATGTATACACATATGCGCAGTTGGCATGTTGTGCACTCTTAGGAATGACAATTTCCGCACAAAAACCATGATCCCGAATTCAGCGAATATCTCGACTAGATCAAGATTCCAAAAACTTTAATATAATTCCTTGTGGATTTCCCATTTAAATTCCATAGGTATTTCAAATTCGGGATAGTTCTCGTTTCTTATATGCCATAATGTAGACATTGAAATCGCTCCAAAGTCTCATCCTCTACACGTTGTTTTATGCGACATTCCCATGCAAGCTATATTCGTCGCCTTGTCGACAAAATTATTTTGCTGTTTTTTGACCTTACGTTTATTTTGGAACCTTGAAAGAGGTTTAGCATTTTCACAGGCTTAACTAGACCATTCTGGGGAGACAGTGCCTCTTAAAATTTGAAAAAATTAAATATTAACATTTAGTATACAAATAGAATTAACTTAGTGTAAGATTTAATATCCCCTACTCCCCTTCCTCAGAAAAATTATTTAAAGCTTTTGCCACACTTCGAAAATTTTTGCAGCCACGCCAATGGCAATCTTCCAAGTTGATGGTATTAAAAATGGTTTCGTTTTGAATAATTTGTCTGCTTCTTTATTTCCGATTGCAGTGTATTTGCTGACCTTTAACTAATTCCACACCTTGAATTTCTTCCAAATCTGTTTTTTTTCTTAGTTGAACTGCAACCTCTTGTCCGAATTTAAACATTCTTTCTTTTATAAACTCACTATGCCAAAGCTCTACCACTAATGCCTTGCCTTCTTCAAAACTTGGCAATTTGGGTGGAACGATATCGACGATTTTTACACTAACAACAGCGTCCCCAACGCCCGTTTTTTGCGCCTTCTACAACTTTTGCAACATCAACTATGCAGCTATGTGAAAATTCCATAAAGAAGGTCTTATTATCAATTTCTACATTTTCAACAGTTCCTTCTATAGTAGCGTTCTCTCCGATTTCCCAATTGCTCAATTTCTTTTTGCACTTTTTCAGTTATTTTTTGATCAACTTGTACATTAAAATCTGCATGTAAGGCAAACTTTCTGATTATATCTTCTTGTTTATTTTGTTTGAATTCATCACGATATATCTTAAACATTGTAACGTTAGCAAAGCTTTCATTTACTTTACTTAACTCGTTTATATTTTTAGCTGCAATAGCTTTTTCAAGGATTCAGTGAAGAGGTAGCCATATTATATCTTTTATAATTGGCCCAAATTGTGGTTTCTCTACTCAACTCTCAAAGTGGTCTCTTAAGTTGTACTCATCGGAATTTGATATTCTTATTAGACTATATCGTCTTATCATGAAAGACGTGTTGTACACCGGTTTTTAAATTTTTTTCTCCTAAACATATTCACGTATATTTCTTCATCCTTTTTGAGCTTATTCAGTTCACCTGTCATCCAAGGCTTTTCTCTCAGAGTTTACCTATTTCGAAGTATACAGTGCTCCTTAAAAATTTCCCTAAAGTCAACAATTAGTCTTTCTACTGCCAAATCTATCATCCTTAGACTTTCATCTGCTTCCGGCTAAGTTTCGAGCTTATACAAAAGACTCAACCTAAAGTTTGTCTAATCTGCCTTGGCCCTTTATAGTACAGTTATGATATCCAATGTTGGATGGCTTAAGGCCATGAAAATAAGAGTATAAATCAGAGGCCGTATTACGGCATTCGAACGTCATCGAAATTGTAAAATTCTTGTTAGAATATCTATACGTAAAGCACAGGGAACTCGATCGTTCGAGTAAAATTTCGATCGTGATCGAATGCCGTAATTCGGCCCCAGATACGTGCCAATCGTTGATGTTGATGTTGCCTTAAAAATCCTTAAAGAGGTTTTTGAGTCAATCGAATTCAAAAGGGCAAAAAAAGACTGAAGGAAAGACAGTCTGACACAAAAAAAAAATATATAAAAAGTGGCATTTTGTTTTCTAAATCACTGACTGTATACAACGTCATTAAAACTAAAAAATATTTAATATACAAATACAGTCTTTTCACAAATCTTATTATAAGTTTAGATATCCTCTAAGGGACACATTAGCGTCTTCAAGTTTTCTAGACTTTCCTGAGAAATTAAAGTAGAAATTAAGTTTAACCTTAAAGAAATGTATTAAAAAGCATTAAGTCTTATTAAAGTTTGGCATAGCGAACCTGGTCCTTTTCATATCGACCCCTGTATGCGGAACTATCGTATGTTACGTTTTTTTAGAAATCAAATTAATTTTACATCCATTTTACATCTGCTGATAAAATATAGCGATAACTGTTTTAGTTATGGAGATAACACTACGTTTTTATTTATTTAATAGTAATAAAAACGCTCTCATGTACAATTTTGTTTTTGTAACATACGATAATTTCGCGCACAGCGGTCCATATGTATTCATTTGCCATTTTTAGAAGCGCAGAACTTTGAATTAGCAGACTTCTTTTCTAATAGAGATTTGAAAGTTGTCGGTTGGTCTCGCAACTAATCATTGAAAGACTCACCACAAATCAATATTTCCGAATTCTTAAGGCATAAAGCACACTGTTGTTGAAATGGCTATGTCGATAAACAGAACTGCCAACGATGATAGTCCAATGTCTAAACACCAATACATCCAGAAAAACTCGATGTTTGGTTTGCTCTATGGGCCGGTGAAATCATTTGCCAATATGTGTTCCCAAATAATGATGGTCTGAACATGACATGACAAACGAAAATATTCAAGTAATTGATTTGTAGACTAATCATTCCGTTCATGTTCATTATTTGCATTGTGACGTGTAAAGTCACTGATCTATTCAAATGAACCGAAACAATTGATTGTTTGGAAGCGAATATTCAAAGCGTTACTGCCAAAATGCAGCCGGAATCTGTCTTCTTATTTATGCTGATATTCCTTAGGGTATAATTCGCTCTGTGCAAGTGCTCGTAGATTCATGCAGCTTATACAGTCAGATATTTAAGACTCCAAAGAAGATTTTAGTGTTTTTCCTCGTATTAAAGCTTTTCAGAAATTTAATATTAAAAGCGAAATATAAAAATTTAGTATTTGTACCTAAAACTGCTTTTATTCTAGCCATAACTATTAAACATTGAAATTATTTCATAACATTTTAAATTTCATAAATTTTACAAAATATTTTCCATTTTACTTTTTTCTTTTATTTTTTGTTTTGTTGTTTGTTTATTTGTGCACTTAACTAAAAATGAAAAATCCCCAAGGTGAAATTTATTATTCAGCATTTTGTTTAAACACTATTAATGGAACTTGTGGTCGTAATTGTGCTCTCTATGTGGGAACGTATTTATGTATGTATGTGCTGTTTTCATCATAATGCCTCAAATAAAAAAAATAAAAAAAATATTTTCCATTTTTACAATACATTAATATTTCCTAGAATGTAATTTTTTTGTTTAAAGTTTATTATGCAAAATGTTGTACACAAAAAAACAAAACTACTTTTAAAATCCCAAAAGCAATTGGTACATAAAAAGTTTAAGTGGCTGAACGAACACATCAAATTAGATAAAGTTTCGTAAGAAGAAATCTAAGAACTTTATTACATTTTGTTACAAAATTTGTAAGTAGTTAATTAAATATTTAGTTTTTGTTTTAGTTGTAGGTATTTAAATTTTGGATAAAATTTAATGATGATTTGTACCAACAAGCACCGAAGGGAAAATAATGCTAAACAGTTTTTTCATTGAAATTTTTAACGTTTCCTTATTTAATTAAAAATAAAATTTGACAGGCATCTTAGATATTATTTATATTAAAAGAGATATAAAAAGATAAAAATTAAAACTATCTTGCCCTTGAAATTTAAAAGCAATTATCCAAATTAATAGTTATTACTTCTTCGGTGATGAGGCAAAACCACCTATGTCAGATATTTTTCGTTTTTCAGCAAATCAATTTGCAGCTTCTAATAGCCAAAGCTAAACAAAAGCAGTAAGCATTTTTAAGCTGTCAAAAATACTTATGCCCATACAAGTTGCTTAAGGCAAACCGAAATACAGTGGTGGCATTGTTTTGCAATTGAAAGATCAAATTTTGACAGAGCGTTAGCTATTTAAGTTTGCTACACTACTATTTACCAAGTTACTAGTAACTGATTAATAAAAATACCGAAATGCCGTGGTAGCAATGTTCTGATTTTTGGAAGATCTATTGTTGACAGAGGGTTAGGTACTTAAGTTGGCTACACTAAAACGAGGATACATGTAACTGGCGGGGGGTGCACCGGTGGACTAGTCGGTAGTGTGCTGGTCTGCTAGTTTGGGGGTTGCGGGTTCGATTTCCGCCAGAGACTCTGGACTGGTCTGCTTCTCTTCTCTCTTTTCTATTCTATTCTTACATTTCTATTAATGTATCACAAAGGGATCAATATAATGGACCTAAGTGAGCTGCACAACAGCTGCCTGTTCTACCTAAACTAATATAACCTAACATATATGTAACTGATCAGTTTTTACTTTCTAATCTTAATGTCAAGCTCTAATCAAAAAAAATATGATTTTTTTTTTAAGTATTTTTGTTTTAAGAAGTTCTACACTGATATGAGAGGTAGAATTCGGTGATGCATGTACCTCGTTCAGTGTATTCTGACTAAAACTGTGTTGCTTTTTCGTTTTGCCTTCTTAACACAGCTCTCGCACACACAAATAAAGTATGCAAACTTTTTATATAACTTTCTGCAGAATACATCCGAAACAGGCTGAACCATACGCTGGGTCTCCACGTAGAAATTTCCATTGCTAAACATAAGCAAAAGCGTAGGCAGAATAACGGTACTTTTTTTGCTAAAGTGTGTCTAATTTCATTGGGTGAAGAACAGGACACAAGTAATTTACTTATAAAATTTAATATCTTTGTTTCAACATTTATGGTTTTTTTGAACACTTTACTCTAAGTTATTATTATCAGGACAATTTTAAATTATTTCTGCAAAAAAAAAAAAAAAAAAAAAAATTCAAAGAAAATGAAATGATCAAGCTGTCAACTTATTGCGGCAATAATTGCTTAAGCAATAAGCAAAGTAATGATTGCGCAATAAATTGCTACACATGGCAACTTTCGATCTACACGTCGCCATTTTTTTGGAGACAATCAAATTTGACAATTGCGGCAATAAATATATCTCCATGTAGATCCCGGGTTTAATAGCTTCTCACTTTTAGATGAATTTGAAATATATTTCAAAGTATTGCGTACAGAATCTAATGGAATTCTTTCTTGTAATACAATGTCGAAACAAAAGAATGTCTATTGCCTTTGCTCTTCATATTGTTAGACAATTTTTAAGCAATTGTACTGAACAAATATTCTATATCACTGCTCGATGTTAAATTTGTTTCTAATTAAAGCTTAACTCACATTTTTAGCACATCTTAGATTTTATTTGGGATTAATAGATATACGATGGTCGGCCAGTACTGCGTCTGCCCTGTAGGTTTCACTCTATATATTGTTTTGCCATGCCTCCTGATGATTTCGCTAAGTGTGAATCCAGGAGCATTTATGTTTGCGTTATTAATGTTGGATCGATTGCTGGTTAGCTTCTGACCACAGGCAAATGTGAATTGAATTTGAGTGCAAATATACTCCATTAGAAACTTGCGTATACATTTATTTTTGTTATAATAAAATGTGTTTTAGAAAGATTTATTATTAATCATAGTATAATAACTGCATGCTACTTAAATTAAACCTAATAATGATGGCATGCAACCATAATATGTTCTTACCACAAACATATATTTAAAACATAGTATGTGGTCATGGATTATGATTAACGCAAACATGTTTTTTCTTTGCATGTGTATTCGAAATTAAGTAGAGTATCATACAATCGACCTAAACAAATTTTTGCTTTTTAGTTTATTTTTTCTTAAACAATTTTTATTTTCGGAATATGTATGGAATATAAATATTAAACACCTTTTTACTTTTTTTATGAGACACATGATTGTTTGCATGTTGTTCATTTATTTAAAAAATCAAAAATTTAATTAAAGAATAAATAAAAAAATTCACATACAATCTAGATATTGTTCTAGTTGATCAGTTTTTACATTATTTCTAGTACACGAGATAGTTGAAGCAAAGATTTTTTAGTGTTATTTGTTTATGGATTGTGTCGACACCATTTCCAAAACTAACACAAAAACAATAAATTCCTTATTAGGCACACTCGTATTAAAGTTATCGGTACTTCATCTTGGAAATGGTTTAGTTTCAGCAGACCTGGCTGTACGTAGTTCATTCTGACATGTAAGAAAAAAAAGAAACAATAATGATTTGCACTAAACATCAGACAGTTTTATTATGTTTTGGGTACATTAAATTTTGTTGGGTTCTTTTTTGTTGTTGTTTACTTTAGGTAGTTTATATTTTTGCTCTTTCGGTATATGAATTTTGTTTTTTCTTTTGCTGTGTATTTTACTTTTTGATTTGTTTATAAAAATTTTACGCATTTAACCTTGAAGCTTGTTGTATTTTAATCTATCTATCTATCTATATATATAAAAGTGAAACTCTGTGTGTGTGTGTGTGTGTGTGTGTGTGTGTTAGCTATAGACTCCGAAACTGTAAAACCGATCGGGCTCAAACTTTGGTAAGTTGTTGTACACATACCAGGGAGTGTTTATGGGTGGAAAAAAGTGGGCGGGGCCACGCCCATAAAAAATTAGTTATCAGTTTTAGCTACTTGCACTTGACCGATTTTTCTGAAACTTTGCACACATATCGAGCTGTCATGACTAAAAAATTTTGTGATAAGAAAAGTGGGCGGGGCCACGCCCCTAAAAAAGTTTAAATTTTGAGGTACTTGCACTGGGCCGATTTTTCTGAAACTTTGCACACATATTAAGCTGTCATGACTTTATAATTTCGTGATTAAAAAGTGGGCGGGGCCACGCCCACAAAAATTAGTTATCAGTTTTAGCTACTTGCACTGGACCGAATTTTCTGAAACTTTGCACACATATCGAGCTGCCATGACTAAATAATTTCGTGATTAGAAAAGTGGGCAGTGCCACGCCCATAAAAAACAGGTATCATTTTGAGGTACTTGCACTGGACCGATTATACTGAAACTTTGCACACATATTGAGCTATTATGACTTTACAATTTCGTGAAAAGAAAAGTGGGCAGGACCACGCCCATAAAAACAATTATAATTTTGAGGTACTTGCACTGGTCCGATTCTTCTGAAACTTTGCACACATATTGAGCTGTTATGACTTTACAATTTCGCGATTAAAAAAGTGGGCAATGCCACGCCCATAAAAAAATTATAATATTTAGGTTTTTGCACTTGATATTCAATTAAAATTCAGAATGCATTTCAAATTCATTAAGGGGCGTAGCAACGCGCGCCGGGTTTGGCTAGTGTGTAAATAAAACTAAAACACATTTGCCGAAATTGAGAAAAAAAAAACAAAAACTATAAGAAAAATATTTAAATAAATAAAACATTTCTTCATAACTTAACAACGCTTGTGCGAATTTAACAAGAAAAAACGTGTAAATTTTAAAATCAAATAGAAATCTGCGGTGTTTAAAAACGAAATATTAAATTTGCTTCTCTTGCCGAATAGAAAAATAGTACAAAAATCAACACAACTAAATGATCAAAGTTCATCTAAGTATTTGTGTAGATGTTGTTGCTGTCAAATTTGCTATTTATTTTGTTAAATTGATTTATGTTTTTTTCTTTGTCACTAACGTTTGTCTATTGAAAAAAATTATTACTGCCCGTGTTATCTGGAATAACAAAAAAAATATTTTTTTTTTTCAAATTTTAAACACCGCAACAGTTTTAGGGGAAACGTTCTTGGAAAAAATTAAAACATTTTTCATAAGTTGTGAAATAGGCAATATTTTAGACTCACTGTTTAAATATATTTTAGTATAATATTGAAGGGTAATATCTTCTCACTAAGTTATTGAACACTGTAGTTTTAAGATCAACGATTTTTTTTTTGCTTCGAAAATGTAGAATTTTGTGCTATTGAATTGTTAAGTTTGTCTTGGTTCGTTTTTTCATATAAAAACAAGCGCAGATGAAGCTTTCCAAAACTTATGGTGAATGTATTAAATGGGTATTAGGAAAATATTGAAGTAGACCACTACTACTTTGGGCCCGTTTTTAAGCCCCTACACTTCCTATTTATTTCATTGCTTCAGGCATTTTATTTAGACTAGAAAACAATTTCACATTGCCGACTGTTGATTGTCGACAATCGTAAACACACAGTCCGCCAGCATCTTTGCTAGACTGAGGACCCTTAAATCATTCACACATAATGTGTACCTACCTATGATCCTCAGTCTATCGTGATCTGAGCCTCCCTAACTTCTTTAAGTACGAGATCCAGGATTCTTCTATGTCCCATCAGTGATAAAACTTACTTTTTTATCAATGCCCTCATTGTGCAAGAATCAATCTGCTATGGGCATGCAAAAGAACCCTTCCACCTTTTTCACTCGACTTATGCGCTCTACCGCATTTTCTCTAACCTCTTTAAATTCGAGGTTAAGGATTCTTCTATGTTCCATCAGTAAAGATACGTATAAAACTATCCATTCCCTCATTGTACATGGATCCATTCGCTATGAGCGTTCAGTGCAGTCTTTCGATAACATTCAGTCATAGTCTTCATCGGCATTTGAGTTGCCCTTACCTCTTTATGTACGAGATCCAGGATGCTTTTATACCCCAGCCAGAGGGTCTGTCCGGGACTAGCAATAACACAAAGGCATGGACACTTCGCCAAGGAAACATGTCCTCTGGGAAAATCCTTGTTAAGGTATTTGTTTTTTGCTAAAATTAAGAGCTTAAGAGTAGAAGGAATCGGTTTTCCACCTTCTCTGCGAATGTCCTGCACTGCCGGCTTAGAGACACACTTCTGGGCAACCATGTACTGGATGGCCTCTCTGCGATATCTGAAGTTGGACTGAATTATCTGCTGAGATATCTCACGGCCACGGGATGGATCTAGTACCCATACTCTTAAATGTGTCAAAAGGGTGTCATACAGACTCCACTTGTGAAACTAGTGAACTACTACTGTAGCCCCTAGTTTCAAAGTACGTTCGTCGGATAATTATTTATCGTTCCGGTACACTAAACATTTCAGTGTCGAGACAACCAAAGTGCTATAAAATGGAAGCATTACGAGCCATGTTGACACTAATTAAGACTCATTTTGATAATAATGCTTTTTCATTTGTATCTGCATCTTAATCGTGTAGTTATGTTATTGATAATGTTTTGGATCTAAGTTCTAAGGCTATTAGCCATTTGGACTTATAGTTTTTTAACAAGGCCACAATATATTAATATCTTTATTCTCCCGAACAGTAATGACACCAAGGCGTGGACACTTCGTCAAGGTAACATGTACCCTAGGGGTTCAAAATGCTTGAAATCGGGTTTAAAGTGCCTGAAGTAGCAATTTTAACGCGCAAAATAATGCTCGAGAGGCCAGCAAAAAAAGTTTAAAGACTAATAACTAGAGGCATTACTCTATAAACACTATTGTTAAAATAAAAAGGAGCTTTAAAATTCATTGCGAGCTGCTCAAGCAACAATTTTAAACCTTTGCTAGTTGTGCGATACATACAAAAAGAGGGGTACTAGATACCATACGAATCAAAGCCGAGAGACTTTGAAAGAATTTTGGATATTCAAAATTGCGCTTAAATGCTGCAAATAAAAATAATTTTAGCACAGCAACATAAGTTGTGTACAAACAATGGATTCATTATTATAATCTGAAGTGATTACGATATGTCAAACCTTGCCTGCCAGTTGAATCGACACAACAAAAATATTCATGGCCCTTAGGTAATTCTCTGCTTTTGTTGGGACCAAAAAAGTTCTATCAAAATATTTGGAGATAAATAAAATTTTGAAGGCCACCATCAATCAACCTTTACCGCCTGCTAATGACTTGCCTGAAGCGAGCATTCGCCAAATAACACAGAATATGCCAACAGACATGAAACCGTAATAATCAATCACGAAGAGGCTAGACCTGGCTAGACATGTTAAAGACTATTTGGTAGAACTGCAAAACTTTATTGATAGTTTTCTTTTTAACGGACTATCGATATTTTTTTTTAAATTGATACTATCGAAAAAAATGTTCTAAGCAAGCAAACAAGTTAAAAATAATACTAACAGGGAAATATTAACCTTAAATGCTTATTACAGGTGGGGAATAAAGCATTTTTTGTATGGTTGGTACTCGGCTATATGTTTTGTTGACAAAACAAAAGTTAACAATAACATTAGTAAGGCCCATACCTAAACAAGAGTGTTGAGCGTCAAGCGTTGCAATTTTGCATGTATTTTGTTATTGTAACAAAAACAAAATACATGTAAAACTCAACCCCCAAAACTCAAACTTAACGCTCAACGCTCTTGTTTAGGTATGGGGGTAAGGCAATGTTGCCGATAACATGTTTGCCTGTGTGAACGCGAATAAAAAAACGAAAACTATTTCCAATGTTAATCCACCAAATGTTCGCCGTTTAATCTGAGACTTAACAACATTTGATTTGTCCAACTCCAAGCAATAAAATGAGACAACCATGTTTTTTTTATAGAGTTTAACAATTAGGATGATGTCATAGTTGCTAGGCTCTTAAGATTCGACTTCATTAGTTGTACCTTTACTAGTAAGAAATAGTTATCTCCAATTCTTGGATTCTGGTTTGTTACACAAATTTACTTACACGATTTGTTTACTAAATTAAAGTCGTTTTGAGGTGTTTTGGCATACATCAAGCATTCTAAGCAAACACTCTGATAGTCTTTATTATACTGTGATTTTAGTTGAAAAAACAAAAAAATGTTGGGTTTTCGGTGTAACACACATTTTTTCAAATATTTTTGAAAAGCTTAATGATCATTTTGGCGGTGTCTAGTCCTCTTTAATGAATGAAAGGTTGAACCTTTTGAACTTTTCTAAGAATTCGATACTATTGAAACTTTTATAACGAACTGTCGTATGGACCGGCTATCGATACTTTTGCAGGTTTACTATTTCAAAGGAAACGATTGGAAAGTTTTGTCTTTCCCACCTTATAGTCTAGAGCTTTCCACATTCGATCGGTTCAGAATATTCTCTCTAGTATACGCTTCACTTCAAAACAAGGTATTCGAAATTAGCTTAATTTATTATATATATATATATATTGGTTCCTTTAGTTCCTATAAGGAGCATAGGGCTTAATTTATTACTGGTTTAAAAAGATGAACATTTCGTTTAGAGCGGGAAGAGGGAGAATAGCCTGAAAGCTGGTTGAAGATAGGGGCCAAAACTGCCAATACCTTGAATAGATTTGTGTTGATCAAATGAAAAAATATCGAATTTTTCAGTTGTCTTGCCCATATAGAAATCAGTACAATTTTCAAATACAAAATAAGTTGTTTAGCAGAGAAATCACTCAACTACGCAATCAGTTTATTCTCCCCATTGTCAATTCTGCCGCTAGGGTGTGACAAATAAACAGGAAACACGTTAAAAAATTATTTGTTCAAAGCAAGTTTTTGTACAATATATGTTTGTACATAATTGTAAAAGAATTATCGATAAGATAAACTCTTTATTACAAATAATATATTTACAGATCGATTTGAATAAGCACGAAACTTTTGTTGCCACCCTCCTACTTCAAAGTGGAACACATGTACAAAATTTATATTCCTAATCGAATATATTAAATGCAGCATTTATTATAATTTTATTGCTCTTAATATTTGCTTAAGCTAAAGGGAGTGTTGAGGTGTTTCTACGTTTAAATACTAACTAATTTACGTCATCCCTATGAATCATACTATTTGTGTTAAAATTTCCATTTAAAATAAATTTGGAATTATCTATACCTGATTTGGTTTTTTTTTTGCTTAAAAAAATAAAATTAAACGAAACGAAACTTTTAGTTTATGTGTTGATTGATGTTATTTTGCGAGAATTTTGATGTCAGCATTTACCGTATTGTGAGCGAACAAAACTGGAAAAAAAAATATTTGTTCTTGAAACAGTTTGATAGATTATTTAGCTACTTTTTTTATACCACTGACGTTTACTTTTTCACATTTAGTTGTCTTTTTTGTTCGCTGCTTACTTAAGTATTGTGAATGGCAACACTTTAAACGTCATTCAACACTTTTTTTACGCTGTTCATTGTGTTTTCTGAAATTCTGATTGGCAGTTTCTTAAGCTTCAATTTTCCATGGTTCTCTTTGATTCTTTAAGTTTTAGAAATAATATTTTTTCTAGTTGGTTTTTTTTTTGAGCCAAGTTGGCATATCTTTTGTGTTGAATTATTAGTGGCAACATATTAGCACTACCACCGCCACCTTTTATCATTTTCTGCCATCAGCTGCATTATTCCTGTCTTCTTCCCAACATTCACACAATTTGCATACACCCCGCCTTCAGCGTCTACACAATTCATTTCGACAAGATTTTAGAATACTGTTGCATGTCTTCTGAAGTCTTCGTCTATGTCTGCATAGTTCACGATATTCTTGCCGTTATTAATGCGTTCCATATGACTTCAAGGCAAAACGAATCAGACAGACATCTAGATCATTGTTGAGTTATTGAAATGCATGAATGTAGACAGTTTTATTTAAATTCCATTTATTTGAATTCAGCTTTTGTATGTTATTAGTTTTCGATACTGTTGTTGTTTCTATGTAGCTGCATGAGATTCTTGGTGATTTATGATTATTTGCCATAATCGATATGCATGTAGTTTTGAAGTGTCTGTTTTTGCAATTGGCAGTAATAAGAGCATAAAATAATCAATAATCATTACCAATGGAGTATGGTATTGGCAAAAATATTTTTACAAAAATAGAAGAGTTCTTTTTAGAGAGATAGAAAAAACAAAATTTTTTTAGGACAAAATCTGCGATCCTTGAAAATATTTCATGGCTACAGAATGTATTTACAAATAAGTCAAACATCCGAAATGTGGAAGAATTTTTTTTTCTTAATTTTTAGATTTTAAGATTATTGTTATATAAAACGATACCAACCATCATTTCATGTTTAGCATACTGTGGTACAATAATATTCTGTTAACGAAAAACAGCAAAAATCATGTTAATATTTTTGCAAAATTTTTTTAAATAATTTTGTTATATTTGTTTCCATATTACCAACTGTTCGATCAGTAAATACGATTGCGGCACTCTGAATTACTTTAGGATGTGGAAAGAGGTTGAATATATCAAAACAATGGAAAATTTTATCTGTCACTACCCAAGACTACTTAATCCTAGTGTTTGGTGGTTGATAAGTGATTCCACGATGAGTGTGTAATACCTCGGAGTGCAAACTGGAGTGTATCATTGGATTCATTATGGGGGTCATTGGATTAATCGGGGGTTTTCTCTCAGATTCTTCTTTTCATTTCTTCTACATCATTTCTTTACTTAATTTATCCGATTTTTAATATTTTCTGATTCCTTATTTTTTGTCAATGGGAACACAATGCACCACATGGGTCTTCGGGTGTAAGTGTTGGAAGTCTTTTTTACTTCCGGAACTCCACTTTCCTACCTACCATACATCTTTCTTAGGATTTTCTTTAAACTTTTGTTTATTAAGTTTAGTTGGCTTTCGTGGCAATTCGCTGGAAATCAAGAAAATTCGGAAGGAATCTCTTTTGATGACACCATACTACTAGTTAGAAAAAAAAATGGGAAAGATGATCAAGCTACTAGTGTTACTATTTGTTATTAAAGGAAGGTCAAAGTAAACTAGCGTTCTCTGCACCAAGTGAATTGTAAGTGCTGTTCTTAAAAAAGGGTAATCAAACGACGATCATGTATCAAAGTTATGTCACCTTTTAACTTTCCTACGCATAATGCCCATAATAGTCATGCGTAGCAATTTGCAATTAAGTGATGTCGATCTAGTCCTAAGAGAACTTTCTAACTAGCAGGCAGGTAGTAGTATAGGACTTAAGAGATGTAAGTACCGACTGACTGTCGATAAAGATATTAACATTCACGCCAATATTGTTTTCGTTTGATATCTTGCATGTAAATACTTGCATCTATTTCGGCATAGAAGTCAATATGAGATGCCAGTTCCAAGCCCATCAGGAAATACCCCGGATCCAACATCACAGTTCATCTATTTATCCATTCCTATATGTTCTGGTGTCAGAGTTTTATAAAAGGCTACCCCTACATCAATTCGTTCTAGAGGTAATTAAAACTCTTAAAAAGCTTATATATGCCATCAATCCCTACATGGCAATACATGACGGTGTTCATGACTAAAATAGTCGTTATATTGAGATCATTTGAAAAAGTTTTCAAAAGTACACAATGCCACTGAAGGCTTAGCTTTAAACTTACCAAAAAGTCATATCTCTGTATCTTATAAAATACCAAGTTGAAATAATGTACTGGGGTTAGATATTCCAAATACAAATCTGTCTCTAATAAAAGAGTATCCTTATTCCATTACTGTTTGAATTCGATTTCAAGTATATGAGCACTGTATATATTATGCAAGTAGTGACTTCTAGACATACAATTATTTTCTTTCTATATTGTCTACCAATTCGATGATACTCGATATAGTCAAAGATGTTAAATCGTGTCATACTGGTGGCAAAATGACTCGTATATTTTGAGAAATAAAAGCTCAATTTTTTAAGCGCTCTATTGGAAAAAGTGATTTGAAAAAACATTTCATCCAACTTGGACACCAAGTAGTTGCAAATTGTACCTCTGGAACGTTTAATGTACCTCATGTCAATGTTCTCCTTGATCTCATTAAAAAAAACAATATTTTTGGCCACAAAGTTGAATTTTTTTTATGAAACAAAATCTATTGCGGATTTTTCTTATTCCAAATGACAACCAGGTGCCTTGGTGGAGTGTCAAAATCTTGGTGTAATTGCTACTCTGGGTTAAGAGGTATTTCCAGCTCCTTTGTATGGAGCATAGAGGAATAATAGATCCTGTATATAGAGAGGTTACGGAAACTCAGATTGAGCGCAATACTCGAGTGAA
The DNA here is from genome assembly GCA_941918925.1 of Phyto melanocephala. Taxonomy (NCBI): domain Eukaryota; kingdom Metazoa; phylum Arthropoda; class Insecta; order Diptera; family Rhinophoridae; genus Phyto; species Phyto melanocephala. Next base: position 19,167,459 of record OW799235.1, read on the forward strand.
ACTGTTTGAGATGCTGCATTACATTTTTAAAGTGAATGGATCAGCATACAAAGAACAAAACTAAACCACGTGTCTATAGACATAAGAAAGTATCAGATTGCTTTAGACTAGGAATCACAAGTAGGCACAGAGTATGTGTAAATACTATGGGGCCCTCTGTCTAACGAAGATGCTGGTGAAGGACTGTGTGGTTAGTCTAGTACGTAATATAAAATTGTTTTTTTATCTAGGGAAAATGCCTGTAGTGGTACTTAGTGAAAGGGCGAGATATTGATTAGAAACCACGAAATCACTGGTGATCGATGGAGATCAAAAGGGACTTGAAGTACTTGAAGGGACTTTTTGAAATGCCTTTTAAAGTAGCGCTTTGCCCAATAGATTATCTTTATCCCATTACGCGAAGGTAATGTAAACGATTGTTATTAATTTTTATTGCATCACAGAAACTGCTTAGATAACAAAATTTTTAGGCAAAATGTTCCATGATTAGAGATATTAGATACACAGATTAGTGTTCAGAGTTCTGAGTTATCATTTGGGTTCATCTCAATGCAGTTGATAATTAAAACTACTTTATTTAAATTTTCTTTAAAATACTTTTTAGGTAACTTCCAGCCCTAAAAGAAGTCGGACAAACAGCTTGAGGCTATTTTCTATTGATGTGTCTTGTGATTTTTGTCACAAGTGCAAGATGGCTTAATGAATGCACGTGTATTGGTATATGTAGGTCTATATGTCAAATGCGCCTTGGATGTGGCAGCGTGATTTCTTAATAGAGGGTTTTAAAGCTCTAGTACGTATAGTTGTTGAGGAGTCCAATTTGAAAATATTTTGGTCAAGGGCAAGAATAAATTTTTTTGTTTATTTTTAACTTTAATGGAAAGGTTTTAAAACCATAGAGCCAGGGTATCGCACGCAGGTTCAGTGTCCGTAAATCGAACTATACCTTCATATAGGAAGTCGGAGCTGAACGCGAATAATATTCTTTTAAAAAGTTTTGCAAAGGTTATTTGAGACTCCGGGTAACTGTACCTCAGTACCGCTTACCTACGCCATGCAACTAACGAAATCAGAGTAAGACGCATAAATCTCGAAGTCAGATGAAAAGGTATAGTGATTGTCTTTATTTGACAACGATAACGACAATGACGCGCGTGAGCTCTTGACCTGACCAGAGCTGAATTACGTATCTATGCTTTCTTTATCTCATGAGTGTTTGACAGATGGACATTAAGTCAGACAAACAATAGTTTGTTCTTATTATTCGCTCTATATTTTCTGTTTTTGTAAAGTTCATCCTAAGAGGAGCATAGGCGTTCAAACTAATTCGGTCAACACAATAACCATACTACTTTATTTTACGTAATAAAACGTTATTAGGAAATCGAAGAACTTTTAATATACTCTTGTTGCCTCACTTGACACCAGCAGATTCTAGTACGTATGTTCTGAACCACAGCATTACTTCATCATTATTCGTGATGACTACCATTTGGTATTTGCTAAAACTTCAACAAAGACTCTTCAACAAAGACTTTTATTACAATCAAATTCATATATGAAAAATCTCCCCCATTTTCCTTTAAAGCATTTCAAATACATCTCTGTTGATATTTAAACATTTTACTGCGCTATTAACGTCACACATTTTGTGTAAGAACACTTGCCCTATTGCCTCTCTATTATTATTTCTTTTAAGTACCCCCACTGTCCCATTTAACCCCTTTTTTATTGTTTTTCAAAATGAAAATTATTTCTAAACAATTTAATAAACAATATAAATAATGTACATACTTTGTTGATGCTTTTAATGCTACAAAGACTAATTCTTTGCTGTTCTTTTTATTTGATTTTTTTTTTTTTAGTTTTTAACAAACGCCACCCCACAGTTGACGCATTTTCATGGTTCGTTTGTAGCAACATTATATAAATTGTTAATTAATCGATTTATTGAAATTTGATTGCGAATAAGCGATAAAATTTTATTTTTATTAGTCGCATACATACACATACATATTTGTGTGTGTGTGTGTGTGTGTGTGTGTATGTGAATATGTGAATTCATATGTTAACGATTGTAGAGTTTGAAGCAAAATGCTGTTCTCGATTGTAAATTGTTTTGTTCAATTTAGATAAAAAACTGCTTAATAACAAAATAGTTTAAATTTTTTTTTTCTTTATAAATATTTATTTAATGGTCTTAAATAATAAATTTTGTTTTTAATTAAAATAATTGCACATTAAGTAGATAAACTTGTTAATTGCAAGAGTTAATTAAAATAGTTTTTTTTCTATGTTTTCATTTTAATTTGCATAGAATTACGATAAATAATTAAAGTTTAATGGCATTTGGTGATTGTTTAAATAATTCGTTACAGGTATTTAAAATGAAATAAAATTACAAGTGGAAGAAGAAGAAGAAGAACATTACAAGCATCTAACAAAAAATGATAATAAAATGCTCTTGTAAGACATATTGACTTGTAACGTCTTTTGATTTACTTTTCATTAATATTTTATGCATAAAAGACGACTCAGTACGTCGCTACACAGAAAAAAAAATCCCTTAAATTTGTTTAATTAATTGACTTTTTGATTTGTTTTAAAATTCTAATTATATTTTTCATTAACTGAATTAATTTTTTTAATTGATATTAAATATTTTCAAAAAACAAAGAGATTTCTGTCAGTTGAATAAAATAAATAAAAAATAAAAAATGGTATTTTAAATTAAATTTTTTTGAAAATTGAATTTCTTAGAATTAATTTAATATAATTATTATTCAATGAGTAGAATAATAAAAAATAGTAGACAATATGCAAGAAAAAGTTCTGGTAAGTGAAAGTATATAAAAATATGTTCAGTTTTTAATATAATAAATGGTTTCAGTTTCATTATAGATGTGCCCAAATCCAATAATTATTGTATCCACTTATATTCCTTAGAATTCTCATTTTAGTAGGTAAGTTTGTTGAATTTCTTCACTCTGTCTGATCAAGCCTTTTTACCGGTTAATATTCTTTATATCTAGGTTGTTGATGCTACCAGTTATTTTTGGATCTCCGGCTTTCGATATGGTATAGTATGTCTACTTATGGAACCCTACTTCTTTTGCTAAATTATTTTCATATAAATAACGAAATGTAATTAAAAACATAGATTCATATGTACCATATATGAATATTAAGAATATATAAATATCAAAAAAAAAAAATATTTATTTTTTTTAATTGTTTTTCTAAACAGGTTAAATAATTTTTGTTATTGATATAATTACCAAATTTCAATTATAGACATGATTAAATTAATTAAAATCATTTTGGAAAAAAATGGAAATTTTAATTAATTTTTTAATACTGTTTTAATTGATATTTTTCGTAGTATATTTTCAATTAAAAATATTAATTTTCATTTAATTAATAGTATCATTTTGATAATTGGAGCAAAATTAAACAATTTTGTAATTATTAATATTAATTTCGTAATTGAAGTTCATATTTATTTTTTTCTGTGTATATAATTGTCTTTCTAATTTTGTATTTTCCATTCCATGTATTTATTTAAAACTAAAGGCAAGTCGACTTAAAATTTAGGTTTAAAGCCTTTTGTTTTATAGTACAGTGCTTCTTAATTTCAAACATACTGTTCTTGAATTTCGTGATCTACTGTAGCTGAAATGGATTAGGTACTAAATGGTCCTACGTAATGCACTCATTGACCATATAATTTTCAAACAAGATATTATGTGTAAAGGACAAGTGTACGTGTTTAAACAATTACATATAGTGTTGTCGAGGGGTATAATTTCTTAATAGAAGTAGTGTGGCAGCGAAATATTGGAACAAAATAAAATTATTTTTATAAAAATCTGATCTTAACTGATCTGATCTGAGCTTAACAATTGAAACAACTTTTGATAAAAAGAAAAAAAGGAGTGAAGATATTTGCATAATATTTGTTGTCATTTCTCCATCAATCACTGAGAAAGAAGAGTTTTGAGAACACTCTGCTGGATTCTATGGTCTAGTTTTAGGACATTATAATGTTAAATCGACAATATTTTTTGTGTACATTTGGGTGACCTTTGGACTAGTCCTAGTCCCTTATGAAGTAAATATAATTTTTATACGAAAATAGACTAGTTACGATATCTGCAGGCATAAAAGTGTCCCAAAAACTACAAATCTTTTAGAACTTACAACTACTAAACAACAACACACTGATGTTATCTATACTGATTTTAGTAAAGCTTTCGATAAAGTCAACCACGTTCTATTTAAAACGAAGTCATGTTTAATGGGGTTTTTAGATATTAGTATTAAATGGATTTATTTTTATTTAACGAAGAGGAAGCAAACCGTTCGTTTTAAAACACTCGTTCTAAAAGTATTGAAGTATCTAGTGTACCGCAGGGTGGTCACCTTGAACCGCTTCTTTTTTCATTGTTCATTAATGACTTACCTTATGCGTTTCATAATTCAAATATTTTGATATATGCAGATAATGTAAAAATTTTCCTAGGTTATCATCATGTAACTGAACAACAACGTCTTCCAGAGGACATTAGTTCGTTATACACATTGTGCGAGTTAAATTTGATGGAGCTTAATTTAAAAAAAAAATTTAAATAAATGCAATTTGTAAGAATGAACAAGATTCGTGCACACTATGTTATTAATAATTATCAGCTGAAATTGATTGATAACTTCAATGATCGAAGAATTTTACTTCATCCAAAACTCAATTTCATTCCACACATAAGTATTACTACTAATAAAGCCAAATGCGTAATTGATTTTGTAAAACGCTGGGTTTAGGAGTTTAATGACTCTTATGTACTGTGCGCTCGTAAGCGCTCTGGAGTATGGATCTATAATATGGGACCCCATATATACAAAATATTTCGACGCTATTGAATCCGTTTTTAAAAATAGTTTCTTTTCGTGGATAAAACTTTAACGCGATGAATTGTCCTTCGCATACAGCTAGACTCTCTTTTATTTAGCTGCCAGTTCTGAGAAGGCGAAGAACTACGCTCAGCATATCGTCTTTTTTTAACATAATAGCTGGCAAGATAGGACTTAGTTTCTTAATCAACAACATTTTGTTTAATGTCCCTTAACGCCAATCACGTAGTTTGGCCCTTCTAGTGGTTCCATTTTCTAGAGTTAATTACTCTAATATGGACCCCTTAGTAAGAATGTGTAATAACTTTAACAAATTTTCTTAAATTTATAGATTTTTTTTTAACTTTAAATGCAATTAAGAACAAAATAATTGTAATAATTGTTTTATTTCATATTGTATTTAACATTTAATTATAACTTTATGTTACTACTCATGAACGTATATAGTTTTAATTTTCTGTAATAAATAAAATTACACTGAAATTGCATAACATATCTAACATAAAAAAGAATACCAAGTAAAGCTTCTTGAACAACTTACTAAGGGCTTAACTCCTTCTTGAAGCGCTTCTAAAGGGCACGATGTTAATATGCGACGTCTCAATTTAAAACATTTTTTCTGCAATTAATTGCATCCCTTTCCGGAACAGTTTAATCATCCTACCATTATGAACTGCTGAAAAAAAGATAGCGGCCCGTACGGGAGAACTATTGAGAAAATATTACTAATGACATAAATTTGTCTCCTTTTCTCCTCTGCTGAAATAGTTAGCGCTACAGAAAACAGATTTTGTTGAGCTTTCGTATGAAAACAATTCTAAGAATTTCCAGATATGAAATACGCTAAGGGAATAAAGTCTTCACTGCTTAAAAAATTAGATAATTGTTTTGGGGTGATACAAGCTCACAAATCATGCGCTTTAAGAGCGATTCTTAAGAGTATGGGAATGATGTACACCTCTACTTAACAAAAACGAAGTGTGTGAAAAAAGCGATAGAAAATTATTAATGCATCTTTCATAAACCAGAGTTCTAAATAAATCACAGATGTTCCAATTAATCCTGTAAAGTTTATCCTGCGCAGTGTAGCTCAATTATGCGACAAGCTATTGTTACACTGTTTCCTATTAACCAGTTATAGGGTACAGCTTTTTTATGTCATTAACCTTTATGTTGATATGCAATTGTCTTCTCATGTAATTTTAGAGTCTTGAGTACAATGTCTTATTGTCTAGCAATTTATCATAAATATGTTTTCACATAAAAAGATAATGTTATTAAAACCGTAAAAACTTAAGCAAAAAACACAAGTAATAAAATGACGACTACATAAACCTGACACTATTCAAAAAAAAAATTATAATAAAAAATATGGAGTAGAAACAATAAAACCACAAAAACCTCAGTTAAACATAAAGACAAACTAGTTGAAATTAAATAAATCGCAATATACATACAACTTTTCTTTGTTGTTGTTGTTTGCAAAACAAGCATAAAAGAAAACCGGCAAAAGCGTCCCAAACTTAGCAACAACACAGTTATACAAATTTGTGACAGCTGACAAAGTTTTAAAATGCCAAAATGTTCCAAGCAAAACAGAACTGACTGTAAAATTCCCGTAAAAACTCTGATTAAGATCTTTGAACAAAAGTAAACGAGAAAGTTAACCGCAAATGTAAAAAAAACAAACTGACAGACAGACAATGGCAGGCACATCAATGATAGATAATTAAAATACAGAAAAAAATATCGATATGTGACAGAAGAGATATTAAAGTGGAAAATATAAATCAATTGGCTGGCAGACTAAATTGAGTTATCTGTCAAGTATTTAGGGATTGCCAAATGCATTTTGAAAGTTTACATTGCTTGATTCGATAGCAGGCACAAATCGTGTATTTGGGATTTTTATGACAATTTATATTTCTTAAAAGTGTCAATTAACAAAAAGGTTATATACATTTAATCAAAATTGGGATTATGGAAAGTATTAATTGAATTGATCTAAGTTAATATTGAAAAAAAGTGGTCGGCCAAAAAGGTACGCTTCTAATTTTAATGCTACTCTTGGTATTCTCTAAAATTAGGAATTAATTTATTATTTTAAGCTAGAATTTTAAAGTTAGAAACTATTGATCTCAGGTGAGATTGACTAGATGAGTTCTTTTCTTCGTGTGACACGTTATTATACTAGTTAGTCTCCTATATTTATATATTATTTCCCGTGGCTCCTATAAGGAGCATAAGGCCATAACAAACTGGTTCCATTGTGTTTTGTCTGATGCTAAGGTTTTTATTTTATTCCAGCTTTTGTTCTGTGTGATAGCTTCGATTTTGATTTGACGACGGCAAGTGTGGGATGGTCTAACTCTTCTTCGGCTACCTTGGGGATTCTATTCTATGGCGTTTCTAGTGATGTCGTCATTTGATTTACGCAAAGTATGACCTATCCGTTTCCATTTTCTTCTTAATATTACCGTATTTTTATGTTTTTGTCTAGTTTTGTTCTATAATCTTACATTGGATATAGTAACTGGCCAACATATTTTTTAGGATTCTTGGAGGCCGCATTCCATAATTCGCAGCCATAAAGAAGAGTGGATTTTATGCAGGAGTTGAATATGTTTACCTTGGTTCTCTTTGAGATATACGCCGATCGCCATATTGGGTTAAGCTGACCGAATGCTTGTTTGCCATATTTAATTCGGTTTCGAACGTCATCACTAGAGCCCCCTTTTGTAGTCAGTAAGCTCCGTAATACCAAAATGTTGTAACATCTTCGAGTTCTTGATGGTTAATTGTAAATGATCTATTGTTGGAGGCATGTATTCTCATTTACCTTGATTTTGGTAATGTTTATTTTCAAACCAGATCTATCTGCTTCGGCATGAACGGCGTAAAGCTTATCCTGCATGTCGTTGTAATTGTGCGATAAAAGACAGATATCGTCTGCATAGTCAAGGTCTTTCAGTCTACTTTTAAGTCCCCATGTTATACCCCCCTGCGTGCGTGAGGCCTTACATATTATACTCACCAGGACAATATTTAAGAGGAGGGACGACAGCACGCACCCTCGTCTTACTCCGGTTTTAATCTCAAATTTGTCGCTGACAACGCCCTCATGCAGAATACGGCAGCACGCATTGTGGTATAGAGCCTTTATGAGTTCGACAATCTTGTCTGGGGTACCTTTACATCTTAGTGCGTTCCAAAAAGCCGAATGGGATAGGGTATCAAAGGCTTTTTTAAAGACAATGAAGACCAAGTAAAGCGGAGATCTCCATTCAACAGACTGTTCAATGATCTCCTTAGTGTTGGTCTATTCAGTCTCAGAATCTTTTTCGGTTTTCCAAGTATGTTCCTCATTTTACCGATTTTGTATATTGCCATTTCCGGACGTGTCCCGCCATCACCCAAACCTTCAGTTCATTTTTGAACCGCCGAAAGGGTTTGGCATTTTCCAAGGTTATGTCATTCAAAAACTATCCCATTTTGAATAATTTATCTGCTTTCTCTTTTTCGATTATGCCGTGATGACGTGGTGTCCATATTATCTCTAGACGTACTTGGTATTAATATTATCTGCAGACGTTCACGATTTGTATGCGAGTTCACTCTTTCATAACATTTTGATATTAAACCTTTTTATTCATTAGAGTGTTTATAACTGACTGGATACTATACGTAAAACACGATTCGAAGCCAAGTTATCTATTTAATACCTTCCTTATTTGCTCAAATTGCAGAATTGGGATTTGGTAGTCGAAAGTATTTACTTGTGTTTCGACTCCTGTCATATAAACTCATTCCAGTTAGGCAAACAATCTTTGATCCGTCTGTATAAAAATCGATGCCTTGGCTATTTGTTCTCTAATTACTTCACCCCACTCTTCCTCTTCCAGTATTATAGTAATGCAGTAAGTACTCTCATATCCTATTCGGTTTTATCACATGTTACCTCTGTGATGGGTGCCACGGTGGACTAGTCAGTAGTGTGCTGGTCTGCTAGTTTAGGGGTTTCGGGTTTGATTCCCGCCAGAGACTCTGGACTGTTCGGCTTCACGTTCTATTCCAACTATTCTTATTCTCTTCTTCTCTCTATTAAGGCGTCACAATGGCCCGAAATGGTCTTCGAGTGAGAGTAGCTTTGCACCAGCATTACCTGCCTACCTCTGTGATATATATCATCTCTAAAATATCAGTTATTTTTGGGTTTCTGGTATTATGTTCTCCAACCAGCCATTCACCCATTGTCTTTAAACAAGGCCGCTTTATATTTCACCTGTATACCTCTTGACCGAATTGATAATATATTCCATTGTTGATGTGGTTCTCATTAAATACTAATGCGCTATACTTATGAAGCACTGTCTCTGAATCTGCCGAAAAGGTTTTATATTCGCTTTTTTTCTAAGGATGTCCACCATGCCTTCGAGGCATACATTGTTTTTATGTGTACAAAAAATTAGAAATTGTTAATAGTTTTGCTTTATTTCCTTTGAATTTTATTTTGCTTTTTGTTTAAATTACGAATTAAAATTATATTTTACACACAAAATTCTTTTTTAAGACACTTGATTACTGCACGAATTAAATTCTTTCGCGAACGATTTGAAAAGCGTAAATAAACGGGGTAAATAAAGACTTTCCTTCTTAACTGTATGCATTTAATATTTGATGACAGCTTAGTACTTTGTTAATGAATTGCCTTTTTTATTTTACTGTAATTACGTCTACCTTTAAATATTTCACCCTCTGTAAGTAATTTTCTTATAAAATATTTGTATTAATATTAATCATACGCTCTGATGATTTTTAGCAATATTGCAAATATTTGCCTTTACTTACCTTAAATATTAATTAAAATTTATAATTTCAATTAACTATGTATGTCAGCTATTTAGCAACCAATCAATACATATGCATATGTTTTAAATGTGTGTGTGTGAATGGTAATTTTTATGCTTGATTTGCCAATTATTTTGAGGAATTTGGCAAGAAAATAAATTGTGTAAATTATTTAACAGCATAACAACAATTTAGCAAATAAATTTGTTGGTTTTTTTTTGTAAATTTGTTGGCTTGTTTTAGCATAAAATTATGTGTGGTATGTGAAGGTTGTATGAGGTTTTGCGCTCAAAAAAAAAGAAACATAAATTAATTTATTACAACAAAAAAAAAAAAATGGAAAAAAAGATGTAGATAATTTGTTTGTGTAATCACTTAAAACTAAAAACAGAGAAAGAGATAAAGTGTTACAGAACTCACATCTCTTATAAGAATTGTTATAATATCATGGGAAAACGGTTAAATAATTTAATATGAAATAAAATTGGCTTAACCCATTTAAATTTTTTTTTCACTTCATTTAATTGATTAAAAAATAGTTTTATAAAAACCCTTGATTGCTTAAACTGATAATCGAGACATTTAATTGGAAATTCCCGTTTGTTTTCAAAACATTTTATTTTCTAAAATTATTAAATAAACTCTTATGCCTGTAATTATCTTCTTAGAAACACAAATTAACTATAGAAATCTTAAAAGATATTTTTAAGTAAATATTTACCTTTTAGTTCTTTGAAATTTTAAAAAAATATTTGTTTTCTTAAGTATGCGTGCTTAACTTATGTAGTCATTTCTAAAACTAATTTTAAAGTAAAGACTTTTTATGTCTACATGTGCAAACAATAATAATTAAAACTACTTTATTCGGCTGTGCAGAATCAGTAGTACCCTTTACAGATTTCAGTATTTTTTACATTCGTATTTTATTAGCGTAGTTAAACATAGCCGAAATTATGACTTTTCGATGTTTTTTCGTATCATTGAACCGTAGATCATATTACCGAAGCTTAAAAGCTAATTTTGTAATTTACTATTGAAACTAGTCATAGCCTCATCATTTCATCGGCTTACCAGTGCACCTAGTGCTTACTGATTATTAGTTTTATCGTGCATTGTTGAGTTTCTGGGTGTCTCAGTAAGAATGCACATTTTTTGTTTTTAATTAACTGACACTTTAATTTTGAGAAAGTTGTAATTTTTTTCATTGGATTAATGAAAAACATGTTGCCACCAGGACATACCACAAAAGAGTAATGACAGATCATTACTCTTTTCGTAAAATTGTCCGTAACTTGTTTGCCGAGATGTGGTTGCTTCCACTGATGATGAAATCAATCTCGGTTTTGTGCTCAGGAATTGTTTCTGGCTTGATCTTTTGAACTCGGAAAAAAATCACACATCCATCGTTAAATCGCATGTTCTTGTGGCCAGCTGGCATCGGAATTGAGATAATTTATTATGGAAATCGTTGCTTTCATAAATGGGCTGTTTTATGTTCAGTGTGGCTGATGGCACTGTAGTGCCATCCCTGCACTATAAATAAATGTCGTTAGGAACCCTATCTATATTTGAATTCTTGTTATTAGTATTTTAAAATATGATATCAATTGACTGTCAATAAAGTATTGTATGTTTACCAATAGAACGGAAAAGAAGTTCTTTTATTAAAAACGATAACAGCAGCATCTTGCTGAATTCACATGTACATGTAGTCCACATCCATGAGGCCATAATAATTTCATTATAATGTTACTGCTATTTTGACCTAATCTTAAAATAACGAACAATCTACATCACATGACCAAAATCGCTAACAGATAGTTGCTTGTTGTGATTGCATTTGTTTGCCATGGATTGTATAAAGAACTTTAGAGCCCCGAATTTGAGAATTTTTTGTCTTCACGAAGTTATTCAGATGGAAATAAGCTTCATCGGAGAATAAGACCCTCTTCAAAAAACTAGCACTGAATTCACACTGCTCCATTACCTATTGAACGAATTTTCGATGATTCCATGGTCTGCTAACTTAAGGTACTTTGTAAGTTGAATCTTATACGCATGACGATGGAGGACTTTCGTCAGAAGTCGCTGCGTAGTGCTTCTTGAAGTTTTAAGTGATTGAAAACGATGTAGAATTTATATTTTCGGGATTTCGGTGACACTCTCTTTGACCTGCAGGAGCTTAACTGCCAATATCTTCAAAACCTTTTGATTATTCTTCGAATAATTAACACATTAATGCACTTTTTTGACTAAACATATTTCGAAATTTACAGGGGCATGATTGACACATTAGGTGCACTTTCGCGACTAAAAGTTTATCGAAGTTTACGAGCGGTCTCAGCATAATTTTCCAAGTTTTTTGTAACAATTTTTCGCAATGATAATGTGCTATTCTTCTATATAAGAATCCATTTTTAGTAATCGGGATAAACATATGAGTTGCCTAATTTCAGAGATGTAACTTACACCAAAAAAAAAAATTACACTAAATTTACAAATTACATTCTTAGGGAGACATCTCTAATTTTGTAATTCTTATTAGTTACTCAGTAATCTGAGGTCTTGTATTAAAATAACAGCTTTGTCATGTATAATTTTCTTGAATTAAATCAGATAAATGCATGTGTTTTAGTAGACCTTCAAGTCGAACCTGGACAGCCTGAAAAGTAAAATAATGACAAGCTTCGTCCTCGGACTTACTTAACTACGGTGTAAAATATTTGTTTAATTATCTTTCAAGTTGCTACTCAACTTAAAAAAACATACCATTACCAGATGGACGAACTTCTGTTAAACTGTGAATTTTTTAGTGGGCGCTTGAAAATATTTTTACGGCATTGCAAACATCAGCTCAAACTTATAATGCTTTTTCTTTTAATGCAAGGTATTTATAAGAGTAAAACTAAATACTTTGCAGGTATTACAAAATTACCATCTGTTGAATGTTAAAATTTATAAAAAAATCAACAACAACAATATATAGGAAAAGCAAACCAGAACTTTAGATAACCGTATTTCACAATATCCCTTGTTTGTTGACTATTTACTTCACACGACTATAAATTATAGATCATTTTCAGTATCAAATGATACAACAAAAAATCTATTTAATAAAACACATGCTGTTTTTGGCAAAAAATTCATGCCTTCGTATTTACATTCTGACTATTTTAAAGCCAATGACTTTCATAGAACAGAAACAGCACCAGCAGCACCAGCAGTAGCAGCAGTAGCAGTAGCACTTCTAGCAACAGCAGCTGTATATACAAGTGTGTGTGTGTAGTAAGAAAAATGAAACAAATTTATTTCACAAAAATAATAAATAAATTGAAATTAAAAACTTTAACGAACTCAACTGACCTGAGACAATAAATTCAGAAGAACGTAAATATTTTAGAAAATATTTGCTATAAGAAAATTCTTTAAAAAAAATTTAAAAAAAACTACTTAAAATTAAATTCATGCTGTTTTACGGATAAAAATAATTTAGATGGATTTTTTAGTAGACATAAAAGTTCAATGAAAACTTTTGTAGAAAATAATTTGGGTTTTAAACCTAATGGTAGTGGTAGCGCTACAGCGATGGCAGTCTTCGGAATTCTATAGCACAAGCTCTCGTTTTAGGATATCAAATGGTTAGGGCGTTAAAAGGGTACTTATTCTCTGGCAAATAAAGAATATTTTTATTAACAAAGTAATAAATAAATTTGAAATATAATTTGGATTGAATGAAATATTGAAGCGCCATCCTAAACAAAAAAAATTCCAAGAAAGCTTACCTACCGGCAATTTATGTCTGCAAAAAGATCGAAAAACTGAACACAGTCTCATACGAAAACAACTTTAAAATTTTTGCCAATAAATTAAAACATAATATATAATTTTAAATTCTTAAATAAATTGTCTTAAACCATTTTGTTTATTTAACCAAATGTATCATGGCCTAAAATTTTGCTCGCATAGTTGTGGTGGTTAATTCTCTTGCTGTTGCTACTTAATTTTAATCCTTTTAGCTAGTTTCCTTTTACAAACAATTTATACCAACATAAATTGCATGTTTGTTATTTGAATTAAATTAATGCCGTGGGTATAATTAGTGTAAACACAACGTACTAAACATACAAACATAAGTGTTCGCCTAAAAGTAATTTGTAATATGAAATGGAAAAACCTTAAAAAAAGAAAACCATTCATTCATACATTAGTGTGTAAATAATTTCCCAACCGTGGCTTAACAAAAAACTAAGCACACATTGGGAAATTGTAAGTTTTTTAGCCTACCGAAAGCTATTTTAGATTAACGTCATTAAGGGCACATTTTAGTTGTACATTTCTGTTGGTAGGAGAAAGATAAGTTTTCACAAATTAGTCGGCCGACAAAACTTTTGCTTTTTTTTTTTTTTTTTTGAGGTATTTAATATTATTTGTGCCACACAAATTGAAAATAGTTTTTACTTCCACGAAATATATTTTGGGGCGACAAAATTATTACCACCTCTGCGGCAATTAAAAAATATGTTTTTGTTCCATCTATCGCATAAAAAATTGTGTACCATTAATTAAAATAATTTTTTTATTTTAAGCGTTTATTTTAGAGTAAACAAATATTCGATATATAATAAAAACCGGTTTTCGAATAATTAAAAAAAAATCCGAAATTAAAAAAACCCGGTTTTCCATTTTTTGTATGTAAAAGCGGTGTAAACATAATTAAAACGAATTTTTAGAAATCATTTAAAGACTGAAATCTATTCTTAAAAGAAAATTTTAATACATTACTTGCTTATTACACCTTAACGTATAAAATTTTTAGGAACACATTTCTTTCATAAAAATTTAACGAATAAATTTCGGGTTTGTAAGAATTTTTAATGGATTTGCGAATAAATACGAAGATAAAGTTAAAACACACTCTATGTTTGGACCTTTTTGTGCCGTTCAAATTTAATATTGAGTTTTAGAGTGTTCAGAGACCTAAAAGAGCAAATTATGGCTAACAGTTTCTTTTTGTCACGAAAGAATAGAAGTGGTTAGGTTGAAAAGAGGCACATTGAAATGCCCAAGACCAATACAGGTATACACGTATACCCAGTTGTCATTTAGTGCGCTTTAAAGCATTAAAATTCGCCCAATAAAACGATTCTCATTTCAGATAATATTTGGACTTACTCAAGGAGCCAGCCCTTTAAATGTTACTCTTTTGGGATTTCCAATTCAAATTTCATGCGATGCAAGCAGAACATTGACAATAAAACATTGTGCTTAAAAATATACTAGTTCTTTTTAACTCGGTTTTAATATAAGGTTATCGTGGGAGCCCAACTGGTTCAGTCGTATATAGTTATATACTAGTTTACGAAAATTTATTTCTATACCTCAAAGGATGTAATGTGGGTACCGAATAAAAGGGCTTATCTAGCAAAATACAGATTACTATGAAAAAGTAAAAATTAAAATTCCTAAATACAGCAGTAACGGCTTTGTTCACTTCAATCTCCACAATATTGGTATAAAATAAAAAGGCTAAAGTAAACTATTAAAAAAAAGTATAAAATCCAAGATGGCGTCTGAAATATAAAAGCGGAATGGGTATAAAACAAAAGGACTTTACTGATAGAATACAGCTAACTATGTAAGAATTTGAAATCAAATATGGCGTATAACATGAAATCTGAAATCTGGGATAATCAAGGATGTGTTCATTACATCTTTGTACATGGTGGTGAAGGGCTTTATCAGATTTAGCACAGCCGAATATAACTCTCTTACTTGTTTTATTTATAGCTTTATACTAGTATCTTTTTTTAATATACAAAATGGCATTTTTATACCCTTCACACAGTGATAAAGGGTATATTTAGGTTTGTCATTCCGTGTGAAATTTCTACAATTTTATTTCCGCCCCCAAAAAGTATATATTTTCTGAAAGTTTATGAATAGGAGAGTCGATTAAGCTCTGTCAGTCTGTCCGTGTGTATGTTGAAATCAACTTTTTAAAGCCCCCCGACATAGGTTGGACCCGGGTGAGGTACTAAAATATCAGAAATATTTGGGAGTAGATCGGTATTGAAAATCAGAAACATCGGTATGTAAACAACTGAGATATGAGCAAAAACCCACGACCACCTCGATTATTTTTTCACAAAAACAACATTACAACAACAGCATACATACATACAAACGTGTATACTGGTTAGAGAAAACGTGGCATCGAATCACACTTGAGCCAAAAAAAATTTTTTTTATTTTTTTTTTTAATTTTTTTTTTTATTTTTTATTTAATATATTATTTATATTATTATAATTTTCTTTTATTTTTTTATTATTCTGCACGGCCAAATATAGCGCTCTTACTTGTTTACCTAATATTTTGATTCTCAAGGACTGATAATCAAATACAGTTTTGAAAGGTTATAAAGCAGCGTAATCCATACTATCTTTTTCTATTATGATTATATTTTGAAGCCAAAGTAATTTCTAAAGAGAGTAAGAAAAATTATAATACAAATATTGTTTATACAAGCAAAGACATATGTATACAACCGAACCAAACTATTTATATTACCGAATAGCTCGAGGAAAATGTACAATAAATTTAAATATGTACCTGTTTAAAAAATGGAAAACTATAAGTAAATAAATTTTTAAAATTATTCGGCTACCGTTTTTGATAACTCTATTACACATAGTTAAGTGTGAATATGCAGTTTTAACATTTTGTTTTTCATTAAAATCTAGAACTTGTAACTGCCCAGCAAAAAAATTTCTCTCGAATTCAATGTGAGTAACATTTTTCATGACTTCTAATTCATAAGTGACAAAGAAGGCGTGAAGAAAGCGTTCTCCAAATATAAAATAGTTAGCCGTTATTGATGTGCTTTTAAATGCATGCAAATGCATACAAAAAATCTTGAAGAATTCATGTAAACAGACATTATTAACTTAAGCAACATGGGTTTCTTTTCATCTGCTATGCGATAACATATACCATTTTGGCATTCATTTTATAAAATATGAATATATTTCTTAAGATCGCGTTGGATAATATTCTGGTTTGTGTAACTATATTGTAATTATGATATATTGATTATGCTATGGCTTTGAACATTTGGTATCATATTATGATTATATTGTATCAAACTATGCTTAAATTATATTATGTTGCTCTTATTTAATGTGGAGTCATAATATTATAATTAAATTACACTTTAAGTTAATTTAAATTTCTTACCCGCAACCATTATATGTTTATGGAACAATCCTACCATCCAATTATGATCACAAACATCAAACCCTGCTTAATCTTAGCAAACAATATATTGTCGTATTGTATAAACAGCACCATATTGTATCTACTCTCGCAATACAGGATAAAAACTCACTAATTTTGTGGTAAATGCAATTGAAAAAACTAACCATTATATGTTGATGGAACAATCCAATTATTATCACCTCAAATATGCTTTCTCTTTGCAAGCAGTATAATATCGGCACAGTGTAAACAGGACCATATTGTTTGTATTGTTGCAATACAGAATAAAGCCTCAAGAATTTTGGGGTAACTGAAAGCAATAAACTAAGTTTATTTATTATTAGTGTTTTGTTTTAATAAAGTATAAGAAAGGTATAGATCCAACATTGACAATATCAACAAGAATCTACTAAAAATAGTAGACAGGGTTATTGCCAAGGCGAATTCATACAGGTAAAATCATCAAAGCAACTGATGGCGAAACATAATATCAAAATTTGTTTAATTCGCCATGATTTCATTTATGAATGCAGGGATGGAAAATGAGTCTTTGATTTCGATATTAAACAATTAACTTAACTTTTTATATAATTAATGTACCAGATTCAGGTATATTTGTTGCTTGCATTTCATAAATATAAATCCTTTTTTTAAATCAAATTATATTATATTAAACACAATACGATATACGAATTGGCCTTGACAGAAAAGATCGCATAAAAATTTGCTTTGTTGTACCGATTCGCCGTTTCATAAACCTGTATAAATATGCTTTATTTATTGCATACAAACGCATATTAAGAAATCTTGTAACTAGCTAAAAGTTGATATTGATTTTTTTTTAATTATTGAGTTTGTTATTGAATGATTGCAGGACTCAGTTTATTTCGAGTCGATATTTTACAAAATTATGCACGAATGCACAGTATTTTCTTTTTTAATCGACAGCTTTAAGCCCTCTGGGCCTATATCATCAACTTTTTAGTTACTGAGAATAAAACTACAACAACGATGGACGTAATAAGCATCTCGTCAAAAGATATTGAAGATATATTATTTGGTTTCTTCTGTTAACAGTTTAAACTTAACATTTTGAACATAAAACAGCCCAGGCAACATAAATGACACAAATAAGAATTTTAAAGCTTAAATAGTTTATGAAAAAAAAAAAACTTGATTTGTTCCTTTTTTTATTCTTTAGTTTCGTTTCATACATACTTTTACACACGCTATTGTATATGTAAGTCTGTGTAAATATATTTGTTCATATAGATTTCGTTGTGTAACTGAGAATCACAATCAATATTTTTAATTGAGAAGAAATATGCACAAAAATACAATTTTTAACAAGAACTCATTTGTTTGTTTTGTAGATTTTATAGCTGTTACAATTTATGGTTTTTTAAATGACCACTTCATTTCCTTATTTTTATTTATTCTTTTTTTTCATGCTGTTGTTATTGCTGTCGTTGTCGTTGTCATTGTAATTTCTCTGACACACTAACACACATATTTAATTAGACTTTAGCTGCGTGGAGCTGGTTGAGGTCTACAAATGCAGTCTGGATTGAATAAAATTACAGAAATAATTTAATTTTTATTGCAGTTTTGTTGCACTTTATTTGGAGGATGATTGTATCAGTGGTTTGAAAATATTTATAAATAAAAGTGTGCAGATGTTTGTAAAAATAAAAACATCAAAGATTTTAGTGTAAGAGAATTTTACCAAAAATTTAAGAACCAAAAATCTTTAAAAAAGATTAATTAATTTAAACATTTATACAAAATTCGGGCACAAATCAAGAATTTTCATATACATATGTACAATTTTATAATTGTCAATCTGTCTGTGGAAAACATTCCTATCACCAAATGAAATGACATGAATTTAATGAAATGTATGTAGATAGTTTACAATTCTCATACCTAGATTGGTATTGAGAATGGACCAACTCAGCCAAGTAATTTTAAAGTTTTTGGCGGCAATGTAAAAAATTGGAGAAAAAGTTTTGTTTTCATAATTTATTTGAATTATTATTCAAAGCGATGTTAAAGTTTTTCACTTAGTATATGATTGCCTATAATTAAAAGTTATAGAATAAGATTTAAATCAAAAATTTTAAGTTATTAATTTTCTAAATAAAATTTAAGCTACTGAACTTTATCTAATAAGATTAGCATAGCACTTATCAGAGCAATTATAAGCAAAATCGGTTCAGTTGAATCAAAATAATGAATAAATATCTGAGCTCATCTTCCAAATATCATACCAGGAAAATTTACTCCATACACATTACCACAACCAAATTCTGTAATGCAGATAATACATACCAACAGTTAAAGATGTCTCAGTAAGAATGCATTATATCATTTTAAAATAGAATTATGTTTATTTGGAGATACTTGTTCGGATTAAGTATGAAATAAAATATCGGTCATATGACGTACATGACTCCGATGACAGGCCGTTACCCTTTTCTGGAAATTTTCCATGAATTTTTTTTTACAGAGATATGGTTAAATATCACCAATGATTTCGTATTTGAGCTCAGTAATTATTTCTGGTCTATTCGCGTAATATTAAGCTTCTTTCAAATGTCTCTTGGTGTCACTGGTGCCATGAGAAGAACACCTCAGGAGGCACTAGGCACTATAATTAGCACTGTACCTATAAAGTCTTGGATGAGAGAAATGATGGCATGGAACTTAACTAGGCTAGGTGAGTCAGGGCTGGGAAGAATACCTAATATCGACTACACTAGGACGTTATGAGAAACTATATTCAGTGTTACGAAAAGCGCACAACATGCCAATTGGGCAGAAGTGCATACCTCTCATGGGTTTGGGCTTTTAATGCCCCTCCTTTCCCACCTAACCTACGAAAATATGATGGACTGGATAGTCACGGAGATCAGTTTTGCTAGCAGAGCCTCACTTAAAATCTCTAAAAGGGATTGTCAGTTGGGATCCGACGGAATGTATGAGGAGTGAGCTGCTGTCACAAAGGGATTAAAGATGGATAGATGGGATATGTGTCTTTAATGTGGGCAGAACATCAGAAGATCTTACAGACTTCCTGATAAAAAACTGTATTCCAATCAGAAATAAAAGCAATCTATAGGGTTCGGATTTCATAATGAAACATGCCCCAAAGGATAGGATGGTTACTCCTTACGTGGAAAGTCAGGCAGCTCTCAGGATTTTGAAAGACCATTATGTCAAATCTAGGTTGGTTAGGGAATGTAGGAGATTCTTCATTTGCATAAAATGTTGGACACCAGGGCATTTTTGAATTGTGGTTGATCTGCACTAGAATCTACACATGTAGAGGGCAAGGTAAGGTCAAAGATGGGCTACTAGTTTGGACTAATGAAGACGTAGTTATCGGGCCACTATTTGGCTGATATATCAGGGAGTAACAGAAAAGAATGTCTCTCAATAGTTATCCTGGACCTGAATAGGGTAAATATGAGGTTATTATGGTTATTTCCTGCTACTTACCTACATTACTGACAAAAAACCGTGGTTTTACCAAAACTCGAAAGAAAAGATCTCACTGCGTTAAATCGCATGATTTTGGTCACAAGTTGACATCAGAATTACATTAAATAATTTACTTTGGAGGCTGTTGTTGTAATAAACAAATTGTTTCATACGCGGTATAGCAGGTGTTACCATCTTGCTGAAAACACACGCCGTCCAGATCCATGCTAGTCAGGTGAGGCCACAAGGACTTTTATTTCATGTTCCTGTAACGAATGTCATTCTCATTTTGAACAAAAAGTAAGTGCCGCGCACAACAAATGACCCAAACACAAGACAGATGCTCGTTGTAGTGCATTTTTTTCATGGATTACGTGAGGCTTTTCTGAGCCCAAAATTTGATAATTTTGTGTATTCGCGAAGTTGATGAAATGAAAATGAGCTTTATCGGAAATCATTTTTCAAGGCGCTCTTCAAGGTATACAGGATTGAACTCCTGAGTGAGCTAAATTTTGTTCATTTGAAGGTGGAGGTCTTTTGTTAAAATTTGCTGTGTAGTGCTTCATGAAATTTGAAGTTGTTGAGAACTATGACGAATTGATGTTATTTGTTTTTCAGTAACACTTTGGTTTACAACAACAATGTTTTTTGAAAACCGAACGATACCCTGACACATATTTATCTTACTGTTCATAACTAATCCAGTTGCCTCAAATTTTAATGCGAATGGTTGACGCATTAGTTGTACTATCTCAGCATAACTTTCGAAAATTTTCGAGCAAATTTTTACAATTATAACGCGTTGTTTTTCATAAAGCCCTCTAGTTCTCCAGATATGAATAAACATGTATGACAGCTGCCAAATTTCACAGTTGGCAGTTGAACAAAACATTTTTTTTTAATTATAAGTTTATTCCTATTGAGACACCCTTTATATGCGATTAAACGAACCACATGTGTATATGCGATGGATTGCACATCACCACTGGATTAAGAGTATTTCATGTCGATTATTCATACTTTTTATAAATTAAATATCGCGGAGAATCCGAAAGCAAAGTACAAAATTAGAACAGTTTTTTAATTGGATTTTTAAATTAATTCTATATTAATTCCCATATTTCAAACCGATTATCTTCCTAAAAGTTATTTGCCTGTGTTCTGCATTCCGAGTTAAAATAAATAACTCGGAATTTCCATGACATTGTTGTTTTAAACAAAAACACTACAACGGCAATTCCGAGTGATTTACTTTGACTCGGAATGCCAAACAAAGGCGATTTATTTTGCATCGACAATTTTGCTTAATTGTTAGATTTTACCCAATTAAACATTTTTAAAATTTATTTCTATATTAACGGTTCCAGCTGGATCTGTTACAAATAATGTAACTGGCATTGTTGAAAACCAATTGAAGATTGTAGATTTTCCTGTTCCAAAAATATAAAATTTTCATTTCTCTTTTAACAAATTTAATGTTTGTAATTTGAATGTTTTTTAATTGTTTTTAATACATTTTTAAACATATTAATTTTAATTGTTATGATTATATTCTTTAAGAAAAAATATATATTTTTTTACAACTTACTCAGTCTAAGTTCTATGGCTTGTTAGACATTGCATGTTTAGAAAACATTGCGAAATTTTTATTTTTTTTTCGTTAACAAAATTATTTGGCGTCCAATGTGTAAATATGACCAAAAAATAAATAACGCATATATTACAATTATGGCAAGAAGTATTAAAAATTATTACAATAATAAAATTGTATTTATTTTATGCCTAAATATAATTATGATTAATCAGATTTTATTGTATGAAAGTTAAACGCAATGCAAAGGCAACACTTTGCAAAAATGGCAAAGAATTAAATTTTTGGTGACACTAAGGAAAATATGGTTAAAAAATGGAACGAACAATGACACGAAACAATACCTAAAAATGTTTTTTAGAGTGAACTTTTACTATAAGCTAAATAAATAAGGTTCAATTTGAGCAAATTACATGAAGATTATGTTTTTGACAAATAAATAAAGTTGTGACTGGTATTATGGCTTATGCATAATGTTTATGTATACGACCTTATTTGTAAAAGTTATAAAGAGCTTGTCATGAGCGAATAAATCAGCTTTCAATAGAAAATCAATTTTATAAACAACAGTCATTGCCGTGTAGTCAGCTTCTTAAATGTTAAAAAAAACATATTAAGACAACAATTTAAACGGACTGTGTTTGCTCCTCTCTTAAGCATATTTTTGTTTGTTGCTATTATTATGTTTTAAAATAATAAAATTTATTTAGCAATAAGAAGAACAGTTGAAACAAATTATTATAAACACGTAAGAGCAGAATTTTTGATACCCACCACCTTTTTTGTGTACTTTTATAGCACAAAATTTATTTTTTTGTTATTACCTGTAATCGCTATGGAATAGTCTCTTTATATTAAAATATCTATCACTTTCTTTTTATAACTTTGATATGCTTGTTAAATCTTTTCGTAAATTTAGTCTTTCGATGAAAGTGGGCGTTAACGGAGGCTTGACAATATAGTGTCTGCTACTAAATAAAACTGAGACATTTCAATATAGTCCTTCTTTCTTCCAAAATATTATATGAATATTATATTATATGAATTTGAATTAAGGGTTTATATTGGAGGTAGACGTTAAAGTGGGCGTGTCACCTAAATTTTCTGGCATAACAATGACATTGACTAGAAAGCTATATGTACGAAATTTCATCATCATACCTCTAATTTTGTCGGTTTAATGAGCTTTTAAATTTCATTAACAGTAGATAACGTGAAAAGTGGACGTTATAGTGGGCGTGTCGAAATTGCTTCTGCTAATAAATTGAACTAAGATGTTTCAATATGGTCCATTATTATTCCAAAACCTTTATTTATAGAGAAATTATATGAATTTGAATTTTGTCAGTTTTGTTAGGTTTTAAATTTTATATATACCGAAAAATACATTGTGCGGTATAAATTTTCGTACATTTTGATCTATAACTCCCTTCCTAATTCATAGATTTAAGTAGTTTTCTAAAAAAAAAATTTTTTTACTCAGAAAATATACATTTAAAATTTAATGGCTCTACGTTAATGCGTTTGGACACAATTGCATTTTATTCGATGTTGGAAGGACATGGTTTTTTTGAACTACTCTTGCATTACGAGCTATAACTCTTCCTAATATTCCGATTCAGCCCATTTTCAATACAAAATAAATCTTGTGTATAAGAAATATTCTGGCAAAATTTGAGCCGCCTCGCTTTTTCGGTCCGACATCTATCGTGCTTTTAACAGACGGACAGACGGATGGACAAATATAGATCGTCATAAAATTAAACCCCGATTTAGAATATATATACTTTATGGGGTCTAAAATTTATATTTCGATGTTTACCAACGGAATATATCCCACCATTTTTTTGCGAGCTGGTAAGAAAATATCAGCTTAATTTCTTTGGACTATAATGTTTTTTTACGAACGCATCATACAATTTTTGTCGTCATAATTTTAAAAAACATACTATACTTAGAGAACAACCATATCGATGTTTTTTGAAAAATAAATATTAAACAATTAAATTCAAAAAAAAAAAAAACACAAAATTTTAGAGACAAAATTTTAAACAATATAAAAAAACTATAACCTGTTTTCGATATCCAAATATTATTATATATATGACCGCCGTGATCATGTCCTAACCATGGTTTTTCTTTGCGTTTATGAACAATATTAGAACTAACCTTAAAATTAATACAATAAAATATTAATAATTGGTAAGGATAGCAAAGGTGACCGGGTTCTGCTAGTTTGTTAACAAAATTCCTAACAGTCAGTTAAATTTTGTATTGAATAGTTGTACTAACTTTGTCGACCCTGCTTCTTATAAAACTCCAAAAAAAAACTTTTTTTCGCTGCATAGCAGGGTGATTGACTCGGTTATAAAACCGGTGGAAGAAACCGGTTTTTTACTCTTTCAGCTGGCGGTTTTTTCTAATTATTGATTTTTCAAATACATCGGTTTTTTTATGTTTATGTTCATCTTTGTAATAAATCGTACCATAGTATATTTATTATTAAAAAAATTTCTATGAATCAGAAAACTTATTAAATACTTTTTCAAATATTGTAAGAAATTTATTTGTGGTTTGAAACACAAATGTAAAATAAGAAAAATGGTATAAGGAAAAAAATTTTAAATGAAATTGTATAAAAACTGAAAAGATTTTCTCCCTAGCCTTTAAATTGTATATTAAATTAAAGAAATCATTTTAAACAAAATAAGTGAAGGCATATAACTATAAAAAAATACATATCTATCACTTAAAAAATGCGCATGAGGACATACAAAAATGTATAACAGTACAATAAAAAGCCTCAACTCTTTTCATGTCAGTAATTGAGTTTTGATATTTGGCAGCCGAACAAATATCAACTGTAAAAAGTCCATATTCGATATCCTTTATATAATTTTTTTTTACAATATTTTTAGTTTTTTTATTAAAAATTTATATTTTATTGTTCGACTGGTTAACCGGTTTTTTTTTACTTTTCAAAAAAGCAACCGGATTTTTTTTCTAATTCTGAATTTCGAACTATTTGGAAACCGGTATCTTAAAAAAACAAATAATCAAATAGTCAAAATCGATTAAAAAATTTAGACGATTAAGTAAATTTTTAAATTGCGAATATCTGTTATTCTGGTATTAACTATAGGCACGCAAGTTGTTCCAAAGTTATTATTTTTTATTTTATTCAATTTGACGACTTATTAAACCTACAATTTGTAGACATATTTTGCAATTAATATGACTCAAAAATACTAGGTAGAATATCGATTGCTATATTTGTGTACTTACAACTTATTTATATAAATGATTTCATTTCTCTGCTGATTCATTAAACTTACATCAATAGCTCACCTCTTGAGATTCTACAAACAAACTGGATATTAAGTTTTTGAATCACTTGAAATAATTTATGCAAATTTAAGAATAAAAATATTTATGTTCGATTTGTTTTTTATACAAAAAATTATAAACATATTTTTTCATAATTTATATGCATAAAATATATGACGTTCACTTTGACTAACATTTGCTTTAAAAAAGAAAGAAAAAAATGTTAATTTAAATAACAGCAGGAGCTTTAACCTACAAACCAAGAACAATTTTGTTGTGCCGTTAAAAAAACAAAACCAAGTACATATATAGAATATTCTAAATATATATTTTCATGTCATTAAGTGTGATATTTATTACCCCGAAAAAAAATTAGCATTCAAATAATTTATAAAAAAGCTTAGTAATCTAAATATATATTTATGTATATAAAAATAAATTGGCGTATGTTAGTCACGCCATTACTAGAGAATGCATACACCGATTTGGCTAATTGTTTCTTACTATATTCGTTCATGTTCAAATAAGGTTCTTACAGAGGGTTTTTCTTAAAATTTAAAGTAGGCGTGGCACATCCCATACAAAACTAACAGTTTTTGGCGGATATCCATATAACGGCCAGACCGATTTGGGTAATTTTTTCTACACTAGTCCTTCAAGCTTAAGTAAGGTTCTTACGGTTTTTCTTAAAATTTAAAGTGGGCATATAGTTTTTGCCGCACAGATAACGGCCAGACTGATTTTACTATTTTTTCTTAAAATAATTAAAACCAAGTACGATTTTTAAGGACAGCCCGTCTTAAAATTTGAAGTGGGCGTGGGATTCCCCATACTAAGCCAACAGTTTTTGCCGTATATTCAGATAACTGCCAGACTGATTTGGCTAATTTTCTTAATAATCCCTGAAGCGCAAAAAATAAATTGATACTGTAACAAATCACATATAATTTGTATGCTTTACCAATTTCACAAGGGAACAATGTTTTTGTTGATTAAGAACTTAATGTTGCTGTGAAGGATATTTAAGACGCTGAATTCAAATCTGCATTTGATTTTTTTCTAACAGCTCGACTTTTTGCGATATACCGTTATGTCCAAAATTAAGGCACTTCCACTACACATATTGGAATAACTTGAAAATGTTTTATCCTATTCAGTTGAACATTAACAATTTTATATTTAAGTCGTGCTCACATTGCTTTTAAATTTGCCCAATACTTTCAAAGATATTGGGAATGTCGTGGCAAAAAAATGTGTTCTGTAAACAAAATTTTAACAGTTTTGATTTCTTAAAACTTCTTAAACAAATAAAACCATAAAAATCCCGTTTTTTTGCGAGCGTATAGGCAATAATGTTCCGAACAAAACGATCCATATTTCGGTTTTTTTAAGATACTACTGTGCGAGGGCTCCGATTAAGGTGATCGATTATTTGAAATTTTTAGGAAACCGGTTTTCAAATAGTTTGAAACTTAGAATTTAAAAAAAACCGGTTGCTTTTTTAAAAATTTGGAAAAACCCGGTTAACCGTTCGAATACATAAAATGTAATTCTTTTTTATACCCATGACACAGATACATACATAATTAGGTATAAACTAGTTTGTTCTATGGTTTAATTGCATTTTAAATTGACACACATTCAATGGCATTATTATAAAATGCCGTTATTTAAAATAAGCATGTTAAAGGAGACACTTTTTACCAAAAAGTAACCAAAAAGTTCAGTTTATGCTTCCATTACCTTTAAATTTTAAGGTTAGGTTTATAAACTTAAAAATGCCATTGTTTCTCTACATGAAACAAAATATGACATCTAAATTGTGATTTATATATTTTTCTGCTTCGATCTTTTTAATTTTTTTTAAGTTTGAATTTTCAAATATTAGTGACACAAAACAGTAAATAAATCACCAAAAATTTTATTTCGTTTTGTAAAATTTTTTAAGAACTAAATTAATTAAAAGTTATCGCTTTTACTCTGGTACTGCTGTATTAAAAAAATATAAACTTTGTTACAAGGAGGTTGCAATAGCACTTTATGCTCACGGTAGTCAAATTTACCTTTTACTAACATTAACTTTATAGGCAAGTTGTAAAAATGTCCCTTTGTGTGCGAAGCTATTTTAGTATAAAAGTCATATGTTATCAGAGATAATAGATAAGCTATGGGTAGGTAGTCTTTAGTACAAGTTTATAGATTTCGTATATGCAAAATATTATGAAATTCGAAAAAAGGATCAAAAAGTATTGCATAGTACAAAAACTTGATCAAAAAACTTTTACATTTGAAACAACAAATAAATTTCTTACAATATTATGGAAGAGTATTTAATAAATTTTCTGGTTTTTGGAAATTTTTTGAGTAACAAATTGATATGTTTGGCTACAAAGATAAATGAACATAAAACTAAAAATGAAAAAACCCGGTTTCTGTGAGTAAAAAAACCGGTGTATTCGACATTGGAAAAATTAACATTAAAAAAAACCGCCAGCTGAAGGAGTAAATAACCGGGTTTTCCACCGGTTGTAAAATCGAGTCGATCACCCTAGCTCTGATGTATGTATGTATATTTAGCGATTTGTATTAGAATTATAAAAAAGTCATAAACGTTCTTTCCTTAATTTTAAAATGAGATACCTTCACTTAATAAACGCGAAACGCGTTAATCGATTCTTATGACTAATGTGGCATTTTGTTCATATGTTATGTGGCTTTACGTGAAAGTAATAAAACTTTACACTTTTTTTCCATTTTTGAAGCTTTCATTATTTTGTTTTATTAAAAAAAATTCGATTTTTAAATCAACAACCATTACTCAGTAATTTTTTTTTATTTTGATTTGTTTAATTGATTGTTTTTTAAAGGTAAGAATAATTCGAAAATCGCTTAATGTGGAGTATAGTTATGATTTCTTGAACTTTTAATTTTTGAAAAATGTCAAAAATGCGATTAGAACCTGTAACGTATGGGAGGTGTAATCCTCACATAATCTTTAAACAAAATATCCATAAGAACCTTACTATTTTTTTATATTTATAATAGTAGATATATAGATAGATTACCCGATAGATAAATGCTTGCATATGTCCAGAAAACCGTACCGGGATTGCTAGTTAACAGCATATACTGCTAAAAAAAATAATATCTAAAGTCTTATGTTATCGTAATTGACTTTTTAAAAAATAATAGGAATTTTTATTAAAATAAAAATATTTTAATATTTTTTTTTTTTTGCTTAAAAAAATATTTTATGTACACCTAAGCAAAATCTAGTATAAAGAGTATTTTCAGTTAAATGTAGTTAGTTTCCTTAGCAAACAAAATCTACTTCGTCACTTGATTTTGCCAAAATCTACTCAAAGTTTTACAAGACTTCGTGATGCCTAAAGAAAAATTCGACAAAATAAGGTGGCTGCAGTTGGGCAAGTAATTTATTGTTTAAAATTTTTATTTATGGAGCTTGAGTTTTAGTGGCACAGAGTATAAAGAACTTCTGACACCTTCTTGTAAATTAATAAACTGTTGTTGAAACAATATCTTGTAAAACGACAAAAACAAAAGTGTGATACATTTTAATTCAAATCAACTACTTAGATTACGGTCAGGTGAAACTCTGCTATAGGGTGTGATACAAATTTGTATGGATTAATTTAAATTATTGTTAATTGCTTTCTGTTATTTCTGTTTACGAAATTAGAAAACGTAGACAAATATACAAACATATTGTA
Organism: Phyto melanocephala; assembly: GCA_941918925.1. Lineage (NCBI taxonomy): Eukaryota > Metazoa > Arthropoda > Insecta > Diptera > Rhinophoridae > Phyto > Phyto melanocephala. The sequence continues at coordinate 19,196,602 of OW799235.1, forward strand.
CCAATATCTTATTTAGTACAATTAAGTAATCTGCCCAGGTTTAGTAATTTTATATGGCAACTTATCATTAATGCTGACATTGAAATACTAAAAAAAAAATAGAGAAATAGACTACAAGCTGCAATATTTTGCGGCTTAATACAAACAAAGAATTAACTGAATTCACAAAATTTCATTGCTATAGCATAAATATATTAAGTACGTTATTATAGAAATTGTAATTGTGATATCATAATCGATTTAAAAACTAGCACGTAGTACCTTAATTTTCTTTATGTGTGAATCGTTTATACATATTCAATACTGAATTGTTTTTATGTAAGTGTACAAATTCAATTTTATGTATCTTTTTTATATTCTTGATAAGTTTAATGAAAAATAATATAAATTTAAAAAAATTGTCTTAGTACCATTAACCTAAAAAAAGTAATATTTTTCTGCTATTTGGTTTAAATTTTAAATTTCATGATGCCAGCCCTGGCACATATGTTGCTAGGAAGATTAAAAGCTGTTATCTTAAAACCGCAAGTACTTACATTCCACCTCCGTGCTTTTTTTAGCGGTCATACATTTTAGTTTAAGTATATCTGTGTTGTTGTTGTTTTTTTCCCAAATACTAAACAAACATTTAATATTGCTTTTTTTAAGATAAAGTTTATTCAATGACAAATTCTTTTTAAATTAATGTGGCATTTGTTTTTCTATCCTTAACACGACAGTGTAAAAGGCTATAAATAAGTTTGTCAGTCCGTTTTTTATATCTACGATATTCATTTTAGAACCTATATAGTATATGCTTATATACTGAAGCCTTGCAGAGGAATTGATTTAACTGAGTGCGTCTGTCCGTGTGTATGGTGCAATCACATTTTTTATAGCCACCACCAAAAAATAGTGTGGGAGTATATTAATTTTATCATTCCGTTTGTAACACAATAAAATATCCATTTTAAATTCCATAAACTATATATTTTCTGAGTCCTAGTTTTATTTTAGGACGATCAAGTTATGTCCCTCTGTCTTTCCGCATTTTTGCCTGTCCGTCTGTTTAAAGCACAACAGGGGCCGAATTACGGCATTCGATCACGATCGGAATTTTACTCGAACGATCGAGTTCGCTGTGCTTTAGGTATAGAGATTCTAATAAGAATTTTACAATTTCGATCAATTTCGAATGCCGTAATTCTGCCCCAGAGCTCGAACCAAAAAAGTTAGGGGGCTTAAATTTTACCAGAATATTTCTTATACGCAAAGTTTGTTTGTTGGGCTAATTCTGAAACTATATATTTTCTGAGTCCTGGTTTAATTTTAGCACGATCTAGTTATGTCCGTCTGTCTTTCCATCTGTTTGTCTATCCGACTGTTGAAAGCACGTCCGAGTAAGAATACTTCTTAGACGCAAGGTTTGTGTGGTGGTCTAATTCTGAATATTAGCAAGAGAGTTATAGGTTGTAAAGCAAGAGTAGTTAAAAAAAACAATGTCCTTCCAACATCAAATAAAATCTGATTGTGTCTAAGAGCATTGACGTAGAGCGATGAAACTTTAGACAAAGTTTATGGAAAAATCAAGGACTATATTGAAATATCTAAGTTGAATTTATTAGAAAAAATAATACTGACACGCCTCTTTTAACGCCCTCATTCAGTTCTTCAGTAACTAGTATGTGGTTAGAAATATACTAAATCCTTTAACTTCTTACTAGTTATTTAGCTAAGGCACCTAGAGTATGTTGTCCCAATAAAAGTTCTCAACACAGTTATTGCCTGAAATTCAAACATTATAAAAACAATATTTCAAAAAAAGCAACTCATTCCTGTTAATTTGATTAAAATTAAGCATTAAGCAATATTTGCTTTAAATAAATAAAAATGTTTTAAAAATTTTTAATTTAAAGAAACAGATTTCAAAAATATTTTAATTTTAACCCCCTCCACTGTTACCACAACAATTTGTGCTCAATTGATTTTGCACATATTGCATTAATTAATTAATTACTTAATTTGCATATAAATTATGTACATACATACATTCATATATCTTGAATACAATAAAACAAACAATTAATCAAAATATTATTTTTTTATTTTATTTGCAGGCATCTCATTCACTCAACACATAAATCAGTTTCTCTAGTGTTAAAGCGTGATTGATAATTTTTTTTTATTCATTCAATTATAAATTAATATTCAAATTTACAAATTACCATACAGAAAAGCATCAAATATAAATGTTATTGTTTGTCCTCTATCGAGAATTTTTATCAGCCGCTTGATTGCCTTAAATTATATAAGTACATATAAAACAAAAAAAAAATACAAAAAAACAAATCTGTTAAATTTTTAACGAAAATACAAGAAGCAAGGTCATTTTAATAAATTCTTCTGAAAGCAAATTTTATAAATAAAGAAGTTTAAAATATTTAAAAAAAAAATTATTTAAAGAAAGAAATTAAAAAAGTTTGTTTATTGATTAAAATCTTATAAAAAAAAATAATAATAATTTTTTTATTGAGTAAAATAAAACAATAACAAAAAATGTTGTCAACAACAAATATGCCGCCACTAAAACAGTATCAACGGAATTGGTGTGTCAACTTTATATGGCTGGTGCTGATCTTAATTGCAATAAGTGGTGAATATTTAGTTAAAGCAGGTGAGTTCAAGCTGAAATATTTTTAATAATTATTACAACAAACTATGTTTATTTATTGTTTTTGTTTAGAAAAATTAATATTACAAAAATTTATTATTAACGTTTTGATAATTAAAAATTATTTTTGAAACTATATCTTGTCAGATGTTCATAGTCTCAGCAAATGGCTTCTAACTCTTTTGACTTTTATACAAAAAAAAATTTTTAATTTCGGTTGAAAAGCAAATGAAATCTTTAAACAAGTTTTCTGTTGATTATTCCAAAACTTTTGTTTTTTTGTTAAATAAAATTCAATGCGAAATATTAAATACTTGGAAATTAGTACTTCTGATGCATCCGACAATTTTAAAATGCAAGTTTGAAATGTCACTTCTATCTTCTAAAATATATAATGGTTTAGTATAAAAGCGCATCAAATTTTTACAACAAAGTTCAACTATACAAAAAAAAACCATTTTTGTCGTCCGACAAATTTTAGGAAAATTTTTAAAAAATAATACTTTCGTGGCATCCGAAAATTTAAAAATGCAATTTTTGAAGGTCACCTTATTTTCTAAAATACCTCATAGTTTGCTGTACAAATCAATTAAATTTGTATATCAACAAGTAAGAGTGCTATATTCTGATAATACCCTTCACCATCATGTGCATAAGAAGGTATAATCCCACATCGTAGCTTAACCCATATTTCATGTTATACACCATATTTCCTTATTATTTCCGACGCCATCCTTGATTTTGAATTTTTACGAAGTTATCTGTATTCTAATGGTCAAGCCCTTTAATTTTATACCCTTATTGATGGGGTTAAAGAAAATTTATCCGCCATTTTGTTTTTAACGCCATCTTGGATTTTACCTTTTTTAATAATTTACTGTATTCTATTTGTCAAGCCATTTCATTTGATACCAATATTGAGGGGGTTCAAGAATTTACATTTTAAAATACCAGATTCGACCCATATATAAATTTATTGTCCGCCATTTTGCAGTGGCGGCCTACATGAATTTTAATTTTTTACAGTGCTTGTATTGCGCTAGTCAGGTCCTTTCGGATAATACCATAATTGACTCTCTCGGTTGTCTAGAAGCTGAAAAAATTGGTTTTTGTTTGTATATTTTTGGAATATGTATATATATTTAAAAAAAAATTGTTTGCCTATAACTTTACCGCTTAGAGCCCACTTTATCCAAAATTTTCACGAATATCTCTAGAGGCATATTATATCTACAAATAGTAGCATATAAATTATTCTATGACTGAAAAATTTTAATTTTGGTGGTAAAAATATGGGAAAAAACAAAGGAAGTCGTGTTTATTTGCTCATATCTCAGAAAGTTATTGGGCGATTGTGCTAAATTACAATACCTATTCATCTCCGGATATTTCCAAAAGACAGACAGACGGTCAGGGCTTAATCGACTCCTCTATTCATATGCTTTCAGAAAATATTTATTTTATTGGGTTGGAAATGAAAATTTTAGAAATTACAAACGGAATGACAAAGTTATATATACCCTTGTGCACCACAGGTGAAGACTATAAAAATAAACTACATTTATATTTTTACAAAAAATTATATTTATCGTCCGACAAAATTTTATCAAAGAATTTGTAAAATTTTTAATACTTAACGAGGCGAATTCATACAGGTGAAATTATCAGCCCAGCTGATGGGGAAGCATTTTGTCAAAATATCTTTAATTCACCTTGAATTCATTTATTAATGCAGAGATGGAAAATGAGATTTTGATTTTGGTATTAAACATTCAACTTGAATGTACTTTTTTATAATAAATGTACCAAAATTTATGAAAATTTGTTGCTTTTGCACCATTTATATACCGGTTGTTTTTTTCAGTGGTATAGAACTTCGAATTGAAATAAAACACAAGAAAATCGTTTTAATTACCATCAATTTGGCTTTATTGGAAGGATAATTTTATGCCATTAATGTTTAAATATGATTTCAGGCATGTGGCCACCGCGGCTGGCTCGAATAAAGCCAATTCTACAGGTCCAATTTTTAACCACTTTTTCGAGCATATGGGGCCGTATGTCGGCAATAACGCCACAAATGTTGGCTTTCAATTCCCCTAACGTTTCTGGTTTGTTGGCGTAGACGAGCGACTTCATATATCCCCAAAGAAAATAATCCAATGGTGTCAAATCACACGATCTTGGTGGCCAATTGACAGGTCCATTCAGCGAAATTATGTGCTCATCGAATGTTTCGTTCAATAAATTGATTGTGGCGTGCGCTGTGTGGCATGTAGCGCCGTCTTGTTGGAACCACAACTCATCCACATTCATGCCATCCAATTCTGGAACAAAATAGTCGGTTATCATGGCTCTATACCAGTCTCAATTAACGGTAACTGCCTCTCCAGCATTATATCGGAAGAAGTATGGCCCAGTGACTCCACCAGCCCATAGAGCACACCAAACAGTCAGTTTTTGTGGATGTAATGGCGTGTCAAGGGTCTCATGTGGATTCTCTTCACTCCAAATGCGGCAATTTTGCTTGTTGACGTAGCCATTCAACCAAAAATGAGCCTCATCACTGAACAAAATTTTGCGATGAAAATCAGCATCGAGATCAATCTCATTTCGAAATAAATTTGCACGATTTGCAAGCGTTGTTCTTTTGTCAACCTGTTCATGATGAAATGGCAAACCAAACTGAACATAAATGACATTAGAGTTGCTAGATTTGGCCACAAAATGCCAGTTTTATCACTTTTCGAAAAACAAACCTGTAAAAAAAACACCCGGTATATTCTTTTGAAAAACCCAACTTTATTAAATTAATCAAATCACAATAACTTTTCCAACCAAGAATATACGAATTGACCTTGAAAGAAAACATACCCTAAAAAGTTGCTTTGTTGTATGAATTCGCCGTTGCATATACCTGGATGAATATAAATTAATACTTAAGAAAAAAAAAAAAATTATTTTTAATTTAATTTAAATTCAAATAAATAACAGAATATCAAGGAAAAGTTAGTTATCCGATACTAGCTGAGTGGAATGCATTTTCGAAACCATTTACGGTTTTACCATCAGCTCTCTTTTGATCAGAACTACAAGTGTTGTGTGTAAATATCAACGATTTAACTCAGTGTTATATTGAAAGTTGAAACATGTCCTATATAATTTAATGACTTTTATATATCACTCAGTTAGTAGGAAATTTACAAACATCTGTTTTTCTGTATTAATTTTGTTTAAGGTGTCGTCTAAGCAATTCGGAAGTATTAAGTTTGATTATGTCATATGTTTTTACCGAGATGAAATTAGTTGAACAACCAAGCCCTATTTTTTTGTTGCATTTCTTAATATTGCTACTGAACCTCCTTTTTATATTATTTTTATTATACCCTTCACACAGTGAAAAAGGGTATATATAGGTTTGTCATTCCGTGTGAATTTTCTAAAATTTTCATTTCCGACCCCATAAAGTATAAATTTTCTGAAAGCTTATGAATAGGGGAGTCGAGCTCTGGAAGTCTGTCCGTCTGACCGTCTGACCGTCTGTCCGTGTGTATGTTGAAATCAACTTTTTGAAGCCCCTCGACATCGCTTGTGTGAGGTATTAAAATATCAGAAATATTAGGGAGTAGATCGGTATTGAAAATCAGAAACATCGGTACATAAACAACTGAGATATGAGCAAAAACCCACGACCACCTCGATTTTTTTTTCACAAAAACAACATTACAACAACAACATACATACATACATACCAACGTGTATACTGGTTAGAGTAAACATGCCATCGAGTCCCAGCTGAACCAAAAAAAAAATTATTTTTTTTTTTTAATTTTTTTTTTATTTTAATTTTTATTTAATATATTATTTATATATTTATTATTATTTTTTTTTTAATATTTTTTTTTAAATTTTTTTTGTTTTATATTTTTTATATATTTTTTTTTATTTTTTTTTATTGCATGACTACACGTTGTGAAGGGTATATAAGATTCGGCACGGCCGAATATAGCTCTCTTACTTGTTTTATTTAAGTTTCGGCTGTAAGTTGAATGAGAACTCCGAACTCCAATACTATTTGAGTAAAATGCAATATGAATAGGAGGCTCAAATAAAATATTACAAAATACAGAAACATTATCATTCAATTAAAAAATATAATAAAAATTGATAAAAAATTATTTAGAAAATTATTTTTCGAAAAATTATTTAAAAATAAAAAACAAATTTTTGTGTTTTGAACAGAATTTATTACCTTCTTATTTAAAATCGTAGTCAAGTCGAAATCGTCATATAATGGCCAACGAGAAAATTTTGGTTACTTAATCAAATAAAGATTCAAAAGAATATAAACAATTTTTGTCGACCGAAAATTTTTAATGATTTTTTCTGGTTGTAAACACAATCTCTCCCAATATTTTAAATTAAAATTTAAAAAAAGAACTTAAAAATTTTTTTTAAGTAAGCAAAATTGTCAACTTTTAAAGATCACCCAGTTTTGTATGACATTTTAGGATTAAGTGTTAAAATTCATTAAATTGTTATAAAATAAACAAAACAAAATTATTTAGTTAAAGAAATTTTTTGTTGCCCGACAACATTTTTTTACAGAATTTGAGAAATTTTTAAAACTAAAGAAAATCTAGATCTCTTTTCTCACTAAAAGAAATTATAAAAATTTAGATAATAATACAAAAAAAAAATTATATAAGCCCTAATAGCGAAAATAATGTAACAGGCATATTTTTAAAAATTTACTTTTTAAAGCAAAATTGTTCTGCCTATTAAAATGTTGAATTTAAAGTTATAATAATTACAGAACTACAAGACATGTATTTTAAAAATTTCCAATGTCAATCTGCTGCCGCATAGTTCTGATATTTTGATACATTACTCGGGTCATAGCGAAGTCGGGGGGCTTCAAAAAGTTAATAACAGCACAGGGACAGATGGACAGACAGACGGATAATGCTTAGTCGACTCCCCTATCCATAAGCTTTCAAATTATATATACTTTATAATGTCGAAAATAAATATTGTACAAATTTCACACGAAATTTACAATGTCGTGTGAAGTGTATAAAAATGTGCGCCAACTCTTAGCAACTTTAACAAAAATATCATGGAAAAGAGAAAATTTATTTTTTTTTTGCTAGATTTGGCATCCTCACAGTACGCGAAGACTACATTACAGTTTTAAAGAACAAAAATATTGATTTTGTGTCAAGGAAACTCTAAGATGGCGTTTGAAATAGAATGGCGTATGTATGGATTAAACATACTAAGTACTGCTCTGTCCCCCTTAACCCCCGCAATATAAGTATCAAAACAAAGGGCTTTACCAGTAGATTATAGTAAATTTAAGATCCAATATTGGGTCCAAAACAAAATGGCAGATAATTTTTTTGTTCTCAACCTCATTAATATGTGTATCAAAGAAAACTTGCCTATTAGATTTATAGCTAACAATGGAAAAATTAAAAATCAAGGTTAAGGGTATTTTCTAATTCGGAATGGCTGAATATAGCATTCTGACTTGTTTTATTTCGAGAGCGTTTATTCTTACGTTATCATTTTTAAAACTTATTTCAAACATTTTCCTAACAAAAATCATAAGTTTTTGCTATTTTGTTACAATCAAAAATAATTTAAACGACTCCCACGTTTTTGTGTGACTGCAAAAATAACGTAACTGACTGAAAAATGTAAGATTCTCAGAATAATTAACAAAATAAACAAATAATTTTACTATAAAGAGCAACCAATATTAGCAGATCGATGACTAAATACAAAGAGGAAGTATTTCGCTTTTTTTTCAAAAACATGTTATTAACGTTTTCTGATGATCCACTAATAAACACATCACTCCTGAAAATTTTCGTAAGCCTGGTTTAAAAATGATGGACTCATAGCCACATAAAAAATGTTTACGCATCTTATTCTTTAAAGTTTTGTTCGGTTTTTTCCGTCACCTATTAAGAAGTAATAAATTGAGATACGCCCTTTTTATATTAAGCCATCAATATGTAAGTAATAAAAAAAGAAAGAAAGAAATCAAAAACAAAAATTTGATCCGGCATTTATTCTTTTTTTATTATAAAAAAATTTAAAAACTCAAAAAGAACAATCTGATCTGGCATTAACTAAAGCTTATGACATTCAAAAAATATGGTCTGAGGACTGCCAAAAAAAAAACTAATTAAATTGGCTAACTTACCTACTAAAGTTATTAAAAAGTTAAAAAATATTAATTATTGGTTTCTTTGACCTTTTATAATAATATATGTTTAATAGTTTTTTAAGCTTAAGGTCCTTTTAATAATAAAAAATCTTTTTGTTTTGTTTTATATTATTTGATCAATATTTCGCTACTTCTTTGTGTAGCATCATCAGGATAAACGTTTTTTATTATATACTAGCCAAACCCGGCGCGCGTTGCTACGCCCCTTAATGAATCGAAATGCATTCTGAATTTTAATTGAATATCAAGTGAAAAAACCTAAAAATTATAATTTTTTTATGGGCGTGGCATTGCCCACTTTTCTAGTCACGAAATTGTAAAGTCATAACAGCTCAATATGTGTGCAAAGTTTCAGAAGAATCGGACCAGTGCAAGTACCTCAAAATTAAAATTGTTTTTATGGGCGTGGCCCTGCCCACTTTTCTTATCACGAAATTGTAAAGTCATAACAGCTCAATATGCGTGCAAAGTTTCAGAATAATCGGTCCAGTGCAAGTACTTCAAAATTATACCTTTTTTTTATGGGCGTGGCACTGCCCACTTTTCTAATCACGAAATTATTTAGTCATGACAGCTCAATATGTGTGCAAAGTTTCAGAAAAATCAGTCTGGTGCAAGTACCTCAAAATAATAGCCTTTTTTTATGGGCGTGGCTCCGCCCACTTTTTTAATCACAAAATTATAAAGTCACGACAGCTTAATATGTGTGCAAAGTTTCAGAAAAATCGGTCCAGTGCAAGTACCTCAAAATTAAAACTTTTTTAGGGGCGTGGCCCCGCCCACTTTTCTTATCACGAAATTATTTAGTCATGACAGCTCGATATGTGTGCAAAGTTTCAGAAAAATCGGTCAAGTGCAAGTAGCTAAAACTGATAACTAATTTTTTATGGGCGTGGCCCCGCCCACTTTTTTTCATCCATAAACACTCCCCGGTATGTGTACAACAACTTGCCAAAGTTTGAGCCCGATCGGTTTTACAGTTTCAGAGTCTATAGCTAACACACACACACACACACACACACACACACACACACACACACACACACAGAGTTTCACTTTTATATATATAGAAGATAGAAGATTAGTTTTTTGTTGGATTAATTTGGCTAGTATATAATAAAAAACGTTTATCCTGATGATGCTACACAAAGAAGTAGCGAAATATTGATCAAATAATATAAAACAAAACAAAAAGATTTTTTATTATTAAAAGGACCTTAAGCTTAAAAAACTATTAAACATATGTTAAAAAATATTTTTAAAAATAAAAAATTATTTTAAAATAATTTTTCGTTCGACAATATTTAATAGAACAAAATTTCAAAAATTAATTTCTTAAATAGAATTTGCATTTTTGATGCAGTACAAAGCATGTAAGACTCACCCGTCTACAGATAATTTCTGACGACATTACTCTGTCGGCCGACAAATTTTATTACATTAAAAAATTACCAGCAAATATTAAAAAAAAAAATATTTGCCGACATAATCAAATTATTTTTTTGTATCCAACGTTTTTACTTTTCTTTAAACAAAATCTTGTGCGACATTCTTGATTATCGTAAGATTTTCAAAACACACACTTTATGTCTCGTCCCGTGACACAAGGTATTATGGCTGCTTTTCAACTGCAATAAATTTATGACACACGCACACGTTTCCAATAAATATAATACCCTCCCCCTTAAATCTATGAAAAACTGTTTAACAACAACAAAATATTTTAAAAATTTACAATAACAAATGACATTTGTAATATAAAGAACAAAATTATTTCAAATATTTTGTTTTTCAAATGCTAATATACAAATTTTAAACATTTTTGGATAGAGCTAAAGAGAGGTCGCACGTAAGAACAACAAAATTTATAGACTTTTATATACAACCTGACATTTATGTGTATCTAAGTGTGTAGGAAAAGTAATTAAGAAAAATTAAGCTAAAATCGTCATAATTTATTATTAAAATATTAAATGTTTTGCGTCTAGAAGCAAAAAAAAACAAGTAGGAGCGCCGTGCCGAATCTTATATACCCTTCACAACGTGTAGTCATGCAATAACAGTAGTTTGTATCACCATTAATCCCATATGAAATACGTACATACATATAAAAACATACACATATAAAAACATCCCATTGTAAAATTATAAATTTACGTATGTATGTTAAAAAAACAAAAATAAAAAAAAAATAAAAAAAAAAATTAAAAAAAAAAATAAAAAAAAATTAAAAAAAAAAATTTTTTTAAAAAAATTATTAAAATATAAATAATAAATATTAAACAAAAAAAAAAAATAAAAAAAAATTAAAAAAAAAATAAAAAAAATTAAAAAAAAAATAATAAAAATATAAATAATATATTAAATAAAAAATAAAAACAAAAAAAAAAATTTTAAAAAATTTAAAAATTTTTTTTTTTGCTTAGCTGGGATTCGATGCCACGTTCTCTCTAACCAGTATACACGTTTGTATGTATGTATGTTGTTGTTGTAATGTTGTTTTTGTGAAAAAAATCGAGGTGGTCGTGGGTTTTTCCTCATATCTCAGTTGTTTATGTACCGATGTTTCTGATTTTCAATACCGATCTAATCCCGAATATTTCTGATATTTTAATACCTAACCCAGGTCCAAGCGATGTCGAAAGGCTTCAAAAAGTTGATTTCAACATACACACGGTCAGACGGACAGACTGACAGAGCTAAATCGACTCCCCTATTCATAAGCTTTCAGAAAATATATACTTTATGGGGTCGGAAATGAAAATTGTAGAAATTTCACACGGAATGACAAACCTATATATACCCTTTTGCGCTGTGTGAAGGGTATAAAAACGTTGTTCCACCCACTAAAAGTTTTGTGGTCATTATTGAATGTGTTTTTATGAGTCTATTAATATTTTCAAGATTGTTTAGATGTTTGTTATTATACACAGCAGTTTAGGTCATACAAATTGCATTAGAGAAAATATTTATTATATGAAGTAGATGCAACTGACTAAAAACGAAAAACATGTTTGAAAAATTTTTTTTAGATTTTAGTGCGACCTTGACTTAAACTTCTTGTGACAGTTAAAATCAGCTTTTAATTTTTACAATCAGCCCAATTCTAAGTAACAATTCTCTGGGAATTTTTCCCCTATTCCCTGTTCTACTATTCTAAATAATTTCTCCCCGGCAATTTTTTCCTTTTCCCTTATTCTCAATGAACTTTGAAATTGGGAAACTCTTCCCCGGAAAAAAAGTATGGAGAATGTGATAATAAATTTTGGGAATAATTCCGCCAACAAATTGCAAGGAAGTTGTGCAAAAAAATGCAAGTTATTAAACTTTTTATGAAAACTAATAAATATCGTTATTTAAGAGATCAAAAAAAAAAACAAACAAGAAACTTTTAAAGGTTCTTTTGAACACAATGCAATGACCCATCCCCTGGACATCTATAAGGAGTCAGAAGCCAAGGCTCAAGAAGGTAAGAAGGTAAAAAAGTCATTGGGTCATTTAGAACCTCACCAAGGAGCCAATAACTGCTGCCGCTTTCGAGATATTCTTTCTCAAAGTAAGATCGCAATTTACTGGAGTTCCAAATAAAAGAGTACTGGCATACACCATGATGGGAGGCATCGACGTACTGAATTTTTAGCTCATGATCACAGATCTGTTAAAATTTTATAAAACATTAAAAAAAAAATAAATTTAGCAAAAATTCTTACCAGCATTACATTTGAACTGTAGTACCTCTTTCTGTTGTAGTACAAGTGCTCATTGTTAGAGGGAGCTATTATGCGAACATGCGTCCCGTCCACGCAACCTGTAACGCTGGGTATGCCATGTTTTACATTCATCGATAACGCAATTTTTAGTTTTGCCTCTTCCGTTTTGCAGTATGTAATCCACCTTGGACCTAGATGCTCTTCAAATATGTTTAAGACTTCAGTCAAAATTTTGCTCAGACTGCTTTGGGTCAAAGACACTTCGCAATATTTCCTTATACCCGTTTAGTACCCACCTTCTGCAAAAAAGCATAGACTTATACTTAATTTGATGACTAGAGATACTGCAAAAGACGTGCTGGCTGAGTGTGAGACATTAACAAGTCTAACAAATATTTGAAGGCCGTTGTGCCCACTCTGTAATAGTTTTCAAGCCTGTGATATGTAAAATTCTTAATAAAATTAGCCAGTTTTTATAATAGTTCTGTAAAGATTTTTTGAAAGGCTACACTAAACATTTTTATTTCGCTTAGATTTAATAATCTAAATTACATGTTTAATTTTCACACAAATTTTAAGCAAATGTTCATTAAAAAAAACAGCTAAAACATAATAGCTAACTTCGAATATTCTCTCTCCCTTTTAATTCTTCTCCCCTTCTGCTTAGAATATGAGGATTTTATTCAAGGGAAAATTTATTTTCCTGGGAATATTAAGAATTGGGCTGAATATTCATTTCCGGTCCTATCAGTTATATAGCGAATGAAACTTATGTCTAGGTAAGTCGAACGAGCAATGTCCATCTGTCCATTGTTGTATTGGTTTTTGTTTTGATTTCCGTTTGTTTTATGAGCGAATGCCTGGCCAGTGAGAGGGTTGAAACCTGCCTAAGCTATCACCACGAACAAGTTAGCCAGAAACCTCACTGTAGTACAGATCGTTTTTGCAGAAAATCGGGAATAAATCACTATTTAAATCTAGCGCAATCGCCCGATAACTTTTTGAAATATAAGCAAGTTAGCACAACTGCCTTTTCTAAGGTTTTTACCATGAAAATCAATATTCTTTAATCATAGCTGAATATGTATGTAAAATTTAACTGTACTATCTTTTAATAAAAATTTCATTTTGGGTAACTCTGGATTACTTTGTATTCAGCTTAAAGTTAGTTCATAAAAAGCTAACTTAAGGTGTTTTATTTTTATAATCGACTACTCTCTTGCTTATAGGGAATAGATTTCTTTAAAAAGAAATTCGAAATTATGTTTTAGCCAAATTAATATTATTTTAATTGTCATAAGAAGAAACAACAAATATTTTAATTGTGTGCAAATATAAATAAAGCCAGATGGGGCAGGTGTACGTTGTGCTACACAGAAATTTAGCTCAAGTGAATTGAAATTTTGCTGAAATTTTTTTTATGTACAAGTACATTTTTTTTTAATATTAAGTATGTTCTTGTGAAATTTTTATTAATAACATTTAATTAGGTCACTTTTGAAGTGAAACAAGAATGAAAGAAACTATTTTTTTTTTCAATAATAATTTACGTTTGAACTCATTTCACTCAAGTGTCTGTGTGTTACTCATGTTTTCGGGCATTAAAACAATTTATGTAGTTTTTTTTCGTTTTAAAAACGAATAAAATTATTTATTTTAGTAAATTGTTTTTCTTTGAAAATTGTGGTAAGCAAAATGTGTGTGTATGTGTATGTGTCTGTAATTTAGAAAAAGTGCATTGGCCGGTCAATTTCAAGTAGATTTTCTGTTACATTTAGCAAAGTTTTGGTACTATTGTTTTAATGCTTTAATATACTTGAAATGTGGAAATGCTGAAGGCACTTTAACACACAAAATTATTACAAATTGTTTAACTTGCTTATCAAATATTTAAATAAAAATATTTTTAAAATCAGTTTTTTAAAAATGCATTTGTTAGGCCCTATGCATTTCTGTGGCAAAGAGCAATAATTACTTAAGTCGACATAAGCTATAGTTGAGATAATAAAACTATTTCAATTCTGTCATTTAAAACTAATCTCATGAAAATTTTCAGCTATTTAAGAGAACTTTGCAGGATATCATAGCTTTAAAATTATTGCCTATTTAACTTTACATACATATAAGTTAGCAAACAAAAATATGCACTTTAATTAATACAGGATGGAATTCCTATAGCAGTGCTTATTCTTTTGTTTTAAGTATTTATTTTAACTTTGGCAAGTTGTTGTACACATTCCAGGGAGTGTTTATGGGTGGCAAAAAGTGGGCGGGGCCACGCCCATACAAAATTAGTTATCAGTTTTAGCTACTTGCACTTGACCGATTTTTCTGAAACTTTGCACACATATCGAGCTGACATGATTAAATAACTTTGTGATAAGAAAAGTGGGCGGGGCCACGCCCCTAAGAAAGTTTTAGTTTTGAGGTACTTGCACTGTACCAATTTTTCTAAAACTTTACACACATATTGAGCTGACATGACTTTATAATTTCGTGATTTAAAAAATGGGCAGGGCCGCGCCCATAAAAAAAAGTTATAATTTGAGGTTGTTGCACTGGACTGATTTTTCTGAAACTTTGCACACATATCGAGCTGTCATGACAAAATAATTTTGTGATAGGAAAAGTGGGCAGGGCTACGCCCATAAAAAAAAGTTATCATTTTCAGATACTTGAACTTCACTGATTTTTCAAAAATTTTGCACACACATATTGAGCTCTCATGATTATACAATTTCGTGATTAGAAAAGTGGGCAGTGCCACGCCCATTAGAAATAAGTTATCATTTTTAGCCACTTGCTCTTGACCGATTTTTGTGAAACTTTGCACACATTTTGAGTTATCATGACTTCATATTTTCTTGATTAGAAAAGTGAGCAGTGCCACGTCCATTAACAAAAAGTTATAATTTTTAGCTTTTTGCACTTGATATTCAATTTCATTTAGAATGGATTTTTATTCATTAAGGGTCGTAGCAACGCGCGTCGGGCTTTTCTAGTAAACTTATAAAAATGAACACAACAATTTAAAAGCATAGGATAAAGACAGACATAAGGAGTTGTTCCTACTGAGACAGATACGTATATTGTTTTAACTCTATTTAAAAATTTCTTAAACTGGCAAAAAACACAAAAAGAAATGGAAAAGTACGGAAAATCTTTAAAAATAGAAATAATAATTCCTTGTTAAACAAAAAAACACTAAATTAAAAAATTTCGTTTGATAACATAAAATCAGAGATTTTCTACAAAATCGCTAAATCAAAAATTATTACACAAAAAATTTTTTTTTGCATTTTAGCAATCAATTTTAAAAATTTTCTATGCCAAATCATTTTGTTTTAATTTTAATATTTTTTTTTTACATTTTCTAAGAGTTTAAAATTATTATTATTTTTTTCTTAATTTTCTGTATTTCAGCGAAATTTCTTAGATTTGGTTCTTATTTCGTATTTTAGAGATTTGTTTCTTATAACGTGGTTTTGTCAAAGGCTGAGATAATTCAGTCGTGTCCATGGTCTACTTAGGGATCCTCGAACCTTAAGTGCAAGGAAAACACCAGTTGTTTATCCTTACCAGAGTTTGATAATACAAGTTAACTTTATTGAAACGCTCTTGTGATTTTATAGAATAAATACAATATTTATATTTATGGCTATGGTGATACGTCAGGAGCTAATAGATGAGCGGGATCGACGGCGACATTCACTTGGCGAGCGGGATCGGTAGCGATGATATGTCATTAGTTGTTCGGCAAATAAAGTAGGCGATCGTAAAGTAATGAACTCACTCGATGAACGGCAGAATCGTAAGTCGCCCTGTAAACACGATTGGTAGTCGTGAATTGACGTACTCAATCGGTGAACGGTAGAATCGTGAGTCGCCCCGTTAATAGGATCGGTAATCTTGAAATAACGACCTCAATATGTGAACGGAGAGATCTTCGGTCGCTCGATTGCATTTCAACAATTTTTTCTTTTGGTTTTTTTTTATTTTGGAAATTTTTTGGAATTTTATGAATGAGTTTTTATATATTTTTTTTTTATTTAGCGATTTTTTAAGCGATATTTTTTTATAAGATATTTTTTAATGGCGATAATTTAAAATTTAAAAGAATTTTTTTTTTTTGAATTTCGTTCGCCATTAAGTTTTATTTTGAAGTGAATTGTGTAATTTTTATTTCAAATTTTTTTTTTCTGTTTTAGCGATTTTTGGTATTTTTTAGTTAATACTTTTGTATATAATATTTTAATATTTTTTTATTTGATTTTATTTTTATATTTAATTTATATTCATGCTACGATTTGTTTTTCACTTCAAAGAGAATACATGCACTATTTACACTTTAACAAAAACTTTTTAAAAAATGTAAAGCTTGTTTTGATGCGTAATTAAGCATATTAGTCTTCTTCTTGGAAGAAAATGCTTTACAGTGTGAATTTTAGAAGGATTTGTACAGCTCTACAATTTAACAAAAAAAAAACTAAAAAAATATAAAAAATGTTTGAAAAAGAAAACACAATATTAAATATAGATTTTTTAATTTTTTGTAAGCAAAGAGCATTAAAGCATTGCTGACACAAAGTCTGATCGCATAAAAAACAATTCTGTTTTTTTAAATTGCTATAACTAGCACCCTGTAGGAAAAAAAAAACAAAAAATTACGTCAAAGCTAGAACAATTATACGGTTACAAAAGCGGTTGCAGTTTTTTGAGAAAAATATTGGTGCACCAGTAAACCAAAAAAAATATTAAAATAAATTTAAACTTCTACGAAATTAATTTAACTGATCAAAGTTTTATTTGATTTTGATCCAATCAACAGTATGATACTACTAAGTAATTGAAAATTAATAATTTTAAGTAAAAAAAGTTGCAAAAAATATTATATAAACAAATTTATTAAAATTTTTACAAATAGTTAGGTATTCGGGATACAGCGGCCTTAATAAGGGAACATCTGCAATAACGTTTAAAGCTTTAATTATAACATAAAACAGGCTTTTAAAAGTTTAGATGGAACGGTGTTAACAGACTATATATGTACATGCATACATATATATTTTCTAAAATGTCAATATAACAGCACCGTCATGTCAGAACCACAGTGAAAATATAATTGTTATTACCAGTAACTTCAAAATGGTTTTTTTAAGATCTACACACATTAACATTATGGTGATGCATTGTTACCTGGTGAACTTAGTTTCTTTCAGACATTGTTGCAACTTGTTGTCGCCCTGCTCTTTTTGAAAAGCCTCTAACATTTCTATATAAATACATATGCAGGTACGTAGCAAATCCTTCTTTTTCAGACTGTTCATAGGTTTTCCAATATTTTGTACTTTTCTGGTAGTCCAATTCCAGTTTTTACAATTTTCTTCACAAATTTTGTTTTTGAATAAAATTATACTATTTCATAGACTAAATATATTTTAAAACTGACTCAAGTTCATTTCTTTTAAATTTCTTATTTTTATATGAAGAAATAAAATTTTCATATTAGTGATAATGAAAGAATAAACTTGGAGAATTAAGTTTTTATCCCGACACCAGCCGAATGGAATGCATTTTTGAAACCAGCTACGGTTTCATCATCAACACTCTTTGATCGAAATGTCCAAGTAATGGATGTAAATATCATATATTTAACTCACAAGTATATATGAAATTGATTCTGTAAATCAAACATATCATACTTATTCATATAAACTATAGTGAGTGAGAACGAAATTTACAACAACTTAAGCATGTCTCCACATTTTGTTATTCTTTTTACTTATCACAATTTTGTTGTTGCCGGTCCATATGATCGTTCGTGTATGGTCAGTACCAACATTCTGTTAAATAACTGACTAGGCAAAAACAATTATGATTGATATCACAATTGTGCCATTTTTGGCACTATAAGTCGTTTAATGGCACCATGGCACGCCTAAATTGTGATAAGTAAAAAATATAACAAAATGTGGAGAAAAGCTTAAGTTGTGGTTCGACAAAACTTAATAAATTTTACTATTTTTTATATTCAAAATTTCTTTTTTTTTCTTTTTCAAATTGACTTAATTCTCCTAGTTTGTTACAAAAATTTAAAACCAGTAAATAGAATTTACTAAATAAATTAAAGATATTATTTTAATTTTGTAAAAGCTTGAATTACTAAATTTATAAAACGTTTTTAAACAGTAATTTCTTTCTGTGTACTTGAAGTTGTTCAAGAGCACCACTTGCAGATTGATAGAAAATTTCTGTAACGAAACAATGATTCATGTAATTGTGTTGTAATACGGCTTATGTAATTAAGATTGTAGAATTAAAAGCTTTAGCGCCCAAACGGGTCCCAATGTAATAGTAGCGGTACTTGTATACTCCTACAATCAAAGGTACTAGTGCTTTTTCAAGCACAGTCAATACTTACAGGATCACTAAGATAGGACAGTTGAGTGATTTTTTTACTAGTATTTATAATACTAGTTAGATACTAGTCACATTTCCTGCAGGGCATATTGTCAAATTTTTGGTTTCTACTTATAATTCATACAAAGCTACTTAACGCATGATTTATATTATTGTTTTTAATTGCCATTCTTTTTTCAACAATGTATGTAATCAACCCACATCAATATTTATTTGAGAGACAAAACATTTAAAGCTAAACAATAGCATTATGTAAATCATTTAAAACTACAAACTGAAAATACCAACAACAAAAAATAATGTTTGTTTGAGTCATTTTATGGACAAACAAATCATAATTTAAAAATCTTAAGAAAATTATTTTTTTTGTATAAATGAAAACAACCTTAAAAAGTGTACGACAAGTTCAACGACAATCAATCATAGTTTGGCACAGACAACTTTTTAAAAGAGTTCGATAGAACCAGGGCTGTAATAGAATGAAAAAAAAGGGATAACAGCATTTATAAGCAATCGATAAAAATATTTTATTAAAAATAGAAATTTCACAATATTAAAAAACCTGAGAGTGCGTTAAAATTTTTTTTATATAATACCCGGCAAACATTGTTTTGTCATATAAATTATTTCTAGGTAATACTTTTTACATTAAAAAAAAACGTAAACCTTATGTGTTGTACGGCATGCAGATGTATCTTAGTTTAAAATTTCATCGAAATTGTTACGTTATTTAGATGAGGCATAAATTGTCCCTTGGTGTGAGTCACCCTAAATATTAAGGAGTATGAAAAATAGATGTTAAGTTTTAAATGTTTATTTCTATATTGGCTGGATTAAAAATTGTGTACAATTTGAAGAAAAATACTAAAAACTCTATCGATGCAAGTACCTATTAAAAAAAGTGGGCGTTAAAGTAGGCGTGGTAAAAAAATTAACCTATTAATAATATTATGTGAAAATTTCAAGATGATCGGTCTAGCAGTCTAGCCTACCTGAGGGGGCGTAAAAAAGGCGTGGCCTTGAGGGGTATGAAAGATAGATGTTGACCGATTTTCGGACCTGCCCGATATGCACATAAAATTTCTTGAAAATCGATCGAGCCATTTTGGATGACATTAATCACAAACACCACGACACGAGTTTTTTTGTCGAACGTCGAAAAATTCGAAATATTTTCATGACAAATTCTTTAAACCAATTAATTAGCTTTTATCAAAACCTTTTATATGAAAAAAATAAAATTCTGTTAATAATATATTTGTTTTAAAAATGTTTGTTTTAATTTCAATTCTTGTTTTAGGAATTAAATAAGATTTTTATAATAAATTTTTTTAATTAATTAATTTTAATTAATCAGCAATTCTTAAACGAATTTTGATTTACAAATATAAAAAACCAAAAACAAATTAAAAATCCTCAAAATTACTACAAACTTTATTTGAACTATATAGAACAAAATAATAATTATTTTTAATAAGTATTTTTGCTCTGTTTTTCATGGCTTTTTTGCATATTGAATACAATAGGTAACGAGGCTTGCCACTAAAGTGTTGTGTAGCACAAATTTAATGTCATATATGTCTAAAACAAAAAACAATAAGAGCAAACGATTATACAGGTCGACAGATCTCGAGCTGTTTCCCTAAAAGTCAGTCTCATCTTATTATACCCTTCACCTGTGGTGCACAAGGGTATATATAGCTTTGTCATTCCGTTTGTAATTTCTACAATTTTCATTTCCAACCCCATAAAGTATATATTTTCTGAAAGCTTATGAATAGAGGAGTCGATTAAGCCCTGACAGTCTGTCCGTCTGTCCGTCTATCCGTCTGTCCGTCTGTCCGTCTGCCCGTCTGTCCGTGTGTTGGTTGAAATCAACTTTTAGAAGCAACTATATGCTCCTCAGATCTGTATATGGTATCAATCTCTTGGAAATATCCAGGAATGAATCGCTATTGAAATTCAGCACAATCGCCCCATAACTTTCTGAGATATGAGCAAAAAACCACGACCACCTCGTTTTTTTCACAATTACAACAACAACATACATACATACATACATGTAAAAAACATACCAAACAAAAAAAATTTTTAAAAAAATTAAAAAAAAAATTTTAAAAAAATTTAAAAAAAATATAAAAAAAAATTATAAAATATAAATAATATATTAAATAAAATAAAATAAAATTTTTTGGGCTCAGCTGGGATTCGATGCCACATTTATTCTAACGTGTACGTATGCACGTATTTTATATGGGATGAATGGTGATACAAACAATTGTTATTGCATGACTACACGTTGTGAAGGGTATATAAGATTCGGCACGGCCGAATATAGCACTGTTACTTGTTTTTTCTATATTGTGATTTAAAACAATTGAAAAGAATTTGCGAACGACAATATTTCTCTTAAGATGAAAAATAATAAATATAAAATTTATTCAAATCTATATATATAAAAGTGAAAAACTGTGTGTGTGTGTGTGTGTGTGTGCGTGTGTGTGTGTGTGTGTGTGTTAGCTATAGACTCCGAAACTGTAAAACTGATCGGACTCAAACTTTGGTAAGTTGTTGTACACATACCAGGGAGTGTTTATGGGTGAAAAAAAGTGGGCGGAGCCACGCCCATAAAAAATTACTTATCAGTTTTAGCTACTTGCACTTGACCGATTTTTCTGAAACTTTGCACACATATCGAGCTCTGATGACTAAATAATTTCGTGATAAAAAAGGTGGGCGGGGCCACGCCCATAAAAAATTTTTAATTTTGAGGTACTTGCAATGGACGGATTTTACTGAAACTTTGCACACATATTGGCCTGTCATGACTTTATAATTTCGTGATTAGAAAAGTGGGCAGGGCCACGCCCATAAAAAAAAAGTTATAAGTTTGAGGTACTTGCACTGGACCGATTTTTCCAAAACTTTGCACACATACTAAGCTGTCATGACTTTATAATTTCGTGATTAGAAAAGTGGGCAGTGCCACGCCCATAAAAAAAAGTTATCATTTTGAGGTATTTGCACTCGACCGATTTTTCTGAAACTTTGCACACATATTGAGCTGTCATGACTTTATAATTTCGTGATTGAAAAAGTGGGCGGGGCCACGCCCATAAAAAATTAGTTATCAGATTTAGCTACTTGCACTGGACCGAATTTTCTGAAACTTTGCAAACATACTGAGCTGTCATGACTTTACACTTCCGTCATTAGAAAAGTGGGCAGTGTCACGCCCATTAAAAAAAAGGTATCATTTTGAGGTACTTTCACTGGACCGATTTTTTTGAAACTTTGCACACATATTGAGTTGTCATGACTATACAGTTTCGTATTTAGAAAAGTGGGCAGCGCCACGCCCATTAAAAAAGGTATCAGTTTTAGCTACTTGCACTTGACCGATTTTTCTGAAACTTTGCACACATATCGAGCTGTCATGACTAAAAAATTTCGTGATAAGAAAAGTGGGCGGGGCCACGCCCCTAAAAAAGTTTAAATTTTGAGGTACTTGCACTGGACCGATTTTTCTGAAACTTTGCACACATATCGAGCTATCATGACTAAATAATTTCGTGATTAGAAAAGTGGGCAGTGCCACGCCCATAAAAAAAGGTATCATTTTGAGGTACTTGCACTGGACCGATTATTCTGAAACTTTGCACACGTATTGGACTGTTATGACTTTACAATTTCATGATTAGAAAAGTGGGCAGGGCCACGCCCATTAAAACAATTATAATTTTGAGGTACTTGCACTGGACCGATTCTTCTGAAACTTTGCACACATATTGAGCTGTTATGACTTTACAATTTCGTTCTTAGAAAAGTGGGCAGGGCCACGCCCATAAAAAAAATTATAATTTTTAGGTTTCTGCACTTGATATTCAATAAAAATTCAGAATGCATTTTAATTCATTAAGGGGCGTAGCAACGCGCGCCGGGTTTGGCTAGTCTATATCTATAAAAGTGAAACTCTGTGTGTGTGTGTGTGTGTGTGTGTGTGTGTGTGTGTGTGTGTGTGTGTGTGTGTGTGTGTGTGTGTGTGTGTGTGTGTTAGCTATAGACTCCGAAACTGTAAAACCGATCGGGCTCAAACTTTGGTAAGTTGTTGTACACATACCAGGGAGTGTTTATGGGTGAAAAAAGTGGGCGGGGCCACGCCCATAAAAAATTAGTTATCAGTTTTAGCTACTTGCACTTGACCGATTTTTCTGAAACTTTGCACACATATCGAGCTGTCATGACTAAAAAATTTTGTGATAAGAAAAGTGGGCGGGGCCACGCCCATAAAAAATTTTTAATTTTGAGGTACTTGCAATGGACGGATTTTACTGAAACTTTGCACACATATTGGGCTGTCATGACTTTATAATTTCGTGATTAGAAAAGTGGGCAGGGCCACGCCCATAAAAAAAAAGTTATAAGTTTGAGGTACTTGCACTGGACCGATTTTTCTAAAACTTTGCACACATATTAAGCTGTTATGACTTTACAATTTCATGATTAGAAAAGTGGGCAGTGCCACGCCCATTCAAAAAAAGGTATCATTTTGAGGTACTTGCACTGGACCGATTTTTCTGAAACTTTGCACACATATTGAGTTATCATGACTATATAGTTTTGTATTTAGAAAAGTGGGCAGTGCCATGCCCATAAAAAAAGGTATCATTTCGAGGTACTTACACTGGACCGATTTTTCTGAAACTGTGCACACATATTGAGCTGTCATGACTATATAATTTCGTGATTAGAAAAGTGGGCAGTGCTAGGCCCATTATAAAAGTTATAATTTTAAGATACTTTCACTGGACAAACTTTTCTGAAACTTTGCACACTTATTGAGCTGTCATTACTATACAGTTTCGTAATTAGAAAAGTGGGCAGTGCCACGCTCATAAAGAAAAAGTTATAGTTTTTAGCTTTGCACTTGATATTTGATTAAAATTTAGAATGCGATTAAAATTCATGAAGGGGCGTAGCAACGCGCGCCGGGATTTTCTAGTATAAAATAAAAAATAAAAATTAAAAAACAAAATACTTTACAATATATTTTAATTAAAAAAATTAATAAAATAAATTAAATTAAAAAAATTAATATATTTTTTTAATTTAAAAAAATATATTATATTAATTTTAATGAAAAAAAACCAAAAAAATGAAATAATAGTATTATAAAATTGTCTTAATAAAAAAAATATATATTATTAATTTTAATAAAAACAAAACAAATAAAATAATATTAATTTTAATAAAAAAAAAAACAAAGCAAATGAAAAAAAAAATTGAAATTTTTTTAATAAAAAAATAAAACAAATATAAACAATATATTTTATTAACATTTTTTAATAAAAAAAAAAACAAATGAAAAAAATTTATTTTATTAATTTTTTTTAATTAAAAAAATATATATTATTAATTTTAACAAAAAAACAAAGCAAATGAAAAAAATATTTTAAAATTCTTTTAATAAAAAAATATATTTTATTAATTTTAATAAAAAAAATAAAACAAATGAAATAATATTTTGAAATTTTCGTTATAATAAAAATATATATTATTAATTTTAATAAAAACAAAGCAAATGAAAAAAAAAATTTTGAAATTTTTCAAAAAAAAAAAAATATATATTTTTTTTTAATTAAAAAAATAAAACAAATAAAAACGATATTTTTTATTAGCATTTTTTAATAAAAAAAATATTTTATTAATATTAATAAAAAACAAATGAAAAAAATATATTTTATTAATTTTTTTTAATTAAAAAAATATATTTTATTAATTTTAACAAAAAAAAAAAAACAAAGCAAATGAAAAAAAAATATTTTAAAATTCTTTTAATAATATAAACATATTTTATTAATTTTAATTAAAAATAATAAAACAAATAAAAAAAATATATTCTATTATTTTTTTTTAATTATACAAAATATATTTTAATTTACTAAATTATTCGGCATATGCTCCCATAATTTTTTAATAATATTTATTTGGTTGTTGGGTTTAAGCTGGTTTATATGGGATTAGAAAAATAAAATAAATTAAAATTGAAAAATTGTTGGTTGGGTTTATGAAAAAGTTTTTTATAGTTTTTTGTTTTATTTTTGAATTCTCCTTTTGTTAATGAGAGTTTAAAAATATAACTTATAAAAATTTTAAACTTTTTCAAGAATTTGGGTAAAGGTTTACTGATGATCTGGCATAAGCACCAGTGAAATGCATATAAACCAGCTTAAACCCAACAACCAAATAGATATTATTCAAAATATATTTTATTAATTTTTATAAAAAGAAACAAAGCAAATGAAAAAGAATATTTTAAAATTGTTTTAATAAAAAAAAATATATATTATTAATTTTAATAAAAAAAAATAAAGTAATAATATTTTGAAATTTTTTTAATAATAAAAATATATATTATAAATTTTAATAAAAAAACAAAACAAATGAAAAAAAATATTTTAATTTTTTTTTTAATAAAAAAAATATATAATATTAATTTTAATAAAAATAAACAAAACAAATAATACAAAATATTTTCCATTTTTTTAATAAAAAATATATTTTATTAATTTTAATACAAAAAAAAACCAAAAAAATAAAAAAAATATATTCCATTTTTTTTTATAAAAAATATATTAATAATATATTAATTAATTTTAATAAAAAAACAAAACAAAAAGAAAAAATATAATTTACAGCTTTTTTAATAAAAAATATATTTTATAAATTTTTCTTATTAAATTAAAAAAATATATTTTATTTATATTTATTTAATTTATTTTATTAGCCATTTTGAATGGTGATGGAATATTAATTAATTAATAAATAATAATTAATAAATAAATTGATAATATTAATTAATAAAACGTTTTTCTTTTATTAAAAAAGTTGGCGATTAAAGCTTAAATATAGAGCAAAAAATTCAATAAATTTAATATTTTTAAGATTTTTTCTCTTTGTATAAGATTTTTCAAAAATTTTTTAAATAGAACAATTTTTTTGCAAAATATTATTTATAAATTTTTAATTTTTCCTTGAATAAGTAGGTTTTACCAACTTTATCCGAGTGGAATGCATTTTCGAAACCAGCTACGATTTCATCATCAGCACTGTTTGATCGCTGATTACGTGTTACTTGTAAATATCATCTATTTAAATCCCAGGTTTTTAAGTTAATTAAATTCGGTAACTAATATGTTTCCTTTTTTTTCATATAATCTTACCGCAACGAGTTAGAATAAAAAAATCAATATTATTATAAATATTTCCTTTAAAAAAATTTCACTACAATTTTGTATAAAATTTTGTTTAAAAAAAAAGTCTAACTAATTTATATTTTAATTGAAAAGAATATTAAACTAATAATATTAATTTTAAAATAACCATTTTTTAAATTTTTTTTATACATTTTTTTATCTTTTCACTCCTTTACATTGCGTGTTTTCAACGTTTCCATTCCATAAATTACTTCTCGTACAAATCTGCAAATTCGAAACAAATCATGGTCAAGTGTGGGTTATAAAACAATGGCTACAACCAACCAACATAGACAGCAAATCCTACAACTATACAAAAAACAAACAGCTAAGGCGGTATTTGGTCATAAATTTAAAAAATTTCTATAAAGGCGTCAACACAAAAGTCAATGTAAAGTGTGACTGGATTAAGGGGCTCCGGCGTAGTCTGTCTAGCTTTTACTTAAAGCATTTCAACTCAGACTTGCAGTCACCCGCATTTATTTGAATTATTGTTTTAAGATATAACGAATGGATTTTTTTGCACATGTTTTTATTGTTTTTTTTTTATTTTACGCTTTCTTGACTCCAAATAGCTGTTTGTGGTTGGACATTATTAGCAGCCGATCAATATTCAAGTTTTGAAAGTCACTGCGTAAGTGTAAAGTAAAACGTTTTAAAAATGTGTTTGTGTTTTTTTGTAAAAGTTTTCTATACCTGTTTCGTTTACTTAGTCTACATTTAAACACTACAATCCTTTTTAAATTTTGTTTTTTACTTGCCACAGACGTACGTACACCTTGTAGAGTATGATATGTCTGCTTTTAGTTGTGTTTGTTTGTGTCGTTGTTTGTTCATATCAGTGTTGAACTTTTGACCATGGCCTATTAAATGTTATTGGTATATTTGTTGTTTTAATTTACATACATTTTATTTGTTGTTGTTGTTATTACTGCTTTATACTGCAAAGAATTTTTTATTATTTTTTTTTTTTTTGGGAATTTTGGCTCAGTGCTGTTGTATGTCATTGCCGAACGTTTTATCCTCATTTTTTCTTTAATTTAAAATTGGATTAAATTGTTTATGCCATAGAAAAGATATTTTTTTAGTTATTGGCTGATAAAATTGTGTTTCTATATATGAATTTTTTATAAACATAAATATAATTAGGTTAAAAGCTTTTTGAACATTTAAATTATTATTGCAGGCATTTAAGTTTAAGTAAAATTTTAACTCAGTTTTATGCAACGAAATAAATGTGTTATAAAAATAATTTGAAAATATGCAGGGTATATTTTAGCCTTATCACCTCACAAAACCAAACATGCCTTTTTGCTTGTGTTATTATAATTCGACGATGCGATATTTATTTGATGTCAATGTTTTTAACATTTTAACAAAAAAAAAACTAATACTTCTTTTTGGCTTTAAAAAAAATAATAATAAAAATTTTATAGTTGTGAGCTGGAAAACGATCGTTTTCAAAAGGTTTTTTGTTTTGATTTCCGATAGATTTTGAGAATCATTTGTAACTAAAGCATGATCCATTTTGAGGTTCCCTACTTTTTTAAAGAAAAAAAAAACACAGAAAATTCAAATTTAATGTGGAATGTTCATTATCATTTAAAAGAACATTATTTTGCATATATTTTTTGAAGACTATGTCTATCAAATGTTGGCCCTTGCTACGTCGCGGATGGTCCATCCGTTTAGTCTAATTTTCGATGACTCGTTTGAGCATTTCGAGTGGTAACTAGCGAATGACACGCGTGATGTTTTCCTCCAAGGCCTGAATCGAAGCGGGTTTGTCCGCATAAGCTTTAGACTTTACATATCACCACAGGAATAAGTCTAATCGAATGATATCACACGATCTTGGTGGCCCAGTTCTTCTTGGAAAACTTTAAGAGCCCATAGAGCAAAGCGATGTCGCTTGAGAAGGTCGACCGGCGAGTTGTTGCACAAGCTATATTTTGTACGCTTTCAATTTAAGATCTTGACGTCAGTCTGAGTTGCTGCGAATGGCACCGAATTGACTCTCAACGGTCTTCGTGTACACTCTCAGCTATGGCCGCTATATTTTCTTCACAGCATGCTGGAGGTGGTCTATTCGGTCGAATATTATCCAATAATGAATGCTGGGTTTCAAAATGGGTGATGGTGTTGCGAATAGTACGCTCAGTAGTCGGATTATGTTGACCAAAAGTTGAGCGAGGTGCACGAAACACATTCCTCACAGAACGTGAATTTTCGTAATTTAGTTGAACGATTTGTAAACGTTGTTCAGGCTATAAAATATAACAAAAATTACAAATGTAATGACAAGGATATGTATACCCTTGGCATCACAGGTAAGGGGTAAAACAACTTTAAATCCGACTCAAAAGCAATTTGTTAAAGTTTTGGAATTATGCATTTCATTTATTATTATTTGAATTTATTTAGGTATGTTTTTAGCAATGCTGCCACTTAATTGTAACAGTTGTTGAGAATAGTTTAAATGTATTTAGTGAATTGGATTAGCGTAAGTGCAAACAACAATAAACGATGAAAAAATTGTAATGATTGTTAGATCAATAAATGTTCCGAATAGCACCACTTAACTTTATACATGTTAGATTAGCTCAGTAGAGTTCGAATCTTAACTCTTTAATATCCATCAAGTTATTGCTGTACTTTAGGCAGTACATTACAGGTTTTGATAAGCAAAGAATTTGGCTGTATCAAATTTTTTGAATTCACCAACAATTTTTGCTCCAGTTCGGTCCAAATAAAACTAAACCAAGATAAACTAAGTCTTGAAATTTTAGATAATTCCTTTCAGTATTTCGAAGACTATTTAATTGTAAATGAATTTTCAGAGTAACCATTTCTTTAATTGTATTTTCTTTTTAATTTGAACAAACATTACGAATATTTTAATTTTATCTTTTAAAAATATCACCCTGCTAGACTATTAAGCTGGAGCTTTTTTGTGATTTCAACAGACATATAGAAAACTAATTATAGATAGATAATTTTGAAGTTAAAAATGGGTGAAAAAAATTATTTTTTTATAGAGCTTTTCATAAATTATTCGATATGTTACAAACATTGTTACAAATAAATCGTCTTCACTATTCTTTTGTTAAGGTGACAAAACAACAAGATATTTTAAGGGCTTTTACATTCTTAATTCACTCTCTCCTTTAGCAACATATTGTCGTATTAAAAACAAGCAAGAAATTAAATGAAAATGAGTCATTTAATATATTTTTTTTAAGTTTATGACAACACTTTCATTTTTAATTCAATCAAAGCATTTAAATTTTATAATTTTTTGTGCATAAAAAAGTCGCTAATTTATATACATATACTTTTTTGCAATTTTGCTAAAATGATTTTTTTTTTGTTGTCTGAAGAAGAAATAATAAAAAAAAACATTAAACTCATTTTTATATTTAAAAATATAAAATAGTCGTAAAAACTTTAAAAAATTTGTGAATTGGCGTAAACTGCTTAACAATAAAGAAACTGGTTAATATTATTCAAAGCAAAAAAAAGGAAAGAGGAATATAACTTTGATTTTTTTTAACAAAATATTTTAAAGCTTAAAGCACACTTTTGAAGGAGCCTTAAAAATTAACAGCCATATAACATGCTTGGAAGTATTTGAATATATAATGAGATACCCCGGTAAAATCGTCAGAGATTCTGGTCTGCTACACTACAGCAAACAAATGGGCTTCAATATTCCGCTCTTGTAATAATATGAGAATTTGATTTAAAATTGAATTGAATAAAATAAACAAATTTTATTAATAGTCGCCTAGTGAATATGTGTACGCTTCATTTGTAGTGCCAAAAGGGATATTTAGAGTTGTCATTCCATTTTTAGTGTATAAAATATCAATTTCCGACCCTGTAAAGTAAATTATATGATTTGAAATAATGATTTCGAAAGGCATAAATTATATTATTTTTTATAAAGTTCTGTGCTTCCAATAAGCACTTTAAGAATTTTATTGATTAGAACGTTATTTTAATATGTAAGAGTGCAAAATTTTGCTAAAACATGTATTTTGATACGGTGCATCACAATCAATTAAGAAGAATATATACATAAGTATATAACTTAGGGCTTTTTTGAAATCAGATGACGACATAAGTATTTTGATTGTTTGTCCGTCTGTCCGCATCAACTTTTAGGAGCCCACACATATACCGAAGTCCTGCATGTGGCGTCAATTTATTACCGGAAATAAATCGTTATTAAAATTTAGTACAATTGCCCCATAACTTTATGAGATATAAGCAAATAAACACAACTGCTTCTGTTTTTGACCATATTTTTATCACAAAGATCAACAGCTTCCAGCGCTAGAGAAATTTAGCTAATTGTAGATATAACGTAAAAAATTTTGGACAAATCAGTGAACAGGCAGCTGGTGTGCGGCTTGCTTGGGTTCATTATATTTACTAATTTATGATATGTGAAGAGAATAGAAAGAATAAAATAAAAGGCGAGACCAGTCTCTGGTATCTGGCGGGATTCGAACCCGCAACCCCCAGACTAACAAACCAGCACACTACTGACTAGTCCACCAGAGCAACCTCGCTAAAGTTATAGGAGAAAATTATTTTCCTATAACAGTATATATAAGTATAAGTTTTTTTCTAATATATTACTAAAGCTCCTAATTTATTTTTGCACACGCTAAATATACGACATACAAGCCGCCATCTTGAAAACTATTGCCGAGAAAAATTGACAAATCGGTTAAAAACTAACTGAGATATAAGCATAAAAAGACAAATGCTTCGTTGACTTACCTATAACTTAAAATCGATTTTTCAGCTTCTGGTCAGCATAAGCAATCGATTTGGTTACCTGAAAGGAGGAACTTGGCCAGAAAAACTTACTGCCTGTTCAACGATGTCGAAAGAAAACCCAAGCTAAATTTCATTCGTACAAATACGTTGAAAACAAAAACAAATTTTTAGTTCTTGTTGTTGTTTTCAATACACTTGGGTTTTCTTTCGACATCGTTGAACAGGATGTTAACACATAATTATAAAATTAAAAATTCTGGATGGCCGCCATTACAAAAATTTATTTATAGTTCGAACCTAGTAATTTAAAATGACCTCACTTCAACAACCATAATCTGTGTACCAAACGAACTAGAGCTTGATCACTAAAATACAGTTAACTATGAAAAATTTAAAATCTAAGATGGCGTCTGAAGTAAAATGGCGGATATAAAGATCAAATATAGCAATTATATCTTTGCCCTTTTTAACCTCCAACGTATTTACAACAAACGAAAGAGCTTGTTTAGTAGACTACTGTCGACAAAGATAAAGTTACAGACAAAAATGGTTCCCTAAGCAAAATGGCGTTTAATTCTTTTTCTCAGCCTGACTACTACAATACAGCTAACAACGTAAAAAATTAAAATAGCATTAAATCAAAAATATTGTCTATACGATGAGGTGACAATACATATGTATGATGATATATGATGTTTAAAGGTATTATCAGATAAGGCACGGCCGAATAAAGCATTCTTACTAGTTTTTATCATTATTTTAGTTTGAGCGAAATTCTATAAATGTATTAAATTTGTAATCTTTGCTTTATATAAAACTCTCGACCATGCCCTATCTACCACTCTCTGTCTTGTTGGCAAAAGCAAACACACGTTTTTTTTTTTTTTGTTTCACATAAATGGTTTTTCGGTTTGTATTAGCGATAGATTTTAATTATTATAACACTAAGCAAAATACATGTCGTATATACATATGTATCTGCAAACAATTACCTTTTTAATGGTATTTTTGTAATTTTTTTTTAAGCAAGCACAGGAGGTTAATGCACTAATTTGTTTTGTCTGCCTCTACATTTTTAGTCGCAGATGTAATTCAGACTTATTTTTTATTGCTTAAAAGTTAACACACAACAAACAATTTTTTGCTATCTTTAATGTGCTAATGATTATTACAACAGCAATCATGGCAGATTAGTCTTAAACACTATATTTGCATTTCTTTTTGTATTAATATTAAAACAAAAAAATAAAAATAAAAAACATTTAAACGGTAGCCAAAATTTGTTTATTGTTTTTTTAACGCATGCCATGTCATTTGGCTGGCAGCATTTTATATTCGCTCAACTGGTCAAGAGACATTAACGACAACCACGAGTCTTCAAAAATTTTTTTTGTTGTCTTTGTTGCTGATGTTACTGTGGGTCTATTTTTTGTTGGCTGCTGATCATTTTGTTATTGCCTAGGCGACTTGATGCGTTTGTTATGGAAATTATAAACAAAATTAAATCATACGCTATTAACTGGAAAATATATATATGAAAATAGAAAATTAGAAAAATTTTTAACAATTCTTACTATTCGCACTTAGGTAGTACTACAACATAAAATTTAAATAAAATATATACTTTTAAAGTTCGAAGGCATCTTTCATTGATGTAGATATAAAATATACCAAAATGCTGTATAAGAACTAAAATCTTGGCTTGAGAGAATTAGTCTGGGAGGGAGCTCAGACGCCTAAGACATGCCTATTTTCAATGGGTATTTTAGAATTAAAATTTTATATTTTATTAAGAAATATTATTAAAGTATAGGGTGAAGTATGTAAACAGGATTAGGCACATTTTCAATTAACCCTTTCGGCATGGGAGACGATTAATTAGCTTCGAACTATTATAATGATCTAGTTTAACAAAAATATGCATATTAAACTTATATATAGAATTTTTTGGTGCCTCCACCTTTGGAAGAGATTTGGAGGGTGGGGAAAATATGTCCTATGCCAAACCCCTGCCCTTAACATATAAAAAGAGAGTATATGAAGCGTGATTTTTTAACAGCTATAGGAAAGTTAAAAAAAACACATAGAATTCAAAAAAATTCATGAAATATTTATTTGAATCGATAGTACAGTCCATATAAAATTAAGTGTTTGAATTTTGGCATATTCTTTCCAACATTTCGGCCGGTGTCTCATGAATAAATGCTTCAATGTTGTCTTCCAATGCGTCAATTGAAGTGGACATGTGTGTATAGACATAAGCTTTAACATAGTCCCACAAAAAATAGTCTAAAGGCGTTAAATCGCACAATCTAGGCGGCCAATTGACCGGTCCCGAACGTGAAATTAAATGCTCACCGAACTTGCCTCTCAATAAGTCCATTGTTAAGCGTGCTGTGTGGCATATGGCACCGTCTTGTTGAAACATGTCATGCAAGTCAAGCTCTTGCATTTTGGGCAAAAAAAAAATTGGATATCATCTCACGGTAGCGCTCACCATTCACAGTTACGTTACGATGCGCATCATCTTTGAAGAAGTACGGTCCAATGATGCCACCAGCCCATAAACCGCACTAAACTGTGACTTTTTCTGAATGCATTGGTAGCTCTTGCAATGCTTCCGGCTGATCTTCACTCTAAAATCGACAATTCTGCTTATTAACGTACCCATTGAGCCAAAAAAGAGCTTCGTCGCTGAACACAATTTTTCGATAAGAAGCGCGCAATTAACTTTCTTAACAGAGCACGCATTTTGATAATAAAATTCAATAATTTGCAAGCGTTGTTCGTTTGTAAGACGATTAATGGTTAAATTATAGACCAAACTGAAGATGTTTGACGGTGAAAGAAAACACGAAACGTGCGTCAGCTGTTTAAACCAGTGTTGCCAAAAAGATAATAGCTAAAAAATCACCCAATGTAATTAAAAAAATATTTATTTTATTCAAGATATTATTATTTATTATTTTTACTTTAAAAATTAGTTTTGTGCATTTAAAAAAAAGAATCGATATAAAATGCAAACATTCAAAAATATATGTGAATAGTCTTGTAGGGCCTTCGATTTTTTTTATTTTTGGAATGGTCGCCACCATTAATAAGCCTTCTCTTAACGACCGGAATTTTCTGTCCATCTGCAATAAGATCTGCAATAAGCCAATAAAGCTAAAAAATCAAGAAATCTATAAAAAAAAACTTTTTTGCACCATTTCTCTGATTTATGGTACAGTTTTTGTCTGGTGATGACCATATGTTTATTTAAAAATTAGGAGCTTGTGCTTAAGATGACAGTATAGCTTCCTCTCTATCTTTATCTGTTTAATTTTATAATTTATTTCATTTTCTTTATCAATAATACCTTCGGAATCTGATGTTAGGTATTCGTCTCTACTCTCAGCTGGCTTTTGTAAAATATTTTCTTCATCAAAATCGGATAGTCTTTTCGTCAGGTTAGCCTAAAATAATATATTATTTTTACAACACTATAGCCCTATTTGGATAGACATGTCCACAATTGGTATGATAATACGCAATATATATATATATATTTTTTTTTTATAACTCTACCTTAAAATTCAAATCACTAAGTTGGAAATTTGTAAGCCCTTTATAGTAAAAACCTTAAACATTAGGGCCCTGTGAACATTCAGTGGGATAAATATGTTTCAATAGGTGCAAAAGGGTTAAAGAAACCTACGAGACTGAGCCATACATGTATTGTGTATGTAAGTATGTTTATAAGCATTTATTTTCATTATGTACAACGATGCGTATGATTAATATTAATCAAAGGTAATTTTAAAAAAACCTTCATTAATTTAGTTTGTTATGCTTTACCACCAGCGTTGTCAACTTTGAAATGTTAAAACGCACGA
The DNA here is from genome assembly GCA_941918925.1 of Phyto melanocephala. NCBI lineage: Eukaryota > Metazoa > Arthropoda > Insecta > Diptera > Rhinophoridae > Phyto > Phyto melanocephala. The sequence goes on from OW799235.1 coordinate 19,231,542, forward strand.
AGATGGCGAAGAAACGTGCCATTAAAAAACGTGCCAGGTTTAGAATTTATTTTTCATTTGAAATGTTCATTGGACTAGTTTTGCATAAAAGTTATAACATTTTTGTTTTCAAAAAATAACAATAAAATAGTCTTTAACAATTCAGGGTTTTAAAAAATGTAAAAAAAATAAAAATATTAAAAGAAACTAATCAAATTTTTTTCCATTATTATTGTGACTATTACCACAATCAGGACAAGAACTATAAAAACAAGAACTTCCCATTTTAACACATTTTTATTTAGAAATTTTGCATAAACAGCATTTAAATACATTTGTTAACAACACTTTGATTTAAACAAATTCATTAAACTAAAAACGCGCTCAACTTCTGCATTTAAGTATGGAAGTATCAAAGTTTTAAATGCGTTATTATTATTGATATTATTGTTTTATGTTAAATGTGTGTTTCTTTTTCTATACACAATACAAATTATCTTCAATAACAAGACCGTTTTACTTTGTACATATGATTTGGTATATTTTAAGCACCATTACTTGTTCTTTTGCAGTGTTAAATGAAATGGTATTGAAACAGATACAAAGATTTTTTTCCCACACTGAAACAAACAGTTGTGTTTAATTTGCCTTGGTACCACCAAAATTTAAAAAACGTACCGAATTTCAAAAAAAATTCTTCGCACAACAAATTTAAAAAACAATCAAAAATAGTACGAAATATAACGAGTTAACAACGATATTTACCACTATCACCACCATTAGAAACTGAAAATAAACTGAAGTTTGTAATTTAATGTTCAATACCAGGGGGCTAATTCTCGCATTCGTGATCGAAATACAACTCGTATCGAAATTAATTTCAATAGCGTACAATTTTCTAATGATGTTACTCGATACGAAACGAATCGAGTTTTTAGTTCAGTGTTGTAAAGAACTTATTTTTTTCATGTTTTTTGAAACAAAAAAAATTAAAGCCTATAAAAATTTTATGCACTTAGGGATTTATTGCTATTTTTATTGCATTTCGATACGTATATTAAGTGTTTCTAACTCCTTTCTTCGTATTTGCAACTCTATTTCATTAATTTATTTGTCTAAGTATTGCTCCTCTTCCCTAATTTGTAGGCTTTTCTTTTTCATTTCAATTAACTGAATATTTAGTTCGACATTCCTTTGTTTTAATTTGAGGTCTTGTTTTTTTATTTTTATAAGGGAATTTAATCTTTTAAGTATCTCCTTCTGGTAGTTCTCTGTAGTTATCTGTAGTTTTTTTAGCAAAGTAGTTTTTGTTTCCCTTTTCTTTACGCTATTTTTTTATGTCTCCGTATATTATTCTCTTTTCTGGCACTGATTCTTCTAAATCATCATCTTCTATACATGAGGAGTCATTATTGTGATCTTCATCAGGTGCTATTGCACTTAATTAATCACCTAAAGGTTTTAGGTTTGACTTTGGCTCTGTTTGTGTTTTTAAAACTGATCCAAAGCTTTGAACAGTCTTCAGACCCTACACAGCGACTTCTATGCCAGCAGCAGCCAAGATTTGTTCCTCTACTTGAGTGAAGAATTATTCTAAGAAAACTTCTTTTTTACATGTTGTTTTTGATAAGCGTATACCTAAACAACAAAATCATTACTAAAAGTAAAACAATTTTTTTCGCCACATCTTCACGTCTTTTATTGGTGGACCAGAAGCATTAAGTTTCGCGGCTAGTTGCTCCAAAAGTTGGTTAGCCCTCGCTTTCCCTTGAGAACTGTTCGCAAAAAGGCTTTTTGCCAAATCTGTGTGCTTTGCCAAAAAATCCCCAAAAATTTCTTTCGGAGAATGATTTATTTTTGTTAACTTTGACTAGAAATATAACAATTTCTTAAAAAAAAAATTCATAAATTTTTAACTTACATTTTCTTTTCTGTTCACTTTTATACTTTAAAACGCAAAGTCGAATGCTTTTTTGCTAACGAGTTTATACTCGCAAGGTTGCATACGAAATGTAGCTCGTTATCGAATGCCATCATTAGAAATTTCGATAGTCGATACTCGATATCGAATGAAAGAATCCTAAAAATAAGAAAACTCGCACATTCGAATATAATTTCGCTCGTATACGAATGCGAGAATCAGCCCCCAGGAAATATGTTATAAGGACTCAATACTGTAAGCATTCGTGTTCTTGTCAAACTCATTATATTTTTATGAAATTTGAACTTATTTGTAGCAGCAGTTTGGTTTTTTGTAGAAGCTCCTTTTAACTGATTTATTTCCATGAACAGAATAAACCTAATACACTTCTTACATGCCTGTAGCTCACATTATAAACATAATGATTTTAATCCGGCTGCAAATGGCACAAAAAGGTTTAATTTTTTTTTTGTCATTTTTATTATACAACGAATTTTTGTTTATGTGTTCTTGCTTAATTTGTTTTTTTTTTCGTTCAAATCTCTTACAAATATTTGCAAATTAATTTCTTTTTCATTAAAGACGTGGGATAGTTTTATTTTCAAGAATTTTTATTAAATAATTTTTTTTTATTTCATATGAATATCATATAAACAATGCGAAAGATGAAAAAACGCATACGTGATGTTGTAGATCCAAAGTCAACGTCTAGAAGTAATTAAAATTATAATAAAAATAAAAATATGAAGACACAGATTATAATCGAAACTAAATTTGCTGTTGTTGTTGCATTTTTTCTTTTGCTTTCCAAACGTCTGACATTAAGAATATTTTGCTTTTTATTTTAATGAACTTCAACTTGCTATTTAAATGAAAGAAATCTAATGTGAGGGTGCAAGATATTAAAATCAAAATGTTTATGTTTATTAGATATAAAAAAAAATAAAATTACTTATGCTCATGATAATAAAATACAACTATAAAAGAATTAAGTTAATCCCGCTTGTTTCAAGGTTAAGTTAAATATTCGTGCTAAAAAAAGAATTTGTTTATCCCCTATTACATTTCAATATTAGTAGTGAATTTTAATGATAGTTTACCATTTTAATATGGCAAATATTATAGGCTTTAATTTAATATATAATTTAAGAAAATCGCTTTAAATTTGTAGAAGTTTTGAGTAAAATAAGAATAAAACCCACAATTAAAATTAATCATACGCCATGGAGAGCTAATTTTAAAAATTTAAATCTTTGCAGAAAAGCAATAAAAAAAACTTGAAAAGTTTTTTACATAAAATAGGCAGAATACCTTAAGAATTATAAAACAAGACAGCAAACGCAAATTTTGTAAGGCAAAATAAAAAACTCTGTATTAAACATTATTTTTACAAAAGAAATATTTTCTAACAACTGGTTTTTAATAAGCTAAAGTGGTGTAAAAATTTAAAATTTTTTTAAACTTTTAAATTTTTCGCCTTTTATTTACCCATTTTAAAAATGTCTTATAAGCCCCTTTTTCACTTTAACATTTAATTAAAACACAAACTTTATCAATTTGTTTATCTATTTAAATTCCATATAACGTTGCTGGCTCATACCCTCTCTGAAGGTTTTTGCCAATGTTACAACTATTGTTTATTAATTATTCTATAGTTTAAAACAATAGGCAACAAATTTTAATTGTTTATTAATAAAAATATATTTGCTTGTTTGTTTCCCACCACTATCTCTAGACACATTAGTCAATTATGCGTCTCAGCACTCAGCTGAGTAAACACACATACAATTTGTTAAGTAAACTGTAAATGAACTGTAATAAAAAAAAACATATTTAAAAAAATAAACATAAAAATGTTAATGAATTTGTTAAAAACAAAAAAGTAAGTAGTAAATTGATAACTAACATAAAAAGTCCATTAAAAGTCCGCAATAATTTTAGAAATGAAAGTTCAAAAGCTTCAAAATAAATAGATTCCTTAACTGGAATGTCAGTTGTAGCAGTATAAATAAGTTTCATATGAAAATCATATAAGGTGTGATAATTTTGATTAGTTAAACTATAAGCAAGTAACAGGTGAAAAAGAACAATAAAAAATTAAATATCTTTAGTCTTCTTAAATGTCTATATTGAAAATGTCTTAGTTTTTTTATTGCCCCACAAATAAGGGCCATTATTACAACTTGCCTTAAGGTAAAGGTAAGATTTTTTGTGCCTGATAAAAAATAAATGCGAAGCATTATTACAGCTTTCATTTTTTATTGTTATTAAATTTAATAATAATATTAAATAGATAAAAAAATATAAATGAAGGCTCTAAAATGCAATGCCATTTATCAGTAACGGTAAGTTATAATAGTGGCCCGACACACAAAGAAAAAATATGGTTGTGGTAACCATAAACGAAGAGCAACATACTATGATTGAATTGTATGATTATGGTTAAAACATATAATGGTTACCAGTTATTATTTTTATGTTTAATTAAAGTTTTATTATCATATATATGACTACAATTGAAATCGACAATCTTTGCTTTTTTACGGCAAATTATTGTCTTTTGCTGTAAGATACACATATTGATTGTACTTACCAATTTTTTTACCAATATTTTTTTACATTTTCTCGTTTATTTTAAAATTTTCTTTAATTTTTCAAAATTTTTGTTAATTTTTTTGACATCACAAACTTTTAAAATAATAAAAATAAAAAAAATTTATTCAGCAAGAAGAAGAACAGTTGAAATCAAATTATTATTTAAAGAAATCATAGCTTGATTAATTTGTAATCATACTGTGGTCTCACCTATAATAATAATAATTTTTAATGCCTTTGAATATAATTTTATTTTTGTCGCATTATTTTTCTTATATCATACTATTTTATTTATTGTGAAATTTTTACGAAAAGTAATCATTAAATGATACAATTCAAACAAATGCTTGATTATCGTGACAAAATATATGATGAAATGAAACAACTATGAAATGAAAATAACTATTGCTTGTTTTCAACAACCAAATATAGTTATATCGAATATAATATGACCATCATGATCATGTCGTAATTCAACTGTGCCGGATTGTTAACATTCACCACCAATATTTTAAAGAATGATATTTATATCTTTAAGATAATATCCTTTATTAAGGAATGCACTGTTTAATATTTATCTTCTGATCATTGAATTAGGTTTTAATTTAGAAACAGAGTACCATAAAAATTAACAACTTTTGACAATATAAAACATGTACATTAGGGGTAAAACCAAAATAAGGCCCCATCACCACGCTGTAGCCGATGTTGTACTGAAACCGAAAAATTGTTTTCTCAGGTCATTTCGGAACAAAAACGTTCCGCGTCGAAGCCGATTTCTGAGAGCCCTTTAATATTTTTTTTGATTTTTCAAAATTTTTTATTTTTTTTTTTTCAAAAGTTTTTATTTATTTTAAAATTTTTTATTTATTTAAAATTTTTTATTTTTTCAAAATTTTTTATTATTTCAAAATTTTTTATTTTTTCAAAATTTTTTATTTTTGCAAAATTTTTTATTTTTTCAAAATTTTATTTTTTCAATTTTTTTTTTTTTTCAAAATATTTTATTATTTCAAAATTTTTCATTTAATAACTATTAAACTATTTACATTTCTTAATGTCATTATATGATAATAATCAAGCGCCTGCTTAATTTTTTTTTAAATTATTCAATATTTAATGGAAAAACTTATAATTTATTTATCATTTAATGAATTTATAAAGAAAATATTTTAATTTTTTCAGAACTTACTGATCCCAAACTTAGTTGCATTTGACGCGGAAACTTTTTTAACGATATCGAAAATCTTAAGATGCAGTTCTTATTGTTTTTTAATGCACTACATAGTATGGGTAGGGCCATTTTGATATTTTCAAAAATTGTAAAAAAGTTGTATCCCTAATGTAAGGGGTATCTCGAAATGCTTTTTTACATTTTTTACAGGGCACTACGCAAACAATTATTATTTAATTAATTTTTTTTTCCACTCTATGATAGCTATAAGTGTCAACAATACTTTGTTAATAAGATTATTCAAATTATTTGATACGTATTTAAAATGTCGTCGAATAAAAAAAAAGTGAGAAAAAATATTGTGGATATTTATAATGAAAATAAATAACTTTCTTACGCTGAAGTTGCGCGACGGGCAAAAGTGTCAAGACAGACTGCCCGTAACATTATTTTTAAATTCAAAAAAGACTTGTCTATTAAGCACAAGAAAGGTGGAGGGCCTCGTGGTTTTAGGTATCCTCAAATCGTTAAAAAGGTGAAGGCACTTTGGAAGCAAAATCCAAACATTTCCATTCGCGATATTGCACGAAAACTAAATATTTCGAAGTCGCTTGTAGAACGAATAAAGAAAAAGGAAAATTTAAGAACATTCAAAGTCAAGAAAGCTCCAAACCGAAACGAAAAAGGAACAAAAACGGCAAGAATAAGTGCAAGACAGTTGCTACGTCACAAATAAAATAATTTTAATGGATGTATTTTAATGGACGATGAAACCTATTGTAAGGCTGACTATGCAGAGCTTCTTGGTCAGGGTTTTCTAATAAAAGAGCTAATGTTTCCGATAAATTTAAGTATAAAAAGATTTCAAATTCGTGGAAAAACTTCAAAGGAAATCATTGTGAATCGTACAATGAACAGCCAATTTTATATTAATGAGTGCCTGAAAAAGGCTGTGTTGCCATTGTACAGAAGCCACAATATACCTCCACTGTTTTGGCCCGACTTGGCAAGCTGCCACTACAGCAAAGACGTCCTTGAGTGATATGAGGCCAACAAAATAAATTTTGTACCGAAAAACATGAATCCACCTAATTGTCCAGAGCTAAGGCCTATTGAACGCTATTGGGCTATAATTAAGCAGTACCTAAGTACAAAGTTCAAAGCCTCTGCAAATGTAAAAAAAACTTGGATTTGTTTGGAAAAAAGCTATAAAACACTTCGGTAAAACGTGTGTCCAACGTTTAATGCAAAGCGTTAAGAAAAAAGTGCGAAATTTTGCAAAAGATAATAAAATTTTGAACTTTGGTTTTTTGCATAATAAAGTTTAGAAATTTTTCTCCATAACGCCAATAAAATGTATTTTTTGTTTGAAAAAAACAAGATATGGGAGACATTTTAGAATGTAAAAAAGCATTTCGAGACACCCCTTATATGTACATATGTAAATTATGAAATAGACCTTCTACAAAACGATAAACTGGACAGTTTTTGTTGTTAATCGCTCATGAAGGTAAGACTTAAAAAATTGGTGGTATCCTTCTGATGATAATTTATTACTGACAATTAGTGGTCCTGCAAAGTAAGGCATTTGGTAGTATTCTGCATATTTGGAAAATATTCAGAAATAATTTGTAATGATTGGTACTTTCGGGGTGCCTTTCAAGTCCATTAATAAATAATCACGCACATCAGTGCAGTATTGAGCAGAAAATTGATCCCGTGGTGTCTTCCAGGTTCACTTTTGCGAGTCGAGCTAAGAAGTGTTGTATTCCCATGCTTTCCTGCAGGTTCTCCCACGCTTTTGAATTAGAGAGTGTACAAACAGACCTGCGAAGCTAAGCACAATAGTGAAAGTAAGTGTAGTGGTTGGTATTTCCGCAGTAATCCGAAGGGTCACCAGCAACAACGCACGATAGTGAATCCGTAGTGTCCTGCAGAGTTTGTATTGCAAGTCGAGCGAAAGCGGAGTTCCTTTGGTGTCCGGCAGGTCATCAAAAGAAAAAAAAAATAACAAAAGAAAAACTAACAAATTTGTTTGATACTAATTGAGAAAATACAATTACTTCGGTGTTTTCCTAAAACTTATAAACGAAAATCGATTTTTTAGAGCTTTTGGACAACAGATTCGAGCGATATAAAAATAAGAGCTTAACACGGCAAATATAATATACAATAAGTATATTTAAAATGCATGATATGCTGCCACTAAATAATGTCGTACAATAAATTTATATTTGGGCTGAAACTAGTAATTAAAATGTATCCACTTCAATCGTCCCATAATTTGTATAAACGGAAAGGGGTTATCCATTTGACTACAGAAATCTACATATAAAAAGTTTTAAACTCGAAGATGACGCTCTAAATAAAATGGCGGATATTTTTTTTTCTGAACCCCATCACTATGCACATCAAACGAATTGATGTATTCGAGTTTTTCTCTTGCCTCTTTGTCTACAGCATAAATTGTTTTAGAGATCAACCCGTTCGTTAATGCACAGGACTCTTACAGTCTATAACCAGCCTCCTTTTTTTGCAATTTTTTGACCACTCTTCGGTTTGGTGGCACTTCAGGTGCACTTTCTCGCCTGAAAATTTTAGGTTTGCGAGCGGTCTCAACAGAACCTTGTAAATTTTTGTAAAAATTTTTTACAATTATAACGAGTTGTTCTTTCGTAAATGATATATGCATTCGGGTGAGGAGTTTTTTACGTCATCAGTTACAAAGGGCGTGTAAACACCTGTGTTATATAATTATTCGATTACCATTTAAGTATTTCAAAAAATTCCTATTTATCATGCAAATTTATTTTATTTTATTTTTTTATTTATCTTTTATTATTATTTAAAACACAAAATTTTACCAAATGGTGAAAGCTCCACAAAGAAATCGTATGCCGAAAACCGTTTTTCATAATGAACAAAAAGGAAAATAACAAAAAAAAAATATATAAGACAAGAAACTTCCACGCGATTGAAACCATTACATGACCCGCTTTGTAGCACAAATTAGCATTAGGTTTCTTTGGTACTTTGTCACCTTTTCAGCGAGCACATAGGAAAACACAAGCTGAAGTTTTTGTCATATTGTAGCGCCATCTTATATTATACCTTCTAGCGGCGACTCTGTTATTAGCCTAACAGACAACTTATTTAATTCTATTTTGTTTCATATTTATCACCATTTTTTCAACTTATTTTGCATTTCTAATTGATTTATATTGCTGTTTGTGCGAATCGTTTCATAAATAAATCATTTTGATTTTGTGCATAAAATATTCCTAATTTATTTTGTTTTGCATTATTTCCTTAATGTCTGAAACGTATAAAATGACCTCAATAAATTTCAATAATTTCATGTTAACATGATTTTAAATTATGTGGTTAATAATTTAGTTTTATACAATTTTACGAAAATAGTTTGTGTGGCATAAGAAAATTTATTTGATTTCTTTTTTTAATTGACAATATTTTAAAGAAATTTTTAGACACGAGTAAGGCAAACCATTTAAGTATATGCTCATAAGTCAAAATGAAATTATTTGATTATATAATTTATAGCTAATAAATATATTTTCAAATGTGTTAATGAAATTATAAAAAAAAAACACCACTACATTCAAACTTGGTCAGCATTTTAATTTGCTAAGATGAGAAAAGAGTTTTATTTTTCACCTGTCGGTGTGTTTGTTCTTAAGTTACGTAAGCAAGATTTTTTCGAAATTCACTATTTCGGTTATCATGGTAGAAAATAAAATTATCAACCCGATTGCGTTCTCATCTTGAAAATGTTGTTAAAAAAAATTAAGATAGTTTCGCAAACCTCATAAACGTCATATAGAATGATATTTTCATGCAAAACATAATGGTTTTTATATTTAAAGTTGGAAATGTTTAGTTTCAGCCACAAAAAAAAATTAGAGAATTTCAGTCCAGTCGAAGAAATACCTCACAGTGTGGTAGATCACAAATCTTACTAGACGGAATTCATAAATCGCGTAGACCTTCTTATTTATGAATTAAATAAAAAATTAGTTCAAATATATAAATGATTACACAAATCAACTTTTTTCTAAAAAGAAGATTTTTTTTAAATAATGAGGCAAAACACAAGTAATAGCGCTATATTCGACCGTGCCGAATTTAATAATATTCTTTATCATGTATAAATACCACAACGTAGCTATGCCTAGATTTTAGATTTCATGTAATACGCTATTTACTTTATTTTTTCCCACATGCTTCTTTGATTTTGAATTTTTACATGGTTACTGTATTCTACCAGTCAAGCCCTTTCATTTGATACCCATATTGTTGGGGTTAAAAAATATTTTTCAGCCATTTTGTTTTAGACACCATCTTGGATTTTACATTTTTTTAATAGTTTACTATATAATACTGGTCAAGCCGTTTTATTTCATACCAATATGGTGGTGGTGAAAGGGAACAAAGCCGTAACTACTATATTTGACTCATATATTCGCCATTTAATTAAGGACGCTATCTTGGATTTTTTCTTTACATAGCTAACTATATTTTAATACTCAAGCCCTTTCATTTGATCCCTATATTGACGCTCTCAGTTGTACAGAAGCTAAAAAATATAAATTTACATTTCTAAGGTCCGGAAAAATACCAAAGCAGTTGGTGCTTATATCTCTGTTGGTTTCGAACCAATTTGTTTGTTTTTTTTTAGAAATAATTTCTAAAATTACGGCTTTTAATTTGGTATCTTAAGCGTGTCCAAAAATTATTAAGCAGTTTAAATAAAGTTGATATATTTAAAAAAATTTGTATTTTTTCAAATAATTTTTGTTTATAACTTTGCCGATAAGTGACCAAATTATCCAAAACTTTTCATGAATATCTCCAGAGGCATACCAAATCTAGTAATAGTAACAATAGGGACTATAAAATATCCAAGGGCTAGAAAATTTTAATTTTTGTAGTAGAAATATGCGAAAAAACAGATTTTCATATCTCAGACAGTTATGGGATGCAATGCCCCCCCCCCCCCTTTAAATAAAAAAACTTACTATATAAATTTAATATACATTAATATGTACTCTGTTTAAAATTTTATAACCCTCCCACAAAAAACATTTAAGATTTTGCCACCCCCAGAAAAAAATTTGCCGCTACGCCAATGGCTATAGGTGTGATAACTTTTAAATTGTGCCTATCTTTGGTTTCAGAAATAAAAATTAAATAGCAAACGAAGATATTTTTCACCACTACCAAAAATGGTAATGGGTGTTTATTTAATGCCCCATGACCCTGGCTTTTATACTTGTTTTAAGAGGTTAATTTTTTTTAATATAAAAGTAGTGTTAAGTGATAGAAATATGTCTACTTAAATTTTTATAGAAACCACGTAAGCAACAAAATTAAAAAATTAAAATTGCAAAAACGCGTAAATATCAAAATTTGCTAATTGCAAAGCACGCAAGTTACTTGGAAAAATATTAAGGTTTTTTTAAAACTGTTTCTACGCCCTTCAGAGAGTCGTGAAGCCATGTTTTGTAAAATTTTGTGTAAAAACCCATATTTAAAAAAAATTCAGTTGTTTTCGTTTTCTAAAAAATCAGTTGTGGGCGCCTGTGTGGTCTTAACAGAAAGTCGACAATATGCTCTAAATTATTTTGTAATAAAATCCCTTGAAATTTTATAAATTTATTAAAAATTTACAAAACTATTAAGCATTATGTTAAATAACCCATAATTAATAATAATCATACGCCTTGATGGTTAATTTTACAAATTTTAAATTTAGCCTCTTTTTTGCTATAAAATTTCTTCGATTGCTTTAAATCTCCTAAACATTATTTAATTAATTTCTTATTCTCAAACTATCGCTTATGATCACCATTTATTTAAATAACTTTGGACATGTGCTTTGACACCATTTTTAATGGACTCATAAAAACTGAACTACTTAGTTCATTTATAAAATTTGCATACTAATATGTCACCGCTTAGGAACACTTTAACGATTGTTAACGTTAGTTATAGCACGTTCCCGCTTTTAATAATAAAAATCGCAATGCTTGACAAAGTTTACGCATGCGCACTTTTTTGACATGCGTAGATTTGTTTATAATTAAGCACTTTGATATGTGGCATTGCTTTATACAAAAAATATAAGCAAAAACAAAAAGTTGATGGTGGCTGTTAGTGGAGTTTCTCAAACAATCGTTGGCGGTGTTAGATTTTTGTTTAAATCAAAAGCAAACAGGCACGATTAAATGTCTGCATTGTTTGTCTAAATGGCTTTATAATGCTAATTTGTTGTTTGTTTACCCTCTTTTTTTGTAAATTTATGCATTCTCTTATTATTTTATTTGTGTTTTTAATTTTTAAATTAATGTGATTTGCCTCTAAGCCTCTAAAGAAACCGGTTGTATTTATGAGTCAATACTGTTTATTTATGGTTTTGTGAATAATATTTGAATTAAAGGCTTTTGTTAAAATTTTAGGGTTTTTATCTAAAATTTAGTTTATCAATTTGTAGCAACATTTTAATTATACCCTCCACCTACACCGCTAGTAAAGGTATATAAATATGTTTGTCATTCGGTGTCTAAAACCAACAAATATTACAATAAAATAAAAAAAATAAACAAAAAAAATTATATTACCTTTAATCCGAAATATATGAAATTTACTCGAACTAATGAAAGTTTTCAATATAAGATAAATTTGCCAAGTGAAAAAATTTTATGAAACGATATATAAAAATCTCAATATAAAAAGGGTCCGCCATCTAACGTTTTCTTTCAACTAGTACTTATTTCATGAATGGAAGCACTTAGCTCATGTCTGATTTGACAGATAATTAGTTTTATCCTTTCGCTGAATGAATATGGTTGTGTATATGCTGGAACAACGCTGGGAAATATCGCGACATTACTTGGCCGATTTTGCAAAAAAAAAAATCATCTTTTCAGATGAAGCTTCTTCTGATCTTGGAGAGTATGTAAACAGCAAAATTTTCGCATTTGGGGCACAGAAAACCCGCACGCGTACATTAAAAAGCCGATACACCCAAAACTAGTCACTGTTTGGTGCGGATTTTGGTCCAGAGGCATAATTGGGCCATTTTTCTTCGAAAATGAGCAAGGAATGGCCGTAGTCAATGACGATCCTTATCGAACCATGTTGATTGAATTTTTGTTCACAAAAATTGAAGAGGAGGATATTGGCAACATTTGGTTTCAACAGGACGGCGCTACGTGCCACACAGTCGAAGCTACACTTTTTTTATAGCATTTTCAAAAAAAAAAAAAGTTATTTTGCGGACCCTTTATATTAAAATAAAAAATAAATTTAAAAAAATATAAAAAAAAAATAATAAATGAAGGCCTTATAATGCAAAGTTTTTATCGCTCCGACAAAATCATGCCTTTAACGGCAAATCGTAACAATGGCCCTTAGAGGGTTAAAAAATTTACCTTGCAAAAATTTTCTACTTATTTGATGCGACTACAGGCAATTGTTACCCCTTTTTTAATTAACTAAAATGCTTCATACTTCTGTGAGTCTTGACAAAGCAACTTATTTCGAATTTCCAAATACTTCAGAGATGAAAAAAAACAATAAAGCTGGATTCACTCATAAAATTTTAGTTCAGAACAAATTATTGTTTATATTGAGTTTGATGTTTTACTTTTGAGAGAAAGAGAGATTATTTTGTTCAGAAAGTTTTTTCTTGAATTGGTTTAATTTTAATTCTTGTTCAGAAGAAACTGAATTGGGATGCCACTTTTTTTCAATATTTACATGAAAATTGAATTTAGTTGCCACATCACACAGTGTCAGTACATTTATTAAACAAAAATTGTTTTTGCCGAAAATTAACAAATAAAATGGAATTTAATGAAAATATTGCTCAAAAATTAATAGAAGAATTAAAAAAACCAGGAAAAGAATGTTTGTATGACATGAGCAATAGTGCATACAAAAATAATTATTTAAAACAGGGTTTTTCTCACTGCGACTCATTTTATTTTCGATTTTTTTTTTTATAAATTTCTTTTGCAAACAAATTGACTTTATGCACTTCAATTAAAAATAATAATTTTAGAAATATTAAGTAAATTTTTTCGATCTTTTTATATTAATATATTGTTTTTATTTATTCGAGCTAAAGATCACTTTTTTTATAAAAATTATTTTTATTTTTTATTCCGATATTTCGCTACCACATTGGGTAGGTTCTTCAGGGAAAGTTTTTACAATTTATAACAATTAACAATTAAAATATTAAAATTGTTCAAAAACAATTTTTTTTTTTAAAAAGGCTGGAAAATTTTTGTTTACATATATTTTAAATGTAGACAAAAGTTTTCCCGCCTTTTAAAAAAAAAAAAAAAAAATTTGTTTTTGAACAATTTTAATATTTTAATTGTTAATTGTTATCAATTGTAAAAACTTTCCCTGAAGAAGCTACCCAATGTGGTAGCGAAATATCGGAATAAAAAATAAAAATAATTTTTATAAAAAAAGTGATCTTTAGCTCGAATAAATAAAAACAATATAATAATAATTTTAGTTTTCTTCTATCCGACATTTTCTTCACATATATTTTAATGGAATAATTTTCGTTTGTATTTATTTACATGGTTTGCTAGCGGTGCTGCCACTTTGTACAACTGTTTGCATTTTTATATTATATGGCAGCTTTGTTTTTTCGGACAAATTTTCTTAAATGGGTGGATCGTTCTGCAGAAAACTCTCAGTAAAAAATGTTATTCTCCGGAAAAAATTTTGTTCAGAACAAATGGGTGAATTCACCGTAAATGAAGAAAGAATCAAATTGTGGTGGATTTTTTAGTTTTAATATCTCCTATTCTATAACTCGTAGAAAGATGTCGTTTATATAACGCTAAACCTTAATCATTCTTCCTGTCATAATATTTTTTTACACTTTTACCACTTTGAGTTAAAAAACAAGAATACGCCATATTGCCAGTGGCATTGTCGTGTCGTTTTTGTTTCGAAAACGACAAAAATACGACAATATTTTATTCAAATTACATTGTCGCAAATATTACATGGTACCAAAAAATACAACAACGCCACTAACAATAAGGCTGAATATTCATTCTAATACGTGACATGTCGGACAGTATTTTACATTACATGTATTTAAAGACGCCAATAAGTGCAAAAAAATATTGAAGATCTTGCTTTTCTGATTAAGAAAGCTGAAAAAGTTTTAAATTCTACTTAAGCTGTTTTTTCAAATGTCCACAGAATTAAAAAACTTTAACGATTTATTTTATATGAAGAATGCAGGAATAGCAGCACATGTATTACGCTAATGTCCTGCATTGTCAAGCGGAAGATTAAGAATCATTAGGGAGCACACATTCAGTGTGTATAATGGTGATTTCAAAGTATTTAGGATAAGCAATCCTCAGTTGGCAGTGGGAAAATGATTTTTAGTCAAATTGTTGATGACCGGTTGTAACGCGAGACTCAGTAAGGAAAGGCATACCGATTAGTAGCCTTAAAACCACAATGAAGCGAAGGGGTCGAAAAGATTTACGAAACAGTATTTCTCTACACATATACATATATATTATTATTATTATTATTATTATTATTATTATTATTATTATTATTATTATTATTATTATTATTATTATTATTATTATTATTATTATTATTATTATTAATCTAATTATTATTATTATTATTATTATTATTAAAGCTCATTTGGTATTTTTTTATCTACTAGGAAAAGTAGTTTATTGCTTCTTCTTTCTAAACAAACAAATGTTAACTGTAAATTATTTAATTTAAGCACACAAGGCCATACTTCAACTTAACGCTGAAATGTCATCATAAATATTATTTCAAGCCTTAATCATTCTTTTTATAATTTTTTTTTTTTTGTAATTTTATATTATTTTTTCATATGACATAAAACGAGAAAGCAACACAACATTTTAATTTGCAAATATTTATTAAATTTTCTAATTTAATTTTATTTTATGCAATAAAACATCTAAATACTGTTTATTTAATTGTTAATTTCCGCATAAAATTTTACAAAATCCGCATATATAATTTTTCAAACAAATAAAAATAAATTTAAACGTAGAAACTATTATAGATAATTATTTTTATATTAAGCAGTAAATTAAATTTTATTATTATTATTTTTTGGCTTCTGTATTAAAATTAAAACAAATAGATATTAATATTTAGTTGGTTTTAAACACGCACACAAACGGCCGATTGTGGCTTTTGTTATTAAACTCTGCCTTAAGTAGACACTTGAGACATGAATTGCGGCGGTTTTTTTTTTTTGATGCAGGAAAAAGATATTAAAATGAATAGAAAAACACCGCATTAATGGTATTTGTTGTTAGATATGTATGATCATTAAATAACAGTAGACAATACAACTTGTGTGGCTTCAATTTATGAAGCTGATAAAAGTTTCTTAATTAATTTGAATGAACCGTCATACTAAATCTTGCTGTGTTCAAAAGATTTAAGTTGACGATAATCGATATAATTACTAGAACAAAAAACTGGTTATCATGGTTTTCACACAAGCTTATTCTACAATTATCGCTTATATATTAAATTTTTTTTTCTTTTATCTATGACGTGTGTAAACTAACAACCCAACTTGAAGAAGAGCGGTTAACTTTGGTAAGTCATGCCCATACAGCTCACGCAAAAACCATGTTTTATCCATGATTACGACGCTTGTATTATATTCTCTGAACCAATATTTGGTTGTCAAAAGCAAGCATTAGCTATTTTTATTCTGTTTTATCATTCATTTTGTCACGGCAATCAAGCGTTTACTTGAATTTTATCATTCAATTTTTACTTTTTATAAAAACTTAGATATGGTTACCATGTAATAATAGTATGATTTACAAAATAATTATATCAAAAATATTATGATGTCTTTGCAAAACTACGATTATATTCAAAACCATTTGAATTAAAAATAATCATTGAATGTTGTGTGAAACAACAGTATGACAACAAAGCAATCCAGGGGGCTAATTCTGGGACTCGTGATCGAAATAAATTCGTATCGAAATTAGTTTCGATCGTGTGAGTTTTTCTGATGATGACACCTTGCGAATCGATTTTTTAATAAAGTGTTGTAATAGATAAAAAAAGCCTTAACCAACACTACAAATATGTAAACAAAAAACATATGTATGTAAATATGCTTACAAAGAAAATTAAATAATTTATCAAAAGAATTGCGAACTTGTTTTATAATTTTGAAAGTTTTTCGTTTTTTAATCGCGGTCATGGACGTAAATATGTTTTGTTTCCTGTAAACCAGCAACAGCAACATCAAGGCCTGCTACCCCCAAAATTTGTGCATCAGCAACACTTAGGGGTTTTTCGTCAAAAGGACCTCCTCCAGTTTTCTTGATTGAAGCTTTATTGTGAGAAATCTTTTTCTTAACCATTTGCTTTTGATCAGAATGCACCTACCAAAAATTACAAAAGTCTTTATCTGCAGCATGTGAATGTGGAAAACAATTAATAATTTACCTTGCGCCAAGTTTTTACATCTTTTAGCGGTGGACCGGAGGTATTTAATTTATTAGTTAAAGTTTCCCAAGTCTGATAGCAGTAGCTTTTCCTTGGCATGTATTTGTTAAAACGCCTTTGGCCAAATTGCTGTGATCAGACATAAACTCAGCAAGAATTTGTTTTCGTCTGAAATTTATTTTTGTTATATTCGACCTAATAATTAATATAAATTACTTAATTTGCATAAAACTTATTAATGATTTAACTTACATTTTTTTGTTGTTTGCGTGTACCGAAATAAATAAAATGTGGTTAATTTTAAAAAACTGTTGTGGCACTTGTAAAGCGTTCAAACAAGAATAATTATTTTTTACTTTTTTACACAAACAATAAACCATTAAGTTACTCGTTAGAGTTTGTGTAAAAACTCCTTTACAAAAGTGCAAAAAAGGGAGTAATACAAAAAAGTACGAAAATCTATACGAATAATTAATTAATATAACAATTAAAACCTTAAATAAACACTTGTTATCCAACGAACTATTTAAAAATAAAATTACGACACCAAATTTGGTATCGAATAAAACTCGCACGATTACATTCGATCGTACACTCGCTATCGAGTGCCATCATAAGAAATTTCGATACAACTTACTCGATAGCGAGTGCGAGAATCCCAAAATTAAAAAAAAAAATCCAACTTCGAGTAAATTTCGCACGGTATCGACTGCGAGAATTAGCCCCCAGCTTTGTATTAATAAGCATTTGTTTTCAGCTGAGGTTATTTTTGTTGTAAACATTTTATTATTGAAATAGTTTTATGTGTGAAAAACAGTGAAGCTAAACGATAAAATATCAAAACAATATTCATAATTAAAATTTCAATTTAAAAAGTGAATAGAATCATATAAATAACAGCAAAAAGCAACAACTTGCATCTGAAAAGAGCAACGATTGTTCGTATTATTTATAGTCATAATATGTTTATTGCACAGTATTTTAATTAAACATTACAATGATAACTTGCAATCATTTTATGTTTTAACCACAATCATACAATTCAATTAGAGTACGTTGCTTCGCTTATGATTACAACAACCATGTTTGTTCTTTGCTTTGTAATGTGTATGTGGTGAAGTTGGCTGCAAAACAACTGTTGTTGTTTTTTTTTTTAATTTGTAATTATTAAAAGTAAGGGTCTTTAAAACTTTTTCAAGATTGCTAGGATTTCTATTTTTTTCTATTTAGTGGGTTTAATTGTAATTAAACAAAATAAGTGACATTACTGTCATAACGTTGACTCAACTCAAGGTTGCCTTTTTTGAGAAAATCGATGGAAAGAGTCATGGAAATGTACAAGATTTCCGCTTAAATAATTTTTCATATTTGTTGCTCAAAATGCTCGACGGACTCGTGGACTCTAATATTAGGCAATAACTTGGGAGAACCGCACTTTTGTGGGGTAGTCAACATGCCTAACTTACGGTGGGCTTTATGAAAACGGCTCTTCATGAGGTCATAGGTATCTGAAAATAGTGCAATATGGCTTAATATATTTGGATGTTGAAGATCGAGAAAATATGGCCATGAGAGAATTTTTGGACGGTCTGGCTACAACCTTGAACCCACCTTCTGAGTCTCACCCCATATTGATATTGACAGTCGTTTCTGATTCTTATTTCATTCAGAAGTAAGTGGGAGAAAGATGAGCTTATAGAAAAATTCGACAGGATATATACAAACGGTTCTTAGATGGGCTATAGGGTTGAATCCGGTATTTTCTATTCGAACTGGGGATAGAGCTTTCTTTACGTCTTCTTAAAGAAGAAAGAGTATTTCAGGTTGAGTTGTTCGCTATCTTGAAGGCATGTAGGATACTGAATGACAAGGATATTCATGAGAATATTGGTATTTTGTTGTCAATCGGGCGATACTCTTTGCACTTAGATCATAAGTACATCTCCACATTTTAATTAGTCAGTCATTACAGGAATGAGTTGTCAAGACTTGTTAAACTGACTGACGTTGCTATAGCTTGGGTGCTTGCACTTGCGGACCACTATAGTAACGAGTGGGCAGCTGAGTTCGCCAGAAGGAACTCTGCTTTGCATGTTTCTACTTCAAAAGAAGTCGAAATTTCCTTGGTAACTATCAAAAGCAAGTTATTGGCGTTGTTCACAGGTCACTGGATGCTGGAACGCAGAACGACTTCGACTCCTATTTATTGGCCATTGTCGCAGCTGTAAGAATAGGGAAAAGTAGGACTCAGCTGTCCATCATCTCTGCGAACTCACTGCCCTGACTACAAAGTGGCACAGATTCCTGGGCAATCACATACTGGACGATTTAGGGAATGTATCTGCAATTGACCTAAATGACCTATTGAGATACATCAAGGCGACAGGGTGGTCTAATACACCATCTCCCCGTGGACGTTTTGTTTAAGGGTTCCTCTTACAAAAGAGTGGTATGATGTCAAAATGGTGTCATATAGACATCACTTGAGAGTTTGCGTATAGCCAACTACCACGAGAACTAACCAACAACCCAATCAAAAGCAAGATCAACAGATACTGAAAGGCCGAGAAACATGCGGAATGGACACATGAAGAGAGCTGAGACTAACGTGGCTCTCTTTTGATATCAGGTGCACATTGCAACAAGTCAAGATTTCGAAGACATCATGAGGTTGCTAGTGGTATTGACAAGTTACAGGATCATAGGAAAACATGCAAAACAACCCGGACTCGACTCAAACGACTATTAACGCAGTTTTAGGGATTTTGAGAAGGAAAAATAAGTTTTCCACCTTTTCCGAGAATTTCCTGCCTGGCTGGCAAAAGAAACGAAATTCTGGGTAAATATATACGCTTTAACCTCTCTGGGATATCTGAGGTCAGACTGCTGAGATACCTCACAGCTCTAAGACTGATTCTAAGGAATATCAGAATCTGGCGAGTGATATGGTCTGGTCAAAACCGTGTCGTACCGACTGCACGTGACAGGGCATTTTGAACTACCACGACAGCGAACCAACCAAGTTTCATTATTGCTGTCAAATTTTCTTCATCTTTACATAAAAACTTGTTTCAAAGTTCCTTTTCTTCATTGTAAAAAATTTAAAGTTAACTATGACCCATGAAAAGAGAAATATACAGTTCTGAGATGCAAGTTAATATTTGCCCAAAAAAATTTATCAGTATTTGGGAATTGAAGATTTTGTGGTGAAAAAAAAAACAAAACAAACTTAATTTTGATAATGTAACACAATTTTGCTCCAGTGCTTTTTATGTACAAATATTCTATTTACGATTGTTTGATATGGGATAAGTTTTCACTTAAACGTTTAACATAAAGTAAATTGACAATTTGGTTTTAGATACATGCGTTACAGATACTATATGCACCTTTATAAGGGTTATCATTAGCCCAGTCCCCATCTTTTTTACAATTATAGGTATTTATATTTAAAATAATTCCTCTAATTGTGGAAAACTAAACTTATTTTTTTCTAAAACTAACTTTATCGAAAATATTTCAGTAATAAGCAGGCATGTCACAGAGATACATTTCGTACAAAAGGGAAATTGTATTCCCATTTTACTTCTTTATAAAAGGCTAAACATTCGCATTGTAGACATTCGTATTAACATTATCGGAATGTGTGACAAACCTGATAAATAACTATCTGATTTATTCTAGATAAATTTTCTCTCTAAAGTTCGAAATTACAGCAATAAACGCGTTTTTTTGGTGTCAGCTGTTCACACTATGCATTTGGTGTTTATTAATTTGTTATTTGAATAAATTGATGTGTTATGTGGCAAATATTTTAACAGTATTATTACTATTATTATAATCTCTCTTCTTTCAAGCTTTTCATTTAAAATATACACACATATTTTGTGCATTTGTAAATATTTATAGATTTTATTTTAATTGGCGCCATAATTAAACCGTTTTTGTTTGGAGGACGAGTGGGTGTGTGAACTGCCGGTTTTTATCTTCCTCCCACACAATGTCGATGTGTTGAATGTATGGGGATTTTCTTTTTTAATTCTAAATGAATTGGGTTTGTCTAATTGCTAGTTGCATGTATAATTAATAAAAAATTATATTAAACATTTTATGAGCAGCATTATAGCGTTTTAACTAGATGTGGGAAACTTTAGAGTGAAAGGAAAAATTAAATAAATGATTTTATTTTAGAAATACATGGATATTAGAGTGATTATCACATTTATAAAACGTTTGTATACTATTTAGAAAAAAATCATTGTCAAATATTTAACTTACTGGCAAGATGAAGACTAATTACAGAAATAAAGTTGAGGGAAGACAAATGCCCTGAAATGAGTAAACAAATTCAAATCAAATTTTTAGTTTGTGTCATCACAAAAATATCAAAACGATATGTTATGTTTCAGCTTTGTGTATACACATTCATTTAGTTCCAGAATTTTTTTTAAATTTCTTCCGCGTTCACACGTGGAGAGACTTTTTAAGTTTTTTTTTTTTTTTGAATACCGTTCTACAACCAACTTCATTAAGAATTTGGAAGAAAATAAAATTTTGCTAGTACATGTAATTCTGTGCCGGTTTTTATTCGTTTCTCTCACTCTCTCTCTCTCTCTCTCTCTCTCTCTCTCTCTCTCTATTATGCATAAACTCAACAATTCAAGATAATTTAGTTTCAAGTGCCTCTACTATAATAAGTGTGTATTAAAAAATCCTGATATTTTAGTCTGAATTTTTTATATACATCTATCTATATATATAAAAGTGAAACTCTGTGTGTGTGTGTGTGTTAGCTATAGACTCTGAAACTGTAAAACCGATCGGGCTCAAACTTTGGTAAGTTGTTGTACACATACCGGGGAGTGTTTATGGATGAAAAAAAGTGGGCGGGGCCACGCCCATAAAAAATTAGTTATCAGTTTTAGCTACTTGCACTTGACCGATTTTTCTGAAACTTTGCACACATATCGAGCTGTCATGACTAAATAATTCCGTGATAAGAAAAGTGGGCGGGGCCACGCCCCTAAAAAAGTTTTAACTTTGAGGTACTTGCACTGGACCGATTTTTCTGAAACTTTGCACACATATTAAGCTGTCGTGACTTTATAACTTCGTGATTAAAAAAGTGGGCGGGGCCACGCCCATAAAAAAGGCTATAATTTTGAGGTACTTGCATCAGACCGATTTTTCTGAAACTTTGCACACATATTGAGCTGTCATGACTAAATAATTTCAAGATTAGAAAAGTGGGTACTGCCACGCCCATAAAAAAAACGTATCATTTTGAGGTACTTGCACTGGACCGATTATTCTGAAACTTTGCACACATATTGAGCTGTTATGACTTTACAATTTCGTGATCAGAAAAGTGGGCAGGGCCACGCCCATAAAAACAATTTTAATTTTGAGGTACTTGCACTGGTCCGATTCTTCTGAAACTTTGCACACATATTGAGCTGTTATGACTTTACAATTTCGTGACTAGAAAAGTGGGAAATACCACGCCCATAAAAAAATTAAAATTTTTAGGTTTTTGCACTTAATATTCAATTAAAATTCAGAATGCATTTCGATTCATTAAGGGGCGTAGCAACGCGCGCCGGGTTTGGCTAGTATCAATTAAAATAATGTCATTATTGTTACAGGGTATTTTTTATTTTTAATTATAACTAACGTTCCGACAATTATTTACTTACGACATTTTTACACGTTTTATTAATCTTCTATTTTTATAATTAGTTTTTTCCTATTATACGGACTCAATATTTCGAAAAAATATAGATTAAAACTATAGGTAAGGTTAAGTTGAAAAGAGGTGCATTTAAAACTCCAAACATACGACAGGTGTACACGTATGCCCATTTGACATATTATGCACTCCACATGAAAACGAAAATTCACCTTATAAATTCCTCACCTATTTTCCCTTGAAGGTTGACTAGATCAAAAATCCAGTCCTTCAATTAAATTTCTTATCGATCTCCAGTTCGCGTTCCTAAGGTATTCTAAGTTCGGCGTATTATCCACATTTAGGTTTTCACGCCTTGTACGCCCAAACGCAAGACAATGACAAAAATAATGTTTCAAAGTCTCGTCCCTTTCTCGCATGCTCTGCATTATTAGTTAAAAAATTAACAATACAGAAAAAATTTCAAGATAAAGAAAAAATTCATTTTAATTATGAACCGGATTTCTTTTTTAAATAAATTTTATACACAAAATAAGTCAAATTTACGTTACAGGTTTTTTTTCAAGCTCTCATTTTAAGGCAATGTTACCATACTTTCATTAATTCATCACTTTGTTTACAAAAACAGATGTTTTTGCTGTTTGGTACAACGAAAAATAAGAACAAAAGAAAACAAATAACAGTGCAATATTTAGCCATATCGAATCTGATATAATCTTTCGTTAATGTCGTAGTGTAGCACAGATTTCAGATTTAATATTATTTTATTTATTTATTTTGCTTTATTATTTGGACGCTATCTTCAATCTTGAATTTTTATATAGTTAGATGTATTTAACTAGTCAAGGACTTCCATTTGTTACCCGTATTGGGTTAAAAAAAATTATCAGTCATTTAATTTCGGGCGATTTATGTTATTTTACACCTTTTCACAGTTTACTAAATTTCACTAGAGAAGTATTTACCATTTAATACAGCGTGAAGTACATTTTTAAATACTAGATTTTACCCATAAATTAATTTATTGTTTTCATTTTGCAGGGGCAAAACAAGTCAAGCCCTTTCATTAAGTATCCATATCGACTCTTGATTGCCTAGAAGCTAAAAATTTTCTTTTGCAAGTTTTCAGTTGTAAGTTTTGAATAACAATGAGAGATTGAAATCCTTGGATTATGCTGATGACAAGTGTGAGATGGCTCACCGTTTACGGATATGCAACTGAAATTAAATGACCTATAAACTGAGTCCACTAAAGTTGGTCTTAAAATAAATTCACGGAAAACTAATAAAATGAGAGTAAATACAACCCGAAATGAATAGATCCAACTCCAAGGGCAAACAGTCGAACAAGTCAATGAACTTTAGTGTCTAGGTAGTATAGCAGCTACGGATGGTGGTACTGCACAAGATGCCAATGTAAGAGTTCGTAAGGCAGCTGATACGTTTACCAAGTGAAATTCAATTTGGAGGTCAAATATCTACAGTCTGTCGACAAAGGTTTTTTTAAAGCTTGTGTACTATTAGTTTTGTTATATGTTTACCAAAAATGTTTTATAACTGAAAGCATACAAAATAAGATGCGAGGTTTCGTAAACAAGTCTTTCCTTAAGATACTACGAATATATTGTCCTAACATAATCTCAAATGCTTAATTATGGGAGCGTACCCTTTTCAAATGATGTAAATCTCAAAAACCGTAACATAAAATTCGAATGAATTGGGCTCAAGCTCCGTAAAACACCTAATGAAGTTTGCTTTCAAGTTTTATCCTATAATCCCCAAAACTGCAGAGGAAAAGGTAGACCCCAATTAGCAAGGCGTAGATCAAGATTAAATGAAATTAACATACTTTCCGACTACCTTGGCAGGACATTTACCAATATTACATATTTAAGGACGTTAGCACAAGGAAGGCAGCGATGTAAGCATCTTGTAGACTGCCTCTGCCCAATTTAAAGTCAGCGAGAAATCACCCGTTTCCGTGAATGGCTTATAAATAATAATATGTTTTAAGAAAAGCACCGGAATAATTGTTTTTTGGTGCTTACATCTCAGTTAGATTCAAACCTCTTTGCAAGTTTTTATCAGGAATAATTTTCTTGTCTTTAAAAACTAGCGAGTTTAAAAATTATTTGAGATCTTGGAATCTTTCTCGATTATAAGCCGATTTGTCGAAGTTTTTGTGCGAATATCTCATGGTAATACATCCAGGTCTGTGCAAAATTTTGAAACTTTCGAGGTTTGATTTAGACTAATACACGGACAGACGGAC
The DNA here is from genome assembly GCA_941918925.1 of Phyto melanocephala. Taxonomy (NCBI): domain Eukaryota; kingdom Metazoa; phylum Arthropoda; class Insecta; order Diptera; family Rhinophoridae; genus Phyto; species Phyto melanocephala. The sequence continues at coordinate 19,256,713 of OW799235.1, forward strand.
ATTTCAAAATCGACTTCCAAATACTATTGGTACCACAGGTGAAGAGTATATATAATTCACAATAAAATAACAGTGCTTGAAATTACTGTTATAAATTGCAGTATTGGTGGTGATTATGTGCGACAATGATTTTATTTGTTGGGCTAGTCGGGTACTCCCTCATTATTAAGGGCCATCAGATAAATTAACGCTTAAATAAAATAAATTATATTCTAAGGTGCTATTTATCAGGTGGATGAAAAGGATTTGTTTCACTCTTCTTGGCGTATTAAGTGTAACATTGGCATGAAATGAAAACTAAGTTTATATGTAATTTATCTGGTAATATTCTTTGAACTTCTTTTGTTGTGAATTCTTTATGTTAGTAGTAGTAATAAAACAAAACTTCTTGCATAAACATAAAACCGTGGTTTTTATTAGCGCAAATAAAGATATTCAACACGTCAGCTGAAAAAAAAATTCTCCCTCTTTTCTAACTTATTTCAACTTATTTCAACTTATTTCAAACTCTATATATATAAAAAACATTAACAAAATTACCTTACCTGATGAAGAAATATGCTTTGGATGGTAGTTAGGTAGGCTGGCAGGTAGGTAGGTAGATAGGTTGGTAAGTAGGTTGGTAAGTAGGTAAGAAGAACAGACAACCATTGTGCAGCTCACTTAGATTCATTATATTTATCCCTTTGTGATACCTGTAATAGATTAGGAAAAATAAAAAATTAGCTCAGCGCTGGAAAGGAATAGAAGAAAAATGGTTCATAAACCGTTTCGAGGAAATTTGTATTAGATGGCGTAACTTTACCAATACTGGAGTGATCCAGGAACCACCGGGACTGCTTTGTAAAAACAGAAATTGCAATAAGTCTTAGCATTGTTATCTCTTACTTTTTGTAGTAATTCTTCGAATGTTCTCCAGCGCTGGCCAGTGAAAAATAGTTTCCTCTTCGTCAAGACAACTTTTACAGAAGTCATTATAGGGTAGTTCCATTCTCCTGACATAATTTCACAAATTTCACTGACCAGTCAGCGTTGTTACAATGTCCTTTAATAGAGTTTTTAGACTTTGGTTAGAACTATTTAATTTAAAATTTTTTAACAATTGAAAGTTTCATCTTTTTGTAACAATTTTTTATTAAATCCAAATGGTTCTATTACAGATATTAAATAATTTTCCCTATTTATTCAAAATATTTTAAATTTTTTTATTTATTTATTTTTTTTCTGAGTTCTATCAATTTAATGATGAAAATAAAAACATTAATTAAAATAAAAAAAATTTACAGTCACTGACATAACAAACAATTAAAATGTCAATCAACTTAAGGTATTAAAACAGAACATAAAACACTTCAAAAACACACATAAAATAAAGCTGAACGCTAAGCAAGCAAATCGATATAAAATTTTTGTCTTCTAACCCTGACTATATAAAACAAAAAACTTGTACAAAATAAAACACTTATAAATTAGACATGACAGTAAACATGATTTTATTAGGGTGGAACATTACAATTTTTTTATACAAAAAAAAAAGATAAAAAAAAATTATAACTTTTTCAAGTACTTGATAGTTAAACAACAACTAATCTAGAAAAAAAATGGCGGTTCTAACAAAAATTACGCAACTGTTTTTTTTTTAATATATTTTTATTGTTTAAAGTTAAGATTATGACCAATTTCACACTTCCGGTTTAAGTGGTAGTTAAAGTGAACTCATTACAATTATTGTAATTTAATTGGAAAATAAAAGCGGCTTAATTGCAAATAAACAAAAAAAGAAATGTAATGTTCTGTTTAGCAGATGGTTTATTTTGACAAGAAGTTGTTAAAAACAATGTACAAGTACGCAAAGGCAAAGTAATTAAATAGGATTTTCTCCTCTGTTTTTCAAACGATTTTAACAAAGAATATAACAATTGAATGGTATTTTCGTCAATCAGTGATATAGTTGATCAGCTTTGGTTAAGTATTTTGTTAGTCCTGGGGCCGAATTACGGCATTCGATCACGATCGAAATTTTACTCGAACGATCGAGTTTCCTGTGCTTTAGGTAAAGAGATTCTAATAAGAATTTTACAAAGGTGGGTGTAATAGAAAAAACGCGTAACTGAAGCAGTGTTTAAATCCTAAAATGGCGGTAGTGTTAGTTGGTGAAAAACGAATAGTACTGACAGGAAAAGTAAAGGCAACTTAAAGCATATAACTGTTTTTAATTGTATGCAGTGAAGAAAAAGTTCTTAGACGAGATCTATATTTTGCAATGTTTTCAATATACGAAAGAAATCGAATTTTGATCGCAATACGAAAACTAATTATTTTAAATTAGTACGGGTTGAAGCACATAACATGTTAAGAATATCCTATTGTTCATTTTCTAATTATATATATTTTTTTGGGAGAACTTCTTATCTATATATACTGACTTTTAATTAAAAACTGTTAGCTTCTCTATTCACGGATAATATTGGGTAATTTCTTTATATAGAGTTAGGCGATTGAAGTGTGTAATTATTATTTTTTTTTGATTCAAATTCAAACATTTTAAAATTTATCACTCGATGTTGCCACTTCTTGTCAAAAAAAGTTAAACTCGATTAAGCAAAGGATTTTTCAAACACTGTGCTCATAAACTCAAAATGATCGTGTTTAATTAACTGAATGTACACGCAAAAATTTAAGCTTTCGAACAACCGCTGAAAGTAATTTTCCAACTCAAGTAAAGGTATCATCGGAAATGGCCACCGCACAGTGAGGCCGAAAGCCCTTTTTTACGGATCAATTTATATCTCCATAACTACTCTAGTGAGGCTCACTTAATTTTATTGAAGGTCTTAGAACAAATGGCAAGTTTCAGCGAAATCTTGTACATAGGTATAGAAGGTAGGGAGCTGGTACGCCGCACCACCCCACCCGCCCCCCATTAAAAGTAATTATTATTTTTCCTTTATTTTCAGAACCACAAGAGTGAGGTGCCATCAATTTGATATGGGTAATTCTCAGAGCAAACTGCATGTTTCCACAAATTCCTGAAGATATTGGAACGGGGGGGGGGGGGGGGGGGGGGTTGCTTTAATACCATGTGAGATAAGGCCATGATGGCTTTATCTCTCATTCAATAGGGAGATAAAGCCTTTTCATTTTTTTTAATTTGAATGGGAGGTAAAGCCAACATGGCCTTACCTCACATTAGCAATATTAGAAAATGGCTTTATCTCTCATTTCAGTTTTTAAGAACTTTTGCATTTTACACTGATTAATAATTTTTTTTATTTTTATAATTAAGAGGTAATAATAATAAAAATGTAAAATTTAAAAGGGAAAATCAATACTTTTCTTATTTTTATAATTAATTAATTTTTATTCTTGTGACGCACGCAGGTAAACTTAATTCAGCGAAGCCACCTGCCGCGTCCAACTGGCGGAGAAAACCCGTAAGCACGGCCGCAGGCCGCCACGCAGAAAAACCTTAGTATGTGAGACCAGATTTCAATACTTAACTTTACTGTTTCCGGGAAAAGAAATTTTTTTATTTTTGTGACGCACGCAGGAAAACTTTATTCAGCGAAGCCACCTGCCGCGTCCAACTGGAGGAGAAAACCCGTAAGCACGGCCGCAGGCCGCAACGCAGAAAAACTTTAGTACAATAACAGCTGTAATGTTATCTTTCAGGGCTGGAACTATGGCTTGTTTGTCCCTGTATATGAGAGGTTTACGTCTCCCCACAAAAAGTTGTCTAGAAAAGTCAAATCTTTTGATCTTGGCGGCCACTGTACTGTTTCAAAATGTAATATTTATTACTCATCCAACTTACTTTTCAATTAGTTCATGGCATCGCATGCTATATGGCATGTTAAAACGTCGTCAGCCGTATCCATTTCTGGGCAAAAAAGTCGATAATCATGTAACAGTGTCTTGTTTCATTGACTGTATCATCACTTGTTGTTTTCATTGCTCTTTAAGAGCTATAATCTTTACTAATACTAGAATTTGCAGCTGCAATATGCTTATCGGCTTGTACTCCTCGCATGCGGGTTGGTGCATTACCCTGAATTAAATTTGGTCACAACAGTTTGAAAACGGTTTGGATCGATTGAGGCGATGATAGAAAGGACGGTATTTGTAAAGCACATTTCTTCAATAGCGTGAATTTCGAAAATAAAATACAATATTTTGAAATTATTGTTTGTTAGTTGATCTATCCGTGGTGAAATGGCAATTTTTGGCATTGCCACATATCACGAAGCTATTTTTAAAACACGAAACAATTTTTACTTAAAATCACATATCAAATGAATCACTGCTTTTTGGTAATTCTCAGTTTAACATACAAATTATAACATTTAACAAGTACTATGTAATTGACAGAGGATGCGGTATAACCAAAAACAAACATTAGTTTCTTGCTAATTAAACCCCAAAAATTTTATCAAGTCATGATCTTAAAGCCAATATTTGTTAAAGCAATGCACTCATGCCCAAAAGCAAACAAACCAGAATAACTTGGCTGTATAAACCGCAAACAAAAGGGATAAAATATCTACCAAATAACATAATAAAGACAAAAATTTAAGAAGTGTTAATAAAAAGAAATAAATGCTAATGAAGTAATGAATGAAAAAGTTTTATATTTCACATCTCGTTCTTCATTTTTTTTCTTCTTTTTATAAAAACCAACAAATCAACTTAAAACCGTGTATAACGAAAAACTTTAAAAATACTTGAGCTGGTATAAAGACAAAAATTCAAGACGCAAATATTTAATTTAACCAAAAATTACAAACTTAAGAATAATCTTTGAAAGAAAAAAAAAAACTTTATAATCATGCTAATGGAAGAGAAACAGTTTTATGGAAACAAGTATTTGTTTAAGAGGAACAGTTTCGGTGGAAACTGTTAGTGAGCAGGAACATTACAGATCAAGTTAAAACGTGTCAAGTGAAAGACATAACAAGAACTTGTTAATTTCATTTAACTCAAATCGTCATATAACATTTAATTTTGACAACACACAAGCAACACTTGAGTTAAGGTCGTGCACATGTGTGCTTAAAAGCAACCCACTATTTGTACAAAGTATACATTTTTATAAGAATTTGTTTAATCCAAAGCAGCCCAAATGCCTGCTTAACTTGTACAATGTTAATTAATTTAGTCACGCATTTAATTTGACATACGTTTGTAAATATGTAGCTCTTGATAATGTTTTTTGTTTACAAATGTTGAACAATTATAATTTGAACACAGCAATATTTGTCTTGCGACATTTTTCATTTATTCCAAATTACCACAAATTTAATATTAATTTTAATTATCTTTGTTAGTTGTTATATAAGATGACAATGAATTCAGCAATTCTTTTATCCTAATACTAAAAGACTTTTGTCGTCCGACAGTTTATTTAAGGCCATGACTGACTATCCTACAAAGTCGTGCGATTATGTCAAATAAAAATCTGATAGTTTTCTGTCCTACATGAAAAAATCGCAACAAAATGTGTTATTGGATGCCACACTGTCATACTTGCTTAGAAAAAGCAACTCTGATCGCACAGAAACTATTATTTTATGAAATTTTCCAAAAGATTATCAAATCGGACACACTTGTCAAAAAATCTGTCACACATGTACACTTTGTGTCCATACTATCACACTTTCTGAACACACATAAAATTTTTGACATATCGAACGACTAAATCTGATAGTCAGTCATGGCCTTTAAAAATATCGATCCATCCATATACCACACAAGCTGTACAGTTTTATTACAGTAAATTTATTTATTTAAAGTTTAAGCATAATATTGTTTGTTGTCCGACAGTTTTTTTTGTAAAATATACTTTAAAAAAAATACATAAATTTATTTTAGAAGATTAATGTTAGTTTCATAAAATTTGTATTTTTTATATAAGACAATATTTTGCAACCTTCTATCGTCCGACAATTTATTTTTAAATATTCATTAAATCATATTTTATACGAGCTAAGCATTTAAATGGCAATTGAAGTAGCTCTTTAAAACTTAAAAATAAAAAAATATTTTGTCGGCCGACAATTTTTTTTTATATTCAAAATTAATTTACAAAACAATAAGCGCTAGTTTAAGCAACTTTTCCCATCTTTTATTTTAAACAATATAAAACTTCTATACTATTTATATCAGTTTAACTTTAAAGATTTATGTGTCCGACCATTTTGTTTTAAATTATTTTTGAAGTCTTTCGACCTATACATTAAAGGGACGGTTAAAATAGTATTTATTTCTTCCAAAATATATAAATTTACTTACAGACTATTACAAAATATTAATTTTATTTTTTTTTTCTTACTTTAAAATAAACAACCTTAAATTCTAAAATTCTTACACATTAATTCCAAAAAATTTTGTCATCCGACATATTTTCAAGCCATATTTACTTAAAGCTATAAACTAAAGTGCTAGTTAAAATAATTGTTTTAAGCTTATCAACAAAAGAATTTTTTGTCGGCCGACATTATTTTTAAATTTTTTTTTCTATTTAAATTAACCAACAAAAAAACTAATATCAGCAAGTAATGTGTCATAAGAAAAATATGTCGTCCGACAATTTATTTTCAAATACTTATCAATCTATATTTTATTGAAACTGCACGACAAAATGACAGTTAAAATATGTGTTTTTAATTTATCAACAAAAAACATCTTCTCGTCCGACACTTGTATTTATTTTTTAATAAATTTTATTTATACAACATTTTTATAATTTCAAAAACTTTCCATATTTTTTACTAAATATATTATTTTTCAATTCTTGAACTTTGTTGTTAGAAAAATCTGTCGTCCGAAAACTTATCTTAAAATATTTATTAAACTGTATTTCTTTAGGGCTACATAATAAAATGACAGTTATAATATATTTTTTTTCATTACATCAACAAAATAACATTTTATTTATCTTTACCAAAAAATTTAATTCAATAACTTCCTTATCTTTAAAAAAAAAGAATTTTTACTATTAAATTTATTTAACGATTTAGTAGAAAAATTTCTCATCCGATAATTTTCTTTCAAAATATTTATCAAACCATATTTCATTCAAATTGTACAATAAAATACAGTTAAAATCAATTTTATATGATAGTCTGTAAGAATACATATCAATAGACTTAATAAAATAAATAAATAAAAAATGTCTGTTTTAATTTCATCATTAAAAGAACATTTTGTCGTCCGACATTATTATTATTATTATTTGCAGTAACTTCCCTTATGTGATATAATATAAAAATATATATATATATACTGTGAGCGTCAAAAAAAAGTGTACACAAATATTTTTTAAAACATTGTTTTTATATCAGTATTTTCATTTACGATAAAGTTTTACATTTAGGTACTTTTAAATCAATATTTAGTTCTCTACCTTATTCTAAACAAAACAGCAAAAATATTAACAACAACAAAAAATTTACAACAAAAATAAAAAATAATTCATTATTTACGCGTCAAAAAAAAGTGTACAAACTGTTTTAAAATGAAAATAAAATCGATTTAGTATTTAGTTGATTTTGCTTTTGCCTTAATTACGGAATTTAGTCTTTTGGGTATCGATTCTACTAATTTTTTAGTTATATCGGATGAAATTTTCTGCCATTCCTCCATTATAACGGATTTCAGCATATTCTTATCGCTAATTGTCCTTTTTCGGAGTTGGCGGTCCAAATGCTCCCACAAATGTTCAATTGGATTTAAGCCCGGTGATTGTGGAGGATGATCCAATGTTTTGGGAGAGCGGTACAGAAGCCATTCTTTTACTATATGGGATGTATGTTTGGGGTCGTTGTCCTGTTGAAAAATCCAAGATCCTTCCAACCCCAATTTCTCCATACTGAATGGCACGTTGTTTTGCAAAATGTTCAGGTAGTCCATCTTATTCATTGTACTTTCAATAAAAACCAAATTCCCTACTCCGTTTGCCGCCATACATCCCCACACCATCACCGAACCCCCTCCATGCTTAACCGTGGCTATTAAATTTTGGTCAGCATAATCATTGTTTTTTGTTCTCCATACTTTAACTGGTTTTTTCTGGCCAAACACCTCAAATTTACTTTCATCAGTAAAATGCACATTATTCCAGAATGAAACATCTTTATTTTCATACTTTTTGGCGTATTCTAGGCGTCTTTTTTAATTAGCTGGTAATATTAGTGGTTTCTTTCGTGGGAATCGACCATGTTACCCGTTTTCGTGTAATGATCGTCGTATTGTACTGGCACTTACGGTAGTTTCTGATGTTGCCGAAACTTCCTCTGATATTTTAACGGCACTTTAAAAGGATTCTTTTTTACATCGCGCACTATAGATCTTATTTCAGCCTCCTTTAAAAGTTTTCGCCGGCCCGACCCTGGACGATTTTCTATTTTGCCGTATTTTTCGTTTTTATCAATAATTTTTTTTTTTCAGTATTGTGGCTTCTGTTTATAATAGAGCCAATTTCTCTGAAAGTTTTTCCTTCATTCCGAAGTTTTATTACTAATTCTCTAATATCACTAGAAGTTTGTTTTCCCATTCCAAAAAAATTAAAATTTACTTCACACGAGGAGATCTTACTCTGCAGATCACAATTAATTTACATAAAACAATAAAAACCTTTCAGTAGAATGCTAAAATAAAGAAAACAACCAAATATAACGGTATTCTTTTACAGTAGCACACCGCTGAAATGATGCATATGCAACATGTACACTTTATTTTGACGCGTAAAATATGGATTCGAATTTGTTTTTGCTCCATCATTTATGTATTTGTAAGAAATTTCTCATTGTCTTTCTATAGCTAACTAGAGATTAGTATACTAATATTAAAAACCCTAGAATGATAAATTTAGTCATATCTTAAAAGACTAAAAAAATACTTTATTGTAGAAAAAGTTTTTGTACACTTTATTTTGACGCTCACAGTATATATTCGACTATTAAATTCATTTATTTCTCATAAAAGAAAAATTTATCGTCCGACAATTTATTTTTAAATATTTTAAAAACTTTATTGAAGGTTAGTAAAAATATTTATTTAGCAAAACCAGTAAGATATTGTTTTGTCGTCCGACAATTTTTAATTTTTGGCCTTTAATACAAAACTAAAACTGTATTTTATTTTATTTTATTTAAAGGTTAGTTAAAATATTTATTTAAAAAAAAATCGATGAAATAATGTTTTGTCGTCCGACAATTTTTTTTGCCTTTAATAAAAAAATAAAAATATATATTTTCAAATTACTTATCAATATAAAATATCTTGTAGTACGACATAGAAAATCAAATTTAAATCAATTATAATATGTATAATATAATTGATTTTTTCTTCGGTTAAAAAAAAAACATTTAAATCTGAAAATTTTTAAATTATTTATGAAATCCTATTTTATACGGGCAATAAAGTGTAATCGTATGTGGAAAAGCGAGAACATAAATTTTCAGCTTTAAAAAAATATCATCCCACAATTTGTTTTATGAAATACTTTTCCATAATTTAATTACTAAATGACCCTAAAGTTCTTTCAACCCACCACGTGCCGTAATAAATTCTATCAGATTAGTTTAAACTTTTTTCCTTCTTTACTAAACTATTTATTTACCAACAACATTAATTAATTTTTTTGATGTTAAAAACATTGTTGTTTTTTATACATATTATGAGCAAACACTTTACCCTGCCAATCTACATGGTAGTAAATATATGGAAGGCGGGTAATTGTAATTAATTAAAAATTAAACATGTGCCAAATCAAGAAATGTGTAAATTGAGGAGCCACTAAAAAAAATTTTTTTTTTAAGTTACCATATAACACCGATGTTTGAGAATTTTTGACAGCAAACTGTTAATAATATAAAATAATAATTTAAGAAAGAAATTCTCTTTTAGATTTCTAACTACAAGTCTATTATTAGTGGTTCACTTAGTAGATTTGTAACGTGATGTTACAAAAATCTGTCGCATAAGCAATGCGTGTTATTATTTACCTATATAAAAAATTTAACGAACTTTCCGTGAGGTAGAAATCTATAGAAAACAGATTTTTATGGAGAGAACGTATTTCATTGGACATATGGTTAAAGAGATAAAGAGGCAACACTACATCTTTAATCAATTTTTACAACCTACACGCAAAGAAAAAACATGGTTGTGGTAATAATAATCTATGAGCAACCTACTATAATTGAATTGTACGATTGTAGTTAAAACATATAATGGTTGCAAGATATCATTATTATGTTTAATAAAAATATCATGCAAGTATCATACTATGACTAAAAATAAAACATTAAATTTTTGTTTTTTTTTTCTAAAACACATTTTGTTTCAACAAAAATAAATATCTACACAATATTCTGAGCGTGTATTTGTATTTAATAATCTCCAACATTCACCTGTGGTCAGAAGCTAGCCAGCAACCGCTATATTTTAAATCATACTTGCTAACAATTAGGCGACATAGTTAATATTTATTGTAGAATCCACATGGCATCGACATTAAATTTCATTTGGAACGAAATTGAACATCGTGTAGTAGACGCAAAATATTGGAAGGAACTCGCTGCGGCCCCATACTGTTTGTAGGAGTTTAAAGAATCGAATGTATTAAATATAAATCATAAATTTTTTATCTTATTTGTGGCACTTAAATACAACTTTTTCTATAATTTTTGGGAACATTTTATTGTTCTATAATTCTCGAGAAGTATGTTCAGTGAGAAGAAAATTTTATGGGTGGCATTTGTAATGTCAAACAAATAAATATACAAAAAACAAATAGTAAGAATATGGAAAATGGTTGATTAAAAATTTAATAAATATTTAAAGAAATTCAAATACATATTTATGTATATAAATATAATTGTAAAAATATTTTATGAACAGGAAAAAACTGAAGAAAAGGCACTATTTGATTTGGTATAATTACATCGTATTGTTCAAGCTATCAAATGCTAATGGAATAAGATAAATTGAGTATGTGTGAACACTTATTTTAACTGCTCTATCAACACTAAATTGAAACAATTAAAAATACCTGTTTGAACAGGGTATTACTGTTGTTTCAATTATCATTAAATAGTTATTTGTAATTTTAAATGGATTTGAATATAATATTATTTTTGTAGAGACATGATACAACTTTTTTCATATTAATTTCGTAAATCTTACTTTTCTAATAGGAAAACCATATCAAAGTTTTCATAAAAAGCAAACATAAGATGATAAAACTCAAACAAATGATTGGTTATTGTAACCAAAAAAAAGATAAAACATAACTAAATTAATTATTTTTTGTTTTCGATAACCAAATATTGTTATAGAAAATATAATATGGCTGTGATCATATCGTAACCATGGTTTCTATTTGCGTGCAACACACATTTCATCGATAATGTGAGCTGTAAAAAAAAAAATCTACTAACTGAACCATAAGTACAATATATACTAGTAAAGCACTTCTTAAAAGTTATATGTGAGGTTTGACGTTTTTTAAATTTAAACAATTTTGTTACATTTGTTTTACATTATTGGTTATTGTTGAATAAGTTCATTTCACCGTACCATAAAAAAAAATCACTGTAAACTTTCAAATCTAACTTGTTTAAACAAGATAGTTTAAAAAATTTGTTGGCTGAATGTTATATAAATAAATATTTTTTATTATATCTTCGGTAATTACGGCTGTCGTAAATTGGTGTTTTTTTCTCGAAAGGAACAATGTTTTGTTTTCATTCATTTCATTCACTGTGCCGATTTTGAAATACCTTAGAGCTTCGAATTGAAAATCCCTAAGAAATTATATAGGGAGGACTGGGTACTTAGCTGAAATTAGAATGAATAAGGCTGTTTTGTTTAATTGGGGAACCTTATTCTACAAGAGCGCATAACAAGCCTATACCGGCATACATAGTTATAGAGAGTATAAGCTATATAATGACCACCTTATTTAACCCAACCTAATGGCATGAGTGCTTCAGTAAAAATTCCCAATAATCCCTGAATTGTACGCCTAGAAGGAAGATTTCATTCCCTGTAAAATTTATGAAGTGCTTTATTAGTTTGTCAAATAGAATATTAAATTAAAAAATAAATTTCCAAAATTTAGAAACAATATTTAAACTTAATGTTTTTCATTATGATTTGCAAAAACTTACGGAAAAGGAACGAAAAATTTTATTACAGTTCAAAGTTTCACACAAAGTTGTTATCATACTAAACCTGGAAGCTGTAAGAATATACCCTGCAGATAACGTGAGTAGTCCATACATGCATGTAAAGTGTACTCCATAATAGACTAGGACTAGTCCAAAGGTAACCCAAATGTATGAAGAAAACATGGCTGATTTAACACTACGAAGTCCTAGGGCTGGACCATATAACCCATCGGAGTAGTCTCAAAACTACTCTTTGTCACTACTCGATGGAGCACCTACGCGACCATTATACACGTTTTAACAACAATATATGTAATCGTTAAAACACGAACACTTGTCGTTTAACTACAACCTCTTGTTTAAAAATTAAATGGTCCATGACTGCATAACATAAGACAATGTTGTAAGTAGTCCATTTAACTAAAATGGACCACTTAGCCCAATATTATCCGTATCTGTAGCAAAAAAAGAAGACATGAATGCTTATTATTGTTGCAATGTCATAAGAACTGTCAAACAGCAGCTGAGTGTATTAAAAGAAAAGTTAAGTAATTTGTAAACATATCTGAAGCGTTATTATTTAATACTGTGTATGTGTGGTAAAGCATAAACAACATTCGACAGGTCATATCACGAACTAAAAAAATAAAGAACAATCAGCTGTCGCTTCGAAACTACCCTGTATGTTACTGTATCATGCCTTTTGAAAGATGAGATATGATGGAAAATATACACATTTTCACTTAAGTTTTATACATATACAAGAAGAATTTGTTAAACATTTCTAATTAGTTACGAAAAATTACTGGTTTGACCATATTCTTTTATAGAAATCTGTGGCAACGCTAATTTGAATTAATTGCACAAATAGTAGTTTTGAGTGCTGTTATTCTTAACTCATGTTAACAATTTTTATTTGTTTGCGGTCACAAACATTTCACTTAAATTTAGTTGTTGCTTTTGTTGTCCTACGGTTGTGCCTACTGACTAATGTGCGTGCCTAAGGTCCAAAGTGAAAATCTCTGATGACAAGCGGCACACTTCAAAGAGGCATGGAACGAAATAAAAATCTCAGTACTAGTGCTTTGAAATGTATAAGAGATTTTTATTTTTTTTTTCGTTTGTTTTTGGTTTCGGTTTTAACGATTTATTTTATTATTTTCAAATGTGTTATCAACAGACATACTTAAGAATGAAAGAAAAAAATATTGTGGAATGTTTTACTTAGTTTACGACATACATACACGATTAAAAATAATCTTACAAAATTCAAGAATGCTGTCTAATTAATATTTTTTTTAATTTAGTTGCACGTTTTAAATTGGCTTAACTGTATGTTAAAAGAAGCGTTTCTGGCTGTCTGTCATCTTTAGAAATACATAGATGTTTTGCAACACCAAATTATCAAACAAAGCACATAAATTATAAACATGTCAGCATAATATTAAAATATAGATGTTTTTTTTTGAAGGGCTGTGAATTAACTCAGTGGCAAAAATATATTTTGTTAAAATATAAATATTTTCTTAAAAACTAACAATCAAAAAAACTCAGAAGGGAATAAAGAAACAGATTAGATTTTTTAACGCTAAAATATTGTAAAAAAAAAGAACAAAATATTCTATTGGGAAATGTGTGTTAATTGCTTGAATGGCATGTAATACATGACAGGTTCAAATGGTTAAACATAACAATTTATTTTGAATAAATAAAGAAACCGAACAAGACTGCCACTTTAGACAAAACCATTGTCAAAACACAAAGCCCATTATTTACTTTATGACAATTATTACAAGGATTCTTGGTTTTAAATTTTTTAATATTTACGCTTAAACATGCGATTTAATGCAAAACATGTATACAATTTCATGAATGTATGAAAACACTAATTATAAAGTAAATGTCTTAAATTAAGAGCAATAGAATAAATGGTTTTTAAATAGAACAGACTGTTTTCTCGGTACTCGTACAGGGGTTCCAATAAGTTTTCTATTGCGTTTAAATGGCGCAATTTACTACACACAACTGCATTCTACTGCAAGTTTCAAATATCATATTTAATGCTTCTATTTAATTGCTTCTAAAAAAAACCTTCTAAACACATTCATTCACCCCGTGAAAAGATTAAATTAAAGTAATTCAAATCTATAGGCTTGTCCAACCAAAACGCACGATATTATTTGTAAATTAAAACAGAAAGGTTTTGGAGAATTATCAAAATTTTTTTTTAATATGACTGAAGCATCTGTGACCATTATGTCTGAAACAAAATATTAGCCAAACCCTTGCCATGAGTGGCATACTTCTATCTTATGGTAAATATTTTGAATGACTCTGAGCCATGATTGAGGTTTAATGTCGTTAATGTGCCAAACTGTTTCATCCATTAACTTCTGGAATTATTCTTGGCTTCTTGATGTATACTTTTGCTTTTAAACATACCCAAAGAAAGAAGTCCAACGGCCATCTCAACATCTCAACGACATGATATCTGGCCACAGGATGTCCGTTATCATCTCGCAAATACTAACATCATTCAAGGTAACTGCTTGACTGTCCCTATTTTCGAAAAATTCCAGCCCGATGACACCTTCAGCCCATAAACCGCACCAAATAGTCACTCTTTGTGGCTGCATTGGCTTATCAATATTCACTCCTAGATTCTCATTTGCCCAAAGCTGGCAATTGTGCTTAGTAACAAATCCACTAAGGTAAAAGTGTGCTTTGTTGCTGGAGGTGATTTTACTTGTAAAGTCAGGATGCTTTTGTTCACTCAACCATTCTGCGTGTTGATGGTGCTTGAAATGCTAAGTAGGCTTCTGCTCTTCAGTCAATTGGTCTTAATTTTTTTCTTAAATTTAAATCTTTGTTTAAAAAACGCATCATTGATGTTCGTGTGATTTTTGAGAGCCACAACCAGTCGAAGTTGACGGCACTTGTGCCACAACATCGAGAACAATAGCAGTTTTTACCACGGAAAGAACTTGGTTAGTATGCACAGGTGTTTCTACGTTCTCTACAGACCCTGTTTTCTGAAATATGTGCACAATCCTCCCCATTGTAGTCGATTATGCTAACCAAAGAAATCGCTATGAGCACGTAATGCATTTTGATTTAAACGCCAATTTACGTAAAAATTTTTAACAATTTAAACGCGTTGTTTAACTGTGTACCTCTCTATGGTTGTAACGAAGAAATTTCAATTAAGGTTGGCCAAGCCAAACACCACCTGTTAAATTTCAGGCAGAGAACGGAAAAATTTGCACTATGGTTTTTTTCGCGAATTAAAAAAATTAGGCGGCCCTGTAGAGCATCCATCCACGAAGTCCCCTGGGAAAAGGTTAGGCAGCCGCCAACTTCTATGAGCATCAGCGTTTACCACCAATACACCAACTACACTGAGGGCGTGTTTAAGTATTAGGCAACAACAAATGTCAGCCCTACTATAATACGACATGCCGCAGCAGATCAATCGTCTTCTTAGCTGAGTCAAAATTTATTATCGAAACGAATGACAATAACAACCTTTGGTAGATGAACATCTTGAAAACAGCTGCTACAAATCGAGTTATATGAAGGCAATTTGTAGATGCCATATATTCCTAAGGGAGACAGTGAAAAAAGTTTTTGAAGGCGGACCAGTTATTAAGCACATAGAGAACCTTCACCATTACACTTGGCAGTCTTAGGCATTTAGCACACAAAAAGGTCTGTGTGGTATTTGCAAAGAAGGTTATATTTAACAGAGTTGACTACTGTTCCTGCTCTTGTGTTTATAGAGGAACCATCGGACAACATTTATCTTTTTGCACACACTCATTATGCATGCAGTCATCTGTAATAAGTGCATGATGTAGTCTAATCATAATCACCCTACTTATGGGAACCAATCGCAATTAATTATAATAAAAACTAGAACAAATTCAAATAAAAAAAAGACATTCAATTTTGTTTATGGCCCTTTGTTTCTTTTGCGGCACTCTGTAACAAAAATAATTTAGCCGCGTTTTTTCATGAGGAATTTGTAGTTAAGGCTCTATTGTACTTTTATCAGTATTTTTAATTCGTCTTAAAATTTTTGAATTATAAGAATTTTAAAAATAAAAACTCCTTGGAGCATTTAATAAATATATTTCGATGTGTTACAAAGGCATTGTCGAAATGAATATGCCATTCACAACTTATTTTTATACCCTTCACACAGTGAAAAAGGGTATATATAGGTTTGTCATTCCGTGTGAAATTTCTACAATTTTCATTTCCGACATCTTAAAGTATATAATTTCTGAAAGCTTATGAATAGGGGAGTCGATTAAGCCCTGTCAGTCTGTCCGTATGTATGTTGAAATCAACTTTTTGAAGCCCCCCGAAATCGCTTGGACCCGGGTGAGGTACTAAAATATCAGAAATATTCGGGAGTAGAACGGTATTGAAAATCAGAAACATCGGTTCATAAACAACCGAGATATGAGCAAAAACCCACGACCACCTCGATTTTTTTTCACAAAAACAACATTACAACAACAACATACAAACATACAAACTTGTATCTTGGTTAAAGTAAACGTGGGATCGAATCCCAGCTGAGCCAAAAATTTTTTTTATATTTTTTTTTATTAATTTTTTTTTTATTTTTTAATTAATATATTATTTATATTTTTATTATTTTTTTTTTAATTTTTTTTTTTTTTTTTTTTTTGTTTTATATTTATTATTTATATTTTAATTATTTTTTTTAACTTTTTTTTAAATATTTTTTAAATTTTTATTTTTTTTTTATTTTTCTTTTAACATACATACGTAAAGTTATAATTTTACAATGGGTTGTTTTTATATATGTATGTTTTTATATGTACGTACGTATTTCATATGGGATGAATGGTGATACAAACTACTGTTATTGCATGACTACACGTTGTGAAGGGTATATAAGATTCGGCATGGCCGAATATAGCACTCTTACTTGTTTCTTTTGTTGATGGTTAATTTCAGTGGGACTTGTATGAAGAACTCTTTTACTTTAATTAAGTGATAAGCCATTCTGACGACTGTTACCCCTTCTGACGACTACACATTCTACACGTTCTACACATTTTTTTTTTATTTTAACTTTTGTTACACATGAGTCTTGGCAGACCCACTGAGTTTTAAAACTAGTTGATTCGAAAAAAAATTCGGTTCCATAGCATCAGCACCGCTACTACTTGTCACTTTTAGTGTAATCTAAATCAGTCCAAATAAAAAATAGATGAATTTTTTTAATCAAATTACTGAAAATATGTATTTATTTAATTTATGTACATTTACATTAGATTATATTATAAACTAATATTTGACCTAATTTGTACTTTTTTACTGGTCCTCCTTAAAAACGATTACGGTTGTTTAACGAATCAGCACAAACTCATTACACCATCCCAGCAATGGTGGTGTGAGTTGTAAAATTACAAATACTAACAGTGTAGTGTTTGACAATAAATTATTTCATTCAAACAAATAAATTTCTATACATAAAAATACATTTGACATTTTCATTAAAAATTGTGTAGATTATTTTGTTACTCCCCCTTCGAAAAAGTGTTGCCTTTTTTTAATCTTTTTTTTCCGCGACGCAACCTTTTTTCTAGTAGGATTTTATACAAAATCTGGCTTAAGCCTCACATTATATTTAAACTCATAAAATTCTTAATTTTTATTCCAGTTAGAAAAGAATTAAACGATTGTACATTTACAGCATTATAACATTAAGATCTAAAGCACTTCTTTAAGCGCTAGTCAGCTATAGGACTATTGCGCGATTATTATATTATATTGGGCTAATAAATTACAAACTCCACAACAAAAACAATAAATAAACACCTTGATAAAGGAAAACGAACTTTTAAATTACAATTGCTATCAAATAAAATTGGCTATAAAAAAAATAAAAAAAAAACATTAATTCATTTCTTTCTTTTTTTCTTCTTAATTTTCTTTGCAGGTTTGTATTACCAACATAAACCAGTCGAAGACGAATGTACAACAAGAAACCAGGGGGGAAAAACAACTAAAATTGGTTGTTAAAAACAAGAAGAGGAAAAAATAGTATCTACAAGAAGTATTACTTTTAAGCTCATTTAATTACAGTTTTATCGCGCTTAATTACGAGTTTTTGATTACAGTGTTTGCTATTCAGCGTCTCTTTTTTTTGTTTTCGTTTCCATATCAAGTTTATTTTTTTTTTTATTATTTAAGTTTTATTTGACTTGATATGCTCAGTTTTTTTCTTTCGTACTTCAATTAATTTTTTTTTTTGCCGTTTCTTTTTGTTGGACGTATAGAGCTGCAGAAGAAATGGTCGAGAGTTATGGAGAAGGTAAAGGAGCATTAAGTTAAACATGGCTTAACATCAACATTTTAAATAAAATATATTGTGGTTTGGAAAGAAACAGTGGGATTTAAAGAAACATATTTTTTTAAATCGTTACAAATTTAAAAAAAAATTTTTTGATTTATTTATGAAAAAAGTTTAAGTTTGAAATATTTTCTCTGTTTGGCTATTTAAAAATGTATGTAGACTTTGAATGTGTAGACATTGCAGATTGTATTTCATATTACACTTTGCAGCAAAAATTAACTTTTCTTTCACGAAATGATTAATTTCATATTCTTATTGATCCACAGATAAGATGTAGTAAAACTGAGTAGGTATTTAGCTTTTTAATTTTCAAATCTTATATCCTTTAACTTTTCGAAGGTTACAAAATCGAAATATTTTTTTAACATAAATATTTCTTATCAATAACAAAATCATGTTAACGCATATAATCCATCTAATGAACAAACAAAAAATCACACAAATGTCCTCCGACGAATTTATCCCTCCATCTCCTTGAAAGTTGTAAATAAAACTTTAAAGAGTATTTTACGCCACTTGTCCAATTTTTAACGGTACATTTTTTTTCTAGTCAGCACGTACTGCACAAAATATTTTTCCTATTCTACGGTTTATAATTTTCTTAATATTTTCCTGATACCAACACAATGCATTGCATGAATAGGAGCTATCCCCTGAGTATTGGAAAAAAAAATATGTTATCCATACTGATGTAAAGTTTCTTATATATTTATTGAAAAAAATAGTCTATTATTGTATCCTTCAAAAAATAAAGTCATATAGAGAAGATCAAAAATTAAATAAACAAAAACTGAAAACACATTTCATGTTCACAAAATAACGTTGCATGGCTTTATCTATGTCGCTAAGCACTTCATAACCGCTCGTGCCAAGCATTGTTGGAGCACAGGACCTAATATTCTAAGCTGCTTAACCAACAGGCCGTAGGGTTTGACCTTAACATCTTGATCTTTCCCTAGAAAAACTATGCTAATATCACTGCTAACCTTACTAAAGTTTATGGTAGTGTCTGCCAGTGTCTCGCCAGCTACCATCAATGATTCCATATCTAGGAATCTAAAGATAGTCACTAAAATAAGCAAACGTTTTCGAAATTTTGTTTAAAATTTTCTCGATATATTTATTGAACTCTAATAACTCTAGAGAGAGTAATTAACAATTTGAGAGAGATTAAATCAATTGTTTATTCTTAAAGAACTGGGTGTTAACAAATAAGTCCCTTGAATGTCAAAATATAAACAGTGCGTAAGTTACCTCAATTCGAGGTAGTAACCCAGCATTTACACATGAAAGTAATTTCATTAAATTCGCAATACACTCACTCTTCTTCACTAACACACTCACATTAATTTTACTTTCCACTCAGATTTCAACGATTTTTTCAAGAAAGTAAATTTTTGGAGAATCGCACATTTCTAGAAACTCTCTACAGTGCAGACTTATTAAGAATCTATGTATCCATAATAACAAAGTTGACCTTAAGTAAAAACTGAACCCTCATACAGCTCTCACATGCATAAAGTAAACTTTGAGTGCTCTTGTGTTTGTTGATAAACGAGGAAGAGTAAATAAGGAGCGGGTACAGTCTCTGTTCCTCTTTCACCTACAAACTTAAGAGCTTGTAAACTTTCATTTGACCTTGTGAGAGCTGTCTGAGTAACCACGGTAAAGTGACGAACATACTATGGGGTGACCCAAATCTTGAGAAGTCGAAGGAAATTCTGAAACTGAGTAGACCGAAACTTGGGAGATTAACTGGTGTGATAATGGGTCACACGGAAATGAGAACTCAGCTAGCTTGCATGGGACTGTCGAATGACATGACATGTAGGGCATGCGTGGAGAAGGAAGAGACTTTCGAATATTACCTTTTTACACTTTAAAGTGGACACTGTGTCGAACTTGGAAAGTCTGAGAGATTCAAATTGGATATCGATAAGGGATTACATTGAGAAAACTGGGTTTTTGACCGAGTCGATATATTACGTTGAAGAATTGAGGATTATGGTTTCATTAGGGACATTTTTCGTATACTTGTTATGCGTTTGGTGTTTTAGTGCCCCTCTTTTTCAACCTAACCTAACCACGAACAGCGGAGAGAGTTCGTTAAATTGGACAATTGAACATGAACAAATAGACAAGTCTTTTTCTCAAAAAGAAAATTTTGATTTTACAAAGGTTTTAAACATGGTAACCTTAATATACCACAGTTTATTAAGAATTTTGTACAAGGCGTCATATTTTCTCCAAATTAGAATGTTTTAGCAGTGACTGTCCTAATGATCGTTATAGCAATATGATAACTAGATTATTTTGTTCTTGATTAGATCGTACTGATCTGAATGGCATGTGGTTTTATATGGACCACCCCATATACCACATTACCCGTTAAACTATTTATCTACTGCCTAAGTCAGTTTCCATAAATTTTGTGTGGGACCATTAATCGTTTGTTTAACAACCGGATGACTTGACGAGAACTGCAAGGGAGCAGAAGAAGGGGAAGACCATCTCACACATGAAGAAGGCAGCTAGAGAACGAAGTGGTATTTGCATGGAAGACTGGAATGAAATTAAACTAATAGCTCAATATAAATCTCATTGGAATACATTTGTTTTGGGGGTGCTATGTAATGCTATAGATTTAACATCATTAGAATTCTTCAAAAGTATTTCTAAAGTTTAAAGCTATGCGTTATAACAAAGCCGGGAAGGCCATTTGCTCGATATACTACTCTGTACATATCCTTATACCATGATTTAAAAAAAAATAACCTGAGGCAGCACTGTTTTCTTAAAAAGTCGTTTTCATTGGCCATCGAAAGAAGCAGACCTTTAGTGAATTAGCTATGGCAATAAAAAGATTGGGCGACGATAATGACCAATTGAACTACTGTTGAAATAACATAAAATTCGAGAAAATTATCGGTGGAATGATTGAACCAAATGTCTGCAAAAGTAACGAACTTCAGAAAGTTACACATGCTTACTACCTCTTTTTTTGTGTCTCAATTATAGGCATTGGTATTGCAGAAATGTGAATTCATCCAAATAATGAACATGTAATACAGAGAGAGAGAGAAATATCTGACGAATGAATAGTTTACGGAAATGAACTACTTAAAGGACCACCTCGTGACATTTGACATCATTAGAATAATTTCTCTTTGGATATGCAAAGTCCCAGGTAAATAATGATGCATCAGAGGCAATTCAACACATTCAACGACTAAAAATTTATTTAACCATTCTTGATGTGAGTAAAAATGTTCCGCTGATTCCATTAGCCGCCTAAGTCTCAGCGCACTGTGGACAGAATAAAAATAAACAAAATTTTTTTTTAATTTCAAATGATATAATTTTTTATTAAGTACAATTATTATCGGAAAAATATATATGACTTAAAGTTTAAATGTCTGAGACTTTGGAGCACAGCTCAAGAGCAAAAGATACAGTTATCCTCCAAAAATTATTTTCGAATAGTTCTCTACAATGTCCATATTAAATTTTGTGTCGTTCGGATCAGCCGCTTAGAAGTGGCTAAGTTACATTGAAAATATTTTGATTCTGCTCCATTGTGCAGCCTTATCCTATTGAAATTTTTGCATTTTCTTTACAAAATCACACCGTTTTATCCCACTGTTTCCCCATTAACATTGATGGTGTTGAATTCCTTGTGTTTTGAGTTTAAACTTTTACAATTTTTCATAAGAAAAGAAAACCCCTTGTATAACCACAAAAAATTTAATGTAAGATGATACTTTGTAATGTGCTACCCATATTTTGTGTAGTTGGCAAAGAGTGCAAAGAAACATGCTGCTACTGCTCCACAATTGCATCTTTTCAAGTTGCAACTATTCTGAGGTTAACTTACGTTGAAATTTTCCTTAGTTAAGTTTTCTTTTGTTAATTCATGTTTAACCTAAACGCCGTTTTAAGTTTCAATGCATACAAGCTTGAAGAAGAAAGAAAAAGGTGGAGCCATAAAGGTTTAACTAAGATAACTTACAATTACTTAATTGTTTGTTGTAAAAGTAGTGGCAGTAAAAAAAAATCTAGCATAAACTAGGTACCACTGAATTTCGTTTTCAGCTTCTTGGCCAAAACTCATTTAATGTGTGTTGGCCAGGAGTGTGTGAAAACCAAGTAGAGTTGAAAAAAAAACAGGATTTAACTTACAGTAGCTGAAGTGCCTCCTCTTTTTTTCCGTTTTAGTTTTTCTTTTCTTTTTTGCACTAATTGTTGTGTATGTCTAGGGCTGGGTAAATAACTACTAAAATACTGCACCATAAGTTAACGATTTTAGTAGTAAATTACCTGCACATAAATACACAAACATATAATGACCAACACACAAATCTGACTGACAGTGAAAAATATACTAAGGGAAGGTATGCAAGAGAGAAATAATTACACATTTATAGACACGCATGTCATGTTGTCTATAAAATCATGGGAACTTTTAGTTTCATACAATTCTATAATTAAACATAAGAACTAGACTTTAATGA
This sequence comes from Phyto melanocephala, assembly GCA_941918925.1. Lineage (NCBI taxonomy): Eukaryota > Metazoa > Arthropoda > Insecta > Diptera > Rhinophoridae > Phyto > Phyto melanocephala. The sequence continues at coordinate 19,279,794 of OW799235.1, forward strand.
AAGAGTTGGTGGCATGCAAAAAAATATATATTTGCATTAGATGGTGGTTAAAGATATTTCTTGTAGCACCTTTTTTATAACTTTATATTTTAAAATATTTTTATCGCACAGGTGGCTAATATACATTTATGTTAATTTTTGTAACGAAAAAAATTATAAAAAATTATATTGATCGATTTTATAGGTTCTTCTGTCTCGAATAATTCCTACGTTTTCATTTGTTTGTCTGTTCATTTAAACCTTATATAAAAGTATAATTTTTAAACAGAGTCATAGAAAATTAAATTTTTGTACTGATGTTGAAAGCGCTTCTTTGGTCCTTCTAAGTAGGACTTCAGCTACAAAAGTCCACCCGCTTAAAACGACGAAGCTACTCCTTTGGTTTAATAAATAAACGTCACAGTGTTTATTGGGTTTCACTGTTCTAAATTTTTAACAATAAAATGAAAAAAATTTATGATTAATCACAGATGTGTTTTTCAATTAAAGCGGTCGTCTGTTAGTATATCGTGCCAGTGATTTCAGAGAAATTAAATTTATTAAATCAAGTTTTTTTATGTAAATCAAATTGGATAGATTTTTCATGTCACTCGCAATTTTTTCCCTGCCAGCATGACCCTTTGGTTAATGTCAGGTTATCTTGAAAGAGGAAAGACTCTTTTAGAAGATTTGTTAAAGGCTGAGCAGAGACTTCTCTCATACCACGGGAATCAGTTATCCCCTAGATTTTATTCTAGACTGGTTATTGGGAAGATCTCTTCGAAAAGCACGTGGTAGGTGTTATTATGACCAAGCAGGAACTCGAAGGTGGTTCAATAACTGATGCTTGACTTTAGTCGGACTTCAGGCAACGACGAAAGTTTTTGAGATGATATTGCTATTTCAACAGAAATATAGAATGATGGCTTGTAACTGATGCTGGCATACCTTGCAAACCTGTAGACTTTGAGCGCTTTGAATATTTTGGGGTGCTGTTGCTCTTCAACAGAAGTAGTTACTTGATGAATTGTTCGGCATCTTTTGGACCGCACATTCGATTCTGACTCTGATTAACTTTAAAGTCTCGTAGCAACTAACGTAATATATGTGGTTTTCATGGGCAACCACGTATGTCTTAAAATCAAATTTTTCAGGAGAGCTACAAAACCGTGTTAGTGCTGAAATATTTTTGAATATATATAGAAGTTACGTTGTTATGCCATTAAAATAATCGGAATGGGTCCATCTTATTTGAGCAATTTTTAAAACCAAGTAAAGGCCGTTTAAGGCCAAGCAATATGGCATTATTAACTCAAAATCGTATAAAATGAACATACGCGGTTGCCCATGAAAACCACAGATATATAGCTCAGCCTCTTTTGCAAGGTACATTTGCATTAACCAAGAAGTAACCAGAAAGTAAGATGGCCCCCTATATGATATGATATGATATGATTGAGTAGCATAATTTTATTACAAGGGCGGCGATTGTGCTTCAAACACTCAAACCAGTGGTAAGAGCACCATCAGATTATAGCATATGGTGTCGGTGCTGACGTTTATAACAGAGTTCTGTCTAGTTCCACAGAAACCAGTATCCCCTAACACTTTTACTAGAGTGGTTATTGGTAAGGTCTGTTTGGAGATTATGTCTTGGTATTGGTTACTTCTAAAAGTAGGAAATATAAACGACTTATGCTTGTGCTTGTGGCAGGCTTGCAGTTACCTTTAACGTTTCTGTGTGTTGCTGTATTTTAACAAAAACTCGTTGGCATGTTCGGAGTGTTGATTAAGCTGATTCACTTCTCGCCTTGCAACCAATAATTTGCTTGCTCAAGCTATAGGACAAGTTGGTTCTGAATAAACCAACAGTTTGACTCCTCCTCTTTGTATGTTCTGAGCTATAAATTAATTTCAGCACTAGCAGCTTAAAAGTTCTATATTTATTTAAATTTTTTGTTGTTCAGCACTAAATACATATAATATAAATAAAATCCATTTTTTCGACGCAGGTATATTAAATTTTAAATGAAAAACGCTTTACCTTGACATAATAGTTGAAGTGAATAAATTGGTAAGAAGTTGTACAAATTAATCAACAAAGAGTTTCTTATTCCTTTCCTTACTACGAAGCAGGTTTGTAAGGGAGAAGATGAGATATATTCTGTGCATTAACCTTTTATTTGCAGCACACAATAAGTTAAAAGGGATGTGCATTTTGCGTGATAAAATTAATGCTTCATAACGGATACTCGCCATTTCATGCCTTCTCTCTGCACTTCTCTCTGACAAGTTTGTTGCTTTCGAAGCACTATTTATACTGGTTAATGATGGAAAAAATCGTCAGAATCAAAAAGATGCCACACATTGACTATCAATATGTAGCTCGGTTGGTTCTGAATTTATCAAACTAAAGGCTTCAGTAGTCGTTACTTTCTGTTGTCGTTCTGTGGCGTGCCATTCTGTTGTTTAATTTTTGTAGTTACTTCTTCTGTAAAAACTTATCTGCCTTAATTTACAAAGTAACCTTACCAAAACAAGCTTATATATTTTTTTAATACATATTTTTCTTGCAAAAAATTTCTAGAGTCAGATTTTATCTATAAGCAAAGAGAGCCACTCTGTTGTAGTCACCTTTAAAACAAAGGCGCCCTAATATCAGCTGTTTCTCTCTCAATGGCATTCTTTTTATGTTGAATTCTATTTTCTACATATTTGTCTGTAACAGAACAGAACGAAAAAGGAACAACAAACCACATATTCAGAAACAAAACAGCAGATTTATAACAGCACAGAACGTACAAATTAATTCTGCCTTCATTTTTGGTATAAAGTAGTTTCGGTCAGTATTTAAGGTTAAGATTTTGGAGCAAATTTTCCTTCATATGCTTAACTCTCCCTTAAATTGATTTGATAGATTTTTGGTCCCAAAATTGCTTTATGGAACCATAGACTTGAACTACTATTACACGTCGCAGTTATTGTGTGCATTTTTTCAAATTCTCAATTTCACTCCAATCAATAAAAAGTTCAGTGTATAAAAGTCTTTTGATATTTATCTTTAACAAATTTGATTACCCTCATGTCTGCAAAAATTGTACGAAGAATTTCATGGTGTAACTATAGCAAGTAATTTAATGTAATCAAATGTTCTTGCAACTATCTGTAATGCTTGATAAATCAAACAGGTTTTAGAAATTTCTCTGAACCTTCTTTGAGTTTTCAATACGTTATTTCTTTTTAGAGATTCTCTTATATAGTCCCCCATTTAAACTTTTAATTAACGCCTAATGGATTAATGGCATCACTTACTTTAAATGACATTGTCATTTGATTAAAACCACTTCATATCAAGTTCATTGAATTTGTATCTGCTTTAAAAGCAAGTATATGTATTTACATGCATATATGCATTTATTCTACTATTCTCTGTCCTCTGCTGTTTGTCTTTAATTAAAAAATTATCTGTTGCCAACCCAGTCAAACACCCGCTTGTATTGCATTTCGCTTATATTTTTGTTGTCACGTGTGTGTGTGTGTGAGTTGATTTATTGATTAAAATTAATCTTGATAACTTTATCAATCATTGAAACGATAGAACGGGATCTGCATATTTTTCCATTTAATTCAATGCCTGTCACTGTTTACGGTGTCTAGCTGTCTGTCTGCTGGCTTTCGAGTTCATATTAAAGTAATTGTTATTGTCGTCGTTTTTTGCTTTTCCGTAATTTGTTATATCTTCCCTCAATAATTACAACAATATAATGATATTGTTATAATACAATCATCATTATCATTGTCTCATTAATGTTATGGAGAGGCATTAATAAAAATCAGTGTTACCAGATTAACGTTTTAGCAATAAGAGTAGAAGGTTACTTTTTTATTTCCTTTTTGTTTTGTAATCAAATTGATTTTTTTCATTTCACAACGACTAAGGACTGAATTTTGATGGAGCTAATTTTTCCACAAGAATTATTAATTATTTATTGCAGTGAACTTGAGCGTAAAAGAATAAAATTTATCTGACCATTCCTAAATATTTTTTTTTTCTCTAAACTATTTATTTTCTTACTCGTAAGTATTTAACTCTACGATATGATTTTGATAAGAAAGTTGCCATATTTTTATTCATTACAAGGCAGATAAAGCGTGACTTTTTAAGCAAAGTTTTTTTTTTTTAAATCTTATAAAATACTCAAAATTGCACCATATATTCAAAATTTTTATTGGAATCGATAAATTGGTCTTTGCCATTTAATTTTTAAAAATAACTTCAAGTAATTGCTGCCCGCGGCTCCGGTTCAAATGGTCCCTTCGTAAGGTATACCACTTTTTCGAACATTTCGGCCTGTGTTCCATGAATAACACGTGTTATGTTATACTCTAAGGCTTTAATCGTATTTGGCTTGTCCACATAGACCAACGACTTCACAAAACCCCACAAGATATAGTCAATAGGCATCAAATCACATGATCATGGCGGCCAACTCACAGGGCCATTTCAACAGATAAACTGCTCACCAAATTAATCCTTCAATATGTCCATTGTTATACGAGCTGTGTGGCATGTGGCGCCGTCTTGTTGAAACCACATATCAACCAAGTCCAACTCAGCCAATTGGGACAAAAAAAGTTGCGTATTTATCATGGCTCGATATCGTTCGCCGTAGACGGTAACGTAAAAATGGACCGATGATGCCACCAGCCCATAAACCACTTCCAATTGTCGTTTTTTCGGGATGCATCGGTAACTCTTGTTCGACATGTGGCTGTTCTTCGCCCCAGATGCGACAGTTTTGCTTGTTTACGTATCCGTGGATAATTTTGATAATAAATTTCAACGATTTGCAATCGTTGTTCGTTTGTGAGTTTCTCCATGATGAAATGGCAGAGTATATTGAACACTTTTCACTTTCACAGATGTAGTTTGAACGCAACTACCAACCAGTGCTTCCAGCTCGAAAAACTTAATTCATAAAAAAAGAAATATTGTTGGTTTTTTAATGTAGGCTGCTCGAAATGCATGTGTGTACAAACAACAGCTTTTTAATTTATTATTGTTTTCACACATCGTTTAAAATTTTTGTCACTTAACTGATATTATTTTTCAAAATTAAAATTTATAGCATGTTACGTTAATATTATATATGTACATAAAATATAAATGAACAAAAATCATTAAATTTTTATATGTAGGCGTGACTTTCGGCCCACTTCTCTTAGAGAGCTTTACGGTCACAGTTGTAGTTCTTCTCTGTTCAATTATTTTTCCGTAAAAAAAAAACATTTTTCTTTCAGATGTACCAGCAATTGCTGCCAGATTATGTTTTTAAGTGTTTTAATTTGAATTAATATTTTTTTCTCATGTGTGTATAGCATCTGGCAACACTGATATCAATTGTTGCATCTTTTTTCATTATAAACACTTTAAGTAGAATAAATTATGTAAATGTTAAGTTTAAGGTAAGATAAAACTCAAATTATAGATTTAAAATTTGCGAATGCGGTGTAATTATTGCTCTCGATAAATTATTTTTTATACTTTCAATTGTGCGCACAGCGCTCTAAGAAGTTGACAGAAGTCCTCCATTAAAAATATTACACTATGGAATGCGGAATAAACTATTGCTGACAATATAAAATTTCTTACTAAAATTATATAAAACAAATAGTCAAGAAAATATCGTACAAATCATACTTTATCTGTCCCTACACTTGGCAAAACTGTCCTTCCTTCAGCCTATCCGCCTGTCAGTCTCTTGCTGTTCTATAAATTTTGCTGGTAATGCATGTAAATAAATGTGCATTATTTTAATTTAATTTGTGTTTGTACACACACATACATATATTCAAATTGACGCATTTTAAATCAATTTAAATAAATAAATAAAAAAAAACAGAAACAATCGTGTATTAACAACAGTTCGATTGTACGTACAAGTGTGTAGATCAAAGTTAGTCTGTACGATTTTTAAATTAATTAATTGTTGATGTAGTGCCAAAAACCAAAGTGCCACAGTATGCATAAAAATTGATTCTTTTTATGTTATGCTTTAAAATAAAGTACAAGCAACAACATTTTTATTTTATTGCAATTTTAAAAGCACGCTTGATACTGTGTATACGACATGCAGTGTGTTTGACGCCTGCTGCTCATATTTCATTATAACACAAAGGCTTATTCAGTCAGTCAGTCATTTATTATTTAAAATTGTATGAAATAATGTTCGCATTTTTCAATTATATAGATAAAATAGAGTAGGTCAGTGATTCCCGAGGAGAACATTTCGAAATAGCCAGTATTAGTAGCCTGTTTATTTTAATGTATAAAGCCCAGAATTAATTAAAAAGCTTTCAATAATTTTTCGCTCTCTTCAAATTATTTTGTTTATAGTCTATGTCTAGTCTATGTCTAGTCTATGTCTAGTCTATGTCTAGTATATGTCTAGTCTATGTCTAGTCTATGTCTAGTCTATGTCTAGTCTATGTCTAGTCTATGTCTAGTCTATGTCTAGTCTATGTCTAGTCTATGTCTAGTCTATGTCTAGTCTATGTCTAGTCTATGTCTAGTCTATGTCTAGTCTATGTCTAGTCTATGTCTAGTCTATGTCTAGTCTATGTCTAGTCTATGTCTAGTCTATGTCTAGTCTATGTCTAGTCTATGTCTAGTCTATGTCTAGTCTATGTCTAGTCTATGTCTAGTCTATGTCTAGTCTATGTCTAGTCTATGTCTAGTCTATGTCTAGTCTATGTCTAGTCTATGTCTAGTCTATGTCTAGTCTATGTCTAGTCTATGTCTAGTCTATGTCTAGTCTATGTCTAGTCTATGTCTAGTCTATGTCTAGTCTATGTCTAGTCTATGTCTAGTATATGTCTAGTCTATGTCTAGTCTATGTCTAGTCTATGTCTAGTCTATGTCTAGTCTATGTCTAGTCTATGTCTAGTCTATGTCTAGTCTATGTCTAGTCTATGTCTAGTCTATGTCTAGTCTATGTCTAGTCTATGTCTAGTCTATGTCTAGTCTATGTCTAGTCTATGTCTAGTCTATGTCTAGTCTATGTCTAGTCTATGTCTAGTCTATGTCTAGTCTATGTCTAGTCTATGTCTAGTCTATGTCTAGTCTATGTCTAGTCTATGTCTAGTCTATGTCTAGTCTATGTCTAGTCTATTTTTGGTCTATGTCTAGTCTATGCCTAGGCTATGTCCAGTTAACGTGTATGTGTTTACTTCCGGGTATCAAAGTATAATCAGATTGGCGTTTTTTTTGGTATTTTTTTCAATAAAGAGCAGAAGAAACCTATTCAGGAGCCATATCAGTTTTTACACGACCGACAGCATACACTTTTCAAACCAATAGTTAGCCAACCAAAAACTGGATCATTTATCTCAAAGGAACGTATATAGCATCAATAGTTAATTGCGCGAGTACGGAAGCATTTATCTTTCCGATCTGTATTTAAACTAGAATTAAGCTGATTGAGAACTAAAATCTTGATCTCTTCTGATATCGACCACAAGCCGCAGCATTTATTTCGTCAAACCCATAGAAGAATTATCGTCACTCTGTACTTTGTTAATCGACTAAGATGTGAAACATTTATTACATAGAGCTCAATTATTTGCTAGCTTAACATTTATTTCGTCGGAAAGTATATAGTAGATAGTTGTTTATCGACTGAGGAATGCAAAATAATCTCATCGCTTTTAAGCACAAAATTTAAGAACATCCTCGGCTTATATTATTCAATTGCCACATATTCATAGAGGTTAGCCAAATAACACCTAAATAGTTTAATACACTTCACATTTATAAGCGTTTCCTTCCAATTAAGAATATTTCTCTTATCTCTAATGCATTTCTCTTATCTCTAGTACATTTTCTAATTTTGACGATAATCGTATCAGAAAAGAACATTTATTTTATCGATTATGTTATGCAGCAATACATTCTAAGGGGTTATCTAAACGGTAGTAATTTTTGTATTCTTTATTTTCTTAACAAATAGTTAGATTTTACACCGGACTCAAAAGCCATTTGTTCAAATATCAGATAAGACGCGATTACATATGGTTGAACACTTTGTGGTTAATGTATTATGTCACTTTTGGGACAAAGATTCCACATGTTTATACATACATGTTGTCGGCTACCGTACAAAAGAATTGAGTGAATCTTACAATCGTTAGTGCAAACAACAATTTGTATAGAAAAAATTTTGTGATTGTCAGATAAATAGCGGTGAATGCGCATAGAAAATCAAATTTATTACTTATCGAAAGGCTTAGTTCTTGCAATCGAACTTTTCTTACGTTGTTATTAAATTTTTATTACAAGAATCATAGTTACTTAGTGCTGACTACATATTTATATTCCGCAATGAAATTCAGTGATACAACCGTACACATCTAGACTGTGCGTTAGGCGAATATTCTGGTACTTACAACCGTTAATGTTGTCTCTATGTGGTTTAAAATTAATATTAAAAAGTGCATAGCTTAGACGTTATTTGGTTAAAGATTTAAATATTACAAACGAAAATTAATAATAACGTTAATATTGCGAGAAAAAAAACCTTTAAAGGAACATGAATAAGCCTTGTATTGGTTTTTTGGTTTACGGGGTAGTTCACTACACGCGAACAGTCAAGTGGAGTCTGTTTGTAACCGATTTGACTAGTCCACATCACTCGTCAGTTTCAGTGTATCTCAGAATATATTCAAAAGTAAGGGTACTGAAGGTATCTCAGTAGATCGTGAGGTATCTCAGTAGATCATTCAGTTCAACTTTAGATATCGTAGAGAGGCTATCCGTGTTTGGCCAGAAGTCTGTGCCTCTTAACCGCTAGTGCAGGACATTCGCAGAGAAGTTGGAATACCGATTTCTTCTGCTTCCTATCCAAACAGCTGCGACAATTGTAGTTCGATGGAAGTCCAAGTCGACTTGCATATTTGCCTAACATCCAGTGATACGTCAATACCAGCATCAACCTCGATATGTTTCTCCGACATCGACTAGTAAGTCGCTATGTACGCCTGATATCAAAAGAGGGCCACGTATGCCATTCGACCTTACATGTATCCACCCACGCCACCTGTTCTCGGCCTTTTGAAGAAAGTGTCTGGAGATGCTGCTTTTGATAGACCCTTACGGAATTGCAACTGCATATGCGTTAGATATATCCTCTCCTGGCTAGCTGAAATTAACGTTCTCTTTACATGTACTTATTTAGTATAGTTGCATCTAATCCAATTTAGGTGTTATGTGTTTTATATTTATTATGATTTAACTTGATGAAATTCCATCCTTTTTCCTTTCAAATTCATGATAAAATTCAAAATAATTTGGAATCGCTATTTTAGATTATAAAACTGAGAAAGAATATGTGTTCTTGTGGTATGCCATTTCAGAATGTATTGAAATGTTATATTTTGTTAACCACAAGTCATGTCTTGGTGTATCTCTGTGTGTCTTTGTTTTAGTTCTCTTTACAGATTTAAGTGTGAATAATTTTTTTTGTAACACAAAGACGATTTCATATGTATGATTGAAAGTTTAAAATATCATACATCATAGTTGGAGAAAGAATTGATTTAGAGGAAATATATGTTAACAAAATCAAAGAGTATATGGGGTATTCACAAAGCATGATACTATGCTTCATGGTCATAAATAGTTTTATAAAATTTTAAAATAGTGTAAGATACTATTGTTGTTTATTGTTTTTAAACCATTTTAACAATTAAAAGAAAGTATTAAAATATAGTACTAAAATAGGAAAATTTAAGCTTTAACAGTTCAGTTTGGGAAGACATTTTTGTTAGAAAACATATATTAGTAAAAATTAAATCAATTTTATTCGAAAAAATTAAAACTTTAATTGCTTTAATTTAAATTGTTGTCGATTAAAAGTTGAACATCATATACTAATGTTAAACTCGCAACCCCTTGTTATGTAATTATTTCACAGCACTGGAATTAAAGTAGTTTACAGTATTTTTTTGTAATTAGTTGACAGTATTATATATTTGTTTACACAAATTTTTGAGAGCTTGGATAGGACCGCGGCACTCTGGATTACTGTAGGATGTGTGAGGATCAGGAGGAGCTAGAAACTGTGGAACACATTGTCTGTCACTGCCCAAGAATACAGAATTACAGGCTAAGGTCGTTAGGTAGACGATTCCATATTGAAATTGGTGATGTTTCGGAGTGCAAACTGGGGAATATTATGGGATTCATCATGGGGGTGTGGTGGCTGGTGAGCATGCAATGGGGATCGTAGGGAATCTTTATTTCTTTCTTTTATTCTATTTCCTAATAACTATCTCTTATTTTCATTTATTATAAAGGGTGTTTTTTTAAGCCAGATAGAACTTGAAATTGTAAAAAATAACACAAAAAATTAAATTGTAATAAAAATTTTTTTTTTTATTCGAAAGACCAATACGTGACATTAACATTTGAAAATGATTTCGGCCATATGGGCACCGCGGCTGTTCTTGACGAAGCGCATTCTGGATGTCCGTTGTTTTATCGCAAAATTGTGTTCAGCGATGAGGCGCATTTTTGGCTTAAAGGGTTTGTTAATAAGCAAAATTGCCGCATATGGAGCGAGACCAATCCACAAGAGACCCTACAGACTCCATTACATCCAGAAAAATGCACCGTTTGGTGTGGTGGCATCATCGGACCTTATTTCTTCAAAAATGAGGCCGGAGCTCGCGTTACGGTCAATGGAGATCGTTTCCGCACCATGATCAATGATTTTTTGTTTGAAAATATGGATGACATTGATCCGGAGGAGATGTGGTTTCAACAGGATGGCGCTACGTGCCATACGGCGAACGCAACCATCGACTTATTGAAATCAAAATTTGGCGATAAGTTGATTTCGAGAAATGGACCTGTCAATTGGCCTCCAAGGTCGTGCGATTTGACACCTCTCGATTATTTCCTGTGGGGCTACGTGAAGTCACTGGTTTATGCTGATAAACCAGCAACAATTGACGCCTTGGAGGCCAGCATTGTTCGTGTTATTCGTAACATACGGCCAGCAGTGCTCGAAAAAGTGGCCCAAAATTGGACATCCAGAATGCGCTTCGTCAAGAACAGCCGCGGTGCCCATATGCCCGAAATCATTTTCAAATGGTAATGTCACGTATTGATCTTTCGAATAAAAAAAAATTTTTGATTACAATTTAATTTTTTGTGTTGTTTTTTACAATTTCAAGTTCTATCGGGCTTAAAAAAACACCCTTTATCTTTTGCAACACTCTCTCTCTCTCTCTCTCTCTCTCTTTCTCTCTTTTTCCTAATCGATCTTCTACTTTACTGTATAAAGGGAAACACAATGGAACTATTGGTCTCCGAATGTGGGCGTTGGGATGGATCCTGCTTTCTGCATCCCCTTTTCCTACCTTCCTACCTACCGTATTCAAATTTTTATATAAAAATTTTTAAAAAAATATAATTTCATTTCATAAATTTTTAAACAGAAATGGAAAATAATTTTTTTTATGCCCACAAAAAATATTTTTTAATAATCTTACGCTCCAAAAAAAATTTATTTGTTTTAAATTAAAATTATCTGTATTTTTTTACACCTTGATAAAAAGATTTTACCAAAATTTTTTTTTTTTAATTTTTTCTTAACTCAGCAGAAATAAGATTTTAACTAATTTTCCATTTCTGAATTTTTCTTTGTTCATGTTTTAAAAAAAGTAATTTATTTTCAAGTAAATAAACTAATGTCTGTATTTGAAGTAACGATAACGATAAGTCCTGTGTGTTTCTGAATTGAGCAATAGTGCAAAGATCTTAAATTTATAAAATTAATTTGTCTTTACCAATCATTTATTTTAAATGAAAAGTAAATCACCAATGACTTTTATAATCAAATGAAGTAGCTTTAAGCATTTGCAAGCTTTACCTTTTTTAAATATAAATACATAAATACTTTGTATTTTTATTCAAACATTTCATTTACAATTATTGTGTCTAACAAGTTCTCTACGATTTAATAAATATTTTACGTACGCCCGAGCTCATGTTCAATTAACTTTTCACTTGTTTCATGGCAACAAATGGTGTCATCAATTATTTGCTGGCAACAATAATAGTAAACACACAGAAACAACGTAAATAATTTGCCAAAATATATACTATAGATAGATATACAGACATATCGTCAACTGCAATGTAAATTGTTCTAACTAATATTTAAATTATCGTACAGTGGAAGTGAAAAACCAAATTAAATTAATTAAGTAAGTGTGCTATATTTAACTGTGCCGAATCTAATAATACACTATATTTTCCATTGGTATCGTCACAAAACCTTAGATTTAATATTATATGACATTTTTGCTCTATTGCTTTCCCATGTCATATTTAATTTTATATTTTCACATAGTTTACTATATTGCACTAGTCAAGAACAATTTTCTTAAGAGAAACTGAGTGTCACGTATTTGTGACATACATACATAAAAGTCACATAGAAGTGACATGAGTTTTGTGAAGACGTGGTGTCACATATGTAAGTCACTAAACGGTTTGATTTCTATCATTAAAAAAGCAATTTCAAAAATTTTATTATTAATTAAAAATCCAGCAGGCATTCCAAAGTGATATGTCGATCAGGTAAAAAAAATCACCAGCGAATTGATCGCCTGGGGCAGGCATAGTATGACACCATTTGATCAGATCGATCGATAAAATTGTTAATATCAATAATAACAATTACTATTGTGATACGAATGAACTATGAAAAACGCTTTTAAAGTTAGTTTTCATATAAATTGGTACATAACAAAATTTCGGGGAGTACCCCTAAAAAAACGAAATTTTGAAATAACTGCCAAGTGTATCCACAAACCGCAGCACTCATATATATCCGACATCTTTCCAGAGACTTAAATACGCAAGAAAATTACCTCCTACAAACTAACATTAAATTATAGCTTAATACATTTTATTAATAATGCGACACTTCCATGAAAACTTCCATATTACATACATGTGACGCTGAGTGGCTAACGTGTTAATATGAAATACGTATGCAAGTTTTATTATTCTTTATAATGATTTGATCTGCTTGAAAACACAACATCGTAAAATTAAAAAATAAGTTATTGTATTCGTTATAACTAAAAATAAAATAAAATAAAATAAAAAACAATAAAAATTTGCCTCAGCCAGGATTCGTAACCAGGTTCGTTCTATCGAGTATACCATGTTTTTGTGGATGTTTTGTGAAAAACCAGGTGGTCTTGGTTTTTTTCTTTATATCATAGTTGTAGGACTGATTTTTCTGAGTTTCATAAGCGATTTTCTTCCAAATATTTATATCTGATATTTGGATACCACACTGGAGTCTGAGCGATTTCGAATGGCTTCACATAACTGATTTCAACATACATACGGACAGTCGGACATCTAGACAGACAGGCAAACAAACATGGCATAATCCTATCGTCAAATTAAAAAATAAATTATTGTATTTGTTATAACTAAAAATAAAATAAAATAAAATAAAAAACAATAAAAATATGCCTCAGTCAGGATTCGTAACCGGGTTCGTTCTATCGAGTATACCATGTTTATTTGGATGTTTTGTAAAAAACGAGGTGGTCTTGGTTTTTTCTTTATATCTTAGTTGTAGGACCGATTTTCTGAGTCTCATAAGCGATCTTTTTCCAAATATATCTGATATTTGGATACCACACTGGAGTCTCAGCGATTTCGAATGGCTTCAAATAATTGATTTCAACATACATACGGACAGTTGGACATCTGGACAGACAGGCAAATAAAACTTGGCAAAATCCTATCGTCAAATTAAAAAATAAGTTATTGTATTTGTTATAACTAAAAATAAAATAAAAAACAATACAAATTTGCCTCGGCCAGGATTCGCAACCGGGTTCGTTCTATCGAGTATACCATGTTTATGTGGAGGTTTTGTAAAAAACGAGGTGGTCTTGGTTTTTTCTTTATATCTTAGTTGTAGGACCGATTTTTCTGAGTCTCATAAGCGATCTTTTTCCAAATATATCTGATATTTGGATACCACACTGGAGTCTCAGCGATTTCGAATGGCTTCAAATAATTGATTTCAACATACATACGGACAGTTGGACATCTGGACAGACAGGCAAATAAAACTTGGCAAAATCCTATCGTAAGATTAAAAAAAAAAGTTATTGTATTTGTTATAACTAAAAATAAAATAAAATAAAAAACAATAAAAATTTGCCTCAGCGAGGATTCGTAACCGGGTTCGTTCTATCGAGTATACCATGTTTATGTGGATGTTTTGTGATAAACGAGGTGGTCTTGGTTTTTTCTTTATATCTTAGTTGTAGGACCGATCTTCTAAGTTTCATAAGCGATCTTTTTCCGAATATTTCCAATATTTGGACACCACACTGGAGTCTCAGCGATTTCGAATGGCTTCAAATAATTGATTTCAACATACATACGGACAGTCGGACATTTAGGCAGGCAGGCTAATAAAAATGACTTAATTGGCTTCCTCGGTCATAAGACCGTTGCAAAAAAATTCTTTCACACGGAATGACAAGCCTATATATGTATACCCCTACACTCTCTGTGAAGGGTACAAACAAATAATGTTACATGATTACTGCCGTACTTAAAAAAAAAAATATTTTAAATTTATTAAAAGCTTATTTGACAGATGTTGTACAGAAATTTGTCACATAAGCCTTCAACAAACTTAAAGTTTATATCACATTTTGACGTTGGTTGGTTTTATGGTTGCCAGTAACAAGTTAAGTAATACACAGTCGAAATTTAATGTCATGTGCTGCATACTTTAGGGAGTAGTTATTTTGTTTAAAATAAATTTCCGGTGCTATTATTTGCAATAAAAGAATCCCAGTCTATTTAAAGAAAATAAACTAACGTTTATGAAAGGTATAAACGTAGCAACACAATTTTTAATGCAAATTTCTCTAATTGAATTGTTAAAATATTTTAAAATTTTTTTTTTAATATTTTTGTAAAACACATAATTAATAATAAAAAAAAAAGATTTTGAATTTTTAAAGAGTACAGCCGTTTTGACTTTAAGGTAACGATATGTATACGTAAAGGAAAAAAACAACCCAGTTTGCTTGAAAACAAAATATGCCGCCTAACTGTCAATTGTTGTTAAATGACAAATGAGTGAATCTTAATTACAATTTATGCCACTTTTTATAAAATTTGATTTCAAAAATTTCATAGAAATTAATTGCATGAAATTCCAATTTCAATTAGAATTAAATGAGAAAATGATGGCGCTGTTAGATGAAATAGAAAATAAGGAAATAACAATTCAAATTCCCCAATTTACTGTTTGCCATTAAAAATAATAATAAAATTCCATTTAAGATTTATAACAGAAAATATTTGGCATTAGTCAAACTAGTTTTTGTTTTTTGTTTTTTTATTCATAAAACTTAAATGCCACATCTTGCTTTTTGTTTAAGTTTTAAAAAGATTTTGGCAAATGTGTTCCAAACTAAACTACGAGTATGTATGTGTATGTGTGTGTAGCTACGCTATTTTCCCTAGAAAGTAATCAATTTTAATTACTAGTAGTTCTTTATAATAGCTGTTATAGATGCTACCAGTACTGATAACCCAGATGATGATAATGGAGTTCTAGCAAAATGGAAAGTTTTAAAAAAATGCCAGAATTCTTTTGCAGCTCCTTTGCTGTAATAGAGTTTATTTTACTTATAAACTAACTGTCTTCTACTCAAAGCCATTTTCTTTACTCACACATATACACTAACATGTATTTTAGTTACATTTAAGCTTTGACAAGCAAAACCTTGTAATCATTCACTCCTTTCTTGTGGCGTCCTGTATACTGTGTGTTGCTGTGAAGCCATGACCATAATTTCTGTTTCTTGAAAGTGAAAAATGATTTTTCGCACTCAGCTTTTGATTCAATTCAATTTCAAATGGTCAAAATTAAATAAATGATTGTAATGAACTCGTTTTTCTCTTAAGATCATTAAATGTTTTGTCATTGAACAGGGAGAACTGGCAAGTAAAAGTAAGGAGAAAAACAAGGGAAGCAAAAACCTTAATTGTCAACTTTAAATGGATTTTAAAATGAAGAAATATTAATGCTATAAAAGAGTTATAAGAGATGTAGTGAAGCGAAGAAAAATTAATGAACACGATTAAATGAAAAATGTAGTAGCGGAAAGGGACAGTGTGAAAATGACATTAAAATGATATTTTAAATGAAAATTCAGACTAAAAAATCATTCCGATGAAATGAGAATTTTTCAACAAACCATGTAACCCGGATCCGAAAAAGTTTAAATAAGCAGCTTGACACACAACAACAATTTGCATCGTTTAGTGAATTCTAAAGACTTTTGCTGTGTAGTTTTAGTGAATTAGGATTAATAGGGGATATGCCGAAAACTGGATTTGGTAACAGCAACGATGGTAACACAAGCAGAAGAATTTTTTCTAATCCTGAATTAACTGCACAAATAACTGATTCGTAGAAAAAAACAAATAATGTCGATTTCAACTGTCTTTATCATATTCATTATACTTTAATTAAACATAATAATAATAACTGGCTTTAACTGATTTTATTTCTTTACCACAATCATGTTACTCTTAGATTATTATTACTGCAACCATATTGTTTCATTGTGTGTGTATTGTATTTATCAGAAGATACATTTTAATATTGTTGTTTGCACTTATATTTCCTTTTTCTCTGCAATATGATTTATTGCGCCCCAATTTTGTTATTTAACTTTTTTTAAAAATTTACAAAAGCGACTTTCATCGTACAATTTATTTCAAACTATCAAAATCATTTAGAAAAAGTAATAAAAATCTATGTATAATTTTTTTTAAATATCACGACTACGTCACCTAATCGAGCTCTTTTTCCGCCCTTTGTATGAAAGCAGCGTATTTCATGCTGAAATATTTGGTATTTGGGAGGCATGCAGGTATTTAGTATTTTTGTCGACCGTCAGGCGGCACTCTTGTCACTTAGGTCATATACCACAATATCTTATTTAGTTGATCAAAGCATGAAAGACTTGTCAAGGCTTGGTCAACTGACTGACATTGCCCTTGCCTGTGTCCATGCGCATAGGAGTCACTATGGTGACGACGGGATGGGTGAGATAACCAGGAGGGGGTTGCTTTGGATAACTCCAACGCAAATTTGCTGTCATTCTGTTAAGGAAAAGCTAGATCTTCAGACACATTATTAAAATAGCCAAAAAGTGTTGGCGTGGAGGAATCGGGTCTTCTACCTTCTCTGCCAATATTTTGCTCTTGCTGCAAAAAGACGCAGGATCCTAGGTAAACATATACTGGATAACCTCTCTGAGCTATCTGACGTCAGGCTGATCAATCTGCTGAGATATCTCATGGCCATAGGTTTTAGTGTTTCATCGGCGTCATCGTGCGACTTCGAAATTGTGATTTGAACACGAAAGACAAAGGACAGCCAGACAAATTTTAAGACCACAAATTAGAGTCTAACTCAACGAAGATAGTTGCTAAACTTAACAATAGGTTATAATTGGAACCATATGAATTGCAGCCAAGAGACCTTAAAATAAAATTTTGCATGTCCAAAATGCTGCTTTAACGCAATAAATGAAAATTGTGCATTGAATCATTACTTGCGATAAAAAATGAATCCATTATGGCAACCAAAACATAAAAGATCATATGCAACCAGCTGAATCGACCTCAAAACCAAATATCCATGCTATTAAAGTCATGCTCTCAACTTAATGCTGATATCTTGCCACGCATTGCTTGGAACTTTTACCTAATGCAAATGATTTGTTTTTAGAAAATATTAGACGAAATATGCCCAAATCATGCGGCAAATATAAAACCGTAAAATACCATAATGACCACACTCAGGGGCACATGTTTCAATAGCTGTTAAAAGCTATTTCAAAGGGGGTAGTTGAGAAGTTTACCTCACCCGACTTATAGTCTAGACATTAACCCGTCCGACTACTATCTGTTTCAATCAGTGTATAATGTTTTCTTCACTATATTCTTCAATTCTTAACAGGGTATCTAAAATTAGTGTCATTCGTGCTAGCCTCAAAAGTTGATAAAATTTTTGGCCAGACATCTACATGCTGCCAGAAAAATAGGAAACCTCATAGCTAGCAATACTTTAAAAAAAATTGTGTTGTACCAATCTTTTAAAAAAAGTTTTGATAAAATTTCTCATTTTAAGTGATACTCTAGATATTTTGCAAGAAATACGCGTACTTACAAAAAGGTGTTTGGATTTATATTTATGTTGAACCTTCTATCCTGATAGAAAATCTTCTCATAATTAAAGTTAGTTAGATTCTTAGTTTCGCTTTAACTATAATTTTTTTTTTCTATTTTTAGTTTTAAAGTTCAAGTTATTTTAAAAAATTTTTACTCTACATACATTTATGTGTGCGACCAGTTGTATTAAGTAAAAGAAGTTTTGAACAAATATTATGGAGAGTAGCATGGAAGTGGCACCAGCCATTTTTGTAACCGTTAAATTATTTGGTCAAAGGAACTTTATTCGTGCGCTTCGTTTTGTAAAAATCAAAGAAGTAAATGTAGTAGAAAATTCACATTAACTTTGTATGAAATTTGGCACGCCCACTTATCTAATCATTATATTTTAAGATAAACTAAATATAATTGCAAAGTTTTGTAAAAATCGGCTTAATTTATAGATAAAATAATATGTCCGAATGGGCGTAGCATTACCTACTTCTCTAATCATAAACTTGCATTGTCACCTCTAGGAAATGGACAAAATTTTGTTGAAAAATTTTATGGATACATTAAGAAGATCTCAGCGCCTTTAAAGTATAAACAAAAAGGGTCACATCTCTTTTGTTAATTTCCATTACTTCCAAAACTAATATTTTTAATCTTTTTGAATTCCACTTGGCGTAATTTCAGAAGACAAGAATATAATTTGTAAAAAGATTATCGTCATTTATTTTTTTTATACACATTAATAGCGACAATTTAATGATTTTAATGGAATTTTCCTTTTGTGTTTATTAAAATTCTATTGCAAGAATTTTAACCACACAGTGCAATAAAATTACAATATCATTTCTGAACTTTAAGATCGACAGTTCTAGGTACCACAACCGTAGCAAAATATATGCTCTGTGCAGATAAGAAACACATTTTTAATGTTTTTAGTTTTATTAAAAAATGAAAATTAAAAAAAACACGAAATCATGTTGTTTATAAATCGCTTAAAATTTTTTTCAAATACAATTATAAATTGAGTACAATAAATCACAAAATAATTTTAAAAATGTTTAACTCTTTGACGATTTTTAATGGGAAATCATAAATAATACAACTACAATTTACATTAATTTGTTTATAATTTGTTTATGTACAAACAATACTATTTCTATATACAATTTTTAATTAACCAAACATTCGTATATGGTTAGCATTTACATACATTCATGTATAAAAAGTCTATCATAAATACTCATGCATATAAAATGAGTTCACTAGAACAATAACAACAGAGAGCAATAAAAACGATTGAAAACTGTGTTTATAGAATTCATAAGAGTACGCTAAAGTGAACACTACATATTTGAACAAATATATGTGTGTACTTACACATGTACATATTTACATACGTAAAAAAATATTCATTTCTATTAAAACAAAGTAAACAACCACATTAAAAGAAAATAATATTATGCAATACTATTTACATATGTAAGTCATTGTACACTTTAAATTCGGTCGTGTTTATTGAAAATTTTTTTAACCATTTTTATTTTTTAAATATATGAAAATACGACATGTATATTGTAAATTAACTTATGATTTACTACGCCAATATAAATAATTGGCACTTGTTATAAAACTGAGCTATTCTTATTATGTCAAAAGTAGGTAAATTATACGTTTGTCAACAACAGCATACCAGGATATACACATGCAAACATTTTATATCACAGATTTTTTCTTATGAAATTTTATGGTAATTTTGCGCTAAGTTTTTTAACATTGTTGATTCTTGATGTATGAAAATTTAGAGTTTTTCTAACCTATTACACTGCTCAGCAGCAAAATCCTCCATTTAATAAAACTATGTGGACTATATGGATTTTGATGCGCTGAACTCAAATCCGTTGTCGGTTTTTTTCCATCAGATCGGGATTTTTTTTTATGGGCGTGGCAAATTTTCCCCCCTAAATTAGTCAGGTACGGACATATATTTAATCCTAACTCGAGAACCAGTCATCCGATTTATTTCAGTGGAATGCAATTTTTCTCTATCTCTTATCGTTTTGGAGTTATTTAGAAATTAATGGAGAAAACACATTATTTCCTGCGAAATTCGTAATATTTTTAAATTTAAAAATGAAATTAAAAAAAATATAAGGCAAATATTCAACATTTTAATCCTTCTTCTGAGAGCTACTTATCTTGGAAATGAAAAAGCCATAAACCATGAAAATCGGTTAAAAAATGTGGATTATTGTAAATTTACCGCAGGTACCCAATATTGACCAAATATATGTAATGCAGCAAACAACGTCAGAGTGGGCGCACTAAAGCGCCTTGTAGCATCAATGAATGGCAACTTTTTACTTCTATCTATTTTCGTACAACAAAAACAAATACAAGCAAAAAAATTGTAGCAACGCCTCGCATAAAGCACCCACCCTGTCGTCACCCGTAGATAACTTTACAATAAAAATTTCTTCATTTTTGAAAATCGGATGACTGGTTCTCGAGTTAGGATAAAATAAGTCTCCGTACCTGACTAATTTAGGGGGGAAAATTTGCCTAGCCCATAAAAAAAATCCCGATCTGATGGAAAAAAACCGACAACGGATTTGAGTTCAGCGCATCAAAATCCATATAGTCCACATAGTTTTATTAAATGGGAAGACAAAAAATTATTTTTTGCATAGCAGTGTTATTTAAGGAATCAATTAGATTAGTTAAATCTATTGAAATTTGCGATATTTTTATTAGTGAAAAAAATAGATGACTTTTCTTTTCCCTAACAATATTTTGGATGTGGCTAGTTTTGCTACTTATACAGGCAGTTTACGTGGATACAAATATGGAAGGCTTGAATAAGCCAGCTTAGAATTTTTTCCACAAGCTCAGCGAAAAACTTATGAAGTCTGAAGTAGTAGTAGCAACCAAGAATAACCGTATACTCTATATATTATCTGCAAGTATCCCTCGGGGCATGTTATCTTAGTGTTATTAAGGGATATTACGGAAGATCATCTCGTGCCACATCAAGTACCATGTGAATCAGTTAGCTACTAGAACTTGTCGTAGACTGGTTGTTGGTAAGGTCTCTTTAAACTCTTCACATCTTGGCTGTAATTGACACCAGAAGCTGGAAACAGAAATCGACGGCTTAATAAATGACGCTGTACTAGTGACAAACTTTGTCTACCTATTCACATCTTTGGATGCCGCAATCTTTCAACAATGAGTGTTGGATGGTTGTCTTTGGAAATAAGGCTTGGAACTTTATTTGTATCTGTCAAAAATCTGGATTCAAGTCTACGGCTGATCTTGAGCCTTATAACAAAGGATTGGATATCCCCAGCTTTCGAAAAAAGTACGTATGAATGAACTGTGACACTTTTATATAGAAAATGTCCACCTGTATCCCATTGTTAAGTGCAGTGAACATCACACACTTGATTGGGCACTTGAGTTTAATTCACAATAATTAAAGTATTATTTCCATATGTGTACACCTGCGTATGCAGCTATATACGGTAGAGGTATAAATCAAAATGTGGCAAAAAATTTTATCCCATGTTATCAAATTCTGCTCAACTTTTAGTATGTAGTCTAACTTAGAAAATATCATTAAATTTCAGTTCGATGTACCTTCTAAGATATTGAAGTGTTAAAAACGCGAAACATACCCAGGTATGTTGCTGTTGAAATAAGGGTTTTTTTTTTTTAATTTTGTTTTAGGTGTGCTTTGTTTTTGATGATTGGCTAAGCTTTACATAGGATAATTTATGCTGCAGGTTATCGTAAGGGATCCATTTTGCATAGAAAATTATGTTTCGTTACAAAAAAAACCTATCCGTTTATAGCGTTCAAACAACATTACGGACAGGCAAAATCATCCTTCAAGGTAGCTGGGCTTTAAAATATATGGTACCCAACTTCACTGTGTTTGTATGAATTCTCCTGTTTGCAGAAGTTTTCAAATTGCTGCTTGAGTAACTCCTAATGAATTTATAGGTAGCTGTTGAGTTCAACAACAATTTGATGATTCGTGGTATGCATACTTTTTTGGCTGGCCTAATCGATGTTATTTCCCGTGATAGAACACATTCACTATAACCTTCTGTGAGCATTTGAAATACTTCTGCACTTCCGCACTTTTCTCAGTTAAAGCAGTGAAGCCGAACGTCACTCATATAACGCACAAAACTCGTCATTTTTAAAGAAAAAACGAAAACTCTGTTGTTTGCATTATAATATTTTGTCCAATAACTAAGTGATAATAGATGACACATATGTATTCTATAAAATGTCACGAAACCTGATATGCCGTCTGTTGTTAATTCCTACTACTAAATCTACTATTAATGTAAAAATACCCGTTGTGACTTTAGTGGGTGGTGCGCATACAAAGTGTAAAATACTTCTTCATGACTGATACATAAACCAATCTGAAACTGACTGATGACATGTTTTGTTGGCTTCGTAGATCTTGATTTGTGTCTTAATCGAACTGCGAGCTCAGAGATCCTGTTAGAGGAAGGTGTAATCGCACGATTCCGATGGATAGTTCATATCATCTTTACATAAGATGAATATACCCTTATAGCCTTTTTACACTTGCTCACATCTTTCATCTTTCATCAAATCAACAAGATGTTAACATCTTCCCCTATGAATTGTACGTGTTTGTGTGTCAACATTTTGCAACATCTTTTCAAGATGTTCCTAACTCATTTTGTTCCACTCAACATCTTTCGATTGTTTTAGTGTCTTCACTAGAAATTGCTGTAAAAAAATACAAACCATCACTAGAAAAAAAAATTACAAGCGCAGAAAAAAAATACATACAACGAGTGGACCTGAAATATGTCGTATAAAATAAGATATTTTAATTATTTTCATCCTATAACAAAATTTAACGAAATCTGCATATTGAAATAATAATTGCTTTCCAGGGCAATAATTAAAACAATTAATACAGAGCTTTTAAATTCCATTTTTTTAATTTTTATTTGCGCAAACATGTAAAAAAAATATTATGACAGATGAAAGATGAAGGATGAAAGATGTTGCTAATGTAAACAAGTTTTTTTCATTTTCAACATCTTCCACGCATTCCGCTAAGATGTGAGCAAGTGTAAAAAGGCTATTAGCAATGCGAAATGCTTAATATGGCATAGGCTGTGCTGCTCGTAGCGCCGGCCATTTAAAATCATATGTCATTAACAAGGAAGTAGTACTCCTACATCTTCTCAATTCAGACTGATAGTACAAAAGAAAGCAACTATCATCAATGCGCTTCGAATCTGTACACTAATTGGTACTATAATAGAACATCATAAGGGAGTTTTAAATAGAACAAATATTTGTACAGGCACTTAGTCGATGTAGAGCAAGAATATTTAATTCACATAACAGTACCCAGCTTTTTGCAATTGAATAAAATACATATTACTATTTAAAGAAATTTACAAAAAAACTGTAGCGTTGTTACCGATAATAAAAATATGTTAACAGTTTGGAATGTGTATATACACAAAGGTGGATACCGAAAACTATGTTATAACTAATGGGCTTTATTAAGGCAAACACGCTATTTTTCTTCAAAATAAAAGATAAATAAATAAATTAATGACTTGTGTTTGAATGCCACTAAGCACGCATTAATATTTTTTATTTTTGTTTAATTAACTTACAATTTTTTTGTAGCACAGCTACTAGTTTTTCGACCGAATCTCATGTGAACAATGCCTCTCATATGTTGTACATATTGTATGTACTTTGTATATATAAACATAAAGCAATAATAATAAAAACAATCAACTAAATCTTCATTTACAATACAAAATAATAGCAACAATCTTGTCGTAATTATTATTGTCATAATAATAACGCAACAAAAGTACTACTGAGGACAATACAAACAAATTTCCTTAATATGAAATGTTACAATAATAACAGCAATTGTAAAGAAAGATTTACAAATAATAGAAGTGCTAAGGAACGGTTTAAAAACTGAGTCTTTCGTATTATACATACATATGTATGTATGTGTGCATGTGTTTATAAGTGTTTTCTTTGTAATCACAAAACAAAACTACAATGGTAACAAACATACAATAGCAATAAAAAGTGTGTATAAAAACAATTATATCGTGTCACAAAACAACAACAATAAGTAACAACAAACATTGGTAACAACCAATGTAAGCCATAATCGTTAGTATTAAAAAATGTTGATAGAGGGCCTACATTCACACAACATGCTTATAAACGTAAATTAATTTACAGCTAGAGAGACATTTACAGGCTAGGCTAATACTATTAGCTACACTTTTAAATTAAGATTAATTTTGAATATATTTATGCACTTCAAAACTATCCAGATATGTATATATTATATATTATTGGCAAGTCGTTTTAATGCAACAGAGCTTACGCTCGATTTGCTATTAATTTATTTGCTTAAATTTAGTCTTAAAATGAAACCTTAAGTATTTCTACATTAGAAGTGATAGATAGAACTCACTTTTTCAAACTACAATGTTTTATTTTTACGGAAAGTGAAGAGCACAATTTGGAATCCAGAAGTAGTTAAAAACTAATATTATTATTGTTGCGGCATGTCCAGCCTCCTACTTTTAAAATAACATAATTAATGTTTGAATTCAATTCATATAATCCAAATGTTTAGAAAATGTTTGTCCATAAAGAAATAATATGAATTTAAGATAAAGCGTTACATGGGAAGTGAGCGTTAAAGTGCTCTTCTCTCTTTTATTTACTGGCATAATAATACAATTTACCAGAAAGCTTTACATATGAAAATTCATCATCTAATTCAAATAATTCTGTCGAATTTATGAGCTTTTAAATTTCATTGATAGAAGAATTCGTGAGAAGTGGGCATTAAAGTAGGTGTATCAAAGTAATTTCTGCTTAGATATTTCAATATGGAGACCTTTATTTTTCCAAAAAATATTTATCTGTTAAGAAATTGAAATTGAAAGGTATATATGCGAATTTTAATTATGATACATCCAATTCCGTCATTTTTATAAGCTTTTAATTTTCATTAATAGTAAATAATGTAAAGAGCAGGCGT
Organism: Phyto melanocephala; assembly: GCA_941918925.1. Taxonomy (NCBI): domain Eukaryota; kingdom Metazoa; phylum Arthropoda; class Insecta; order Diptera; family Rhinophoridae; genus Phyto; species Phyto melanocephala. Next base: position 19,305,167 of record OW799235.1, read on the forward strand.
GTCAAAATAATTTCTGTTAATGAACTTAACTTAGATATTTTTTTTATAAATTCCTTTATACTTCTACAATGTTTGTCCAGAGAGAAATTATAGGAATTAAAGGCCAACGCGTCAATTAAGGCGCTTAAGTGGGCGTGTTACTTAATGTTGATCGCATTGTAACAACATTTTCCAGGCAGATAAACTGGGTGGCCCAAAATTAACGAGGGCGTTTGAATTCGTTATATATTTTTATTTAAGAAATAATTATTAATATATTTTTTTTAATATAGTATATAAATGGGAAATATTTTTAGTTTAGTTATGAAAAATAATATTTCGCAAGTGGTGGTAATTTTCTGCTTCGCAAATTCGTGCTCTTTCGAACTCATTTTCCATAACCTTTCGTAAAACTTCAGGTGTTATGTTGTTTATTTTGTCGCGTGTATTGCTTTTTTATTGCTAAATGGTTCTAGACTTATTAATGTAGACTTTTCCTTTTAAATAACTCCAAAGAAAACAGTCTGGAGCGGTTAAATCCGGTGAACGCGGAGCCCAATTAAAATCACTTGTACGCGAAATAATTCATTCACCAAAAAAGTCACGTAAAAGTGCTATAGTGTCCCCTGCAGTGTGCGTGTGGCTCCATCTTGTTGGAACCATACTTGCGGATGGTTTTCCACGGCTGGCCTTAAAATATTTTCCAACATTCTCCGATATCTGACACCATTGACGGAAACGGCGACCACGTGTTCATTTTCAAAAAAAATAAGGACCAGTTATTCTTTCCGATGAAACACCGAACCCACTTAAATGGAAATGGGCTTCGTCACTCATAATTGAATTATGAATAAAATTATGATTTTCTTCTGCTTTTTACCGGAAAAAAACTGCATAATTAAGTCGTTGCTGGTAATCTGTCGGCTTAAATTCTTAAACAAGCTGAATATTGTATGGAAACATTCCTATTGTGTGCAAAATTTTCTACAGCGACGCTCGTAATAGTCCAAGTTATCTTGAACGTCTCCTGGTTGATGTTTCTTCATCTTCCCGAACACTTCTCTGTACCAGTTTAATATTGGTATCAGTGTGCATCGTTCGTCCTCTGTCAAAAATTTGCAACCAGACGGTTTATTGTTGACTCCAAGGGTCCAACCTCAACATTAAAATGACGACAATAAGCACGCTGAGTCAAAACAATCGATCGTTGATTTGAAAAATTAAGCTCTACAATTTGGGTACATTGTTCAATTGAGTACTGCTCCATTTTAAATTCCCCAAGTCTTCTTTACAAAATAATGAAAAGAAAAAAAATATAATAAAAAAGTTATAAGCAATTTAAACGCCTTCGATAATTTTGGGCCACCCAGTATATGAAAAATTTCATCATCATACATCTAATTCTGTCGCTTTAATGAGCTTTTAAATTTCATTTGCAGTAGATAGTATAAGAAGTGGGCGTTAAAATATGCATATCAATTTAGTTTTTGCTACTGATTTTAAATTAGATACAAAGTCCTTTATGCATCCGAACTCTTTGCCCATATGAATTTATGATTTTATATGAATTTAATTTAAGTCGTTATATGGGAGATGGGCGTAAAAGTGGGCGTGTCACCTTCATTTTTCTTTATTCCAAAAATTAGTGTTTGCAAAACTTCAGTTTTCATAAATTTTAATCCGTAACACCTTTTGTAATGTAAAAATTTGAGCAATTTTCATGAAGAAATATTTTTTTTCTCAAGAAATATATTGCGAACTGTTATCGCTGTACGTCAATGGGTTTAGACACAATCGCATTGTATTCTATGTAAGAATGATATTTTTTACCTAGTCTAATCTTACAAGCTATAGCTCTCTTCCTAATATACCAATTTAGCCCATCTTCAATACCAAACCAACCTTGTGTATAAGAAAATGTTCGGGAAAAATTTGATCCCCCTAACCTATTCGGTTTGGACGGACATAACTAGATCGTCCTAAAACGAAACAAGGACTCAGAAAATATATACTTTATGGGGTATTAAATGGATATTTCGATGTATTAAAAACGGAATGACAAAGTGAATATTCCCCCATCAAATTTTTTTTGTGGTGGGCATAAAAAAAAAACAGAGTAATTCGTTGTGATAGAAATTGTTGAGTGTTTTATGTGTGTAAAAAAAACAAACACAAAAGATTGTAACACTTTTAACTCCCGCTTAAAAGATGTTTTATTTTTTAGGTTTTAAAAGTAAAATTTGACATCCATAACCATACAAAACAAATGTATGAACCAAACATACAGGCAACAATGTATGTGAATATGGGTGACCCGCTATAACGTCTTAACCTCAGAAACTAATTAAATTTTGAAGCCTTATCACTGTGGTTCGTGTAGTTTAACCATGAACTTGGTGTTCATTAATTTCGAAATTGAGGATTATTTTTTCTGATAGAGCGATTTTTAGTTATAAAACAAAACTTTGTATAAATTATAAAAGGGAACTAGACACCATTCAAATACTCATTAAGCTTTTAAGTAGTATTTATTCGGTGCTTAAGAAATAAATTGATTAAAGTTGTTTGATTAAGTACCGATTTAAACCATTTTACACATACATTAACCGATGAAGAAGAATCTTGCTACATTTATAAGGTTGTGACCTCTGAACTAGGCTTTTTTTTTTTAGACAGATAACTTAGCCCCATTTACGCTTTGTACAGAGTCGTTATCAAAATTTTAATACAATTTAATATGTTTTTTATATATTTTTTTAATTTTGTCACAGGCAAAGCCCTCCTGAATAGGTTTTCCCTCCAAGAAATTTAAAAAAGTTTAAAAATTAGCTAAAATTTACATTTAATATACATTTAAAATTAACTTAATTTAATATTTTGAAAGAAAAAATTTTAAGCTTTTGTTTACCCCCAGACTAAATTGTAGCTACGCCAATGAGGTTTGTACTTATTACTCCGAACATGACTGTTTTTACTTAACATACCTTTAAGTATCTTTTGCCGCCGTCATCATAAAATATTTCTGCTTGTAATTGTATATGAATTCTCTTTTTTTTTAAAGACTGTTAAAACTCTATGCAGTGATATAAAGTGAATGCTTTTAGTGGAAATGACTGACTTAGCTCAGCTAAAAGAAAAAAAAAATAGGTAAAAGTGACTGACGAAGTAAGTGAACGTATTGTGTTGTACAATCGTGCACATTTGTATGATTTGTAAAGTAATGTTTAAAATAATAAAATGATATACTTACTTTTAACATGAAATTGGCTTTTTACACAAAAACAAAATAGTAATAGAAAAACATAGCGAGATAGTAAAAGGTAACACATACATATCTAAATAAAATATCCAAGAAAACCACAAAAAAACCATGTTAATCCTCATAACTTATAGTTACAAGACAATTGCTTGGATATTTTATTCGAATATGTATATTTAGTATTACACTCAAAGAAATGTGGGAGAACAAAATTAATAAGAAATAAGAACTGTAACTTAAAGCATTCCTCTTCAATTTCATTTAAATTTAAAACTATAACTTTTATACACAATGACTGGACTGGACGGAACTTAGCTTTTTCTAATAAATATTAAGTTCAAGGGTTGATGATTCATTCTTCTTTTTGGCATGCTTATTTATGCAGCCTTCTATAGAGTAAATTGTTGTTATTATCGTGTCTATGTTGTGATCACGACTATTCCTCGAGTGCATTAGAAATGTTTGTTGTCTTTGGCTTCCTTTTACTTTATAGGAAAAATGCATGAGTACTCATACCTAGAAAAAAAAAATTATGAATGTATTTTCTATAGTCATGGCATGTGCTTTTTTCAATTTTGTTTTATAATAATCGTTAGTAAAATTCATATGACAAATAAACAGACACTTAAACATATTAAAGTACCGCTACAGTGTTGGGTAAAATATATATTAAAAAAATATAAAAGTATCGATGCATATAAAAACGAAAAATTGTTGTGTGTATGTAGGTTGGCTTTAAATAAGGAGCGTTTCGCTAAAAGGAATAATAGACTATACTAATATAACTGTTGGCCCACTTTTACCATTTTTTTAACGCAACAACTTTTAATCGCACACCTAGGGAAACCAACTACGATTTCGTCATCAGCACTCTTTAACACTCTTTCTACTACTTATGTTACAATTTAATGAAATTTGAATTAGGCAATTATAGCATCTATTTCCAAATTTGTCTCTCTTGTTATACCCTTCACCTGTGGTGCACAAGGGTATATATAGCTTTGTCATTTCGTTTGTAATTTCTACAATTTTCATTTCCGACCCCATAAAGTATATATTTTCTGAAAGCTTATGAATAGAGGAGTCGATTAAGCCCTGACCGTCTGTCCGTCTGACCGTCTGTCCGTCTGTCCGTCTGCCCGTCTGTCCGTGTGTTGGTTGAAATCAACTTTTAGAAGCAACTATATGTTCCTCAGATCTGTATATGGTATCAATCTCTTGGAAATATCCAGGAATGAATCGCTATTGAAATTCAGCAGAATCGCCCCATAACTTTCTTAGATATGAGCAAAAATCCACGACCACCTCGTTTTTTTACACAATTACAACAACAACATACTTATATACATACATGCAAAAAACATGCCAAAAAAAAAAAATTACAAAAAAAAAATATATTAAAAATAAAAAAAAAATAGTAAAAAAAAATTACAAAAAAAAAAATTAAAAAAAAATTTTAAAAAAAAATTAAAAAAAATTTTTTAAAAATTTTTGTAAAAAAATTTTTTAAAAAAATTAAAAAAATAATATAAAAAAAATAATAAAATATAAATAATATCTTAAATATAATAAGATAAAATTTTTTTGGCTCAGCTGGGATTCGATGCCACATTTAGTCTAACCAGTATATACATATGTACGTATTTTATATGAGATGATACAAACAATTGTTAATGCATGACTACACGTTGTGAAGGGTATATATGATTCGGCACGGCCGAATATAGCACTGTTACTTGTTTGTTATCAAATAATATTTTTCTATATCTACCTACATATCCTTTGGCTGGAATAATTGAAAGCAAAGTGGTATTTTTATTTAATGCTCAGCAAAAATTTAAATAATTTTTAAGATATTCTTAAGATGATTACAATTTAATGTAAAAACTATTTTAGGAAGTAAAATAATAATAGAACAAATGAACTTTAGCCAAAATTAAAAATTATTTACAATAAATATAAATATAATAAGTTGTTAGGCGAATATACTTGAAAGCGCAGAACAAGTCGTTGGCCGTTATCCCTATTTTTTAACGCTAGAGATGTAGTAGCATTGGCATCTTACATTATTTTTATGGAGCACAATACTCAATTTACTTCCTCTGACCGTCGTAGACAATTTTTAAGAAAAATCAGTTAAAAATTTGTGTATTGAAAACACTAGTATGCTTCAAAGGTGATCGCAAAAAATAACACTCGAACAGCAATTGAAGTTATACTTGGCAAACAGATTGAAACCAATGATAAGCCAGATACCCCTAATGTACTCAGAGATGACCGTTTCAATGTAGTAGGAAGTTTTATGATCTGTTCGAACTTCGTATGAAGCAAAGGAAAACATGTAAAATTTGCAGCGATTTTTTCATACCAATTTGCAACTCACATTTGGTCCATTATGTACAAATTGCTTACAGGACGACTAATAAAACAAATTTGTAATATACATATAATATTGTATTTTTGTACATAAATGTACATATAATAACCTATATATACGTACAGTTTTTCTAAACCTGCAAACATGTAAATGAATTTCTATTTTAATTTTTTTTTTTGGTAAACATTCTTATGTTGTTTGTGTAATGTGTAAATAAATTTCTGTTTCATTCTGCCAATATTATTTGTGCTAAAACAAAGAGCAAGTTGTGGTATAAGTCTTTTTTCATACAAACGCATAGAGGTACCTTGTCGTACACTTAAGGGTGTTGTAAGAACTTTGGCATCCTACGTCTTTCTAAATATATTTATTTATTTGAAATCTATGAAAACTAAAAAAATACTAAAGGATAGGAGCTTTCAAGAAATTTCAAGAACGAAGCTTATCAACTTCTACAAAAAATTTCAATTTCAAAACGTAATAGGTACCCGGGTACCTTGTCAGTCACACAAGGGTTAAGCTTTCAATAAATTCTAAATATTTTAAGAAAATTTTTAAAATATTTAAACAACAATATAAAATTAAAATTTAATATATTATTTTTTAAAGCATTTATTAAAAAATAAAAAATTTATTTAAAATGGTTTTTATTATTATTTTGTTGTTTCATGTTTTGTTTTAATAAAATCAACTCCTTTTTCAGTCCACACTGTTCTCATGTTTGCATTATGACAACAACATCTACAACATCGATTATTGCTGTGTTATTATTGTGGTTGGTATTTTTTTTTTTTTTTTTTTTGTTGTCGCTGCATTTTCAATTGTTAATGTCTTTTAATGCGAATGAGGGGTACAAAAAGTCACATTTCAACTAAAATTTATTTGTTTGTGCCATTTTCTGTGACAACTCTTAAAAGTGCAGAGTAACTTAAGCAGGAAAAGAAGTTTGCTTCTACTTTTTTTTTTCTGTCAATCTTTATTTACTACTACATACAAATATAGATTTTCAAAAAAAAAATAAATAAATAAAAACAAATAAACCGACTTACTATACTATTTGCTAGATATTTCTTGAGAGTTAGACATAAAGTCTATCAAATGTTTTTTTGTCGCCGTTTCATTCTTCTTTTAAAGCTTAAAAGCCATTGTTAAATAAATGTACGACAATATTGCTCGTACGATTTGCCTTTGTTGTTGCATAAGTTCTATATTATGTGTTTTTTCTTTCATTTAATATATACAAAATTTGCAGCAACAAAAGTATTAATTTTTTTTTTTTTTGCTTAACAATGAAGAACAAAAAAGTGTTGCGCATGAATTGAAAATGAAATATGAGCTCGTAATATGTCAGCAATATATGACTTAAAAATATAATTAATTCTTATGTGCAGCTATTATTTATACCCTACACCAGGAGAAAGGGTTGGTGGTCTTCTATAGAACAGCCATAGTCTTTACTATGCAAGAGCATTTTGTTAAATTTAAAAATCCAATTTATATTTCTAATGAATAATTTTTTTTTGTACTAGTTTTGCATTCATCTTTTCAATGTTTAGATATAAAAATGCTATTTTAAGTTAAGTACTCTTACTAATTAATGATTTGTAATAAATTCAGTTGACCTAAAAAAATCTTAAAAATAAAAGATTGCCATTAGGAACTCAGGAAATTTAAAAGTATAATTTAAAAATATATAATTTCGAAATTGTTGAAAAACAATAAAATTAAAAAGTTCCATAAAAATTAGATAAAATTTTTGTTAGTTCGCATTATCATTTCCAATCTAAGTTAACATAAATAATCCTTAGTTTTAATAGTTTTAAATTTGTTAGCTTATAAACTATACTGAAACTGTAGAAACTGCCTCCATCTGATTTCCGACCTTAAACTAAGCTAATAATCTCAAATTTTATACTTCTACTCGGTGGGCTCAAGGTCACCAAGGGGTCTAAAAATTTTAAAACTTCTTCATTTATATATAGTTTTTATTTATTTATTCAGATTAGAATGGGTTGGTGCAACCAAAACGCACTACGTTAATTGTGACTAAAAGTAAAGGTTATCAGATAATTATCTTAATATTTTTTGTTATAATAAACGTTTGACACAGCTTATTAAGGCAAATCATAAATAAAGGTAATCAAAAAAAAACTACAGCACTTTAATTTAAGAGCAGAATTAACCTGAAATATTTTGAATTGCCACATAAATCCAAACATTATATCCAAACGGATTTTAATATATGAAGCTCCATTAGATAGGCGCAGATAAACATGTCTAGGGTAACTAAGAACAAAGATTTCTACACACAAATAGCTAATCCCTATCTGTCACTATGTCTAATATTGGTAAAGGGCAACCATAAGATTCATATATATAACACTTATATACACTTTTATTTGGTTTGATGTGTGCCACGAGTTAGTAATCTTAGTTCATTACCTCTTACGCTTTTTATAAATGATCTGCCAAATATAATTTAGTATTTTGAAAATTTTTTAATTTATGCTGATGATGTGAAAATTCTCCTTACTTTTAATCAATACTTTGATCATATTTTGCTTTTTTATTTTATGCTTTGGATGCATTTTATTGTTGGTTTAATTAAAATTTAATGGAGCTGAACTCAAAGAAATGTAAACAAATGAAATTTTACAGAGGATATCATTTGAATATAAATTTTTCATTGGATAATCATCAATTAAAAAATGTTGACTCGATATCAGATCTTTGAGTTTTATTGGATGCTATACTAAATTTCATTTAACACATTTCAATAACACTCAACAAGGCACGTAGCATTCCTGATTTTATCAAGAGATGAGCTAAACAATTTTCTGTTCCATATTTTGCAAAACAACTTTTTGTTTGTCTCGTAAGGCCTGCTATGAAGTATTCATGTGGTATTTGGGATCCAATTTACGAGGTACATGAAAATTTTACTAAATCTATACAGAAACAATTCTTGCTATTTTGTGTTCGTAATCTACATTGGAATCCAATAGATGTTGCATCAAAAAAAACCATCTTGCATTATTCTTAAAAACCGAAAAATTATGTTGAATGTGTCGTTTTTACTGAACTTAATTAATGATGATATTAATTCTAGTTTTTTGCTGTTTAACATTTTAGTAAACCTTCCAAACCGCCTAACACGTTTTCTTGATTTCCTGTCTATTAAATACTTCAAGTCAAAATATGAAAAATGCTTATCCATTTAGAAAGATGTGCAATGAATTTCACAAGCTACATAAATTTACACAAGCTAAATAAGAGTGATATGATTTCTTTAAAAAACCCACACTAGCTGTTAAGGATATTCAAAAGGTTTTTAATTTAATGTAAAGTGCAATCGATACAATTAAGCTCTAAATAAAACGTCATTTAAATGGCCTCCACGACTTCTTCTGCAGGAACGAATTCGATGAACCCAATTTTAGAACATTTTTTCCACTTAATCAAGTCGTCTGTCATGAATGGCACTTGTTGACTTGTAAAGCTTAAAGAGAGTCTAGCTTATTTCGTAAGTCCAATAACTTCAAATAACCCCACAATAAATAGTCTAATGGTGTTAAATCACAACTACTTGGAGGTCATTCAATATCACAATTTCTTGAAATAATTGAATCTCTAAACTTTTCTAGCAATAATTCTCGCAAAAACAGCAAATTCACAACGTTTACGGTGGTCCAACAGCTTCAGTTCTTGAGTGAGAACAATTTTATACGGATGCAAACCCAAATCTTTTCTCAAAATCCGCCGGGATTTAGTTTGAGACAGTCGCAATTGTTCTAAAACATCTTGGAATCGACAAATTGCGGTCTTCAGCAACACTTGCCTGAACGGCAGCAATATATGCATTTTTCAAGAACGCTCTTTGTAGTACTCATAAACTAATTTCGTAAATTGGGTTGCACTGCTAGTTGCTTGTATTCTATGGGGAAGATAATTCCAAATACTTATAGAGTATATAAAGAAATGGTGGCTTGACAGACTTGTAGCATGAGGTATTTGTATTAGGCGGTTTCCTCTTACAGATTTAAATGGTACTATTTTGTCATATAAGTATTGTGGTTGACGTGTATATATTATTTTATGTAAGTAAGTTAGTGATTTACACGTTACGTTTTACTCCAAAGATACGCTTCGAATAATGTGTTATTCTGCTAAATCTGTTGATGCCAAATATATAGCGTGCAATATTATTAAATACAACCCTAAGTCTACTTTTGTTACGCTCATCACATCCAGAAAACAATTCACATCCGTACAATAAAGTGGGTATTAGATATGTTTTAGCCAAAAGCATCCTCACCCCAAAAAGTATAAACCTTTGCGTGCAGCATAAATTTCTCAACATTTCGTAAGTTTTAGCTATTGCGATGCTGACATGTTCACTGCAAAGAAGGTGTTTGTTAAAAGTTACTCCAAGATTTTTAACTTTAGCCACTAAATCAATACTTGTTTGATCGATAACAATTTCTGGGATATAAGGCAAAGTACTTCGTTTTTTTTTAAATTAGCATAGCTTTGGATTTGTCAGGATTAAGACATAAGCCATTTATCGAAGCCCAAGACCTAATGTTTTCAAGGTCAGCATTCATTTTCGTAACACAATCACTAATGCCTGAGACATCACAACCAATATATAGTTGCACATCGTCAGCGTACATCTGAACTTCACAATACCTCAATTGAATTGGTAGATCATTAGCAAAAATCGAGTATAATAACTGCCCCAATATAGATCCGTGTGGTACCCCTCTTGTTAGTTTCATCTTAGTAGATTCCATGTTACCATGAAACACAGATTGTGTAGGAGCGCATAAGTTTCGTCGCAGTAGTAGAAAAGTTAAAATAATTCTCCACTTTTAGTATTAGGATATCAGCATTCACTGTATGAAATGCTTTGGAGTGATCCAGTAAAATTAAAAAGGCAACTTTGTTGTCATCTAGTTGAGATCTTAAAAAGTCTGTAACATCAACTAATGCATAAATACAACTGTGATGCGGTCAAAATCCAGATTGACGCGAAGTAAGCAAGTTATTATCATGTATAAACTCTTTTATTTGGTTGTGCATTAAACGCTCAAAAACTTTGGAGAGATATGGTAGTATGGCAATTGGACGAAACTCATTTTCTAAATTAAAAATTGAAATAATTTTTGCATGCTTCCAGTGAGTAGGAAATACAGATTTCGTAATAATGCTATTAAACAAGTAAGTTATGTAGGGTAGAATGTAAGGAAAAATTATTTTAATAAATTTAGGATGAACTCCATCGTAACTTGTGGCGTTAGATTTAATACTGGCAAAACTTTTATAAACCTCTACATCAGAAACACAATTGAATTGAAAAATAATATGACTATTTGTCCTTTGCTGACTACTATAAGAAGTAATGTTTTTATTTGATTTCGGTAGGTCAGAAAATTTAAAGTTCAATTCCTCTACATTTAAATCTTTAGTACAGTTCTGGGACTTACTAGTTATACCAATATTCCGAATTTCATTCCATCTAGATTTATTATGTATGCAATTTATAAACTTTGATTGATAATAACTAGATTTTGCCATTGTTTGATAATAAAACTGAATAATTTGTAAACGTTGTTCTTGCGTTTATCTCTCCATGATGAATTTGTAAACACTACTGAATACAATGAAAAACACATGACAGATCATGACATATTACAAATGGCCAAAACGTCACTTCAAAATCATATCTTACCTATCGGAAAATCTTTTATATAGCGATGATATGCTTTTTTATTGATTAATTCTTCGAATACGAATATTTTGAAATGTAAAATTGCTCTATTTCTACACCGAAAATTATTTTTGTTTTTTATGTTGATTTATTAGTCTGTAATTGTCTGTAAGGATAATTATCTAAAGACATGAATAAATAAATAAATAAATAAAGAAAGTCATTTTCAGCAAAATTCGAAAATTACTTAAAAATCAGTTATAATTGTAAAGTAGAGTTTTCACAATTCTACCCGACTTGACATTTTTAATATCTCATGGTTATTACTCAGTTGACAAGTTTATTTTACTTTTTTTCGTTATTTTTTTTTTTGTTTATATAAAGTATTATTGTTTATGGTATATTTAATTTCGATTAGTATTTATTATGTGGAATTATTTGCTTAGACATTTTTATATTAAATTACGACAATTTTAAGTAACGTGTGTTTAAACGATTATTTTGGCGACACAACGTTATACTTTTGTTTTAAATTTCACAAGAAATTATTAGGAAACAAAATTAAAGATTATGTTTTTATGAGTTTGTAATAACTATGACTGGTCATGGCAGGAATACCACTAGAAGTAGTTAATTATTTTTAAACTTCAGAAAATTTTAACTAAAAAAATTTCAAACAGCAACAAATTTAAAGTAATTTTTGTGAGGTCAGTATTGAAGTTAGGCATGGATTGAATATACAATTAAACATTAAAATTATATAAAATATTTTTTTTTTAAATTTCGTTGAACAAAAGAGTTAAACTTTTCATAAGAAACTGTACCGCATTTAGTTGTCTCATATTAATTTCAAAATCTTTTAATATAAATATTTTAAAATTGTTGGTGTCTATTAGCAGTATAACACCATATCATTTTATGTAATTTAAACAAAAATTCAGTTTTAAAGCGAAACTGCTGATATGCATTAAATATACAGTATTTTTTTTAAGAATATGACTTTGAAAGAAATATATACACCTCAAAGACAAAATTATAAAGAATTAAATAAAATTCCACTAAATAAATTAACAGGTATAATCTAGACAAATTGGCATTAATTTATAAAATATATTTATAAATTCATAAATATTTCAAGGTAATTTCATCAGGCGATTTACAACAAAAAGGCGACTTCTACCAAAATATGTCTGTCAAGCTGTAAACACATAGACGACAGCAGACAGCAAGCAGCAATATGTCAAAAAAACAATTTATGTGTTTAAATGACAACGATTATTTTGACGGCAGCACGACTGCACGACCGCATTTGCTGCTGCTGACAACTTAGGCTATTTTCTTTTTTGACGGGCAGCACTAAACAAATATAGTGTTGCCATTATATATATTAAATGGGAAAAATAAGAACAAAAACTTATTTTTAATATTAAACATAAAAGAACATTACCAAAATACAACAAGTAACAGTGCTATATTCGGCCGTGCCGAATCTTATATACCCTTCACAACGTGTAGTCATGCAATAACAATTGTTTGTATCACCATTCATCCCATATAAAATACGTGCATACGTACACGTTAGAATAAATGTGGCATCGAATCCCAGCTGAGCCAAAAAAATTTTATTTTATTTTATTTAATATATTATTTATATTTTATTATTTTTTTTATATTTTTTTAAAATTTTTTTAAAAAATTTTTTTAGAAAAATTTTTTTAAATTTTTTTTTAAATTTTTTTTTTTTAGTTTTTTTTATAATTTTTTTCTTATATTTAATATTTTTTTTTTTTTTAATTTTTTTTGTTTGGTATGTTTTTATACCCTTCACACAGTGAAAAAGGGTATATATAGGTTTGTCATTCCGTGTGAAATTTCTACAATTTTGATTTCCGACCCCATAAAGTATATATTTTCTGAAAGCTTATGAATAGGGGAGTCGATTAAGCGCTGTCAGTCTGTCCGTCTGACCGTCTGACCGTCTGTCCGTGTGTATGTTGAAATCAACTTTTTGAAGCCCTCCGACATCGCTTGGACTCGGGTGAGGTATTAAAATATCAGAAATATTCGGGAGTAGATCGCTATTGAAAATCAGAAACATCGGTACATAAACAACTGAGATATGAGCAAAAACCCACGACCACCTCGATTTTTTTTTCACAAAAGCAACATTACAACAACAACATACATACATACAAACGTGTATACTGGTTAGAAAAAACGTGGCATCAAATCCCAGCTGAGCCAATAAAATTTTTTTTTTAATTTTTTTTAAATTTTTTTTTTATTTTTTTTTTTTTATTTTTTATTTAATATATTATTTATATTTTTATTATTTTTTTTTTTATTTTTTTTTTGTTTTATATATATTACATACATAATAATTTAAAAAAAATTTTTTTTTTTTTTAATTTTTTTTTTTAAATTTTTTTTTAATTTTTTTTTTTTTTTTTGTTTTTTTTTAACATTCATACGTGAATTTATAATTTTACAATGGGACGTTTTTATATATGTATGTTTTTATATGTATGTACGTATTTCATATGGGATGAATGGTGACACAAACCACTGTTATTGCATGAATTCACGTTGTGAAGGGTATATAAGATTCGGCACGGCCGAATATAGCGCTCTTACTTGTTTACATGTACGTATGTATGTATGTTGTTGTTATAATTGTGAAAAAAAACGAGGTAGTCGTGGTTTTTTGCTCATATCTCAGAAAGTTATGGGGCGATTGTGCTGAATTTCAATAGCGATTCATTCCTGGATATTTCCAAGAGATTGATGCCATATACAGATCTGAGGAACATATAGTTGCTTTTAAAAGTTGATTTCAACCAACACACGGACAGACGGTCAGGGCTTAATCGACTCCTCTATTCATAAGCTTTCAGAAAATATATATTTTATGGGGTCGGAAATGAAAATTGTAGAAATTACAAACGGAATGACAAAGCTATATATACCCTTGTGCACCACAGGTGAAGGGTATAACAAGACAAAATAAGTTACTTGTATCCAATTGGCTGATAGTTTTTTTTATACAGTTTATCAGTGCCACCAACATTATTTAATAACTTCTTTGCATCTGTCAAATTTATTTATTTTTTTTTAATTTTTATTCTATTCGCTTTATTTTTATTCGCCGTTAAAGTTGGTTTAAAACATTAAAAAATATACAAAACCGAGCATAGAAAGCTTTTACTTTAAAATTTTTTAAAAAATATTAAACCTAAAGAAAAAAGGAAAAAAATTTACGACATATGCAGACATATATACGATAACAAAATGAATTCGTTTTTGAATTGTTGTGTTTGTTGCCGCAATGCATAGACCTTACCCGCGGTCTCCACGTAGCCATATTTACTACCGCAATTGTCAAATTTGATTGCGTCCATAGAGATTGCGACTTGTAGACCGCAAATTGCTATATGTGGCAACTTATTGCGCAATTATTACTCTACTGATTGCTTAAGCAATTATTGCCGCAGTAAGCTGTCAAAATCGTTTGATTTTCTTTGAAATTTTTGTTTTTCTTTGCAGAAACAAAGGATAATTAAAATAATTTTACCTGATAATAATTTAAAGTGAGGTTAAAAAAAAACATAAAATTTAAAACAAAAATATTAAATATTATAAATAAATTACTTGTGTCGTGTTCTCCACACCCAATGAAGATAAACATACTTTAGCAATAAAGTGCCGTTATTCTGCCGACGTTTTTGCTTATGCTTAACAATGAAAATTGCTACGTGGAAGCCCAGCGTTATGAATATGCCTTGATTCAAAAGAGTATAAATACCTGTGGCCAGTGTTGCCAGGTAATTTTTTATTTTACTACCAATAGAGCTATGAAAACCCCCTTAATTTATATACGTATTTATATAACGATTTTATGAACTTATCTACGTGTTATTCACTGTTTTCAAAATGATCCCTGTAATTTTTTGTAACAAAATATTTTTGTGGAAATAGTAGTATACATCTTTTAATGTTTCAGATTTTTTTTACAAATTCATATTAGAACCAAATTGCCCCTCAATTATCATGGGTTGCCACATCATCTGCGGTAGCTTTGAGTTAAGAGTTTGAAATATTTCCAGCAAAAAAAAAGACAAGAGATTGTGAATGCATGACTTTAACCCATACTGAAGTTGGTTCAATTTAGGTGAAACAAACATGACTTTAACAGTAACTTGTCATTGTAGAGCATGTTTTTATATGAATATATTACATTATATTAATAAAATTCATTTCATTCTAATAAGTGCATAAAACGCAACCATTTTAGATGGAAAGAAACCCATGTTTCATAAGTTAACTGTTTAAGATATTTTGCATGCATTTTTGAAGATTAAAGACTAACTCTTTTGGATTTGGAGAAGGCATTCGTCATGCCTGTGTTTGATATTATTTAATTTATGTGATGAAAAATATTATTCACATGGACACAATGTTCAATGAGTTCTTCACCCTTAAAATGCTTTCAATAGTTGACACATTCATTATGTTTCTTAGAATATTTTTGATAATATTGTATAAGAGAAAGCTTATTAACAGATGTTTTTGAATAAGAAAATATTAACAAAAATTATGATAATTTGATAATTGTTTTACACCCTTGATTGTAACCAGCATATCGCTTTTGATCGCCCTAAATTCGTCTCCCCAAAGAAATTTGTACCCCCTAAAAGAGAAAAAACCGTCCCAAATCTAGGGGGAAATCCCAAAACCTGCAATACTAAAGGGTGGTTCAATTTTAAATTGTATAAAGAACACACAAATTATTTAGGAAATTATTGTAATTTCTTTTTATGATAATAGGTGTGGTTCTCATTGAACCCTTAAACTTTAACCACCCTGTACATGTAGAACTTATAAAAACGAGATTAAAAATAAACAAAATATAAACAAGGCGCAAAAGATAATTTTCCTTTCAAAACGTCAGAATTTCATACATTTCTCCTCTTCTTTCATAATTTTCGATATCAGATTTTGTATAAAATAAGACTTTTTGAAAAAAATTTAAACCAAAATACAATCGACATGAATATAAATTAAAAACTTTAAAATGTCAGTAAAATACTCTTAAATACATTTTTAGGTTCTAAATTTAGGTCTCATTTTTATCGCCGACATAAATAAATCACTTCAAGGCGAATTGAGCAACTTTGAAAAATCTGAAACTTGACTCTAACAAATTTTACTCATCAGCTGATCAAAGCACCTATTCTTTTAAAATTGCCCATATTTAGATCCCCTAAAGCCATTATTGATGTAAAAGTCATTTAGATGTTTTTAAGAAAATAAAAAAAGGTTTTCCATATCAAATGTTGCAAGAAAATGAGCCCATTATACATATCTCTAGCTTTTTACCTTTGAGTATGTTTAAAATTTTCCTTTTTTATTATAATTGTCTCATGTAATATTTAATTTACATTTTCATTTATCTATCTATAACTTTACAACACAATAATTTATAACCGAGTGAAATTGTTAAAAACTCTATTTGAATCTTTATGAATTATGACTGGAGTTCATTTTCGTGCCCGTTTTTTTATATATTTATTTTTTTTTAATTTCTTACTATAAAATTTGTAACCTCAATTACAATAATGATAAATTGCAACAAAATATAAAACGCAAGTCTTTGTATTTAATAGAAAACAATAATCATCGTTTGCAGTAGGGAGGCACTTGTTTCAATTAAAGAAATTTAAAAACCTTTTGTCATGACAAGAAATAGATATAGCTGAATGTATACGATGGTCGTTTCGATTTCAAATGTGAACACATGGATCAAAATAAAACATACCAATATGGTATATTATTTTTTTGGCGTTAGGCAAAAAGATCTTAAGTCAAAAGATTGCAGTTCGAATTTTTTTAAATAGTTTTTACTTAATTTTTTCTCACTTGCATTCGGTATCAATAACTTAAGTCTAGCACAACTGGTTTCAATTCTAATCGTATGGTGTGTTGTTAATATTTCAGAAGAATGTTTTTTTTTTGTTTGGTATTAAATTAAAACTGCAGTTTTTGACTTATGATCTTATTGCCAAAGTTTATAGAACTAACACAAACCAAAGCAACATGAAGATGACCGCTGCAATAATTCGTGGACCCGGATAAAATGCTATATCAATACTAGGGTCATCTAAAGATGGTTGATAGAAGGCTGTCACTGACTATTATGATTCTTATCAGCAGTTTAAAAGTGCACAAAATAATGGAAAAAATATTTTACATAAATGTTGCTGTTAATGCGCACTTTGTTTTGAGCCAAGTTGAGGTAACGGTATCTAACGTCCTTAGACGAAAAAACCCCAAATAGACAAAAGAACAATTTGTAAAAATAATTGTGCCGACAACTGTAGTTAAATATTCATATTTACACATTTTATCGTTCTGTTTGTGACACATGAAAACAATTGTTTAGGACATCATAAAGTATATACTTTTTCTAAATTTAACCATCCATCTTTTAAAAGCATGATAGAACTCGCATAAAAGATCTAAAGCGAAATCTTAATTTTCGCAGTATTTTCTTTGCTGTATTAAACACTTTAAATCATTAGAAATGAATATACGATGCTGTAATAATATATATTTATATAGCGCTTTTGTCAATAAAAGAATAAATATGACACGCCCACTTACTTTAATTCACATATTCGTAAACTTTATATTAATGCAGAAATTTATGTTTCAATATTAACATTAAATTCGTCTTACAAAAATGAGTGTAACACGCCTATTTTAAATACCACTGCCTATTTATGGCACATTCCGTTTATTGTATGTCAATATTTTATTTTTTTAAAAGATTTTGATTTATTAATTATGACAAGATCACAGTTACGCCAATCTTTTATTTACATGAGGCTGATTCTTTAATTAAAAATTACTCTCATATTTTACCATAAACTGCTTTAACAAAGTCTATAGGGAAACAGCACTCTTCCTTGTTATATATTTGAAATAAAACCTTTTAAACTTATACCACCCTAATAACCAAAGGAAACTCTAAAATCTGCTCAGCCACATACAATATAAGTTTTGTGGTAAATTTCTCTGGCCATGATTTATTGGCAGGTGGAATTATTTTGTTGTTGTTTTGAAAATTACTCAAAGACTCATTTGACATAAAGAAAAGTTGGAAAATATATACAATGAAAAGTAGCAGCGAGACAGCAGACGGAAAATTTATGTACAAACAAATACAATTCTTTATGCTTCACTTAAATATAACACAGGAAGGCTCTTAGAACAAATAAATTATTACGAAGATATTTCATGGAATAATAAATAAGTCATTAGGTAGTGACGATTATAATAAATATAAATATATTTTAAAATTTTTTTTTATGTTTAATTTTTAGGATAAAAGAAAACATATTTAAGAATTAAAGAAAATATTATGCAAAACTAACGATTACGTCTGCATTTGTGACTTGTGACCTATGAGAGGAATGTAAAAAATAATCAAACTTTCATTAGAAAATGTTTACAATAATTACATGATGTTTTTAATTAATTTGCTAAAATTAATACATCTGACATTAATCATTATAATTCTAATTTATTAAATTATAAATAGAAATAAATTTTTGTAGAATTTCATCTTATTTTTCGTTAAGTTTTTAATATGTTTTATCCTTTCATTTCCATAAAACCTTAATAAAACTTATACTTAAGTTAAGCTTATGTCTATGTTGGATATAAAAATGTTGAAGGTCAACATTTTGCCAATCTCCATGTCAAGTAAATAAGCAAAACATAAAATTTATATTCAAATATTCTTTTTCCAAAAACATCATCTATTGACTTGGAAGAAAAATTTAGAATTCATGTTACATTTCTGCGCCCCTAGAAAAATTTCAATGCTAATGTGTCAAGACTTTTGACAAACAAAAGTAAGTGCAAGTATATGTATATTAACGGTAAACAATAATGCCTAATGTAGCAATTAAAAAATATTTAATCGGAACAACTAACCTAAGTTGCGAAGACCGTTGGGTATTTTGCAATACTCTGAAATACAAACCACCCACCCTTTCACAAAATCTATAAAGATTCTAGATAATCGTAGAACTAGCCAACACTATAGGTTACTTAGTAATAAACGTAAGAAATCTCTTTTATTCTGAAGAAATCACTGTTTCACATACCTAAATCTGTGTTCCTGCAGAGCTGGGAAGTCACTTACGTGGTGATTTGCTGACTACTCTACCTCGATGCAGTTTTTACAGTAGTAGTTAAGAGGAAGATTGAGGCAGTGCCTACAACTCCTATTACAAATACTGTCTATTTTGAATACAGTCTTTACTCTACTAGTCGCATAAAAGGGCCACGTGTATTTAGATATTCTCTAGATGTTAGCATTTGACCATTTGTATGTCGTTTTTTTTCTGTGCTTGTTTGCCACTACAGCATTTTTAAACTCTACTGCTACCACTGGAACATTAAGCATGAAACAATCTTTCATGTATGCTTCACGTATCTCACTGTCATGGATGCCAGATAATCTAAGTATTGACTCATGTCTAAAGTGATGCCGTTCAAGCATCATTAAGGAGGATTGAATATCCTCTTAATGAGTTCATCTCTTATCGTGAATAAATTAAAGGCTAATGAAGTTGTCGACATCTAGTAACTTAATCTAGTTGCTTGATCAAACTTACTGCATATACTGCATAAATCTCGGCTTGCAAAATAGTAAAATTGTTCGGTATTTTGAGTTATTCCAAGAGGTCTAGCATCCGTTCCGTTTTCAATTTTTCAGTGAAAACTGAAATAACATGCCAGCAAAAATGCGCCTGTAATGGCAAATATTGTATTTTATTTAGGAATAAAAGATATAATGCTTTGTTTACTACTCTCCACCAAACAAATGCTCCATATAGAGTAATAGAAGATAATATACCCCATTTACATTCAAAAATTTTCTTAAATGTATAAAATGCCTAAACAGTCTTAATCTTTTCCATCTCAGTATAACGTTTTCATGATATTTTGGAGTGTATTAACGCGCTTGACCTCTCGCGATAATTCCAGGGTGATGTCTTGATTTTCGTTATCTTATATTTTTTGTGAGTAATACCAATTCGGCTTACATCGATTGAATACTCATATCGTTCCCTTTGCTCCTTGATAGTAGCCAGTTCAAAGTCGATACCATAAGTTCGCTTAAAGACGATAAAAACATCAATTTATAAAGAACTCAACGTCAAAGTAATAAGCTATTATCTGGGTGGTTTCCTGACTTAAACTGAAGAAGATTTATAAGATTAAAGACATGACTACTAGGGTAATCGATTATTGGACTTTTATAAGAAACCGGTTTTCAAATTGTTTGAAATTTAGAATTTAAAAAAAACCGGTTGCTATTTTGAAAATTGAGAAAAAACCGGGTAACCGGTTCGAATATATAAAATATAATATTTAAAGAAAAAATTAAAAAATATTGTTAAAATATTTTAATAAAAATTATATCTGAATATGAATTTTTTACGGTTTATATACGTTTGGCTGCACAATTACACAATCACAATGCAGTTGACTTATTTGGTTTTAATTAACTGACTTTAAGGACTCTTTACAATTAAAATAAATAAATACAATAAATTAATACATAAATAAATAAGACTGTTTAAAAGGCTGTTAAAAATTTTTGTATCTCCTTCTGTACATTTTTAAATGTTAAATAAATCTTTTAAACTAATATGCACTAACGTATTTGGTTTGAAATGATTTCTGTAATTTGAAATACATTTTAAAGGCTAGGGAGAAAATCCTCAAAATTTAACTTTAAACATTCTTTCTTATACCCCTGACAGACATACAAATATAGGCATAAACTAGTTTGTTCGATGGTTTAATTAAAATTAAAGTTGACAGACACTCAATGCCATTAACTAAAATTAGGATCTGGGAGGAGAGATTATTGGTTTTTCTTTATTGTAGCTACACTTTTAACCTAAAATTGATTACTCAGCTAAGTTTATGCTTCAATTAACTTTAACTTTTAACGTTAGGTTTATATCCTGTAAAAAAAATAAATAATATTTAAGCCCAATTATTTTCCTTATTTTGCATTTGTCTTTTAAACAACAAATAAATTTCTTACAATAATATGGAAGAATATTTAATAGTTTTTATTTTTTGATTTTTGAAAACTTTTCGTGTACTAAATATACTATGGTACGATAGTTACAAAGATATATGAAAATAAATTAAAAAAATAATGAACCGGCTTTTTCGGATAAAAAAACCGGTGTATTCGATATTCGAAAACTCAACATTTAGAAAAAAACCGCCAGCTAAAGAGGAAAAAAAACCGAGTTTTCTACGGGTTGTAAAACCGAGTCGATCACCCTAATGAAGTGAACAAGAAGTACCATCTGTATCCAAAAAGCATGGCATGATATATTTCTTCTATCTAACGTCTTCATGACTATCCTTCAAGGTATGAGTTTGGCAGTGATAATATAATTGAGATACATATATGTATCCCCAAGACATTCTAGTATTTTTAGTTATTCTGTTCCTTGGATAACAAATATATTTTCAAATTTTTAAAAAATGTCATTTAAAATCACACTCTTAATTTTTCCGAATGGACAGAAATCTTGAATGTTTTTTGAAAATTTTTTTATATAATTAAAAAGACTAATTAAATTTATTAATTAAATTTATAATAAGAATTTTAAAACAAGTCAAAAAGTCAATTAAAAAAATTTAAGCAATATTTTTTTTCTGTGTAGCCAGCTGCTAAACTGTGTCTAAAAGTCGGACGTTCTTTTATCAAAATAAATTGAAAAGATTTAATGTTATTGTATTTATAAGCAGATATCTCTCAACAAATTGTTTTCTAATTTGGGAAACGCAACGAAAAATTTTATTTTTTTTAACAAATTTCAAAATTTATCCCACAAATCCCATCTAGCTTTGATAAACATGCCTTTATGTACTCAACGCAGAGAATTTCATGTTTTAATTATATTGTTTTTATACCCTTCACACAGTGAAAAAGGGTTTGTATAGCTTTGTCGTTCCGTTTGTAATTTCTACAATTTTCTGAAAGCTTATGTCAGTCTGTCCGTCTGCCCGTGTGTTGGTTGAAATCAACTTTTAGAAGCAACTGTATGTTCCCCAGGTCTGTGTATAGTATCAATCTTTTGGAAATGTCCGAGAATGAATCGCTATTGAAATTCAGCACAATCGCCTCATAACTTTCTGAGATATGAGCAAATAAACACGACTGCCTCTGTGTTTTTCCATATTTTTACCACCAAAATTAAAAATCTTCAGCCATAAATAATTATAGGTACTTTTGCTACTATTTATAGATATAATATGCTTTTAGAGATATTTGTGAAAAATTTTGGATAAAGCGGGCTCTAATCGGAAAAGTTATGGGAACATTTTTTTTTAAATATACATTCCAAAAATTTACAAACGAAAATCATTTTTTTTCAGCTTCCAGACAACCCAGATTGGCAATATTTATATCATATGAACGGCTGCCACTATAAAATGGCGGACATAAAATTTATATATGGGCCAAATCTGGTATTTTAAAATGTAACTTATTCAACCACCCCATTATTGGTATGAAATGAAAGGGCTTGATCAGTAGAATACACCTAATTGTTGAAAAATGTAAAATCCAAGATGGTGTCTAAAACAAAATGGCGGAACAAATTTTTTCAACCCTATCAATATGGGTATCAAATGAAGGACTTGACTAGTAGAATACAAATAACTACGTAAAAATTCAAAATCGGTGATGGCGTCGGAAATAATAAAGAAAAATGGCGTATAACATGAAATATAGTACATGATGGTGAAGGGTATAATCAAATTCGGCACGGCCAAATATAGCACTCTTACTTGTTTTTTTTTCAATTTTTTTTATATATTTATTTTATTTGTTATTTGTTCACACTTGACAAATGCTATCGAAAATCAACATGCTGCATTAATATGTAAAAACTGGAATTTGTTTGTGTGTATGAAACTTTAGATTTTTTTCACTCTCTCAGGAAAAAAACAAAAAAAAACAAACTTGTCTGTTCATTTATGCACAAACAGCACAAAATTAAATGCATTTAATGCATAAAAAATAACAACCATTACATTGACTTTGGATCACATTTCAAGTTTCTCAATACACACAGTTTATATAAATATTTTTTTTAAACTTTTTTTCTGTTTATTTTTTATACAAACAATTATTTCTGGATCTTCAGGCTCGAGTGTGTGAAAAAAACAATTTGCTGCTGTTAACTTATTAATAAAAAATTAATTAAAAAAAAAAATATATATTGAATGTCATAATCAAATATTTATTTTTGTTTAGCTAAATGTAAACAGAAAAAGTTGTTTATTTTTTTTTCGATAAACAAATGAGTTATAAGATCCAAAGTGACAATGTTCAAAGTGGATTTTCACTTCTTGGTTGGCTGGTTGTTTGGCTGACTGGTTGCTTGTACGGTTATTCAGAGATTGTAAATGAAATTGATATGTTTTGGTCAGGGCTAGATAACAGATATTTTTTTTTATTCTTAATGGTGAAAATAACAAAAGGAAATAATCTAGTGATTTAAATATAAAGAAGGTGTTATAAGTTGCTGGTTTATGTACATATTTTTTTCAAGCAAGTGGAAAAGATGTGTGTGTCATTAAAAAAAATCATAAGAATCATATTTAAGTTCGATTAAAATTTATGAAAAATAAAAAACTTTATCTTAAATAAACTGAATTTTAAATATTCAGTTTAAATCGTATTTGTAAACAAATAATGTTGATGTTCGGCCACGAAGAATTTTATACGGTCTTCATGAGAAATAACCTCATCATTAGAGGATGTAATCTGAATAAATATGTAAATGCCTATTTTGTAATCCAAACGATACACAATCTAACATTTTATTCCAGACATTATCTTGGATTTAGAATTTGTCAAAGGTGTAATATAGGGTCCACCAAATAACTTTTTTTTTTGAAAATGCTGTAAAAAAAGTGTAGCTTCGGCTGTGTGGCACGTAGCGCCTTTCTGTCGAAACCAAATGTTGCCAATATCCTCCTCTTGAATTTTTGTGAAAAAAAATTCGTTCAACATGGCCCGAAAATGATCGCCATTGACCACGGCCACTCCTTGCTCATTTTCGAAGAAAAAATGGCCCAATTATGCTTCTGGACCAAAATCCGCACCAGACAGTGACTCGTTTTGGGTGTATGCGTGCGGGTTTTCTGTGCCCCAAATTCGACAATTTTGCTTGTTTACATACCCGCCAAGATCAAAATGAGCTTCATCTGAAAAGATGATTTTTTTTTGGCAAAATCGGCCAAAGTAATGTCGCAATATTTTCCAGCGTATACACAACCATATTCGTTCAGCGGAAGGATAAAACTAATTATTTGGCAAATTAGACATGAGCTAAGTGTTACCATTCACGAAAAAAGCACTAGTTGAAAATAAAACGTTAGATGGCGGAGCCTTTATAATCGATTAATCAAAACCTCTAATTTGGTACTCAAAAAGTGGGAAACATCCTTTATTTTACTTTGGCCGCCATCTTAAACTTGTAATTAGATCATGTTCAATAAATATATTAACGGCTCACTAGCCAATCATTTCAAACCAATAGTGAAGCCGTCAGTTGTTCTAAAGCTGAAAATAAATTAACTTGTTAATTTTAAAGAAAATAACGAGGCAGTTGTATTTTGGTGTTTATATCTGAGTCAGTTTCGCAAAGATTTTACTCTTTTGCAGTATTTTTTTTAACTAAAATCTGTGCTCTATATTCAATTTCATTAGATACTTGAGAAATTTGATTAATAAAAAATGTATTTCTTAAAATTGTTTGCCCATAACTTTGGCAGCTAAATCAATTTTTTCACCAATAACTCTTGAGGTATATCATATGTACAAATGGTCCAAACCACCAACTGATAGTTATCCGCAAAATAAATAGCTTTAATTTTTGTATTGAATGGCTATGTAGTGTAGGGGTGTGCTTGCCTTTGAAACTAGGCACCCCAGGTTCGATCCCGGGCAGAGAATGAAAAAAATGTTCACCTTGGGTTTTTCAGGTTATATAAATTTAGTGACTTCACTTCAAACCCTCTCCAGACAATCTATCCAAGAAGACCTCTGAACATCCTCTGTGAAAAGAGAATAAATAACATCATGTCAAAAAGGTCAAGCAGCCCTTACCTTCTGGGAAAAATATAGGAATCAATGAGTAACAAGATTATTCAGCACCACTACACCAAATACACGGAGGGCTTTGTTTACAGTTAACGACAGATGGTAGATCATTGTCCTGGTACCTACTACGGCACATAAATGATCTACTTAGCTGGAACATCGAAACTTACACAAAGCAAAAGAAGAATAGAATGATTCTTATGGCAAGAACTTTTGCCATACGCAATGCAATGCAATTTTAAATGAGAAGGCGTGCGAACAACTGCAAAAAATCGTTTAAAGTGAAAGTACTTTGTGGAAGCTATATGCTCCTTTAAGGAGTAATGGAAAAAAAAAATTTGTAAAAATATAATAAAAACAGAGTCAGTATTTTTTGTATATGGTTATATATCAGTAGACTTTGGAAAGCTTTTACAGGTTTCCAATACCAATTTTTGTCCAAATAAGATTGAAACCACGTGAGGGTTTCGAAATGCTGATTTCAACAAACACAAGGACAGACAGATAGACATTGTCTGATTTTCCCATTCACAAGCCTCCGAAAAATATTTACTATTTCTAGAGGCAATTATATGTTGTGAAAATTACAAACAGAATGATAAATTGGTATATACACTTGCCACCAATTTTGAAGTATATAAAGAATATTTGAGGGTTCTTCGTTTTAGATCCTTAGGCAATACAATCTTAATACTTTACATATATTAGAAATAATATGGATACAGTGGTGGCAAAACGGTCCAACCAATCTAGCGTAATAACATACAATCTTTTTTAAACACTTTCAATTCCATACCACAACTCTATTTCGTTTTTTACCTTTAATGGTTCTTCAGTAAATTGTTTTCCTATTGTTATAAAATTTATACTATTGCATTGCGAACACATAACCTTAATACTTTTTGCGCAATAAAGCTTTATATTTACCTTGCAAATAGTAAAAAAAAACCCCCCTATTACTTCTTGATGTTGCAAAATAAGTGCGTGCAACATTGCACATTTTTAATAAAGTGCATTTAAAGAAAATAAATAAGAATAAACTGTCGTAATTGTATTTACAACATTTTATATGTGTTTATTGTTTTTCAGTTTCCTGTTGTTTTTTATGTTTCCTCTTCTTCTCTTCTTTTAACTGTCAGCATAAAAAGTGTTATTTCTGCATTGAAAAGTCCAGTGATGGTAAATGCGACTTCAAGTGTTCCCCTGTGGTAAAGTTAGTTATTTAATGTACATTACTGCTACTTTGTATGTACATAAGTACGTACGTTGCTGTCATGTAAAATTTGTGTGAAATGTAAAACAAGTTGTTGCAGGACAAAGTTGGTTAGTGTGGAAGTTGGTAACAGGGTTGTTGAAAAAGATGTTTGAATTAAAAATCAGTCAGTGAGAGGTAAAATCAAAAATCGTATTTTAATGAGGTTGCCTTATTGTGTCTCAGACAAGGACTTCATAAGATATTGATCTTTCTCTGCTAAGTGAACTTTTAGCAATTGACAGAGATTTCTAGAAAAACTACAAGTCAGTAAATAAGAGTTCTGAATTAATGCCCAATTTTTTAGCATGTCATACAAGCAATGAAAGTGAAAATGAATTCACTGTTTTACTGCATGATAAAAGTAAACCTAGAGTCTTATCACAGTCAATTTGCTGTAATTCCAATATATTATTTGTTTATAAGTGTCGGATACTCTCAAAGAAAAGCCATGTTTTATTTATTTATTTATTCGAGTCTATGGATTCTAGATCCTTACAGACTATAACGCAGTACTTACAAATTGCTTAATATTAGTTATTCAAAACAAAAATTATATACATATACATCCTTTTATTGAATTTAGAACAAACGTAACATTTAGCATTGTTCTTCAACTTTTTAAAGTTGGCAGCTTCACCAGTGCAAGTCTACTAGTATAAGGCGGCAGGTTTAACGAATTCCACTGTAAGCCACGAAGACAAAATAACTGCTCTTGCACAGATTCAATGCTATTTAATGTAAACATTGTCAGTTGTATCCCAAATTAGTGAACCATACTCAAAAATAGCATGATTACGACGTTCATAATATAATTTCTATAATCAGGCACGGATTCACACCCGATTGAATAGAGAAGTTTTTATTGGAATAAATAAATTGTTTGACTTGGCTACCAAGACTATAATTTATAAAAAAATATTCTTTTTGTGTTTAAATATTGTTTCCCCCTAACCGCTCTTGCTATGACAAAACAGTAAAATCTTTTTTTACACGGTAGGTACGTTCCTAAAAAAAACCGTGTTAATCAAAATCGTGTAAAAAAATACACGATTCAATGCAAATTTGGGAATCTGTTGCACAACCTTAAAAAATCGTGTAAAATAAAAAATATTCAAATATTTTCTTAAAAAAACGTGCAAAAAAAGTGACATTGAACTCCATTAAGTAATAATAAAACAAAAAAATTCGTTTATATTACAAGAAAATAAATTTTGTTTACAGTTTAAATTCCAGTACAAAAAAATAAAAAATAAAAAAATAGGAAACAAGAGTACAGCTACTCACCGCTAGTTGATAAAATTCGTGTACGTTTATTATGGACCGGCTTAAAAATAGCACTGTCGTCAGAGGATATGTCTAGCACAACTGTTGGGTTTTGTTCTAATACAGAAGCCTCTATAGGTTTTTTTTGTCATAAAGTCTGTCATATGTTTTTCAGTTTTCTCCAAAGTAGAATTTCGACAACAATAAGTTGTTTTTCAACTAAGTACAGACCCAGATATTACCGATTGTCGAATGGAACTTTGATTTTTTTTAATTGTTCTTATTGTTGCTTCGTTTGAACCAAAAGCTCTGCCAGCAGATGTTGAACCTTCGCCTCTTCTTAGACAGTCTAGGATTTTTATTTTCGTTTCTAATGAAATTGTTTGTCTCTTCAGCTGTTGTTTAGACATTGCATTAATAAGGGCATTGTAAAAACGAAACAAAATATAATTGCTTATTGCAATTTTCTAAGATAAAAATCCTACATAATGTTACCTTTTGAAAAGTTATTGAAAATTCCGATTATGTAATTTGATGATTCCACAGATTCATTAACTTTAAGAACATTATTGAAATTATATATGCGTCATTAACAAACTGATATGTTAAATAACAAGTAAGAGCGCTATATTCGGCCGTGCCGAATCTTATATACCCTTCACAACGTGAATTCATGCAATAACAGTGGTTTGTGTCACCATTCATCCCATATGAAATACGTACATACATATAAAAACATACATATATAAAAACGTCCCATTGTAAAATTATAAATTCACGTATGAATGTTAAAAAAACAAAAAAAAAAAAAAAAAATTTAAAAAAAAAATTTAAAAAAAAAAAAAAATATAAAAAAAAAAAAAATTTTTTAAAAAAAAAATTTTTTAAAAAATTATTATCTATATAATATATACAAAACAAAAAAAAAAAAAAAATTAAAAAAAAAAAAATTTAAAAAAAAAATAATAATAAAAATATAAATAATATATTAAATAAAAAATAAAAAAAAAAATAAAAAAAAAATTTAAAAAAAAATTAAAAAAAAAATTTTTTGGCTCAGCTGGGATTCGATGCCACGTTTTCTCTAACCAGTATACACGTTTGTATGTATGTATGTTGTTGTTGTAATGTTGCTTTTGTGAAAAAAAAATCGAGGTGGTCGTGGGTTTTTGCTCATATCTCAGTTGTTTATGTACCGATGTTTCTGATTTTCAATAGCGATCTACTCCCGAATATTTCTGATATTTTAATACCTCACCCGAGTCCAAGCGATGTCGGGGGGCTTCAAAAAGTTGATTTCAACATACACACGGACAGACGGTCAGACGGACAGACGGACAGCGCTTAATCGACTCCCCTATTCATAAGCTTTCAGAAAATATATACTTTATGGGGTCGGAAATCAAAATTGTAGAAATTTCACACGGAATGACAAACCTATATATACCCTTTTTCACTGTGTGAAGGGTATAAAAAGGGTATTTCCCTTCAAGTAAACAAGCCGTGAAGTAGAGTTGACATTTGGATGATATCCAACACTGCAAATTTCTTTTTGGAACTCGTGTTAAATCAAAAATAACGTGTAAAAATTTTTAAATTTCTTCTTTGCGAAACGTGTTATTTCAAAATCGTGTAAAAAAAGACCGTGTAAAAAAAGATTTTACTGTATTTAGTTATCGCAAGCATTTTGGACATATTTTTATTTAGTTTTCACAATTAGTTATTCACGACAACAAAGATTAATTATAAATTATTAAAAAAGGGCTAGAAAAATGTAAATGTTGTAAAAATACGCAAAAAAAAACCGAGGAGTTGTGTTGATGTGCTCATCTTTTAAAATCTCATGGGGAGATTCTACTAGATGTCACAATCAATATAACTCCGAATATTTTTTCAAAAGATTAATACCACACAAGTCAGTGCAATATGTGTTTGCTTTTGAAAACTAAATTCATCAAAAACATCGATAGCCGAAAATTACTTAATTGGCTCTAAATAATGGGACATTCTGGGAAATTCTATTTTAGAAGCCATCTTGGATTTTACACTTTTTTAATAGTCAACTATATATGACTTTTCATTTGATAACAATATGGGGGGATCAAGGGAAAACATTTAGAAATATCATTAATGGCCCATATAAAAATTGGTTGGCCGCCATTTTGTAGTAACTGCCATTATGAATTTTCACGGCTTATAATATGATAAAATATGAAAAAAAAATATTTTTTTTTTCAAATAATTTTGCCTTTAACTTTGCCGATTTGCGACCAATTTATTAAACAATTTTCATCGAATATCTCTTGAGGCTTATTTTATCCTACTAATATAATAAATGAGAATATTTGTATGTTTGGATATTTGTTACTTAATTACGTAAAATGGCTGAATGGAACTAAATAAAATTCGGCACATAGATAGATAACAACCTAGATTAACACATATACTACTTTTTATCACAATAATAACGCGAAGTTGTTGGCAAACTCATCATCACACATCCCAAACGGGTTGTTTGTGTTGTAAATATTTTTATTTTTGTTCTTAATACTACGTCTACCTTTTATTCCGATAACTACGCAAACGAAGTCGTGGGCACAAGCTAGTAAGTAATAAGTTACAAACTTCTCTACAAATCATCCTAGGGCTGAAAAATTTTAAGTTTTGTGGTAAAAATAAAGCAGAAACAGCATACGTGCTTGTTTGCTAATATCTCAGAATGTTATAAGACGGTTGTTCTAATTCTCAATACCAATCGGCTTACAAATTATGGCGATGTAGGCGTGCTTAAAAAACTGTTTTCAACATACACATGGACAACGGACATTGCTCAGCCGATTCTTCTTTCATACGCTTTCAGAAAGTATATACTTTATGGAATCTAAAATATTGTATCGAATATTGTAGAAATTTCACACGGGATTACACTTCCCTTACATTCTTTGTGAAGGGTATAAAAACGTAAATTATCAATGTACACATAACGCAAATAAAATTTAACATTACAGCTACTGAATACATATAAAGTTCGACTTGAATGTTTTGCCACTCACAACATAGAGTAACATTGCTTATCATAAGCACCAACGCACTTTGTTGCGACTTCATGTAATAAAAGGGAAAAATAATAGGAGTTTTTGTAGAGTGATTAATTTTGACACAAGTGTTTTTATTTATAAAAGATTAAAAAAATTTGTTTCTAATTTGCTGCAAGAATACATTTTAATCGAAAATATCCTTAAAAAAAGATTTTAAACATTAAAAGTTTTTTTTTATAAAATTTTGTATTTCTAATAAACAAGCATACAAGCACAGCATAGCGTACAATCATAACTTTAGCTCAAAATCGTCCTTTAGTTTAAAAAAGACTTATTTAGAAAATATTGTACTTAGACATGCATTATATCATTCAACTACAGCGAACAATATTTAAAATTCGTATTCTTTATAACTCTCTACGTACTATTCCGATTAAGCCCACTTTCGATACCAAACAAAAAAAAAATATTCTGGCATTTGAGCTCCCTAACTTTTTCGGCTCGAGCTCTATCGTGCTTTCAACAAACGGACAGACGGATGGACATAGATAAATCGTCATAAAATGAAACAAGGACTCAGAAAATATAGGAAATGAATAAAAGAAAATGAATATACCCCCACACCATTTTTTTGGTAATGTGGAACACAAGAAACTATCATGGATTACTCCGAACCTATGATTAAAATTTGAGCCTTATAATTTATATGGTTCCTAAGATCATGAGTTGATAACAAAAATACCAAAGATTTTATATTTATGCAAATTTTAGGGAAATCAGCGGAAATCAAATGTGGCTAAATCACAGAAATGTAATTTACGAATTAACTTTGTGTTTTTCTTTAACCTTATTTATTCTAACTGCAATTAACATATCAGCGAATTGCAAAAAGAAGCAACAACATTGTCATACAAAAAATAGACTGTGCTTAAAATTGCACTATCGTGGAGGTTTTGTTTATTACAGACACTATTGTGTTCTAAGTCCTCAGCTAAACATTTACAATTTTCACATTTTAAAGCCAAAAATTTTACTATTTTTTCAAATAATATTTTCTTCATATAATAGCAGCTAGTATTTTGACATTTGTTTAAATAATTTTTGGCTTAGGATACAACACTGTGCAATACAGCGTTGGGTTGTTGTTGTTCTTTTCCTTAATATTTTTTCTATACGATTTTGTTACCTCGAAAACACGCTTTCCAAGGTGTCATTTTTAAGAACAAAAACACTGAACTTAAGGTTTCAAAATAATATGGTACAGGGGAAAATAAAAAAAATCATTAAAATTTGTTGTGGAAAATTATCAACTGCAACTGGAAAACGTAAGCAAACTTTATTAATTAAAACTGCTTAAGAATATGTGCAGTTTCTTGTCCTTTACTCTCCCCTACTGTTGTTGTAAGAAATGCCAACAAAATACGTAAACAGAAAAAAAGGTCCTTGCATAAATATTTGCAAGTTTTATAAAAAAAAAACAGTTTAGAACTATGGGTTATAAGATTGACTGCAAATAAACATTTTTAAAAGATTTTTCTAAAAGTAAAGTACAAAAGTTTCAACAAAGTTTCATCATGCACAAGTGAAAACTGTTTTTTTTGTCTCTTTATTTTGACAAAATACATTGTAGATTTTGCTCATAAAATGAATTTTCAAAAAGGTTGAAGGGGAAAATAATTTCAATTGAAAATGTAGAGAAAGTGTTGTTTACCAAAAAAAAAAAAATCTAAAGTTAAATAAATGTAGGGAAAAACAATTACGATAGACAAATATATTGTTAAAAGTTTTTCTAATAAAGACACTTAGAATTTATTTGTACAACTATAAAAATTAGAATCTATTTATATAACTGAAGGCGTTATAAAAAAATAAAGATATTGTAAATAATAACATACTTAGAGACAAGGCTATTTTTATTAACTTTGGAAAGATGTTTTGTACATATTGTTACATTTATACCTTTTATTTCTGCAAAATAAATCGCGATTCATTTTAATTGCAAAAAAAAAATAACACTAAAAATTTGTGGTATAAAAGTTTAGAGCACTTTAATGATTTTTAACAACATAGATTATACTTATATGGTGCTTTATTTTTTATTCTAATTACTGCAATACACCTTGTTATCTAACTCTATTATTGTACACACAACACACTCTGTTGTTCTACATTTTTTAAATGGTGCACTTGGTTAACTATTTATATTAGCATTGCCGAATAATTGTAATGTTCCTTGTTTTATAAACTGCTATAACGATAATACTAGTATGAACTAGAATATATTCCCAGTAAAAAAACATTAAGTAGTGCAAAGCGAATTACATTTTTAAAACCACTAAAACAATTGTATAAAAGCATTCATTCTAAATGTCTTCCTAAATTAGAAATAATTTGTCATAAATGATGTGCTTAAAAATGAATGCAACATCATTGTTTCTGGTGAGCCACAGCGAAATCATGTTAGTTCATTGTTGTTTTCTCTATTTATAAATGATGTGCAAAACAGGATAAAGCTCTTGGATGATATAATAAATGCTGACAACCTAAAAATATTCGTTACACGCAAAGAAAAATATGGTTATGGTAACCATAATCGAAGAGCAACATACTATGATTGAATTGTATGATTATGGTTAAAACATATAATAGTTACCAGTTATTATTATTATGTTTAATTAAAGTATTATTATCATATATATGACTACAATTGAAATCGACAATCTTTGCTTTTTTACGGCAAATTATTGTCTTTTGCTGTAACATTATTTGACATCTCAAACTTTTAAAATAATAAAAATTTTCTCAGCAAAAACAAGAACAGTTGAAATCAAATTATTATTAAACAAAAATCATAGCGTGATTAATTTGTAGTCATAATGTTGTCTTACCTATTATTTAATGATTATTTGTAATTTATAATGCTTTTGAATATAATGCAATTTTTGTCAAATTATTTTTTAAAACAACAGCAATGTCGAAATTTTAACGAAAAGTAAACATTAAATTTTAATACTAAATGTTACAATTCAAACAAATGCTTGACTATCGTGACAAAATATATGATTAAGTGAAACAAAAATAACTATTGCTTGTTTTCGACAACCAAATATTGTTTTAAAAAAAATAATATGACCGTCGTGATCATGTCGTAACCATAGTTTTTCTTTGCGTGTAGTTACAATATAACTACATTGCTAATTTTCTTCTTTATGAGGACGTAAATGCTTTTTGTTCTGAAAAATGCAAATACAAGCGTTTCTTGATTTTTCTCTTTAAACATTAATACTATAAAATCTAAAATAATTTTTCTTTAAAACAAGTAAGAGCGCTATATTCGGCCGTGCCGAATCTTCTATACCCTTCACAACGTGTAGTCATGCAATAACAGTAGTTTGTATCACCATTCATCTCATATGAAATACGTACATACATACAAAAAATATACATAAAAACATCCCATTGTAAAATTATAAATTTACGTATGTATGTTAAAAAAAAAATTTAAAAAAAAAATTAAAAAAAAAATTTAAGAAAAAAAATTAAAAAAAATAATTAATATAAATAATAAATAAAAAACAAAAAAAAAATAAAAAAAAATTAAAAAAAAAATATATAAAAATATAAATAATATATAAAATAAAAAAAAAAAAAAATTAGAAAAAAAATATCCATGCGATATCGGGGGGCTTCAAAAAGTTGATTTCAACATACACACGGACAGATTGACTTCCCTATTCATAAGCTTTCAGAAAATATATACTTTATGGGGTCGGAAATGAAAATTGTAGAAATTTCACACGGAATGACAAACCTATATATACCCTTTTTCACTGTGTGAAGGGTATAAAAATAAACAGTGTTATGTAAATTATATTTGCAGTTTAAAAATTTGTGTTGAGCTCAAATCCATTAACCTAAACAAATAAATAAAACAAATTAAAAAAAGGGCCTCATTGCCGAAAATTATTCTCATATTAATAAAACTATTTCATTATAAGTGTGTGCGTTTTTTTTTCAAAGCCAACTCAACAGATGTACAGTAGATCAATACTATTAATACGAAATGTGTGCATATTTTATATAATTCCAAATATCCCACCAACCACTGTATGCTAAAACTAATTTTGAATTCATATAATACACAGTAAAAATCTCCTAAAATTTTTCTCCGAATTCCCACACGAAATGTTAATACTAAGACTGTGCTTATTACAAATATCCTTTAATGGCATTTAGGCTTAGAGTAATTTATTACACACTAAATTCCAACATAGAATGTACAATTCAGTTTGTCTTAGCACAAATTCGTTTAGCTAATATTTTATTGTGTGACTTAAGAGACTAAAAAGCGCCTTAAAGAAATTACTTTTCTACGCAACAACTATAATGCGATTTAGTTAGCCAACATATACCAAGAACATAAACCATCTCTTTACACCGCCATCGGTCACTTTAATTTTAAAAGTGTTTTATAATGAAAATAATCGACATGAATAAGTGTGACTTTATTAAACAGACATGCTATAAAAACAGAGACAAATAAAATACTCGTATAACGCAAATGGTTTATTCAATTTAATTTGGTAAACAAATTTATATAAAAAATTCAATTTAATTAAAACAAAAATTATGTAAAAAAATCTCACTACTGCAGAAGAAGCAATTGAAATAACTGAAAAGATATTCTGAAAATGAACAAATTATTATTACTTTTATATAACGCTCAGCCTAAGCAATATATGGACATGCCTAACCTTAAACATTTTTCCACTTAATTTCAAGCTGTTTTCCTTTCTTTGCTACCATTTTGTTTACTTTTTAAGCATTCATTTGGGTCATTTGAGAACCGCAGTTATTACGATATGTTTACATCTTATAGAAATTATCCAACAAATATTTTCTTTATTATCATACAAAAACCACGTGATATAAAATAACGATCATTATACAACTAAATGCTTAAACTTCTTCGAATAGAAAAACTTGTAGGAAGAACAATAAATGACGGGCTGTATATAATTTTCCCAAAACAATTTAATTAATTACTACAAATAAAACTTTAAACATTTGCTAACCACATAAGAGAGCCATTAGTTAAAAATGATGTTGTATAACCAGTTGGATATTCTAGAGAAAATATAAACATTTTGATAATTACAAAGAAATCTAAAAATATTTTGTATACCCCGAAAACTTTGTATAGAAGAAAGTTTCGAAATGATATCGTAAAAATATATATTTTTTATACATTAAAATGTTTACATTTAGTTGCTACGTACAAGGAAAATTTATTCATCAGGTAGTTTTTATTCGCCAGCTAATTTTATTTTGTTCACTTACTCACTTTAAGCTTCAGCTGTCCAAGTCCATAAATTCATAAATTAATCCTTTCTTTTCTTTTATTTATTTCAAATCACAAACTTCATGTATAAAAAACATTAACAAACAAATTATCTTCGAACCGCCATTACCTGATGACTAAATATGTCTTCGCCACGTATAAAAATGAAAATATTCGAAGCACTCCGAAATGTGTTGATTTTTTTTTCTACTTGAATTAGTCCCATATTTTTTAAATAATATTTTAAGAGATAACACCAAAAATATTCCATGAAAAATTATCACAGGATGCAAATATTTGGACCACTCCGAAAAGTGTTTATTTTTTTCTACTTGAATTAATCTAAAATGTATTGATTTTTTTTCTACTTGAATTAGTCCCATATTTTTTTAAATAATATTTTTAGAGATAACACCAAAAATATTTAGTGTAAAATAATAACAGGATGAAAATATACGGACCACTCCGAAAAGTGTTTATTTTTTTCTACTTGAACTAATCCGGTTTTTAACAAAAATATTTTGAGATAACATTATAAATACTCCATAAAAAATTATCACATTACTCCGAATTTTTTCATTGTTTATAAAAATATAATTCGATGACTCCGAACAATTTAAAAAAATATTTATGTCTTTGGAATCTTTCTATAGATGACATACATATTTTATGTTTCAGACAATTTTCTACATATTAAAAAATATTTGGATTAATTTATAAGTAAAATAAATCTGATGACTCCGAAAATTTCAAGTACAAGTATTTGGATAACACCGAAATTTTATTTCAGCAATAATAATTATTTATAAGATAAATTTTATGTATGGATTCTTATTAAGGAATATTATCCCTGTCTAAGCAAATGTTTTATATATTAAGAAAAACTCCGAAATTTTTTTAAATAAGATATAATTGGTTGTTTCAAATAACTTTGTATTGGGATAGTTAAAAAAAAGAAAATATTAGCAATTCTTAAAAAATTTCTGTTTTTAAAAGATTATAATTATAAGACATCGAAATTTTATACCTTTTACAAAAAATTCATATTACTCCGAAAAATTTTTACATCAAAGAAATAGTTGGAAAAAATTTGTTACCAAAGAAAATAGTTAAATTGCTAGCTAGGAAGACTTAAAAAATTGTATACAAATATTTGAATAATTGATAATATTGTACAAGGAAAAGATTTGTTCACAAGAAAATCTTTAATGACTCCGACATTTTTTTTCTATCAAAGGAAATTTAAAAAAAAAACACGTACAAGAGAATAGTCTTAAAACATCAAAAATGCTCTTTACAGGAATTTTTGCGAAAAACTCCCAAAAGATTTTAATTTTTTATACATCGACGCGCCTTTGTTGGAAAAGAATAACTTAACTCCTAAAATTTTTTCCATATTTTTTTTTTTTATTTTTATACAATAGAATTTGTCAAATTGAATAATACACATTTTTTACGAAAACATTTTTAACAAATTTTTTTTACAAAAATTTAAAATGGTGGAGGGTATTAAAGTTTCAATATAACTCACTTGGTTTTTTTGTACATTTTATGATTTGCTTTTTTATTCTGTTTTCTCTTTTTTCAAAATAAATCTTAATTAATTTAACATTTTCCTTAAAGTTCTTTTTGATAGAAAAATTTACCTACAAAAAATAACAGAACTTTATGTGTATAATTTCCAATTGGCAACTTAAGTTCATTAAGAGAAAGTAAAAGCTAAAAAAAATTATTAGTGCTGCTTGCCTCTTTTTCAGTTTTAAATAATTTTTTAGAGTTTTAAAAAAACGTTACAGCTGTTACAAATCTTTTCGTTAAAAAAAATAATTTCTCTAGTT
The DNA here is from genome assembly GCA_941918925.1 of Phyto melanocephala. Lineage (NCBI taxonomy): Eukaryota > Metazoa > Arthropoda > Insecta > Diptera > Rhinophoridae > Phyto > Phyto melanocephala. The sequence continues at coordinate 19,343,445 of OW799235.1, forward strand.
TTTTTTGGTTTTTTTTTTTAATTTCTTTTATATGACCTTTAGGCAAATCATATGCATTTATAACATTTTGGGTGGGGTTTCGTTACTTGCTGTGCTCAGTTAGTTGATGATCTTATGGCCACCTGGCCCCACTAACATATTCTTTACTCTTAAACTAAACATCTACATTTAGAAAGTCGTCATATTTTTAAATGCATTGTTAGTAATGGTACATCTTACTACGTAGTAGTCTAAAATAGAACACAGTTAAACATTAAGACGGCTATAAAAATAAGTATTAAAACAAAAACAAGAAATTTTTATTTAAATGGTCTTGTAACTCCCCTGTTGTGTTCTAGAAAAGCGGTCCATTGTAATAAACTTAAGTTGGTATTGGTGCTTTTATTTTTAATCGAGTATATGTTGGCTGCTACGCTGGCACAGTCTTATTGGCTTGACTTGACTTGGCCCAAATCGTTTCATTGAATTTATATATATTTTTTTTTGTTTCCTCTTCAGCCATTGTATTCATTCCTTTCGTAACATTTGTACAATTTTTGTTTAAGAAAATAATAAAAGCATTTGCTTTTGTTTTTGTTGCTGTTGCTGTTATTTCTTTCCTGGTAATTGTTATTATATGGCTTAGAGAAGAAATGTTAAAAATAAGAATTGAACAAAAAACAGAACTTTTTAAGTAGGGTAATAATATTAAACTCGTTATAGTTTAAATTCATGCTAAAATAACGATAAATTTTAATGAGTTCATTCATAGTTAACAACACAATAAGTCTTGAAAAGCAACTAACTTAATAAATAAAAAAAACAGGAATATAAAAAACAAGAAAACTAATTTATGAAACAAAATAGAATTAGAGGCTTTGAACTTTATTTTTAGCAATTTAAATTAGATTGGAATTGCACTTAAGCTCAGCAAAAAATTTTATTATATTTAAATACGTGTTAAACTTCATTAAAATAAAAAAATAATATTAAAAAATCAGATCCACTACAGAAAATAATTCCTTCGGAATTGGAATTGAATCAAAATAATTTGAAGAAAAACTAAAAACGTTTTCCATCAAGTGGAATTGAATTCTTTTTCTTTTTAAATAGCTTACACTCAAATTAAATGTAATTAAATGCATACTTTTAGGGGCCGAAAAATTAATATTTCGTCCAGAGACAGACGGACATTGATCAAGTGATGAATAATACATATAAAGGAAATACAGTCACAATAAATTTTTTTTATCATTAAAATTAACCTTAAAAACACTGATACTGTGTCTTGTAAATACATTAAAGCTGCCTTTCACCATAGAGACCAACATCCTTCTCCGAATCTGCAAGGATAGGTATTTGTGTATGAGATAATATTTTGTAAGTTTATTTGTAGCTCATGAATTTTTTTTGTGTTACGTTACAAACTTTGCGCAGGGTTGGAACATTCCTGAGTAGTAATTTGCTGACCGTTGAATTGGTCAGGTACACCAGTTCGTAACATTTAAATGACTACTGCAGAAGTAGTAACTGCCATTGCGCAGTGGTAAAGTCAATATGGTTATATGCCATCCAGCTATGAGCAACAGCCTCTGCTTCCCATGTCGCAAAACTTAAAAGAAGTCAGTCAAATATTTAAAGAACGATTATGTAGGCCCCCTAGTAAATCCAGAATTGTAACAGTCAAAGGGTCCTAAGAAGAGATTAAATAGTCCAGCACGAATTACGCTAAGAGAATTCCTTTTCACCCCAATGCACTTACGAGAGATGCATTCTTATTTGAGGGTTATTAGCGACTCAAAAGAACACAAACTTTTGATATGGCGATATAATTATTTTTGCTTCTATTAACACTATTAGTTGCAGTGGCAGTATAAACATAATAATTTGTAGCTTAAGATGTGAATACTTATTGTTATTGCCCTCGAGACAGATTCAATAAAATAAATTAAGCAGCTTTGGAGGGACTTATATTCAGGTATTTGGGTAAAGTTTTCTTCACCATCTAGCGTGTGTATTTCACGCTAATATTAGGAGAATATGTTCGCTTCTTCAAGCGTCGGGTTTTATTTGAATTGCGAATACCGGTTTTCTTCAGGTGTAGGTTGACTAGCTAAACGCGACATCCCATGTATTAGATATCTGAAAGGGATCAATCATGTTTTAAAACATGATGATTTTGAGATCATCAGCCTGTTTAACTCATCAAACATAATGTTTAATAAAAACATGTTTACAAAGCAGAAAAAACATTGCAATTCAAATTAGATTTTCGGCAGAAAATAAAGATTTAAAAAAATAATAAAAAAGTCTTTACGAAAAACGATTAGCTTTGGGCTATGGTGAATCTAAATGAGTCATCTAAAAACACTTAAATGGTCAAGAGTGACTAAATTTCAAACTAGCCGGAGGAAAATAAAATCTACAGTGCAAGACAAATATGTATGAGTGTTTGTTTTATATGATTTTATTTCCCAATATTATTTTTTTAATGATTAAAATCATGTAGTTTGGACAGATAAATAAAAAAAATTTTTTTTTGGACCTGATGTGCCTAAATTGGTTTATAGAAAACCAAAAGGTACACTCAATGATCCCGTTGTTATGCCGACAAACACGTACACATATTTGTTTCGCACTGTAAGTGTATTTTTCTTCTATGACGATAACTAAGTCGTTTAATTCATTTAGTGCTTTGTTGCCGAAAATCTAAAGCCTATAGTACACGAAATGCAAAAAGCCATGTCTGACGTCACTAAAAGGTTCAGCACTTTGGTTACATTTTTTAAAATAGTCGGAGTGGCTGCATGCGATAAGATTTTGATATTACACGAAATGTATGTTAGTCCAAAAATGCAAATAAAACACATGTGGCCAAAACGGATACATATTTGCTTTAGGATGACGTCAAAATTACATTACAGCCACATGCGTATGTGGCTTTTAACATTTCGTGTACTACAGGCTTAAGTTTACCTGGTATTTTTACGCTTGTTTATTATCCTTGGAAGATGTTGGGTAATTGTATCGAGATTCTACACTAGGATAATTGTAATTTATTATCTTGTGGCTGTTAAAGGGTTAAAAGGACATGTTTGATCAATTTGTTTTTATATAAAATTCATGGTAACTTAAAATTTAAATATTTATAAGTTTATTTTATTTCAAAAATATTTTTTATACTGAATTTAGTTTTATATTTATAAATCCGCTATCTATAAACATAATGAAAGAATTCTTAACAAAAATATTAACAAATCATAACACCCTTTTTTGTTTCCACAACATCAAACACAGTCGTGTTGGCCACTATCATTTTCAACATTAGGGTAATTATGCTCGGTCAACGTTCTTCTCATCAACGTCATCATCATAACGTAAACAGCAACTAGCAAACACAACTGTAGAAATATTAATTTATTTTTCGCACAATCTATTGCCTAAAACGTTGTTGGCTGACAAATTGATTGACGAAATGGCTGACAATCTAACTGGCAAAATAACTGATGGATGAATGAATGAGTGAATAACAGACACAAGTAGACAAGAAATTTTTTTTTTCAGTTAGATACACTATTCACTTGGCATCTAATGTGTTACTGTTTTATTTTGCTAATATACTCTTAACTATCTATCTGTGGAATTTATAATGAAATTACCAAAATAGCGCCTGTATGTCTCTGAGCCATCATGATAGTTGAAGAACAACTGCAACTTCTACAATACATTAAACAATACTTTTTATTCGAAAAAAAAACAAATGAAGAAAAAAGCAATTTAAGTCTGGCAAAAATAAGAAAATACATTTGTCCGTTTGTCATTATCATGGAAATGTTAGTCGAACGTCATAAAATGCTAATGAGCAGTACACTGTTCATGCTTGACTGAACATTGAAGTATGTACTGCGAATACGAAAAATGAGTTTAACAGAAGTGAGAGTGAGTGAATGGAGTGTCTGCTCAATAAAAACTAATTTTCAATAGAATAATGTTTTCTGTTATTGTTTCTGTTGTTTGTATCTACAACGTATAAATTAGAGCAACACTTACTGGAAATCGTGTTCTCAACTGATCTAAATTCTTTGCAGTTAGTAGTGTAGCTTTACGGTTGTTGGCATACTAAAAGGAGTAAAATGATTGTGAGGTACTATTTAAGTAAAAGGCCTTTAAGTACTAAGTACAACAGGCAACACCAACAACTATCCATTTAAAGACCAGTATGCAGTTACGTCTGTACTTCTGAAACGAAATTTTTCTTATATCTCTACACGGAAAAATAGTCTTGCAGAATTTTTTTTTTATATATAAACAATTGACAAAAAGAACGTGAAAAAATATTGGAACTGTTCCAAAAAAAAGTGAACTGTCAAACAATTGTCAGAATTTTTTGTTTCAGTTAAGGAAAAAATCTCCGCTCTATGTTTTAGATAAAAAGTTCCGTTACCATTTTTTTCAGCTGCGTATTAACAAACGGAAAGTTACCTGATAATTCTTTAAACCTTAATTACAGATGATTTTTCATACGAACTTTTCAACGACTAAAGAAAGACTATAAGAATAGAGCACAACATTATCAAAATCACAGTCACGGCTGTATGGTCTTTTTGATAATTCTGACTTGTCATTATACCCTTCACACAGTGAAACAGGGTTTGTATAGGTTTGTCATTACGTGTGAAATTTTCATTTACGTCCCCGTAAAGTATATATTTTCTGAAAGCTTATGAATAGAGGAGTTAATTGTCCGTGTGTGTGTTGAAATCAATTTTGAGAAGCCCCCTGACATCATCTGAACCCGGTATTAAAATATCAGAAATATTCGGGAGCAGATCGGTATTGAAAATCAGACAAATCAATACATAAACAACTGAGATATGAAGAAACCAACACGATCACCTCGTTTTTATCAAAACAACAACATACAACACATACTTACAAATATGGTATATTTGTCAGAGTAAACGAGGCATCAAATCCCAGCTGAGCCTAAAAATTTTTTTATCTTTTTTTATTTATTTTTTTTTCTTAACTCAGTTAATAACTTTACAAAGGGATGTTTTTATATATATAAGTATGTACGTATTTCATATTAATGAGATGAATGGTGCTACAAGCAATTGTCATTGCATGACTACACGTTGTGAAGAGTATATAAGATTCGGCACGGCCGAATATAGCACTCTTATTTGTTTTAAAATAAGTCTGCAAAAATATGGAGGGTTTTTCAGTCGTCATTTCATTCATGTTGAAATACCAAACCAAACTAAACAAAAATCACATGATAGCTGTCAAAATGGCCGCCAGTTAAAAAGCATTGGCAACTTAAAGTTTTATCTATATATTTAAAAGTGAAACTCTGTCTGTGTGTGTGTTAGCTATAGACTACGAACCCGTAAATCCGATCGAACTCACACTTTGGCAAGCTGTTGTACACATTCAAGGGAGTGTTTATGGGTGGTAAAAAGTGGGCGGAGCTACGCCCATAAAAAATATGTTATCATTTTTAGCTACTCGCACTTGACTGATTTTTTTGAAACTTTAACACATATTGAACTCTAATGATTATACAATTTCGCGATTAGAAAAGTGGGCGGGGCCACGCCCATAAAAAAGTCTTATAAATTTAAGGTACTTGCACTGGACCGATTTTTCTGAAACTTTGCACACATATTTAGCTGTCATGTCGTTACAGTTTCTTGATAAGAAAAGTGGGCACTGCCACGGCCTTAAAAATAAAGTTATAATTTTCGCGCCGGGCTTGGCTTATACTTCTTTAAAAAAAAACACCCTGTACAAGTACTTGTAAATAATAAGAAAACTGTATGAATATATTGAGGACCTCACTACATTAAAATTATTCAAGTGTTAAAAGAAAATATAAAAAACAATCTTAAAATAACAATAGCAACAACTACAAAAACTGTGAATTTATAAAAAAAGAAGGATCTTAGAATAAATAATTACGCATACATTTCGTTGAGTGTATAAATACGAATTGCTCATTTTCTACTCATAAAAGTTGATGTAATGGAAATTCTATTACACAAATAAATTGTCATTGTGTCAAATGCATACATACTTACATACATATTCTGTAGTGTATGAGAATAGGGTCTTCTAAATATGACTGACATAGTAAGTGTGTATGTAATAAATTGCAATAAATGATAGAATATGACTATCTAACTGACTAAATGACTGTATAATGTAATGATAGCTTGTAAGTGGGTGCATAAATATTAGAAAGAAAAGACAAAGAAAAAGAAAACAAATCATTTAAAAAACTACGAAGTATGTTATTTGTTTTTGTATACAAGTTTTATGACTCCCTAGTTTTTTTTATGATTTTTTTTTCTTTTTTTGGTTATAAAGAGAGCCATTAGAGTTGGCTGTCTCTATTAGTAAAGTAATTTTGAAGTGGATAGTGTTTTCGCCATTGTTTAGGGCGAAGAATGTACATTTTGTAAAGTGTATTTTGAAATGAGTTTTGAGAAATTACTTCGTCATAAAATTGTGATTTTACGACGAAGTGTTAAACTAAAATTTAAGTGGGTTTTTTAGATTTGTATATTATGTCGCAACAAAAATTTAAAAAAACCTATTAAGTAAAGATTTAAATGCTTCTTAGTAAGCCGAAGTTTTAAAATTTATTTAAAAAAAAATTGGATTTTTCTGATTATTTTTTTAATCAAACTTTTTATGTTTCTCTTAAATAAAATCTTAAAATAAATTTTTTTTATTTTAAATCTTATACTTACAGATTCATCTCTTATACCACATCCTTGTGACAATGTCAAATGTCCGCCTTTCTCGGATCTACAATGTCCTGATGACAGCAGCATTCGTGAACTTATAGCTGAACCCTTAATAGCTGTGGAAGATGAGGAGGAATTTTATCATCATTCCAGTAATTCCACTGAAATAACCGCTGAGATATTTTCCCAATGTTGTCTTAATAAGAAATGTATTTGTAAACTCTGCCACATACCTGACTGTCACAATAACGGTGAAGTGGTGGTAGAACTGATGCCCGAATCTATTGACATGCCTGGCTACTGTTGCGGAAAATACAAATGTCAGAAAGAGCCAAACTGCACAGAGGTCCAAGACACTGAAAGTCTATGGTTGACTAATTGCCAGCGTTGTAAATGTTATGGCGGTAGTAGATTGTGCCATCAAAGCTGTGATGAGGGCATCAAGAAACCGGCAATGTGTCACTCGAAAACTTTAAATACTTTTTATGAGCATGGCCAAAGTTGGCGAGATGGTTGCTATGACTGTGAGTGTGTTAATGGGGAGGCCAATTGCATGATTACATTTTGCAAAGGTTTGAATTGTCCCAAAAATCGTCAGGTGCAATTAAAGGATAGCTGTTGTCCCGTTTGTTGGCCCAAGGGTCACGCCATGCCTAATGCTGAGGAGGAATATGATGAGGATGCCGAATTAGAGGATCATAATGATAATGATTTGGAATCGGGTCACCATTATGATAACAATGAGGATTATGCTGAGCACGAAGATCATATAGAACCGGATATAGAACTTAAGCCTATAAATGAAGTTGCAAAAGCTAACACAGTTGTAGAGACCAATACAACTACTATGGGCACATCCACATCAGTTAAGCCTTTCATAGAAAATATAAGTACCACTACAAAACCTGCTGCGGCCAGCTCTGGTGCTACTACTAGTGCACCCTGTAAGATTGAAAATTTGTCTAACCCTCAAAGCTCTAGCACTACTCCCGAACCCTGCAATCGCCAAGAAGTCCCCGCCACTTACCAGGTCTATCCTCAGGTAGTCGAACTAATGCGTTACAGCCAACACAACAATCTACTTTATACCATTATTGGCTGCCTATCCGTTATAGTGGTTATTTTAGCCGCCTGGAATATTCATCTCAAAGCCAAGCAGAGATCGTACAGACCGGTTTCCAATTTCGATGATAATTTCAATCGAATGTCTTCTAATATTAAGAAAATGAATGATTATGTTTAGGCTTAAGTGTGGCGGCCTACAACAGCAGCTAAACATCAATATATAGTCTAAGTAAGCTAAAGTGTAGAGTTTAAAACTGGAGTCCTGCTTTTATTTCCAGCACTCTCAAACTAAACAGGCACACACGATTAGACCAGTTGTTCTGCTTAGCTGAGGATCTCAAAATATTAAAAAAAAATGATTAAAAATTTGAATGAAAAGATGAATAAAAATAAATTTAATTTAAAAGTAAATCTATAAGATAAAATTTTTACATAAAGTATTTAACATTTTCCTAAATTATAGTTAATTTTTTTTTTCTTAGTTTTAAATATAAATTAATTATTAAAGAAACCCACCAGCTTCATTAATATCTTGTTTGAAATTGCTTAAGCAATCATTGGAAAAACACCTCAGTAATAATAATTTAACTAAAAGGCATAAGAGGAAATTCTATGATTCCCAAAGAAATAAAGCAAGTACTCAAGTAACCGGTAATTAATATTTTATGCAACTTTAAAACTCATGTGTAGAGAAGAGTGATCAGTAACCAACTAACATGGTTAAAAAAAGACTTTTAAGGGACTTGAAGTTTGTAAATGTGGAGAAATCAACTATTAAGAAAAAATAAAAGATAACCAGGTATACGCAATTTTCCAATTGACTGCTAGATTAAGAGTTGGGTCAATTGGTTACTTTAGTTCGTTTTTGCCAACAACCTCTTTAGTTTTTTGCTCAAACCATAATGTAATTTAATAGGGGTTTGTGAAAAAACGACCGAGATTGTTAGCAAAAATGAACTGCAGTAACGATTTTTGCCCAACTCTAGCTAGATTAGTTGCAATATGTTAAAAAAATAAACTTTAATCATTTATTAAATTCATCTGAGGCAAGTAACCGTTTACTTAAAAAAAGGTGTTACTTAAAGTTTAAAAATACTAAGATCTGTTGAAGTAACTCAAAGCAATTTTTGTTATTACTTTTATTTGATTGCTTACTGTATATACAATAACCGGGTACCCTTAATGTTTGGTACATAAAGTTTAGAAATTCGAAGCTTGTCAATAGACTTTAATAACATATTGTTGTAACTAGTAACTTATTAAAGGTTACTGGCTATTTAAAGTAATCATTTTAATTTTTTTTTTAAATTGAACAAAAAAGATGCCTACTGTAAGCCAAACAAACTTTTCATTTAAAGAATTTTCGTTAGAAAAAAGTAACCGGTTATTTTCTTTATACCCCATAAGCCGATAAAATTGGTTTATGAATATATCTTACAATAACAGAATTTTAAAGTAAATGTTTTAAAAGTAATGAGGTTTGTATTGTTGTAATTAAGAATAGAAATTATAAAATAATTATAATTAATAAAAAACAAAACTATGGAATAATTTTTTTGAATTAAAAAATGAATATTCATTAAAGGTAATCGCTTACTAATGATTGCAAGAATTCAAAATTTGAAAATGGTTTAAATAATTCTGAATTTATTTTATAATTGATAAATAAATATTTACTTAAATATATTAATTTTGTTTTGTCAAAAGAGCAACCGCCCACACAATACAATTTCTTATTGCGAAATTTGCTAGAAGCCATTTAAATACAAAACTTTTTATAATTCTCATTTAGTTTAACAAGCTTAGTAATATTGATTTTGACAACAGCGGCAAAGCATTTTATTAAAAAAATGATGACATAGATTTTCACTGATTTTTAATTTCAAATCAACGTATCGCAGAATAATTAAACCAAGTTTACGTCCTTAAAAGAACCGAACGCCTTCTGTAAGTCCATAATATTAATGAATTATTTAGGTTATTCAAATCAAGTTCTTACTTATTTCTATAAAAGTAAGTACTTGTTACCTATTTACTTAAAAGCAATCGTAATAAGTATTTTACGAGTCCCTATTTGTAAGTGAGGGCGGTAAGTACTTGCCTCTAATAACATCTTAAAATAAAGGGTTAAGTCCATTTCATCAAACAATTCCCTATAACCCCACCTCTTTTATTTGTATGCTCTCGTCCATGAGACGAGTGACGCGCTTAGCGGCTGTGTTCATATTCATTTAAACACAGTGCGTAAAAAATTAAGGTGGAGTAAGAAAAATATTTTTTTTTATTTTAGAATATATTAACCCATTGTAAGACATAGTTCAGAATCTATAATTTTGTCAGTTATTAATCCTGATGCTAGAAATTTTAGGTAAACTTTTACAACTCATTTAACTAATTAAACCAAGGAGGCGTGATATTTCTACAAAAATTTAATTTATGGCATATCTGCAAAATTGTTATAGGCTTTGAATTTCGTATGATTACCTACGATATCAGTTTACCTTTTCGGTATCCGAGCAGGGAACATGGCAACCCCATACCAAAAAATATATTTAATATCATTCTGAAAATCGTTCTCTCTACTTGATTCACATTTAGTACGAGAAATATTTGATAACAATTTTCTAATGAGAACTAAAAGTTGTTACGATCTTAGAAAAGGGAGTGATAACTTCAGATGATTGATATACAAATTCTGACAATTATGATATAACCAACAAAAAGTGGCATATCTATCTATATATATAAAAGTGAAAATCTGTTTATCTGTGTGTGTGTTAGCTATAGACTCCGAAACCGTTTAGCCGATCGGACTAAAACCTTGGCAAGTTGCTTTTCACATTTCAGGGAGTGTTTATGGGAGGCAAAAAGTGGGCGGGGCTACGCCCATAAAAAATAAGTTATCATTTTTAGCTACTTGCACTTGACCGATTTTTCTGAAACTTTGCACACACATTGAGCTGTCATGACTATAAAATTTCGTGATTAGAAAAGTGGACAGGGCCACGCCCATAAAAAAAAGTGTTAATATTTAGCTTCTTGCACTTGATATTCAATTAAAATTTATAATGCCCTTGAGTTGGGCACAAAGCGTTACTTAAGTTTTCTTCAGGAACCCATTTCATATTTTACTGTGGTTTGTACAAACCTAAAGTAACCGATTGACCCAACTCTACTATGCACCCCTAATACGTACATAGTAGTGACAAGTATTCTGCATTTTAAAATAAGTTGTCAATAAAATTAGATGTTTAATTATACAAATTTAGAATGACCATTTTAAACAGTTTTATTGAGGGTATCAATTTTTAGAGATAAAAATTACTGGTTGAAAAAAAGTAACGATTGCCTGTCGTGAATTTGTTTAACTTAAAAATTTACCGGTTACTGAAATATTTGTTAATTCTCATATTTTTTAAATCATTTTATATTTTTTTTTTTTTATATGAAAAACAAAATGGTTACTCATTACACTTGTTTATCTGGTTGGTTGTTTTATAAGCTATTCTGTGGCTTGGAGCTAAAAGGGCCAATGTCAAAATATTTACTTTTGAGAAAATTAGAATTGAACTTTAACTTTTATAGGTGCTTTCATAGTGACATTGGCCAGCATTTTATTTATGAATCTGTTCTGGGTTAAGTATGACTTAAGCTGTTTTACCATAATGCAAAAGAGCAAGAAAACAAATCTAATGCAATGATTAACTCAAAACAGCAAAAAAGGGACATTGGTCCTTTTAGCTCCAAGCTACAGTATTAAACCCACTGTTTTGTTAAGTCATTTAAAATTTTGTTCAACTAATTAATACAAAGTTATACGATTTATTTCTATTTTCAAATTTTATGTAATTACATTGACTAATATATTTCAAGACCACAATTAAAAATCATATTAATTTTAAACTATTTAACTATTATTTATGTGATATTTACTTATTAAGTGAGGAAGAAGATGTGTATGTAAAAATAAATCGTAAGTATAAGAAATCGATTGAAAGCATTAAATGAGCGATCTATTACCATATATGTATGTATAAAGCATATAAACAAAATTAAAGTCTCTGTGCGACGCACATAACGAACAAGAACAAATATTGTATGAACAAATTTTCAAACATACAATTTATATTTTTAGCCAAACTAACAAGTACTTAGTTCGTTTAATTAAATAGATTTTTAAAAACCAAATCCATACATACCTGCATAGGGTAATTAATTAAAAATAGAATCTAATGTGTCTTAGATTATTTTAAAAACATTTAAAATTTATAGCTTCATTGATTTTTATTAACATTTTACATACAAATACTGTATTACTAAATCTTAACAACATAATTCTAACAAAAAACCGATTTAAACTTACCTAAACTATTACATGTTTTTCATTATTGTTTGTTTAGTTTTTAAGTAATTTAATTCGAATGAAAAAAAAAACTAGTTATACAAAACGAAATAAAAACAAACGATTTATGAAATATTTAAAACGTTAAATAAATGTTTTTGAAATGTGAACCAATATTGTTAACGATTAACCGGCGTACTCATGATCAATTCAAAAAAAATTCAAAGGTTTATCATAAAAATTTTACGCAAATTTTTTGGTTAATTAAAAGTCTATTAAATGAGTTTTTTTATATAAAAATTTTGTTTTTTTAACCTTTGATTTATTTTAAAATAGATTATGACATTGGCCATTAAAATTTACATAAGTATACATGTATTTAAATAATAAAATAACCTTAAAAGTTAAAACAAAAAAATATTATTATTAATTTTATTATTATTACTACTACTTTATTTGTAAATTATTAGTTGAATTAAGATTCGAGAATTGAAAATTTTTTTTTTTTAGTAAATAAACAAAATTTTACCAGACATAAATAAAAATCATAAATGTGTTTCTTATTTAAAGCATATCTTAGGGCTGCTAGATACAATTCAACAAAATTTGACATTTACGATTTACGGAAATCTAATAGTATTACTATATAACTGAATCGTTAACTAGTTACGTGTTGAACCATTCTTATAACTAGTTGTGGATCTCAGATGCATTGAATGAAATAAAACAAGTAACAGTGCTATATTCGGCCGTGCCGAATCTTATATACCCTTCACAACGTGTAGTCATGCAATATCAATTGTTTGTATTACCATTCATCCCATATAAAATACGTGCATACGTACACGTTAGAATAAATGTGGCATCGAATCCCAGCTGAGCCAAAAAAATTTTATTTTATTTTATTTAATATATTATTTATATTTTATTATTTTTTTTTATATTTTTTTTTTAAAAAATTTTTTTAGAAAAATTTTTAAAAAATTTTTTTAAATTTTTTTTTAAATTTTTTTAAAATTTTTTTTTGTAGTTTTTTTTATTATTTTTTTCTTATTTTTAGTATTTTTTTTTTTGTAATTTTTTTTGTTTGGTATGTTTTTTACATGTATCTATGTATGTATGTTGTTGTTGTAATTGTGAAAAAAAACGAGGTAGTCGTGGTTTTTTGCTCATATCTCAGAAAGTTATGGGGCGATTGTGCTGAATTTCAATAGCGATTCATTCCTGGATATTTCCAAGATATTGATACCATATACAGATCTGAGGAACATATAGTTGCTTTTAAAAGTTGATTTCAACCAACACACGGACAGACGGACAGATCGACTCCTCTATTCATAAGCTTTCAGAAAATATATACTTTATGGGGTCGGAAATGAAAATTGTAGAAATTACAAACGGAATGACAAAGCTATATATACCCTTGTGCACCACAGGTGAAGGGTATAATGACATTAAATTAAAATCTAGGTTATGATACGATGACATCATTGTACTTAATCACATGATGGTATACTTTTTCCTAAATACGAATATTTCAATGGAAGTTGTAGACGTAAAAGTCAAATACCCGGAGGTAAAGTGAATAGAAGCTCATTAAACAATTAACTTTGGGTCCAGACGATAATCTATTTCATCTCAGAAAATGATTAAAATTATATCCGTACACTTGGGGTTGAGGATCTTTTATTATCATTAAGAAAAAATTTCTCGAAAATTGGGTTCATCGAATTCGCTCCTACAGAAGAAGTTGTGGAGGCCATTTTAATGACGTTTATACACAGAAGAAAATATTGCTTAAATTTGTTTAATTAATTGAATGTTTAATTTGTTTTTGAATTCTAATTATAGTTTTCATTAATTTAATTAAATTTTTTAATTGATATTAAATATTTTCAAAAAACAAAGAGATTTCTGTCAGTTGAAAAATTTTTTAAAAAATAAAATATATTATTTTAAATGACATTTACTTGAAAATTTAATTTTAAGAATAAATTTAATACAATTGTTACTCAAGGAGCGAAATAATGAAAAATTGTCGCCAATCTACAAGAGAATGTTCTGGTAAGTGCACATACGTACATATATAACAATATGTTCTGCTTTAAATATAATAAATGGTTTCGGTTTCATTGTAGGTATGCCAAAATTCATTACATATTTATTGTGTGCCTTTATATTCCTCAGAATTCTCATTTTAATAGGTAAGTTAGTTGAATTTCTTCACTCTGCCTGATCAAGCCTTTTTACCGGTTAATGTTACTTTATATCTAGGTCGTTGATGCTAAAAATTATTTTTGGAAATCCGGCTTCTGAGATGGTATAGTATGTGTATGTGTGTGGAACACTATTTCTTATCATTAATTTTGTTATACATATAAGTAACGAAATATAATTAAAAATATAGATTCCTTTGTAATATAAATGTAGTGTATCAAGAATAAACAAATATATATTATTGATATAGTAAATGCTTTAATAGAACCCAAATCTCAAATTAAGACATGATTAAATTAATTAAAATCATTTTTGAAAATTATTGAAAATTTTAATTAATTTTTTAATACTGTTTTAATTGATATTTTTTTCCATATTTTTTCAATTAAAACTATTAATTTTCATTTAATTAATAGTATCATTTTGATGATTGGAGCAAAATTAAACAATTTTTTAATTAATAATATTAATTTCGTAATTAAAATCCATATTTATTTTTTTCTGTGTACTTAATTGTATGGATTCAACTTCACATCAAAAAAAAAACTTTTGAATTTCCTTAGTAATAAGTGTGTTTTTTTTTTTTAAGAAATCATATCACTCTTATTTGAAAACCTTTAATCTTCTCCCCATATGGTAGCGCAGGGTATAATAAATTCCGGGTTGCCACAACTCAATAGTTTTTACATATATTGCAAAAAGCATCAAATTTTAAAATTTTATTGACATCCTTAACTCGGAAATTATTATTTTATACCTTATATAAGTTGTTAAATATGATAAGCATCTTTTCATTCACAAGCTACTGTAAAATACATTGATTTCTTCTCAGAGTTAGAAGTACTTCGGGTTAGTCAGATGTAATTAATGCTTTTTACTGATTTTTATTCTGGTTAAGTTCGATGATTTAACGAACGATATGCAAAATATTCTACTAGTAACTGTCTCTAGGTTAGAATAAAAGCATTAATGAATACATAAAAGTTTTTATTATTATTTTATTAAAGCGGCATATTATTTTCGATCTTTATCAGATGCAACAGCTAACTGTCATTTAGTATTTTTTAGTTAAATATTGTTAAAAGAACATTAAAACATATTAAGCTACAATATATTGATTAAGATTTTATTGAAGCTTTAACTGTATATTTAAAACCTTCAACACCTTTTCGCGTCAAAGAAAACACACATATAAATGATAGCTCCGGAAAAGTAAAGGAAATCCTTTCCGAATTTATATAGAGATTATTTACATATATCACCTTTTCCTAAACGAAATAGAAATCACAAAAAATAATTAAAACCAAATTTACCTTTTTAACAAACCTTTTTAATTGGACACTTCTTGGGAAGGTCTGGATTGGAGTCACGTACTAAGTTTAGAGCCACACTGAAAAGATTCTTGCGTCGGCCACTTTTTAAAAACTCACAACCATTTACAGATGAATTCATCATTGTCCATGGTTTTCCATTTTTTTTGGGAACATTTATAACAATGGAAGTCTCAAATTGATCCAAGTCTCTGCTAAGTATTAAGGAACCATTAAGTGCAGTGTAATTGTTGATGGTGATAATGCGTATATCCACAAATTTAACAATATCAGGATTATATTCCTGCTGATAAGTCTCAAACTCAACGTACTGTAAAATTTAAATTATTTTGTTTGAAAAAAAACTCTTTTCATAAGTAATGAGTTCATACCCATCCATTTGAGGTGTTGGTAAGGAAAAAATATATTAAAATGTTTAAAATTACTCCGTATGTTTTCATTGTTAAATTAAGTCTTAAATAATAAAAACTTAAATTTTTTCTCATATTTTATATAATTATAAAAGTAAAATAATTTATTGATATCGCAATGCTAACTGGGAGTTTAGATAATCGATATTTAAAAGAAATATACACGGGTTGTATAAATGACGACCTTTTGGCTCCCTATAGTTAGAAAAGTTATGCCAAAAAGCTAAATGTAAATACAAGTACAGTGTAATGGGCCATTTTGTTGTAAAAGTAGTAGTAGTAGTAGGCCATAACACAAAAAGTACCCAACATACCAAATAGAAATAAAACTGCAATACCACTTGTGAATAGTATTATGACAATAGCGGATTCACAACTGTTTCTGAACAGTTCGTATGTATGCACACAAAAACTATGCTTCTTAAGTACATATGTACGGGAAATTTGTCAACAAATGCAGTTTTATTTGTTGACAAATTTCTTTTGTGTTTTGCATTTAGTGTTCAAATTTCAAAGTGAATAAAAGTTATAATTGTGTTGTTCAAAAAAATAAATGGTAGGTATGTAGTATTATTTATAATAAAATAATTAGAAATGCCTTACAAATATAAACAAGTAAGAGCGCTATATTCGGCCGTGCCGAATCTTATATAACCTTCACAACGTGTAGTCATGAAATAACAGTAGTTTGTGTCACCATTCATCCCATATGAAATACGTTCAAACATATATAAAAACATCCCATTGTAAAATTATAAATTCACTTATATATGTTACAAAAACGAAAAAAAAAAATTTAAAAAAAATTAAAAAAAAAAATTTTAAAAAAAATTTTAAAAAAAATTATTATATATAATTATAATTATTGTATATAAAATAAAAACAATAAAAAAAAATTAAAAAAAATAATAATAAAAATATAAAATATATATTTATAATAAATAAAAAAATAAATAAAAAAAAAATTAAAAAAAAATTTTTTAAAAAATTAAAAAAAAATTTTTTTGGCTCAGCTGGGATTCGATGCCACGTTTTCTCTTACCAGTATACACGTTTGTATGTATGTATGCTGTTGTTGTAATGTTGTTTTTGTGAAAAAAAAAAAATCGAGGTGGTCGTGGGTTTTTGCTCATATCTCAGTTGTTTATGTACCGATGTTTCTGATTTTCAATATTGATCTACTCCCGAATATTTCTGATATTTTAATACCTTACCCGGGTCCGACCTATGTCACCTATGTCACGGACAGACGGTCAGACGGACAGACTGACAGGGCTTAATCGACTCCCCTATTCATAAGCTTTCAGAAAATATATACTTTATGGGGTCGGAAATGAAAATTTTGGAAATTTCACACGGAATGACAAACCTATATATACCCTATTTCACTGTGTGAAGGGTAAAAAAAAGCGTTAGAACAGAAACAAAAGAAGTAATTGAACTTCTTCTTAATAACAAAAAACCAAAAAATAATTACAAGGATAATCTTAAAACAATATTATTTTCGTTAGCTTATTCTACTATTACAAGCAATAGCTTATAGTAATCGTGTACATTTAAGCTTATGAATAAGGGTTCCGTTTCGATTATTCTATAATTGTTACACAAACATTTCACAATCGATTCACAACTCTTTTACAAGCTTGCGGCTTGTGTTGGTAAGCTTATTATAATATTATTCACAAGTCATTTGGTATGTTGGGTAGTGTAGTGATTATACAGACTTAAACACTTGATTTAATTTAACTAAATAATGTATTTATAATTTAGTTATAATAACTTAATTCTGGTAATTTAGTTTTCATGTAAATATATTTTACCAAAAAGGGTCAGCAATTTAAGCTAGTATTAAAACTTTTTATTTTCTTGGCTTTTAAATGAAACTCGCCATCCCAAACTATTGCTTCCCAAACATTGCCTAAACCTGCTTTACCTTAAAGAAATAATATAAAGTGCCCTCATGGAATGCCTCACAAGCTGTCTAAATGCCCGTCATCACGGCATAATCGCAAACGAGATAGCCGACAAATTGTCCAAAATGGAAACATTTCAAAATACTATAACTTTCGAAAATAGCAAGCCCTTTCAGAGATTTAAATATGGACTTAAACTTTAGGCGATAGAGAAATACTTTAGCAAATGCCAAAATACTGATATCGGCAAAGTGACGAATATTATATGGGGAGACCCAAAATATTAAGAAAACGAATAGTTTAAAAGGGTATATAAGTTTTTAGTTCTGTTGTAATTTTATACTCTATACATTATAACTATATTTTCTGAATAGAGAAATTGATTAAGCAAAGTCCATCTGTCCTCGTATACTTCAGGTATAAATTTATCAGATATGCTTTCTAGAATTTTCCTAATGAAAGTCAGGTATGTGCTACAGCCGTAGGAACCAGTAAAGTTACCAACTAGCACCATGGCATATCTCAGAGGTTTCCAGCCCTCCTCACTGGGTACGCCGTATATAAAAAAAATTGTCTAACAAACACAAAAAAAATCGTAAACACACAAAAAAACTATTCATTGTTTACCATACCGTTGACCTGTATGAGAGCAGATCTTATGCTCTGATATTGCCCACCCAACTATGTCACGATAATGTCCTCAACAAATTCCTTGCGTGACCCAACAACCCACTCGACCTTTCCAACCTTAACTCACCTGGTATATAAACGAAACAGCACGATTGATTGATCCGTTTATTAGCTGTCACTATAAGATATAAGAATACTAACGGATCATATTGGTTTAAACTGCAATGATTTTGGCAAAAATATCAGCTTTATACTGACAAAGCAACAACAAAATGATTTAAAAAATACAACAAAAGCAACAATCGACTACGCGACTACAAAATTAACGCACTTTAAGTTAGCATTAATTTTCTAACTACTAACTGAACTGATTACAAAGTAATGCAGAAGATACCCAAATTTAAGTAATACATAAGATTGTTGTTATACCCTACACAAAGTGAAAAAGGGTATATATAGGTTTGTCATTCCGTGTAAAATTTCTACAATTTTCATTTCTGACCCCATAAAGTATATATTTTCTAAAAGCTTATGAATAGGGGAGTCGACTAAGCTCTGTCAGTCTGTCCGTGTGTATATTGAAATCAAGTTTTTGAAGTCCTCCGAAATCGCTTGGACCCGGGTGAGGTTTTAATAAATATTCGGAAGTAGATCGGCATAGAAAATCAGAAACAACGGTACATAAACAACTGAGATATGAGCAAAAACCCACGACCACCTCGATATTTTTTTCACAAAAACAACATTACAACAACATACATGCATACAAACGAGTATATTGGTTAGAGTAAACGTGACATCGACTTCCAGCTGAGCAAAAAAAATTGTTTTTTATTTTTTTTTTATTTTTTTAATTTTATATATTTTTTATTTAATATATTATTTATATTTTTATTATAATTTTTTTTTTAATTTTTTTATTTTTTGTTTCATATTTATTATTAATATTTTAATTTTTTTTTAAAAAAATATATATTTTTTTTTAACATACATACGTATATTTTTATACCCTTCACACAGTGAAAAAGGGTATATATAGGTTTGTCATTCCGTGTGAAATTTCTACAATTTTCATTTCCGACCCCATAAAGTATATATTTTCTGAAAGCTTATGAATAGGGAAGTCGATTAAGCTCTGTCAGTCTGTCCGTCTGTCCGTGTGTATGTTGAAATCAACTTTTTGAAGCCCCCCGACATCACTTGGACCCGGGTGAGGTATTAAAATATCAGAAATATTTGGGAGTATATCGCTATTGAAAATCAGAAACATCGGTACATAAACAACTGAGATATGAGCAAAAACCCACGACCACCTCGATTTTTTTTTCACAAAAACAACATTACAACAACAACATACATACATACAAACTTGTATATTGGCTAAAGTAAACGTGGGATCGAATCCCAGCTGAGCCAAAAAAAAAATTTTTTTATATTTTAAAAATTTTTTTTTTAATTTTTTTTTTTAATTTTTTTTTTATTTTTTTTTTATTTTTTATTTAATATATTATTTATATTTTTATTATTTTTTTTTTTTAATTTTTTTTTTTATTTTTTTTTGTTTTATATTAATTATATATATTTTAATTACTTTTTTAAAATTTTTTTTTTTTATTTTTTTTTTTAATTTTTTTTTAAATTTTTTTTTAAAATTTTTTTTTTTAAATTTTTTTTTTATTTTTTTTTTAACATACATACGTAAATTTATAATTTTACAATGGGATGTTTTTTATATATGTATATTTTTTATATGTATGCACGTATTTCATATAGGATGAATGGTTATACAAACTACTGTTATTGCATGACTTCACGTTGTGAAGGGTATATAAGATTCGGCACGGCCGAATATAGCGCTCTTACTTGTTTATTTTACAATGGGACGTTTTTACATATGTATGTACGTATTTCATATGAGATGAATGGTGATACAAACTACTGTTTTTGCATGACTACACGTTGTGAACGGTATAAAAGATTCGGCGTGGCCGAATATAGCACTCTTACTTGTTTTGTTTTAATATTTTGCTTTGAGAAAGAGAGACGTCAAACGGTATGTCATCCCGTGTGAAATTTCTACAATTTTCATTTCCGACCCCATAAAGTATATATTTTCTGAAAGCTTATGAATAGGGAAGTCGATTAAGCTCTGTCGGTCTGTCCGTCTGTCCGTCTGTCCGTGTGTATGTTGAAATCAACTTTTTGAAGCCCCCCCGACATCGCTTGGACCCGAGTGAGGTATCAAAATATCAGAAATATTCGGGAGTAGACCGCCATGGAAAATCAGAAACATCGGTACATAAACAACTGAGATATTAGCAAAAACCCACGACCACCTCGATTTTTTTTCACAAAAACAACATTACAACAACAACATACATACATACAAACGTGTATACTGGTTAGAGAAAACGTGGCATCGAATCCCAGCTGAGCCAAAAAAAATTTTTTTTATATTATAAAAATTTCTTTTTAAATTTTTTTTTATTTTTTTTTTCTTTTTTATTTAATATATTATTTATATTTTTATTATTTTTTTTTTAATTTTTTTTTTTTATTTTTTTTTTGTTTTATATTAATTATTTATTTTAAATTTTTTTTTTTAATTTTTTTTTTAATTTTTTTTTTAAATTTTTTTTTTAATTTTTTTTTTATTTTTTATTAACATACATTCATAAATTTATAATTTTACAATGCGATGTTTTTTATATATGTATATTTTTTATATGTATGTACGTATTTCATATGAGATGAATGGTGATACAAACTACTGTTATTGCATGACTACACGTTGTGAAGGGTATATAAGATTCGGCACGGCCGAATATAGCGCTCTTACTTGTTTTTCTTTTCGTAGTTTTTTCTACTGGGAGCCAGTAAAATTAATAAGTGAAGTCGATAAAAAAATACCTAACGGTGAATGTATTTATAAGTTTTCGTAAAAAACTTAGCTACTTTTAAGTAGCTAACTTTACTCTCCGACCACATGAGCAATTGCTATCTTCTATATACATACATACATATGTATATATGTAAATAAAAGAGTAACGCAACTGACTGATTTATCACCGCACAGCCTTAGCGCATAGAGCTAGAGATATGAAATTTTGGCAATGGGTTCTTATTAATTTGACTATATCTCCGCAAAAAAAAATTTTTGACAACTCTTACCTCAATATCTAGTTTAAAATGGGTAAAAAAAGTGTAAAATCGGTAACCTTACATCTGCTAAACTAAAAATTATACAAATTAACATGGAAACTTATTGTAATATTTCGGAACTACATATTTTTAAATTTGGGATTTCACCAGACACAAAAAAATTATGTAATTTAATAAAATTGAAACACATTCATAACTAGTTAGAAAGGGGAAAATTTGGGAAAACAGCTTATTGCTTTTTAGAACATAATAATTTTAAAGCAATAAAGAGCAGATTCACTCACTTTTAATCATGTCTACTTAAATATTTCATTGTTACATAAATATTTAAACATTTTAATTTTGAAAAACTTAAAAAAAAAATTTTTCTCTCTTTTTATAACTTTCACAGAGCGTTTAAGGGTATATATATTTAGGTTTGTCATTCCGTGTGGAATTTTTACAATTTTCATTTTCGCCCGTATATATTTTCTGAAAGCTTATTAACTAGGGTGATCGACTCGGTTCCACCGGTTGTAAGAAAACCCGGGTTTTTCCTCTTTCTGCTGACGGTTTTTTCTAAATGTTTATTTTTCGAATATCGAATACACCGGTTTTTTATCCGAGAAAGCCGGTTTTTTATTTTTTTAAGTTTATTTTCATATATCTTTGTAACCATCGTACCATAGTATATTTAGTACATGAAAAGTCTTCAAAAATCAAAAAATAAAAACTATTAAATATTCCTTCATAATATTGTAAGAAATTTATTTGTTGTTTAAAAAACAAATGCAAAATAAGAAAAATAATTGAGCTTAAATATTATTTCTTTTATAAGATATAAACCTAACGTTAATAGTTAAAGGTAATTGAAGCATAAACTTAGCTGTTCGATCACTTTTAGGCAAAAAATGTAGTTAAAATAAAGAAAAATCAAAATCTTTACTTCCAGATCCTTATTTTAATTAATGGCATTGAGTGTCTGTCAACTTAAATTTCAATTAAACCATCGAACAAACTAGTTTATGCCTATATTTGTATGTCTGTCAGGGGTATAAGAAAGAATTTTCAAAGTATAATTTTAAAGATTTTCTCTCTAGCCATCAAAATGTATTTCAAATTACAGAAATCATTTCAAACAAAATACGTTATTGCATATTAGTTTGAAAGATCTATTTAACATTTAAAAAATGAACAGAAGGAGATACAAAAATTTATAACAGCCTTATAAAGTCTTAATTATTTATGTTTTTATTTATTTTACTTGTAAAGAGACCTTTTCTCCTTAAATTCAACTAATTAAACCCAAATTGTCAACTGCATTCACGTCAGTTATTGCGTAATTGTGCAGCCAAACGTATATAAACTGCAGAGATTTCATATTTATGTATTAATTAAAATATAATCTTTTTTTGCAATATTTTTAAATTTTTTCTTTAAATATTATATTTTATATATTCTTACCGGTTTTTTCTTAATTTTCAAAATAGCAACCGGTTTTTTTCAAATTCTAAATTTCAAACTATTTGAAAACCGGTTTCTTAAAAAAGTCGAAGAATCGATCACCCTATTATAAACAGAGAAGTCAACTAATTCCCATCCATCTGTCAGTTTGTCCGTCTGTCCGTGTGTATGTTTAAATCAAGTTTTTGAAGCCCCCAGACATTTTCAAGAGCCGTATAAGGTACACAAAAATAATAAATATTCAGAAGCATATTACTATTGAAAATCAGATTGACGGCATGAAATAGTCAATGTTCAAGCTTACAGCTTTAGGTGGGGCACACGTAAATATCTTAAAACGTAACTTGAAATTTTTACTGTGACGTATTGTGCGCCATTTTTAATAATTGTGAACGGCCGTATATATAAAGAAAATTTTAGCTTTATTAAAGGCTTTTTTGACAGACGTTGTATCAAAATTTCTCAAAAAGGGCTTCAAAAAACTTTAATTTTTTTGCAGCACTCTTTTGTACAAACGTTGCCTACTTTTATTTTGTTTTCTTTAAAATAAAAAATGTCCGCTAAATCCAATTGAATTTGAATGTACTAAAACATTTATTGCTAAAAATATATTCCAATAAATATTCATGCGATGAATCCGTTAATATATTGTGTTGACGATTGAATTTTACAACTGCTGAGACAATAATTGTCAAACATATTGCTCGTATAGTTGGGGGGTTAAATTGGTTTAAAAGTCAGAAAGCTAAATCAATTCTTTAAGCAAATGTAAGCTACTGAATAATAGTGCTGCAGTCGCGTTAATCATGGTCCATGGTTTTCTATTTCTATTGGGAGCACGTACGACAAAAGAAGCATAAAATTGATCCAACTTATTTTATTTTTAAGTATGAAAGAACCATTTATTGCATTTCGTTTAGTGTTGTTGATAATACGCAAATCCATTAGTTTCAAAATATCAGGATGATATGCTGTGAAGAGTTTTTGCCACATATTGATCAATATCACTTTAAAAGTTAACATTTTCATGACGTTTTAAAAAGTGGATTTTGTTTCACACCAAAAAAGGTAACAGATATTAGTTTTGTTTTTATGTATATTGAAAATAGTGTTAAATTATAAAATTTTAATGACATATTTAACTCGGATGTGATTATATTATACTTAATATAAGTTGTCAAATATGATACGCATCTTTTCACTGACACGCTAGTATAAAAACCATTGATTTGTTCTCAGAGGTAAAAGTTCTTCGGGTTAGTCAGATGTAGTGTGCATGTTCTTTCCCAATTTTTTTGCCTGATTAACTTAAGTTCGACTATTCGACGAACAATATATAATATATTCTACTACTCCAGGTGAGAATAAAAGCCTAAATGAATACATAAAAGTTTTAATTATTTCTTTATTTAAAAGGCATATTATTGTCGATCCTTATCTGATGCAATAGATAACTGTCATTTGGTATAAATATTTTTTAGTTTTATATTATTAAAAGAACATTAAAACATATTAAGCTACAATATATTGATTAAGATTTTACTGAACCTTTAATTGTAAATTTAAAACCTTCAACACCTTTTCGTATCAAAGAAAAGTCACAAATAAATGATAACTCCGGAAAAGTAAAGGAAATCGTATCCGAATTTATACAAAGATTTTTAACGTTAATCACATTTTCCTAAACGAAACAGAAATCACAAAAAAATAATTAAAACCAAATTTACCTTTTTAACAAACCTTTTTAATTGGACACTTCTTGGGAAGATCCGGATTTGTGTCACGTACTAGGTTTAGAGCCACATTAAAAAGATTCTTGCGGCGGCCATTTTTTAAAAACTCACAACCATTTATAGTTGAATTCATCATGGTCCATGGTTTTCCATTTTTTTTGGGTACATTAACAACAATGGAAGTTTCAAACTGATCCAAGTCTCTGCTAAGTATAAAGGAACCATTAAGTGCCGTGTAGTTGTTGATGGTGATAATGCGTATATCCACAAATTTAACAATATCAGGATTATATTCTTGCTGATAACTCTCAAACTCAACGTACTGTAGAATATAAATTATTTAGTTAAAAAAAAATTATTTTCATAAGCAATAAGATTTACCCATCCTTTTGAGGTGTTGGTAAGGAAAAAATAAATTAAAATGTTTAAAATTACTCCGTAGGTTTTCATTGTTAAATCGGTTCTTAAATAATGAAAATTTAAATTTTTTTCTCATATTTTATATAATTAAAAAGGTAAAATAATTTATTGATAACACAATGTTAACTGGGAGTTTAGTTAATCGATATTTAAAAGAAATATGCACGGGTTGTATAAATGACGACCTTTTGGCTCCCTATAGTTCGAAAAGTTAAGCCAAAAAGCTAAATGTAAATACAAGTACAGTGTAATGGGCCATTTTGTTGTAAAAGTAGTAAGACCATAACCCAAAAAGTAGTGTAGTAATTATACAGACTTTAACGTATGATTTAATTTAACTAAATAATGTATTTATAATTTTGTTATTATAACTTATTTCTGGTAATTAAGTTTCCGTGTAAATATATATTTTACCAAAAACGGTCATTAATTAAATCTAGTATTTAAGTTTTTTTTTTATTTTTTGGCTTTTAAATGAAACACGTCATTTTAAACAATTGCTCCCCAAGCATTTTCCAAGCCTGCTTTAACTTAAATTAATAATATCAAGTGTCTTCATGTAAATTTTTCTGTCTCAACGTTGTACTTTATCACATTCGCAAATGAGCTGTCGAATTTTGTCTGAAAATTCGTTTGCCTAACAATTTTGACATAAAAACATATTCTGCTTAGTTGTATAGTTAATAAGGAAAGTCCTCTTGAATTGGCAATCTGATAAGTTGCGATGTCTAAGTTTTATATGTCTTAAAATTTTTCTTTTTATACCCTTCAAACAATAGGGTATACAAATTTTTCAATTCAATTCTGTTTGTAGTTTCTGTAGTATTCACTTAAGGTATATTTATTTGAAATACTTATACCGGGTGTCCCAACTAGAACGCAATTTTTAGATTTTAAATAAAACACAGATATTTAAAAAAAAATCGTGAAACTTTATTGTATCGTAAAGTAGACAGAATGAGGTTATGTATGGAACAATATATCGTGCAGATGGCCGCCGCGGCTTTGCTGGCACACACGCGAACTTTTAATGAAATTTTCGATGACCTTTTTGCATAAATGCTGCGGTATTTCATTAATTTCCTCTTTTAAAGCTTGAGTCGTCGTCGGCTTATTCGCGTAAACCATCGACTTCAAAAAACCCCAAAGAAAAAAATCTAAAGGTTTTAAATCACAAGATCTAGGCGGCCAATTCTGGTCTCCAAAACGCGAAATAACACGACCGGGAAATGACTGATGCAGCAATTGAATTGTTTCTCTGGCTGTATGACATGTGGCGCCATCTTGTTGAAACCACATGCCCTCCACATTCATTTCTTCAATTCTAGGCAAGAAAAAACTGGTTATCATTTCACGATACCGAACACCATTGACTGTTTGCGCTTGACCTGCCTCATTTTCATAAAAAAAAGGTCCAATGATTCCTCCAGCCCAAAAACCACACCACAGTGACACGTTGAGGATGCATTTGCTTCTCGTGAATCACTCGAGGATTTTCCTCACCCCAAATGCGACAATTCTGCCTATTGACGAAGCAATCAAGATGGAAATGGGCCTCGTCACTGAAGATGATTTTATCGGCAAAATCAGCATTTTCATGTTTCATGTTGGTAAAACAATTTTACAATGAGAATGCGTTGTTCATTCGTGTAGCGCTCCATTTTTACTAACCTCGTACCTTCTACTAGCAAACAATAACAATTGTTCAAATGTCAAACAATGACACTTCGAATGGCGCCAAATTTAAAAATTGAGTTCTAGTTGGAACACCCGGTAGATAGAGAAATTGATTTAGCTAAGCCCGTCTGTCCACTTGTCCCTGTGTACGTTGAAATCATATTTTCAAAGGCCCCACGTAGTATACTGCAGGTATAGCTTTCGAAAATTTTGCTAATGAAAGTCAGGTATGTGGACATATTAAGACCCGAGATATAAACGAAACAATACGATTGAATCTGTATTTTATACAAATAAAGACAGATTTTGCAGCTCTCAAATAACTTCTTGGTCTGTTTATTAAATGCAACTATAAGATATACGTATAGAAACGATAACGGACAATACTGTTTTAATCGACAAATATATTGGAAACAGATAAGAGTGATATATTCGGCCGTGCCGAATTTTATATACTCTTCACAACATGTAGTCATGCCATAACAGTAGTTTGTATCCCAATTCATCTCATATGAAATACGTACATACATATAAAAAATATATATAAATAAAAACATTCCATTGTAAAATAATAAATTTACGTATGTGTTAAAAAAAATATAAAAAAAAAATTTTAAAAAATAATTTGAATATAAATATTAATATAAAAAAAAAAAATAAAAAAAAATTAAAAAAAAAATTGAAATAAAATATTAAAAAAAAATAAAAATAATAAAAATATAAATAATACATTAAATAAAAAAAAAATTCAAAAAAAAAATAAAAAAATGCAAAAACAAATTTAAACAAGTAAGAGCGCTATATTCGGCCGTGCCGAATCTTATATACCCTTCACAACGTGTAGTCATGCAATAACAGTAGTTTGTATCACCATTCCTTATGATATACGTACATACATATAAAAAACATACATATATAAAAACATCCCATTGTAAAATTATAAATTTACGTCTGTATGTTAAAAAAAAATAAAAAAAAAATTCAAAAAAAAAATTTTAAAAAAATTAAAAAAAAAAATTTTTTTTAAATAATTAAAATATATATAATAAATATAAAACAAAAAAAATAAAAAAAAAATATTAAAAAAAAAAATTAAAAAAAAATAATAATAAATATATAAATAATATATTAACTAAAAAATAAAAAAAAAACTAAAAAAAAATTTAAAAAAAAAATAAAAAAAAATTAAAAAATTTTTTTTTTTGCTCAGCTGGGATTCGATGCCACGTTTTCTCTAACCAGTATACGTTTGTATGTATGTATGTTGTTGTTGTAATGTTATTTTTGTGAAAAAAAATTCGAGGTGGTCGTGGGTTTTTGCTCATATCTCAGTTGTTTATGTACCGATGTTTCTGATTTTCAATACCGATCTACACCCGAATATTTCTGATATTTTAATAACTCACCCGAGTCCAAGCGATGTCGGGGGGCTTCAAAAAGTTGATTTCGACATACACACGTACAGACTGACAGGGCTTAATCGACTCCCCTGCTCATAAGCTTTCAGAAGATATATACTTTATGGGGTCGGAAATCAAAATTGTAGAAATTTCACACGGAATGACAAACCTATATATACCCTTTTTCACTGTGTGAAGGGTATAAAAAATATAAAAAAATTTTTTGGCTCAGCTGGGATTCGAAGCCCCTTTTACTCTAACCAGTATACATGTATGCTGTTGTTGTAATTGTGAAAAAAACGAGGTGGTCGTGGTTTTTCGCTCATATCTCAGACAGCTATGAGGCGATTGTGCTGAATTTAAATAGCGAGTCATTCCTGGATATTTCCAAGAGATTTATACCATATAGAAATCTGAGGAACATATAGTTGCTTCTAAAAGTTGATTTCAACCAACACACGGACAGACGGACAGACGGTTAGGGCTTAGTCGACTCCTCTTTTTATAAGCATTCAGAAAATATATACTTTATGTGGTAGGCAATAAAAATTGTAGACATTGCAAACGGAATGACAAAGCTATATATACCCTTGTGCACCACAGGTGAAGGGTATAAAAATATCAGTAATGGTTGGCTTCACACTATTTCACTCAGTATTACGACTGGTCATAAACTGAAATTAAATGAAATAGTGTAATAGTGTGAATGCAATGTGTAATGAAATGTCAAAAAATTTGAATAGAAATTTGACCATCCTAAAGCTCTTTTTTGAGATTTTTTTAAAAACTAAGATTTTTCATTTTATCAGAGTTGTATTTTTACAGAAGCACATAGACAAAATCAGGTATGGGAAATATAATTTATTAATATATTTTGCGTTACAAGAATTTTTAGACTATCAAGCAGTAAGAACATTATTATAATTTTTTTTATTATTACAAGATAGATAGAGTTAATTAAACCGATCTACTTATGTTAAACTTGTCTATACAGTTTTGTTTTACAAAAAATCGACATGTCTATACAATGGATAAGAAAAATAAAATACTTTAATAAGAAAAAAGTGTTGGTTGGGTTTTTTAAGGAAGTTTTTTATAGTTTTTCGTTTTATTTTTGAATTCTTATTTTGTTAATAAGAATTTAAAAATAAAACTTATAACATTTTAAAATTTTTTCAAGAATTTGGGTAAAAGGTCTACTGATGATCTGGTATAAGCACCAGTGAAATGCATGTAGACTAGCTTAAACCCAACAACCAAATAAAATATACAAGATAATTTTAAAACTCATAGTGTTTCTACAAAAGTTTAAAATAAACTACACATACTTTTATCCTAGTTGCCTGAAATTCGCAATACACTCATATTGCTTTACTAACACACCAAAAATAAAGTTTTTCAAGATTTATTCTTTCATTTATCACAATTAAAAAAATTCTTTGTAAAAATAAAGAATGTTAAATATGAACTCAAGCCTAATTAAAAATTTCACAATATTAGTTTAAACAGAATAGTTCAACAAAATAAAAATTCAATTGACACCAAAATTTATTCTATTTTTTAATAATATTTCAACGACATGTTCCAGAAACTAATTTTTATAAGTTTTCAAATTTACAAATTTTTTTGGTAAAACAATAATTACACTATATTAATTATAACTTATACTAGAAAAGCCCGGCTCGCGTTGCTACGCCCCCTAATGATTAAAAATGAATTCTAATCTTAAATTGAATATCAAGTGCAAAAGGTTAAAAATTATAACTTTTTTTAATGGTCGTGGCAACGCCCACTTTTCTAATCACTAAACTGTATAGTCATGACAGCTCAATATGTGTGCAAAGTTTCAGAAAAATCGGTCCGGTGCAAGTACCTCAAAATTATAACTTTTTTTATGGGCGTGGCGGTGCCCACTTTTCTAATCACGAAAGTATACAGTCATGACAGTTCAATATGAGTGCAAAGTTTCAGAAAAATCGGTCAAGTGCAAGTAGCTAAAAATGATAACTAATTTTTATGGGCGTGACCCCGCCCACTTTTACCACCCATAAACACTCCCTGGTATGAGTACAACAACTTGCCAAAGTTCGAGTCTGATCGGTTGTACAGTTTTGGAGTCTATAGCTAACACAAACACACACACAGAGTTTCACTTTTATATATATAGAAGACAAGAAAAGCCCGGCGCGCGTTGCTATGCCCCTTAATGAATAAAGATGCATATTGAATTTAAATTGAATATAAAGTGCAAAAAGCTAAAAACTATAACTTTTTTCAACGGGCGTGGCACTGCCCACTTTTCTAGTCACAAAACTGTATAGTCATGACATCTTAATATGTTTGCATAGGTTCAGAAAAATCAGTGAAGTTCAAGTATCTGAAAGTGAAAATTTTTTTAATGGGCGTGGCACTGCCCACTTTTCTAACCACGAAATTGTAAAGCCTTGATAGCTTAATATGTGTGCAAAATTTCAGAAAAATCGGTTCAGCGCAAGTACCTCAAAATTATAACTTTTTTTTATGGGCCTGGCACTGCCCACTTTTCTTATCACGAAATTAAAAAGTCATGACCGCTTAATATGTGTGCAAAGTTTCACAATAATCAGTACAGTGCCAGTACCTTAAAAATTATAATTTTTTTATGGGCGAAGCCCCGCCCACTTTTCTTATCACGAAATCATAAAGTCATGACAGCTCAATATGTATGCAAAGTTTCAGGAAAAAATTTAAAAAAATTTTGATTTGTGTATGTAATATTTTTTGTAACTCTAATGGTAGTAAAAAATGGAGGTAAATTAATCTCATTGATGTACAAGGTATAGCAATTATTGCAACTCTTTATGGGTAGGGTAAATGAATGTTTTTAAGAAAGTAATCAATAAAATGTCATAAAAATCAGTATAAACAGGTAGGAGCGCTATATTCGGCCGTGCCGAATCTTATATACCCTTCACAACATGTAGTCATGCAATAACAGTAGTTTGTATCACCATTCATCCCATATGAAATACGTACATACATATAAAAAATATACATATATAAAAACATCCCATTGTAAAATTATAAATTCACGTATGTATGTTAAAAAAAACAAAAAAAAAAAAAATTTAAAAAAAAAATTAAAAAAAAAAATTATTATATATATGAGGAGCCGCAGAACAAAAGGTGCTTTTTCGCTCATTTCAAATTTTTGGGAAATCGAGATTTTTTTTTTCGCCCCTTAAAAAAACTGCAAGAACATGAAAATGCTTACAAGATTTTTACTTATCTACAGATGCATCTAACTGTCGTAAGTCACCCGATTAAATGTTAAGGATGTTTGATATAATTCCATTTTTATTTTGGAAAAAGCACCTTTAGCAAAAAAGAAAGCAAAAAAGCACCTTTCGTTAGGAATAAAGTAAAAACACCTTTCGTTAAAAAAAGTGAAAAATCACGTTTTGTTAATAGAAGGAAAAAGTACATTTTGTAATGCGAATACACATATATGACGATAAAATTTTGACTGAATGTTGTTAAATAAAAAAATAATAAAAAATGTTAAGCTAAGTATATAATATTTGTCGTTTTATTAAATTAAATTGCAACTTAAACATTTCTTTCTTAGCCTTAAATTAAACATATATGAAATTTGTTAAATAGTTAAACTCTTGTTCCAACATCGTCTTCTAGGCAAGAACATTTTCGTCTATTGAATCCTCCATACCTTTATCCTGGTTATACAAAATGTACCAAAATAATGACTGATTTTCACTCCAGTCTTTACCAAACTGTTTTATTAAAAGACTTTCCACAAAGTCTTTAACATCTGATTAATTTTACTTTAACTGTAGTTTGGTTTGATCATTAAAGTAAAAAGTGAAACTACACAAAGATTATGGGAAAAGAACCTTTTGTTAAAAAATAAACAGAAAATAACCTTTTGATAAAAAATAATCAAAAAAGCACCTTTTGTTAAGCATAAATTTTTTAGAACCCATTTACTTTGTAAAAAAAAATAATAATAATGCAAACTTGATTGTTTCTACAAGATTTCAACCTAAATATTATAAGAATACCAAAAAACCAATTTTTCGCGAAATGCGAAAAAGCACCTTTTGTTCTGCGGCTCCTCATATATATAATATATATAAAACAAACAAAAAATAAAAAAAAAATTAAAAAAAAAAATTTAAAAAAATAATAATAAAAATATATATAAAAAAAAAAAAAAAATACAAAAAAAAATTTAAAAAAAAATTTAAAAAATATTAAAAAAATTTTTTTTTGGCTCAGCTGGGATTCGATGCCACGTTTTCCCTAACCAGTATACACGTTTGTATGTATGTATGTTGTTGTTGTAATGTTGGTTTTGTGAAAAAAAATCGAGGTGGTCGTGGGTTTTTGCTCATATTTCAGTTGTTTATAAACCGATGTTTCTGATTTTCAATACCAATCTACTCCCGAATATTTCTGATATTTTAATACCTTACTCGGGTCCAACCTATGTCGGGGGGCTTCAAAAAGTTGATTTCAACATACACACGGACAGACGGTCAGACGGACAGACTGACAGGGCTCCCCTACTCATAAGCTTTCAGAAAATATATACTTTATGGGGTCGGAAATGAAAATTGTAGAAATTTCACACGGAATGACAAACCTATATATACCCTTTTTCACTGTGTGAAGGGTATAAAAATTACGTTTGAATTAAATTCTCCATCTCGGATGGAAATAACAAAAGCAGCTGTTACTCCACAGATTGTATTTTATTTGAATTGTGAAAGTGCAGACCAGTGTTGCTTGCCAATTTAGCTATTTTGTGTCTAGATTTAGTTATTTTTGAACACGCTTAGCTATGAAAATTTGCTTTTAGCTATAAGCCATTTTTTAGGCATTCCTTGATATTTTTTAGCCGTTTTTTTAGCCATTTTTTGTTTTTAGCTTTAAAGTGTTGTTGTTTCGTTTCCTAAATATTGAAAAACGCTGCTATAAAACAATGTTTTTTTAACTACTAAAAATTGCATCGATGGGAACCTCTTTAAAATATGAAATAAACAAACAATCAATCAGTAAAAAGACCAACCAAGCATGTGTATTTCATAAATAAATAAAAAAAAGAAATTTAAGAAAAATAAACAAAATTTTCCGAGAAGTTTATGAAGGAATGGTAATCCCACACAATAGAATGGATTACAGAAGATAAAAAGTTTTTGTAAATATTGTAAATGTTAAATTAAAGAAAAATTATAGGATTTAACTGTTCACTCTGAAACACATAAATGGTATTGGATATACATATTATCGAGACCAAGACTTTACCTTTTAATACAGTGAATTTTAAGCTACAACTGCAGGAGGATACATTACATTAAAAGGGTAAAAGGGTTTTCAATAAGAGTGATATGATTTCTTTAAAAAACAAACAGACTTATTGTTACGGAAGTTGTATGTCATTAATGGCACGTTCAATATTGACTTATAAAGATTGTAGAGAGTTTGTGTGGGTTATTTCGAAAGACTAATATTTTATTTTTTCTATATACTTTTTTTAAGATACGGGTTAAAAAGTATTGACAAAAGCTGTTACTTATCAATATGAAGTTGCACATAATTATCTTAAATTGATAGGATCTAAAGTAAGTTAAGATGACAATGACAATAATAGCGAGCTAGATGCTGATGACAATTGGTCCTTTTAACACCATTATAACAATTCTTGTACTTTATAACTAGTCAAAGATATATTGAGTATATTACAAACGGTGTTAAATTTTATTATTTTTCTCTAAAATAAATTTTCCTTATTTTTTTTGTTAAAATATTGAAAACTTTCTATTTAAAACATTTAGCCGTTTTTTAGCTTTTTTTTAGCTAGTTTCAAGCTATTTTTTTTTCCAGAATTTTAGCCATTTTTGCTAATCAAGTTCTGGCATCACTGGTTCAGACACAAATTTTTGACAATCAGATCAAAAACAAAATCCAATGAAAATCTAAAGACTAGTAGAATAGTATGAAGCGACCTTTAATGGTGACAATACAACAACAAAATTTTTTAAAAAATAGAGCAAAAGCAAATACACAGTTAATTATATAGATCCAAATGTACCCTATAAGCAATCGACTCCTCGACTACAAAAATAATACGCTGTTTTCATCAATGAAATGAAATGCTAATATGTGATGATAAAGCATTTTCGACGAATTTCACCCGATGCACAGTGGGGTAAAAAACCTTTTTTTCATGGATTAATTCATATCTCAACAACTACAAGACCGAAACTCACTGAATTTTATGTGAGTAGCTCTTAGAATAAACTAAAAATTCTAACGAAATCTTGGTGATATATAATTGGGAGGTACGGGTACCCTTAATATAAAATCATTATTATTTTTCGTGTATCAGAAGAAAGTGAGTCCCACTAAATTTTATGTAGATAACTCTTAGAACAAAATGCATATTCCAACAAAATGTTTTAACTACCGGAGGTAGGGATACGGAATACCCCCCATAAAAACATTATTTTTTTCTATATCTGCAGATATACAATAGTAACCCAGCAAAACCTAGGCAATGACTTGCTCTTACTAAACAACATACTCTTCAATGACTATTACATATTATCTGTCTTACTAAGAATTATTTTAGTAATGACTTGATTTATAATGTGTTACGAAAATACTTATATTCAGACATTTGCTTAGACACACATACAATACAATTTATTTTTGCGAAATTTACTAGAAGCCATTCAAATCAGTGATGGGAAATGAGATTTTCATTTCGGTATCAAAAAATTTTTCTGAGAGTACTTTTTTTACCTCAAGAGTTACAAATCGTTATTTTTTTTTTTAATTTTTATTAAAGAGTAAAAAAATCTTTATGAAAATAAAAAGTTAACAAAAACCATAAATCAATACATAAAAAGTTAATTTTACCTATAAACAAAACATTTTTTAAATTTATTTAGTACTTTTTAAGGTATATCACTTTAAACTGAAATAGCCCCTAGATAAATAGCGCCAATTGAACAGGAACAGAAGTAAATAATTATAATACGTGTTTAAAAGTAATAAAGTTTACAGAAACTACAATTTGTTTGACATTATTTTATTAGATATATCTATACATAAATGTCAAAGTTATAACAACAGGAGTCTTTAGATTTCAATAAATCTTTGGTCTGAATAAGACTTGATACGGTATCAACATTAAGCCTATTTCTTTGTTTGGTTTTTATTAGATTTTGATATGAAAATATCCTCTCTACGTTTGCAGAGGAGTGAGAAATAGATAAAATTCCATTTGCAATTTTCGAAATGTCGGAAAACAAATATTCGCCTAAAGAGTTTTTAGTTTTAGCCACTTTAGACCAAAAACTACAAATATTTTCATTTACCAAAGGCTTAAGCTCTTCAACATCCGCCAATGCCCTGTACTGAGAGTTTATGTTTTCAAAATTTTGCCTTTCATTTGGAAACATTTTTAACAGAAGTGGTATAATACTAAATATTAGTTCTACCAGACAAAACGTTTAATAGAATAAAAGAACTTATGATCTTTAAAACGTATTGAAGGAATAAAAAGGTAATTTTGAATACTGGATCAAAAAATCCGGATCTTATAAATTCGATCCTTTCATTTCTTGGATCTCTTTTAAAATCGTTTAACTTAAAATAGTACCTCAACGGCTCCCATTGCTCCAAAATTCTATTAACTACTTCCTCCCGTGAAAGCCACCTGGTTGCTGCATATTTATATATGACATGCAATCCAGTACCGAAATACTCTTGGAATGTTGTGAACTCCTGCCTTCTACTTGAGCTATTGCAAAAATGGAAATTTGTCTTTTATAAATTTATCAATTTCAATCGGTATTCCATATTTCGATGCAGCGGATGATGTTAAATTTAGTATGTGGCAAATGCAACCGTTTGTATAAATGTGAGGAATTTTTTCTTTAAACTTTGATTGCACACCATTCAAGGGGCCCATCATGACCGCACAGTTGTCGGTTGTAATACCCATTATATATTTTTTAAAGGTATATTGCATAGCTCTAAAAATTTTAAACTACTTTCAAATATGTCACTTGATGAGCTGACATCTATTTTAATTAAGCCTAAAAATCGATCACGACATTGTCCATTAAAAGTTCTAATAACAATCAACAAGTTTTTGTTGATGCTTATATCAGTGCTCTCATCAAGCACTATAGAAAAATAATTCATTTTACAAAAATCAGAAATATCAGTTATATTTTATGTTAAACAAAATAAGAAGACATAATAAGAACTAGAGTTGCCATTTTCATAAACTACAAGTGATGAAGGGGAAATGCTAAAACAGATGAATTTAAAAAATCAATGGTTTTAAATTTTAGACGTATCACTGAGAGTATCAAATGTTACAGAGGAGTAACACGGTATTTTTTCAAATGAAATAGTATCAAAGAAAGTACGATCGTAACAACTTTTCCATCACTGATTCAAATACATAACTTTTTATAATTCTCATTTAGTTTAACGCGCTTAGGGTATAAGTAATAATGATTTTGACAACAGCGGCAGAGCATTTCATTCACAAAGTGGTTATTTACAGATTTTAACTGATTTTTAAATTTCCAATTAACGTATCGCAGAATAATCACACCGATTTTGTTGGTCCTTAAAAGAACCGAACGACTCATTATTTTGTAATGAGAGTTTTTGCTGGGAAGGCATACTAGAGTTGCTGTTGGTAAGTCCGAGATTAAATTGAATGTTCAAACAAAATCTTTTAGGTATGGGAGATGGGTAACAAAGCAACTATTAATGTTTCCATATATGCAGGACTACAAACTGTAACTATTATTACAAACTGCATATTCTATTGTGTGTAGTTCTATATACAAAAATATTTATGTTTTATTTTTTAACAACAAAAAAACTCGTCCTTTGTAGCAAATGTGTTCCAAGTATTAAGACGGATTGTAAATGAACTTATTCGAAGGACGTTTAAACTATTTCTATTTACAAGTAACTGACTCTAAATTTTATTTAAAATCTTTAATGTTTTTGAAAAGTGTCATTATTACTTTATATAAACCACACATATATCAATGACAGCTCTTAGGTATGTGGTGCAATTTCAAACAGTTGTGCAGAACAATACTTATCCCTGTAGTGCAATAAGAAATTTATTTACTTTGTTTTGATTGAACCCGCAACAGTAAGTTTAAGGGCTTGAATCCCATTTTGTATTAAAGCAAATTCAGCAATAAACGACATCTGCGGTAAGCGGAAGGAAATCTTTTTCGAATCTATAGAAAGATTTGTTAAAAATATTTCTTTATCCTGAACAAAATATAAAGAAAATTATTAAAAAAAAAAGAAAATATTAACAGCTGATATAACAGACCTTCTTAATGGGACATTTATTGGGAAAATCCGGATTTGAAGAACGTATTAGCGTCAGAGTGAGATAAAAAAGATTATTGTTATTCCTGCGACGATCGTTTGCAATAAAATCACAACCATTTATGGTTGCGTTCATCATGGGCCATGGTTTCCCATTTCTTTTGGTAGCACTCACGACAAGAGAAGCATCAAATTGATCCAAATCTTTTTTAAATATGAAAGAACCATTTATTGCATTTCGTTTAGTGTTGTTGATAATACGCAGATCCATAAATTTAATAATATCAGGATTATACTCCTGGCGTGAAGTCTCAAAATCAACGTACTGTAAAACACAATAGAAAAATTATTAGGTTAAAAAAAAACTTCCTTTCTTATGCTTTCGATTTACCCATCCTTTCGAGTTACGGGTTAGTATGAAATAAATTAAAAATTTTAAAATTATTCCGTATGTATGCATTGTTTAACTGATGGTTGGATAATGAATAATAAATGTTATTTAATATTTTTTTATTAGTTTTAAAATAACAATAACTTGTTATTTATCTATAAATGACTATAGAGTTTTTTTGTTGTTAGTTTGATTAATTTTTAAACGAAATGTATTTTTGTGTGCGAAATGATTATGTAGTTAAGATACTAATGTAATATTTTATTTTTAATGTCTATATACAAAAAAAATTTAGGTTTTTCAAATTGATTTAGACGAGAGCTTGTAGAAAAATTAAATTTATGTTTTGTTAAAAACAAAAAAAAAACATATATAATTCATCATTAATCATAAAATTGGCTTAATCTAGTTGTTACCTAAACAAATGTAAAATATATGTAGATGGCGTCTTAAAGAAAATGGCGGATATTTTTTGTAAACCCATCAATATGAGTATCAAATGATAGAGGTTGACTAGCAGCAAGAATGATTAAATAAAGATTACGCCATCACGCAGCCATAAAAAACATTTCTGCGCATGTAGGAATTCTGACGTCACTCAAGCTGTGTTCTGATTGGCTAATAAAATTTAGCTGTATAACTAATAATGTTTGTGTAAAACCATGACAGTGGGACAAATTGTTATTTTTTTAACTAAATGTTTTGAAAGCTAATAAATTCTTTATATATATACATACATAAATATATATTATCATTATTTGTATTACAATATTTCACTATTATATTAAGTGTAGAATTCATTTCATTTTGTTATATTATCAAATTTTCTTTTTTGCTTATAAGTATTTTTAGCGATTTCGACATTTAGTTTCCTAATTCTTAAATACATTCGACACCTAAAAAAAAGTTTTTTCACGTATTCACTGGCTTAAATTTCTTTGGCTTCTTACAAATGCTTTTGTAAATATTCGCTTGAAAGTAATAATTTGTTACCATTTAATTTGGAAAATATAGTGTATGTTTGGAAGCGATCTTCTTCAAGATCAGTCGGCCTTGGAGCATTTTCCGCGACCAATTTTTCTTCAAAACTATTTGGAATATCATTTTGCTTTTCAATTTCACGTAGTCCTTCATATACATTTGCAACTTCAGTTTCATTAGCAGTTTTCGTTTCACATTCAATAGCACTAGTGTCTAAAGACGGAACTGCATGGGATTTTAAACTTTTGCACGCCGTTTGCTAAATTCTATTCATAATGCCTTAGTAAAGTACTGCAAGAATTAATTTTGTTTTAACTTACCCATTTCAAATATCAAGTTTCTTTTAAATTCTTCTTGCTTGAAATGTAAAAAACAAATTTTTTTCTTTATTCACATTTAGAGGCTTTACTCGTTTGCAAAATATTACCCATAACTTCCTTCAAGATTCATCTTTTGAAAAATTGTAAAATGATACAGCTTTTTGAAAATACAAACGTTTTATTAAAAATGCGCAATTTATTAGGTTTTAATATAATTTCTCACTTGTTTTTTTGCTGTTACTTTGCTTGCATTTGCCCACTGCACATTTCGTATTTGCTCTCTTTCTTTCTTTTCACTTTATTTTGTTTTTGTGTTTTGCAGCTTTTAAATAACCAAATTTAAACACTTTTTATATAATTTTAATATTATTTATATGTATTTATTATAAAATATGACACAAAATTCGTTGTTTATTAAACACCGATGTAATATTTTTTTTTTAGAACTCTCTGAGTAAATTAATTACACGGCTACTAACAATCTCAAAATACATAAATTTTTTGTAAGAAATTATAAATTTTACATATGATACAGACTTGGTAACCTTTGCGAGGGGATTACTACGTCATCTAACGGTAAATCATGCGCAAGGCGTAATATTTATTTAATCATTCTTGACTAGCAGAATGCCAAGAATGATATAAAAAGAGATTACGCCATGCGAATATTTTCCCGTTAGATGACGTAGCTTAACCCAAACTAGGGTTACCTATTCTATGTATTTCCATAATATTTAGGGATTCTTGACTATTTTCATGAGCTTGAAGTGTTTTATTTTATTAATTTGTTTTTAATTTTTTAACTTCAATATTTCGTTATCACTTTGTGTATCTTCTTCAGAAAAATATTTTGGTTATTATTTTTGATACAATTTTATAAAATTGAGCACCAAAAATTTAATTGACAACTTACATATACATATGAAAATTAACTCCAAATGATCCAAAAAATTTCTTTAACTTAAGTAATAACATTAAATCTTATGCATAATGCACTTTATATAAAAAAGAAAGAAATAAAATTAGCAGTATGCCAAAAAAATGAACTTTTTCGTTTTCAAGCTATGAATGCCGAATGATTTTTAATACTTCGGGGGTAGAGTCAAGTACCCTACTTGCTTATTACAGTGCCCATCACTTGTCCTAAAACGGATATTTAGGGTGACCCTTTAAAACTTGGAATTTTTGACTTTTTATGAATTTAACGCATTATTTATGTTAATAGCTACAAAATCAATGTTTTTATGCGTTGAATAATTAGTTTGGGTAGTAATCTTCCATTTTTGGGTTTTTTTAGAATAATAAACTGAAAAAAACAAAGTGGCAACAACAAAACTTGGAAGAAAGAAAATACTACTTCTAACATTTAGCGCGGCACAAATTGACAAAATGACATCAAAATCTAAAATTCTGCGGTGGTGCGTGGCAATCGCATTTTTCGTTTACAAGAAAATTAGGAAAATGTAAAAAAAAGGCGAAAAAAATTAAAAAAATTGGGTTTTTTGACCTTCATTCACTTATAACTTTTGAAGTAGTAATGTTATCTTCAAGCACCACCGCAGAATTTTAGATATTGATGTCATTAAAAACTGTGTTGCATAGCAAGCCATAATATTCAGCCCAATTTGTGCCGTATTACAAACAGTACAGCCTATTTTCGACAAACTTTATTAAATTTCCTTCCATGTGATAAGTAAATATACTTATATTTCATTTACTATTGTGATAAAGCGGCAGTAGATATTTTTGTCATTACCTTGTCTTCCTCAAATTATTTTATTGTAAATAGTCCGTTACAAGTTTTTTATGTTATTCTTTTTTTATTGTTCTTCTTTGTATCAATGATTTTATTTAGAAAATTTTTTTTTACTGATTTACTCTTATTTACTCTCTTAGAATATACAAATAATTGATAAGAGCATCTTTATTAGTGTCATCAATAATATCAGAATTGCATGCTAATTATTGCATAGGTGCAACGATAATAATTTGTTATAATCTTTTAAAATTTATTCTTAATTGATTAACTGAAAGTCAAGTAAAAAAACCATGGTTTTTTATTTTTTTTCCACGAGGAACGAGGATATGGCACCTCATAAAGAAATATACACCAGAGTCAGCAAGTAAAGGCCCGGCAAAACAAATGCATTCACTTTCTTTTCAATGTTTTGCAGTTTTATCCAACGAAGCAAGATATAGAAAATGGTGTGAAAATAATGAAAAAGGTTTTTCAGGAAAATAAAAAATGGAATGCTGAGGAACGAACAAAAAGTTTGGAAGATATGGAGAGTAAACTACAAGTAGAAAAACGACATACGGAGAGTAAAGTCCTATTTCTAAATTTGCTTGATGTGAATGAGCCTATGGAATTATTTAATTTATTAAATGAACTATCTTATGTCGATGTACAGAGTAATCGGTTAAAATTCTTAAAAACCAAATAAACATGATGAGAGGTTTAAATTATAAATATCACGGTGAAAAAGTTTGGCAAAGAACAAATTTGCATGTAGAGTCCCAACTCAAAGAAAAGCTAAAGAATTTGCACTCTTATGTTGATCTCTAAAAATTTAAATAATAAAATGACTTGATGTTTTTAAAAGTATAAATAATAAAGATTTCTGTTAAATACAATTCTGGTAAAATAACTAAAATTTTTTTCGCAAAACTAAAAATATAAACTTTAATGATCAATTTAATAAAAGTTACATACATACTTATTTTATAATAAATTTGATACTATTTCATTATCTTATAGATCTTTTCTTTCTCATTCGGTTATTTTTCATCCGATTTTCAATTTTTTTTTTTGTTGGAAAAGTATTCAAATTACCTTTCTAATTTTTGAATATTGTTAGTACAAACTATTGCCGCTAGATGGCGTAAAATTCATTTTTGTTTAAATGCATCAAAATGCCCTGTATTTGCAAATATTTTGAGTTCATATGTTCTGCAAAAGTACTCGCCATATGATTTTGTACAAAGTTGCCAAACAACATTTGGTTGAATTCTGCAAATTTAACGGTCAAATGTTTGATTTTCTTCAAGAACCTAAAAATAACGGTAATTTTGTAAAAAACGGAATTATAAAAAAATCGCGGAACAACAGTTGCTTCCGATACCCTAAAAACCCATTTGCAACAATAAAAAAGTTATTTTTCGCAAAAAGTCGATTTTGGCATATCTATCTATCTTCTATCTATCTTCTATCTCTATCTATATATATAAAAATCAATGTGTGTTTGTATGTTTGTATGTTTGTATGTTTGTTTGTGCTTTATAGACGGCTAAACGGCTAGACCGATTTCCTTGAAATTTTCACAGAATCTTTCTGTATGTCTGGAAGGAACTATAGGCTATACTTTCGTTTGAAATTGTAAGTGGGCGGGGTGCCACGCCCTATTAAAGAATAAGTATTAAATATTATATATCACGAAAGTTAATGCAGGTAGAGTCTTTAAATTAAGTACGGTAAGCTTTGACATCCACACGAACATTTGGGTAAAAAATGGGCGGACTTGGAAAAGTAGGCGTGGCCACATGAATTTAATACTAAAATTCGTATATTTGGAAAACGAAATCGATTAGAGTAGTAAAATTTCGCAAGAGCAACTTTGACATCCAAATAAACATTTCTGTAAAAATGGGTACATTGGCAATAGTGGGCGTGGCACCTGCCATATGAATTAAATACTAAAATTTGTATATCTGGAAAACGATATCGA
Organism: Phyto melanocephala; assembly: GCA_941918925.1. Taxonomy (NCBI): domain Eukaryota; kingdom Metazoa; phylum Arthropoda; class Insecta; order Diptera; family Rhinophoridae; genus Phyto; species Phyto melanocephala. The sequence continues at coordinate 19,386,720 of OW799235.1, forward strand.
TTAGAGTACTAAAATTTTGCAAGAGGAACTTTGACATCCAAATAAACATTTCTGGCAAAAATGGGTACATTGGCAATAGTGGGCGTGGCACCTGCCATATGAATTAAATACTAAAATTTGTATATCTGGAAAACGATATCGATTAGAGTACCAATATTCTACAAGAGCAACTTTGACACCCAAATGAACATTTTTGGAAAAAAAGGGTACATTAGATATAGTGGGCGTGGCACCTGCCATATGAATTAAATACTAAAATTTTTATATCTGGAAAACGATATCGATTAGAGTACTAAAATTTTGCAAAAGCAATTTTGACATCCAAATAAACATTTTTGGAAAAAATGGGTGCATTAACAGTAGTGGGCGTGGCACCCACCATATGAATTAAATACTAAAATTCGTATATCTGGAAAACGATATCGATTAGAGTACTAAAATTTTGCAAGGGCAACTTTGACATCCAAATAAACATTTTTGGAAAAAATGGGTACATTACCAATAGTGGGCGTGGCACCAACATATGAATTAAATACTAAAATTTGTATATCTGGAAAACGATATCGATTAGAGTACTAAAGTTGTGCAAGGGCAACTTTGACATACTAATAAACATTTTTGTAAAAAATGGGTACATTAGCAATAGTGGGCGTGGCACCTGCCATATGAATTAAATACTAAAATTAGTATATCTGGAAAACGAAATCGATTAGAGTACTAAAATTCTACAAGAGCAAATTTGACACCCAAATGAACATTTAGGCAAGAAATAGATGCATTATCAGTAATGGGCGTGGCACCAACATATGAATTATATACTTAAATTCGTATATTTGGAAAACGAAATCGATTAGAGTAGTAAAATTTTGCAAGAGCAACTTTGACATGCAAATAAACATTTCTGTAAAAAATGGGTACATTAGCAGTAGTGGGCATGGCACCTGCCATATGAATTAAATACTAAAATTTGTATATCTTGAAAACGATACCGATTAGAGTACCAATATTCTACAAATGCAACTTTGACACCCAAGTGAACATTTTTGGAAAAAATGGGTACATTAGATATAGTGGGCGTGGCACCTGCAATATGAATTAAATACTAAAATTTTTATATCTGGAAAACGATATCGGTTAGAGTACTAAAATTTTGCCAGTGCAACTTTGACACCTAAATAAACATTTCTGGAATAAAATGGGTACATTAGAAATAGTGGGCGTGGCAGCTCTCATAGCAATTGAATACTAAAATTCGTATATTCGGGAAGCGATAATAGTTAGAGTACCCAAATTTTTGCACGAAAAGCTTTGACATCTATATGACTATTTTGTTAAGAAACGAATGCTTTAGTGATAGTGGGCGTGGCACTTTTCATATGAATTAAATACAAAAAATCGTATATAAAGGAAGCGATAATAGTTAAAGTACCCAAATTTTTCAAGAGACAATTTTATGTCTATATGATTATTTGAATAAGAAATGTTTGATTTAGTAATAGTAGGCGTGACACTTGCCAGATCTGTGATCCCCGCAAACGTTTTTAAATTTTATCACCTGTAATTTTTTCGGTATAAGAAATTGTTTGACCTGAAAAAAAATTTGTTACCTAATATGCCAAAAATATAAATTTGTAACCCATTAAATTTTGCAACGTAGGTGAATAATTTTTTTACCTGTGATCGGTCCAAAAAATCATTTTTAAAGATTTATTATCTGTAATTACCAAATCTGTGATTCCCGGAAACGTTTTTACATTTTATTACCTGTAATTTTTTCGGTATAAGAAATTGTTTGACCTGAAATAAAATTTGTTACCCAATATTCCAAAAATATAAATTTGTAACCCATTAAATTTTGCAACGCAGGTGAATAATTTTTTAACCTGTGATCGGTTCAAAAAATCATTTTTAAAGATTTATTATCCGTAATTACCAAATCTGTGATGCCCGCAAACGTTTTTACGTTTTATTACCTGTAATTTTTTCGGTATAAGAAATTATTTGACCTGAAATAAAATTTGTTACCTAATATTCCAAAAATATAAATTTGTAACCCATTAAATTTTGCAACGCAAGTGAATAATTTTTTTACCTGCGATCGGTTCAAAAAATCATTTTTAAACATTTATTATCCGTAATTTTTTGTTAAAGAAAATTTTCTGACCTGGTAAGAAATTTCTTACCTAAGATTTAAAAAATTATAAATTTGACGTACATTCAATTTTATAATTTAATTGAATCTTTGATTCTGAACAAGTTACAAGTTTTTTTTTTGTGAATATATACTGTAAAAAATTACAAGTAAAATGCCTCCAAAAAAAACATCCCTTTCTAAACGCACCAAATCTGCAGAATCATTGCAATCGCCTTAGAACTGAAAGAAGTCGAGCTTCAACCTCTAGAGCTGCCGAAACATATGAACAGCATAACGAACGTCTTCAAAGAGAAAGATCACGATCATCAACATCAAGAGCTTCTGAAACACGATCTGAACGCGAAACACGCTTGGAAGGTCTTCGACATCATGCTGTAACAGCACGAGCTAACGAGACACCGTCACAACGGGAAGGGCGTCTTCAAAGTCAGCAAAGTCGTACCTCAATATCACGAGCTACAGAAACATTGTTAGGACGCGTAGAACGCCTAGAAGGTATTCGACATCATGCTGAAACAGTACGAGCTAACGAGACACCGTCACAACGGGAAGGGCGTCTTCAAAGTCAGCAAAGTCGTACCTCAACATCACGAGCTACAGAAACATTCTTAAAACGCGTAGAGCGCCTAGAACGTATTCGACATCATGCTGAAGCAGTACGTGCTAATGAGACACCGTCACAACGGGAAGGGCGTCTTCAAAGTCAGCAAAGTCATACCACAACATCCCGAGCCACTGAAACACCTTTACAACACGAAGAACGCCTTGAAGGTCTTCGACATCATGCTGTAGCAGTTCGATCTAACGAGACATCGTTGGAACGTGAAGTACGTATTCAAACTCAGCGAAATCGTACAAGATCATCACGAGCCACAGAAACTTTTTTACAGCGTGAGGAAGGCCTTGAAGATATTCGACGTCACGCCACAACAGTACGAGCCACCGAGACACCGTTGGAAGGTGAAGAACATTTAGAAGCTCAGCGGATTCGAACCTCATCAAGGAGAGCAACAGAGAGGATAGAACAATTGAACTTACGCCGTGAACAAAATCGAAATCGAATGGTTAGTCATCGGAATGCATTTCACACATATGCACGTATTGCATTTAATTACAGGACTGATATTGATTATGCCGAAGACTCATTAGTGGCAGTAGGTGGCATGAATAAAGTTTGCCAATATTGTAGTGCACTCAAATACAAAAATGAAACACCTGGAATGTGTTGTGCAAACGGTAAAGTTGTTTTGCCTGAATTGCTTCCTCCAGCAGAACCTTTACAGTCATTGATTTCAGGTAAGACATTCATAGTCTAATTCATAAACGACTTTGAAATGTATCATAGGTTTACAAATCAAATGTTATAAGTATTAAAATGTTGCTTTATAAACCTTCGATAAATTTAAAAGATGTTTATAAATTAGGCCTTAGATATATATAAATCTATCATATAACCAAAATATTAAATTCAATTTTTAGGAACGAATGTGGATTCACAACATTTTCTTAGTAAAATAAGGAAATATAATTCGTCTTTCCAAATGACATCGTTCATTACGATGGGGGTGGCGAAGCACACCGGGTATTAGCTAGTTGCTAAATAAAATCAAGTAAACTAAGACAAAAACCTAATTCTATATTTTTAGTTTCTGATTTTGGCGTTTGTATGTATATTAAATGTATGTTTATTTTCCTTATTCACAAGAAATATTATATGTTTAATATAGGCTTATTTGACAAATTTCCTACAGTTATCCGTCAATTAAGCGCTTAATAAACATTAAATGTTTTTTTATGAGTAAGGCCGATCCAATGTGAGTTTTAATGATTTCCGACATTACTAACATGTACATAAATATGTTTTTATTATTTTCCTATATTCAAATTTAAATAATATTTAATTTAGTTCACACAATTTCATGCAATTGTAATGATAGCATTGTGGTTTTTCTTTATCTTAAGGGCATTATTTGTTCATGTAGAGTCTCGAAGTTAAAAAATAAAAAACATATTAAAAAAAAAAATCCCTAAAACTCAATAATAGTCAAGAAAAATCGAAAATTAGAAAAGTTTTAATTATATTATTAATATTAAAGATTAATATATTTTGGATTTATTCCTAAATTTGTTCGAAACAATTTATATGTTATGTGAAACTTGGTAATCCTGCAACAAAAATCTCTTTGACAATTCTCCAATAATTAATTTATCATATTTCGTTATAGATAAAGAATATTATGTTTTAATCTATTAAATATTGTTTTAAAAAATAATTATTAGTATAATAACCGTACGTGGAGGCTCTTTGAAAGCTTAATGTGTAAGAAATTCTTGTTTAAAAATTTGAAGCAATTTGTAAACAGGAAGTGCGCAGTGGGCAAATGCATGCGAAATGATAGAAAGAAATCAAGTGAGAAATTGTGTTCAAAACTAATTATGTGCGTCTTTTTAATATATCTTATCTTAAATGTGTCCATTTACACTTTTCCAAAAAACAATGAGCAATAAAGAAAACTTTGGATAACATTTTGCAAACGGAAGGACACCATTAAGATATTTAGGGGGAGAATTTGCTCATTACATTTTAAGCCGGACGATTTTGAAAGAAATTTTAAATTTGAAATGGGTAAGTTAGAAGTATATTGGTTTGTGCAGTTCTTTAGTTAATAATTGTGTACAGGATGTAGTAATAGAGCAACTTTAAAACTGAAACCGGGAGCAGTTCCGACTATAGGTGCTACTGATATCGCTACTGAAACGGAAATAATACATTGTAAAGAGGAAGCGAAAAAAGCCAGTTGTGACACACATGAAGACAGTTCGCAACTTTACATGAACAATTTCGAAGTTTAAATGTATATACTTACATAACGCACATATCATTTGAGGTCTAAAACTGTTTGTTCTTACATTTGAAAGTCCGAATACATAACAGTAGTCAAGTTGTTCTTGATCATTTATAGCAAAGCTTTGCGCCGGGAGAACAAAATGCTAAAAATGAAAAAAGCCAATCTAAGACTACTATCAAGCATTTGACTCAGAGAGTTCAGAGGCTGAGTTTTTCCAATGCACATCTGGAGAAGGCATTAAGACTTCTCTTCAATGAAGGACAATTAAAAAAGCTTAAGAACAATGACAAAAAACAAAACTTTACAGAAGCAGATATTGCCCACTCAAATACATTGTGCTCTACAAGCATCGAAGCTTATTGAAAAGAAGTGGAAAAAATTAAGAATGTATTTTAGATTAAGACCGCTTTATGCGGAAATTAAACAAAATATAAGTAGCCGACAAAGAAAAAATACTAAAACAGTAACGTAATAGATATAATATTTTAAATTATATTAATCTTTATTTGAAATTATTCTTAATGTTATATATTCTTTGAATATTTCACTATTTTTATTCTTGAAAAAAAAAAACTATGAGTAATATAAAAAATTTTTTTTTTGGGAAAAATTAAGAAAACGTCCCACTGTCATGTTTAAATGTCAGACTGTTTCGTGACGTCATTTAACCCACTTGCGCAGAATATTAAATTTTTGAGTTCGTGTTGTCGTAATCTTTCAACTATGTAAATATTAAAAATCAAAGATGGCGTTGGAGACAAAAAATAAAATTGCATTTAAATGATTCCTTTGTTTATGATGGTGACGGGTATTATCAGATTCGACATGATCGAATATAGCTCTCTTACTTGTTTTTTTAAAATAAATTGCCCAGTTATATATGTATATTCAGTATTATTGTAAACCCAAACTAGCCGTCACCCACAAAACTATGGATTATGTACTTTTGTGAAACCCTCACAATACTGGTATTAAACAAAAGTGCTTGACAAATAACTATAATACGTCTATTGTCTTTGCCCTAACCATACTGATAACATTAATATACGAAGACGCTTGACAAGGGTAGCCGGGGTACCCGTATGCATTTAAATATATATTTTTTCGGTGTAGGGTAAACGTCGTGCACTTAGGTATTCGAACCATACTCCAGCCCGAAAATAATGAAATACATGTCATGGTAGTCTTTATTATTCGATATATTTTTATCAGAAAATATGAATATTTAAATCATGAGACATAGCAACAAAAAGGCAATAAAATAAGCATAAGATTTCAACCTGTAGATATTTAAGACTTAGAATTTAAACCTCGCTAGTTTCGTTCAATTTCAATGGAAATAATTGATGCTTTTATTGGAATTTTAGTAATGATGTCAGCAATGATCCTCCTTCCACTCTTTGGGGAAATTATAATCACCTTTTACACAAAGCATCATTAAGACGTGTAATACGTTTCGACAATGTATTTAGAAGATTGTCACGCACTCAAATAGAAAAAGCTGCTGATATCTGAGATACTTGGAATATACTGACGCAAAATCTATGCATAATCTATTTTCCAGATGAAAATGCGACAGACAGACGAACTGTTATTTTCATCATTTAGAGGCAGAAATATATTTACTCAATATATGCCCTCAAAAACAAAATTTGGTAATGTAACACAGCTAATAGCTATTCTTGGAATAGAAATATTTACACAGACAAGCCTGGTGGTCAGTGACAGATAAGCGTTTAAGAAATAATCGTTATAGATCTGGTTGATTTTTATACTGTACTTCACTCCCTTTGGTAATTCGGCTACAATGAGAGGAATAAGACTCATCGGTATTCCTCCACAAAACAAAGCCTACATTATAACATGGCTATGTTAAAACCCGACCGGCGATATTGGTTGACCTTATTGTCAATTGTGACCAATAATATGAATAATATTTTCTTTCCTGCAAAATTATATTATACTCCAGGGGAGCCAGCTTTAAATGAAAAATAGAAAATAGTTGATCTCTACAACAAAGAAGAAGGCGAAGGCGACGAATAGATGGCTATTGGCCTTTTTTTTTTAAATGATTGACTTGGCTGCGTTCGGTGCATTTTGTGTATTATCTTGTTTCGATCCAAACGTCGAAAAATCGAAGCTCTCGCCGGCGATTTTTGACTTCACTTGGCGTGGAGTTATCAACTATAAATATAAACAAAAGTGCTAATGGTAATCTAATAACACGATACGCTAACGTCCAGGTAGCTATCGAGCTTATATCTAATAAAACCATACCTATAGAAGTCTGCAAGCATGCTGCACCGCCGGCTACAAATAAGCGGGATAAAACGGGACTGTTACAACTAATGGGTCACTGCTGCTTTTGCGTGACTTCTGATCCAAAATCTGATCGCAAAATATGCATTGGTTGTAAACGGCCAATGTGCAATATGCATAGCAAAATTATTGCTCCACGCTGAACTAAATTCAATTTTTTATTATTCTTGTATACAACATTACTAGTACAAAGTTTTTTTTACAAATACAAGGTTAAATATAAAATAATTATTTTTCTTAATAACCAATAAAACATATAAAAATTCTAAATTTTTACTTTTTTAATTCAAAATGTAAAAAGATATTTAGGGGTACCACCCGGGTACCCTTATCGGGAGGGAAAGGACTACTCGACTTTGGGTGGCTCCAGAGCCAACCTAAATAAACTAGAAAGAACTATATAAAATCTTTATCTAAAAGAACTTGTGGAACCTCGAATTTGTATTTTATTTTGTTTAAGTCAAATTCAACCTTAAAGTACGTTCGGGTACCGGGGTACCCGTCTCAGGAGGATTAGGATTAATGTTTTACCAACAACGGCGTTAATGGAAAAGTGACGCGAGTACAAATGAGTTATCATATTGTACACACAGCCAATCCTTTTGAAATGACAACCTCACCCTCTGTCCAGAAAGGACTTGGTGACCCCTGTTTTTTTGACAAACGAGGCCCTGTCGACCGATCTTAGGCGGTATAACCTTAACAACCGCACAGAGGAAATTCTGTTGCCAACCTGGAGTGTCAGCGAACCCTGAATGGCCAAAGTGCATCTCAGGAAGTAGGAGATCGCGAATGCTGGATCCTCTGAAACACTGGCGCCAAACACAGCACGTTTGGGTGCTTAGATAGCAGCCCTATCACCAAACTAGGGAACGAAGGCTAGCAACCTACGTTTCTGAACTCAAATTGCTAACGAATCGCTAAAAATAAATCAGAATAAACCGAATTACTTGATGACGACATTTGGCTATCGTATACGGACTTTGATTGGATTATGGAACGTAAGAACCCTGAGAGACAACGACAACATCAACCCAAATATGAATTCCAAATTCCTACAAGTTGAGCGCGAAATGCTCAGATATCGCATATCTATTCTGGGGCTCAGCGAAGTGCGCTGGAATGGTGCAGGTGAATATAAGTCACCTACAGGTGACACTATATTACTATATTCCGGTAAAGAAGTTGGAAGTAACCATGAATCCGGTGTTGGATTATTGCTAAATACCGAATCCCACCGAAGTCTTATGTCGTGGAAACCAATTTCCGACAGAATTATGCTGCCCAGGTTGGGGACACCCGTACAGTCTTTAAGATCACCAAACAACTAGTCGACAGAAACATGACTATACAACATCCTGTCAAAGACAAAAATGGAAATCTTCTTAACACCGATGAAGAACAGTTGGCCCGATGGCGGCAACACTTCTCTGATCTGCTTAATACCGTGATTGATCCCACACAAATTCAACAACATCAAGATTATCTACAAAACCACCAGGCAAATGCTAGAATCCGAACATCAACACCAAACATCTCAGAAATAAGTGCTGCTATCAAACAGTTACCCAATGGGAAAGCTGCCGGAATCGATGGTATTCCTTCCGAAATATACAAGGCCGATTCTACTCTTAGTGCTGAAATTCTTTTGCCATTGATTACCCAGGTGTGGGAGCAGGAGTCTTTTCCGAGCGAATGGAAGGACGGCATAATGGTGAAGATTGCAAAAAAAGGAAATTTGAGAGAGTGCAACAATTGGCGGGGCATATGTGTTTTACCAGCAATTTCAAAGATTATAGCAAAAATAATACTCAATCGCATAAAGGAACACCTTGAAAACACAATTACCTCTGCCCAAGCTGGCTTCGGTAGTGGTTTCTCGTGCGCAGATCACATAAACACCATTCGAATTATCATTGAACAGTGTGTCGAACATAAGTCAACTCTTAATCTACTTTTCATTGATTTTGAAAAAGCGTTCGACAGCATCAATCGTAATTGCATTTGGAACGCTCTTCGTAAGAGAGGTATCCCGTCAAAACTAATAGCATTAATAAAGGAGAGCTATAATGATGCTAACTGCTATGTATTACATAAGGGGAAGTTGTCTGAACCTTTCCAGGTACTAAGTGGAGTGCGGCAAGGATGCATACTATCGCCACTTCTGTTCTTGCTTGTCATTGAGGACGTACTGACATCAACCTCATTTCAGCGAAGGGGTGTTCAATGGCGTATAGATAACTCCTTTTTAAACTACCTTGCATATGCCGATGACATATGCCTTCTTTCGCATAGAGTTCGTGACCTAGAGATGTCGATGGCTGACCTCCAGTCAAAGTTGGATGGTACAGGTCTAAAAATAAATACAACAAAAACAAAAGGTCTCTCCATACAAGATAACTCTCCGGCATCTATTAATGTAGGTGATAACAACTATGCCATTGTTAACGAGTTTTGTTATTTGGGTAGCATGATTACCGCTGATGGAGGTACTGAGATTGACGTGGAGGCAAAAATCAGTAGAGCTAGAGCAGCATTTGGAATTTTAGCACCAATATGGCAAAACAACAACATTAGTCTTCGAACAAAACTACGAATTTTTGAATCCAATGTAAAATCAGTACTACTGTACGGATGCACAACATGGAAGGTGACCAGTACAATTACAAGTCGTTTGCAAACATTCGTCAATTGCTGCCTCAGACGAATACTTCGAATATTTTGGCCAAATGTTATATCAAATATTGAGCTACTTCGTAAATCAAATCAGTCAGATGTGGCAACTGAGATTCGAAAACGAAAATGGCAATGGATTGGTCACACACTTCGACGGCCAGATGAAAATATCGCCAAGCATGCGTTACGTTGGAACCCGTTTCATCAATCAGGACGAAGAGTTGGAAGGCCTAGAATAACTTGGAGACGTTCCACCGAAGCCGAAATGAGATGTGTGGGTTTAACATGGAACGAAGCTAGAAATGTAGCCCAAAACCGAGTACGGTGGAGATCGACTATTGTTGGCGCCCTATGCTCCAGTGGGAGTTAAAGGAACATATATATATATATATATAACAACGGCGAATTGATAAACCAAAGCATCTATTTAGGGTATGTTTTCAGTCAAGGTCAATTTAAATATCAGGGACGGAAAAGTCATTATAATATGTTTAAATTAAAAAAATTTAATTAAAAAAGGATATATATATACAAATTATGAAAAAGCAGCAAATATACATAAATCTGTTACATTTCTTATTAAAAAAGTAAATTGTTTAATATCGAAATCAAAATCTCATTTTTCAGCTAGCGTGATAATTTTACCCTAGGCGAATCAATCAGATGACTGAATAACTGCAACAAATGCAGAAGAAAAAACAACAGGGTTTTTGTTAGTTTTTTTGAGTATGTAAAATGTCAGTATAATGGCAAATTGAAAGTCCCCTTTATTAATTTTTGACAACTAGGAACAATTCACCTTGTTAATTGAAAAATTAATTCAGTTTAATTTATGTTGTTATTTCACAGTTTTTGGAACGAAATTCAAGCTAACAACTGTAAGTTACACAAAGAAGGAATAGAGTCTTTGTTCTCTAAAAATTCATCCACTGCTGAAGTTGAGAAAAGTCAAACAGGAATATGTATCACTCTCTTTATATAACTTCGATATGCTATTGAAATATTTTCGTAAATTTAGTCTTTCAATGAAAATGGTCGTTAAAGAAGGCGTGCGAATAGAATTTCTGCTAATAAATAAAACTAAGATATTTCAATATAGTCCTTTATTCTTCCGCAACTTTGTTCACAGAGAAATTATTTAGATTTAAGATAAAGCTTGATATGGAAGTTAGTCGTTAAAGTGACTAGAAAGTTATATGTATGTACGAAAGTTCATCATCATACCTCTAATTTTGTCGGTTTTTGAGCTTTCAAATTTTCTTAACAGTGGATTGCGTGGGCGTGTCGAAGTTTTTTCTGCTAATGAATACAACTTAGATATTTCAATATAGTTCTTTATGATTCCAAAATCTTTATTCATAGAGAAATTATATGAATTTGAGATAAAGCGTTATGTGGTAGGTGAGCTTAAGTGTGGGCGTGTCATATTTATTTTTCGTCAGAACAAAGCCTTTGACCAAAAAGCAATGCTTGCAAAATTTCTTAATTAAGACACTATATTGACACACCTACTTTAACGCCCACTTTTATTGCAAGACTCAATTCACGAAAATATTTTTTTTTTGCATATCGAAGTTATACAAAGGATGTGATACATATTTTAGTATAAAGAGGTTATTCCATAGCGATTACTGTTAATAACCAAATAATACATATTCGGTAGTAGATCGGCATTGACAATCAGAAACACGAGCAACTGAGATATAAGCAAAAATCCACGACCACCACTTTTTTTTTCACAAAAGCAACATTACAACAACAACATACATACATACAAACTTGTATATTGGTTAAAGTAAACGTGGGATCGAATCCCAGCTGAGCCAAAAAATTTTTTTTTTTTTATTTTTTTTTAATTTTTTTTTATTTTTTAATTAATATATTATTTATATTTTTATTATTTTTTTTAATTTTTTTTAATTTTTTTTTTTGTTTTATATTTATTATTTATATTTTAATTATTTTTTTTTTTTTAATTTTTTTTTAAACTTTTTTTTTAATTTTTTTTTTATTTTTTTTTATTTTTTTTTATTTTTTTTAACATACATACGTTAATTTTTAATTTTACAATGGGATGTTTTTATATATGTATGTTTTTCATATGAGATGAATGGTGATACAAACTACTGTTATTGCATGACTACACGTTGTGAAGGGTATATAAGATTCGGCATGGCCGAATATAGCACTCTTACTTGTTTAGAACTCAATTTGGTATTTCATCTGGACCAGCACTAAACGAGTTATTTAGTGATAATAAATTTTAAAGTATCGTTTTATAAGTAATAAAATAGAATTGTACACCAGATGATTGAGGTATATTAAATGGGTAAGATGTAATGTTATTATATACTTTTTTAGAGTAGGTAGTTGGAAAAAAATCAGCAAACTAATTAGAAATAGAAACGTCACCATCAGCGTCAGTTGATCCATATTTAAAGTATTTAGGATTAACGCACGATCGCCGTTTAGAGTTCACAAATTTACAAAACGATTTAGGATTTGATCTCATTTTCGACATCATACGGATTATATAGTTGTCGTATGCAGATTTATTTGCCAAATTGTAATGAGAACGAGCAATACAGTATTTGGTATATTCTACAGATGATCCAGTCCTTTTATATATCTTATATAATTTATTTTTCCTGTTTTTAATAGTTCGGAGATACTTATTATTCCATGGTGCCCCAATATTGTTATTTCTAATTGTAATTTTTGGTACAGTTTCAGAAATGCAGCGGCGTAATGTTGAATAGAAGAGAGAAACAACATCATCTGAGTTTTCGATAGAGATTATACTATCCCAGTTAACGTTTGCAACATAGAGTTAAGCTTCTGATAGTTTGTACGAGAGAAGCAAAAAACTTTATGGGGTTTAATTTGGTTAGAAAATAAAACAGGTAAGTTTAATAAATTAAATATTTCCAATTTTAATGTAGGATGATAACGATCTTCAGGGAAAGTAACGGAAAGTGTTTTATGTAAAAATATATCCTTCGGCTGGTTGACAAATGCAAGATCAAGAAGTTTTCCATTAATATTGTTTGCATAGTTAATTTGAAAAAGTCCAAAACTTGTGAGTGAGTGAATAAATTCATTTGAAACTGTAGGAATTAGATAGTTTATTTCGGAAGATTTATTCCACGATATGTTAGGTAGATTAAAATCTCCCAAAACAATAAATAAATCAGATGGAATAGATTGTTGCAAAACAAAATCTTACCATTGATTTTATGCGTGATGTGATTATTGTATATATATATCCAGAGAAGAGTTTGGAGGAAGTTATGAGCAAGTTATATATAAATTTGTATTTCTCAGTCGAATTTTTACAGCGACAAATTCGATGTCATCGTTAAGTATAACATTGATTTCTTCACAACGAAAATTGTTATGTGCGGCAATGAGCACACCTCCACCCAACTTATGTGATCGATCATGTCTGAATATTTGGTATTTTGAAGATAATATTTCGTTCTTATTAATACATTTCTTATCATTTAACCAGGTTTCAGTAAAGACAATGATGTGGTATGAAAAATCAAAACTATTTTCATAAAGAGTGTTTAATTTCGTATTAAGGCCACGGACATTTTGGTAAACAATATTAATAAGATTATCGGTAGAAAAATTGTCTAGTTTTTTTGGGTATTATTTTGAGTAGGTAAATAAACGATATCAGAACGAGAAGCATTTCTATATTCACAGTCGCGTATTATAGCATTGGGTGGATCAGAATTGACAATAGTATTAAAATATTCCTCTGGTACGATGATTTTAGAAGAAGATTTACTCCGTTTTTCCGTATAATTGAATTTAAAAGCAGATAATTCACAATCGTATCCAAGCTTTAATTTAATATTGTCAGCAACAGCCTTAGAAGTAGTATCAGATGAAAATCGAACAGCAAAAATTGTTTTCTTTGGAGAAATTACTTTAAGTATTGCAGGATTATTTAACGGACTAGAAACCACAGCCGGAGGTTGTAAATTAATTGGTTGAATGTCGTTTTGAAAATTTATATTACTTGCAATTTGTTGACTAAGATCAGTATTTGGTTGTAATATTTCGGTGTTATGAGGTAGAGACGATACAAATTTGTTTGATTCATGGAGAACATCACTGGAGGTACATTAACTATGGACGAAATAGTATCATCTAACAATTTTGTGAAATTTTAATTCATTTTATCACGACTCCCCTATTTTATTGGAACTATTTTTTGACTACTTTTGAACTAATCATTATATTTTAAACGTGCCATTATTACTTTATTTAAACCATATATGGTACATATATGTATACATATATGATAGCTCTTAGGTGTCGAGTGCAATTTTAAACAGTTGTGCAGAACAATTCTTATACCTGTAGTGCAATAAGAAATTTATTTACTTTGTTTTGATTGAACCCGCAACAGTAAGTTTAAGGGCTTGAATCCCATTTTGTATTAAAGCAAATTCAGCAATAAACGACATCTGCGGTAAGCGGAAGGAAATCTTTTTCGAATCTATAGAAAGATTTGTTAAAAATATTTCTTTATCCTGAACAAAATATAAAGAAAATTATTAAAAAAAAAAAGAAAATATTAACAACTTATATAACAGACCTTCTTAATGGGACATTTATTGGGAAAATCCGGATTTGAAGAACGTATTAGCGTCAGAGCGACATAAAAAAGATTATTGTTATTCTTGCGCCGATCGTTTGCAATAAAATCACAACCATTTATGGTTGCGTTCATCATGGTCCATGGTTTGCCGTTTCTTTTGGGAGAACCCACGACAAGAGAAGCATCAAATTGATCCAAATTTTTTTTAAGTATGAAAGAACCATTTATTGCATTTCGTTTAGTGTTGTTGATAATACGCAGATCCATAAATTTAATAATATCAGGATTATACTCCTGGCGTGAAGTCTCAAAATCAACGTACTGTAAAACACAATAGAAAAATTATTAGTTTAAAAAGCTTTCTTTCTTATGTATTCGATTTACCCATCCTTTTGAGTTACGGGTTAGTATGAAATAAATTAAAATTTTTAAAATTATTCCGTATGTTTTCATTGTCTAACTGATGCTTAGATAATGAATATTAAATGGTATTTAATATTTTTTTTATCAGTTTTTAAATAACATTAATTTGTTATTAATGTATAAATAACTATAGGGTTTTTTGTTGTTAGTTTAATTGATATCTAAACGAAATGTATATTTGCATGTACGTATGCAGGGCGAAGACCCTTCGATTTTGCAGTGCGAAGCTGAAATACTAGTGTAATACTTTGATGTTAAAGTTCATATCCAAAAAAAATAGTGTAGGTATTTAATTGACTTAGAGGAGAGCTTGTAAAAATATTAAATTTATGTTTTTGTTAAAAAAAATATTCATATATAATTCAGAATTAATCATACAATTGTTATCTAAACAAGTAAGAGCACTATATTCATCTTTTACACCCACCCCCAATTTGATGTACTTTTATAGATTTACTAGCCAATCCCGGCGCGCGTTGCTACGCCCCTTCATGAATTTTAATCGCATTCTAAATTTTAATCGAATATCATAACTTTTTCTTTATGAGCGAGGCACTGCCCACTTTTCTAATTACGAAACTGTATAGTCATGACAGCTCGATATGTGTGCAAAGTTTCAGAAACATCGGTCCAGTGCAAGTACCCCAAAATGATACCTATTTTTTAATGGGCGTGGCACTGCCCACTTTTCTAATGACGAAAGTGTAAAGTCGTGACAGCTCAGTATTTTCGCAAAGTTTCAGAAAATTCGGTCCAGTGCAAGTAGCTAAAACTGATAACTAATTTTTTATGGGCGTGGCCCCGCCCACTTTTTCAATCACGAAATTATTAAGCCGTGACAGCTCAATATGTGTGCAAAGTTGCAGAAAAATCGGTCCAGTGCAAGTACCTCAAAATTAAAACTTTTTTAGGGGCGTGGCCCCGCCCACTTTTCTTATCACGTGCAAAGTTTCAGAAAAATCGGTCAAGTGCAAGTAGCTAAAACTGATAACTAATTTTTTATGGGCATGGCTCCGCCCACTTTTTTTCACCCATAAACACTCCCTGGTATGTGTACAACAACTTACCCAAGTTTGAGCCCGATCGGTTTTACAGTTTCGGAGTCTATAGCTAACACACACACACACACACAGAGTTTCACTTTTATATATATAGATTTTTCCAACAACTTTGTCCATAGAGAAATAGTAGTATGTTTGCGGGGTTTCTGGGACACCAAATTCATCCTTATGGAGATTCCATGAGGATGAATTTTTGTTTTAAATTTTCATCCCAATGGTGATTCCCCATAAGGATGAATTTTTGTTAATAATTTAAAATTTTCAACCCAATGGTAATTTTCATAAGGCTGATTTTTGATTTTGGTTGACATACATTTTGTTATTGGTTTGTTTGTCTCAAGTTTCAAGTTTAATTTTTTTATTGTCTGTGCAATTTACTCATACGGAAAATTTTTTTGCTGTTAAAATTTTTTATAATTGTAATATGAGAAAATGCAAAGGTAAATTATTATTTGTATATATATATATACATACATAAATACTTGCATACATATCAAGGCATATTTATTCATCAGGTACTCTTGATTCGTCAGCTGATTATTTTTTTCTTCACTTATTTTAAATTTCAGCTGTCAAAATGAATAAATAAAAAACAATTTTCTCTCTTTTCTTATTTATTTCAAATGTCAAACTTCATACATAAAAAATATAAGCAAAAAAATTCTCTCCGAACTACAATTACCTGATGAATAAATATGCCTTGCATACATATACATATAAATATGTGAATACAAACTTACATAATTGTTTTAGAAAATGTATGTAGAAAAAATTGTTTTAAAATAAAAATGTATGTACAAAATTGTTTAAATAAGAATGTGAAGAGATGAATTTTCAAAGATGAATAATTTAAGAGAAAATAATTTTTATTGAATGTAATTATAGTTTCCCATAAAGATGAATTTTATTTTGAAAGATGAATAATTTTAAGAGAAAATGATCGTTTGAGTGATTTTTATTAAAATAGTAAAGAGGGAAATTATGAGAAAATAGTTGTATATATTAGAATCTTCCTGATTAATACATATGTATATTATAAAGTAAGGTTTTCAAAATAATATTCATACATCTATATATATAAAAATCAATGTGTGTTTGTATGTTTGTTTGTTCTTTATAGACGGTTAAACGGTTGGACCGATTTTCTTGAAATTTTCACAGAATCTTTCTGTATGTCTGGAAAGAACTATAGGCTATACTTTGGTTTGAAATTGTAAGTGGGCAGGGTGCCACGCCCTATTAAAGAATAAGTATTAAATATTATATATCACGAAAGGTTATGCAGCTAGAGCCTTTAAATTAAGTGCGGTAAACTTTGACATCCACACAAACATTGGGTGGACTTTTAATTGTAGGCGTGGCCACATGAATTAAATACTTAATTTCGTATATTTGGAAAACGATATCGTTTAGAGTACTAAAATTTTGCAAGAGCAACTTTGACACCCAAATAAACATTTCTGGAAAATATGGCTACATTAGAAATAGTGGGCGTGGCAGTTCTCATAGCAATTGAATACTAAAATTCGTATATTCGGGAAGCGATAACAGTTAGAGTACCCAAATTTTGCAAAAGACACTTTGACGTCTATAGGATTATTGAATAAGAAATGGTTGATTTAGTAGTAGTAGGCGTGGCACTTGAATTATAAAATTTTTATTTCATTACGAAGGGGGTGGCGAAGCACGCCGGGTATTAGCTAGTATATTATAAAGTAAGGTTTTCAAAATAATATTCAATCATTCATCATAAATCTTGAAGAGTAAAAGCAATGTCTAACAAGAAAATAACAAACGCTAAAATTGTTAAAGCTTTTAACAAACTTAGGGCAAAATCATACCTATCTGTAAAGGATTTACAGCAGTCAAAACCACACAGGGTTTTTTCAATGTTTCGTTATAAGGCTAAACATGGTAATGTAGTATAGCAGAGCTCGAAAATGGAATGCTATATCTTCCCAAGCATTATAGTAATTTGGATGACAAAGTGCTTGAGGGACTTGATAATGGAAAATTTATAATAGTACCTTACCGTTTGTAATATATGCAGATTCGGAGTGCATATTTGAAAATATTCAAATATGCATACCGAAAGGGGATATTTCATCAACGACTTTAGTTGATAGGCATATTCCATATACATTTGCTTATTATATAAAATGTAGTTTTAGTAATAGTTTAAACAAATTTTGTAGTTTTAAGGGATTAGAGTCACCAAAATTATTTATAGAAAGTCTGGTGAATGATGTTAAATTTAAATATTTAAATTTCATCTGAAAAAGTAAACCAATGACACCCTTAACTGAACTGGAAAAACTAGATTTCGATAGAAATGACATTTGTCATATTTGCTCTTAAGTTATTGTAAATGAAGTTAAAGTAGGAGATCATTGTCATTTCAGTGGAAAATATAGGGGGCCAGCACAAAACTCATGTAAAATCAATTATAAAACTCCAAAGTTTTCCCCGTTATTTTCCATAACTTTTCATCTTATGATTGTCATTTATTTCTTAAGGAGTTGAACAAAATTGACGATGGTTCAATTAGTATTATCCCCTTAAATAAAGAACTCTATATATCGTTCTCAAAAACAGTAAAAATTGAAGATAATAACATTGTAATAAGATTTCTTGACTCATATAGATTCATGCCATACAGTTTAGACAATCTTGTTGTTGGTTAATAGTACAATGTACAAAAAGACATTCAATTGCAAATAATAAATATTTATCAGACTATAATAATGAATTACCTTCTAAATACTTAATGTATTTAGATGCAAACAATTTTCTAAGAACTCAATTCCTATTGATTCAATGAATTACCTTCTAAATACTTAATGTATTTAGATGCAAACAATTTTCTTTGAACTCAATTCCCATTGATTCAAGTGTTGGATATACAGTGAGGTGCACAAATGAGTACAAGTTTGTACTTTGAGCACTTTTTATGTAATAGAAATAAAATTAATAAAACAAATTCAAAAATTTTTTTTGTAGTTTATTTAGTATTAGGTACTTAACAAAACAGTGTAAAATTCAAAACATAAAGAATCAATTTCTAAGAAAAAAATAAAGAAAACGAAAACAACTCCAATGTACTCAATTTTGCACCGTTGAAAAATCTTGCGAAATACGAATATTTTGAATATTTAGTCCAAAGCCCTTTATTTTGTAAGACATCATTTATGCGATTTGGCATACTCTTCACCAATTTCAGTATAATTTCTTTTGGAATATTCTTCCATTCATTTTGGATCCGCTGCAAAAGCTCGTCCAAATTCATAGGGGCTGATTGGTACTGTCCCAACCGCCTGTTTACGATTGACCACAAATTCTCAATCCTTTACATTTTTTTCCGACAATACAGGTTTTTGTTTTTTTTTACTGCTGCAATATAACCAATATCGCAAAGGGCTCTACATGCTGTCCACCGACTAACGGGTTTTCCGATTGCTAACGAAGCATCTTTTGGTGCTAAAAACTTATTTATTTTCATTTCTCTTATCATTAGACGGGCGTCCGCATTAGTAAGAAGTTTTTTCCGACCTATAACTTGAGGCTTGGGAACAACGGAACACCGTTTTTGTACCCTTATGACTTATGATTGACTCACTTTAAGTTCTTTTGCAATTTCCCGGATAGAACAGCCTCTTTTAGTCATGGCCCGAATGCTCTCCTCGGTGGTTTTTGAAAGTTTCTTCATTATTTATTATTGCTAGGAATTTATTTGATTTCAAATAAAATGATTTTTGTTCAAAAATTTGCACAATGTTTTTACCACACGTCATTTAAATAATGTCGAGCTTATGCAAATAGATTGAAAAATAACGGTACTTTTTTATTTATTTTCTTCAAATTCTGCATAAAATGCAAAGGTGCAAAATTGAGTACATAAAAGTTAATTTGGTTTTTTTCGTTTTTTTCTTGGTGCTTGATGCATTTTGTTACAGATCTTATATATTCTTATTAAGTACCTAATACTAAATAAACTACAAAAAAAAATTTTGAATTTGCTTTATTACTTTTATTTCTATGACATAAAAAGTGGTCAAAGTACAAACATGTACTCATTTGTGCACCTCACTGTATATTAGAAGTTGATCTGATATATCCAGTTGAAATCCATGACATTCATAATAATCTGCCATTCTGTTGTGAAAATAAAAAACCTCCCGAGTCAAAAGAAACAAAATTGATTGTTGATCTGCATAATAAATATGAATATATAATTCATTATAAAAATTTGCAGCAATGTTTAAAACATGGTTTAAAGTTAGCCAAAATTCATAGAATATAAAGTTTCGACAATCCAATTGGTTAAAAAATATATTTCCTTGAATAACTTTCATAGAACTAATGCGAAAAACTCATTTGAAGAAAATTTTTTTAAATTATTAAACAATGCTGTTTACGGTAAAACAATGGAAAACGTTGACAAATGTAAAGATATTAAAATTGTGAATAAATGGGAAAGTATTGGTAAAACACTTGGAGCACGTGCCCTCATTGCTTAGCCAGAATTTAATTCTTGTAATACATATATTTGAAGAAAATATGATCGCAGTTGAATTTAAAAGAACTTACTCATACTATAATAAGCCAATTTATTTAGGTTTTACAATTTTAGAACTTTCAAAATGGAAGATGTATGATTTCCATTATGAATATATGATACCTAAATATAAAACTAAAGTTGAACTTAAATATACGGATACAGATTTATTTATATACACAATAGAAACGGATGACTTTTATGAAGACATTAAAAAAGATATTGAAGATAGGTTTGACACATCTGAATATGAGGCTAATAATCAATTTGATATTCCACAAAAAAACAAAAAGGTCTTAGGTATGATGACAGATTAAAATTTTGGAAAGATAATGAAAGAGTTTGTTGGATTAAGAGCGAGAATGTATTCGTTTAAAACAGAAAATATGGATGAAGTTAAAAAAGCTAAGGGTGTCAAAGTGAACATAACAAAAAAACTAAGTCTTTCTGACTACAAAAATTGCTTATATAAAAAAAATTTACTATGGAAATAGTATGTATATTTTTAAATCAAAACTGCATACTGTATTTACATACATCCCTTATTAACAAGATATCTTTAAGCTACCCAACATACCAAATAGAAATAAAACTGCAATACCACTTGTGAATAATATTATGACAATAGTGGATTCACAACTGTTTCTGAACAGTTCGTATGTATGCACACAAAAACTATGCTTCTTAAGTACATATGTACGAGAAATTTGTCAACAAGTGCAGTTTTATTTGTTGACAAATTTCTTTTGTGTTTTGCATTTAGTGTTCAAATTTCAAAGTGAATAAAAGTTATAATTGTGTTGTGCGAAAAAATAAATGGTATGTAATATTATTTATAATAAAATAATAATTAAAATTACAAAAGTAATACGAAGTAAATTCAATTAAAAATATTAACTGAAAAAAATAATCAATTAATTTCTACATTTCATAGGTGCAGCTTAACAGTGGGTAACACGGAGGATCAATTTGTCAAGGAGACAAAAAAAAAAGAACTGAATTAATGAAATTAATGTTAATTAATAATAATTACCGTCTATTCAACAATTGGATAGGCTTAGTACAATATTACTGTCGTAAGCTTATTCTACAATTACAAGCAATAGCTTATAGTAATCGTGTACATTTAAGCTTATGAATAAGGGTTCCGTTTCGATTATTCTATAATTGTTACACAAACATTTTACAATCGATTCACAACTCTTTCACAAGCTTGCGGCTTGTGTTGGTAAGCTTATTATAATATTATTCACAAGTCATTTGGTATGTTGGGTATTTAGATAATAAAACATTTATATGTATGTGTAAATAACATTAATACGCTAGCTTGGGGTCACTATAAAGAAAAATTTATTAATAATGACAGTGATGATTATTATTTAATGGATATAGAATATAATAATGATAATGATAGCTTTAAAACAATTGATAATGAAGTAGAATTTGTAGATCAAAATTATATTATAGAGAGCTTTAATAATGATGATAGTTTAGATAAGTTTCTAATGGAAATAGAATACTAAAATATACAAATTCCATAATAATTGTTGTATATTAATTTTAAATACATTAAACTTTTATGTAAACAAACTATAACTAGTGTAATTATTTATTTTTAAAAATCATATTTTCATTTTTATCAATGATAAACAAACTTTATATTTTCAATTTTTAAATGTGTTTTCTATTTTCTAAATATTTTGCCATTGTAAATACATTTTCAGTTTCATAATCTAACTTTTTACGACTTCTAGTTACTCGTGGGGAATACTGATACGGTAAAGTTGATTGCTTGAATTTTGTATGCTTTTCTTCCTTTGATAATATTCTAATTTTTGGTATTCCACTATTTGAAAATTTTTTAGTCGTTTGGCTACTGAAGATGCAGAAGAAGGATTTATTATACCCTTCACACAGTGAAAGAGGGTATATATAGGTTTGTCATTCCGTGTGAAATTTCTACAATTTTCATTTCCGACCCCATAAAGTATATATTTTCTGAAAGCTTATGAATAGGGGAGTCGATTAAGCTCTGTCAGTCTGTCCGTGTGTATGTTAAACTTTTTGAAGCCCACCGAAATCGCTTGGACCCGGATGAGGTATTAAAATATCAGAAATATTCGGGAGTAGATTGGTATTGAAAATCAGAAACATCGGTGCATAAACAACTGATATATGAGCAAAAACCCACGACCAATTCGAGTTTTTTTCACAAAAACAACATTACAACAACAACATACATACATACAAACGTGTATACTGGTTATAGAAAACGTGGCATCGAATCCCAGCTGAGGTAAAAAATTTTTTTTTAAATTTTTTTTTTATTTTTTTTTTATTTTTTTTTTAATTTTTATTTAATATATTATTTATATTTTTAATATTATTTTTTTTTTTAATTTTTTTTTTTTAATTTTTTTTTTATTATTTTTTTTTGTTTTATATTTTGTATATATATTTATTTTAATTTTTTTTTAATTTTTTTTTTAATATTTTTTTTATTTTTTTTTAACATACATACGTAAATTTATAATTTTACAATGGGATGTTATTATATATGTATGTTTTTTATATGTATGTACGTATTTCATATGGGGAATGGTGATGAAAAACTACTGTTATTGCATGACCACACGTTTTGAAGGGTATATAAGATTCGGCATAGACGAATATAGCGCTCTTACTTGTTTTTTGTACTGTTGTATCTATATCAATTTGATCATCGTGATTGTAGGTATAAACATCCGCTGGCAAGTTTATATTACATTGTGTTCCAACACTACTTTGCTTTGATTGCGTTGTTTGAGTTTCAATATGCTTTTGGTATGTTTTTCTTCTCTGAGTTTCATTATCACGTAAATTGTTATATTTAGAACTTATGATCTGATTTGAAGGTGGAATCAGAATTTTTGTTTATAAACTTCTCATAAACTGATGGCTGTATAACTATTAGTTTAGATAAATTATTTGACATTTTCCAAAATTTTTCCAATAACTCCACTTAATCCTCCCTATTGAATATGGGCTAATCCGAAAATTTTTAAACCAATGGCAAAAATTTAAAGTTGCTCAAAATCCAATGTTTGTTAATGGAATAAGAGGATGCATATTCAAGCTTCAAAATATATAAGTATTAAGGTTTTACGGTGGTTTGTTTGTCCTTGGCAGAGGGTAACCTAAACTTACCTCTTGCTTTCATTTATTTTTGTAAAAAAAAGGTACTTTTTTCATGGTCAAAAAAGTGGGCAAAACAGTCGTTTCAGTATTTAGCGTTTAGCTAAGCTTAAATCTGTTTAATTTTCTTTTATTAAGGATAAAAATCAAATTTGTAAGTTATCTAATATATATTAGCAATTTGAACTAAAAATGTGTACACTGTGTGTAACGTCCGTAACGGAAAAAAGGGTTTTTTAAGTTTAACGGAATGAATTTTAATAATTTAGTTTTCCAAACTAGCTTTATAAACAGAGTTTTTATGCACTTTAATCTGATGAAAAACAAGTAAGAGCGCTATATACCCTTCGCAACGTGTAGTCATGCAATAACAGTAGTTTGTATCACATTTCATTGGGGGGCTTTTCGTGGAGCCAATTATTATTATTGCAAGAGTATAATTCGTTTTATCACCGTACTACTAAAATTGAGACCCAACTCTGTTAACAAGAAAAATGAAAGAAGGCTTCTTAGAACTATATACAATAACTTAAAAATATTTAGAAGAGGAAAATATAAGACAAATGATCTTGTTCGCATAAGCAAATATAAAAATGTTTTAGAGAAAGAATATTCGGCTGTGCCGAATCTTTTATACCCACCACTAATTTTGTGTACACTTAAAGCACAATATTTATTATTTTGTTAATCGCTATGGAATAATATCTTTATAATAAAATATATATCACTTTCTTTGTAGAGGGTGGGTAGATTTTAAGGGCCCATGTTGAAGGTGAACTACACGTAGTCTTTAAATTTGTTTTCTGCATTTCATTTGACATTTCTCAATCTCAAACTTACTCGAGTTGATCCGTGGAAAGATACGCAAATGGGCAACGCTTTAAAGTTATTCAGGTTTCTTATAAAAATGGGCGTTCAAGTCAAAATGCATTTCGTGCACTTCGTAATTCTTTTGATCAACATAATCGTTCAAATTCGTCCTTAATCGGGAGATTTGTAAAAAAAATTTATATTTCTGCAAAACAGGTCTGTATAAAATGTTAGAAAATCTGTGAATGCCATCTTAGTTCGTTGAATGGGAACCATGCTGTTTTTTTCGATAGTGTGGCAAAAGAGCAGTCAACCTCGACTCATCATCATGCCCAACAACTGCGCATAAACATTGTCATTGAAAATTTGGACCATCAGATAGAGAAGCAGCGCCAAGAATTGGGGGGGCCATTTGGCCGATGTTTTGTTAAATACATAATTGAACCATACAAATATTATCATTATAAAACGAAATGATAATTATTTCTTACCGAATTTGTGTTTTATTTAAATTAAACACCGGTCCATAAAATTTAACCACCCTTTATAACTTCGATATGATAGTAAAATATTTTCGTAAATTTACTCTTTTAGTGAAAGTGGGCATTAAAGTAGGCGTGTCAATAAAGTTTCTGCTAATAAATACAACTTAGATATTTCAATATAGTCATTGATTTTCCCAAAAACTTTCTCAATAGAGAAATTACATGAATTTAAGATAAACCGTTATATGGGAGGTAGGCGTTAAAGTAGGCGTGTCACCTCAACTTTTTGTCACAACAATTACATTGATTAGAAGCATATACGCAGCAAATTTTATAATCATACCTCTAATTTTGTCGGTCGGTCGTAAAAAGTGGGCGTTATAGTAGGCGTGTCAAAGTTATTTTTGCGAATGAGCACAACTTAGGTGTTCCAATATAGCCCTTTGTTATTCCAAAATCTTTATTATTAGAGAAATCATATGAATTTTAGGTAAAACAATATATGGGAGGTGGGCGTAAAAGTGGGCGTGACACATTGAAAAAAATCCTCTCACCAGAAAGTAAAGTGTGCAAAATTTTACCATCGTACATCTAATTTTGTCCGTTTTATTAGGTTTTAAATTTTAAATATACTGAAAAATACACTGCGCGGTATAAATTTTCGTATATTTTTATCTATAACTATATATTCGGTATTATTGTGAACCCAAAATGGCTGCCACCACAAAAAATGGATTATGTAAACAAAAGTGCTTGACAAATAGAATACGTTACGCAATAAAGACACAACTTAGATGAGGGTGAAAACCCCAGCAAAATATCGCATTACAAAATAATGAGTTGAAAGTACTAGAAAACAATTCTTCACTACTTACAATTTGGCATCTAAGCCCATTATTTTAACACGGTGATGTCATTGGAGGCAAGTACTTACCACCCTCGCTTACGAGTCTATAAGTCCTCAATGAAAAGCTTTGCCGCTGTTGTCAAAATCATTATTATTTATACCATAAGTGTGTTAAACTAAATGCGAATTATAAAAAGTAATGCATTTGAATGGCTTCAAGCAAATTTCTGAAAATAAGTTCTTATGCATCACGTTATAAATCAAGTCATTACTAAAGCACATCTTAGTAAGACAGACCTTATGAAATAGTCATTGGGATGACAACCTAAAATCATGATTCTTTAATAGTTATTATTAAATGTCGCTTCATACTATGCCACAAGTCTAAAGTTTTTATTGGATTTAGTCAGATTAAAATATAATGATTACTCTCTCTCTGGCTCTGGTTTTCGAGATATACCGTTATTTCGAAAATGGAGGAGGTTGCACAACATATGTTTGCGTAACTCAAAACCGCATTAGCTTATTGAAAAAACTTAAAAAACCGAAATTCCGCACCTGCGGCAAATTGACAATAAATTCCACATTTTTCAACCGATTTTTATGGTTAATGGCTTTTTTATTTTTATTATATTTTTAAGATAAGTAGTTCTCAGAAAAAAGTGAAAAATGTTGAATATTTGCTTTATATTTGTTTTAAATATATTTTAATATTATTACGAATTTTGCACGAACAAAATTTTTTTTTCCATTAATTTTTAAATAATTAATAATTAAAATAAAATAAATACAATTTTGTTAGACATCTACTGGTGTTTAACTTTTGAAAATCGGATGACTGGTTCTCGAGTTAGGATAAAATATGTCTCCGTACCTGACTTATTTCGGGGGAAAATTTGCCACGCCCATAAAAAAAAGATCCCGATCTGATGGAAAAAAACCGACAATGGATTTGAGCTCAACGCATCAAAATCCATGTAGTTCACATAGCTTTATTAAATGGAGGATTTTGCTGCAGAGCAGTGTTATTATTAAAGGTCGCTTCATACTATTCTACATGTCTTTAGATTTTCATTGGATTTTGTTAGATTAAAATATAATGATGATAGGTCTGATTGTGACCAAGTTAAATAGAAAATTTTCTCATTGCAATCACACTTGAAATAAAAAACAAGTCTAAGTAGGTTGTATATAAACAGCTGTTTTTGTTATTTTCATCAGAGATTTAACACGTTATATCTAATTCCATTAATTTCTTTCCTAAACACATTAATTTACATTTACACAAGCAAGTACTTTCTTGAAACTTCTGCATACGTATTATAAACAAAAATTTCATGAAACAGACTACATTCATAAAAATTTCCTAATAGTTTACATGGGAACCTGAAAGTTCATTTTTAAAATATCGTCGATGCAAGTAGTTGTTAAAAATGCTATACTCTGTATTTTGATGAGTAAAGCTTCTTACATTTTTCGGGGGGGTGCTTTAATACCATGTGAGATAAGGCCATGATGGCTTTATTGCTCAATTGAATGGGAGATAAAGCCATAATAGCCTTATTGCCCAATTATTGAGAGGTAAGGCCATATTTAAAATTTTGCGAAATGAGAGATAAAGCCATATTTTTTTTCGCAAATGAGAGATAAAGCCATATATTTTCAGAATATTGTTATAATTATTTTTATAATTAATTAATTTTTATTCTTGTGACGCACGCAGGAAAACTTTATTCAGCGAAGCCACCTGCCGCGTCCAACTGGAGGAGAAAACCCGTAAGCACGGCCGCAGGCCGCCACGCGGAAAAACTTTAGTATGCGATGCCAGATTTCAATACTTAACTTTACTGTTTCCGGGAAATGAAATTTTTTTATTCTTGTGACGCAAGCAGGAAAACTTTATTCAGCGAAGCCACCTGCCGCGTCCAACTGGAGGAGAAAACCCGTAAGCACGGCCGCAGGCCGCCACGCGGAAAAACTTTAGTATGCGAAGCCAGATTCCAATAATAATAATAACATTCTGTAAAAAAATGTCTTTTCGGAGACACTAAAGTTAAGTATTGAAATCTGGCCTCGCATACTAAAGTTTTTCCGCGTGGCGGCCTGCGGCCGTGCTTACGGGTTTTCTCCTCCAGTTGGACGCGGCAGGTGGCTTCGCTGAATAAAGTTTTCCTGCGTGCGTCACAAGAATAAAAATTAATTAATTATAAAAATAAGAAAAGTATTAATCAATGTAAAATGCAAAAGTTCTTCAAAACTGAAATGAGAGATAAAGCCATTTTCTAATATTGCTAATGTGAGATAAGGCCATGATGGCTTTACCTCCCATTCAAATGAAGAAAAAATTAAAAAGGTTTTATCTCTCTATTGATTGAGAGATAAAGCCATCATGGCCTTATCTCACATGGTATTAAAGCACCCCCCCCCCCCCATTTTTCATTATCTTTAGAGTTGCCAAGAATATTACATACACAAATTTAAAAGGCAATAGTTAAGAAATATTATTATTAATCTTTAATAAAATATTTTATTTTTAATGACACAAATTGTACTCATAATGAATACTAAAAGAAAAAATTTACAAATCTTTTCATATTCATACAAAATAAGTTAAATTAACAATTTTCATTTACCCACAATCCTGTAAATTTGTATGAGCAGTTTTTGGTAGGCAACAATGTTTTTTGATTAGTCATTTTACTTTATGAAAACGTCTCAAAATTACTTTCTTGTAATTATAGTTGCAATCTGAGTGAAAAGTCAAAAAAAATTTAAGTGAGGAAGTGTAAGTATATTACCAATTTACCTTTATGTTTAAATGCCAGGTCGAAAATATATGTAGTTTATCTAAAACTTATGTAAAAACACTTTGAACTTTAAAACTATCTCATAAATTGTTAGGCAGGTCGATTATTTTTAAGACAAAACTGTAAGGACAAGTTCTACATAGGTCAGTTCAATAAATCATAATGATTTTGTAATAAAAAAAATATTTTTTATGATAATATTTAAATTTTATTTAAAAAAGTCTAAAAATTAAATATAATAAAAAACACATATTGATATCGATCAAAATTTTATTTTTCAATGACTTTTTTTGACTATGTGTGTAAAACAGAAAATCTGATAAAATTAAAAATTATAGTATTTAGAAAAATTTCTAAAATTGACAAGAGCTATACACAGAAAAAGATATTGCTTAAATTGTTTTTTGACATTTCATATCATTGTATTTACATTAATATACTTTTTATACCCTTCACCTGTGGTGCACAAGGATATATATGGCTTTGTCATTCCGTTTGTAATTTCTACAATTTTCATTTCCGACCCCATAAAGTATATATTTTCTGAAAGCTTATTAACAGAGGAGTCGATTAAGCCCTGACCGTCTGTACGTATATCCGTGTGTTGGGTGAAATCAACTTCAAGAAGCAACTATATGCTCCTCAGATCTCTATATGGTATCAATCTCTTGGAAATATCCAGGAATGAATCGCTATTGAAATTCAGCACAATTACAACAACAGCCTACATACATATTGGTTAAAGTAAACGTGGCATCGGATTCCAGCTGAGCCCAAAAAATTTTATTTTATTTTATTTAGTATATTATTTATATTTTATTATTTTTTTTTATATTTTTTTTTTAATTAAAAAAAAAAATTTTGTTAAAGAAATTTTTTAAAATATTTTGTAATTTTTTTTTTAATTTTTTTTTGTAAATTTGTATTATTATTTTTTTATTTTGATAATTTTTTTTGGTATGTTTTTTACATGTATGTATGTACGTATTTGATATGAGATGAATAGTGATGAAAATAATAGTTATTGCATGACTACACGTTGTGAAGGGTATATAAGATTCGGCACGGCCGAATATAGCACTGTTACTTGTTTTGTTTTTGTTTTTGTCGTAGCACTCAGTACAATAGTGTGAAACCACCTTTAGTGTACTAAATGCTTTATATTGATGAGGAACGAAGTGTAAAAATTTATCATTGTCTCATTAATTTAAATAATTTAATTACATTGTCTGCTTCATTTTAATATCGCTTTACAGTAAACCCTTAAAAATAAATTTTTTACTTTTATTATAACATGTGTGATCTTAGAATCAAAGTTTAAAAATATTCGCACAATCTTTGAATTCTTATTAAAAATAATGAAAACAAAAATATTTCCAATTTAAATTTTTTACTCTACTGATTTGCACTGTACCACAACACTTTACAATTTTCGTGAATGCCACCCAAAAGTTTTCTGCATAAGTTAAAAAATCACATCAATAATATTATTAAACAGTGACTGCGGAAAAGCAAATCGTTTTAATTTTGATCAGTTAAGTGTCAATCAAAATAAAAATTTTTATTTTTGTTATATTTTTTTTAAATTTTTTTTGCTTGGTCTCCAAAAACGAAGTACGTTTGTAGCTTTTTTTCAAACATGTTAATTTTATTAGACCTGTTCACTGTTGGATTTTATTAAATATGTACTAAACATTTATAATAGAAAAAAATATTTTCTTGTCAAACTTCATCTATTTGTTTTTATAACGGGGAATATGTTCTGTTAACAATATATTTAGGTTTCTCCTGCAAGACTATTCAAAACTATTCCAAATTTTGTAATTGTAAAAAGGTGCAACCCAGCAAAAGATATGGCAACCGAAGGAAATCCATTTACATATGTTAAGAAGGCTGTAACAGCTAGAGAATGTGTTATGATTTGCAGTATACACTATACTATTAAAACAATTAATGATGTATTAAGCGATCAAGCCCGACCTTACTACACCCGATACCAAATTATTGAAAATATAAGATTTATGCTAATGCAGAATTTATTGCTTTTTTGTCTTCTTTGTTAAATGTTAGGTGTTTTTCGGGAGTGGTCCTTATATCGGCATTATCGGCAATTATGCATTTATCATCTTTATAATAATTTTTGTTAAACTGAAATTTATTTCATCACGACTTTAATAATCCCCTATTTTATTGGAACTATTTAGAATTAATTATGAACTAATCATTACATAAAACCTGTTTTGCTAAAGCTCCGTTTAGGATATTTCAGCGTAATTATTGTTATATAAAATTTAGCCAAAACAAATGTCATAATTTAACATTGTTAGCCAAAAGTCATCATGGGTTTTAAAAACTTATAAAATATTCTTAAATTTAGTATGGAAATATGTAATGCGAATTCCGCTTTGCAATAATGGAATCTTTCAAATTTCAAATTTTTGGCTGTAGCGCTGGAATTTCTGTATTGTTGAGTTTGTGTTCGAGGATTGTCAAACATTTCTTTGCACATATTCTTCTCTTTAAGAAACTGTAAGGAAAGTAGTGGGGTGCTGAAAAATCTAGCGATTATGCTGGCCAATTCTGGATGTTATTTGCCTTGTAAAATTTCATTCAAAAAAATATTTTATTACAAAACGAAAATGCTCTTCATTTAGGTTTACAGCTCTTACATCTTCACTTTCGAAAAAGTAAGGCTCGATAATGTTTATAAATGGAGTGAATTTGAAAGCGATGAACTGCTCTTCAATTTTCAGAATCTTAGAAGATACAATTTTGCTTTTTAAAAAAAGCTATTCAAATTGAAATGAGATTTATAACTCATAATCATGTTTTAAACATAAATAAAAAATAAAGCGATAATTTACAAAACAATGCTAAAACCCATTTGGACGTATGGGATACAGCTATAAAGAACAGCCAGTAATTCAAATGTTGAAATATTTCAAAGATTCCAATTAAAGACTCTACGGATGATTGTAAGTACCCCAAAAGTTATTGACGAAATAAAAAGATTTACAGAAAACTATCTGAAAAAGCCAAGTCGTCATATCAACAGATTAGCTGTTGCGCTTCTTGATGATACTCCCGAAATCAGAAGACTCAAAAGACATCACATAATTTAGGAGTTAATTGTATATACAGTCAGGTGCACAAATGAGTACATGTTTGTACTTTGAGCACTTTTTATGTCATAGAAATAAAAGTAATAAAGCAAATTCAGTTATTTTTGTAGTTTATTGAGTATTAGGTACTTAATAAAATTATATAAAATTTGTAACAAAATGCATTAAGCACCAAGAAAAAAACGAAAAAAAAACAAAATAACTTTTATGTACTTAATGTTGCACCTCTGCATTTTATGAGGAATTTGAAGAAAAGAAATGAAATAGAACCGTTATTTTTAAATCTTTTTGCATAAGCTCGACATTATTTAAATTGCGTGTGGTAAAAAAAAACATTGTGCAAATTTTTAAACAAAAATCATTTTATTTGAAATCAAATAAATTCTTAACAATAATAAATAATGAAGAAACTTTAAAAATCCACCGAGGAGAACATTCTGTAAGAGGCTGTTCTACTCGGGAAATTGCAAAAGAACTAAAAGTGAGTCAATCAGTGGTCATAAGGGTACAAAAACGGTGTTCCATTGTTCCCAAGCCTCAAGTTAGAGGTCGTAAAAAACTTCTAACTAATGCGGACGCCCGTCTAATGATAAGAGAAATGAAAAGAGATAAGTTTTCAACACCAAAATATGCTTCGTTAGCTATCGGAAAACCCGTTAGTCGGTGGACGGCATGAAGAGCCCTACGCGACATTGGTTATATTGCAGCACATACATATACATATTTATTTCGAAATTTGGAATACGCACATTTTTTATAATTAAAAAGATTCTTATTGTTACTATAGCTATAGGCTTTTACTAATAGGTATTTTGTTGTTCTTATTTGAGTTCAATATAAAGTGTGATTTTTTTTAGTTTTATCCAATTTACAAAAAGATTTTAAAAAAAGTTAATTTTTTGTCTGGCCACTTGTTGTAATTTAACCAATGATCTGCAGGTTAAAATTCTTGAAACAACTGTAATTATATAGGCATACAGATAATCTTTTTTTTTTTTTTGTCAATTAACCATAGTGATGTACTAGTAATTCTTAGGTGTAAAAACGCCTTATAGAAGATGCTTCTGGTTTTTTGCTACCGCCTTGCTTTACGGTATTTTCCGCAGTGTGAATTAAGTGTGGTCTAAATGTAGGTGGGTAGATTGTGGGATCCAACTGAATTTCAGTTGCGTTGCCAGCTAGGAACTACAACTTTAAGGTTGCCAATTAGGTTTTATTTTGTAAGTAACATTAACAGCTGTTACTTGCAAGTTACAATTTTAAATAACTTTTTTGGCAACTACTAGCGTGACTTATATTCGGTAGCTATCCGTAATCGACGCATTAATTTTGTTCTCTTAAACAATTTTTTGGTAATTGATAACTTAATAGTTGGTGGAGGGTATTAAAGTTTCAATAGAGACGAGTATTTCCTTCATATGTATATACTTGTTTTATTTCAAAATATATTTTTTTATTTTTAGTAGCTACTGTCTGCAATTTCTGTTTGATATGTAATGTCACTGATGGATTGTTGATGACGCTATTGTTGTTGTTTAACCTTTACATACGTCTGCTAATAACGATGTAGATGATGTGGTTCATACATACATACATTTGTTGTTGATACTATTTACTGATTATAATCAAACAAACAACTTTGATGCGGAAAACGAGTATATACAAAAATAAAATTTTTAAATCTTTTTTTATAAATTATATTGAGTGCTTTTCAAATAATCGAAAAGTAAATAAATTTATGGAATATTCTTAATTGACATGTCGATTAATCTTGATGATTTTGGTTAAAAACTGCAAACTGACAAACTCAAACAGTTAAAGTTTTATCAAACGCATTGAAACACTTTATGCAAATTAAATATTTTTATACATGTGTTCACTTGGTGATACTTATGTTGATGATGTAAATTTTTTGGAAAATTATTTTCAATTAAAGAATTTATTTTAAGTGATGATTTTCATTAATTTATACTTAAACGATTGTTTTATGTACAAGCATATTAAAGATGAAATGTATTATAAGTTTAAGCTATATTTACTTTATTTACAAAAAGTCCTAAGTGCTGTCATTATAAAAAAAAAAAAAATAAAACTAATAAAATGTATTGTATTATTTATTGCATAAATTAAATACAATAGCTGTTTGAAATTTACAAGAATTTCCTATATGACACCTTGTTAGTCTTAAAATTATTAACAAAAAATTAAATAATTTTGGATTTTGAATAAACCCGAACCTCATGAATAATATACTTCTATAATTAACAACTTTAATAGTTTCATATTAGTTTGCTAAAGATACATATATATTACCACACAAGTACATGGATTTTAATGTAAATAAGCTTTAGTTTTAAAAATAGCTCTTAATTATTATTTACTTATTATTTCATTATAATTATTATTCATTATTTCAAAATTTAGTAATTTTCTACACAGAATTTTCCATTAAGCTATTAAAAACAATTAAAAGTACTATATTCGGCCGTGCCGAATCTTATATACCCTTTACAATGTGTAGTCATGAAATAACAATAGTTTGTATCATCATTCATTTCATATGAAATACGTATATACATTTAAAAACAAACATACATATTTAAAAGCATTCCATTGTAAAATTAAAAATTTACGTATGTAATTTAAATAACTATAAAAACAATTAAAAAAAAAAATATAGGTACAACAAAAATAAAAATTAAAAAAGAAATTTAAAAAAAAATAATAAAAATATAACTATTAAATATAAAATAAAAAATAAATAAAAAACAAAAAAAATTAAAAAAAAAATCAATGATATAAATAATATATATAATAAAAAATTAAAGATCAATACAAAAAAAATTAAAAAAAAATGTTTGACTCAGCTGGGATTTGGCGCCACTTTTACTCTAACCAGTATACCACGTTTGTACATATGTATGTGTTGTATGTTGTTGTTGTGAAAAAACGAGGTGGTCGTGGTTTTTTCCTCATATCTCAGTTCTTTATGTTCCGCTTTTTCTGATTTTTAATCTATTCCCGAATATTTCTGATATTTTACAACCTTACGCGGGCCCAAGAGATGTCTGGGGGCTTCAAAAAGTTGATTTCAACATACACACTGACAGATTGACAATACTTAATCGACTTCCCTATTCATAAGCTTTCAGAAAATATATACTTTATGGGGTCGGAAATGAAAATTGTAGCAATTTCACACGGCATAATAAACATATAAAGCGTCCACCATGTAACGTTTTTTTTTTCAACTAGTGCTTATTTCGTGAATGGTGTCACTTAGCTCATGTCAGATTTGACAGATAATTAGTTTTATTCTTTCGCTGAAGGAATATGGTTGTGTATGCGCTTGAACAACGCTGGGAAATATTGCGACATTACTTTGGCCGATTTGGCCAAAAAAAAAATCATCTTTTCAGATGAAGCTCATTTTGATCTTGGCGGGTATGTAAACAAGCAAAATTGTCGCATTTGGGGCACAGAAAACCCGCACGCATACATTAAGAAGCCGATACACCCAAAACGAGACACTGTTTGGTGCGGATTTTGGTCCAGAGGCATAATTGGGCAATTTTTCTTCAAAAATGATCAGGGCCGTTACAGTCAATGGCGATTGTTATCGGGCCATGTTGAACAAATTTTTGTTCACAAAAAATTAAGAGGAGGATATTGGCAACATTTGGTTTCAACAGGAGGGCACTACACCTTTTTTTATAGCATTTTCAAAATAAAAAATTATTTGGCGGACCCTTTACATACATACATATATAGCCTTTTTCACTTTTGTGTGTGGGTATTAAAAAAATCGATTTTTCTGATTTTCAATACCGATCTGCTTTTGAATATTGCTGATATTTAAATACCTCAAGCGGTCCCAGGGGGGCTTCAAAAAGTTAATTTCACCATACACATGGACAGACGGACAGTGCTCAATTGACTTGCCTATTCATAAACTTTTAGAAATATATATACGTACTTTATGGGGTCGGAAAATAAAATTGTACTCTCACTGTGAAGGGTATAAAAGTAATAAATAAAAAAAAACAGGCAGTCGTGTTAATATGCTCATATCTCTGAAAGTTAGGGGGTGATTGTGCTGGATTTCAATAGTGATAAATTTCCAGATATTTCCAAAAGATTGATCTTTGCTTATTGTTTGTTATTTACAACAGACGGAAAGGTTCAATCGGCTTCCATAAGCTTGCAAATAATATATGTTTTATGGGGTCGAAAATGAATATTGTTGAGATTACAAGCAGAATGACAAAGCTCTATATACCCTTGTGCACCACAGGTGTATCGTATAAAAACCTACTAAACCTAGTTTTCTGTTAATTTTAATTTGGGTTGAAATTTAAGGCAGGACTTTAAATTCATATAAAATTCGGTAACACTCCAAGTGTTTTTTTCTCTTTTAAGTTTTTAAGTATAATTTGCGCATAGAAATAAATTTAAAATCCTTTGAAATAAGTATTTAAAAATTTATAATATTTAAGAACATTAAAAATTGTATGCGACCTAATTTTAAGTGAACCCATTTTATGTCCAGTTTTCATAGCAATAATAAAAGCACAAACATATTTTCAGTTTGCAGTTTGAAATTTATCGATTACCGAAATGTACACAAGAATGTTTACACACAAACACACACACTCTCTCTTTATTAAATGCATAAGAGTATTTTGTACTAATAAAGTCCTTTGTTTGAATTATTACCACAATGAAAATTGTGGCATTAGTTACATAATAGAAATGGCTCTAAATGCCTAAAATGTGCATAAATTGTTATTGAACAAACAACAAAGTTAGAGAGTATAATTAAAGGCAAAAATTTAATTTCACACTGGAGATTTTTAAGCAAAAAGAATTGCTATTTTATTTAAAGAAAATTTGCTAAAATCTAGTAACTTTTAGGTTATTAGAATCATTGTGTTAAGGAATGAAATTGGAACATTTTATAAAATTTTACAACTTTTGGTTTTAAATATCTTGCTTGTCTTTTATGTATAACAACAACAGAGGCTCTTAATATATCAAGAATCTTACAACTGGGCAAATGAGCTAAAGCTCAATGTAAACCCAGACAAGACTGAATTAAAATAATACCGGAAGAGAGAGAGAGAGAATGAGATGAAGTAACTAGGGTAAAAAATACGCAGGGTGTTTAAAACTGTGTATTATATTATACAATTTTAAAATATATCTTACAAAAAATGTTCATAAAGGGATCGAAGTACAATGATTGTACTTTTATGGAAATTAGTTTGTAGGGATTATAAACTTATAATCAACAAATTGACTGAAGAGCAATTTGTTGCAGGGAAAAGGGGGCGATTATAAGACAAAAATAGGGGATACCTGATCTTCTATTGATTAAATATAAACAACAAGAGATTTGTTTCAAACAACTTACATTATTTTATTAAATACTTATATGGGTGGGAAAAAAGATCCTTTTGATGAGTCCTCTGGTTAAACGTCTGGCCTGGTTGAGCGTTGAAAAGTTAATAAACCAACGAATAAAACTTCATAAACTTGGCGATTTTGACCAAAAGACTCGTTATTTATAACTCGTTACAAATATAAATAATATGACATGCAGAGATGGGAATATTGATTATAATTTAAGTATATAAATTCAAATATTTAAATAATATACGATAATTTAAGAAAAGAGCGAATACATACAAATTGTATTTAAATTCAAGAGTACAAAAGTACTTACACCGCTTTCAAGACAGGGTATTGATCTTTATACGGACGAATCAAAGATTGGTGACCGAACTGAAATCGGTTTATACGAACGAAACAGAAATAAACACTTCTGTATACGATATCATAAAATAGTCTTGAAGGCTGAGGCTATAGCAAATATGGAAGGCATTAAATGCATTAAGAACACTGATAACGAGGCCCTGATTTGTTAATTTTTAGACAGCTACTCAGTAAGCAGGCCACTTATGAACGAAAAGTTTGAACCTTAAAGCTTTCTTCAATGCAAGGTCAAACAAAACTCGCATGCAAATCATGAACATCTAGAGCTAATATGGATACCAATTCATCACGGCATAATTGGAAACGAGAAGCCTGCAATTTATCCAAAATTAGAAAATTTTTAAAGACTATAGCTTTGGAAAATATTAAACCCTATCAACGATTCAAAAAATGAACTTAAAGTTTGGGCGATGGAGGAACACGTCAGAAGATGACAAAATACTGATGTCGGCAAAGTGACGAACGTACTTTGGGGTCACCAAAATCTTGAGAAATCGAAAGAGCAGGTCAATATTGGGGAGAAAAGGAACCAGACTTTGAAACATTACCTTTGTCATTGTCCTGCGTTAGGACGTATTAAGCGTGAAAACTTTATCGTGGACACTATACCAAACTTGGAATACCTAAGAAACTTGAACTGGAGATTTATAAGGAATTACATTAAGGGGACTGGTCGCCATTTATAAGATAATAGGTTTATGGTTTCATTATAGGAATTCGGTTTCCATATAGAGCAAACAACATGCCAATTGGGCATACGAGTATGTGAATGTCATATGCCAGTTCACCACTGCACTTTAGCTCAAACGACACATTTTTCTGTGCGAAAGTCCAAAAATCAATTTGCAGTTTTACTATTGTTGTTGTTGTTTTTTAATTCTAAAGACTTCAGAATAAAACAAAGTGATTTTTGTTTTGACTAAATATTAATAACCGTTAAACAGCAGCGTGTTGAAGTCAACTGATTAAATTTTTTCTATAATTGTGTTCCTAAGTTAAGTAGTGCGTGGTCAACTTTAAGTGCGTATATCTCGGACTGTGTTTGTGATAATTTATTAGAGTAAAATGGAAAAGAAAGAACCAAATAAGTAGATATATTTTTAATTTTAAATGTTTTATATATATGTCGCTATACTTAATAAATAACTCATTAGCGTAAACATCTATAAATAGTTAAATTTTTATAAAATTTTTATTTTCTGAAAGCTTTTAAAAAAATATACCCCATTTCCCCACTCTCAAATTGCACAAAATAATTAGAATATTATCCAGTGAGTTATTTGGTATTTATCAAAAATTGCAATTTTTAGCGTTTTGCGAGTAATGCCTCTTTTTGTTAGGTAACCTCTGTATAAAAAAGATTGATCTTTTTGTAGTATGGCGAAAGGAAAGTACAAAAAAACAAGAAGTTTATGCCGTTTTGAAACACGTATATGACAAACTTGAAACCTCGTCAATTTCTGATGAAATGGTGAAACAAATTATCAAAAAATTAATTTGTTTTGCGTGAAACTAGAACAAAAGTGGAAAAAGTTTCATATTAAGACAAATGTATTCAAAACCAAAACCAGGCATGGCTAAATGCTGAACTAAATATTGTGGTAGATGGCATTTTAGAAAAGGCAACAAGTGGCGCTGTTGGACGTCCTCGTGTACCATTTAGCGAAAAATCTTTTTAAGGAGCGATATTCCTGGTTGCCAATGACTTCTACAGTTCACAAAATGTTAATTCACTAAAAGCAAATAATAGAAAATGCTCCACTTCCAATTGGATTTTTTGGAAAAGATGCTGCTGAATCTCATCATAAAATATACAAAGCCGATCGCCTTCATCACGCGCGTAGAAACACCCGCACCAATAACCTACTAGATGTATTTAATAGGGTCATGGGTACTTTAGATCCATTAATTTCCACAACATTTTTAAACAGACGCATTCAAAAAAGAACACGTTACCACCTGAAGTAATTGAACTATAATGTTGCTGCGAACCAACAGAAGAACTTCACCATAACGAACAAGACGACGAAAATAATGAAAGTGAAGAAGCCTCCTTTGAATTAATTTTACAAAGTGAATTGGATATAAACAATTAATAAATATTTTAGTATTAAAAAACAAATTAATTAATTCTATACACCGTTTTTAAATTAATGGGTGCTAGAGGGTTAATTTTTGGTCACTTATGGGTTAAATTCCATTTTTTAATTGGAACCATCCATAATTATATAATTCATATAATAACTGTTTCGATTACTCTTATAATGTAGTCGTAATTAATTTTACACAGAAAAAGTAGTCATTTGACCTAATGTGCACTACTACGACAAGCGTTATAGCTCAATGATAACCAATTTCCATTGGTCTTAGTTAGATGATATGGACCCCAACTATGTGTTCTTTAAGGGTGTTGAAGTAGGGTAATCTGGCTTCCGAGTAAAAGTTAACCCGTTAGAGTTTTTATTTTAGGGTTTTTTAAAGTCGTAGGCCTATCACAGCGGCTGATTGAGTCATCAATCATAAAAAACAAAAAAAATATTTTTAATGATCGCTATAAAGCAAAGATGCAGCAAATATTTGCAGGATGTTATATTCCATATATAATGATATCAATACGTCTTATGGTCTAATGATTTCTCATGGGTGATTCAAGTGGAGATACTATCTTCAATAGTCTCTTTTTTTCGACACACCACGTGTGAGTCGTGTCATGCTGTCCTGTTTTTTTTGTTAATCATTATTTGGCATTTCGTAATGGAAAGACTAACGCCTGAACAACGTTTACAAATCGTTCAATTTTATTACGAAAATTCACGTTCTGTGGAAATGTGATTAATGCACTTTGCTCAACTTTTGGTCAACATAATCGGCCTACTGAGCTTACTATTCGCAACATCATCACCCATTTTGAGACTTAGCATTTACTATTGGATAATATTCGACCGAATAGACCACGTCCAGCACGCTTTGAAGAAAATATAGCGGCCGTAGCTGAGAGTGTACACGAAGACAGTGGAGAGTCGATTTGGCGTCGTTTGCAGCAGCTCGGACTGACGTATTAAACTACTTGACGCATTTTACGTGAAGATCTTGAATTTAAAGCGTACAAAATACAGATTGTGCAACACCTGAAGGCACTAGACCTTCCCAAGTGGCATCGGTTCGATCTATCGACTCTTGAGAAGTTCTAAGAAGATTCGACGTTTTCAAGGCAAATTTTGTTCAGCGATGAGGCCCTTTTCTGACTCAATGGGTATGTAAACAGACAAAATCGCCGCATTTGGGACAAGGAGCAACCTGAAAAGATTCAAGAACTGCCACTTCATCCAGAAAAAACATTGGTTTGGTCTTGATTTAGGCCTGGGAGAAAAACATCACGCGTGTCATTCGCAGGTACCAGTCGAAATGCTCGAACGAGTCATCGAAAATTTAACTCAACGGATGGACCATCTGCGACGTAGCAACGGTCAACATTTGATAGACATAATCTTCAAAAAATAACTGCCAAAGAATGTTCTTTCAAATGATAATAAACATTCCCCATTAAACTTGAATTTGAATTGAATTCCTGGAAATTTGGGAAAATTTTTATTTTAATATTGAAAGTTACATTAAGATCTTAAAGCGCTCTTGTGGGTAGGTAAATACTAAGTAAGCAATTCAAGAAGCGCTTTATAAAAATAATGTTTTAAGTGGGCTAGTAACACGAAAGAATATTTGATGAAGTGTTAAATAAAGCAGTTTCACATACACAGTAATGCAAGTAGAATGCAATACATATGGGACCCTAACATCAGGTTGTATAATATATTTGCATGCAGTTAAATGTGTTAGAATTTATTAGTTTTTTTTATCTTATTTATGGTAGTTTTAACTTCACAGATAATTATTTATATCTCCGTTCATGATTTTTCATCTCCGTTACCAAAACATCAGCAGCCGCTTATTATTTCATTTATAACAGGATTACAACTTGCCACATAAATTAAAAATTTAAAACTTTTTTTACTCTATTTTAGGTGTAGCCTTCGTACTTCTTAGTAGAATATTTAAGGTTACTGTCCAAATAAAATTTTTTTGTTTTGTTTTCTAAAGGAACATTTAACATTTGTATTGTTTGCCAAATATTTTTATATTGTGTCACTTACCCACTTTTTATTCTTTGCGTTTTTGGGGTCAAACAAACAGAAACACAAATATGCAAATACTCCCATTTACAAACACACCAACTATACACATCAGCACTCAAATATGCGTATGTATGCAAATGAAGAGGAGTATGTGAATGGTGGGCCAAAAGTAACCATG